>OX940888.1:23811438-25174938 GCA_954871355.1 Cabera pusaria
CATTAGTTCAACAGTATAATTATAACAAAAATCTCTTATTCTGTTACTTTACCATAGAATAGCGCTGCTACCGATTAAGCCTAATCGTTTGTGAGGTAATGTTCGAAACAGTTTAACAGGACTTCATTCTGGTTAATAAAACTTAATGGGTACTTATCTACTTAATTTGAAGATCGTGATCTTACTTTCGAGATTATGACCAGGTTTTTATGATCAAGACAATTAGGGCATTATAGCAAAAAGCTGCTACATCACGCAAATATTATCGAAAAATTGTTAGCGAGCCTGTATGTAGTTAAGTTAATTTTTGACACGCTTTTATAAGCTTCGCTTGTATCTTTGTATCTATATATCTATGAATCGATGTATCTGTAACGGAATCTTTGAACGTGATTTTTCACCCTCTTCAAAACGTCGGATCATTATTTTGAAACTTTGCACACTATATTATCGAAAATGTTTAAGTATGCCTGTGTGTAGTTAAGTCAGGTAATTTTAACACAATTTTATTACCGTCACTTGTATAGCTATGTAACGAAATCTTTGAACGTGATTTTCACCCCCTTCAAAACGTCGGATTAGTTTGAAACTTTGCACACAACATTATCGAAAATTGTAAGTGTGCCTGTGTGTAGTTAAGTCAGGTTATTTTTCAAGCTTTTATTTAACTCTCCGTCTTAGTATGTATGAATATATTTTGTGTGGGTCGAATATTAGAAGGGTTTTTTTTAATAATACTAGGACAAGCATGATGCTTGCCTGATGGTAAGCTATGACGTTTCATTATTACGTTTACTATTTACGTATAACTACTGCAGATACAGCGGTATGCAAAATTTTGGATAGCCAGAATTTTATACGTTACTAAACTGCGCCTGTGATCTCGAGACAAAGATGTTAAATTTCATAGGTATGCCTGTAATAGGGTTCCTTCGGGACCTTTTGGGTACGGAATCTTAAAAATAACTCTGTGTCTTTCTCTGATATACGACATTATATGTTGCTATGTTAAAAATAACAGGCGCAACTGCTCTGAACCTATTTTCATATTCGAACGAAGATTGATGTAAACTGGCCAAGTGCAAATCAGACTCGCGCTCGTAGGGTTCCGTTATTCAGTTGTGAATTGTATAACTATCATTTTTCGCCACCAAAAATTAACTTTGTTTTTCATAGTGTTTGTATGAAAACAAAGTTATATTTGCGGTCGCTATATCTCAAAAACTGCTGACTGTATCTCATTCATACCAATTTTAGTGGATTTTTTTATAGAGATCTACAGCATATATTTGTATTAGATTTTTACTCCCTTACTCTAAAAGTTAGATGGGGGGACACACATTTCACCTCTTTTAACAGGCTTATCTTTCAAATGATTGACATTGAGAAAAAAATACTTTTAAAAACCTTTATGTCATTTTTAAATACCTATCTATAGACACGTATAGATTTGATCAAATTTTTTTTTTTAGTTTAGTTCCATGTATGGATACCCACCCCCCTTAATTTTTTTTTTATTTTTGTATAAAAATCGTAAAGCGGTTTACAGAATAAATGTTCCGGACAACGACGTAAACCGACGATATGAACGCACTATGTATAGTTAGTTATAAGTTGTATATAATAAAGATAAGTTAAGCTAGTATTCTAGGATAGGTAGGGCACTTTGCAATGTATAACGTTCATATTCGTATAGATATTTAGACATATAGTTTGTATTTGTATCGCATTCGTAGACAGCCTTATTATAGATAGATTTTTGTTAGATTCTTATTAGAACATAGGAATATAACTCGTATAAGGTTTGTAACAGTATAATAGGTCTTATAGGACTATAGACAGGTATAGTACTAGATAGAACTAAAGCATGTCCGGCTTTAATAGACAGATGTAACAGATAGTCAACCTAGACCAGGTTAGGTTTAGGAATAGGGTTGGTACTTGCAAATAGCATAGGTCTGGGAGAGCTCCGAACTCTCTGATGGTTAGCGCTCGACTAAACAGCAACTCGGAAGAGTATATCTCCGTAAAGTCGGCATCTCGTGCGTGCGCCCGCACAAGAACACGCCCCGCGAGACAGAGTGCGGGCGCTCCCAGACTATCGACCTCTCGCTCTTTTGCAAGTACCAACAACTGTATAAATAGAGCGTCGCTACCGTGCAAAACTGTTCTTTTGCTAGTTCCTAAAGAACATTTGTAAGTTTGTATTTTTGTATTGATTAAATTACCTGCTTCCCTGCTTCCCAAACCCGGTAAAAGCGCACGCCTACCAGAATCATACCGACCAATTACACTCCTCAGCACTCTATCGAAGCTATTCGAAAAAGCTCTGATTCCGCACCTGATGCCCCATATTAGTCCAAGGGAAGAACAGTTTGGTTTTCGGGCCGAGCATTCAACCACACTAGAAATATCAAAGATGATAAACGAGATGGCTTGGAGATACAATCGTAAAGAAGTAGTTATATCGATTATGTTAGATATGGAGAAGGCCTTCGACAGAGTATGGCACGAAGGCCTTCTCTACAAACTAGCCAACAGTGGAATGCCAAAGAAAATTGTCTGCGTCCTCAGAAGCTTTCTTACCGACCGAAAAATCACGGTGGCGGTGGAAGATGAACTCTCCGAATTCAAGCTGGTCCGAGCCGGAGTACCACAGGGAAGCTGCATCTCTCCACTATGCTACGCCTGGTACACCGACGACATCCCGGTCGTTGGGCAGGCGCAGCTCGCGCTCTATGCGGACGATGCAGCTTTCTACATTGCATCCAAAAACCCCGCTCACGCGGCTATGCAACTACAGAAAACACTCGACGCCCTACCTACCTGGCTACAAAAATGGAGATTGTCAGTGAATGTAGCAAAGACCCAGGCTATTTGCATGGGAAAAACAAAGCAACCGAAGAAATTACAGCTCCTAGGAAAAGAAATCGACTGGAAAAACAGCGTCCGCTATCTTGGAATAGAGATTGACAGAACACTCAGTTTCAAGAAGCATCTGGACTACGTCACCTCCAAAGCCAAAACAGCACGCGCCTTACTGGCCGGCATCTGGTTCTCCAGGCTACCAACGAGAACGAAGATTCTTATATACAAGACCTACGTGAGGACCCGCCTCACATACGCCGCCCCCGCATGGTTCCCATACCTGAGCGGGTCAAACAGGAAAAGACTTCAGACTCAAAAAAACTACACGCTCAGATGGATCGTGGGGGCGCCGCGATACGTGCGAAATGATGTCATCCGTAGGGACTTACAGCATGAAGACCTCGAATCTTTCACTAGACGCCTGAGCAAAAAGATGTTTTGGCGAGCGGACCGGTCGTCCCACGAGCACATCCGTGGGATAGCCCCGCTGCACTCCAGACCACCCGACCGCCCAGGAAGAAAACAAGCCTCGATGAAGCCATACATAAGAGAATTCTTTCAAAACGAAGAAAATCACACAGAGGAAGAAACAGACTTCAAAGAAACCGAAGAGGAATGGAGGGGTCCGCCGGAGGCCGCTGCCGTGGCTGCTGATCGGTCCGCTGGGCTTCCCCGAACGGGGATCAACCTGGCGCGGCTTGATCGCGCCGGCAACTAGTGGTCACCGCGGAAACCCCCTCCCAGACCCCATTCAACCCTTATAGACACGCCCATAGTAATGGGCGGGGAAGAACACCACGGGGAAGAGGGCTCAGCCCTGACCCCCTCTCCCTGCACCAACCGGTGCAAGTAGAAGACCACAGCAGCAGCAAAACTGTTCAGTTTACCAACGGCGGCTCTACTAGTAAGAAGAAAAAAAACTAGGAAGAATAGTGAATAGTGACTAAGTGACTAGTGAATAGCTCAGTAGCTATTAAGAAGAAATTGTGAAGAAAGAATAAATTAGCGTTTCAAGGCTTGAAGACGTGTTTAAATCCCAGCTCGATAGCTTCACAGTATAAGTGTGGTCTAAAGGAACCCGGAGTCTGCGGCATCGAAGATTTTCACCGAATACAGTCCACTGCTCTACCGCTGGGCTTAGGGTTCCCCACAATACATCTACCTACAAAGTTTCAATTTTGAAGTCTTAATAGTTTCGGAATAGAGTGCCTGTGTCATACGGATGGACAGACAAACAGACATGACGAATCTATAAGGATTCCGTGTTTTGCCATTCGGCTACGGAACCCCTAAAAAACCTGTGTATAAAAAATAAATACGCTACTACTTATCAAAACGTAAAACGTTTACACAAAGATTCTACTGCAGCAAGTAAATTACTATTCGTAAACAAATTCAACATCGACATACATAAAGTAACTTTGTATTTGTAGGTTCTCTATAAAACTTCAGATATTACGTCAGTCACAATTTCCCGAACGTACCGTTGGCAATGAAGACTTACGGCCATTGTTCCTTCCAACACTTTCTTATAAGAATATATTGCTGATGTCCCGAAGTTGTTCGAGAACTTGAAGATATTTCCAGTGATACGGTTTCGTAGAGATTATAAAGCGAAGGACTCATTAGGTTTTTTTATATATATATCTGACAAACAAGCACACAAGCACAATGATGATTTCCCAGCATCAGGTCAATGCTATCATGTTCTGACAATATCATTGAAGTAAGAGATTACCGAATTTCGAATTGATCAGCCCCCTGATTGTCGATCATTTGAAAACCTATTCTGATTCGGAAACTTCATTTATAATTTTGAATATTGATAAATCCGTGAGCTTATAGGTCGCGGAAACCTTTCCAATTAGAATCACATATTTTTTCGAATTGAAAAATCTAAAGTAACCGATCTGAGCATGGTGAATAAAAAACCAGGTAGAAGTATAGGCAATTTTCGAATCTGAATAAGCTTTCGAATGATTGAGAATAATCCTGCAGACCTATAAAACTTGATATAATAGCGTCATCAACTAGAAAAAAGCTTAGTGTCTTAAAACGGCTGAACTTCATGAATATCTAATCAAAGCTAGGCACACTCTCGCTCAATCAAAGAAAAAAAAATATAAATTCGTTAGATGGCACAGACAGACACACAGTCATACACAAATACACACGTCAAACTTATAACACTCCTTCTTTTTGCGTCGAAGGTTCAAAATGTTATTTGTCTAATTTGTTTTTAATTTTCAATGTTCATGCATTCATCCTTGTACCTATATATTATTTTTGTGACAGGTTGACTGGCTGAATTTATATTAAACAATTTATCTGCCATTCATCTGACAGCCAGATCTATAGGCTGTTTCAATTTAAATCCTTTTGCATATAAGCTTTTTGAATATTGGACTATTAAGACTCGATTTTTGGGGATTCCAATTGCAATTATTATCGGTATGCAATTACTGAGACAACTGTTCGTCCGTTCGTCTTTCTTTCACAGATCTATCTTCTGAACTATATTATTCATTCATTATACAATGTAGACATTTTTTTATGGTTTATAGGCAAGCATTTGACCACTATCTCACCTGGTAAGTGGTGATGTAGTCGAAGATGGTAAAACCCTAGGCCTAGAATACTCTGACTATCAAGTGCTGTGTGCTACCGGAACACCACAAGACTATAGCATTATCTCCGTGATGGTGATAACTGGTAAGAAAGAAGAAGAAAGAAAGAAGAAAATGCATTTATTCAACACTACAGAAAACAAAAAAATATATATAGAAACAAGTAAAGAAAAAAGGTACACATTAAAAATATTTTACATAGTGTTGAAAAGGTCGTGACTCAACATGGTGCGGAGTGCTTTCACACTCAGTGCTAACGAACCTACGACTAATAATCCTAATAGGAACCTATATCTGACAAATTCGTATGTATGTTTTTTTATATTATATTTTGTTATGCAATTTCTCTGCGACTTGTATACGGATACAAGTCGCAGAGAAATTGCTTTACTTACTACTTTACTTACTACTTCTACTTTTTAATGCGAAAAATAATCATTCAAATCGGTATTTGTATCGGTATAATCATTCAAATGATTATTTTTCTTGGATACGGTATATCTCCACGGTGGTTTTATAAAACGATTTATTGAAGTCTGATGAGTATCTCCAGAGATATGGTGAAACATTTCAAACTTGCTACTGAAACTGACTTACGTGAAACATGAAATCGGTTATGTAGTTTTAAAACAGTATGATAGCCGAAACCAGTAGGTGATCATTTTGTGATGTTGGCTATCACACTGTTTTGAATTAATCTCATACCTTGTCTATTTTAGGATGATATGGTTGACAGCTCACACAAATGAAGGTTGATTTTTTTTTCGGTAAATTCTACTACAGTAATGTCGTACTTGATAGACGACGGGTACCGCTAGACAGACTATCGATAATCGGCTTGAAATAAAGTAAATAGAACTGTATCTACCATCGCGTACAGTTGTGCGTATCCAGTTTCAAAACATTTTCGGTTGCAAGTGTCGATTATTTTTCTAACCAATCAGAAGAGCCAAAACCAAAAACAAAACATAATTTTTGCCTTTGTCCCTACTTGTCATTGGTCAACAATGTCAACATAGACAGAAGCGAGATGCTAATTCAATAAGAGTGCACAGGAAATTATTCCTTAAGGTGGATACGCACAAATGAAGGCGATTGTACATAGTACCTAATCGATTATTAAACATTATCATACATCATGTCATGTACCTATCGATTCGAAGTTCCATGAGAATAATCGATAATCGAATAAATTCATTGATTATTTTTCCGACCCAAATATCGACCAATAGAATTGCACCATTCGACGTCACGTGGTACAACCTACATGGTATTATACTGATAATTTTTTTTGAATATTTTCTCTGTTGTACCACGTGACGTCGAATGGTGCAATTCTATTGGTCGATATTTGAGTCGGAAAAATAATCCCCCGAATACCACACGAGCTTCAAAATGATCTGGCATTTCCCTCAAGGTTCCCTGCAAACAAATAAAGTCGTCAAGTTTTTCAGGAAAAATCACTCGCGCTTCGCGCTCGTGATTTTTTGAAAAACTTGACTCCTTCATTTGTTTGCAACGAACCTATCGGGAAATACCCGATAATTTTGAAGCTCGTGTGGTATTATAAGTGACTATTATACACTACCTCACCCATACAGTGAGCTGTAATAAATATTGCATAGTTCAACACAAGAAAGCATAGTAACAAGTATATAACGATGATAGAGATCTATGCCTACGTCGCTACAGATAGGTAAACTCCCAAAGGTCGACTCCCAAAATTCAATAATCGCATATTATAAACGAAGCCTTACATTGTAAACTTCGCTGAATAACTAGAGATATTCTATCAGGTTCCGAAGACTGTTGACGTAACGATTTCTGGAAACGAGAACAAGGCACCTCCGATGTTTGTTTTTAGTCATTTGTTTGTTAAACTGAAACTGAGAGGCTCGATCGGAATGATAATAAAACGATAGTGCTATATAGTCTACATACCTATATTTTGCAGTCGGGTTTTTAGTGTTTTATACACAGAAGTCTTACAATACAAATCTCTCTATCGATTACCAAAACAAAAAATACAAATATTATGTTTCTTTGAAGTGTTTCACACTTTACGAAAAATACAAATTGTACAATAGCTTCATTAAAACACAATGACATGATGTTAAAGCAATCGGCGGTCTTATCGCATCAAGCAATCTCTTCCAGACAATCTTTTTAGGGACTGGATGAATGCATACGTAATGGCGGAGGGCTATTTAAGCTAAAACTATTTTGCACTTCATAAACATACAGTTTAGACAGTTAAGACTAAGAACCTAAAATATCTACATTTTAATTATAGATGCATACACATCATTATACATAGACATACACTGTATACACATACATCGATCTAGTTTTGTCTAAATTTAGCAACTTCAGAAATCTTATCTTATGTGGGGACATAAACATCGATATCGGATCTAATACCCGGGATAAACGCTCTAATGATTACCTCAACTTACTTGCTAGCCACGGCATGTTACCTGGACATACTACTCCCACTCATGGACAAACATGCCTAGACCACATTATCATTAAAACTAAACTCCAAGCCACTTGCTTAATCTTCGAAACTTCAATCACTGACCACGAAAGCGTTGCCATTAGTCTTGGGCAATATCCACGGCCGGACTACACGGCTAAAACTACTCACCGCATCGATTTTGAGAAACTAGATATTTCTATACAAAATATAGACTATTCGTCAATCTTGAATTGTCACGATGCAAACATAGCTACTGAATTATTAATTAAGTACCTTTCTACAGCTATTAAAACAAACACAACAGAAGCGTATACCCCCAGACGAAATCGGATCAGTAAACCGTGGATCACTAAAGGACTAATTCGTTGCCTGAGACATAGGGACAGACTATACAGAAAATTAAAGAAAGATCCCAGTAACGAAGTGCTCAAAATTTCCTACAAGCGATTTAGGAATTTTTGTACGTCACTAGTGAAAAAAGCCAAACGAAAGTATGAGAAAGAGGAGATTGAAAATGCACGTGGTAATAGTAAAAAGCTTTGGGAGGCGATAAATAAGATTAGGGGTTCTACTAAAACAGAAGACAGCTCATCTTGTTTAATAAGTTGTGATACTCCCCAGCAATCCATTAACACAGTTAATTTATTCTTCGCAAATGTGGGCCGCAAACTCGCTGAACAGATTTTAAATACCCCAAATTGTGTTCAACACGTCTTAACTAGTACTATCAATTCCCCCTCCAACTCTATTGTTATCTTTGCAACTGATGAAATTGAAGTGTTCCACATTATGAAATCGTTGAGAGATAACAATACAGCGGGTATTGATCTAATCTCAGCCAAAATTATAAAAAGATACATCCCTCTTCTAGTACCTTCGATCACACATATATGTAACCTGGCGTTATCAACAGGTATCTTCCCAGAAGCCTTCAAAATCGCGCTCATTAAGCCAATTCACAAAAGTGGGGATAAACATTCCGTAAACAACTTTAGGCCTATCTCCATCCTGCCGACCCTATCAAAGATCTTGGAACGCATCATGAACCGCCGTCTGGTCAACTACTTAGAGTCCAATCGCCTCCTCTCATCATCACAGTACGGTTTCCGCCGAGGAAGGTCTACGGCAGACGCAGTCCACGACCTTGTACACTCGATAGTAACCTGCTTAGATGGGAGAAGGAAATGCCTGACTGTGTTCCTTGATCTGGCAAAGGCATTCGACACGGTCTCCATCCCACACCTGCTTATGAAACTTGAACGTCTTGGGGTACGAGATATTCCGCTAAAACTATTCACAGACTACCTGCGGCAAAGAAAACAGAGAGTCAAGGTCGACCATTGGTTAAGTGACGAGCTGACCATGGAATATGGTTTACCCCAAGGTAGCATTAATGGTCCGACCTTGTTCTTAAGTTATATTAATGACCTCTGTCAACTGCAACTACGAGGTGGTAAAATCCTAACATTCGCCGATGATACCGCCCTCTTCTTTAGCGGCAATACCTGGGAAGAAGTATTTAACATTGCCCAAGAAGGGTTCAACAAGGTGAATACCTGGTTGAAATCCAATTTGCTGACGCTTAACGTCACTAAAACGAAATATATTGCCTTCGGTATGAAAAATAATTTACTGCCCCCTCCCACATTTTCCATCATTGTTCATTCATGTGACCCTGAAATTCCCAATTGCTTTTGTCCCAAACTCGAACGAACAGATAACATAAAATATCTCGGTGTGACGATAGACCAATCCCTCAACTTTAAGCCCCACATAAATACACTAGTAACTAGATTGCGTAAACTAATTTATATATTCAGCCACCTTCGCCACGTTGCACACCGAGATATAATAAAAAGGGTTTATTTTTCATTAGCCAAATCCCTGATTGAATACTGTGTCGCTTCATGGGGAGGCGCAGCTAAAACACACCTAATTGAAGTAGAACGAGCACAACGGGCTATCCTAAAAGTTAGCGCAGGCCTTCCGTTTCGACACCCCACACAAGAGGTATATAAGCTGTGGGAAGTATTAACAGTGCGACAGATATTCATTCTCAATATTATCCTAAAACAACATTCAGAGTCACAATACGACCCAGCATTGACCCAAGACCGGAGAAGGAAAGGTACGGTATGCGAAACACATTCAGTCAACACGTCTTTTGCTCAAAAATTCTTCATTTTCCTCGGACCCTATCTATATAACAAATTAAATACACAACTCTCAGTATACCCCCAGAACTCATACCAATGTAAACAAAATGTAACCCATTATTTAAAAGCACTCTGCTATCAAGAAACAGAAAACCTGCTCACTCCACTCGTCTAATTTCCAAGAACCTACATATATACCTACCTACTATAAACAAGATAGCTGATCTAACCACTATTTTGTTTAAGACCTCCAGCCTCGACGTACAAATATTTCACGACACAAACTTACGACACATTTCACTATATTTTTGCTATTCACTATTCTGTGACTATGTACTACTTACCTACCTGATACACACACTTTAGAAACATATGACTCACAAGTACACAAACATTCATACAACCCTTACTCACACTCATTCATTGATACCTACACACTTAACTCCCTGCACTAATTACTTTATTTTATTGTAATAACTTAGATGTGTTGTCTTTCCATTACTTACTTACTACCTACTTTAATTATATTTTTTATTTATTATTATACTAACTTCCATTACTTTCATACGGTTATAAATTATTGACATCACCTTATTTGTGCCACTAGACTATAACTATATGTATGTAATGTTCCGCGGGAGGGTCCTGGTGACCTGCAATACAGGTTTTTACAAAACCTACAGCAGGCACCAGTCTCTCACAACGTATAATTATATGCCTTTATGTTATAATTATGTCCTATAAACTTAAGTCCTACCTATTTGTAATTTGTTTTTTTTTGTACTTTGTAATTTTTGTGAGAGAAATAAATGGATATATTATATATTATTATATATATTATATACATACTCAATATATATATATATATATATATATATATACAATACAATACAATACAATACAAATACTCTTTATTGACACCAATTTAGAAAATACATACTGAATAGGACTTAACTAACTAATACTAGGTACAATGGGCGGTCTTATCGCTAAAAGCGATTTCTTCCAGACAACCTTTGGATGGACATAACATTATAGATAGAACAAGGACGGTGGTGTGTATTTTAAACATTTTACTTAGAATGATTATATTTATAGACTACATAAAAACGTTACATATAATAATATTATATACGAATACATATGCACATCATAAACTTACATATACATAATCAATACACTTATATACATACATAATATATTTGTTGTGAAATGATAGGAAAAGTTATCTGACAGAAGAGAGATACCTACATAAAAATAAAATACCTATACATATATATACATTTCAATATTAATATATTTCTGTATAAACAAAATACATAATAAATAATAAATAAATAATAATAGTCTTAATAAAACATCTGTGGTTTCTGTAATTTCTTGTTATTACTTTATTACATTGTTATTACATTATAACTTATTATTTTTCCAATAAATGTATAACATTTTTGTAGGATTTCAAATATGATCTGATCTGCTTTGGACATTTGGTTTACAAGTTATTCGACAGTATAATGAATGTTTTTCGATTTGAAGATCGAAGATAAATAAGCAAAACATATAAAATTTCTACAATAAATATCTCTATTAGAGTATAATATTTGAATGAAATAATACTTAAATTCAAATGTTAAACCCAGCCCCCCACTGATCGATATTTTCTAATCTGTTCATTTCAGGCATTCAAATGAGCGCAAAAACGACATCTCTGCTGTAAGTTGGTAAGGACAATTCCTCGGATTCCAAGAAATGCCCCAGTATCAGGTAAATGCTACGATAATATCATTGAAATAAAAGGATACCGAATTTCTAATTGATCAGACCTTTGAAAGTTGGTTTCATAGCCTCATCATCTAGAAAAAAAATTCGTTTTAAAACTCATATAAATAATTTAAAAAAAAACTGATTTTAACGAATCAAAACGAAGAAATCTGTCACTGTCGATTAAGACACTTATCAAGCAAAAAAAACTTAATTAAAATCGGTTTTTCCGTTTATGCACTTGGAGTTACGATGCCACAGACAGACACACACATACACACGTCAAACTTACAACACTCCATGTTTTTGCATCGGGGGTTAAAAATAACCTTATTTATTCATGAGCATTGAAGTTATATAAGATTAATTTATTGTAATTATAATAGCTAAAAGCAATTTGTCATGAAAATGTGTTTTATTTACAATTTCTCTCTAGATCTTTCCCACGGTTTCAGCCCGACGGCACTTGACAGATTTTTAATGTCTAAATAGGCTAGCGCTTGACAACTCTACAACAAGCTATCTCGCCTGGTGGTAAGCGAAGATGTTGTCGAGGCTGGTAAACACGTAACTAAAAAAGAGGATAAAACATTACTAACTACTTATAACCGACTTCACAAAAAAGGAGGAGGTTCTCAATTCGTCGGAACCTTTTTTTTACCCGACTGCGCGACGCAAAGGAGAGGTAATGTGTTTATCAGTCTATATATGTATGTATGTATGTTTGTTCCTTTGTGGCACACTAGAGACCAAACGCGTGGGCCGATTTTGATAATTGGCACGTCAATAGATTCGCCATGCTAGCGCAAGTGTCAACGAAAACATAAAAAATTGAAAAATTCAAAATGGCGGATTTCAGATGCCAAAATTTGGGGTTAAAATAATGTCCCCTAAAAACTTAGCCTAAATTAAGTTTGTGAAGTTACCAATATTTTTTACTAATATTATGTATGATAGATATGTTATATGGTTATAGTATGGATAGATATGGTATTACTATCCTCGACCGCATCATCACTTACCAACAGGTGAAATAGTGGTCAAACGCTAGACTATATGATATTTAAAAAAATGCTACCTAATTTATTGTTAAAATTCCCAGGCCAGTTTTTCTCACTGTAATTAACTTATCACCTTTTACTTAGTCAAAGTAATTTAAGTTGAAACACTCTACACTTAAGATTCGGTGTTCTCATTTTTCACAAAGGACACAGCTGTCTGAAAGTTTTAAAATTAAAAAGGTAAGTACCACACCTCTTCAATTAAAAATTACAAAGTGGACTGTTCGAGAGACACTCGAATAAAGAATTGTTTAAACAGCTGTGAGCTTGATCATCAATTTCACGAAAAATGAAATAAAATTATTAAATTGTCCCTAAATAGAAACTGAAACGTTACTTCGGTTCATTATGTTGTGTATGTGTTTATGTGTTTGTTCTTATGTGTCTGTCGCAAAGTGCTTGCCGTGGAAATACTGGGCTAAAATAATGTTGCTACTTTCCTTTGCGTCTCGTAGTGTGGAGTGATATAAAACAGATTGTGACTCAGAATATCTTAAATTTGAACTGAATTAAAGTTTCTCGAGAATTCCGAAATCGCAAAAAAAAACTTATCCGAGAGTTGATCCGAAATAGTATTTTGATCCCTATAAGAAAGCGGATCGAACTGCATCAAAAAAGTTTGTGAGTAAATTACTTATTATCTTACATTATTTTCAGATTTTGTAAATGCTGCATAAAATGTATTTTATAAAAAATAATGAAAACTCTTCTTAGAACCTTTTACTGTACCTACAACGGAAAAGGTACTTGCCCTTACATGCCTTAAATCTCAAAAATCCATCCTACTCTTTCTAGATACTTACCTGAATAAAATTGGAAACTATGAATGGCATATATTCCTACATGCCTTAATATTACTTTTTTCGTATACGCTGTGTGTATCAATATGATGCCCTCACTTATTGGACAACGACAATTATAATACCTAGGTTTTTACTAAAAACATTTGCAGCTAAAAATTCAAAGCCCTAGAGAATTTTTTTTACTAATTTTCACTTTATAGAGTTAAAATTACATAACACCAATATTCTTGGCTTTTGCGTGCTCTACCCAATTTCCTATGATTTCCTTTTGAAATCGAACTACAAAGGAATAGAACATCTTTGAAAGGAGCTCTATTTTACGCTTCATTTCTAGTGCCTATAGGTACTAACATCTAAGCATGTAGATAAGATTTTTTCTACGTGTACATTGTATAATTATTTAAACGTTCAACATGTTCCTCAAATAAGCCAGGTATTTAATATATTGATTTAGACTTAGTAACTTATAAAACATTGAAAGACATTGTATACTTAAGTATTCTCTTAAAACCTATTAATTATTACGTAGATAACAAGTCTAGTTTTATTAAATGAATTCTAGGTACTTAAGTGAACATATTGACTATAAAAAATAAACTGCACACATGCGAGCCGTACTCGCACATGTGGTAGGTATCGTTTAACCACTCTCTCGCCTAGTGGTAAGCGATGATGTGGTCAAAGATGGTGAACACGCTAGGCTTAGAATACTCTGACTCTCAAGGGCTGTGTGCTGCCGGAACACCAATAGGTTATCGCGGCAGATTTTCTCTTTGTCACCAAAGAAGGTAAGCTACTTTTACTTCTGGCCCTTCATCCAGATTCCAGCCATCTATCGAGAGTCTCTTAAGATGATCGAGAATTCTTAAGAAGGTCGAGAATGTTGTTCTTACATTAAGCCCGGCGTGTTCCACTGCAGGGCAAGCTCCCTCTCCTCCTTCCACACATTACATGTCTTATTGCCTTTTAAGTCCATTTGTGACAAAAAGTCCAGTTCATCCCGCCATCTCCGTCTCGACCTATAATGCGGCATATAATGCCCGGCATGGTTCGTTTTTATGGTAATCAGTATTTGAATAATACAAGGTGAGTCAAAAAGTTAAGTGCGGATTGATCAAATATTCAACATGTATGGATGCTGCTCGACCTGGTCACTGGGAGTCCTACGCTACGTTTGCTGATTTGCGGTCTGCACTCTAGAACCAGTCTACTCCAACGGTTATGGAACGACGACATTCGTAAATCGGTGGGAACTGTCTGGGAAAGAAGAGCCGAAGATCGGGCTCAGTGGCGTTTCTTAGGAGAGAACATATTGACATTGGATTGATACCGGCTGATCATGAGATGATTTATGATGGATGCTACTAAGTAGCATCCATCATAAATCATTATCATTATCAATAATTAACATATAAAAAAAATAAATAACTCTTATTAGTTTTTTTTAAGGTTCCGTACCCAAAGGGTAAAACGGGATACTAAGGCTCCGCTGTCCGTCTGTCTGTCTGTCTGTCTATCTGTCTGTCTGTCACCAGGCTGTATCTCATGAACCGTGATAGTTATACAGTTGAAATTTTCAAAGATGATGTATTTCTGTTGCCGCTACAAATACTAAAAACAGAATAAAGTTAAAAATAATAGAGGGCAATAAACAAGAAACGTGTTCTTTTCGGCATTTCACGCCATCTATGAACGCTTAGTTAGGTAAACGTCCCATAGATGGCGTTATATTGAAATTTCGATCCATAACACCTTTGTTAGACGTTAGATGGCGTTATAAGAAACAAAATGTTTATAAATTATTATTTTTTGCTGGCGAAAAATGATAGTGGTATTTTTTGCTCGATATTATAAAATACTGTAGTGTGGTACGGAACCCTACGAGTGCGAGTCTGACTTGCACTTGACCAGTTAATTTTTTTCATGTCCGCTTGCCAAAGGTAGTAAGATGAAGGAATTATATTGCTAACCTAATGCAAAACTATCGTTCAACATCAGGTTGATGTGTATACATCCCTTTTTTCTCCACTTCTCTCTACTCTCATCGTGAATGTACGTGAGGCCGACACATACATAAAACAAAACATAGATGAAAAAAAAATCTTAGACCACACAATAGAACTGAATAAAAAAGAACTCAGTTAAAACGCTACTAAAGTCCTAGTTACCGAAGTATCTACCAGGGAAGCAGAACTCAAGAAAGGCTGATTTCCCCCATCCTCGCATGTTTCTTTCATTAGTGTTAGTTATTCCGAATTCATTGGCTCTCGCAAAACAACTTTCCATTAGCAGTTTTCCTTTAGTTTCTTCTTATTTTGTCCTTCTTTGATTGCCGCTAAATTCTAACTAGGTAGGTATTTGGGTGCACTATTGGGTAATGATTTTCGGATATGTTTGTGAATTTTTTCTGCTTCGTGTTAGTACTGTTATTGTGCTGTTAGCTTTCTTAGCAGCTTTTTGTGAAAGTGTTAATATAAGATATATGTTAGGAATTGGACGGCTTGTGCTAGTTTGCTTAAGACATTATGATTATACTTTTTCAGTAACTCAGTCATGCAGTCTTGTACAAGAAATGTTCCGAAATCCTGTTTTCTTTTGATATCCTCACGCTCAAATTTGCCAAAGTGAAATAGGAATGTTTTTTGGTATGAATGGCAATATGTCCAGCAAAATTACAGGGCATGTGAGATTTGACATCTTTATGTCTCGAGGTAACAGGCGCAGTACAGTGAAATTCAAAATTAATTCTGCCTATCTAGTTTATTGCATACCGCTGTGTCTGTAATAGGTAGGCGTAATCAAGTAATCGATAACCATCTTCTGAGCATCGTGCTTGTCTTGTTACCTTTTACTATCCTATAGATAGATCAAGAATTGTTGAACGAAGGATACCTACTTATCAATCCGTAGATAGCCCTGGGAGGATTGACGACATACGCAAAGCGATGGGCAGTGACTGGAAAATAAGAGCTGAAGATCAGGCTCCAGTGACCGTCTTAGAAGAAACCTATTTAGAGTAGTTGAGTGATGCCAGCTGATTAAGAAATTCACGCGGACAGAGTGACAGTGTAGGTAATAATCTCTAGTATAAGAAACCACAACCACAATGTAAGTGTCTGAAATGTCACGTAGCTCCAAATACCTCTTTATCCTTATATTATCTCATATTTGTGATTGATTATGTGATAACTGGATAAGGAGAGCATTCTCAATTCCGATCACGTGGGACATCACTTTGAGCATCGATTATCGAGACTGCTCGTGACGGCGACCAAAAATAAACCAGCTCACTCGGTCTCGTCACTTAAGACTATATTGAAGTAGTTACTGTTATGTTATCTGTGACACTATAGTGGTTTGTGGTTCGTTAAAATAGTATAACTTTTACTGTGTTATAGATTGTATGCTTATCTTTAACACTATTCAAGTTAGGTGCTTATATGTACCACATATTTCGAAACGAATGCGTTACCTACCAGAGATTTAATTAAGGATAAAATACTACGTCTGTCAAATTCTATATAAACATCGATGTATAGAACATAAATAAATTGCATTTACATTATTTAAATTATTCTCTGGACTTTCCAATATTACGGAAGACTAAAATTCGAAGACTGCAAATTATGCCTATAGGTATGTAGGTACTGTACGTGTGTAAATAAATACCCATGAAATCTATTTGATACATCATTTGCCAAAATCAGACGAGTAGGTAAAACCCTTTTTGAAAAAAATATAACTCGTGAAATTGTTGATTGTATATAAAATCATAAATGTTACCGTACCGACGGGATTCAAGCCCGTGCATCCTGGGAAACGGCCTGGCGCTGTACCAATTGAACTAAAGTAGGCACGATTCTACCAATACGATGTGGTCGACTTCGACTCTAGAGATCGTTCGGAGGTTCAAACCAGCCTAACACCAATGGCTATGCTATCGAAAATGTTATGTAGGTACGCATTACACTGTGGCTCTCCGATAACGGGCCTGCATTTATAAATCTAGTAACGCTCTGCCCTGGAAGTTAGTAGGGCACTATTTAGTGTCCACTAGGCAAGCAATATTAGACGAGACATAGACATAGACATAAGACGATTTGAGATATTGCATATGAACAATACACTATAATAATTAAGATTAAGACTAGAACAACCGACTTCAATGCCCCGCGAGTCAAGTTAGTTAGTTTCAGTAGCAAGTTTGAGACGTTAATCGTCATATCTCGATAAAATTGACTCGCGGGGCATTGAAGTCGGTTGTTTTAATTTTTAAACTATCTTAATTATTTTAAATAAAAGTAAAAAGTGACCTTTTCTTTGTAGTCGTGCCTTGATGGTTTTGATTTTTTAAATATCATATTTTATTTATTTGGAATAGCTAGCATGTGACGGAGGTAGAGCCTCCGTGACATCACTTGAGGGTTCCAACGGAAGACCAGCGTTGGTTATGTCAGTCATGACCAATATTATGCTTCCTATTTTGCACCAAAACACACCTGTTTTAAATTAGTTCATAAGTTAATAATATATACGTAATTGGTAATTGTTTTTGTAAATTGTTAAACACAATCCAAAATGTCATCGTACCGACGGGACTTGAACCCGCAACCTCCGGAATAACATGTTCCGGTGCTTTGCCAATTAAGCCACGGTGCGAAGTATCTTTACGACGAAATTAGTGGATTGCATTTTGTTAACCCAATTATGCATTGGTGGCGCCATCTATGACTACTTATTACGTAAGTTAATCATTCGGAAGAATACATTACAGTTTTCAAATCCGACGAGAGATGTTGCACTGCGTAAATCAAATATTATGTTTCTTTGAAGTGTTTCACACTTTATATTTTTGTAAATTGTTAAACACAATCAAAAATTTCATCGTACCGACGGTACTTGAACCCGCAACCTCCGGAATAACATGTTCCGGTGCTTTGCCAATTAAGCCACGGTGCGAAGTATCGTTACGACGAAATTAGTGGATTGCATTTTGTTAACCCAATTATGCATTGGTGGCGCCATCTATAACTACTTATTACGTAAGTTAATCATTCGGAAGAATACATTACAGTTTTCAAATCCGACGAGAGATGTTGCACTGCGTAAATCAAATATGATTAACTTACGTAATAAGTAGTCATAGATGGCGCCACCAATGCATAATTGGGTTAACAAAATGCAATCCACTAATTTCGTCGTAACGATACTTCGCACCGTGGCTTAATTGGCAAAGCACCGGAACATGTTATTCCGGAGGTTGCGGGTTCAAGTACCGTCGGTACGATGAAATTTTGGATTGTGTTTAACAATTTACAAAAATATAAAGTGTGAAACACTTCAAAGAAACATAATATTTGATTTACGCAGTGCAACATCTCTCGTCGGATTTGAAAACTGTAATGTATTCTTCCGAATGATTAACTTACGTAATAAGTAGTCATAGATGGCGCCACCAATGCATAATTGGGTTAACAAAATGCAATCCACTAATTTCGTCGTAACGATACTTCGCACCGTGGCTTAATTGGCAAAGCACCGGAACATGTTATTCCGGAGGTTGCGGGTTCAAGTCCCGTCGGTACGATGAAATTTTGGATTGTGTTTAACAATTTACAAAAATATAAAGTGTGAAACACTTCAAAGAAACATAATATTTAATTGGTAATTGTGTTTGATGCAAAATATATATATATTTTTTTCTTCTTCTTTCTTTATTTCTATTATATCTTAAAACTCAAGTTAGAAAATCTGTCGCTCCTCTGTGTCTAGCGTGCGTGCTACCATCCTTAAACATACCGCTACTAAACAGTAGTTAATTAATAAAAACCGGCCAAGTGCGTGTCGGAACACGCGCAGTGTAGGGTTCCGTAGTAGCCCGTTATTCAATGCAAGTCTTTACCCGTTATAAACAAGCAACTAGGTACTTCGCCTTTGTCACCTTAAAGGATTTATTCTAAGGATTTTGTATTTGGTACAAAAATATCCAACACCCAAGTTCAACGACTATTACTGCTAAACTCATAAAGTTATATTAACCGCTATAATTTTCCTTTAAAGTTCATGAAATGCACTATTATCACGAATTTTTCCAGATTTTTCAAGACAGCAGTTTAGATTTTAGAGGGGGGGGGGGACGCCCTACTGGAACAAAAATTTGCACTTTAAAGTTCAATATTTCGTAAATGGAGCAGTCAATCGAAAAATTATATTAGCAACCCTTAAGTCATTTTAAAAGACCTATTAAACAAAATTCATCCCCACTTCTCATGTAGGAGAGCTACCCAAAAAAAAATATTTTTTAAATTTTATTTCACCACTTTGTCGGCGTAATTTATATACATACTCCTACAAAATTACAGCTTTCTAGTATTAACGGTCTCTTAGCAAGACCTCGGACAGACAAACAGACAGAAGGACATGACGAAACTATAAGGGATCCTTGTCAGGACTACGGAATCCTAAAAATGATTTATTAATTTTTTTATTTCATTATTGTATTATACTATTAAAATTGTATTATACTCAAGCTAGCTTACGAGTATAATATGCTGTGAAATTTCACTAGTGGTAGGTATTATATCGATGTTCCACCTGACTTGCTACCAATAGGTAGCTTACCACTATCAAGGAGAAAATCTGCCGCCATAACCTTACTGCGTTCCGGAAGCACACATCCCTTGAGAGTAAATATATTCCATAATAATAAGATTAAGTAATAGCGTGTTCACTGTTTTCGACCCCATCATCGCTTACCACAAGGCAAGATTGTAGTAAAACTCTAGCCTATAGGATACAAAAAAAATATTCATACAATAACTGCTAATTACTGTTTGTTTAACTTGATACTATATATGTCATAGCCTAGTCTAACTAGCTTTGCCGTTCAGTCAACAGTTAAGCCTCTTTACTAAACAGCGCTGTTCAACTAGCGGCCTGAATGATATTTAGCCATTTGAAGGTCTTCTGTACCTTCATTTAAACGCCATGGCGTCGGTTCTGGCGACGCACGGCCTCTCCGGCGGCTGTGCTCCTCGCTACGCTCGTCACGCACGTCATGCGGTGGTCACTGTTATCTAGTGTGTTGCCTTAGTATCAGGCTATAGTAGAGTCAATTTAATAGATCACATTTGACACTTCATCAAAATTTAACAACGTAACCATGTAATAAAGGGCACATAAAATTATTAATTATTTCAAAGTCAGAACTGCATAATTACTTAACATTTTTCAGTTACAAATACATATTTATTCTAATAATTACAAAAGAAAGCGTTTTTACGATTTACTTTGACTAATAATTCATTTTAAACATAATGAACAATTTTTGTTCTAAAAAACTAAACGTTAGTACAAGGTTACGTCAGTGAACACTTTTTCTTTATAAACACTAGGGATGCTACCCAAAATATCAAAAGATTGATCAGTCGATAGGTTGAATCGAATGCAATGATTACTGGTGAAGGATGTATAACTATAAAAATAACTACAGTGTGATTGTAATTAACACATAATAATATTCTTTGACTTAAAAAGTACAAGTACAATTGAATAGGAACTAAAATCAATAATAATTTGGATTGAAAAACTAACAATAAACTACTTAACGTTAAATCCATAGGTACATTTGGGTATGTTTATTTTTATTTTATTGGGCCATTTTCTATGGAGCTACATTCTAATCCATAAATACGTATAAACTCGTTTAGATATGTACAATTTCCGATTTGTGTAATTGTAATAACGTGTCTTATCAATTTCATATTAACGCAAAACAAACAAGTAAATAACACTAAATAATAAAAATACTGATTGTATTTCTCATTTAGAGCTGCCGGAAAATTGGTTATTTCGATAATATCAAACTAACATCATTCTTGTTTGTGTTGGTGCGTATCGATTCATCAATTGAATCGATGTGTTTAAGCAAGTCACTTTACTATGAAGCTAAGACTGACAGATGTCAAATGTGATCTATTTGACCCTACCATAAGTTATAAGTTTATTAAATGTTGCAACAAACGCTACGGCTGAATATAATTCAGACCGCTAGTTTAAAGTAAAGAAGCTAGGCTAGTTGATAAAACGGCTTATTAAGCCAGTTGGCTGCGACATATACACAAAATTATTGTTGAAAGTGGTAAACACATAGACCTTACAAAAATATTTTATTAACATAATATCAAACTTTCACCTAGGTATCCCAGTATCACTAACTAACAATAATTATTGACTCTTCTTGTCTTCACTTTCGTCGTCACTGTATTTGTTTGCCGTCTCACCAGGCTTCAGCAGTCGACCAACGATGTCATATTTTTCTGTAAAAAAAAATTCAAATATGTATCAAAATAAATAATTTTAAATCATTTAAAAAACGAAAAAACCGACATCAATTGTCTCGCTAGTAATGTTCACTAGCAAGGAGTTTATTTCGATATCTCTGGAGATACTCATAAAATCTCGATGAATTCTATAAAATATGACGGTGGGATTTTAGACGACGTTCTGAAGTACTTTGCTCCTTATCTGTAGAGATTGCCATTAAATCTCCATTAATTCTCTACAACTATCATTATATTACCAGCACGAGATAAGTAACGAAAATATAGAAACATCTCTACGCGATTATCTCCGGGGAATCCAAACAACCTTCTTTCGAAGAGAAACATTGCAAGGTAGAATTAAGTAATCAATTATTATTAATTATGTCTATTTGGGTTACAAATTATTTAGCAATAAAACATCTGTGCTAACTAAATTTCTTTTGACCTATTTCAATACTCAAAGTAGTAACGATGTAATTAATAAGCGATAAGATTGCAAAAAAGTATATATAGCTACTTGGAGCAGCGCACGCAAGAGTCAAAGTCTGAAAGTCATAGTTGCAAAAGTTATAAGTGATTATTTCAAATTAAAAGTGTACAGACTGTAGGTTATTAAAACAAATTTTGAAAGTAATTGATGAGTGTAGGTATTGACTGTAGAACTAATGAATAACTGTTGCTGTTGGTAGTACAATAATTTCAATATTATTTTTTACTTTACACCAACCATTTCACTGTTTAGGTGAAATAGAATAGTCTCTAAGGTAAGCTAAGGTTTATAGGACGATACATTAAATGTTTTTATTTGCTCGTTTAGTTAAACATGTTTTTAATTTTCCGCTAGATGGCGTTAAAATTAACTAGTGATGCGACACAACAAAATTTTATAGATACAACAACAAATAAACACTCAAATAAGTAACATATATAGAAATTATATCGTATTTGCGAAAGTCAGTTTGTTTATTCGTTTGTTTGGGACTTCTTCACGGTCAATCCGCTAGACCGATTTAGCTGAAACAGGGGTAGCCTATAGATTTGGCTATAGGACACTTTCTAACGCGGGCGAAGCCGCGGGTCATTACTAGCATGTTTATATTATGATAATATATGACGGCAAAATTAAGTAGATGGCGCTAGTAAAGGGGCCCTGTCTTTCTAGATCGCGCTGACGAGATTCTCCATGAACTCGTACACCAAACAAAATGTTCTTGGTGAAATTAATTAATCAAGTATGAGGTAGAAACGCTGTGATGTTTCGTATTGTTATGTAGTACGGAACCCTCACTAAGTGTCCGATGCGAGACGCGACTCTGACTCGCACTTGGCCAGTTTAATTAAATTCTAAATCTCCCCCAGCCAGTTTACTTTGATTGATAGATGAGATTGATTTAGACCAACGAGACCACATAATAAGGATTTAGATTTTTATGTGTGTCACTGAACTAAGCCACAAAAACTCTTCCAATCCCGATAAAACAGTCTTGTGTATATCTAGCAGAGGAGTCCATTCAGTGTCATAGTGTAATGAACCATTTAAATGCATGCAATCATATGCAAGCAAGGTTGAGTTAATAAATGTATTGGAATAACACATATGATCACATCCTTCCCGGGAAGTAGGGGCCGTTTTGTAACGAACATACTTTGTAGGACATCTCTATAAAGTTAAAATACTCGTACTTTTTCTTCCCCGAAAAAAAAGGGGTGTCAAAAGTTTCACGTGTGTATCTGTGTATGTGTGTGTCTGTCTGTGGCATTGTAGCGCCCAAACGCATGCACTGATTTTTATTTAGTTTTTTTGTGTGATAGATGTCTTAATTTTTAGCTTTGATTCATCACAATCCATTCAGCCGTTTTAAGTCTATTAGAAACTTACAGCTGGGATGCCATGTTTGGGCTCATTAGAATGTGTCGCAATGAATAGATTATACATAGATTAGTCAGGGGTGGTTTTAAATTTTGAATTTTAGTATTATCAGGGCGAGCTAAGCGAGCCCTAACACTATCCCACAACCTGCGCACTTTACTGAAAAACTATCACGCCTATTGATTTGTGCTTTCACATAGTAGTTTAAATTCACATGTAGATGTGTTATCAGTAAAAAAAATATCATTTTACTAACATTAAAAATAACCAGCCAAGTGCGTATCGGGCCACGCGCAGTGTAGGTTTCCATAGTAGCCTGTTATTCGATGCAAGTCTTTACCCTTAAGCAACTAGGTACTTCGTATTTGCACTTTAAATGATTTATTCTAAGGATTATGTATTTGGTACAAAATTATCCAACACCCAAGTTCAACATCTATCACTGCTTAACTAATAAAGTTATCTTAACCGCTATAGTTTTTCTTTAAAGTTCATGAAATGCACTATTATCACGATATTTTCCAGATTTTTCAAGCCAGCTGTTTAGCTTTTAAAGGGGCTCGTTAGAAGATCAAATAATTAACTTCGCTGCGAACATAATGTTTAACATAATGTTTAACATAATGTTTGGTTACTAACGCCATCTGTTGGAAATCTAAAGCATTTATATCTGTCATTATGGTAGAGATTATGGCAGATTTAGGACCTAAATTTTGCAGATTTTTTAAAAATATCTTATAGGCTAGCGTTTGACCACTACCTCACCAGTTGTTAAGTGATGATGCGGATAAAGCTGACGATTCCAAAAAGTGGCAGATTTCAAGGATCTTTATGTATTTTGATATATAAATAGAAATTTTGACAATTTTCTGTTTCTATTTAAAGTATAACATTCTTATTATGCATTTATTTGGTTGGAAGTAGGGGTATATGCTAAGTAAAGCTGCTCCCGAAAGATATTTGATTGATATTTATACGATATGTAGGTACTAATAAAATATATAATAATAATATATATAATAATATATATATAATAATAATATATATATAATAATATATATGTAGTAGTACACCTTTTTATTCAAAGGCCTTACCTTTGTAAAAGTTTGAATAATAATATCGTTTAAAAACTAAAAAAGAACCGACTTCAATGCCGCGCTATTCATTTTCAGTACCAATTTTGAGATGTTTATCTCAATATCTCTGGAGATACTTATCAGACCTCGATAAAGTTACCATGGTACCACACTTGGGATATCTCCTTTCGAACAAAAAAATAATAATCAAAATCGGTTCATAAACGACGAAGTTATCCGCGAACAAACATAAAAAAAATATATATATATATATATACGGTCGAATTGAGAAACATCCTCCTTTTTTTGAAGTCGGTTAAAAAGGTAAACTTTATTTTTAGGGTTCCGTACCCCAAAAGGATAAAAGGAACCCTTATAAGATCACTGTCTTGTCCGTCTGTCTGTCTGTCTGTCTGTCTGTCCGTATGTCACCACCGATTTTCTCAAGAGCGGGTGGACCTAGCAAGTTGAAATTTATACCAAATACTGAGATCTATAGTCCCTATTAGGTGTGTAAAAATCAAGGTCCAGAGTGAACACGATAAAAAGATATAGGCAAATTTAGATTTTCGCATAAACTTGTAAGTACAAAAATTAACCTTAATTTTCAACTTTTTTTATTTTTCGGATTTTTTTTCTTTACTTGTACTGTAAGAACTCACTTTTAACCAAAATTGACAATTCTAGGTCAACCGGTAGTATAGGTTTTGGGTCGAAAACCTATAGGGTAACCCTTTGACCTAGAATCATGAAATTTGGCAAGAAGCCAGATCTTATTGTACAAATAAAGGAAAAAATAAAAAAATAAATAAAAAAAGTTGAAAATGATAAGGTTTCCCCATACATACATAGTTCACTCCAATCAAGATAGGCCTCTGAGTTATATGAGCGCTCTTACAATTTAGAAGTCTAGCTTAATTGGTGCCAACCAACGTTGGTACGGAAGTTTCGGTGGGCGAGTCCAACTCGACTTGGCCGCAAATTTTATGCATTTGTTGGAGTGGTTGGTGTTTTGGGAATTTTTTTGCCAGTGTCGGGCAGATTCGCAATTTAATATAAAAAACCTGCCTTAAAAATTATTACCAGGCAGAAAAACTACGCAAGCCCTCATAAAGATCCGCTTTTAGCTAGTGTATATCTTATGGGATAGTATTTGACCACTATCTCGCCTGCTGGTAAAAGATTGATGTGGTCGAAGATGGTGAACCTTAGGCCTAGAATACTCTGACTCTCGAAGGCTGTTTTAAACGGCTGTCAGAACCCGTAAGGTTATGGCGGCAGATTTTCTCCTTGATGGTGGAAATCTACTTTTTGGTATCAACTTGACTGCGATATATTTGTATCAATATCATTAGTAGCCATTATTAGTCCACCGCTGGACATAGGCCTCTTCCAATAACACAACACTGACACACACACATACCATATATTTGTACATAATATACTTAATTTTTGTTGAGAATTTTGTAAATATGTTTGTCTCTCGTGCTACCTAGTTTGACGAAATGAAATGTCCTCGTTTGGAATAATTTTGACACGCAAGTCACATAAGCAGTATGCGCATTTTGGAGTAAACATTCAGCTTTTTCTTGTTTTAGATGCATGAACATGAATGCAGTATATTTTATTTGGCACTAGCGACTCGCCCCGGCTTCGCACAGGAAGAGCGTAATATGCCTGCAGTTTTTGCATCAATTGTTGTGTCAATCATCATGAATTAACAACATAGATACATTTTTTTTACAAAAATTCTAAAAAAACTTGTTATTTATTTTATTTATTTATATCTTATAGGATAGCATGGTAAGTGATGACGCGCTAGTCAGAAGCAATTTTAAGGTGTTTATTTTCATATCGCGGGAGATACTCATAAGATGATTCAATGAATTGTACAATGAGAACCCACGGCAAGTATAATCCCTCAAACAAATAAAAACCAGCCAAGTCGAGTTGGACTCGCCCACCGAGGCTTCCGTAACAACTGCTCAGACTAGGTTAAAGGACAAACTAAACCTTGTAGTTCAATCTATAGAAAATGTAAATAACGTAGTAAATAACCTTTTTTTAGTTATTACACTACACATTAACGGTTTTCAGATGTTTTCCCATTAGGTAGTTCAAGACCTTGCTTCTAGCCAAATTTCATGATTCAAGGTCAACGGGAACTACCAATTTTGACCCTAAACCTACAGGGTACTTGCGGTTTACCTACATATGTCAATTTTGGTTAAAAGCAAGGGCTTATAACACAAGTAGAGGAAAAATTCCGAAAAATAAAAAAGTTTAAAATTAAGGTACATTTTGGAAGTTATGTTTTCGCGAAGATCTAAATTTGCCCATATCATTTTGTCGTGTTGACACAGGACCTTGATTTTTTACACCAAATAGGGACTATACTATAGACTATAGTATCTGGTATTAAGTCTACCCGTCCCTGAGAAAAGGTGGTTCCACACGGACAGACGGACAAGAAAGTGATCTTATGAGGGTTCCTTTTTAACCTTTTGAGGTACGGAACCCTAAAAATGACTTTTCCAAATTGGTTATTAAATTACGGAGTTTTGGGGTAATTTCAATAAAAAAAATATTAATACAGTCAAATTGACCACCACTTGTACTATTCATTATTCTGTGCCACAACCACCATTTGCGAAATTTGTTAAAAAAAACATTACAAAAAATAGTAGGACACATACCCCTGAACTGGTCTTCCCATTCTTTGGCTGAGGCTACTTCATCAGGTCCCAGGTCGCTGGTGTCGTCCCACTCCTGGTCTGATGCTGCTACTTGACCAGTGGCCAGACCACGAGTCGCATCCTTACCGGCGAAGGCGGAGTAAGGACCTCCTGGAATGAGATAATAAAGAGGTTAAAAACTTAAAATAAACTAGCCAAGTGCAAGTCAGACTCGCACTCGTAGGGGTAAGACAGTAGACAATTTTACAGTTATAATTTTTCGCGTTCTGTAAGACAGTAGTGTATTTGATAGCTATAATTTTTCGCCACCAACATTTTTTTTTCCCATTGTGTTTGTATGAAAAACAAAGTTATATTTGTGAGTGCTCTAACTCAAAAACTGCTAAATATATCTCGTTCAAACCAATTTTCGTTGAAAGTGATTATTGAGATCTACAGCATATTTTTTTTTATTTTTTCACACCCTTACTTTAAAAGTTAGAGGGGGGAGGGGACACACATGTTACCACTTTAGAAGTGTCTATCTTTCAAATTATTGACTTTAAGAAAAAATGGTTTCATAAACCTCAACGCCATTTTTAAAGACCTATCTATAGACACCCCACCCTGCACGTAAAGGTTTGGCGAAAAAAAATATTTTTTAGTTTCTATTCCATGCATGGAGAGCCTCCCCTTAATCTTTTATTTTTTATTTTTGTATAAAAATCGTAAAGCGGATTACAGAATACGCTTACCTAGCAAGTTTCAAATGAGTAGTATTAATATTTTTGGAATAAAGTGGCTGTGACATACGGACAGACAGACAGACATGACAAATATTAATATTAATAAAGAGGTCCGTTTTTTGCCGTTCGGCTACGGAACCCTAAATACGACTTTACATGCCGCGCAAGTCAGTTTTAGAAGCAAGCATGAGATTTTTATCACCATAATTTGTGAAGATCATCAGATCTACATAAAATATACTAAAAGACACACCTTCTAAAGAATAATTATAATCGGTTTAATTTTCAGTGCCAAGTTTGAGTTTGAGGTGTTTATATCTGTAAAATACTCTCAATGAATTGTATAATGGGACCACTGTAGAGATGAACCCTACCCATAAATAAAACTGGCCAATTGCGAGTCAGCATCGCGTCTCTTATCGCACACTTAGGGAGGGTTCCGTACAATACGAAACATAACAGAGTTTCAACTTCATATATTTGATAATGATATTACCAAGAATATTTGGTTTGGTCGCGATCTAGAAAGACGGGGTCGTTTGCTAGTCCCATCTATGTCATTTTGCCGAAACTAATTAGATAGATGGCGTTTAAAAACACGTTTTTTGTATGGGGACCCCCTTTAATTTTTAACTTTATTTTGTTTTTAGTATTTGTTGTTCTAGCGGAAACAGAAATACACCATCCGTGAAATTTCAACTGTCTAACTATCACGGTTAATGAGCTATAGCCTTGTGACAGACGGACAGACAGACAGACAGACAGACAGACAGACAGACGGACAGCGGAGTCTTAGTAATAGGGTCCCGTTTCACCCTTTGGGTATGGAACCCTAAAAAAAAAATTTCGAGTCAACTCACAACTGGCGGAATAATCGCAATACACACATGGATAACAAGTAACAAAATTAAAATTTTGAGTACGCACCCACGACAATGTCCTTTAGAAAATTAGCGTCATAACATCTATCTAAGAACCACCACTGATTAATTACGAACCGTTTAAAGACAAAATCGAACTATTTTTGGAGAAAAATGGCAACATGGATTTGCACAAACAAATGTTTACTGCAGCGCCCACTGGTGAGTTGACACCGTAACACCTATTTAAAAACATGCATCGATTACACCCGAACCTATAACTGAAAATTGCATTAAAATCGGACTAGTCGTTTTGGAGAAAAACGGCAACATGGATTTGCACACACAAACAAACAAACAAACATACATCCTCTCACCCCAAATGCATACAGTCTCCGTTCCGTCGTGGGTAAAAAGAGGAAAAAAACTGGCCAAGTGCAAGTCGGACTCGCACTCTTAGGGTTCCGTAACCCAGTAAAGTATTCTATGATTTTTAGCAACTAACAAATTAACTTTGTTTATCATAGCGTTTGTATGAAAAACAAAGTTATCTTTGCAGTCGCTTTATCTCAAAAACTGCTGACTGTATCTCGTTAAAACCAATTTTCGTTGTTAGTTTTCATTGAGATCCACAGCATATATGAGAGGGCGGGGGGCACACATTTTACCACTTTAGACGCGCCTATCTTTCAAATGATTGACTTTGAGAAAAATGATTTAGGAACCTCAATGTCATTTTTAAAGACCTATCCATAGACACCCTACACGTATAGGTTTGAAGATTTTTTTTTTGTTTCAGTTCCTTGTATAGGGGAGCACCTTAAACTTTTATGTTTTTTTTTGTATAAAATCGCAAAGCGGTTCACAGAACACATCTACCTACCAAGTTTCAATTCTGTAGTCCTTACAGTTTCGGAATAAAATGGCTGTGACATACGGACGGACAGACAGACAGACAGATATGGCAAATCTCTAAGGGTTCCGTTTTTTGCCATTCGGCTACGGAACCCCAAAAAAAGCGCGATAAGTTCCGTATTTTAATATTTATAACTATGTCTTCAAATCACAAAAGTTAAAAGTTTATAATTCAACTAAATAATTAAACCAATCAAGATCTTAAATTACTTAAGTTATAATATAACTTAAATTTGACTTTTCTATAATTATCTTATCGTCTATACTGTACTTTAGAGATGAAACAAGGATAGCACCATTATTAAATATTACAAAATTCATTTAGAATTTGGCGATTTCTTAAAGAAATGCTAGTTCCTTGGAGACTAATCATATAGCTTACAAAATGAAAGCAGCGATCTGTCACTGTCATACTTGATAAATCTGCCAAATCTATTGTTTTCTTTTGATTTCGTTATCGATTGCGCTATTAATACGCTTTTATTAGCTTCAGACGTATGTATGTTTGTATGTTTGTATGTAACGGAATCTTTGAACATGATTTTAACCCCCTTCAAAACGTCGGATTAACTCAAAATTTGGCATACTTATTAAGGACCGATGACAATAAATAAATAAATAAAATAAATCGACTAAAATATGAAAAATAAATAATAGTTTAAAAAACTAAAAAAATACGCTTTTATAGAAAATCCAACTAAAAAATAGAAAATAAATTTTAATAAATTTGAATTAAAAATAGTGTCAGAAAAAATGATTTTATTGTAAAAAAAAAGCGTGGGGTGCTTTTCAGGATATTATCAAAATAACCCTTCTAGTCATATCTGTTCATAAAATATTTGGAATTATTGATACCATGCACCCCACGCTTTTTTTTACAATAAAATCATTTTTTTCTTACACTATTTTTAATTCAAATTTATTAAAATTTATTTTCTATTTTTTAGTTGGATTTTCTATAAAAGCGTACTTTCTTAGTTTTTTTAAACTATTATTTATTTATATACCGATTTTGTTCCCTGAATTTCTAGCATTTGAATCTTCGACTAACCTTTGCTAAGTTTTAAAATAAATAGTTTCACTAACGAAAAAAAAAAGATTTGTTGTGGCGCTTTTGACAGTAACAGCTCAGTACGGTCGCATGAAAAGTCAAGAACAAACATTTTTATTATTGTGAAAACACCTGTATAAAAGGTTGACTATTTAAATTCTGTACATACTGAAGAAGGGTGTTTAGTGCTCGATTTTGATATCGAATTGCACTCCAAATTTGACCAAATTAATTTTTTTTTGTTATTTCATTTTTGAATTATCCTATAAATATATTTATGTACGGACACCCGCGCATAATCAACGAAGTTGATTTTTAACCGACTTCACAACAAAGGAGGAGGTTCTCAATTCGTCTGTATGTTTTTTTTTTTTTTTTGTGTATGTTACGCGATTACTCCGTCAATTATGAACGAATTCAAATGATTCTTTTTTTAATAGGTAGGGTACGTTTCCGAGGTGGTCCCATTTTAATTTTATCGAGATCTGATTAGTATCTTCAGAGATATGGAGATAAATATCTCAAACATAGGAGAATGTACTGGTTTTAGAAGAAGAGTCCGAAAAAGATTATACACAATGGAGGTTGCTATTGCATATACTTTTGAAGACTAAAAAATATTACCTTTAATAATGTTTTTACATTTTTCTTCACGTTGATTTTGTTTTTAACCCTCGACGCAAAACGAAGGAGTGTTATAAGTTTGACGTGTGTATCTGTTTATCTGTGTGTCTGTCGTAGCGCCCAAACGGATGAACCGATTTTGATTTAGTTTGTTTTTTTTGATAGATGTCTTCGTCGAGAGTGTTTTTAGCTTTATTGCATGAAAATCTGTTCAGCCAATTCAATATTATCAGCTCTTTTAGAGCTGATAATATTTAAACGGCTGGTTAAAAAAAACTACGATAGCAACTTTCGTAAGCTCGTAGTCCTTTGACCGCGGACGTCAAAAAATCAAAATGGCGCTGTCGCAGTATCTTGTTACTTCAATGATATTGCAAAAATATGGTAAGCTTGATCTAATTCTGAGACATCTCCTTGGATTGGTCTCAATGTACAAAGTTATACATATGCTTTGATTATAAACTCGGATTACATATAGAAATCAGTCGGGGGTGGTTTTAATTTTTTGAATTTAAGTATTGTCTAAAACAATCAATATTACACCATTCTAAACTTGCCTTAAGATACGCGACTGTGAAACCAGATGGCGCCACAGGAAAAATTAGCACGCGCTAGCGTTTCATTCGTAAAACTGAGGTGTCTTTCAATGAGTACAATAAAGTTGAGTTTGTTTACAGTAATTTAAGTATTATTGACAGATATTCTTACGGTAACTGTGAGCGAGATAGAAACAAAGATGGGGAGAATTTATCTGTCTTCACAGGAATGTTCTACCAGGCAAAGTCTTGTTAATGTGCAAAGTTTTTGAGCATACCTAATATTTTTTGACATGACATGACGTTTGGCGAAGATGGCGGCCAAATCAGTCCCGCCCGCGACACTGCATACAAAAATAACTCAGAATTACGAACGTACTTTGTACCAACCAATACTGCAAAAAAAGAATTATAAGCATAATACCACAGATTATATAATAGTTACTACGTCAATAATACTTTCCGTTGTTAGGTTGGCTACACGGTGCTTTCATAATTCGAGTATTAACAATTTAAGGGAGTGCCAACTCTTATAACGTAGTAGAGTGATTCAGACTGTGTGGGCCATATGGCGGCAATTAATGTTAATAATCGCAAAAAATACGTTTTAATATTCATCTAGTCCGTGTTATAGAAGTATTTGGAATTATTGTAATAAAATAGACAATTAATTATCGTGTGTGTCAGATTATTTTATTGCACAGAGCCATTTTGGACATTGTCCTTTGATACCTTGATGACATCGTTATGACTATATAGTGAATATTTTGACTAGCGCGGCATTTAAAGTCAATTTTTTAGGGTTCCGAACCCAAAGGGTACGAAATGAACACTTTCGGAGACTTTGTTGTCCGTTCGTCCGTCCGTCCGTCCGTCCGTGTGTCTATATGTGCGCACTGTACAGATGTACCTTCTTAACCGTAATAGGTACATACTTGAAATTTTCACAAAGTAGATACCCGTCAGTGTATAACGGCCCAGACACGAAATTTTATAGTTGCAAGCAATTTAATGAAAACTTATTTTGCACTAAAAAGGATAGAATAAAATCTTTAAAAAAAAAAAAACCGACTTCATTACCACAAACAGGCACTCAAAAGCGAAAAATAAATTACTACCCGCTTTTCTATTTGAAGTCGGTGCCAGCCAAGTCTAGTAGATAGATACTACCTTACATGTAGGTTCTACCTACTTACTATTTCTACATACATAGTATCTATCTACTATCCAATAGACTTGGCTGGCACCGACTTCAAATAGAGAAGTTTGTTGCCCTTATAATAATTATATTATGTAATTTATTTTTCGCTTTTGAGTGCCTGTTTGTGGTAATGAAGTCGGTTTTATTTTTTTTGAATAAGATTTTATATACAAGCAGCGATTTGCCGAACTCGTGACCTTTGACACCGTTACCGCCATAAAGTAAGGTTTCCGCGCACCTCATACCTTTGACTATAATTTGTACTGTATTTATTATTCTGTTTTTTTTAATCCTTTATAGGCTAGCGTTTGACCACTATCTCACCTGTTGGTAAGTGATGATGCGGTCGAAAATGGTAAGCACGCTAGGCCTAGAATGGGAACTGGCTCTCAAGGATGGCTGCCGGAACACATTAGATGTTTGGTGACAGATTTTTTAACTTGAGGGGTGGTAGCTGGCATGGCGGAAGTTGAAGTTTACTTTCTTCTTATGATATTTTTGTTGGTTAAATATTTACTTTTTCTCGAAATCCAGTAAATTACTCATTAGCTATAATAAACACAATAAAATATATTTTGACATATTTTATTAAAATTAATTTATGACTATATATACAATAGAAACGATTCCTAGAACTATAATACAGAATAATTGGTTACATAATATGAATTATAACTATAGAGTCCTTTAATATGTTTAGTATTTTACCAGTCACTGTATATAGCGCACAACCAGAACTAATATTTCTATTATTTATGTTGTGTCTTTAAATGTCACTTATTAATTTTCCGTTTTAGAACAAGTGTTTAAGTATACAGTTTGTCCCTGCGGTTTCAAGGTAAAATTGTTTTCCAAAGATTTGGGACAACTATTTTCCTTAAACCTGGAAATTATGAGGGCACGAGGGGAATATTAAGTCCAGTAAACTACTTCTGATGGGACAGTTATGTGCAAACCGGAATAATTTCTTGATTTAAGTTATATGGAATACAATAAATTATATCCTAGTTTTTTTGTAAAGTAAATCTATAATAATATTATAAAGAGAGAACATTTGTATTTTTGTATTTTTGAATGTTTGTAATGATTTGGCTCAAAAACTACTGAACTGATTTAAAAAATTCTTTCACTAATATATAGAATGGACTTTCGGAATGAAAATAGGCTATATATTATCCCTTTTAAATCAAAGGTACATTCGTGGAGACCTAATTTGCAACTTAAGTCGACTAAAAAACGGTCGAAAAAACCCGTTTATTACGAACGCTGCTCAATTAAAAATAGATAGAAGAATATTTTCTATGGAAGTGTTGTACAACTTAATAAGACCTACAAAAAAGTCCGCGACATATGTCTATCTCTTAAGGTTGACTCACAGTAACCATTTTAATCTTTAATTTGTTGTTAAAAAATATTACATAACTTCCAAGGCTATTTTCAAGTATATAGTATTAATCCTTATCCAAATAATTACGTTAATTAGCTTGGCCACATATTATAGATTAAAATTGTACTTTATAACATATAATTCAAATGAAAACTCTAGAAGATATCACGGGTTTCACATACACGCATCGCAAAATGAATAAAATATCTGCAGTGAAATCACAGATTAGGTCATAGTTACTACGAAAATATTATTATAGGTTTAGCGATGCTGTAGATCCCCACCGATCACAATCAGTTTGAAGTCAATATAGTATAATAATATATTTGTACTGTATAAAATTCTATTGTATAATATAGTCATGATCTATATATAAACCACCCCGACTGATCTATGTATAATCTTTTCAATAAAAGCATTTCAATGACTCTAAACACGACATTTAAAATCTGAGCTGTAAGTTGGTATGGATTTGAGTATTCTGTAGAGTACAGGAGATGTCCCAGCATTAGGTCAATGCTTCCATGTTCTTACAATATCGTTGAAGAAGAAGATTTTCGAATTGATCAGACCTATGAAAGTTGATTTCATAGCGCAATTAACTAGAAAAAAGCTCATAGTTTTATAACGATTGAACGAATTTTCATGAATCAAAGCTAAGAACACTCTCGATGAAGACATCTATCAAACAAAAAAAAATATCAATAATAAAATCAAAATCGGTTCATCCGGTTGGGTGCTAAGATGCTACAGACACAGATACACACGTTAAACGTATAATACCCCTACTTTGATCCCATGATTTGATTGATTTTGATTCAATGATCCCACTACCTCTGTACGAAAACCCATGATTCATGAATGCACATAAAACTTTCATTGGTAGGTATATAGCTAGGATTAGAACCAACGACCGTCGGGTCAGAATCAGGGTAACTATCCTTTACGTTAGTATTATAAAATAAAGTCCATCACTACGTCTGTCTGTTTGTTCGCAATAATCTCAATAGCTACTGAACGGATTATCATGCGGTTTTCATTAATAGCCAGAGTGTTTATGAGGAAGGTTTAGGTGCATAATTCATTAAGGTTTTGTGTAAATTGGTTGAAATATGACGATGATTGTTATAAAAAATATTCATATTTTATATTCGATGCAACAAACTGATGCAAATTTTGTAGGCATATATGTTCTACCCGTGCGAAGCCGGGGCGGGCTGCTAGTAAGTAATATAAGGTAAATTAAATTAGGTATAAGCAGCATTTTCAGCTACGAACGAATATGAGTTTTTTTTAATTCATGGATTTGCAGCTTTGTTAAAGAATTTTATTACATCACTTACCAACAGGTGAGATAGTGGTCAAACGCTAGCCTATAAGGTAAAAAAAAATCAGAAATATTTCGCGCTGCATTTTAATGTAGTTCTTATGTTTGCGTTTGATTAATTTCAAAACACAAGTACATAATTCGCTCACTAGATGGTGCTGAATTAAAAAATACAGATAGCATTATAATTAGCTAATGTATGTAACATTAAATTATTTGCTCTTAATTTCTGAGTAAAAGTTTATCATATTTTCATAAATGAGATTTCATTCCTTTTAGTGTAATAAATATCATTAGGCACTCATTCACGATGGCATTAATAGGTCTTAAATTAAGTAGGTAGGTACTGTCGATATAACGTCATTGTATTGTTAAAGTAATAATTAAGTGAGTGCTTAATTATCTATGTTATATTCTATGATACTGAGACGTTAGATAATAAATAATTAGTCGTAACATAATACTCGCAAGTTTCGCTTCTCAATTGTTTCGACCTCAATTTAAAAACTATGTGGATTCTGATTATTTATCAGTCCACTTACAATTGACATATATGAACATAGCAACATGTGTTCTCGACATCAGAGGCGTAAGGTCGGATGTATAGTTCCGACCAAAATGACTTTTTAATACAGCGATATTAAAGTTTTGTTTCTCTTTCTAACAATCTGACCTTGGCGTTTCTATCTTGTACCGTTGACAAGATACACACATCCATAAAGTCAGATTTACAGACTTTTTGAAATACCTGGATATCTGGGAGCCATAAGTTTCTATGTTTACTTCCAGATCTATGCACTAAAAATATTCTCTCTCTCTCTCTCTCGGTCTCAATAGCAATAATTGAGGGCCCGGTGGCGTAATCGGGAGAATGGTCGGCTTTGATGCCGTGGTACCGAGTTCAAACCGCCGTGCACCAATGGATTTTTCTATAGAAAAATTTATGTGCGCTTCTCAGTGGCCCTCCGGTGAAGGAACACATCGTTAAAAAACCAACAACCCCCGCATGGTGGTAGGACACTATCTAGTGTCCGCCTGGCCAGCTACCACCCTCAAGTTAGAAAATCTGTCACCAAACATCTTATGTGTTCCGGCAGCTATCCTTGAGAGCCAGTTCCCATTCTAGGCCTAGCGTGCTTACCATCTTCGACCGCATCATCACTTACCAACAGGTGAGATAGTGGTCAAACGTCAGCCTATAAAGTATTAAAAAAAAAAAAAAGCAAAAATAAAGTTTACAACTTTTTTCATCTTTATCTTTTGATGCAAAAACTAATCTTCTGATGCGTCCAGATCAGAAGATTAGTTTTTGCATCAAAAGATATAGATGAAATAACAATAAAATCTTATACTGATAGCAAACACTATGCCCTAGTAGTGTTAGGCAATATTTTAAAAGCATTATGCTTTACTTGAAGATATTTCGCACTTATACTTTAAGCATTTATACTTCCAGCTCTATGCACCAAATAATTAAAATATTTATGAGCCGTATTTGAACTTACACTTTTATGCATTTAAAATATTTGGTCTCACATACTGGACGCATCAGCAGATAAGCCTTTATGCATCAAAAGATATAGGTGTATGAAAATAGTCAAAAGTACCTGTAACCGTGGAGCACGTATGAAGGCGCTCATGAAAGTGCAAGAAGCGAAAGAGGTATATCAGAATCGTAGCATGTAGAAATAAACCTGACCAAGTGCGAGTCAGCATCGCGTCTCTTATCGCACACTTAGGGAGGGTTCCGTACAATACGAAACATAACAGAGTTTCAACCTCATATATTTAATTAATTGATATTACCAAGAATATTTGGTTTGGTCGCGATCTAGAAAGACGGGGCTCGTTTACTAGCGCCATCTATGTCATTTTGCCGAAACTAATTAGATAGATGGCGTTTAGAAACACGTTTTTTGTATGGGGACCGCCTTAAATTTTTAACTTTATTTTGTTTTTAGTATTTGTTGTTCTAGCGGCAACAGAAATACACCATCTGTAAAAATTTCAACTGTCTAACTATCACGGTTAATGAGCTATAGCCTGGTGACAGACGGACAGACAGACAGACAGACAGACGGAAAGCGGAGTCTTAGTAATAGGGTCCCGTTTTACCCTTTGGGTACGGAACCCTAAAAAGTAGTATCTACCCTACCCTAACAGGAAAAAGGCGTGATTTTATGCTTGTAAAAACTCTGACAGACAATCTGATACATTCCTAATAGAGCTATCAGGAAACAGTGAAACTGACCCTTAGGCTTGTAAAATATTAACACACAAATCAAGAAGAATAGCTCTGAGACTAAGCATCGCCATTCAACGGGGAAATACAGCCAGCATTTTGGGAACTTTACCTACTGGTCGTGGTTTGGTAGACTAAATTTTAGTTTTTTTGGTTTTTTATTAGGTATATTATTTGTTTATAGTTAGGTAGTTTTAAAAATATATTAATATTTATAATGTAATAGAACTTTAGTTAAATGTAAACAACAAATAGGTAAGAAGAAAATTAAATACCATCTTAATAAATGATTTTATTAATAATCACTTCATTACTTCTTGTATTAATGTAAATAATTTATAAGTAACAACTAATTTGAGCAGATGGTGGTAAAACGTAAAATACTCAATACCTCTAGCCACACACATTATGTTAATCCCAGATGTTTTGATCATAAATAATTTAAGTGGTATAATTTTCATAACCAGCTTATTCCTATGCATGAATGAGACGTCTAAAATTATTCGTAGCTGAGCGGGAGCATATTATTCTTTTGTATGGCGGGAGAGTAGAGATGGCCAAAAATGTAAATTGTTACCGATAGACTAGTCGGGTAAACAGTCGCCGGTACAAATCTTAGCACAGGTCCAGGTGGTGGGAGCACTATAGCCTGACATTTTTGTAATCAAATGTATTCACCTGATATGCTACCAAAAATAGCTTACTAACATCAAGGATAGAATCTGCCACCATGACCTTACGGTATAATATACCATTCCGACAGCACATAGCCTTTGAGAGTCAGAGTTTTCTTTATCTATTTAAATATATTTTAATGTAAGTATTTAATTTATAAGTAATATTTACAAATAGTACATATATATACAACTTAAAACTAAATTAAGATAAAAACTATTTAAACTGATACAAATACGTAAAATGTTATTAATAAAAAACAGAACCTAGGTCGCACCTGTCTGCCGGTAACGTTCCCAAAAAGCTGGCGACGTTACCTCGTTGAATTGCTAGGCTAATCCTTTGGCCGAGGTAATTAATGTAAGTATTATATTATATTAAAGTATTATTAGCAGACTGCAACTGAAATCTGCCATTGTCGCATCTATTTCTCTGTACAGTGGTACCGCCTCTGATATACGTGGGAATAATTAATGATTCGATAAATAAAACTATTTCTAAAATGTAAATGAACACTTTTCATTTTCGACATAATTTTGTTGACAATCTATAATTTTTAACCGACGAAAAAAACGGAGGAGGTTATCAAGTCGACGCGTATATATTTTTGTCCACGCATAACTTTTTACAGAATAGTCTGATTTCAATAATTATTTTTATTGGAAAGGGTATACTCCTAAGAGGGTCCCATTTAAATTTTAACGAAATCGGTTGAGCCGTTTTGAATAAATCAACAAAAATAATGGAAAAAAGTATCATTATTTTGATGATTTTATCGTATCATCAATGTATCTCAACAAACACTGGAAAAAACAAAGAGCCGAAAATCGGGCTCAGTTGCGTGTCTTGAGAGAGGAATATGTCCAGCAGTGGACTGATACCGGCTGATTATGATGATAGTGATATTTTACAGGTGGTACCATTTAAATTTCATCGAGATATATTCAGTATCTCCAGAGATATGAAAATAAACACCTTAAACTTAGTATTGAAATTGACTAGCGTGACGTTGGAAGTCGTTTTTTTAAAGTATTTTATGTGATCTTAAATTATTTTTATTATTATTATAATAATATAAATGTTTGATTATATGTTATAAAGTTATAACTTTAGAACATAAATGTTCTATATAACTTTTGTCTAGGCCAGGGGTAAGCAATGACGCCTGCTTTTAAAATAGTAGATTATGGCCACAAAAAATTGTAAACGTTTGTTTTCAACGAAAAATTCACGTTGCATTGTTAATTTGATTTGATTATTTCTTTAAATTTAAGAGGTTATTTAGTGATCTTTGCTTATTGATTATTTGGCGCCGACTCAAAATAACTTAGGTATACATACTTACATTAGTTTAAGAACTTAGTTATTATGTTTAGTAAAAAAACTCAAAACAATTACAAAAATATATACTTAGGTATACTAACAGTAGTTTAAGAACTTCGTTATTAAGTTTAAATAAAAAAGTTTAATTATTTTTTGCTTTTCAGTATTTTCGGCGGTTTAATTTTTTTGTTAAAAAGTTTTATTGCTTTTCAGTTTTTTCGGCGGTTTAATTTTTTTGTTAAAAAGTTTTTATTAGATGGTAGTTCTATTACGATGGTTATTGATTTCAATACAGATGTCAACTTTGCCGAATAACAAGTCGAAAAACCATTTTTAGGGTTCCGTACCCTAAGGGTAAGACGGGATCCTCTTACTAAGACTCCACTGTCCGTCTGTCTGTTTGTTTGTCTGTCTGGCCGTCTGTCTCTAGGCTGTATCTCATTAACCGTGATAGTTAGACAGTTGATTTTTTTACAGATGGTGTGGTGTATTTCTGTTGCCGCTAGAACAAACAATACTAAAAACAAAATAAAGTTAAAAATTAAAGGGGGCCCCCATACAAAAAACGTGTTTTTTAGTATAACTCCATCTATTTTTGTTAAGCTAACAACTTTTCTGATTAGTTTCGGCAAAATTACAAAGATGGAGCTAGTAAACAAGCCCCATCTTTCTAGATCACGCTGTCGAGATTATCCGTAAACTCTGACTACTATTAAGTATTCTGTGACTCGTATACCTAATATCAAACAAAATGTTCATGGTAAACTGTCTATTATGTTTCGATTTGTACGGAATCCTCCCTAAGTGTGCGATGCGAGACGCAACTCTGACTCGCACTTGGCCAGTTTTATTCCAATACTTCATTCGTTAACGCTACTGTAAAATTAAAGGAAAATTGTAGAGACCTAGAATCACACTATCTAGGAATGTCTAAATAACAGCAAAGTATGTGTAAAATGCTCCAACTTTTAATGATTTCAATATAATGTTTGTATGGCTAAATCGTATGTCAGCATTTTGTACTCTGGACTGGACCTAGATAGTACTATGCATTTCTCTATCGTTCACTGACGCTACATTGTGCAGTGAATCATTGAATCAATAGTTTCTTTATATAGAGCACTTCCAATGTTTTTTCTGATTATTTTATATTCACTGGAATGTTTTTGAATAAGTCAGACTTTTTTGTTTGCTTTAAGTTTAACAGATATTACGTGTGAATCTTATTCAACCTTTATAAAACTTTAATATTTAGTTACTTATTTGTGCTCTCAAATTGTTACATTATCATTATTGTCTCTATTGTCATTTTATGTTGTAATTAATTATGTCTGTAATTACTGAAATTATTTTACGAGAGAATGCATCATCAAACAAAAAAGTTGTGCCGTAATGATAGAGTTACAAAAGTGACATTATTCCTGCCCGCTTAGAAGATTTTTAAATAATTTAAATCAACATTATTATGCTAAGATGCATGCATCCTATTGCGGCTTATCTTATTATATATGCGTGCTTTAATTATCTATTAGTTAGTCAACTGGCCTGTGTTTAGTTTATTTCGTTTGCTTCACTCCACTGATGCATAATGTTTGTTGCCAAATAAATGTTATTCATTAATTACGTATTTGAGAAAAAGTGTCTGAAAGTAAAACTTGTCCATTTAAAAATACCTCTGTAGGTGAGGGTTTTATCGAGTACTTGTCGCAGTTTGATGGATCGTGAACGATAACATTGCGGTTTCCGTCTATTACAACCGTAAACATAAACCGGTTAGTCGAAACGACCATACAAACTCATACAATATTTCCATCTCCTTCACACACGGGTTGTTTGAAAGAGAAGAATGATGTTATAGTAATGCGATGCTTTTAGATAGTCTCTGATTTGCCGTTAGAGCTATTATTATTATAGCTATGTTTTGGAGTCGTATTTCTTTAAGTATGGGGTAATGATGACTCTACAATTCCTTATCTTATCTTTATCACTACTAGCAAGAACTGTAGATAAGCTATTCCTTGCTTCACAAGACAAGACACTTTGATTGGCCATTCATTAAAAAAATAACATATAAAATACATACTATCAACAGTATCAACATTAACACGCAAAGTATTAATATTAATAATAGTAAACCTGCTGAATGAAGGTCAAAGGATATGTTAATTACAGTACGTAACTATTACAAGCAACGTAAAGTTGTCAATGCATAGAATAAAAATCAAAGCGAACATTTTATATCGTAAATTTAAACAATCTACGTACTCACAATACACAGCTATTTTAACCTTTGCTCGCAGATTTATATTCCGTCGGCATAAACAAAAACTAAATAGGTAGGTACAAAGTTACGAAGTAGCACTCACCGGGTCCGTAAAACCTCTTGCCTTTAGTGACATCGAAAATTACACCATTTACTGCCAGCAAAACTCTGCCATCAGTTTGAGTACCATCGTATTTTTTTAGCTCGGCTACTGTGAGATCCTTTCTTATTTTGGGCAATTGAGGTGGCGGCGGCGGTACTTCGACTTCACTTTCGAAATTGGACTTTATAATCTTGTATATAAGGTAGACAATCACGCCGATCAGGATGAGGTTCAGTGGGCTTGTTAATTCCTCCCAGTAGGTAGGAGCTGTTTGGTCCGCCATCTTGATTTTTTGTTGCACGTCTGGAAAGCGCGGGCGCGTGTATTGTACTGACTCTCTTGATTCGGTTGGCCGGCCTGTAGCGTTATCATGCTGGTTAAGGTCGACTCGACTACTTCGCTGCTTGGTTATACAATTCTGCTGGTTCATGGTGCTGTTTCTATGATGTAATATCATTAAGTTTTTTATTATTATTTAAGATGATGATTAAAAATATAATAATTTGCATGTAGCATTAATGAAATATGATCAGGAAACTCCGGGTCCGATGATATATTGAAGTGAGGTCGTAATTTTCTTGTGAAAATTTCAAGTACGTAATGTTGATGTCGTAATTTTACTATCATATTTAGACTAAAATATTTTACTTTTTTATTTTTATTTTAGCCTGGCTATAATTATTATTATAATCGATTTAGATGCATCTTAATTTGAATTAAAAATAAATTTAAAATACATTATTTAATAAGTGTGAATGAAATCCAAAGTCCACTTTTTCTTATTATTCGTTGACAAGACAACGTCGTTCCATTAAATCATCAACACGTGTAATAAATGGATCTGTGACAATGACCGATCATTAAGAATGCATTAACATAGCCTCGCCATCATCATTGAGATTGACCCAATAATTATGACGTTTTCTAGAAGTTGTTCAATGGTCTAAGTGACATTAAGTACATCATCAAACTCAGCTGTCTTACTGGGGGTTCTACTTTTCTAGGTAAATACTTATATTACTTGTACTATTGATTATTCTGAGCTTATATCATGATCTGTATTGGACATAAACATTTATAGTGGTATTTAATTTTAATAATCTGCAATTAAATCGTCACTTGTAAGAAATCTGGGTCGATTGTATATATATAGAAAATGTGCGTAATAAAAAAAAAAGAATGGGTTTGAAAAATGATTAAGATATTACTCAAATGTCTGTCTGCAGGAAATGTTTAAAAATTGAGGATTCCGCTTTCCTTATCTTAAACGCCGTAACGCTTAATTATTTTGAAAATTAGTGAATATATGAATTTAAATACTTTTGCTGTATTATACATTTGTAACATTATTGACATTACATTTAATATACGTACGTACCTTAGACAAATGTTGCTTGCCTAGGTTTTGAGCAAGTCCGACAATAACCCATCGTCGCGATCTGACCTAACTCCAGAAGAAAATCGATTGATTTGCTCAATGCTGGAAGCCGTAGTCGAGAAAATTCTACTAAGGGTACCTACGAACATTATTTTAAGTTCACGAGAAAGCCAAGATACAATTGTGATTCCTTAAATACTTACCCATAGAACAGAAATACCTAAAACAAGAATGAAAGTTTGAAACACTAAAAAAACTGACTTTCAATGCTGCGCCAGAATTTTCATTAGCAAGTTTTTATTTCCATGTCTCCAAAATTTAAATGGGACTATTTCAGGATAAGCTTCTAAACAACAAATAATTTTGCAAGTCCATCTATTGTCATGCTATTAGCAATAGCTTTTTTAATTTTTCTCTTAGCAAGTTTATTAATTGTTTTATCCTGATACAAGTACATTTCTATTTATTTTTGAACGAATTGAAACGAGTCCAATTGAGTTCAATATGATTCTTGTATTACCATAACCGTTCGCTTCGCTGACGTCCGTCCCATTTTAATGTCTGAACTTCATGAATTACAAAATGGTGTGCGTTTGAGCTTGACATATTAAAGGTCAATTGACTCAAAAGTCGTAAAGAACTTCATCATGGTACCGTGACTTCATAGATACATAGTCTAGTTTTCTTAGAAATAGTCTGACTAAAATAATAATTAATATTAATATTGACATAATAATTAATAATTAATATTGACATCTGCAGAAGTTAAGATTTTATGAGTTCACTACAAAATGTATTGTTTTGAGTACCTATAGATAAATACAGTGACATGCAAAATAGTAAGTTTAACGGTTTTGAGGTAAAAGTGTAAAGTAAATAACTAGGAATAGGTACACACCTTAATGAAAAATATTACCACCAATTAAAAATGCTCTACCATGTTTGCGAAATATCAAATTTAATTTTTACGTATTATTTTATTATGAGATTTATTTTAAACTGAAATTGACACACTTAAAATTGACCTTTATCATCACATACACACTTACAACACACTTAAAAATGTGTATAGCTTGACCATTATCATCAGGACCATTTAACTCATTTGCATCACCTGATGATTGAAAAGATGGTATTTCCCATTGCTCTACTTTGCTTGAATTACTTTTGTCTTATTATAGAATAAATAAAATAGTAAGATGAAAGAAGTAAGGCGAACCAAGTACAGCGGCTTTGAAACTTTAGACACAGATTATATAATAGTTACTACGTAACAGATATTTCACTCCCTTACATAAACACAATACCAACGTTTATTTCAGACAATACAAGCAAAAATGTGTCTAAGGCGCTTGACCTAGCGTTGTTATTACTTCGGTCGGCGCGCGCCGGTACATCGCGCGCCTTATACAGTAAAGAGTTGACTCAATGAAAAAAAAAAAATTACGAATTCTTTTTATTTACCTCACAAAATAACATCAAAATTCCTCAAATTTCCTCAAGATTCAAAAAATCAACTAAAAGTCGAATTTGAAATCGAGACAGTGAATTTTACGCCGTTTTGTCATTTTAGTATCGGTAGCATAAAAAAATGAAACATATTGTGCTTGTTTTTTGTCAAACCCGCAAAATGACTATGAAAAACTTAAATCGTTTCTAATATAGAATACGAATGCGCAGTTATCCCGTCATTTGAATAATAATATACGTTGCGCGCGCGTGAGCAGTGACAACCAACTAGCGGATACCACCGCCGGCGCTGGTCGAAGTTTAGGTATAAATCGCAGTAGCTATGAGCGAGTGCTTTAGAACACAATGACGTATTTTTCCTTTCCAGAGGATAAATAATTATTTTGCGAACAAACTTGGTCCTATATTGTGCTTTTAAACTATTATAGTAGAGTAGGTAAATTATATAAATATGGCCCGTTCTTGTAATTTGGACCGCCGATATTTCTCAAAGAACGTTTCTTTTACAGAGTTGACGCGACGGTCACACGACGGCACATACTGAGCCTTACCTTTGTTAAAAATACATATAATCACGCCTTTTGCACATTGGGGTAGGCAGAGACTACTTCTTTCCACATGCTACGATCCTGACATATCTCTTTTGCTTCTTCATCTTTTATGACCGCCTTCATTAATGCTTGCCGGTTATAGGTATTTTGTCTTGGCCTAAAAATACATCTCTACAATGAAATATAACCAGTGAATTTTGGTTTTACCTTTAAGCAACTTTACTTTTTAGGGTTCCGTAGCCGAATGACAAAAAACGGAACCCTTATAGATTCGTCATGTCTGTCTGTCTGTCTGTCCGTCCGTATGTCACAGCCATTTTATTCTTACATTGTTAAGACTACAGAATTGAAACTTTGTAGGTACGAGTAGATGTATTCTGTAAACCGCTTTCCGATTTAAATACAAAAATAAAAAATATAAAAGTTTAAGGGGGGCATCCCATACGTGGAACTGAAACAAAAAAAAATGTTTTCTTCAAACCTATACGTGTTGGGTGTTTATGGATAGGTCTTTAAAAATGACATTGAGGTTCCTAAAATCATTTTTTCTCAAAGTCAATCATTTGAAAGATAGGCGCGTCTAAAGTGGTAAAATGTGTGTGTCCCCCCTCTAACTTTTAAAGTATTAGAGTGAAAAATCTAAAAAAGATATATGCTGTAGATCTCAATAAAAACTAACAACGAAAATTGGTTTGAACGAGATACAAACAGCAGTTATTGAGATATGGCGACCGCAAAAATAACTTTGTTTTTCATACAAACACTATGAAAAACAAAGTTAATTTTGTAGTTCCGAAAAATCATAGTTATGGAATACTTAACGGTGATACGGAACCCTACGAAAGCGAGTCCGACTTGCACTTGGCCAGTTTATTTAATAGCAAAAAAAGTTATAAATAGAAGACAAACAGCCCGCCAGGTGGTAAGCGGCTACTGTAGCTTATGAACATTTGCAACACCGGAGGCGTAACTAGTTTTGCATGCCGTGTAAGATGCTTTTATCTTTTATTTTTAACCGACTTCACAAAAAGGAGGACATTCTCAATTCGTCGGAATCTTTTCATTTTTATTTTTTCATGCATGTTCACCGATTACTCGAAGAACTCGATTACTCGAGAACAGATTTGATTTTTTTTTGTTTCAAAAGTTATCGTTTCTAAGTGGTCCCATTTAAATGTTAACGAAATCAGTATAACCTTTTTCAACCGACTTCCAAAAAAGAAGGAGGTTCACAATTCTTCTGTATGTTTTTTTTGTGTGTATGTTACGCGATTACTCCGTCGATTGTGAACCGATTCGAATAATTTCTTATTTTTTTAATTTTGTAATCGATAGGGTACGTTTTCAAGGTGATTCCGTTGTAATTTCATTGAGATCTGGGCCCTTATTCAGTATGACCAATGAGATAACTTGCCAAAAACGTGTAATGTTGTAGCGTGCTCTAAACGTAAACGTGTTTCTCAAACGCGCCACGGCACATTATTGAAAAATGGTATTCTGTATGCCAAACAATATGTTTTCTATGTTCAGTTTTCGATTCCACGCCATTCGTTCATAAACCTTACTTCCGGTTCCATCGGTAATTTTGCGGTTTCATACATTTCTTTATTTTTCTGTCTTAATTTTATATTAGATCGATTTGCCAGCAATAAAACTTCAATAGCAATTCTGTAGCTTAATTGAAAAACTCAAAAACATTAAATAAATTATGAATATTTTTTATTGAAAACAATCAATGGATCCTCTTATAGCACTAGTTTTGGAACGACAATAAAAACTTCATTCTCAAAATGCCAATTATTGTCAACTAGCTGTTACCCGCGGCTTCGCCCGCGTTATTTGTGTCTTTTAGACCATTGAGGTCTAGATCGATGATCTCTTAGGCCAAATCACCATAGGCCCTCAAAGTCGAACTCAATATCTTCTATTGTTAAAGTAATTAATCATTTTGGTTAGGTTAGTATACGAAATTGTGCTGTTTAAATGTTTGACTCAATACAACAGTTCCTAAAACATTTTTTACAAAGAAAATAAGGTGAATAGCTGCGCGAGCGTAGCGAGCGATATTATTGGGCGAGTGAAAATATTTTATGGCGTTATATAACCTAATCATCAAGTCAATATAGATGACTCTTAGGTCGAACTCGATATCGTCTATTGTTGAAGTCATTAATCATTACTTGGTACTTGGTAAACCTAACGAAGGTTTAGCAGCGAGCGCGAAAATTTTTACGTCATTATATGACCCTGGTAGTTTTTATAACCTACTAAATCAACACCGATGACCCTAGGGGTTAAACTTGATATCCACTTATTTTAAGGTAAAAATTCATTATGATTATTGAAGGTAGTACTGTTTCAATTTATAAACTCGTTTTGATACATGTGGCTATTGAAATACAAAAAAATGCTGAATTATAACCTACAAAGTAGACAAAACAAAGGTTTGCGCGAGCGCAGCGAGAGCTATCAATGCGCAAGCGAAGCGAGCGCGAAAATTTTTACAACCTTTTATGACCCTGACAGTTTTTATGACCTACCAAGTTAACATCGATGACCCTAAGGTTAAACTTGATATCCACTTATTTAAAGGTAAAAATCATTATGATTATTGAAGTCTGTACTGTTCCAATTTATGTCATGTTTTGATGAATGTGGCTATTAAAATACAAAAGTTGCTGAAATGTATCCAACAAAGTACACATAACAAATGCTTGCGAGCGCTATAACAGCGCGAACGAAGCGAGCGCGAAAAATGTTTACGAACTTTTATGACCATGACAGTGTTTATGACCTTTAAAGTTAACACTGATGAGACAAAGGTTTAACTTGATTTCCACTTATTTTAAGGTAAAAAATCATTATGATTATTGAAGGTTGTAACTGTTCCAATTATAAACTCATTTTGATGCATGTGGCTATTAAAATACAAAAAATGCTGTAATATTACCTACAAAGTAGATAAAACAAAGGTTTGTGCGAGCGCAGCGAGTGCTATCAATGCGCGAGCGAAGCAAGCGCGAAAATGTTTACTGTAGTTTTTTTTTGTCTGAGAGAGTACGATTTGCGTTTTGTCCCATTGTCTTTGTCATTTTATGACCCTGACAGTTTTTATGACCTACCAAGTCAACACCGATGACCCTAAGGTTAAACTTGATATCCACTTATTTTAAGGTAAAAATTCATTATAATTATTGAAGGTGTACTGTTTCAATTAATAAACTCCTTTTGATGCATGTGGCTATTAAAATACAAAAAATGCTGAAATATTACCTACAAAGTAGATATAACAAAGGTTTGAGCGAGCGCAGCGAGAGCTATGAGTGCGCGAGCGAAGCGAGCGCGAAAATTTTCACGTCATTTTATGACCCTGACAGTTTTTATGACCTACTAAGTCTAGACCGATGAATCTAAGGTTTAACTTGATATCCACTTATTTTAAGGTAAAAATCATTATGATTATTGAAGTCTGTACTGTTCCAATTTATGTGATGTTTTGATGAATGTGAATATTAAAATACAAAAGTTGCTGAAATGCATCCAACAAAATACATATAACAAATACTTGCGAGTGCCATCACTGCGCGAGCGTAGCGAGCGCGAAAAATTTTTACGACCTTTTATTACCCTGACAGTGTTTATGACCTTCTAAGTCAACACCGATGACCCTAAGGTTAAACTTGATATCCACTTATTTTAAGGTAAAAATTCATTATGATTATTGAAGGTTGTACTGTTTTAATTAATAAACTCCTTTTGATGCATGTGGCTATTAAAATACAAAAAATGCTGAAATATTACCTGCAAAGTAGATAAAATAAAGGTTTGCGCGAGCGCAGCGATAGCTATGAATGCGCGAGCGAAGCGAGCGCGAAAATTTTTACGTCATTTTATGACCCTGACAGTTTTTATGACCTTCTAAGTCAACACCGATGACCCTAAGGTTTAACTTGATATCCACTTATTTTAAGGTATAAATTCATTATGGTTATTGAAGTCTGTACTGGTTCAATTCATGTCATGTTTTGATGAATGTGGCTATTAAAATACAATAATTGCTGAAATGTTTCCTACAAAGTAGATATAACTAATGCTTGCACGACCGGAGCGAGCGCTATTACTGCGCGAGCGTAGTAAGCGCTATCACTGAAAACGAAACTGAAATCACGAAAAATGTTTACGACCTTTAATGACCCTGACAGTTTTTATAACCTACTAAGTTAACACTGATTACACAAAGGTTAAACTTGATATCCAATTGTTTAAGGTTAAAAATCATTATGAATATTGAAGATTGTACTGTTTTAATTTATGGACTCGTTCTGATGCATGAGGCTATTAAAATACAAAAGTTGCTGAAATATTACCTACAAAGTAAATCAAACAAATTATTGCGCGAGCGCAGCGAGCGCTATCACTGCGCGAGTGAAGTGGGCGCAAAAAATTATACGTTTTATGACGCTGACAGTTTTTATAACCTACTAAGTCAACACCGATGACCCTAAGGTTAAATGTGGCTGTTAAAACTCGAATGCTTATGAAATACTTCCCACAAAGCAGATAAAACACGTTGGGCAAGCAAAGCCATCGCGTAAATTTTGATGACTTTTAATGACCCTGACAGTTTTATGGCCTAATTAAGGCACTTATTAAGTTTAGTCATAATCTATGAACCTAAGGTCAAACTTTTATGATTATGCAAACTCTATGTAAAGTTAACAAAAAATATAGGTACCCACACTTAACTGCCGAAAAAAAGTATTCTTTGCCCTTTTATGCCCTATTCAATGTGTTTGTACAAAATTTCATCTGAATCGGTCAAGCCGTTTGGCCAAATATTTACAAAATTCCATAATAAAAATATAGACAACCGAAATTTCCACCCAAAAAAAAGTATTCGTTGCCCTTCTGTCTTTTGAACTGTCTGTGTACAAAATTTCAGCTTAAATGGTGAACCCGACCGAGAGTAGGCCACACATTTACATACTTCAATTTAAAAATTCTGGACACCTGGACTCGACTGCCAGAAAAAATGTATCCTATGTGATTCTATGCAATATGAACTGTAATATGTATAAAATTTCAGCTGAATCGGTCAAGCTGTTTAGCTGATAAGAGGACACACATTCATAATTTTCAATAAAAAAATCTAAACACTCAGACTCGATGGACAAAAAACAGTATCCGATATCCTATTCTGCCCTATGAACTGTCTTTATACAACATTTCAAGCAAATCGGTCAAGCCATTTATTCGAGAAGAGATCTTATATTTACAAATTTCAATTAAAAAGTTTGTACCCTCTGACTCGATAGCCTGAAAAAAAGTATTCTATATTCTATTCTGCCTTTTGAACTGTCTTTAAACAACATTTCAGGCAAATCGGTCAAGCTGTTTATTCGAGAAAAGGTCTTATATTTACAAAATTCAATTAAAAATATCTGGACCCCCTGACTCGACAGCCAGAAAAAAATTATCCTTTATCCTATTCTGCCCTATGACATATATTCACACAAAATTTCAGGCAAATCGGTCAAGCCGTTTATTCAAGAAGAGATCTTATATTTACAAATTCCAATAAAAAATATTTGTACCCTGTGACTCGATAGCCAGAAAAAAGTATTCTATATTCTATTCTGCCTTTTGAACTGTCTTTAAACAACATTTCAGGCAAATCGGTCAAGCTGTTTATTCGAGAAGAGGTCTTATATTTACAAAATTCAATTAAAAATATCTGGACCCCCTGACTCGACAGCCAGAAAAAAAAAATCCCATATCCTATTCTGCCCTATGAACTGTCTCTATACAACATTTCAGGCAAATCGGTCAAGCCGTTTATTCGAAAAGAGATCTTATATTTACAAAATTCAATTAAAAATATCTGAACCCCCTGACTCGACAGCCAGAAATAAAGTATCCTATATCCTATTCTGCCCTATGACATGTATTCACACAAAATTTCAGGCAAATCGGTCAAGCCGTTTATTCAAGAAGAGATCTTATATTTACAAATCCCAATTAAAAATATCTGAACACCCTGACTTGACAGCCAGAAAAAAAAAACCCATATCCTATTCTGCCCTATGAACTGTCTCTATACAACATTTCATTTAAATCGGTCAAGCCGTTTATTCGAAAAGAGATCTTATATTTACAAAATTCAATTAAAAATATTTGGACCCCCTGACTCAATAGCTAGAAAAAAAGTATTCTATATTATTTTCTGCCTTATGATCTGTTTTTATACAACATTTCAGGCAAATCGGTCAAGCCGTTTATTCGAAAAGAGATCTTATATTTACAAAATTCAATTTAAAATATTTGTACCCTCTGACTAGATAGCCAGAAAAAAAGTATTCTATATTCTATTCTGCCTTTTGAACTGTCTTTAAACAAAATTTCAGGCAAATCGGTCAAGCCGTTTATTCAAGAAGAGGTCTTATATTTACAAAATTCAATTAAAAATATCTGGACCCCCTGACTCGACAGCCAGAAAAAAATTATCCCATATCCTATTCTGCCCTATGAACTGTCTCTATACAACATTTCAGGCAAAGCGGTCAAGCCGTTTATTCGAAAAGAGATCTTATATTTACAAAATTCAATTAAAAATATTTGGACCCCCTGACTCAATAGCCAGAAAAAAAGTATTCTATATTATTTTCTGCCTTATGAACTGTCTTTATCCAATATTTCAGGCAAATCGGTCAAGCCGTTTATTCGAAAAGAGATCTTATATTTACAAAATTCAATTTAAAATATTTGGACCCCCTGACTCGATAGCAAAAAAAAAATTATCCTATATCCTATTCTGCTATATGTTCTATCTTTGTACAAAATTTCAGCCAAATCGGTCAAGCCGTTTGACCGTGAAGAAGTCCCAAACAAACAAACAAACAAACAAACAAACAAATAAACAAACTGACTTTCGCATTTATAATATTGGTGTATTGGTGTTGATCATTGCATTGTCATTTTATCAATAACTACATGCGCCCCACAACTTCACCTGCGTTGAAAAGAAATCTATCATGTATCGGGATAAAAAGTAGGAGTTATACATAATAGTATTGTATATAAACTATCTATTTACCAAACTTTACCCAAATCCGTTCAGCCGTTTTTGCGTAAATATTAGTAGGAATGTTAATATAAGTTGTACATACATACAATCACTCATTTTTCCTGTTGGGGTAGGCAGAGAAGTACTTAGGTACTTCTTTCCTTTTCTTACTATTTAATATGAGTTTTACCTACTCACATAATTTAGGCTATTTTTGTAAATAGTTGAACCTTAGTCCATCTTATTGCAAATGTAATGTTGGTCATCCTTGTATAACTTGTTCAACAAACAGACGCCAATAATGAAAATTGTTAATGTTTTTATGTATATATCATGGTGCACCGCGCATGCGTAGTTTTACGCGCGCTTTTTGTTAAAATTCCTCAATGTCACTTGCTGTCAATTTTACTTCAAAAATCAAGACGCGCGCGTTACACGCCATGTTACCTCACGATATTATGACAACTCTAGACGCGCTCACTACCGCGTTTGCCAAACTTGATATTGGCATAGAGAATACCTTTGATGCGAATAACGTGGAAATATTGTAACGCGGCACGTTAAGACTTTAAAATGGTCATGCTGAATCAGGCCCCAGATAAGTATATCCAGAGATATGACGATCAATGTCTCAAACTTGCTACTTGACTCGCGGCGCATTGAAGTCGGTTATTTTAGTTTTTAAACTCTTAATCATTAATATATCAACATTTGTATTACGATGCATTTGTATAATTGGATGACATGCTACTTACTGCTGGCCACTTTGACTAGCGCGACGTTTGAAGTCGGTGTTTTTTAAACTTCTTAAATTATTTTGTGTTTCTCACAAATCTTAAATTATTTTCAATCTTAAATTATTTGGTTTTTGTTTTACTTGTCATAGTTAAGCGTTTGACCACTATCTTGAAGAATCCCATATTGTATCTAAGGGGAAGCCCCAAGTAGTATCTATAGTACCTTGAATAATTATCATAGCAAAGCGTTAAATTTCGTAAAGAAAAGTTAACGGAAATCTAGACAACCGACTTCCATGCCCCGCGACTCAATTGCAGTAGCAATTTTGAGACGTTTATCGTCATATCTCTGGAGATACTTGTCAGATCTCGATGAAATTACAATGAGACCTCACTACACCTCGGAAAGTACCCTACCGATTAAAAAAAGAATCATTCAAGTCGGTTCACAATTGACGGAGTAATCGCGTAACATACACAAAAAATAATATATATATTATATGGATATATATATATATATGTATCCATATAATATATATATATGTATTTTGCGCTTCTTGTACTTATACTGTCACTGATTTATAATACATATAAGTTCACTATATTTTTTAAATGTTATTGTTGCCACTTTATTATATTAATGTCTGTCTACTCAAAGCACTATTTCTTTTTTTCTTTTTTATTGCGTTTATTTATATTAATATTAAAATTTGTATATACATTAACTACTTGATAGAAATCCGTACGTCTCCTTAGGGCTGGGCTGAAAATCATTGCTGCGGTTCTTCAGAGTCACAGAATGTGCTAATCCCAACGCTTTTCCAACGGCTATGTTCACGTCAGCAAATCTCAACATTACGTCTAAAATTTAAAAAATTCGCTTTTTTGATTCGCTAGCTTTAGCAAAAATGTTAATTTTAATTGTAAATTTGGTCGTTGGAATAAACTATAAATCAATCAATCAATCAATAAAAAAAAAACATACAGACGAATTGAGAACCTCCTTCTTGTTGGAAGTCGGTTGATTACTGTGACAATATATTTAAACTAAAAACTTAGCAGCCTATCAGACAGCAAAAGTGTTAGGAATAAATTGCATGCCTAGATTACAAAAAGCATAATATACAATAGGATCACATTGCGTAGATCGGTGGATTAGATTAGATTACAAAAAAAATCTAGCCGGACTAATAAAATATTGAAATATTCTCTCTCATTATTCATGTTATAGACCGGGACACGGTTACAAATGATACTGTGAGAGGATATTTTTAACCGACTTCACAAAAAAGGAGGAGGTTCTCAATTCGTCTGTGTGTTTTTTTTTTTTTTTTTTTTGTGTGTATGTTACACGATTTCTCCATCAATTGTGAACGGATTCAAATGATTCTTTTTTTAATAGGTAGGATACGTTTCCGAGGTGGTCCCATATTAATTTTATCGAGATCTGATTAGTATCACCAGAGATATGGAGATAAATACCTCAAACATAGGAGAATGTACTAGTTTTAGTAGAAGAGTCCCAAGAAGATTACACACAATGGAGGTTGCTATTGCATATAAGATATTCTTACGGTAACTGTGAGCGAGATAGAAATAAAGGTGGGGATATTTTTTTTTTATATCTTATAAGCAGGCGTTTGACCACTATCTCACCTGTTGCTAATGATACCTGTTTATAATGATGATGCGGTCAAAGATAGAGAAGTGGACTAGAACGGGAACTGGCTCTCAAGGATAGCTGCCGGAACACATTAGATGTTTGGCGACAGATTTTCTGACTTGAGGGTGGTAGCTGGCCAGGCGGACACTAGATATGTTCTACCACCATGCGGGGGTTATTGGTTTCTTAACGATGTTTTCCTTCACCGGAGGGCCACTGTGAGAAGCGCACATATATTTTTCGATAGAAAAATTCATTGGTGCACGGCGGTTTGAACTCGGTACCACCGCATCAAAGCCGACCGTTCTCCCAATTACGCCACCGGGCCCTCAATAAATAATTATATATTAATAATTATAATAAATAATTATATATAAATATAAATAATTTGTCTTCACAGGAATGTTCTACCGGGCAAAGTCTGTTAGGGTGCAAACTTTTTTAAACATACCTAATATTTTTTGACATGACATGACATTTGGCGAAGATGGCGGCCATTTCAGTCCCGCGACACTGTATACATAATTAAATAACTCAGAATTATGAACGTACTTTGTACCAATCAACACAGCAAAAAAAATTATAAGCATAAAACCACATATTATATAATAGTTACTACGTAAATAATACTTTCCGTTGTTAGGTTGGCTACACAGTGCTTTCATAATTCGGGTATCTACAATATAGGGAAGTGCCTCTTATAACGTAGTAGAGTGATTCAGTACTCTGTTGGCCATATGGCGGCAATTAATGTTAATAATCGCAAATAATACTTTTTAATATTCATTTTGGAATACAACTAGTCCGTGTTATAAAAGTATTTGGAATTATTGTAATAAAATAGACAATTAATTATCGTGTTTGTCAGATGCTTTAATTGCACAGGGCCATTTTGGACATTTCGTCAGTCCGTCCGTCCGTGTGTCTATATGTGCGCACTTTACAGATCTGTATCTTCTTAACCGTTATAGGTACATACTTGAAATTTTCCGAAAGTATATATCCGTCAGTGTACGGCCCAGACACGAAATTTAATAGATGCATGTAATTTCATTAAAACTTTTTTTGCACTAAAAAGGGTAAAATAAGTTATTTTTTAAAAAAAATAAAACCGACTTCATAACCACAAAAAGGCACTCAAAAGCGAAAAATAATTTACTTAAAATTATTATAAGCGTTACCCAATTCTCTATTTGAAGTCGGTGCCAGCCAAGTCTATTGGATATTAGATAGATACTATGTATGTAGTAGTAGTAAGTAGGTACATGTAGGTTAGTAAGTAGGTAGATACATGTAGGTATTATCTATCTACTACCTATTAGACTTGGCTGGCACCGACTTCAAATAGAGAATTGGGTAACGCTTATAATAATTTTAAGTAAATTATTTTTCGCTTTTGAGTGCCTTTTTGTGGTTATGAAGTCGGTTTTATTTTTTTTGAAAAATAACTTATTGTTTTTAAATTATCTTGAATTTGTAACATTATTAATGTTATATACCGGCTATAATTCACGTACCTTTAGTCAAATTTTATCAACCTAGGTTTCGAATAAAGATACGTGATTTACAGCCGGTATATAACATTAATTATGTTACAAATTCCCGATAATTTTAAAACAAAAATATCCTCTCACAGTATCATTTCAAACCATTTCCCAGAAGGACTATTTTAAAGTCATTTTAAAACCAACAGACTGCAGTGCCAAAGTCAACTTCAATATGCAAAAAGGCCTATCCAGTATTCACGAATCGGCAACGAGCGTTATCGACCGCAGTTCAGGCAAGTATGTAGTGTCTACCAGCCCATCAGCCATTTTGTTTTATTGAAAGCATATTGTCATTCAGCGCGATTGCATTATGGATTGAATTGACATTGATAAAGCTAAATGATACGTTATCGGTGGTATTGTACTTAACTTATCTCAACTGCAAAAATAGCTGTTACACGAATTGTTTTACGATTTTGTTATTTTTAATTTAAAATTACATGTTAAAATTATATACAGCACTCTTTGAGACTAGGTTGTATTGCAATTCTAATGTATCTTTACTCTCAATTATGTTGCCTTAATAAATTACCTACCTACTAAAATATATTTGCTTGTCATGAACAAAAGTTAACTTATTTGAAAGAAATAATAGCGCTGCAAAAAACAATTTTGTCAAATCACGTCATGTACTAAACATGAAACAGTATCAACATAGAGTAAAGAATATATACGGAGTATCACAAAAACACAAAAAGTACAGTCAGCGAGGTTCGAACTCAGCATCACTTTTGTCATACGACTGATAAATTTGAACTAGCTTTCGACTGGGAGCGTGGCGTCTCCTGTAATCCGGCTACTCGGAGGTCGGGACCGGAGGATGGTTTGAGGTCGGGATTTACTGGTGCTGTGTGTCCCATGTTGACTGGACGTCCACACTAAGCCTGGTATTAATATGGACCTCCCGGAGGAGTCTGGGAAGTGCAGGTTATCTAAGGAGGGGCGAACCGGGCCAGAGGGGAAACCCAGCAGCCAAAAGTCCCCGTATCGGGCAGTAGTGGGATAGCGGCCGGGAGTGGGAACGCAGTATCAGCCTGACCAATACAATCAGACCCGATTCTTTTGATGATTCGTTTGGAATATTTTTAAATCTGATTGATATGTTTATGTTTATGTTTATGTTATTATATATTTTTATCTGAATGATTGATCTTTTATGACGCTTCCCCTTGGTAAGCGTGCTGCATCGTCGTTAATTAACATCAAGTGAGATTTTTTAGATGTATGTAGTTATCGTGAGTTTGAATGCACATGCACGAAATCTAGGTTGAGACAGTTGAACAAACAGTACCTAAGTGAGTATAAATAGTCAGTGGTTAATAATCATCAGATGAGATAGTGGTCAAATGCTTGCCTAAATGAAATTAATAAATATATATGCCAATAATATGCCAAGCATGTGACTGGTATGTCACTTGATGATGAGTAACCATGCTTTGTATGCATTGATTAATTATTACTTAAGACTGATTAAATACAATTTATATTGATGACAAAATACAACGCTCACAATATGTATTCATTTATTACACACTATTATATAGAATTGTTTTGATTTTAGAAGCAACTCTCTTCAACCTGCATAATACTACAAACACTAAGTACAGTGCATGGCATCTAACAAGAAATTACGTAGGTTGGTACTACACTTGCGTAATTATTATACAGCTATTTACCGTGGGTAAAGTAAAGCTCCCGAGAAAGTCAAACACAACAATGGAGCTTGCAGTTAAAACAGGGTGTAATCGTGCAACACAGTGTTTGTATAAGAGATAGTGAGGTGTTATGACGCGGTGTGCATCACCCTTTATAGAAATAGCAGTTTGCAGAGTGTGGTAGGTAATAGCGAGAGGAGTGTATGGAGAAGAAAAGAAAGAAAAGTGGAAGGTATATAGGTACATCTAAATACAGACACTGACAACTATTACCATTTGAAAGCAGGGTGTTACAGTAAGTATCTAGGTATATCCCGGTTCCATCTCAGATCACTTGTACTATAAAATTAAGTTTTTTTTTAAATGTATGTTTCCGTATCCTGTTTCAGAAAAGTAGACATAAAGACGAGCTATACAATCTTAAATAATGCGTTCATATATTTTAATACACTTGTTCATCTACTGAATATTGAATGTAAAATGATATTTATTTTTGCTATTAGAACTTATATGAATATTAAAAATGAATGTTTCTATTAATACATCACATGCATGACGCAGTTCAGACTCTGTCTGCAAAACTAGATAACTGCTATCACATGTATTTTGGCAGAGAGTAAATGATGTAGTGTAGGTGGATTGTCAAAAACAAATAGTTATTGATGTTTATGGCACCTTAATTGTACAAACTTTTTTAAAAATTAGCAAAGTAAGTCTATGTATACCTAATTATCTCCAAAGCTCTCAAATCTTCGCAAATTTGTTTCGTTAGCTCTTAGTGAAAAATAAAAGAGAAATCGAACTTAAAGCCTCTTGGCATATTATATCCCGTTTCAAACAAACAACTTCTTAAGGTAGGTAGTTTAATTATCCAGTATTTCGTAATTTTGCCGAGGAGTAAATTTTGGAGCCCGCTTTGAAAGGTAAGATTAGTAATTAACGTGCTAGACTTACTTACTTACTTAAGGGCCAAGTTAAAAACACTTGATAAGGAATTAGGTTACCTACCTGGAAAGTACCTTCAATCAAGATATTTTAAAAGTTTGTGTACTTACTTGCTAGCTGATTAACAAAGTGCGCTTGGTACCTAGGTAAGTACATAATATTATATTCCAATAATTGACATATCAGCTAATCCAGTAAAATAATGTTGCTTTTGTCAATATTTTTTTATCATATAGTCTAGCGTTTGACCACTATCTCACCTGTTGGTCAGTGATGACGCGGTCGAAGATGGTAAGCACGCCAGGCCTAGAATGGAAACTGGTTCTCAAGGATAGCTGCCGGAACACATTAGATGATTGGCGACAGATTTTATGACTTGAGGGTAGCTGGCCAGGCGGACACTAGATAGTGTCCTACCACCATGCGGGGGTTGTTGGTTTCTTAACGATGTTTTCCTTCACTGGAGGGCCACTGTGAGATGCGCATATACATTTTTCGATAGAAAAATCCATTAGTGCACGGCGGTTTGAACTCGGTACCACGGCATTAATGCCGACCGTTCTCCCAATTACGCCACCGGGTCACCGGTCAATTATACAAGGTACACCCTTATGTTAATAAGGGTGTAGTAATATAGAAAGGTGTGTATGTATAGCATGTCACGAATCCTATACCTAAATATCAAACTTCAAATCGAAACATTATTTCACCATACTATCAGTTCCATTTGGATCATGGTATGTACTGTGATCGGTATGCGTTTCTCTATGTTGTGTTTCACTATTTCACTTTTTTATTTTTTTTATATAAAAATTGTCTGAAGTACTGAAACACACAATTACATGTATGGTTGGTTTTAACCTACTTTAATTTTTTTTAAATATTCTGACGTAAACGATTGGATGACAGCTGAATGGTTCATTACTTTTTTTTTCTAATTCAAAGCGTTAAATTCTGCTTTTGCTATGTTTACTTGATAATTGGTTATGATTTATTTTATGATTTTGACGTGTATATGTGCGTATACTTATACTGCCTACATACTGAATAAATGCTTTGATTCTTGATTCTTGATTCCATACAAAGTATAAAAATTAATTTTTCGCAATATTTTGAACAACCCTAACTGTTCTTTCGCCACTGGTCGCCGCCATTTTTCTTCTCTTCCTTTCTTTCGTGTTGCTATTTGCTAGCCGTATTTCAAGGACATGGCGCTCGTATTCGATTGGCCCGCGATATTTCAAAGAAGTGATCGTTTCCGTACCCAATTAGCGAGCGGCATTCACGAAAAATGATTTATGGCTTGTCGGTTCCTTTGACCTAAATAATAAATTTTATTTTAAACTATTTTAGTCAATGAATAAGTTTACTACTTGTACTATTATTTATTCTGTGCGTTTACGTCTGCTAATCAGCTGATATTAGGGTTATAAGTAGCGAAGATTTTGGAAAAGATTAACTTGTCATAACTCTGGATCCATGCTGCTGAGGAAAACGAGACTTTGCAGGTATATTATACATCAGGCTAGGTATACACAGTTTAAATATTACTACACCCTTATGTTACACCTTGTAGATACAAGGCTATTTTACTTGGCTTATAGAAAATAAAACATATTCCCTTACCTCGTCCCTTACCTTTAGGATCATGGAGAGCCGATAGGCGTATGGAGAAACGTTTGGAGTGCATTGTAATTTTTCCTTTTTTAGGGTTCCGTACCCAAAGCATAGAAAAGATAATAATACTACGTATAGAACGGACACTCTGTTCCTCCCACCAATTCCGGGCTTCCTCACCCCGCCACCGACTCGGAGCTGTCGAGGAGCTGCGCTGAGCAAGGACGCCGTACGCGACACGCGTACGACTATAGAACAATTACTACTCACGGAGAGAAGAACATCAACTTCATACATTTATGTTGGGACCAGTAGACACTGGAGGTTCAAATTTACGTAGGTTCTTATTACGTAGGTATATAATAAACACTTAATTATATTAGTATACCTACCTACATATTCGTATTTTTGAATTCGTTTTCATAAATGAAACAACGATATATATACTCGTGCGTAAATAACGCTTAATTTGTAAAATATTTAAAAAAACTTTCACGTTTAAACATTTTTATAACACAGCAATTGGGAACTTGATGTAGGTACGTAGTATTTATGTTTTATATGTAGTGTAATCTAAAAATTGTATAATGTAGTGAAATGTGAGTGAGATAATAACCTACTCGGTTGTGTGTTGGATATTTCTACGATTTAATGTTTCTGTAGACGATGGTTTACGAAATAGCGGCTAATATTTTTAGTGTTAAAAGCTTTTTGGGTAAGTGTACAAAAAATATTCATACGGTCAGTACGTAGTACGTATGTATGAAGTAACTATTATATAATCTGTGATACGGTGATTACGGGCGACAACCTTAGACATCACGCACACAAATGCACGTATAGAAAAACGACCCGTGTGTAGTGTCTGTGTCGGTGTCACAGTGTCGGTCGTTAAAACGCTAGTTTGTATGGAGATTTAGCGAGTGTCCGGGGTGTGCCCAAAGGGAAAAACGGGACACTATTACTAAGACTCCGCTGTCTGTCTGTCCGTCTGTCAGCTGTATCTCATGAACCGTGATAGTTAGACAGTTGAAATTTTCACAGATGATGTATTTCTGTTGCAACAACAAATACTATAATATCGTTTAAAAACTAAAAAACAACCGACTTCAATGCCGCGCTATTCATTTCCAGTACCAATTTTGAGATGTTTATCTCAATATCTCTGTTGGTGAGGAGGTAGCTTAGAGCCAGGAGAATGTGAGGGTGAATTTTTAATTATTTATATATATATATATTTTTTGGTAAATGTGTGCATGTGTAGAGAAACAGCACAATGTTTAAAAACATGCTATTTGCATTCTCACCAAAATTCCACTGAAAATCTTCAGTATACACCTCATCTTTACTGAAGGTATGACTTAGACTAGACTTTTACTTGAAAACTGAGCTGAAATGTGACTCTGACCCATCTCTACGACCAAAATTGATAAAAACTTGAAAAATTTTAATATTTGACACTGGCTAAATACACTAATCGTGTGGAGACATAATGAAAACTAAAAAAAATATATGTTTACAAGCAATCGAGACAATAATAATCAATGCCTAATCAAATTTATATTTTTTCAGAATGTAGGTAAATACAGAAATATGCAAGAATGTGATAGCCAAGTTATGAATGTCGTATGTATACAGTCTTATCCACAAGGCAAAAAATATTAGACAGTTATTCATTAAGTAAGTACCTATACTTATTCAGAATTAAAATTGAATACTGGTGATTATATTTTTACAGTCAAAATTAAACTCAATCGAACTAATTTTAAGTTTATAACTTATCTATAACAATAATAACATTGTTTCATTGCATCATGTCTTGCTGACACGCGGTTGAAGTACTTGATTGTTGTATTTTATTCTATTTCTGTATTGCGACAACTTTATTTACTTGATAATCAAAGTGCCATAATACATTACTGAACTTAATATATCTTTTGTATTCATTGTATTACGTTCATAAAAGCCTAAATTAAGTTAATCTAAAAGGTAACACGACATTCGTTGTCTGTTAGGTGGTACGAAGTTCGCCGGGCCAGCTAGTAAGAAATAAAATGTTTATTAATTATTATTTTTTGCTGGCGAAAAATGATAGTGGTATTTTTTGCTCGATCTTATAAAATACTGTTGTGTGGTACGGAACCCTACTAGTGCGAGTCCGACTTGTACTTGGCCAGTTTATTTATATCTTATAGGCTAGCGTTTGTCCTCTATCTCAACTGTTTGTAAGTGATTATGCGGTCAAAGATGGTAAGCACGCTAGGCCTAGAATGGGAACTGGCTCTCAAAGATAGCTGCTGTTTTTTGGTGATTTTTGGCGACAGATTTTCTAACATGGAGGGTTACGGCTGGCCAGGCGGACACTAGATAGTGTCCTACCTAGTGACATACCATCCCAAAAAAATTGTGTTTTTTCTACCATACCTATATATACATTAAAAAAGTAAAAATACAAATGCTTGTATTGTACTTTATTTCGCGCATTGTGGCATAAAGCAAAAACTTCAAATTGTCTCCTGTCGGACTATTTAGAGCAAAACTTCCGCAGTGAAAATTGGCAGACTATTATAATTTCAGTTCTAGATTGCTGCGATTCGAACCTTTCTTAATTCTTATTCTGAATTCCGGACTTAAATTCAACCGTTCTGTTCATTTGAGACCACCCTAAGGGAAATTATTCGAAACTCACCGTCGCTTCGCAGATCTACGGAATACTCCGAATAATTCCTCACGCCAAGTGCGCTTCTCGAATACTCAATTACAGCTTTTTTGTCTTTGTTGCAAGTTTTTGTTTCTTTTTTACTTTTTGTTTTAATGGTACAAAAGGATTTGAAGGAGGTTTTTACTTAGGTTCTTATACGATTAAATGAGAGTAGAAATGTATTTATAAACTTTTTTTGTAACTGGCAGTTTTGCATTCGTTTTCCGTTAGTTTTTTATTAACCGACTTCAAAAAAAGGAGGAGGTTTCTCAATTCGACCGTATATTTTTTTTTTTATTTTTTTTTTTTTATGTTTGTTCGCGGATAACTTCGTCGTTTATGAACCGATTTCGATTATTCTTTTTTTGTTCGAAAGGAGATATCCCAAGTGTGGTACCATGGTAGTTTTATCGAGGTATGATAAGTATCTCCAGAGATATTGAGATAAACATCTCAAAATTGGTACTGAAAATGAATAGCGCGGCATTGAAGTCGGTTGTTTTTTAGTTTTTAAACGATATTATGTATTATTTAATTCCATTTTAACTCAATTTTATATAACTATTATCCGTTTTTCTATCATTATCAATGTTAATTGTAAAAAAAGAAAATTCTGCATTTTCTACTTTTTTTAAACTTTCTTAGATTTTTCTGCATAATATACAAAGGTTACAGCAGTTGAAGATTGCATTTTATTACTCTTCTTCTTTCAAACCATTTACAATTTTTACTATCCGTCACCCTTATTCAGTGCAAGCGCCATCTAGTTCAAAGCTCCTCAAACATTACTCGAGGTAGATTTTAAAGACGTCTTCTATTTGCACAATGCAAATGTGACTAGCAAGAGTGAATGTAAAAACTGGAGCGAAATTCTTTCATTTATTTCTTTGATAAAGACAGAGTGAATCTGAGGTTCGCAGCTGTGGCCAATTGTTACTTTAGTTGCTTGGCCAGATTTGCATGCTGGGGGGCAATGCATTTCTCTTTGTTAGAGCTGAGTGGGAATGAACTGATGTTTTGTCAGCAGGAATATAACGCAGAAAGGCTACTCTTATAAACAGTGTGTAAAGTCGTGTCATATCTTTTTGAGGTTTGTAATAGCGTTTTTTTTATCTAATCTAGGCTAGCTTTTGACCACTATCTCACCTGTTGGTAAGTGATGATGCGGTCGAATATGGTAAGCGCGCTAGCCTAGAATGGAAACTGGCTCTCAAGGATAGCTGCCGGAACACATTAGATGTTTGGCGACAGATTTTCTAACTTGAGGCGGTAGCTGGCCAGGCGGACACTAGATAGTCCTACCTGCGGGGGTTGTTGGTTTCTTAACGATGTTTTTCCTTTACCGGAGGGCCACTGTGAAAGCGCACATACATTTTTCGATAGAAAAATCCATTAGTGCACGGCGGGGATTGAACTCTGTACCTCTGGCATCCAAGCCAACCGTTCTCCCGATTACACCACCGGGCCCTCACCGGGCTGTTACGTAGGTATGTAAGTAATTGTATGTTTGTGTAACGTTTACAAAAGAGGGATCATTGCGAATCAATTATATCATTGCCAGAGTCGAATACGCATACGCGGGTTTTGTATCTTACATCGAGTCGCTCGAATTTGAATAAACTGTTTATTCTATAATTATTTTTCCCACCATCTCTCTACAACATCCCCCCCTCCTACGAGGGCGACTCGATTTAAGATCTTTACTATTTTGACGGTTCGATTTTAACATAATACATACATGATTGTATTTGGCTGCGTAAACTATGTGTTGGTTCTTCCAAGTAAAAAATATTACACAATTTAAAATGTTGTACCTTTTTGCCCTTTTTAGTGCAAGCCAGTGACGAATTATATTTTGTATTAAACTAATGCAAGCATTTTCTTGAAGGCACAATGTACTGCTGTTTATTCGTAGAATTGTTTACATTTTTTTATACCTGATAGGCTAAGGCTTGGTGGTAAGTGATGATGTAGTCAAAGATGTGAACACCCTAAGCCTAGAATGGTTGTCTCCATAAAACCTAAAAATGAAACTTTGCGTGATGATGTAAACCTTGATTGTAATCAAATCAATTTATAACATTAAATCTGAGTTTCAAGGCCACTGTGTTACGCTGCTCTATAAGACTAAAAACATTTCTTTGTTACTTTTACTTGTTATTTAATATTATTTATTAGTGAATTGATGAATATCAAAAGAGCCCATACTGTTTATAATGTCGTCCATAACAGTCCGAGTCTGTGTTCGAGTAAGTATTGTCTGATTTAAACGAGTTGGAAGAAGGATGATCCGTTGAGCTACTGCATAAAATGTATTAAAATATACAATAACATTACAATAATTCTCAGCAGCTAAGATTTTCTCGCACTGCATTTATTTAGTTTTCATAAGCGATTGACTATTTTGCAGCTAACCGTTTTAATACTTCTGTCGTAGTCTATGTTCTAGTCTTCTTACATCTACAGTTTACGCTTTGATTTTTTTTGAGTTTGTATTATTAGATTATACATAATCAAAAAGCAAACATCAAAAGTGATTACCTACTGAAACAATTGCTCTGGGAGTTAAAATAAAAATTGACCATTTGGCAACCGTTTACGGAATAGGGCACCCTCCAGCTAGATGGAGCGATAATATACGCAAGCTGGCTGGCAGCAGCACAGAATACTTAATAGTACTACGTAGCGGTTGGAAATAAAGAGCTGAAGATCGAGCTCTGTGGCATGCCATAGGTCATGCTTATGTCCAGCAGTGGACAGAGATAAGCTTCTGTTGATGACCTTACCAATACTTACTACTTGTATTATTTTTTATTCTGTGCCAATTGCCTATGCCATACCTTACCAATAGTACTAGGTGGTACTAGCTAGTTCTATTTTATAGATTGTATGGTAAAATAGCACATAGGAGTGCGCATCATCATTATCGTCAGCCGGTGTCAGTCCACTGTTGAACGTAGGCCTCTCCCAAGATGCGCCACTGAATCCGATCTTCGGCTCTTCTTTTCCAGTCACTGCCCACCGCTTCGCGTATGTTGTCGCGCCACCTGGGAACGTCCCACGCTACGTTTGCCAATTCGATCCAACCCTCTATATATACCATATCTATATACTAAGGTTTTGAGGAGTGCCCAATAAACAATAATTACATTTGATGCCTGTGCAAAATCAGTCGATTATTAGTTTAATAGCAAGGAGGTCAAATACAAAGTTACATACACATTTATATATTACCTTTTATCTCGTAATAATTACTCACAGATAAGGTGGTTATATTTCCGTGTAATTACTAGATCATAATTATTACATTACCTATCCGTAACCTAGTTTATTTAGTAGACAACAGTATTTTTAGTGACTGAGTGATTTATTTGTATTAATTTTGATAAATAATTTATTAATTTAGTTTAATCAATTAATTAATTTAGTAAGTGTAAGCAGATAAGCTCGGTTTATCAAATTATTTAAATAATTATACAACCAATTTACACAAAACCTTCACGAATTATGCACCTAAACCTTCCTCATAAACACTCTGGCTATTGGTGAAAACCGCATGATAATCCGTTCAGAAGCTATTGAGATTATTGCGAACAGACAAACAGACGCAGTGATGGACATTGTTTTATAATACTTACGTAGTGATATTGGACGGCCCTTTGGCGTAAAGGATAGTTACCCTGATTCTGACCCGAGGGTCGTTGGTTCTAATCCTAGCTATATACCTACCAATGAAAGTTTTATGTGCATTCATGAATCATGAGTTTTCGTACAGTGGTTGTGGGATCATTAAATCTACCAATAATTAAGATAGTTTAAAAACTAAAACAACTGACTTCAATGCCCCGCGAGTCAATTTCTGTAGCAAGTTTGAGACGTTTATCGTCATATCTCTGAATATACTTATCACTTATCACATCTCAATGAAATTACAATGGGACCACCTCAAATAACGTACCCTACCGAATACAAAAACAATAATTCGAATCGGTTCACAATTGACGGAGTAATCTTGTAACATACACACACAAAAAAGAAACATACAGACGAATTGAGAACTTCCTCTTTTTGGAAGTCGGTTGAAAAGTAGCTTACTAGTTACCACCAAGGAGAACATCTACCGCCGTAACTTTACGGCGTTCCCCGACGCAAAAAGTAGGGGTATTATACGTTTAACGTGTGTATCTGTGTGTATGTCTGTAGCATCTTAGCACCCAACCGGATGAACCGATTTTGATTTAAAGTAGGGGTATTATACGTTTAACGTGTCTATCTGTGTGCCTGTCTGTAGCATCTTAGCACCCAACCGGATGAACCGATTTTGATTTTATTATTGATAGTTTTTTTTTTGATAGATGTCTTCATCGAGAGTGTTCTTAGCTTTGATTCATGAAAATTCGTTCAATCGTTATAAAACTATGAGGTTTAATTAACTTTCGTAGGTCTGATCCATTCGAAAATCTTCTTCTTCAACGATATTGTAAGAACATGGAATCATGGACCTGATGCTGGGACATCTCCTGGACTCTACAGAATACTCAAATCCTCACCAACATACAGCTCAAATTTTAAATGTCGTGTTTAGAGCCATTGGAATGCTTTTAAAGAAAACATTATACATAGATCAGTCGGGGTGGTTTAAAATATTATATTATACATATAGATCATTATTATTTTATACAATAGATCATATTATTATACTATATTGACTTCAAATTGATTGCGATCGGTGGGGATCTACAGAACAGAATATAATAATATTTTCGTAGTAACTATGACCTATTCTGTGGTTTGATTGCAAATATTTTATTAATTTTCGCGATGCGTGTATGTGAAATCCGTGATATCTTCTAGAGTTTTCATTAGAACTATATACTGTTAAGGACAATTTTAATCTATAATATGTGGCCAAGCTAATTAACGTAATTATTTGGATAAGGATTAATACTATATACTTGAAAATAGCCCTGGAAATTATGTAATATTTTTTAACAAAAAATTAAAGATTAAAATGGTTACTGTGAGTCAACCTTAAGAGATAGATATATGCTGTCCCGGACTTTTTTGTAGGTCTTATTGAGTTGTACAACTCTTCCGTAGAAAATATTCTTCCATCTGTTTTCAATTGAGCAGCGTTCGTAAGAAACGTGTTTTTCAACCGTTTTTTTGTCGACTTAGGTTGCAAATTAGGTCTCCACGAAAGTACCTTTGATTTAAACGGGATAATATATAGCCTATTTTCATTCCGAAAGTCTATTCTATATATTAGTGAAAGAATTTTTAAAATCGGTACAATAAAACAGTAACTAAGCGAAAACAGTACACTGAATATTTTTATGAAATTTAAATTAGGGGAAGCATGATGAACGCTATGGAAGCCGAAAATATAATTTTTAAAAATTTTGTCTGTATGTATGTCCGTTTGAAAAATCATCACGCCGAAACTACTGGACGGATTTTAATGAAACTTAAAGTGAGCATAGCTTATACTATGGAATAACTTTTAGAATATTGGTTATCCTGAAAAACATAAAGGTTTTGGTGGGACACGGGAAAACAGGATATTTTTATGTAAATGTTATGCAATCTATTAGGTTAACACTTCTCAAATGATACTTTGATCAAATGTATATGTATAACAAAGTTTTCATGAAAAAAAAATAAACGGGATACGGGAATCGTTCCTGGTTCCGTAATTATACGTGCAGATTTAAGCTATTATTCTTAAATTCGCCACACTGCATATGTAAATGATTGGATCAGGCGGAACAGAGCTTGCTTTAAGAAGCAAAGGCTGTAGGTTCGAATTTCAACACGCGACAATTTTAGTCGAAAATGTAATGTTTTTATAGTTATTTGTTAGTTATTTTGCGCTTATTCTCAACCATTCGAAAACATATTCAGATTCAGAAGCTTTTAATTTTTACCATTTTTAATTTTATTCTTTTTTTGTTCCCTGAGCTGTTTTGCGCGGAAACCTTTAATACCTGAAAAAATCAGTGACTTATTGTCACTGATTTTTTCTAATTGATATATCAAAATTAACCGTTCGGAACATTGTGAATTGCAAAGATCCAAGTCGAAGTTAAGATAGTTTCCGAATTCGAATTTACTTTCGAATGATTGAGAATAACCCTGCTGATAGGCTTAGCGTTTGGCTACTATCTCGCCTGGTGCTAAGCGATGATTACATCGAAGATAGTGAATCCGCTGGGCCTAAAATGGTCCTGAATGCCAAGGGCTTTTTGTTGCTGGACACCGTAAGGATACGGATATATTCGGATGATGGCGGCATACGCACTCTCTTCTGTTATCTTAAGTTTAAGGAGATCAGCTGAGTTCGGCAAACGACACTCGATCGTTCTTCTGCCGATGATGCATTAAACACAGGCCTCATTATTGGAATATAAGCGAAACGAAACTAGCGCCCAACTATATTTGAGTTACTCAAAGCCAACTATGCATCAGAGCTAAGCAAAGCTAAGTTAGATAACCGAAGTAGGTTTCCATTTGAAACATGAGATGTAGATGACGAATTGCTATGCCAGTCGATGTTTTACTTTACATTACACATTATAACTGCACGTATTACAGGATCGTCGGGTTTCTCCTGAATTCGTATCGCTGGCGTAGTTCTAATAGGTAGAAATGTTGTGCAGTTACGTACCATTTTAGATTAGTCATGTCTGTCCGTATATCCGTCCGTATGTCACAGCCATTTTATTCAGAAACTTTTAAGACTACACAGTTAAAACTTGGTAGGTAGATGTATTCTGTGAACAGCTTTACGAGTTTTATACAAAAATAAAAAAAATAAAGATTAAGGGTTTTATCCATACTCATGTATGGGGCTCCCCATACATGGGAACAGAAACTAAAAAATATTTTTTTAATCAAACCTTTACGTGCGGTATGTTTTGGATAGGTCGTTGAAAATGTGTGTGTCGACCAGGGTTGCGTAACTTATAATAAGGTTAACCAAGAGGTACAGCCTCAAGGTTATCCAGGTCTACGCACCGACCTCGGCACACTTGGATGAAGAGGTGGAAAGTATGTACGAAGACATCTCCAGAGCCTTACATACCACCGCTAAGGCTCACTACAACGTTGTCATGGGAGATTTTAACGCCAAAGTGGGAGTACAGACCTGCAGTGAATCGACTCTAGGACCACACGAATTTGGGAGTAGGAATCACAGGGGGCAAATGCTCGTCAATTTCCTCGAGAAAGAGGGGCTTTTCTTGATGAACTCGTTCTTCAAGAAAAAGCCCCAAAATAAGTGGACGTGGCAAAGCCCCGACACTGTGACTAAAAACGAGATTGACTTCATCATTACGGACAAACGGCGCATATTCAGAGACGTCTCTGTGATCACTAGGTTCAATACTGGATGTGATCACCGACTTGTGCGAGGCTGTCTGGATATCGACTTCAAAGCCGAGAGATTCCGATTGATGAAGTCCACGCTCCGACCAAACCTACTCCAACCCGTTGTTGGGTCTGAAACATTTCAATTAAAATTGGAAAATCGATTCGTTGCCTTGGAAACCACAGATGACGTAGACCAGAAACTTGAAGAAGTGGTGGAAATCCTCAGGGAAGAAGGGACGAGTTTTTGCGAGAGCAAGCGTATGGGCAAAAAGTCCAAGCTTTCGGCAGAAACACTTCAACTAATGGAAGAGAGACGAACAGACCCATTGTCAGCTTTGTCAATTAACCAGGTGCGCAACAAAACTATTAAGAAGCTGGTACGATGCGACCTCCGATCCTCTAACACGCTCTTGATTACAGAATCAATTGAGCAGAATCGGGGGTCGAAAGTGTTCGTCCAGCCTCTAGGTAGAAGCCACCTCCCAAAGCTGACAACATCAACGGGGAACGTCGTCGCATCCAAGCCGGAGATTCTGTCGGAAGTTAAAGACTTCGACAGCAAGCTATACGCATCGCATGCTTCAAGGCCCGAACCCGATACTGAGGATTGCAGAGCCACCTTAACCCGCCACTTCACAGAAGACCTGCCCGAAGTCAGCCGAGATGAGATCGTGATGGCCCTTAGACAGCTCAAAAATGGAAAAGCCCCAGGTGAGGACGGAATCACAACGGAGCTTCTAAAAGCTGGAGGAGCTCCAGCTGTAAGCCAGCTGCAACAGCTCTTCAATTCTGTTCTCTTCACTGGTAGAACTCCACAGGCATGAAACAGAAGCATGGTTGTTTTGTTTTTCAAAAAAGGAGATAAAACCCTATTGAAAAACTACCGCCCGATTTCGCTTCTGAGCCATGTCTACAAGCTGTTTTCAAGGGTCATCACGAACCGTCTTGCGCGAAGACTCGACGAGTTTCAACCTCCAAAACAGGCCGGGTTTCGAAGCGGTTACGGCACCATAGACCACATCCACACGGTGCAGCAGATTGTACAGAAGACCGATGAGTACAATCGGCCCCTGTGCTTAGCATTTGTGGACTATGAGAAGGCCTTCGACTCAATCGAAACCTGGTCGGTACTTGAGTCCCTGCAGCGTTGCCAAGTCGACTGGCGATATATCGAAGTGATGAAATGTCTATATAATGCCGCAACGATGTCAGTACAAGTACAGAACCCGCGTACTAAACATATTCACCTGCGTCGAGGAGTGAGACGTCATATCCCCGAAACTGTTCACTAATGCCTTAGAGGATATGTTTAAGTTGCTGGACTGGAAATATTGTGGCATCAACATTAACGGCAAGTACATCTCTCACTTACGATTCGCAGATGACATCGTCATTATGGCAGAGACGCTGCAGGACCTACAAAGGATGTTGAATGACCTAGCTGATTCTTCTCGTCGCATCGGTCTCCGGATGAATTTGGATAAAACCAAAGTCATGTACAACGAGCACGTTGTTCCGGAACCGATTGCCGTAGATGGAATCCCACTCGAAGTTGTCACGCAGTATGTTTACCTAGGACAAACGCTCCAACTAGGCAAACACAATTTCGAGAAGGAAATCCAGAGAAGAATTCAGCTGGGCAGCTTCAGCAGCATTTGGGAAACTCCATCGAGTCTTCTCGTCGCCTATACCACAGTGCCTAAAGAAAAAAGTCTTTAATCAGTGCGTTCTACCTGTCATGACATACGGAGCCGAGACATGGACACTCACGGTTCGACTAGTCCACCAGTTTAAAGTCGCTCACCGAGCTATGGAGAGAGCTGTGCTCGGTGTTTCTCTGCGGGATCGAATCCGGAATGAAGTAATTCGCCAGAGAACTAAAGTGATCGACATAGCTCAGCGGATTAGCAAACTGAAGTGGCAGTGGGCTGGTCATATCTGCCGTAGGACAGATAACCGTTGGGGCAGACTGGTTCTAGAGTGGAGACCGCGAATCGGCAAACGTAGAGTAGGACGCCCTGTGACTAGGTGGAGCGACGACATCCGCAAAGCGGTGGGCAGTGACTGGAAACAAAGAGCCGAAGACCGGGCTCAGTGGCGTGTCTTGGGGGAGGCCTACGTCCAGCAATGGACTGATACCGGCTGATGATGATGATGATGTTGAAAATGACATTGAGGTTCTTTTGTTTTTCAAAGTCATCCGTTTGAAAGTTTTACACTTCTAAAGTGTTAAAATGTGTGTGTAAAAAGTGAAAAATCTAAAAAAATTATCCTGTAGATCTCAATAAAACTTTAACCGGAAATTGGTTAGAAGTCAGTAGTTTTTGAGATATAGCACATTTTCCGAACCGCAAATATAATTTTTTTTTCATAAAAACGCTTATGTTACGGAACCCTACGAGTGCGAGTCCGACTTGCACTTAGCCAGTTAAGATTTTTTATTGTTAAGGTTCACTCTCTTTAGTTATATACCCGAAAAACTTAAAACATGCTTTAGACAAAGCAATAAATGTCGGTTAAAATTGATCTAAAAACCACGCTATAGAATTCATTTTCATCGAAATTTTAGCTACCCTGAAACTTTTAGCTGGATAACTAATTTGAAAGTTTTTGAAATTTAAGTCGTCAGATTACACCTAGAATGACCGACAGACAAACAAGAAAGTAACTTACTATTTCGTGCTAAAAAATCATAATAATAATAATTTACAAAAAATGAGCGTGTTAACTTTTATTATGAAGATGGTCAAAAATGTATCCATGAGTACTCTCCGTACTCTAATTTAAATCGGATACATTCAAATTCATTGAAAGTGTCATTTAAAATTATAAACATAATTATATTTCCATTTAGAATTCCTGATTTAACGAATTGAAATGCAAGTATCTCCGTTCAGATAGTTGTGAATTGCAAAGATCTAAGTCAAAGGGGAGGTAGTTTCTGAATCCGATTTTTTTTCAAATGATTGTGAATAGCCCGGCTGAAATTGAAAGGTGCATTTTATTAAAGGTTATATATGAACGTTTTTAATAAGCCTATCCCCGGTTGTCGAATTTATTGAAGTCGTCGTTGATGAGTTTTTCGATTCTGCTATTAATAATTTTTAAGCATCTACTTAGCTGGATTTTTTTATAACCGTCAACCATTGCTTGGATATAGATTAAACTGCTGTCCCGAGTGAAATATTGTTTAACTTTAGTCAAAACGCCAAGTGGCTGACTAAACTTTAAATTCAACTAGCGACCCGCTCCAGCTTCGCACATATGCCTGCAGGGCTAGCATGGCCTTATCCCCGGGGGAAAGTCAAAATTATTTCTATATATATTATGTAATAGTATATACAATTAAACATTGGTTAAGTATTCCATTTAAAATACATTGTCATTAAAATTGTAGCCCTATCTACCAAACTGGGCAATGCAATAGTGCCCATAATATATTGATGGTTAGTGTGGATTATTTAAATTAAGACATGAATTGTTACATTAAAAAAAAATACAGCGTAGCAGATATAACTTCTCTTGGCCTAATCATAATGTAAGGCATTGATTTGAACCTTAATGAGACGAATAAAAAATTAAGTGTAGCCACACTAAGGTTAAGGTTTTGTTCAGTTTTTGTAGGAATCGCGAACGAAGTCGCGGGTACAGCTAGTTATTTAAATAAAATTACGTGCATATAGGTTTATTTAGAACGGGTTTTATGATAATATTGTGTGATCTTTATATAATTATGTAAAATTAAATAACTAATTCACATTATGTGTTGTTGCTGTTGTGTTTGTGATGTTTACAAATTAGTTGTCATATTTTTTTTAAGATTACTCGCAATGTGGGTTGCATATTACTAGTATTCTTGTAAACCCCTCCAACTAAGCTAAATATGCTTGTATCTGGAGTGGGTACACGTCTATAGTTCAATGGATGGGGTGGGGATCGAACTCACGACCTCTCGGTCGCCAGTCCGACAGCTTATCCATTGGGCAATTGCCACCTTAAAAAAAAAGAAAAAAAATGTTACTAGTACTCAATTAAATTACACCTCAGATTACAATAATATAACCTCCTCCTCTTAAATATGAACCTCCTCCCCCTTTTTTGTGAAGTCGATGACAAAAAGTGTTTTTGTCGCCTTTTGTTCAGGTATCTAAATTACACATTTATCTAATACAGTTTATGCAAGAGTAGTAGTAGAGTAGTAGTATGCAGGGTTTATGCAAGAGTACGAGTAGGTAAATATTTATAACTAGGTCAAATATTATGTTTCTTTGAAGTGTTTCACACTTTATATTTTTGTAAATGGTAAACACAATCCAAAATTTCATCGTACCGACGGGACTTAGTAGTCATAGTAGTCATAGATGGCGCCACCAATGCATAATTGGATTAACAAATGCAATCCACAAATTTCGTCGTAACGATACTTTGCACCGTGGCTTACTTGGCAAAGCACCGGAACATGTTATTCCGGAGTTGCGGGTTCAAGTCCCGTCGGTACGATGAAATTTTGTATTGTGTTTAACAATTTATAACTAGGTCGTTGAAAACTACACGATTTAATATTAGTTTATACTGTAACTAGCTGTTACCCGCGGCTTCGCCCGCGTTATTTGTGTCTTTTAGACCATTGAGGTCTAGATCGATGATCTCTTAGGCCAAATCACCATAGGCCCTCAAAGTCGAACTCAATATCTTCTATTGTTATAGTCATTAATCATTTTGGTTAGGTTAGTATACGAAATTGTGCGGTTTAAATGTTTGACTCAATACAACAGTTCTTAAAACATTTTTTACAAAGAAAATAAGGTGAATAGCTGCGCGAGCGTAGCGAGCGATATTATTGGGCGAGTGAAAATATTTTATGGCGTTTTATAACCCTGACAGTTTAATGACCTAATCATCAAGTCAATATAGATGACTCTTAGGTCGAACTCGATATCGTCTATTGTTGAAGTCATAAATCATTGCTTGGTACTTGGTAAACCTAACGAAGGTTTAGCAGCGAGCGCGAAAATTTTTACGTCATTATATGACCCTGGTAGTTTTTATAACCTACTAAATCAACACCGATGACCCTAGGGTTTAACTTGATATCCACTTATTTTAAGGTAAAAATTCATTATGATTATTAAAGGTAGTTCTGTTTCAATTTATAAACTCGTTTTGATACATGTGGCTATTGAAATACAAAAAATGCTGAATTATAACCTACAAATTAGACAAAACAAAGGTTTGCGCGAGCGCAGCGAGAGCTATAAATGCGCGAGCGAAGCGAGCGCAAAAATTTTTACGTCATTTTATGACCCTGACAGTTTTTATTACCTACGAAGTTAACACCGATGACCCTAAGGTTAAACTTGATATCCACTTATTTTAAGGTGAAAATCATTTTGATTATTGAAGGTTGTACTTTTTTAATTTATAAACTCGTTTTGATGCATGTGGCTATTAAAATACAAAAAATGCTGAAAAATTACTTACAAAGTAGATAAAAAAGGTTTGCGCGAGCGCAGCGTGCGTTATCAATGCGCGAGCGAAGCGAGCGCGAAAATTTTTTACGTCTTTTTATGACCCTTACAGTTTTTATGATCTTCTAAGTCAACACCGATGACCCTAAGGTTAAACTTGATATCCACTTATTTTAAGGTGAAAATTCATTATGATTATTGAAGGTTGTACTGTTTCAATTAATAAACTCCTTTTGATGCATGTGGCTATTAAAATACAAAAAATGCTGAAATATTACCTACAAAGTAGATAAAGTAAAGGTTTGCGCGAGCGCAGCGAGAGCTATGAATGCGCGAGCGAAGCGAGCGCGATTATTGAAGGATTATGATTATTGAAGGTTGTACTGTTTCAATTAATAAACTCCTTTTGATGCATGTGGCTATTAAAATACAAAAAATGCTGAAATATTACCTACAAAGTAGATAAAGTAAAGGTTTGCGCGAGCGCAGCGAGAGCTATGAATGCGCGAGCGAAGCGAGCGCGAAAATTTTTATGACCTTTTATGACCCTGACAGTTTTTATGACCTACCAAGTTAACACCGATGACCCTAAGGTTAAACTTGATATCCACTTATTTAAAGGTAAAAATCATTATGATTATTGAAGTATGTACTGTTCCAATTTATGTCATGTTTTGATGAATGTGGCTATTAAAATACAAATGTTGCTGAAATGTATCCAACAAAGTACATATAACAAATGTTTGCGAGCGCTATATCAGCGCGAGCGTAGCGAGCGCGAAAAATTTTACGACCTCTTATTACCCTGACAGTGTTTATGACCTTCTAAGTCAACACCGATGACCCTAAGGTTACACTTGATATCCACTTATTTTAAGGTAAAAATTCATTATGATTATTGAAGGTTGTACTGTTTCAATTAATAAACTCCTTTTGATGCATGTGGCTATTAAAATACAAAAACTGATGAAATATTACCTGCAAAGTAGATAAAATAAAGGTTTGCGCGAGCGCAGCGAGAGCTATGAATGCGCGAGCGAAGCGAGCGCGAAAATTCTTACGTCATTTTATGACCCTGACAGTTTTTATGACCTACTAAGTCTAGACCGATGAATCTATGGTTTAACTTGATATCCACTTATTTTAAGTAAAAAATCATAATGATTATTGAAGGTTGTACTGTTTCAATTAATTAACCCGTTTTGATGCATGTGGCTATTAAAATACAAAAAATGCTGAAATATAACCTACAAAGTAGACAAAACAAATGTTTGCGCGAGCGCAGCGAGAGCTATCAATGCGCGAGCGAAGCGAGCTCGACAATTTTTACGTCATTTTATGACCCTGACAGTTTTTATGACCTACTAAGTCAACACCGATGACCCTGAGGTTAAACTTGATATCCACTTATTTTAAGGTAAAAATCATTATGATTATTGAAGTCTGTACTGTTCCAATTCATGTCATGTTTTGATGAATGTGGCTATTAAAATACAATAATTGCTGAAATGTTTCCTACAAAGTAGATATAACTAATGCTTGCACGACCGGAGCGAGCGCTATTACTGCGCGAGCGTAGTAAGCGCTATCACTGAAAACGAAACTGAAATCACGAAAAATGTTTACGACCTTTTATGACCCTGACAGTTTATATTGCCTACTAAGTTAACATTGATTACACAAAGGTTAAACTTGATATCCAATTATTTAAGGTTAAAATCATTATGATTATTGAAGATTGTACTGTTTTAATTTATGGACTCGTTCTGATGCATGTGGCTATTAAAATACAAAAGTTGAAGCTGAAATATTACCTACAAAGTAAATCAAACAAATTATTGCGCGAGCGCAGCGAGCGCTATCACTGCGCGAGTGAAGTGGGCGCAAAAAATTTTACGTTTTATGACGCTGACAGTTTTTATAACCTACTAAGTCAACACCGATGACCCTAAGGTTAAATGTGGCTGTTAAAACTCGAATGCTTATGCAATACTTCCCACAAAGCAGATAAAACACGTTGGGCAAGCAAAGCCATCGCGTAAATTTTGATGACTTTTAATGACCCTGACAGTTTTATGGCCTAATTAAGGCACTTATTAAGTTTAGTCATAATTTATGAACCTAAGGTCAAACTTTTATGATTATGCAAACTCTATGTAAAGTTAACAAAAAATATAGGTACCCACACTTAACTGCCGAAAAAAAGTATTCTTTGCCCTTTTATGCCCTATTCAATGTGTTTGTACAAAATTTCATCTGAATCGGTCAAGCCGTTTGGCCAAATAGAGGCCACACATTTACAAAATTCCATAATAAAAATATAGACAACCGAAATTTCCACCCAAAAAAATGTTCTATGTCTTTTTGACTGTCTGTGTACAAAATTTCAGCTTAAATGGTTAACCCGACCGAGAGTAGGCCACACATTTACATACTTCAATTTAAAAATTCTGGACACCTGGACTCGACTGCCAGAAAAAAAGTATCCTATGTGATCCTATGCAATATGAACTGTAATATGTATTAAATTTCAGCCGAATCGGTCAAGCTGTTTAGCTTATAAGAGGACACACATTCACAAAATTCAATAAAAAAAATCGAAACACTCAGACTCGATGGACAAAAAACAGTATCCGATATCCTATTCTGCCCTATGAACTGTCTTTATACAACATTTCAAGCAAATCGGTCAAACCATTTATTCGAGAAGAGATCTTATATTTACAAATTCCAATTAAAAATATTTGTACCCTCTGACTCGATAGCCAGAAAAAAGTATCCTATATCCTATTCTGCCCTACGAACTGTCTCTATACAACATTTCAGGCAAATCGGTCAAGTCGTTTATTCAAAAAGAGATCTTATATTTACAAAATTCAATTAAAAATATCTGAACCCCCTGACTCGACAGCCAGAAAAAAAGTATCCTATATCCTATTCTGCCCTATGACATGTAGTCACACAAAATTTAAGGCAAATCGGTCAAGCTGTTTATTCAAGAAGAGATCTTATATTTACAAATTCCAATTAAAAATATTTGTACCCTCTGACTCGATAGCCAGAAAAAAAGTTTTCTATATTCTATTCTGCCTTTTGAACTGTCTTTAAACAATATTTCAGGCAAATCGGTCAAGCTGTTTATTCGAGAAGAGGTCTTATATTTACAAAATTCAATTTAAAATATCTGGACCCCCCGACTCGACAGCCAGAAAAAAAGTATTCTATATCCTATTCTGCCCTATGAACTGTCTCTATACAACATTTCAGGCAAATCGGTCAAGCCGTTTATTCGAAAAGAGATCGTATATTTACAAAATTCAATTAAAAATATTTGGACCCCCTGACTCAATAGCCAGAAAAAAAGTATTCTATATTATTTTCTGCCTTATGAACTGTCTTTATACAACATTTCAGGCAAATCGGTCAAGCCGTTTATTCGAAAAGAGATCTTATATTTACAAAATTCAATTTAAAATATTTGGACCCTCTGACTCGATAGCCAAAATAAAATTATCCTATATCCTATTCTGCCATATGTTCTATCTTTGTACAAAATTTCAGCCAAATCGGTCAAGCCGTTTGACCGTGAAGAAGTCCCAAACAAACAAACAAACAAACAAACAAACAAATAAACAAACTGACTTTCGCATTTATAATATTGGTGTTGATAGAAACATAGTACCAAAATACTCAACTCGGCTAAATAAGCAATTTCAAAAAAACCCGAACCTACGAGTAAAGATAAATATATTAATTTCCAAAAGCAATTCGTACAGTACACATACAATTTTTAGTATTAAATGCAATTAACATAATTATATGATATTCAACCGTAGGTATAGTCGAATATTTATAATGACGATATTGCTAGCATTCCGTGGGCTAGGCCTGTATCTTGGGCGCCCTTCACGTTTCTATAGATATAATCTGCTCTGAGTGTCACACTAAATCTGTACGTGTTTATTTTATATTACACTATTGTTTCTTTTAACCTAGATTGACATGCTGATAGGTGACTCAACAATTAACTCGCCACCACACGGAAGATATAATTTTGTAACAAGGTATGTTATTTATAAAATTGGTAAAGGAAAGGACACAATAATACTTGCCTTATCTAATAATCTGACCCCTAGATCTTATACTAGATGCTTTCAACGATATCTCATTTTTAAATTATGATAAGGATTTCAGAAGTTATAATATAAGGGAACAGATTAAACAAACTGGTCAAGATCATAACCCTCCTGTAGCAGTCGGGTAAAATGTGATTCTTTTAGTCTATTAAAACTATTCCGAACCTTTGCGTTATTTTCGGATGCAGATCTCACGGCCCATTAGCTCAGTTGGTTAGAGCGTCGTGCTAATAACGCGAAGGTCGCGGGTTCGATCCCCTCATGGGCCACATTTTTTGCTTCTTTTTTTCAAAGATATAATCGGTGGGTGTTCATTTTATTCTTGTTTTAATTAAATCTACATTTTAGTATTTATTTTTTGTAATCTAATCAATTTTATATTCAAAGCCCAAGGCAAAAGGGAAACAACTTCAGCGATATCTTTGTGAGGGTTACAAATTTCTTAGAATTAGATGTTTCTAGATGTGTCTGTTTGTTGTAAATGTCGTTGTTGGAGCACAAACTCAACTCACGCTAATGTCCGACGCATTCTATCACTAATTATGTATGCGCGATGTGTGTAGATGAATGAAAGAGCCGTGCGTCTCTGTCGGTGGCTTTATTTGTATGAATGTTAGCCAACTATTAAGTATTCTGTGGTTAAGGAAATAAAATTAAGGGCACAAAACGCTTACGCTAATATAAACAATGAATACGGTGCCGTACGGGCACCGTCGTTATTTGTGTATGAATTTGTACACTATCTTCACTTAAAGACTATTAACACAAATTGTAATGCAGAAATAAAAAAAACAATAAAAACCCTCTCAAAGTTAACGGGCAGAAAACCGAAAGACATCTGTCTTACAGACAGATTTTATAATAACGTCCCAAGTAAAGAAGTGTAAAATAACCGAAGAATTCTTCAAAAGAAGTACGATAAAAAATCGCGGCGAAACTCTGAAACATTTAACTTTCAACTTTTCTAGCACTTTTTTATTTTTTTTCACTTCGCATTGACCATAATGCAGAGGAGGCTCGAAACTTCTACGCTGACCAACTTTATGAGGAACTATTTTAACTATTTACCGCATCCTTTAAGACGCCTACAACTTTTCCCTCAACGTAATACCGAAATCATTTAACATTTAAGATCGCTAAACAAACTTAAAAAAAATTTATACATACTCCAAAATTTTATCGTACCAACGGGACTCGAACCCGCACCCCCCCGATAATATGTCCAGGTGTTCTGACCAATTAAGCCACAGTGCGATACTATTGATATGACGAAATTAGTGGATTGCATTTTAACCCAATTATGCATTGGTGTCGCATATGGAGCATTGGTGATATAGAGAGTTGTTTATCTCCATATCTCAGGAGATACTATTCAGATCTCGATGATTTTACAATGGCACCTTAAATTTAATGCTTGTCTGTAGTTGTGGGTAAAACCATGAGATTTTAATTGCAATGCGGCGATGTTTACGTTGTCTAATTGCTCTTATTATTTTCAGCGGCACTTTTGCAAGTTCGTCTGTACCCTTAGTACGAGTTTTCATACCAAACTCGATATCGTATATCGAACAAATTTTGTATGAAAAACAGTACAGCGCCTCTAGTGGTTACTACACTTCATTAATTTTTGACCAATCAGGGAGCCAGAATAAGTCAAAAACTATTTGAGATCTGTCAAAAGCGTTTACGATGAAAACTCGTACTAAGGGTACTGGAGTGTTACCGCTATTTATTAGTTATGAACTTTGAAAAAAAAAAAGTCTATCCGCTTAGAGATCACAACGTCTAGCGATATAGTATGAGACGGAAAATCTTGTCGAGGAAATATTCTGAGATAAGAAACTGGAGTTATTACTCGTGCAACATTTCACTTCTGTCGAAGTCACTCAAGTTTATAAATATTGTAAAATAATCATAAAAATAATGTTAATTGTTAAATGTTTTTTAAATGTAAATTACAGAGTCTGTTTACTATTAGATTCAATTTAGGTCCATAAATCAGGAGTGAAGTAAAATCTTTTGAGTAAGCGCGCAACATCATCGGCTGCATTATAACTTAACATCAGGTGAGATAGTGATCAAGCGCTACCCATCTCTGAATAAAAAAATGTTATTTTTATTAGCTTCACCTGTATGTATGTTTATAACCGACTTCTTTGGGCGCGATTTTGACCCACTTTAAACGGCCAGATTTCGTTCAAACTTTGTAGATTTATCGAGGACCGATGACAATACACTAATTTTATAAAAAAAATATTCCATTTTTCAACCAAAAAGTAGAAAATAAATAATAGTTAAAACAAAAAAACACGCCTTTTATACAAAACCGAACTAAAAAATAGAAAATAAATTTTTATAAATTTAAATTAAGAACAGTGTTAAAAATTTCAATAAATATAAATTAATAATAGTGAGAATAAAAAAAAATATTTTAAAAAAAGCATGGGGAAAAAAAGCAAAAAAAAGGACGTTAAAAAAGGCGTGCTTTGAAGATATTATCAAAATGATAATCACTCTACTCATATCTTTCAATAAAATATTTATAACTATTGACACCATGCACCTCACGCTTTTTTTAATTATTTTTTATTTACACTATTATTAATTTATATTTATTGAAATTTTTAACACTATTCTTAATTTGAATTTATTAAAATTTATTTTCTATTTTTTAGTTCGGTTTTCTATAAAAAGCGTGTTTTTTAGTTTTCTTAAACTATTATTTATTTAATATAAATTACCAATCCATAAAATGAGTCAACTCCGCATGCACAAGTCAATACACACCAGTCTCGTATCACATGAGTAAATAAAAGTAAATAATATCGTTTAAAAACTAAAAAAGAACCGACTTCAATGCCGCGCTGTTCAATTTCAGTACCAATTTTGAGATGTTTATCTCAATATCTCTGGAGATACTTATCATACCTCGATGAAATTACCATGGTACCACACTTGGGATATCTCCTTTCGAACAAAAAAGAATAATCAAAATCGGTTCATAAACGACGAAGTTATCCGCGAACAAACATAAAAAAAATAAAAATAAAAAAATAAAAAAAAATATACGGTCGAATTGAGAAACCTCCTCCTTTTTTTGAAGTCGGTAAAAAAGGTTCTTTTCTTTACTCATGTGCAGTGCGTATGTCAGGCATAATTAAAAACAAATTCATGAAAACACAAATTTTTCAACCGATTTCCAAAAAGGAGTTTCTCAATTCGTCTGTAGGTATGTTGTTTTTAGGGATCCGTACCTCAAAAGGTAAATAAAGGAACCCTTATAAGATCACTTTTTTGTCCGTCTGTCTGTCTGTCCGTCTTTCCGTCCGTGTATCAAAGCCAAATTCAAATTTATATCAGATACTAAAGTCTATAGTTCCTATTAGATGTATAAAAATCAAGGTCCTGAGTCAAAACGATACAAAGATATGAGCAAATTTAGATTTTCACGAAAACCAACCAGTGAGTACCAAAATTTACCTTAATTTTCAACTTTTATATATTTTGTAATTTTATCTTTACTTGTGCTGTAAGAGCTTGCTTTTAACCAAGATTGACAATTCTAGGTCAACCGGAAGTACTCTATAGGTTTTGGGTCGAAAACCTAAAGGGTACTTCCCGTTGACCTAGAATCATGAAATTTGGCAGGAAGCAAGGTCTTACAGCACTAATAAAGGGGAAATTCCAAAAAATAAAAAAATAAAATAAAAATTAAAGGGTGGCCCCATATATACATAGTTTACGCTAATTAAGATGAGTTATATGAGCTCATATAATTTAGAGGTCTAGCTTAATTGGTACAAACCACCGTTGGTACGGAAGCCTCGGTGGGAGAGTCCAACTCGACTTGGCCGGTTTTTTTTGTATGTATGTTACGCAATTACTCCGTCAAGTATGAATCGATTCGAACGAATTCGCAGGGTACGTTGCAAAGCTGGTCGTCCCGTTGTAATTCCATCGATATCTGATGTGCATCTCCAGAGATATGGAGATAAACACCTCAAGCTTAGTACTGAGAACAACTAGCGTGGCATTTGAAGTCGGTTTTTTTTTCGTTTTATAAACGATCTTAAATTATAATAAAGGCATACGAGATAGGAACTGAATGATAGTATAAAGACCATAGAATGCTACGGAAGAACGAAAATACGGTAATCTGTATTCCCAGTAATAAATTATCTATTCAGTGAGACGGAGTGGCATTCTTCGAGGTGAAGAGTTAGGAGCGGCAGCACTATATCACACATACCAAGATGTGCGGGCCACGAGCCCCGAATGCCTTTCTGAAGGTGTCGCATCTTTTTGTGATAATGTCGTTAATCTAACTTAACTCGCGGAGAGAGTTATGTTTAACACCGCCACGATGGCTTAGGTTGCCGAGAGGTGTGCTGTACTTTCATTTAATGCTACTAGCGGCTTTCCTTAGAGCCTAGGTCTTAGCTCTAGTAATTCCCATCACCGGCTAACTGGTTAAAGCAAGCTGTGGGTTAGAGGTTCGCATTTAGGCCCCACAGGGTAGAGGGTAGGCGATTCGATATTTTAATCGGAATTCCGAAACGGATTCAAAATGTATGTGACTGCCAAACGAAAATAAAATTAATTGAAGAGTTACAAATATCGCTATTATGTCTCAGGAGAACATGAGGATTCCTTTAAGGTGTAAAAATGTTTGGATTTACACTTTTTCCTTTAGATAATACTAATTGTTAATTTTTTTTGCGTCTTTTATATTTTGTTAATTAATCCCAAATAAGAACTAATAAAACAGTGAAATAAAGGTATTTAATTAAATAAAAACTTAAAAAATAACCCGGGAAATTCTTTCACGAACCCATCTTTTCTCAAGTGCATTCATTTTATTCTTACTTTTTGTACAGTCGTGTTCTTACGTAAAGGGTGATTTACGAATGCACAGTCGAGCGCAAAAGCGACACTGAAAAATGTACTGCCTTATATTGAGTGGGCAGATTGTCCCGGGATGCCTAATGGACGCTTCGGAATGGAATTTAAAACCCTTTCTTGCCCTTGGTTCTGAAGGCAGAGATGAATTTATTGCCCACTAAAATTTTGCTTTGCAGGACAATGTCTAGTTGTAGAGAATGAGTGATTATTATTTTAACATCTTTAAACAAGATGAAGTTCTTATTCGTCAGTTTTTTTACTCGATTTTTTCGCCAATAATTATTAACCGATTTTAATAAGCCTGTTAAGACGGTATTATGCAGCTGATAGACGGACAATCAGTTCCATTCGGAATATGATTTGTACTGCTATTAGTCTGCGTTTTATTTATTTATTATATTTCATTATTTCACAATTGGATAAAAATTGTCTGAAGTACTGAAACATGCACTGGGTTGCGGGTGCACGTAATATTACGGTTGGCAACCCTACATTAATCAGGGGAATTAAACATGTGTTTTAAGTGTGACGTTCGACGTCTAGATTAAAGCTGAATGGCTCAATACCTTCGTTTTTTTGTAAATTCAAAGCAATAAGTTATGTTTCTGTTATATCTATAATATTTTTTATTGAATATGATCTATTTAATGTAATTTGACGTGTGTAAGTGCAAAGTTTTAATTTTCCCATATACTGAATAAATGCTTTGACTTTTGACTTTTGAATAATTCTTTATTTTACAAAAATTACACATGAAAAAACAAACCTAGGTTTTATTTCACGAGGTGTATTTCTTATTTTACCAAAATCTGTAAAGTAGTTTCAGAGATGTGGATATGAACACCTTGCTACAGAAAATGAATCAAGTGGCATTTGGGGTTATTTGTAAGAGGTTATCAATTCGTCTAAATGTTTTTTTATGTGGATGTTCTGACGTAATTTCGCCGCCTATCGTGAACCGGTTTGAACGATTAGTTTATGCTTGAGATATTCCTTTTATTAATTTTAAAAAGATTTGATTACTATTTTGAGAGATAGTATGGAGATAAATACCTCAAACCCACAAATGAAAATTACTACATATTCGTCAGCTTATACTAGTCCTATAGTATAGCTGGACAACTCTCCGACTGCACGCCACTGAGCAAGTAGCTATTAGACGAACTTCATTAACAAAGCTACCTCGATGATAGAACCGAATTACCTTGGAAGCAAGATCTGAACGCTATGTAAACTGAAGCGATCGTGCTCCATTTTCAGACGAATAATGCCATGGACGTTCCATTTCTCAATGAAGCCCTAGCGGAACAGAATCGTGGGGCAATTAGACCTGCGGTTGAGTTTCGATTGAGTTCATATACTGTTTGAACTTCTATTGTTACTCATCTCAGTGATTGAGCTGTTTTGACCAATGAAAGAAGTCTTTTTCGTATCTGATGGATAGTGTTGTTGAATAACTTAACAAAGGATTTGAGAGATTTGAGGGTGCAGCGGTGTAGTGGTTGGTTTTAACGCCAGAACATAGAAAAGATAATAGTCCTACGGCCAGAAGTACTGAGTTAAAACCCCGCCGTGCACCAATGGATTTTTCGTTCAAAAAATGTATGTGCGCTTTGCATGGTGGCCATCCGGTGAAGGAAAAACATCGTTAAGATCATCATCCAATCCCCGCCGTGCACCAATGGATTTTTCTGTCAAAAAATGTATGTGCGCTTTGCATGGTGGCCCTCCGGTGAAGGAAAAACATCGTTAAGATCATCATCCAATCCCCGCATGGTGGTAGGACACTATATAGTGTCCGCCTGGCCAGCTAACATCCTCAGGTTTGAAAATGTTGCCAAACATCTAATGTGTTTCAGCAGCAGTCCTTTAGAGTCATTTCCCATTCTAGACTTAGCGTGCTACCATCCTCTGCCGCATCATCACTTACCTACAGGTGAGACAGTCGTCAAATGTTTCGACGTCGACAGATATTTGATAAATGTTATAGATAATGGAAGCTATCAAGCTAAAGCTAAGCACCATCGCATTTTCAACCAAGCTATAACCACAGTTACTTTGCCTACCCGATTGTGCTTGCATCAAACAACTCCGAGTAAACTCTGTCATCACAATGTATGGAAATAATCGATATCGCCCGCATACGGTATTCAACGTTTTGTGCTAAGCCTACAATTAACTCGTTAGGCTTTGAAGTTGGCCTGAACTCTGAATATACAGGCAGATCGATCTAAATGGGTCAAGGGGGGATGTTTGTAATTTTAAGCAAAGATATTTTCTAGATTCACGCGGACGGGAGTTCACGCTGCTCGTCGCGATCTCGCTGCGTGAATTCCCGAGGATGTGCATCGGACATGCATGAAACCTAGGTCGAAACAGTCGACAACAAATAGTAGTGAGTATAATAGTCGGTGTTTTATAATAAAGATATTTTTGCGGATTTTCGAAAAGAGCAAGGTATAAATGGTTTTGTATTTTTTGTTGTTTTACTTTATGTTTTTTCTTTTCTTTAACCTAGTCTGAGAAGTTTGTACGGAAGTCTCTATGCGCAAGTCTAACTCGCACTTGGTCGGTTTTTTTTAATTAAACTCAGAAGCTTACGCATGTTATTATAATTTTTTTTAAAGTTTTCTTATTTTTTCCTTAACAAAAATATATAGTCATTTATTTCATATTTTCCCTTTAATTAGTATAGTTTGAATAGAATAGTTAGTACAATTATAAGTACAATTATAAGTTACAAGTACAAGTTATAAGGAAGAAGATGGCCTCGCTACTAAGGAGGTTATTTTTAATTTAAGTACTATTGATCATATAGTTTAAAAAAATGACCTAAACAATTGTTTCTGTAAGAAATAATATCGTTTAAAAACTAAAAAAGAACCGACTTCAATGCCGCGCTATTCATTTTCAGTACCAATTTTGAGATGTTTATCTCAATATCTCTGGAGATACTTATCAGACCTCAATAAAATTACCATGGTACCACACTTGGAATATCTCCTTTCGAACAAAAAAAGAATAATCAAAATCGGTTCATAAACGACGAAGTTATCCGCGAACAAACATAAAAACAAAAAAAAAAAAAAAAAATATATATACGGTCGAATTGAGAAACATCCTCCTTTTTTTGAAGTAGGTTAAAAAACACTTATATCACGAGTATAATATAATAGTATATTATGGTACAAGTATGTAATGTTGTTGATTACCGCTAAGGCGCCATTGAGATCCCAGCCGTTAGGTGAGGGTCTTAAGAGAGCCGAGGACGGTAATCATGTATATACACGTGTATCATACGACGTTTTGCAACACACTTGTGTACTATTAACACTTGTTATCTTCATTACTAGTACTCGTAGACATTTTAATTACTAAATAACTATAATTTCATCAGAAAATACAATTTGTGAAAAATTTTTCGCAATGGCGAGAAAAATTAACTTGTTTTCCTCATTTGCGCGCATCAAAGTCAAAGTCAAAGCATTTATTCAGTATATGGGCAAATTAAAAATTTGCACTTACACTCGTCAAATTACATTAAATAGATCATATTCAATAAAAAATATTAAATAAAAAAAATAAAATAAAAAATAATCTAACAATGGCGATCGGCCATAGACTAAAAGAATGAGGTTCCTTTTTTAGGGTTCCGTAGTCCTGAAAAGGAACCCTTATGGTTTCGTCATGTCCGTCTGTCTGTCTGTCCGAGGTTTTGCTAAGAGACCGCAAATACTAGAAAGCTGTAATTTTGTGGGGGTATGTAAATAAATGACGCCAACAAACTGCTGAAATAAAATTTTTAAAAATATTTTTGTTAGGGTAGCTCCCCTATATGAGAAGTGGGGATGAATTTGTTTTCATCGTCTACCCCATCGTGTGGGGTATCGTTGAATAGGTCTTTTAAAATGACTAAAGGGTTGCTAATATCATTTTACGATTGAGTGCTCCATTTACGAAATATTAAACTTTAAAGTGCAAATTTATGTTCCAGTAGGGCGTTCCCCCCCCCCCCCCTCTATTTTTCTCCTTATAGCGGTTAAGATAACTTTATTAGTTTAGCAGTAATAGTCGTTGAACTTGGGTGTTGGATAATTTTGTACCAAATACAAAATCCTTAGAATAAATCCTTTAAAATGACAAAGACGGAGTACCTAGTTGCTTGTTTATAACGGGTAAAGACTTGCATTAAATAACATGCTACTACGGAACCCTTCACTGCGCGTGGCCCGACACGCACTTGGCCGGTTTTATTTTGGTTTGTCGCGGATAGCCTTTTAGCTACGTACAAAATGGGGAATTTATAGTTTTTTCAGAGACAACAAAAGTTATATTTGAGTTAAAGTTTTGTTTATTGAACACGTACAAGTTGAAATTATCTATTTAAATATAAAGTTGCATCAAATGAGCAAGCAATAGGTATATTAATTTATTTGTTCTATTGAACACGATCTTTTTTGTATCGAAACTTTTTTAAAAACAAAGCAATTCAACCAATAAAATTAAAAACAGATCTTATTACCCACTTGTGACTAATAGCCACGGTAATAGCAATGAAAAAGTCACAGTTTGATAACAGGTGTCAATTATGTGTCTAATTGCATTGAAATTAGAGCCACTTTATGAGTAAGTGTGTTGAAAAAGTCTTTATTCTTAAATTCAAAATTTAAAATCACCCCAGACTGATATATGTGTAACCTGTTCATTGAGACCATTGTTATGACCTTAAACATGACATCTCTGCTGTAAGTTGGTGAAGAGTAGTATTTCTGCAGATTCCAGGAGATGTCCTGATGCTGGGGCAATGCTAATATGTTTTTACAATATCATTGAAGTAAGAGGATACCGAATTCCGAATTGATCAGAACTATGAAATTTGTCCTCATAGCTACTTCAATCAATAATTAACAAGAAAAAAACGGTTAAATCGGCTGAACGGATTTTCATTATTCAAAGCTAAGGACACTTGTGGTCAAACGCTAGCCAATAACGTATAAAAAAATAAAAAAAAACTTATCTAACAAAAAAAATCTGAATCAAAATCGGTTCGACCGTATGGGCGCTACGATGCCACAGGCAGACACACACATGCACATTTAAGTACACAAGATACAGACGTCAAACTTATAGCACCCCAAATACAATACACATAAATAATTGTAGCAACTCCTAGGCCAAGTTAGGAATAATTTGAATCAACCACTTTATTACATTTACGTATCAAGACACGCGGCAGCGTGTCAAGCCAAGTTCAAGCAAAGGAACTGGCTAGCCAGCGCCGAGTGTAATATTACACGAACCACTTGGATACCTATAACAATTGCTGTTATTTAAAAATATGAGATCTTAAAATAGGTTAGATTTGACTAGGCCAGTTTTCATTACATCAGTCATTTTATAAAGTTATTCAACATTTTAATTCTGATAAAAACTGGCCATGTCAAATCGAACCTACTTTAAGATCTCATATTTTTAAATAACAGCAATTATTATAGGTATCCAATAAAGCAAAGAAGTATAGTTAAATACTTGTTCATAATGTTATATTGTTCCTATAAATACATATATCGATTTTGCATAGAACTTGGAACTCATTTAGATCTCCATTCTTTTTGCGGCGAAGCCCACAGCCAAGCATAATTTTTGCATTGAACTTGGCTCTCATTTTTAGGGTTCCGTACCCAAAGGGTAAAACGGGACCCTATTACTAAGACTCCGCTGTCCGTCTGTCGGTCTGTCTGTCTGTCTGTCCGTCTATCTGTGTGTCTGTCTGTCTGTCCGTCTGTCACCAGGCTATAGCTCATTAACCGTGATAGTTAGACGCCACTGAGCCCGATCTTCGGCTCTTCTCTTCCAGTCACTGCCCACCGCTTTGCGTATGTCGTCGCTCCACCTGGTCACAGGACGTCCTACGCTACGTTTGCCGATTCGCGGTCTCCACTCTAGGACAAGTCTGCCCCAACGGTTATCAGTCCTGCGGCAGATATGACCAGCCCACTGCCACTTCAGCTTGCTAATCCGTTGAGCTATGTCGATAACTTTAGTTCTCTGGCGAATTACTTCGTTCCGGATTCGATCCCGCAGAGAAATACCGAGCATAGCTCTCTCCATAGCTCGCTGAGCGACTTTAAACTGGTGGACCAGTCGGACTGTGAGTGTCCACGTCTCGGCTCCGTATGTCATCACAGGTAGGACGCACTGGTTAAAGACTTTTGTCTTTAGACACTGTGGAATAGGCGACGAGAAGACTCGACGGAGTTTTCCGAATGCTGCCCAGCCCAGCTGAATTCTTCTCTGGATTTCCTTCTCGAAGTTATGTTTGCCTAGTTGGAGCGTTTGCCCTAGGTAAACATACTTAGTGACAACTTCGAGTGGGATTCCATCTACGGCAATCGGTTCCGGAACAACGTGCTCGTTGTACATGACTTTGGTTTTGTCCAAATTCATCCGGAGACCGATGCTACGAGAAGAATCAGCTAGGCCATTCAACATCTTTTGTAGGTCCTGCAGCGTCTCTGCCATAATGACGATGTCATCTGCGAATCGTAAGTGAGAGATGTACTTGCCGTTGATGTTAATGCCACGATCTTTCCAGTCCAGCGTCTTAAACATATCCTCCAAGGCGTTAGTGAACAGTTTCGGGGATATGACGTCCCCCTGTCTCACTCCTCGACGCAGGTGGACATGTTTAGTTCGCTGGTTCTGTACTTGTACAGTCATCGTTGCGGAATTATATAGACATCTCATCACTTCGATATATCGCCAGTCGACTTGGCAACGCTGCAAGGACTCGAGAACAGACCAGGTTTCGATTGAGTCAAAGGCCTTCTCATAGTCCACAAATGCTAAGCATTATATATGCTAAGCAGGGGCCGATTGTACTCTTCGGTCTTCTGTACAATCTGCCGCACCGTGTGAATGTGGTCTATGGTGCCGTAACCGCTTCGAAACCCGGCCTGTTCCGGAGGTTGAAACTCGTCGAGTCTTCGCGCAAGACGGTTCGTGATGACCCTTGAAAACAGCTTGTAGACATGGCTCAGAAGCGAAATCGGGCGATAGTTTTTCAATAGGGTTTTGTCTCTTTTTTTGAAAAACAAAACCACCATGCTTCTGTTCCATGCCTGTGGAGTTCTCCCAGTAAAAAGAACGGAATTAAATAGCTGCTGAAGCTGTTGAACTGCTGGAGCTCCTCCGGCTTTTAAAAGCTCCGTTGTGATTCCGTCTTCTCCTGGGGCTTTTCCATTTTTGAGTTGTTTAAGGGCCATCACGATTTCGTCTCGGCTAATTTCGGGCAGATCTTCTGTGAAGTGGCGGGTTAAGGTGGCTCTAGAATCCTCAGTATCGGGTTCGGGCCTTGAAGCATGCGATGCGTAGAGCTTGCCGTAGAAGTCTTCAACTTCCGACAGAATCTCCGGTTTGGATGCGACGACGTTCCCCGTTGACGTTGTCAGCTTTGTGAGGTGGCTTCTACCCAGAGGCTGGACGAACACTTTCGACCCCCGATTCTGCTCAATTGATTCTTTAATCAAGAGCGTGTTAGAGGATCGGAGGTCGCGTCGTACCAGCTTCTTTATGGATTTGTTGCGCACCAGGTTAGTTGACAAAGCTGACAAAGGGTCTGTTCGTCTCTCTTCCATTAGCCGAAGTGTTTCTGCCGAGAGTTTGGACTTTTTGCCCGTACGCTTGCTCTCGCAAAACTTCGTCCCTTCATCCCTGAGGATTTCCACCACTTCTTCGAGTTTCTGGTCTACGTCATCTGTGGTTTCCAAGGCAGCGAATCGATTTTCCAATTTTAATTGGAATGTTTCGGACCCAACAACGGTTTGGAGTAGGTTCGGACGGAGCGTAGACTTCATCAATCGGAATCTCTCGGCTTTAAAGTCGATATCCAGAGTGCCTCGTACCAGTCGGTGATCACTTCCAGTATTAAACCTAGTGATCACTGAGACGTCTCTGAATATGCGCCGTTTGTCCGTAATGATGAAGTCAATCTCGTTTTTAGTCACAAAGTCGGGGCTTTGCCACGTCCATTTCCTTTGCGGCTGTTTCTTGAAGAACGAGTTCATCAAGAAAAGCCCCTCTCTCTCGAGGAAATTGACGAGCATTTGTCCCCTGTGATTCCTACTCCCAAATCCGTGTCCTATAGACGATTCGCCGCAAGTTTGTACTCCCACTTTGGCGTTAAAGTCTCCCATGACAACGTTGTAGTGAGCTTTGGAGGTGGTGTGTAAAGCTCTGGAGATATCTTCATACATGCTCTCCACCTCATCATCCAAGTGTGTCGAGGTCGGTGCGTAGACCTGGATAACCTTGAGGCTGTACCTCTTGGTTAACTTAATTATGAGGTACGCTACCCTGGTCGACACACTGGAGATTTCTACAACGTTGTCACTGAGAACCTTGTTGACCAGAAACCCGACGCCGCCTTGGGATGGCTGATCTCCTTCTCTGTAGTACATAAGATGGCCCGATTCTAAGGTTATGGTGTCCTCTCCCTGTCTTCGGACTTCACATAGCCCCAGTATGCGCCATCTTATGTGTTTCAGCTCCTCCTCCAGCTGCGCCAGATGATCGTTCAGCCGAATCGTGCGTCCATTATAGGTTGCGAGGGTCAGTTTTTTCTGGCGGCCTACCGTAGCCCGGGGACTCTTAGCACCCCCTGCCCTGCCGTTACCGTGACCGCCGCCGTGGTCAGGAATAGCAGGGCGGCCGGGAACTGGGGGCCTTGGCTTTAGGTGTCCTTCCATAATTTTCCATAGTTTTTTGCATCCCTTGGGAGGGATATGCCCTAATCGCCACGCTGGGCAGGCGTGTTGGCGATCGCAGGACGTAGCTTCTCGCACCGGTGACGCTGCTGCCCGTCACCGGCCTGTAGAATTTAGCTACGCCATAGATATGAAATGGTTATACCGCCATTTGTCGGTCGCCAGAGCCCCGTCTGTTGGTCAGCAGGATGCACCACGGGCAGGTGAGGTTGGCTGGGAGCACCGAGGTCGTATTTGTGCTCCCTTACATCCCATGGTAATATCAATTTATCAAATATATGAGGTTGAAACTCTGTTATGTTTCGTATTGTACGGAACCCTCCCTAAGTGTGCGATAAGAGACGCGATGCTGACTCGCACTTGGCCAGTTTTATTTACATTTATGTTTTTGGGATATAATGATACAAAATCATTCTCAATCACAATATCAAGAAGAAGCATAAGAACAATACACATGGGAGATGTAAACAATTTATAGCAAACGAAATAATAGAATTAGCTAAATTCGCAGCACGAAGTAACTGCGCTGCAGAAAATTCAATTATAGCGATTAGTTCGCCCTGCAACTGAAATGTAAGACATATACAAGAACTTTTTAAAGGCATTTACAACTTTATAAATCGGCCAATAGGAGTTATTTTAGAATGTGTAAGTTTCATCAATGGAAATGCCAATCACGTGTTGCTTAACTTCGGGTTCCCACCTGAGTTTATAGGCCAGTGGGAAAAGGACGGTTCAATAATTGTTCTAGAGATTTTTTTATTAGTCTTCGGCGCCGAAAAGTTTTGATGTCTGCAGTTTTAGATAGTCGTTAAAGACAAAAGTTTTGTGTGATCTTTGCATTAAATTATTTCAGAGTAAAATTTAGGGAACACTTTCACTAACGGGAAAGTTTCCGATTATTTGAGAGCCCTGTCGGCGAAAAGGATAGATAATAGTATAGACTTCTAAGCGAGAAGTTGTCGGTTCAAATCCTAGCATGGGTATTCGTAAACATGTGGTAGGAGCATATTATGTCGATGATCCGCTTGACTTTCTACCAAAAAGTAGCTAACTACAATCAAGGAAAAATCTGCCGCCATGACCATACGGTGTTCCAGCCGCACACAGTCCTTGAGAGTCAGAGTATTCTAGGCCTAGCGGATTAACCACCTGAAACCACACCATCGCTTACCACCAGGTGGGATAGTGGTCTTTTGAGAAATCTGATATTAAAACCTGTATGACAATAAAAGTGTACAACCGTTTCAAACACAGAACTTTATCTGTGTTGTGTAGTTTCAAATGATGATATTATGTGCACAGAACACAGCTATAGTTCTGTGATTATGTGTGATTCTCACGAAACTTTCGATATTTTTTTGGGTTCCGTACCCAAAGGGTAAAACGGGACCCTATTACTAAGGCTCCGCTGTCCGTCTGTCTGTCTGTCTGTCTGTCTGTCTGTCACCAGGCTGTATCTCATGAACCGTGATAGATAGACAGTTGAAATTTTCACAGATGATGTATTTCTGTTGCTGCTATAACAACAAATACTAAAAACCGAATAAAGTTAAAAATAATAGAGAGCCCCATACAAGAAACGCGTTTTTTTCAGCATTTCACGCCACTTATGAACGCTTAGTTAGGTAAACGTCCCATAGATGGCGTTATAATTAAAATGTCGATCCCTAACACCTTTGTTAGACGTTAGATGGCGTTATAAGAAATAAAATGTTTATTAATTATTATTTTTTGCTGGCGAAAATTGATTGTGGTATTTTTTGCTCGATCTTATAAAATACTGTAGTGTGGTACGGAACCCTACTAGTGCGAGACCAACTTGCACTTGGCCAGTTTATTTTTTATTATAGTAGATAAGCAAGCATTTGACCACTATTAGACCATTATTCACACACATCACACAGCCATCTTATCACAGCCATCTTATCACAGCCATCTTATCACAGCCATCTTATCACAGCCATCTTAACTGATGTTAAGTGAAGATGTGATCGACGATGTTGCACGGTTGCCTAAAAGATACCCGTACACTTGCGATTTAAGGATCCGGGGATCTTAATCTTTTGGATCTGTACTTAACAGGAAACACAGGTTCTGGCAAGGAATTCCATTCCTTTGCTGTGCGTATGATAAATGTGGATGCAAAATATTTGTGCGACATAATGGAATCACGTATAAAAGAAATGAATTCATTTTAAAAATTGTGTTCTATTTATATCAGAACAATGTCCCAAAGGTTATGAAAACCTTAGTTTAACAAAAGGTGCCAACCTCATCAGTTCATTTTATTTTGTGAAACTACTGATGCGCCTTTTAGTTAAAATGTCATTTAACTAATTTTAAGGTCACTTTGTAGGTGGAATCTTATGATAAGTAATTGTTAACTTCATAATATGATTACAAAGGGAATAAATAAAAATACTAAATAAACATAATATTATAAATAAAAAATAAATAAAAAACCGGCCAAGTCGAGTTGGACTTGCCCACTGAGGCTTCCGTACCAATTTCTCAAACTAGGTTAAAGGAAAAACTTAACTTTGTAGATCGATCCATAGAAAATGTATTGCACAAACTACAAATAATAAGTTTGTTATAGTAAATTTACCTTTTTTTGTTTTTACTTATATATTTACGGTTTTCTGAATAATCCTTTATAAGTGCTTCAAGACCTTGCTTTTTCCCAAATTTCATGTTTCTAGCTCAACGGGAAGTACCCTATAAGTTTTCGACCCAAAACCTATAGGGTACTTCCGGTTGACCTAGTATTGTCAATTTTGGTTAAAAGCAAGGTCTTATAGCACAAGTAAAGAGAAAATTCTGAAAAATAAAATAAGTTGAAAATTAAAGTACATATTGATACTTACAAGTTTTCGCGAAAATCTAAATTTGCCCATATCTTTTTATCGTGTTGACTCAGAAGGAACCTTGATTTTTATACACCCAATAGGGACTATAGATCTCAGTATCTGTTATATAAATGTCAACTTGCTAGGTCTACCCGTTCCTGTTAAAATTGGTGGTGACTCACGGACAGACGGACAAGAAAGTGATCTTATAAACGTTCCTTTCTTTTATCTTTCGAGGTACAGAACCCTAAAAAACGTGTTTGTGTGTACTTATGTACGCACGTAAGAAGTTATACTTCTTTGGCGTAACAAAACATAAATAGGTAAAAATTCTATACCGTACGCCGCCACAACTCTTTGTTTGTACAAGTAACAAAATTAAAATTTTGAATGAACACCCACAACAATGTCCTTTAGAAAATTAACGTCATAACATCTATCTAAGAACCACCAGTGATTAATTACGACCGTTTAATGATAAAATCGAACTAGTTTTGGAAAAAAATGGCAACATCGATTTGCACCAACAAATGATTACTGCAGCGCCCCCTGGTGAGTTGTCACCGTAACAACTATCTAAAAACATAGTTATAAATATGAAAATACGGGACTTATCGCGCTTAAAACATTAATTTTATTTAACTCGACGTTTCGAATCGTTTCGTGTTCGAATCGAAAATCAAAGCAGCAAAAATCTGCCGATATTGTCAGTGTTGTGTGTCGCAATGGCAACTCTGATAAAAATAATAATAAATTGAGGGTAGTTTCCAACGAACTCTCCTATGAATAGCAATGCGGACACTCACAACATTCAGTCGTCTCGTGACCACGATCAATGCAACTTGGTCGAAACGTCGAGTTAAATAAAATTAATGTTTTAGGCGCGATAAGTCCCGTATTTTCATATTTATAACTATGTGTTCAAATCGCGAAAGTTTAAAATTTACAATATCTAAAAACATGCAACAATTACACCCAAACTCATAACTGAAAACTGCATCAAAATCGGTCTAGTGGTTTTGGAGAAAAATGGCAACATGGACTTGCACACACAAACAAACATCCTCTAACCCCAAACGCTTAATACAGTCTCCGTTCCGTCGTAAGTAAAAATAAATGAAAATTTGAGAGACAGTTAACACATCATCATGTCGCTATTTAGTTATCATTTTGCGCGCGCATCGTAAAAACTTTACTCTTATAATTTTTACAAACGCGCCAAAAGAAGTATAACATCAAAAGTTAAAAACTTTATTTCTTGTCAAGATGTTAGCATGTGTAATGAAAAGCAATTTTCATTACACATGCTAATGATGACTAGCATTGATCATTAAGAAATTCCAATGCGATTCTATCATCAAGTCAGCTAGATCATACCATAATATTAAATCGTCACTTAAGATAATAATATCTTCAGTGATGATTCAGTAAACCAGTAAACAAAATTTCAGTGTAACCAAACTCAATGAAGAATTAACCCAATATTTGACCCACACAAACTTACACGCGTTGTTAAATAAAAGCTAATAAAAAAAAAATTAAGCTTGCTGTTTTATTTAATATTTTACAGAAATACACGTAACCATGTTTCACCTGGTGCTGTCTAAGATAGAATCGTGCTTGTCTGGAAACTGTATAAAAAAAACTCGCACAATAATTTTTGTAACAAATAAATGTAAAGATTTTTTTTAATATCTTATAAGCTAGCGTTTGACCACTATCACACCTGTTGTATGGTGGTAGGACACTATCTAGTGTCCGACTGGCCAGCTACCACCGCCCTCAAGTCAGAAAATCTGTCGCCAAATATCAAATGTGTTCCGGCACTATCTAGTGTCCGACTGGCCAGCTACCACCGCCCTCAAGTCAGAAAATCTGTCGCCAAATATCAAATGTGTTCCGGCAGCTCTCTTTGAGTGCCATTTCCCATTCTAAGCCTAGCCTGCTACTATCCTCGATAGCATCATCACTCACCAACAAGTTAGATAGTGGTGAAATGGTAGCCTATATGATATATATAAAAAAAGGTACTATTTATTTTTCTTGGACGGATTATTAATATTAATTATACCAATTCTTAATCGTAGCGTAGCTAAATGTGTCTCTGCGTTCGAATGGAAACTTAAAACATAGTTCAACATCCATAAAAAAAAAATGCCGAAACATAAGACTGGCGGTAGAGTATATTCGTGTCCCACAGGCCTCTGGATTTTAATATAAACCTGACGCCACCGCGGCTTGAATTCTCGACGAAATTAATTCCAGCCTCATTTTATTACGTATGCAGAAGGTTTACTCATAACATGCAGTTAAAATATAGGAAGTTGGGTTAGGTATAACTTAATTAAAGAATATCCGTTGTTATTATGTTCACCATTGGGATGTAAGGGATCACAAATGAGCACTGAGGTGGTCTCAGTGCTCCCAGACAACCTCACCTGCACGCGGTGCATCCTGATAACGAACAAACAAGGCTCTGGGACCGACAAATGGCGGTATAACCATTTCAAATTATGGCGTAGCTTTAAAATACTACAAGCCGGTGACGGGCAGCTGCGTCACTGGTGCGAGGAGCTACGTCCTGCGATCGCCAACCCGCCTGCCCAGCGTGGCGATTAGGGCATATCGCTCCCAATGAGCCGATGATCGGGCTCAGTGGCTTATCTTGGAAGTGGCCTACGTCCAACAGTGGACTGATACAGGCTGATTATGATGATGATGTTCACCAAGCTTTAACCGATAAATCATTAAAAAAACTGGATTCACATATAGCACATTCCTACTAGCAAAATGTGTAGCACTGAATATATTTTTTTTAATATCTTACAGGCTAGCGTTTGACCTCTATCTCACCTGTTGGCAAGACGTGATGATGCGGTGGAAGATGGTAGGCACGCTAGGCCTAGAATGGGAACTGGCTCTCAAGGATAGCTACTGGAACACATTAGATGTTTGGCGACAGATTTTCTAACTTGAGGGTGGTAGCTGGCCAGGCGGTCACTAGATAGTGTCCTACCACCATGTGGGGGTTGTTGGTTTCATAAGGTTCGACCACACCGCGGCGTCCTGTGTGTGCGATCTAGACGGCGATCAGATAGCGCAATAGTATTTGTACCGACTGGTTTACACCAAACGCGATCTACGTCGATCAGAAAACAATAAAAATTCAGATCGCGAACGCACGCGGACGCAGGACGCCGCGGTGTGGTCGTACCTTAACGATGTTTTACCTTCACCGGAGGGCCACTGTGAAGAGCGCACATACATTTTTCGTTAGATAAATCCATTGGTGCACGGCGAGGAATGAACTCGATAGGTACCTCTGGCATCAAAGCCAACCGTTCTCACACTTACACCGCTCGCTCAAAAATGTCATGCCGAAATTTCGCATACCGATTACAATAGTTTGCAATTCGCAAACTAATATATAAATAGAAGCGATTTTTAGGGTTCCGTAGCCGAATGGCAAAAAACGGAACCCTTATAGATTCGCCATGTCTGTCTGTCTGTCTGTCCGTCCGTATGTCACAGCCATTTTATTCCGAAACTATTAGGACTACAGAATTGAAACTTGGTAGGTAGATGTATTCTGTAAACCGCTTTCCGATTTTTATACAAAAATAAAAAATATAAAAGTTTAAGGGGCATCCCATACATGGATCTGATACAAAAAAAAAATTTTTCGTCAAACCCATACGTGTGGTTATCTATGGATAGGTCTTCAAAAATGACATTGAGGTTCCTAAAATCATTTTTTCTCAAAGTCAATCATTTGAAAGATAGGCGCGTGTCTAAAGTGGTAAAATGTGTGTCCCCCCCCTCTAACTTCTTAAGTAAGGGAGTGAAAAATCTAGAAAAAATATATTCTGTAGATCTCAATAAAAACTTTCAACGAAAATTAGTTTGAACGAGGTACAGTCAGCGGTTGTTGAGATACAGCGACCGCAAGGATAACTTTGTTTTTCATACAAACACTATGAAAAACAAAGTTATTTTTGTAGTTGCGAAAAATCAAAGTTATAGAATACTCTACTGTGTTACGGAACCCTACGAGTGCGAGTCCGACTTGCACTTGGCCAGTTTTTATTTAACACTTATTAGCTTATTGTTTTAACACAGCAGTTAAAATCTGGTTTCGCATAAAATAAGCTTTTATAAAAATTGTACAGCAACCCATTCAAACTAAATAAATTAAACATTCCACTTGGAAATTTATGATCGGCAGCGCACAGAATACTAATGCCGACAAATAGTTATTCTAGAAACAATGAACTAATTCAGAATTATATGGAAACTTGCTGATTCTTACAGCGCATACCATGAAAATATTTTAGCTCCTTCGTAAGAATGAAACAAAGCGGTATTTTTCTACTATTCCTATTAGCTTGTAAAATCAGAAAATAAAAAATCTGGGCATCAAAATCTTAAAATGTAGAAAAAAAAAGGATGCATAACTTAATTATATTTTGCAAAATACAGAAGACCTTGATTCCCGATGTTGCCATTTTACATATTTTCAACTGACTTCCAAAAAAGGGAGGTTCTCAATTCGTCTGTATGTAATTTTTTTTTTGTGTGTATGTTACACGATTACTCCATCAATTGTGAAACGATTTGAATGATTTTTTTTTATTAGGTACGTTTTCGAAGTGGCCCTATTTTAATTTCATCGAGATGTGATAAGTATCACTAGAGATATGACGATAAACGTCTCAAACTTGCTACTGAAATTGACTTGAGTTTGACGCGGGGCATGGAGTCGGTTGTTTTAGTTTTTGAACTATCTTAATTATGTAATCTCTGGTGATTCTTAGTTTAGTGCAACGGGCTTGAAATTTTTATCGCCAAGTTTCTGAAGATACTCAGATCAGTTCACCCTACCTACCCTGTACTACCTACCTACACTACCTACAGTTTAGTAATTATAATCGGTTCATTTCAGTGATATCTTTGAGGTGTTTATCTCCATATCTCTAGAGATACTCATTAGATCCTAATGAATTATAATTAAAAAAAACCAATAGGACACACGGGGAGTAGGTATAATCTCTCAAACAAACAAAAAAGAATTGAAATAACAAAATCAGATTTTAATACGGTGTAGTTCTGAGGTAACCAACAAAAAAAATACTATATTTTATAGGTTTTTAGGTTTTCATGGTCTCTGACACTATTATTATAACTATTAACTGGATACGGGTTATGGTAAATATACCGTTAACAGTTATAATAATAGAAAAAAATATATAAAAATAATAATAATAAATAATAAATTCTATAACCTTCTCCTTTTTTGAAATCGCTTGAATGGAAAGGGGTAAGAACGCAGATCTATTAAGTCTATTAATTATAATGCTACTTAAAGTCTCACAGTCTATCAAGAAAACCAACACAATTTCACAGCTAATTTAATACAAAAGCATTCATTACACAAACTGCTTCAGAATATTAAGTAGCACGTAATTACGAGTAAAATGGATATACATTTTCATTCGAAAATTTCTTTATTGAAACATTTCATTCACTCAAACAGCTCATGAAATTTTAGCTCCCTTGTCCAATCTTTGATTTAAACTTGTCGGAGTAATTAATCTTATTTAAAACGCTTAAAATTTACTAAAGTTAAAAAGTGTTTCAGATTAGTAATGTTCACTAAGTATGCCTAAAACAACTACTTGCTTAAAATGTTTGTCGGTGAATAGCATTTTAGACACGCATGGACAAAGCGTGTTCAAAAACAAAATTAAAAAAAAAACGTAATTTAAACTTAAATCTGAATTTCATTATTTATTTTAAAAATTGCTATAACTATGTTTTCTTGTTTTCTTAAGGACATAAAACTACATTTGCATAAAATTACATATGGCACATGTATGTATATATGTAGTACATATGACATTATTTATTTTTGTTACAAGTAGTTAATATGTTTTATTATAGTACTTCAGCGTCTCGTAATGCTCTTCGGTTGTCTTCGGTTGTTTCTTGGACTGCAAACGCTTGATGTGGACCCGTGTGGCGAAATAATATGGAAAAAATGTGTACACAGTCATATTGTTTTACCGTAAGGAATATATTCCACTTCCTGTCGGTATTTTAAATGCTTACTTAGAATTTTAAATCTTTGAAATTCGATAGTTTTAAAATAAAGCATTAAAAAACAAATCAGAAATCTAAATTTAAAAAGCAAATTCTTCTCATAATTATTACGCGAGATCGTCCCTCAATTAGCTACCGTTATTATTCCTTACTAACTTTCAATAACTAAACCATATGCCAAAGAACATGTATCCATTAAGTAAATAACTGGAAGGGTCATCTCGAGAGAAGAATAACTCACAAAAGAGATTTGTTTCCTGGAACTTCTATTCATCACGACAAAGATCTCGAGTGGAGTCCGGCTTTAAAGAAAATTGGATGTCTAAGTAAAACGAAGCTCGATTTATAGATGTTTTCAACGCGATCTTCGTTACAAAGGATGGAGAAGGCATTGTTAAATATGCGATAGATGCTAAAATCCTCTAGAGTATTGAAAGGAGGTTATAGGACCAATGAGTAAACTAAGTACATTGACCTAGAAAGTTTCAGATTGATGGATAAAGGCAGCTTTTTAATTGGGTTGATTTGAAACCCCGACGCAAAAAGAAGGGGTGTTATAAATTTGACGTGTGTATCTGTGTGTCTGTCTCTGGCAAACGGAAGAATTGATTTTCAATTAGTTTTTTTTCGTTTGTTTGATAGGTGACTTAATCGAGAGTGTTCGTAGCTTTGGATCATGAAAATTCGTTCAGTCGTTTTAGACTACGAGGGGGGATAGGTGTGGTTTTAAATTTTGAATTTAAATATTATGTAAATCATTTTAAAAATAAGTTTTTCTTAGTTATTTAATTTCTTAACAATACCTAATTAATTAGTGCTAGTAACAAACCTCAGTATCTTAGTGCTGATACGGTAAGGTAACTTTTGCAAGCTTTTTAATATAGTTGCACACACTTAACGTAATACAAAAAATTACCTTAGGTTTTATCTTTAAATGTAGGTATCAAGTCCGTTTTTACTTACTGTATCTATTCACGCCATTTGTTTTAGTGGTCAGAGCATTTCTTATCCATTGCAATCCAACATATTCATCGCACAATTTCATCTGACTATTGGTATTCTGGTTTGCCACAAGGCCACTGTCCATTCCAAGTGTTAGTAAGTCGGTGTTTAATTCAATAATTCATTAAGTCAAAAACTTGCAGACTTGTCAATATTGAAATGAATTTCGATATTATAAAAACTTACGTTCATTTTAAACTTAAATATTTAATAAACTGGCCAAGTGCAAGTCGGACTCGCACTCGTAGGACGTTAGATGGCGTTATAAGAAATAAAATGTTTATTAATTATTATTTTTTGCTGGCGAAAAATTATAATATTTATTAGGTATTTTTTGCTCGATCTTATAAAATACTGTAGTGTGGTACGGACACACTACAGTATTTTATAATAAAATGGGAATTTAACGTGACATACGCGATGTATATATCGACATCGCGTATGTCACGTTAAATTCCCGTTTTTAAATCTATGAATTTCAATATTGGGAACGCGGACGGACGGACAGACGAATAGTGAAGTATCAGTAATAGGGTTCTATTGGTACTCTTTGGGTATGGACCGCTCAAAAGCACTATATCACCTGATGTTAAGTGACAATGCTAAACCGTAAAGTAGCACGCTTGCTTAGAAGATACCTATTCAGTCGTGACTTAAAGACTCGTCAATGGTACTTATTGCGAGTATATTACTATACATAAACTCAGGCAAAAAAAAATTACGAATGTAGTTAGAAAAATATACTATTACCTTCTATCTAAAGTTTTCCAACAGTTTCAAACCCAGCTACTACGTTTTAGTTACCAATTCATTCAGCCACTCGAGTTTCAGAATACCTTATAAGTATCCATCGACCTCCATTCTTATGAAATCCATTTTCGTGAGAACATCGGGTGTACACTTGTCGTGGGCTATGAGAACAATGATAAATGTTTTATTCTACGACGGCGTTCCTGAGCATTCTGTTCTCAAAACGCTACTTCCGAGATTGAAATTAATCTTCCCGAAGCTGACCAAGGAGAAATGTTGGCATTGGTTTGTTGTGTACAAATATTTTTAGGAATATTGGATTAATATTATCAATTCGACGAAACAGTGTGTGACAGAGACGAGTGTGAATGGGTCAACCGGCAGAGGCTGACCTAGGCAAACGCATCACGACTAGATCAAAGACGTGTCAAAGAAAGGCCAAGACAAAGGTATCTAACCGGCGAGCATGTATAAAGGCGCTCATGAAAGTGGATGAAGCGAAAGAGCGGAAAGAGGTATGTCAGGATCGTAGCATGTGGAAAGAAGTAGTCTCTGCCTACTCGAACGGAAAAAATGCGTGATATTATGTATGTATGTTTGTATTATAAATTTGAAAGTTTTGATTTTAGTTTACTATGACAAGACTTTGGTTGTTATAAAATTTCGTATGCACAAAATAAAAAAATATCTAGAAAAAGGCTGTAATAATATTCCCCATTAAATTATTTATCCTTGCTTATTAATATAATTTGTTTTTATCGATGCAGGTAAATCCACTGTTTGCATTTAGCACACTCATAATTGTATTTCTATATTCTTGCGTCTTGGCTTCTTTTTATTGTTATCAGGTTCTAAATAAGAGCAAAATACTTCAACTTGCTACAGAAAAACTACTGCTTTTAAACAATATTTCGAAAGATTGGTGTTCTTATTTTACATAACAGATGTATAAAAGATAATTAGGTATTGAAAGAAAATACGGAAAAATCTTGCATATAAGAAGAAGAAAACAACGAAAGTACATAGTTTCAAAGCGCGCCTATTTTACGAAATTACGGCAATACAATTTTACGGACTTTTGATGTATTAATCCTGCAAAACAACCTATTAATTGATACAATTTTCCAAAGTACTACCGACGTAAAATCGTGATACAATTTTCCAAAGTACTACCGACGTAAAATCGATCCCGTACAGTTTATTAAAGATAAAATCGTTCCGTGTTCGGTAAAATTTTACGGATACGGAGTTAGATGGCGTCGTAACGGACGAGTAGATAATTTTTGTTTTTTTAGGTTATCAATTAAGTAGTGTGTTCTTTTTGTCCTTAAGAGCGAACGCGGGGTGCACTTTTCCATACAAATGTATTCCGTTTCCTTCCTAGAAAATGCTTCTAGAGAAAAATGTGTTTCTACAAAACATTAAGGTCTGCATTTATCACTTGCTTTTTTTGACCAACTAATTGCAAAAAGAAATAAAAGCTTTTTAATCTCCTCTTTAAGATTTTTAAATCGTCATTTCTTTTGCAATTGGTTGGCAAAAAAATAAAATGATAGGGGCGTAGCTACAGCAGACCTTGATTTTTTCTAGAAACAAATTTTTCTCTAGGATCATTTTCCAGGGAGGAAACGGGGGAATACATTTGTATGGAAACGTGCACCCCGCGTTCCCTCTTAAATGATGTACATCTTTTTTGTCTTAAGTGAGATTTGGTGGAAAACCCAAGCCCAAGGAAATCCAAATACGCCCATGTATAATTATTATGTGCCTGTATCAGTAAAAATTCACTGTTAATCAAACTTCCAAACCAAAATTCACAAATCAACTGCCGTCAGACTTGTTCAATAACAAGTAAGAAACTAAACATTCCCACCACACAATGGCTCTCAACGAAAACCTGACGCTACATGACACCACAGTTAGAGCTCCCATACGAAAAATTTACCGCGAAATTGTATGAGCACCTCTATAAAAGTTAAAAGCTTTTGTCGAAAAAAGCTGGGATAAAATAAAAGTGTATGCAGTTCTAAAAGCGGCGGCAAATGCGGGGTACATTCGTGCATTGAACAGTTGTCGCCTCCCACGGGACCCCTGACCCCGGAAAATATTTTTCAACTTGGTTAGTTTTTGATACGTTATGTGAATTGTTACTTTCGAGGACATGGGTTAGGTGCGGGTTTATGTGGTATGAAGGGCGCGGTTTTTTTCATATGTTCAGTTCAGTTTACAATCAACTTCCAAAAAGGAGGGGGTACTCAATTCGACTATTGGTATTTTTTTGGACATTTGTTACGTTATTATTCCACCAATTTCAAACGGATTTGAGTAATTCTTTTCATGTGTAGGGTTAATCTCAAAGGCTCCATTAAAATTGTATTAAGATTTGATATCTATCTTTACAGATATGGCGATAAAAATATCAAGTATGTGAAACCAGTCAGTTTCACATATTTGATATTTTTATCGCCATGTGAAGTAGGTTCTACTATCTTAATTATATAATTTTGGATGAAATCTCACGAAATGTTTTCTAAGCTAGATTTAAAGAAACTAATTACCTTACATAAAAGTAACAAACATCACATTACAATGTAGTATTTAAATGAAACAGGCACAAATAAACGACTGGCCTAAACTAACTTAATCCCTCAATTTCTAAAATAACTTTAATGTCATATAAGAAACCTTCCTACAAAATGTAAAGCTAATAAAGCCAGTGGCTTATTTATAGATTCTAACCTATAACATCTCAAACAAATTAGATTTGGTAATTGAGCAAACTGATCTAATGTATTCATAGGTCATTTCACTGAATACATGTTCAGGATCCTACTCAGCCGGAGATATATTGATGGGTTTGGGTCCATACTAAGCCTCGCTTACTCCAATTCAAATTATTTTAGCTAGGTACAGCTATAGTATAATATCGTTAGAACAGTTGTGAAGGTAATATTTTGAAGGTGAATGTTTGTGAGTGTGTAAGTATGTTTGTTAGAAGTAGATGGCCCACACCCTGGAAATAAAACACATGGAGTTCTTTTTATATTAATAAAAAAAGTTTATTTTCTCTCATAACATTAGGTTCTTACATAATATTTTCAGGATAAAAATTATACATTTGAATATGCCACCTACCTTTGTGAGAGGCTGGTGCCTGAAATTTATCCCGATATTATTAAGGGATCGGTCATATCTACCGTGGAGACCGCGAATCGGTAAACGTAGCGTAGGACGCCATGTGACCAGGTCACGGTAATAAAGAGCCGAAGATCAGACTCGGTGGCATGACTAGGGAGAGGCCTATGTCCAGCAGTGGACTGATACCGGCTAATTATGACGATAAAGAGGTAAATCATAAATAATGTTGTAATAATATGGTTTAAAAAATCAGTTGATAATTTAGCGGAGAAATAAAGCCACGTATACAACAAAACACAAACACATTTGAGAATCTCCTTTTTTAGGAGGCTAGTTATTTTTATTCATCTTTCTTTGCTTTTACATGAGACTATCTCTACCTATTTTATCGGAGTACCTTTTAAACTATAAATAGAATATATTAAGCCTCATTATCTATACTCCCTTTTATTATCAAATCCGACGAAACTTTGATTAATGCTCCTGCAACACCGCTGCACCAGTATAAAACTTTTTTGTTAACTTAACCAAATTATAAAGATGTAAACCCTAATTTAACTGATCTGCGTAACTGCGTTCAACTGCGTTCAACTGCGTAAACGTAGAATTACAAGTGCATACATTTTAAAATATCACATTCATATTATCATTTTCAAATTTCAGACAAATAAGGATAACAAATGTGTATCATTAATTGTATAACATTTGAACTAATATAGCTTTTATTATGTTTCTTAAAAAAACACACTTTATATTTTTGTAAATTGTTACACACAATCCAAAATGTCATCGTATAGACGGGACTCGAACCCGCAGCCCCCAGATAACATGGCCAGGTACTGCGAGTCCCGTCGGTACGATGAAATTTAGGATTGTGTGTTGCAATTTATAAATATAGTTTGACTGAATGTGGGCACTGACATCAAATGCTACACATTTTGTACTGTCACGGGAGCAAACTTGTTAACATTTGTCAAAGTCGTTTAAAGCCTAATTCTTCATCGTAATCCTAAAATCTTCTCGTATACGCAATGGTAGTCGAAAAACGTCATGAGTGATTTGCAGGAACAAAGCAGATTTGTCTGGCCAGATCCGGTTAGATCTGGTTAATCTACTATTAATCCGAGCGCAGATGCGCGTGATGAGGGTCCGCGTATTCTGACAGCGCGATAATTATTATAGCATCATATCACATCGCGGTTGAGAAAACTAAGCATGGGATATAATTGACGTCACCAGCTTTAATTCGCGATAGCAATATACTTTTCTACACGAGTCGAATATCTCTTTTTGAAATAGCATAGGCTAGCGAAACCTAGGTAAAACCTACTACTACTAAAAAAACCTACCAAATCTCTCACCTGTTGGTAAATTACGATGTGGTCAAGGATAGCAGCATGCTGGGGTGATGGAAACTGGCGCTAGTCGAAACACATACCGTTAAATGTTTGGCGACAGGACAATAGCCGAAACACGTACCGTTAGGTTTTTTGCGACAGCACAATTAGCCGAAACACGTATGGTTAGGTTTTTGGCGACAGAACAATTAGCCGAAACACGTACTGTTAGGTTTTTGGCGACAGCACAATTAGCCGAAACACGTACCGTTAGGAGTTTGGCGACAGCACTATTAGCCGAAACACGTACCGTTAGGTGTTTGGCGATAGATTTTCTAACTTTAGGGCGGACACTAAGACTTGATAGTGTCCTAACACCATGCAGAACATTTTAGATTTTTCTGTGATATATGTCAAAAACAAAATCTATGTTGCTAATGAAGGGTGTGACGTGACTGCTAAATGTAAAAAAAAGTACTAGTATTTTTGATTTTGCAACTGGAAAGTTATTCTGAAATCAAAGTAAAAAAAAACACGTTAAAATCAGTTCATAAGCTACGGAGTTGTGACTAGATGCATAAAAAAATACGTACATATGAACATAAAACCTCCTGTTTTTTTAAAGTCAGGTGATAAGTAAACACAACACAAGTAGAAGAAGAAACCTAAAACGAGTAAATATGTGCACAGAAAAATATGTCGCTGTTTTTATCATCAATCCCTTTCAGTAGCTTAAATTCGAGGCTTGCATCATAAAGCGGAAGAAAAAAACATTTACAGAGCCAGCCGTCTGTTATAATTTCGTTCAGTTGTAAGCACTGCTAGTGGAGGGCGAAGTATTGACACAAACAGTACACTAGATTGTCTTTAACATTTGAGGGCCAGTGTTGCAGTGGGAGAATGGTCGGTTCTGATCCCAGAAGTAGTGGGTTCAAATCCTAATGACTGAAGGAAAAATATCGTTAAAAGCCACCTTTAAGCTGAAAAGTCTGTCGCCAAACATCTAATGCATTCTAGCAGCTGTATTTGAGAGTCAGATCACATTCTAGGCCAAACATGTTACCATCCTCAAACGCATCATCTATTATCAACTGGAAATATAGTAGTCAAGCGGTAGCCTATACGATGTAAAAAACTGGCCAAGTGCAAGTCGGACTCGCACTCGTAGGGTTTCGTAACACAGTAGAGTATTTCATAACTATAATTTTTCGTCACAAAAAAAATTTACTTTGTTTTTCATAGTGTTTGAATTTAAAACAAAGTTATATTTGCGCGTTGCTATATCTCGAAAACTGCTCAATATATCTCGTTCAAACCAACTTATGTTAAAAGTTTTTATTCTTCTCTATTATTTTAAAAGTTTACCATTTTACCGTATGGGGTTTTAGTCCGATTCACGTAGCCACAGAATAAATAAAAGAACATACGTAGCACCACATAGGTGGCACAACAGTAACTTAAGTAATCTGTGGCACAACTTCTCCGATCCATCTTCAAATTGCCTCAAATTATCCGTAGCTATCCTCCATGGTAGCGACAATCACAGAACACGGATATAATGTTCTGTTCTGTGGCTACAATGCATGCATAGAACCTCGACTTGCGACATCCACGTATGCGGAAGTGATTTATTCAAACATCATTCACTGCATTCGATCGCTGTTGTTCACTCGTTTAGTTGAATAATTCAGAAATTTTGAACGGACACTCGCGAAAACATTGTGAAGTAAACGTGGTCGAAAAAACTGCCACTGTGAGCCATGCTGAGCCGAGGGAGCCAAAATGAGCCGTGGGCCGCGTTCAGTTCAGTTCGTTATTATACTGCGCTATACACTGGTAGAATTACAACGTTGTCATTTACAATGTTTTCGTTTGACGTTTATACTTACAATTTTCACCTTGTCTGTGTCTATGTCTTATTTATTTACCTACTTAAAGTGAAGACCAACAGATAGATGTTTAATAAAAACAACGGGTTGCACTCCGGGAGTGCTGCAGAAGTGAAAACTTTCGCCAGCACTCCCGGAGTACTGGCAGAAGTGAAAACTTGAACACGCAATTTTCGAATATTTTGGAATGACACCTCGCGCATGCACCTGCGCTCCGTTGGAATGACACCTTGCGCAAGCTCGGGCGCTCCGTCTTACGAATGTTTGTCTTACGATCCGGACACGTGACCCTGACGCGAGTTTAACATTTTTTACCCATCCCAAGAAAAGTGCACAAAGCCGCTAAAGAAGTTTTCATTTCAAAAATATTCTCCAGTTATCAGTATCTAACTACAATATGAAAGCGGTTTAGAACCGTACACACGGTTGTGTCACACAATCACGCTTATAATCATAATGCATCAAAATTTGCCAATCACTACGAAGCGTATCAAATACAAGTGTAATGGGTGGAAAATTAGTTTGCAAGCGTTATTCATAATTATGTAGACGGTCATTTACTAAGTGATTGCTCAGACGTAAAAATAAATAGACTTACAGTGAATGAAAACCAAATGAATACACAAACATTCCAAGCTGTGGTAACCTAATCTTTTATTCAATTCTAAAACAAAGCATACCTGTCTACACGTTATGTAATTCTACCTATCTCGTAATGCAACACGTTTGTCTGCCAAGAAACATCGGGAGTTCCCTGGAGAGACGACGGTAGATGCCTTGACCTAGCACCTCAAGAGACCTTACAATGCACACGTCTTTTGACTTGGCAGTACATTCATTTAATATGCCATTCTCTTCTACTGAGCTATAATATACCAGAATATTTAATGTTATAGCGACCGCGTATGTTTGTGCTTTCTTTGGCGCGTGTTCTAACAAAATTTCAAAAATAAGTAAAGGTTTTATTGTTTGAGTATTTTTTGTTGTTAACTATGTTTATTAAGATCCTGACCATCTCTTAAGCTAACTAGGTTTTTTGTGCACTTTATTTTGTGGGTATTTTATGAGACTAAGCTGTGACGCTTGGCTATGGAATCATCAGGTCAACTCTATGGTACCTTATAATTGCATTGTTAAGATACGCAAATACCAAATTTGAGTCCAACCGAACGTGAGTAAGTGGTTCTAATTTAGCTTACAAGATTTAACACATACAAATACATACATACTAACACGCAAAGTTAAATGAAAAGTTTGTAAATACTGACATTTTATTCGCCGATTTGGACTAAAATGCTTATTTTGTTCTTAATCAAAATATATTTGAAGGACTGTATAAATATTCACGTTAAAAAACATTTGTTGCAACATCTAAGTGTCAGCTCCATATATTAAAGCCACTACCTCAGAATTCTAAAATTTGCACCAGTACCTGCTCTAAATTATAAAACTTACTAGGTACCACCAAACATTTACGACGCTATATTTTTACGAGAACACAAATGTGTGTTCAGCGTACAGACTTTTGCTCTGAAAACATAATACACTTCAGAATTATGCTAGTTGTACTAGTAGTGATAATTTACTAACATATATGTCATCTGTTGTATATAGAACTTAACTTACGTTCAGAAAAAAAGAACGGGTTGCACTTCGGGAGTGCTGGCAGAAGTGAAAACTTGAACATTAACGTTGTACATTTGGTTTACTCTCCCTCCGTCTTACAAATTTTCGATCAGGTCACGTGTCCTAAAACGAGTTTAAAATTTTTTACCCATCCCTAAAAAGTTCACAACGCCGCTAAAGAAGTTTTCCAATCAAACATTAAATTTTTTTAATTTGTGAAATGGGGAAGGTACTCGTTCGTCTGTTTTTAGGGTTCCGTACCCAAAGGGTAAAACGGGACCGTATTACTCCGCTGTCCGTCTGTCTGTCTGTCTGTCGGTCTGTCTGTCTGTCTGTCCGTCTGTCACCAGGCTATATCTCATTAACCGTGATAGTTAGACAGTTGAAATTTTCACAGATGGTGTATTTCTGATGCCGCTAGAACAACAAATACTAAAAACAAAATAAAGTTAAAAATTAAAGGGGGTCCTTTAAAAAAACGTGTTTTTAAACGCCATCTATAAGACCTTCATAGGTGTCATCAGGGTATTAACAACTCATTCGTGTTTGTTATGCTAACAACCTTTGTAATTAGTTTCGGCAAAATGACATAGATGGCGCTAGTAAACGAGCCCCGTCTTTCTAGATTGCGACCAAACAAAATATTCTTGGTAATAATATCAATTAATCAAATATATGAGGTTGAAACTCTGTTATGTTTCGTATTGTACGGAACCCTCCCTAAGTGTGAAATAAGAGACGCGATTGTGACTCGCACTTGGCCAGTTTTATTTTGTTTGAGACGCGATTACTCCGCCAATTATTAACATGCCACCTTCTGCCAAAAATGAAATAAATATTTTTATATGGTACTTTGCTTGTCGCATTATACGATTCATTGAGATCTGATGACTCTCTCCAGAGATATGGAGATAAACATTTCAATCTTGTACTGAAACCGACTAGCGCGGAATGTCAAGTCGGTTTGTCAACCGACTTCCAAAAAAGAAGAAGTTCTCAATTCGTCTGTCAATTTTATGTTTAATTAGATTAATCCGTCAATTGTAAACCTATTTACTATTATATATTCTATGCTAAAAGCTTTTTTCAAACATTTTCCAAGCCATATCTTGTTTTAAAATCTCATTGAATTATTTAACTCTACATCGACCTGGAATATCACAGATTCTGATAGCGTTAAAGAGTTATAGCATCAGATAGCGAGTGTATTGAACGCATAAACCAATTTAAGCTGACTGGCATTCTGTAACATTTATTAATATTGTGCAAGGACAATGTTCGACAGATTAAACAATTAATTTAAAATATTTTTTGCTGATAAGCCGGACAAACTTTAAAGTTAAGAGCGAACGCGGGGTGTACTTTTCCATACTAATGTATTCCCCCGTTTTCTCCCTAGAAAATGCTTCTAGAGCAAAATTTGTTTCAACAAAATATCAAGATCTGCTGTAGCTTTAAAGAAATATAATATTCTTATTTCCTCTTTAAGATTCTTTATTCTATTTGTTGTTGGTTGGTAAAAAAAAACAAAGTTTAGGGGCATTGCTACAGCAGACCTTGATATTTTGTAGAAACAAATTTTGCTCTAGAATCATTATCCAAGGAGGAAACGGGGGAATAAATTTCAATGGAAAAGTGTTCTCTCCCCTATACATAGTATATTCAGTACATCGAGTGCATAGGGAAGCTAAATAAGAAGCAGATCACACCTACTGGTGTCATATTAATAAAATTAATAATAAATAACAAAAAAATTATGCAACTGAACGTTTCTATCTTAGATCGCGTCGTGGCCAAACATCAGGTGAGACAATGGTAGCGTGGTAGCGCTAATCTGTTGGTAAGGAAATAAATTAAAAGTTAAAATATTTTTAAGGACAAGCTTTTTGCATATGCAAATAGTTCATATTTTGGGTTAACACTGTCTTTTGCAACACAGTCTCAAAGACTACAGCAAAAAGGCAGGGTACCAATAAAATTGTTACAACAAACATTTTTTAAATAAAGCAATTTTGTATTATTTGTATTATAGACGTCATCATACGACGCCATTTCGTAGTTCCAGTCCAAGTATACCAAATTTGAGTTCAATCAAACGTCAGGAAATTCTTATTTAGCTTCTAAGATTTGACACACTCTAATAACTCGACATATCTACTGTAAGTTGGCGGGGAGTTGAGTATTTTGTAAATTCCAGAACATGGCCCAGCATCAGGTTAACGCAACTATTTTTTTACGATATCTTTGATGTAAGAGTACACCAAATTTCGAATTGATCAGAACTACAAAAGTTTATTTCATAGCGTCATAGTCTAGAATGACCAGCCAAGTGCGTGTCGGGCCACGCACAGTGTAGGGTTCCGTAGTAGCCTGTTATTCAATGCAAGTCTTTACCCGTTATAAACAAGCAACTAGGTACTCCGTCTTTGTCACTTTAAAGGATTTATTCTAAGGATTTTGTATTTGGTACAAAATTATCCAACACCCAAGTTCAACCACTATTACTGCTAAACTAATAAAGTTATCTTAACCGCTATAATTTTTTCTTTAAAGTTCATGAAATGCTCTATTATCACGATTTTTTCCAGATTTTTCAAGCCAGCAGTTTAGCTTTTAGAGGGGGGGGGACGCCCTACTGAAACAAACATTTGCACGTTAAAGTTTAATATTTCATAAATGGAGCATTCAAACGAAAAATGGTATAAGCAACCACTAAGTCAATTTAAAATACCTATTCAACGATACCCCACACGATGGGGTAGACGATAAAAAAAAATCATCCCCACTTCTCATATAGGGGAGCTACCCTAAAAAAAATATTTTTCAAAATTTTATTTCAGCACTTTGTCGGCGTCATATATTTACATACCCCCACAAAATTACAGCTTTCTAGTATGAACGGTCTCTTAGCAAAACCTCGGACAGACAGACAGACGGACATGACGAAACTATAAGGGTTCCTTGTCAGGACTACGGAATCCAAAAAATGCTTATAGTCTTAAAACAGTTGCACGGATTTTCATGAATCGACACCTATCAAAAAATCAAAACGGTTCACCCTTTTAGGCGTTACGATGCTACAGACAGACACACACATACACAGATACACATGACAAACTTACAACATACCTTTTTTGCGTTGAGGGTTAAAAAGTGCATGATCTGCCAATATCATCTGTAGGTATGTGTGTTTTCAATTAAATAAACGAAAGTGAGTCTACGGGTATATAAAACATTGATCTATTAATATTGCCTAAGCGGTTTAAAAAAGCGGCCTGTAAGTCAGTTTGAGAATTCGCTCCTGAAATCTTCCAATACCCTAATTGAATTGGAATTTATTAATTTGGTAGGCGGGTTGCAATATTTTTCGCGATGATTGCAGATTATAATAAATTGGTTGAATTAAAAGTTTTGCATAGGATTTCACTATTTTTTTTAAAATATATTATGTTATAGGCTAGTGTTTAAATACTATCTCGCCTGGTGGTAGGCGACGATGTGGTCAAAGATGGTGAACATGTTAGGCTTATGGCTTGCGTACACCGAATCCGTCATCGGCCGAAGTATGGTCGGGCGTCATCATTTTAAATCAAACGTAAGTAAATGAAAGAGAGCGCATACACTGCTACTACCGACGTCGTCCGATGACGCCCGAAAACGGACGATCAACTGACGAGTCCGAACGTGTTTGGATTTTGTGTCAGTTTTAACGGCTTCTTTCTGCGATCGAGTCGTTATTTGGATAAAGAATGGATATTGAAAAATTAATTACTTATGAATTTTCTAAAAAATACATTTCTTCGAAATCCTCCATTTTTAAAATCACGTCTGTACTCTGTAGTTGCACAGTTCAGACTTCATAAGTTTTACCGACAACAGCCGTTATCATCTGCAGTGTATTCAGTTAAACGTCCGAGTTACTCGTCCGAGTAGTTCTGTCCGCCATCGGCCGACAAAATCGGTTTTGGTGTACGCGTACCGTTAGAATACTCTGACTCTAGAGCTATGTGCTGCCGGAGCACCGTGAGGTTATGGCGGCAGATTTTCTCCTTAATACTTTTTGGTAGCAAGTCAGGCAGAACATCGATATAATACGCTCCTACGACCTCTAGACGTATATCCATGCTAAGATATGAACCGGTGACTTCTCGTTTAAGGTACGGACACACCGTAGTCCAGCGTCCTGCGTGCGCGATCTAGGTGGCGATGAGATAGAACAGTAGTATTTGTACCCTTGTGGCCTTGTGGTGTGGTTGTGTACCTTTAATCAAATCATCATTTTTATTCAATTAGGTAACATGACCCATTAATTACAAAACATTATTATACACAAAATATTACATAGAAAAATTATACTCACAAAATGTAATAACAATGAAAATATATAAAGAATGTAATTGATAGTCACGGAAGCCGCAAGAATGGCTGTGGCACTGCATGCAACCGCATCCAGTGAGCGAGATACCGGCCGTCCCACCGATCTACCAACACAGCCAGGAGACTATTGGTACCGCCACGCAACCGCCTAAAGGTACGGACACACCGCAAAGTCCTGCTTGCGCGATCTAGGCGGCCATCAGATAGCGCTGTAGTATTTTTACCGACTGGTTCGACACCAACGCGATCGGAAACAATTGAAAAGTACTGAGATCGCACTTGCAGATCGCAGGACGCCGCGGTAATGATGGCCTTCTTTTGCGGATGAAGGCATGTAAGCCATCAATTCTTGCCTCAGTGAACATGTCGGAGGCACTGCAGAAGCACAACATATCGCATTTATAATGTTAATAGTATCCATTATTACTAGTTGTAGGTATCATTCAGAATGCAGGAACAGCAGTGCAATTTCACACAAGTTCACCCAAGATACATTGTTGTCGTATAACAACTGTTAAGTCTGAGCTATTAGACAAGACTGTATACAGAATTCGTAGACATTGCCTCGTTGGCTACACCTGATATATTTGCGAGGCAAGCGTCCGCAGTTTGGGCCATTGTTCTCTCCACAACAAAAGAATGATAGGGGCTTGCACAAGTTTCATGTTGTAGTTGAATACAACTAGTTTTTCATAATTAAAAGTATACTATGTCCTATTCTACCGTACTAACTAACCTTGCTTACCCAAAGGTTGTCTGGAAGAAATCGCTCTCGGCGATAAGACCGCCTTTAGTAACACTTATTTGTGAATGTTTACTTAAGTTTTTTAATGTTTTCTGAATGGTGTTCAATAAAGAGTTATTCTATTTTATTCTATTCTTGCGGATTTTTTTTTATTTTTTTTTATTTGTTTATTTAAGTACTTAATAATTACATACATTTTTATGTTGTGCCAATAAACCATAAGTTTGTGCTGGCACTCACATTCAGGATCGCGCGACTTAAGTATTATTTATACAGCTATTTTACAAAATAACACTTGACTTAACTAACTTACTAATAAATTGTATGAAAACTTATTACAAGTTGTTTATATGCGTAATTTTAGTATTTATGTAGGTATGTAGGATGTAGATGTGTGATAAAAATGTTAGGAAGGGTAGTTTACACGGATGCGATCGACCACGGGCGACCGCTGACGTACTCGTACTTGCGACGCGGACGATGCGTATCGCTTTTGGCAAACTGGTTCTGCGACTTACACCTTATACAGGCTGTTATTTTAAGTTGGGGTCGTAATATTGTGTTAATATAAGTCCATCGGTGTTGCGTTATTGTGGTACGTGTTGTAAAAGTAGTTTTTAAGTATAGGTTTATAATTGACTTTATTTAGTTTTTCTTGTAGTTCTTGTAGTATTTTCTCTGAACTGTTGTTTTATATTTTTTGGTACTATTAGTTTTAGAAGTCTTGTTTGTAGGTTTGAGATTTTGTCTAAGTATGTTTTGAAAGTTCGCCCATAGCTCGTTAATCCGTATGCTATAATTGACTCCGCCAGAGCTACGTACATGGCAAGCAATACTTTGAATGGAACTTTTGATTTGATTATGTAAAACTTCGCTAGTAGGGCTCTTAGTTTGTCACAGACTTGATCGACATGATAGGTCCAGTTAAATCTGTTATCCACCACCAACCCGAGGTAGGTGTGGTGGGTGACTTGGTCAATTGCATCACACGAGCATGTACCTTTTGCAGAGTTACGAGTATGAGTATTCTGACAGTACAGCCAGCCCTTGAGATTCAGACCAATGTAGGCCTAGCATGTTCACCAACTTCCAAACCATCTTCGACCACATCATCGCTTACCACTAGGCGAGGCTAGTTGACAGTTTTCAGTCATAAAACAACTGGCTTTTATCAGTTTTTGTAAATCAATAATCTATTCTAAGCTTTGAAGTACATACTCGTACTTAAATATCAATGACCTTCCCGAAAATTGATTACTCACGACCTAAAAGCGACAGCGGTAGGGTTGCTACTTTATGGTATGGAGTAGGCACTTACTTTTTATAAGGTGTTGAGATTTATCAAAGGGCGTGGATGGTCTGGCGTGAAATATTCAAGGCTCGAGCTCAGCTGTCCCGCCAGCGGATATCTTTGTGAATGATTTATTCGTTTGGGTTTGGGCAGCCCTGAAGTTTGCCGCAACTCGGTTGGTAAGTACCTGGTGCTTAAAGTGCTTACTGGATACTGAAAAGTAGGTAGGTGGTTATAAAAATGCGAGTAAACTAATTTGTGCCAATTTGGTTATTTTATCAATAAGTACACATGTTTATTCAAAGTTTGCATTATAACTTTTTTATTAGATCGTGGCTAAGTTAAGGGTTGGCATGTTCTTTATAGTTTAATTAACCTTAAATTTAAAATTTTAAAATCCCCCGACCTAATAAACCTCTAAAAAGTAGGAAAATAATATGTATTATTATATTTAAGCGTAATATAAGAAGTGATATTTTATTATAAGCTTTGTCGCGTTGGAGACCGCTGAGTAGATATTAAATCCAGAATACAATTTATAAGTGGTAAGCTATCTAGATAGATATCAAATCGTTGAGTGTTGGTTGATAAGATGGCCACGTCGCGACGCTTTTACCACGCATTGCGCTCAATTTTAATTTGAAAGGTTTGATTACCCACATGTAACGGGAAAGTTGAATCTAAATAAAATGTTGTAAAAAAACATGGTAGATGAGCATTCTGATCAATAAATAATTATTTTTATCGATTAACGAATAAAACGATGGAAAACTTACCACTTTGTCTTACACAAAAGCTTTCGAGATTACTTTAAAAGTTGAGGAAAGTCACCTTCAATCACTTTTCACGGAAATCTCTTTTGGGGTACCCCATCTCTTTTTAAGGTAAGTATGTTTCCACCTAAAGATAAAGGGAAGATTTCCCTCAATGATGGTATAATTTTAAGAAGTTATTTACAGATTTTTGCATAATTTCTATTGTAAATATTTGTGTCAATAAAACAAATTGGAGTGCCAAATAAGCAAGGAAGCTTTGATGTACATTTTATTGGTTTATATTTGTAAATTCATGAAAATAAATGATGAAATAAAACTAGCCAAGTGCGAGTCAGCATCGCGTCTTTTATCGCACACTTAGGGTGGGTTCCGTACAATACGAAACATAACAGAGTTTCAACCTCATATATTTCATTAATTGATATTACCAAGAATATTTGGTTTGGTCGCGATCTAGAAAGACGGCTCGTTTACTAGCGCCATCTATGATAGATAGATGGCGTTTAAAAACACGTTCTTTGTATGGGGACCCCCATTAATTTTTAACTTTATTTTGTTTTTAGTATTTTTTGTTCTAGCGGCAACAGAAATACATCATCTGTGAAAGTTTCAACTGTCTAACTATCACGGTAAATGAGCTATAGCCTAGTGACAGACGGACAGACAGACAGACAGACAGACAGACAGACGGACAGCGGAGTCTTAGTAATAGGGTCCCGTTTTACCCTTTGGGTACGGAACCCTAAAAATGTATCATTAATAAAAATAACTAAAAATAAAAATAAAAAACATTTTTAAGCGCAAGCTTTTTGTACCGAATGTCTAAAGGTACGACCACACCACGGCGTCCTGCGTCGCGATCTGATTTTCAATCGTTTTCTGATCGCCGTAGATCGCATTTTGTGTGAACAAGTCGGTACAAATACTACTGCGGTATCTGATCGCTGCCTAGATCGCGCACGCAATACATCGCGGTTTGGTCGTACCGTAATGGAAATTACTAATCATTAAAATACACATTAGCCCAAATCTGACATCCCTACGATTTACCCTTACAGAAATCCAGAGAGCTGTGGGAGCCCGGCTCTATCATCAGGTCATCATAAGGTTTAATATGATCCTACTATTATGCTACTACTATACTACTACTTTACTACTGCCAGTAGACGAACACTCGTGCTAAGATTAAAACTGGCAACCTCTCGATTAAAAGTCAACGTGTATATATATATATATATATCTATCCTTTACGCCAAAGGAGCTCTCAAAAGCTTCTTGATTACGGTGTTTATAGTGATTGACTTACAAATTAGCACTTTTTAAACATTGTGGAAATAAGAGCGCGAGGATGTTTTTGATCTCCAGCCAAAACATATCCTCACTACTTACTCACTTCACTACTAGTCTCAGATATACAGAATGTGTAAAAGTACTATCACTCGAGGCTAACATTTCTTTGGCAAGGTTTCAAAATGTTCTGCTTTGTATTTGTGCTTCAAAATTTTAGGTGTACCTATTTTTTTTTGTTTTGTACTGGATCTCATTTCAAATATGGTAAAATACTTCGTTACTTTGATGTTCTTCTGAACTTCAAATGGGTTCTAAAAATATGTAGTGTTTATTCAGTCGGAAACCGACAACGTCGCGACTAACGTGAATACAAATAATTTAAGATCGTTTAAAAAACTAGAAGAACCTACTTCAAACGTCCCGTTAGTCAAAGTAAGTATTATATAATCTCTGCCAGTAGTTAGTAGCATGTCGTTAAGGTAAATATCATCATCATCATCATCATCATCAGCCTGTATCAGTCCACTGCTGGACGTAAGCCTCTCCCAAGATGCGCTACTGAACCCGATCTTTGGTTTTTCTCTTCTAGTCACTGCCCACCGCTTTGCGTGTGTCGTCGCTCCTTCTGGTCACAAGACGTTCTACGCTACGTTTGCCGATTCGCGGTCTCCACTTTAGGACAAGTCTACCCCAACGAATATCAGTCCTGCGGCAGATATGACCAGCCCACTGCCACTTCAGCTTGATAATCCGTTGAGCTTTGTCGATAACTTTAGTTCTCTGACGAATTACTTACAGAGAAATACCGAGCATAGCTCTCTCCATAGCTCGCTGAGCGACTTTAAACTGGTGGACCAGTCGGACTGTGAGTGTCCACGTCTCGGCTCCGTATGTCATTATAGGTAGGATGCACTGGTTCAAGGTTTTGCTGTAAGGGAGCACAAATAAGACCTCGGTGCTCCCAGCCAACCTCACCTGCCCGTGGTGCATCCTACTGACCAACAGACGGGGCTCTAGCGACCGACAAATGGCGGTATAACCATTTCATATCTATGGCGTAGCTAAATTCTACAGTCCGGTGACGGGCAGCAGCGTCACCGGTGCGAGAAGCTACGCCCTGCGATCGCCAACACGCCTGCCCGGCGTGGCGATTAGGGCATATCCCTCCCAAGGGATGAAAGCAATATGAAAGGTCACGATATGAACCGTGCGTCCTACCTATAAAACCAAGGTATATAAATGCATCGTAATACAAATGTTTATATATTAAAAACGGCCAGGCCGATTTTGTTAATATTTATATATAGAACTACCTGGAAAGGGTACTTTTTGAAACAAAAAAAAACCCAAATCGGTTCAGGCATCTTGGAGTAATCGGTGAACATAAAAGATTCCGACGAATTGAGAACCTCCTCCTTTCTTGTGAAGTCGGTTAAAGAGTCGCTAAACTAATTAGTCCTAACTGGTGTATTACGTAAATGCTTATGTATGTGTGTATGTATGTATTGCGTAAATAATTAGAAACTAAATTTTGGAGGAGGTAAATTTTGGTACTTACAAGTTTTCGCGAAAATCTAAATTTGCCCATATCTTTTTACTGTGTTGACTCCAGGACCTTGATTTTTATACACCTAATAAGGACTATAGACTTCTGTATCTGGTATAAATTTCAACTTGCTAGGTCCAGCCGTTTCTGAGAAAATCGGTGGTGACACACAGACAGACGGACATACAGACAGACAGACGGACAGACGGACAAGAAACTGATCTTTAAGGGTTCCTTTTTTACCTTTTGAGGTACGGAACCCTAAAAAGGGCGATTTTCGGTTGCATTAGCTAATGCATGAAAAGAAAATCAATATTTTCCAAAATTTCCGCAGCGATCTCCTTCAAGCCACTCGACAAATAATTTATGATCGTACAAAACTAAAAAACAGACTTCACATGCCGTGATGGTCAAAATAGCCAGTTGTCATAATCATGTCATCAAGGTCCATTATCTCAGTTCTCCAAAGTCGGTTAAAATTTGACGGAATCCTGAGGTAACAAAAAAATACAGTCGAATTGTGAACCTTCTCCTTTTTTGTGAAGTCGGTTAAAAAAGGCAACCATCCCGAAGTTAGTGTGTCATATATCCTTAAAGACACACATACTCAAAAATTATCTTGAAAATAACTCCATAATCAACAAATAGAATCTTTGAGAATGTAAAAGAATCGCAAAAAGTATTTTCTACTTCCATATCTCGATCCAATTAGGCGAGTCGAACAAAACCAAACAAAAGTAAGGTAACGAAAGAAAGTCGATGTGCCATTTTCATTACCGTGCACTGTACCGTTGTTTTTACCTTAATTGGTGTCCTTTGAGTCATAGGATACCAGCGATTAGGCTTATTACCTACCAACCGTATTTCTACGTGTTAGTGTAAATGGTGGATTAATAAAACCTCATTTGCGGTACTCAGGCTGATTTATAGGAAATAATGAGTTATTATTTCGTAGTAATTTTACTTACTAAACTTTAGATAATTTGACTTTAGGATTAGTAGCATTTAAATAAAAAAGGTAAATTGATTATTTTTCTTACAGCTAGCGTTTGTCCACTACTCAAGGACTGTGCTGCGGGAACACCATCTCTCTATATGTATATATCTCTGTCTGATATCTCGATGTTTTAGCACTTAATGATTATTATCAGATCCAGTCAACTGTGGTTTGACCTGAAATGAAAAGCGGCTCTACTGCCGACGTATTCACGAGCGTAGGCTGTGCACAAACGAACTCACTGACGATTGATAAAAAATTCATTGAAGCACTCTGCGGTACGTTTACTGATAAAACAGTACCTAGGGTTGAAGCTTTTGGACGTGCATCAGACATATCCATTCACATACATCACCAACACAGACCGCCCAATTCGCTCCGACAAAACAGGCTGTTAGTCTTCTCAACAATTTGATTGCTAAGGAGCCTGATGTGGACTTATTTTTCTCCACATTCAATTTGTTTTTATATTCATGTAGGTATACAATATTTTAGTTAGAAAGTTACAGCTTTTATAATGATATATCTATGTATGATAAAATTGTATAATAATGTCTGTGTATATGTACCTGTGTACTGGCCTGTTGCACGCTTTGGTGTATACTGTAATTGTAGCATGCAATGTTTTTCGATAAATAAATAAATCAAATAAGGACCTAGTCGAATTCGTTCGATTTTGTCGAATTTGTTGTGAATTATTAAAATGAAACTTTTATTACAATCATCGCATATTTTTTTTCGTCCATCTTTCGCATGTCATATTAAAGCCGCTTAAGCTGCTTAAGCTTGATTAGGGGGCGTCCATAAATTACGTGAGGCGTTTTTTTTAATTTTCTGTGCCTCCCTCCCCCTCTGGTGAGATGTCGTGAGATTTTATTCAACCCCCTCCCCCACCCCCCAATCTCACGTGAGATTTTTGAAAATGTGGGTTTCTTAGTATGTCTAGCTGAGATTGGCGGACGCTTCTGCAGCCATATTTGTATACGTGCTAATGTGTCATGTCAACTGCTGTCATAGTAGCTATAGCTACCATATCTACACATAAACAAAAAATTGAACTTGCATCTGCTATTAAGTATTGTGGTTTCATAAAAACACGCCACACTATTTCATATTCACATTATTTCTTTCATTTATTATGTATCCATCTAAATCACTTTTGCAAATACCACATTATTAGTGATAATTTTAGAAGTGAGAATAAAAAAGTAATTAAAAGTATTCTATTTTTAAGCTATAAGCTATCCTTAAAAGCGAACGAGAGCAAAGGAATTTCGAATGGAAGAAGACGCATCTTTTTGGTTATTTTTCGTTGGGCTGGTGTGTACCCAACACCAGATACCTACAATATAATACTTAAATTAACAATACCTATGTCACTGCTTTCCACAGTGCTTGTGGGCGTTCAGCATTTCTCTCAAAGGTCAAACCATTACAGACGTCATACAAAATATATTTATCTTTAAATTTAATAAATTTTATAGTCATATTCCGTAAAACGATATTTAGACAACTCCTTCAATTAATTTAACTTGTTAAACAAACAAAACGCAATTAAAACAAATGTTTGTAAAGATTTTATCAAGTTGCAGGCTTGTTGAGAATAGCTTCGATATTGGATCTCTGATTGCAATTATTGTAAATGACATCCATTTCTTAATTAAATGCCTTTTACTTGTTGATTGCGTTCAATATTTAATGAAGTGATTTGTGAATGCGCCAGCTATATTTTTATGCACCTAACCCTTTGAATATTATAATAAGACCTTTTCGCCAAAACTATCATTGCGCGTCTGTTTTTTTTAGTTCGTTATGGTTCCATACGGTTTGTGTATTTACCCAGTGTCAAGTATTAAAATTCTTTAGGTTTTTGTGAATTTAAGTCATAAACATCGGTCAAAGTCACATTTCAGGTCAAGTTGTCATAGTCTAGTCCTGAGGGCATGACTTGGACTGATAAAAGTAAAGATGTGGACTTTACTGAAGATTTTCAGTGGAATTTTGGTGAGAGTGCAAATAGCATGTTTTACAACATTGTGCTGTTTCCCTACACTTACACACATTCCCCAGCACTTAATTGTTAATCCTTATCCTTACTAATATTATAAATGCGAAAGTAACTCTGTCTGTCTGTCTGTGTCACTTTCACGCCAAAACCACTAAACCGATTGAAATAAAATTTGGTACACATATATAGATATATGGTACACATATATAGATAGATAGTCTAGAGCCTGAGAAAGGACATAGGCTACTTTTTAATGCGAAAAGAGGGATATAAATGGTTGAAAGGGGGGATGAAAAGTTGTATAGAAATATCGTCATTTTTAGGGTTCCGTAGCCGAATGGCAAAAAACGGAACCCTTACAGATTCGTCATGTCTGTCTGTCTGTCTGTCTGTCTGTTTGTCTGTCTGTCTATCTGTCTGTCTGTCTATCTGTCTGTCTGTCTGTCTGTCCGTCCGTATGTCACAGCCATTTTATTCCGAAACTATTAGGACTATAGAATTGATACTTAGTAGGTGGGTGTATTCTGTAAACCGCTTTCCGATTTTTATACAAAAACTAAATATATAAAAGTTTAAGGGGGGGCGGGGCATCCCATACATGGAACTGAAACAAAAAAAAAAATTTGTTCAAACCTATACGTTTGGGGTGTCTATGGATAGGACTTTAAAAATGATATTGAGGTTTCTAAAATATTTTTTTCTCAAAGTCAATCATTTAAAAGATACGCGCGTCTAAAGTGCTAAAATGTGTGTCCCCCCCCCCTCCCCCCCTTAAATTAAGAAAGTAAAAAATCTAGAAAAAATATATTCTGTAGATCTCAATAAAAACTTTCAACGAAAATTGGTTTGAACGAGGTACAGTCAGCAGTTTTTGAGATATACTGACCGCAAAGATAACTTTGTTTTTCATACAAAAACAAAGTTATTTTTGTAGTTGCGAAAAATCATAGTCATAGAATACTCTACTGTGTTACGGAACCCTACGAGTGCGAGTCCGACTTGCACTTGGCCAGTTTATTAAAACTAGAAGCTTGAAACTTATTTTTTAGGCTGTTGATTCGATATAAATAAATATGACATTCAAATTTTGTAAAAGTTTTACCCTCAAGGGTGTAAAATAACAATAGGGGATGAAAAGTTGTATGGAAATATCGTCATTTTTAAACCTAGAAGCTTGAAACTTATTTTTTAGGCTGTTGACACGATATAAATAAATATGACATTCAAAATGTGTTAGAGGGAAGGGGGAGTGGAGGGGGAGTGGAAGGGAGGGGGATAAAAAGTATGGGAGGGGGAGTAGTGGGGGAGGGGAAGGGGAGTGGTGGGGGAGGGGAGAGGGAGTTGTGGGGGGAAGGGGCAGTAGTGGGGGAGGATGGAGAAGATGTGGAAGTGAGGGTAAGGGAGAGAGGGAGGGTAGAGTAAGTTAGGGGAAGGGGAGGGGAAGGGCAGGGGAAGGGGAAGTTAGAGTGAGAGGAGGGGGAGGGGAGGTGGAAGTGAGGGGAAAGAAGAGAAGAAGAGGGCGGAAGGGGGGATTAGCATAGCATGGGTACGTATGTGTCTTATTAGTTAATGCTACCCAAAGACACTATTCCACGCGGACGAAGTCGCCGGTACAGCTAGTAATCCATATTTATAATAATAAATATTAATAATAATCCATATTACACATTACATTATAAATAATATTATATAAATAATAATCCATATTACACATTAACTCGCGGAAGAACACAAGTTTTAGGAAAAAATTCAATGAGAGCACACACACTTTTTCACGTTCCCGCCACAACTCTGCGCGCGTCTGTTACTGGCCACCCACTGGCGGGCGGCACTCAATGACCAATTATTATCCTTCTGTTGGGATAGTCTCTTCCAAAAAATGAGGTTTTTAATGTTTTCTTAACCGACTTCCAGAAAAGTACGTTTGTTGGCAAGGAGATATCCCAGGGCTGATTGGTATCTCTAGAGATATGGAGATAAACACCTTAAACTTGGTACTGAAAATTAATAACGTGGCATTTTAAGTCGGTTATTTTAGTGTTTTAAACGATCTTATTGGTAATTACAATTTAGTGCCGTACCTATATACACAGGAAAAGGTCTTAGGAAGTATATCTACTACTACTATAGTGTACAACTACTAGTACTACTACTGCTACTATATAGTATACTATAAAGTCATGAAGCGGTCGCGAAGGGACCCATTTTAAAGAATGCATTAGCTTATAGATTTAAGACGGGAATTTAACGTGACTTACGCCATGTCGATATAGCGATCGACATATGTTTCATGCATGCATTAGCTAGTGAACATTTGTAACTCACGCAGAAGGCTATGGAAAACGTACACCTCGTGATTTTAAAACACATAGTTCAATAGTAAAATAAACGCTCGTTCCGTCGTCAATTACAAACAGTCGATAAAAAACCCACAGTCAAACATTTTAATTAAATTTTGTATACATTTGTAACGACCTTGCTCTATCGGCGCAGAATCCATTTATTTGGGCAGCCATATTCATTACTCGATTTAAATTGTGCGTAAACATAATGATCGTTGTTTTGCTGGGATCAGAGCTAGCGTCCTAGGGCCAGAGTAAAAGAAAATTGGATTTTTCATTTGGTAATTTGCATATATTTGTTTAAGACTTTTACCAATAAGTTGTATTAAAATAAATTATTCATAGATGAATCGAGTAATGTAGTAGGCAAGTGCTTGTCTCGTAGAATAATCCACTTATTTCTGAAAAAAATAATACTTATATTAAACAATTTAAACTACCCCTGACTGATTTGTAAATCTATAATTTGTTCATTGAGACCATTTCGAGCCTAAACACGACATCTAAGAGTGGCGGGTAAGTAGTGGGCTCAAGCTACGAATAAATTATACGTCAGGAAAAGTAACTGCGCAATAAAAATGACCCAACAAAAGTCATGTCCAAGCAGGCGGGGTTAAAGTCGCGTCCAGCGCGTGATAAGCCGGTATTTGTCTTGTTTGACTCAACTGTCATAACAGCACATACGCGAACCACTCCCTGATTTCGTTCCGAATTTATGCTATCGTCATAAAATATTCGGGCAACCCACAGCCCGCTGTATTGACAGCCACCACATAAAGTCCAGGGTCATAGATCTGAAGACATTTAATTCAACCATTTCCCAGGGGTTCTACTACTAGTCCCTACCCCACGTTATACTAGAAATGGTTTACAGTTTATAACCTCTTGAAAAACTAGTTCAATTTGAAAAGTTTTAAGGGAGGGTAGTTGTAGTGTGAATGCAACTATGTCCCGTTTCTCTCAACTTTTATTATAACTTGGTAAGTTTTATGTCGCATGTAATTACTTGAGCTTAAGTGCAGCTTTTTATAGAAGTGAATTATTTACGAGATATTTGTACAGGTTTTTTTTTAAATTTGGCAGTGTCTGGTCTGGTATGATTTATTTTGATTCGGTGAAGCCCGTAAATAGTTCTAATGGAAGAGTTAGTGAACATTACACTTTGAAAAAAATCGGTATTATGTAAACATTGTGTGACACGATTTTTACAGTGATAAGATAATGCTGACGATAGTGACAAGCAACCCATATTCATATTCAATATGAAAAAAAATTAACAAGTATTATTATGCAAAACTCTAGATTAGCAGAATTTATGGATAGCATCGCACTGCTTTATGGTACGGCCACACCGCAGCGTCCTGCGTGTGCGATCTAGGCGGCGATCTGATAGCGCAGTAGTATTTGTACCGACTGGTTCACACCAAATGCGATCTACGGCGATCAGAAAACGATTGAAAATCGGATCGCGAACGCGCACGCGGACGCAGGACGCCACGGTGTGGTCGTATCCTTACAAGGTCAGAGTTTCAAAGTAACTTATGTATTAAACATACTCGGAGCTTATAAATGAGCTCTGAATCACACAAGTAGGTGACCGTAAGGTTATGACGGAAGTTTTTACTTGATGGTGCTACCTTTTGGTAGCAAATCAGGCGGAACATCGATATAATATGCTGCTACCACTTGTGGAAAATTATCTTATTGCATCTACGGCTTCCTTTTGAGCCAAGAAAGTTGAACTTAGTAAAGCAATCACGTAAGCATGTACCTACCATAACAACATGTTATTTGTTACACCTTACCAACAAACCGGGGCAACTTCATAACAAACCATAACATTCATCCCTCGTTCATAAGATACGTAACTTACTTTCATTCTCAGGTAGAGGTTGGAGAGAGTTTAAGATTACACATACTCGAAGGCATTGCGTAGATTGACCTCCTTAGTAGGCCCTAAGTTGTTTATTTTGCACTTCGAGAATAAACCCAGTATATCTATAACAAGTAATATTAATAAGCTAATGCATGATTAATCTAGCTTGCTACAAGTTAGTAGAGACACCTCTACGAAATTACCTTTCCAATATGCGTTGTAGATTCGTGCCCAAAACGGAATAAAATGATAAGTATCTTTATGTATAGTATGTACTAGTATAGCTTTTCACATCATGCATTTATTACAAGCTTTTGGAACGAAATTTCTGATCACAAGTTACTCTTCAGTCACTCGGCGGGTAGGAGGTAGATGGAAAAGTGCATTCTCAACGAAAAATGCTGACAACTGTTTAGTAGATTCCTTTCGATATCTCTCACTAGTATGTTTTTGTAATCATGAATAATTATAATAAGATCGTTTAAAAACGGTCGTTTAAGAACTGACTTCAAATGCCTCACTCTTAATTTTCAGTACCAATTTTGAGGTGATTATCTCCATCTCTGGAGATACTTATCAGACTTAGATGAAATTACCATGGTACCATGGTAGCTTTCAATTTTTATCCATAAAATGTGGAATTTTTATAAGTAATGACTGTATATTCTGCCATAATATCCACAGTGCCTACTTAAATATATTTACATTCATACTCACTTTCCCCGTGTCAGTACCGTCTTCATTTACCCAAGAAAAAGTAATAGAGGTCCTACATATAAATATCTGTTTTTAGTTAAAATGCTAATAGTCCGAGATCCGCCTGTATATTTTTTCTGTCACTTTGGATATCTACTATATACTTTGGATATTACTTTTGTAATATCTAATTTTAATTTAATTTGATTATCTTAAATACTGTCCAGCGACCCGACCCACCTTCTGTAATAGCTGGTAAATAGAGAATCAGATTCAGATTTTTTATGCGGGACGCTTGCCTGATGGTAAGTAATGACGTCTATCTTTTGCAGATACAACGATGAAATATTCTGGATAGCTATAATTTCATGTCACTGTCACATTGCTCCTGTTACCTCGAGACATAAATATGTTAATTCTCACATGCCCTGTAATTTCACTGAATACATTGCCATTCAAACCGAAAAACATTCTTATTTCATGGCAAAATTAATTGATAAAGTGATGGTACCGCTCCAAGCGGACTAACAGAAATTCTACCACTACAAAAACCACCTAATACACAAATACCACATTATACCGCTTATACACTTAGATATTTTATTTGCATATAACAGCATGTCTGCCCATAAAGCTCATTATTCTTAAAACTATTAATATTAAAAGTTTGTATTTTTTCTTTTCAGTTATGAAAACCAGCTTTGAACGCTTTTTTTAGCGTCGTTTTTGAACTCTCAAACGTTTAACAATCGTTTTGATTTGATTTAGTTTACTAATTATACTTTAAAATTATTTAACGATGTGATGTTGATACATTGATGGGAACTGAATTGCAAATTTATTTACTTATTTTTAAGATCAAGTGTTTAATTATTTTTAAATTAGAATTATATTAATTAATTAGATTAAAATGTATTAATATCAGGCTCATGCCAATATATTACAGATTATACAGATTTAAATATCATTTAAGCATTATAATGATAAAATTGCGTTATTAATAATCTACTTGAATAACACTGACTTGAGTACGTCATTTTTACTAGCTGTATGTAAATGTTTTGAACTTTAAACTTGAACAAAAGCCTGCTCCAACTTTTTATATGAGCCCGTACTTTGCTGTGTGAGATACACTTACATTTTGAATAGCTTACGTTGAATTCTCGCCTAATTTAACTACGAACGATTGACAAGAGTAGCCGAGATAGTAGTTATAGTAGCCAGTTATAGTAGCTGTATTCTAAAATATATTTCGTTAAGATCATCACTCACAACAAATACAATAAACAAACAGCCGACACAAAAAATGTTTCCCTCATACAATGAAATTCGTGTCGTTAAATAACTTTGAACAAATGACATCAAACGCTCAAACATCCCGCGAGGAACATATAAAATTAACCAATCATTTTATGCACTGGATCATAGACTATAATACAAAAAAGTGTTATAAAAATATGATACGGGAGTTATTACTTATCTGGGCTGTTTTTATGCCGGGGGTAGTCCCGGAGGGGTAGTAAATCAGAGCCCTCTTCCTCTTGGAGGATCACTGCAATCTTGGAAACTCGATACCCTCCTTGAGAAATTACTTGCCTTGAAAAAGTATCGTTGTCTTGAATGGATTAGTTCTAAAAGCACTGCTTTTTAGGGTTCCGTAGCCGAATGGCAAAAAACGGAACCCTTATAGATTCGCCATGTCTGTCTGTCTGTCTGTCTGTCTGTCTGTCCGTCCGTATGTCACAGCCATTTTATTCCGAAACTATTAAGACTACAGAATTGAAACTTGGTAGGTAGATGTATTCTGTAAACCGCTTTCCGATTTTTATACAAAAATAAAAAATATAATAGTTTAAGGGGGGCATCCCATAAATGGAATTGGAACAAAAAAAATTTTTTTTCGTCAAACCTATACGTGTGGGGTATCTATAGATAGGTCTTTAAAAATGACATTGAGGTTTCTAAAATAATTTTATCTCAAAGTCAATCATTTCAAAGATAGGCGCGTCTTAAGTGGTAAAATGTGTGTCCCCCCCCCCTCTAACTTCTAAAGTAAGGGAGTGAAAAATCTAGAAAAAATATATTCTGTAGATCTCAATAAAAACTTTCAACGAAAATTGGTTTGAACGAGATACAGTCAGCAGTTGTTGAGATATAGCGACCGCAAGTATAACTTTGTTTTTCATACAAACACTATGAACAACAAAGTTATTTTTGTAGTTGCGAAAAATCAAAGTTATAGAATACTCTACTGTGTTACGGAACCCTACGAGTGCGAGTCCTACTTGCACTTCGCCAGTTTATTATCAGAAATAAATAAGCCATGTTTGGTCCTTTCTACGACCTTAACATTATTTACTAATAAAAAATGTGCAAGTTATCTTGTATTGAACACGTTTAAATTCAGACCATTCTAGACCTTGCGTTGCGTGTTTATCATTTTCGACCACATCATCGACTTACCACCAGGAGAGATAGTGGTCAAACGATACTAATAGGTGTGCAACTTAGCTCCCACCGATTTTATCAAAAATCTAAGTTTTCTTGTAATCATTTAAGATCGTTCCCAAAACAAAAGATACCGATTTCAATTCCGCCCTAGTCATTTTAATCAGTACTAAGTTTAAGTTGTTTATCTCTATATCTCTGGATACACTTATTAATCTCGATAAAATTACAATGGAACTAAACGAAAAGCATACCCAGTCAAACAAAAAAAAATATATATCCAAGTCGGTTAATTAATGACGGAGTTCTGAGAAATTAAATGTAACAATAATACTCGTGGGGACTGTGGCGGTGCGGAATGTGCTAGATTTCAAAATGTACAGTAGCAGGCCCCCGCACGCCGCTGGCTCTCCAGTCGTCTTCCTGCCTTTGTAACGATACGTAGTACTAATAATATTTCCGTGGTAAAAACAATATATCGATGGAATTATTATCTCTACTCTATTAATTACTCACCGGCTCCGATACATAGTTACATATACAAATGGCAGCTACATATTGTTATAAATAAATACCGCTATTAATGGTGCCACCTGCGCCACAAATGGTGATCTACAATACTTACCATGGATACAATGGATACAAAATTTCGAATTGATCAGACCTATAAAACTTGATGATGATTGCACAGCGTCATCATCAAGAAAATAGCTCATAGTCTTAAAACGGCTAAACGGATTTTCATGAAGCAAATCGAATTAAAGCTAAGAACATTTTCGATTAAGACACTATCAAACAAAAAAAACTAAACTACAATCGGCTCATCTGTTTAGGTGCTACGATGCCACACACAGACACATAGATACACAGACACACAGATACACAGACACACAGATACACAGACACACACGTCAAACTTAAAACACCTTTTCATTTTGCGACGGGGTTTAAAAAAGAACAGACGATCTCTAGATGGTCGATTATCTCTACACAGATGGTTTCACCTATAGAAAAACAACATGACGCCAATCGGTGAACGCGAAATTCCGACCAGAAACACCTCAAAACTTAAATTCCAATATATACCTATCGAAAACCAAATAAATCTACATCACATCAAACATGTCCAAGGTGAACCCAAAAGTCAAGACAGATACATATAAAAAGGGGTGTTACTAGTCGAGTCACGTTCGGGCACACTTATCGGGGTGGTGTAATAAAATGAATTGCGGACAAGCACGACCTACGGCCACTCGGGTCATTTAGACCTTCACCTGTACAATTAAAGTCCTGAGGAATTATTGCCACCTTTGGTCTAGGATAGATATCTCTTTTTAGAGCTCACATCGCTATTACGAGGTAAATATATCTTTTTGTAGGGAAGCTTTATGAATCTGCGATTTTGCGTTTATTATTATCTTTTAGATTTGGGTAACTTCGGTGAAGCCGGTCTACTTTCTAGGGTTCCGTACCCACAGGGTAAAACCTATTACTAAGACTCCGCTGTCTGTCAGTCTGTCTGTCTGTCTGTCTGTCCGTCTGTCACTAGGCTCTATCTCATGAACCGTGATAGTTAGACAGTTGAAATTTTCACAGATGATGTATTTCTGTTGCCGCTATAACTACAAATACTAAAAACAAAATAAAGTTAAAAATAATAGAGGGTCCTCATACAAGAAACGTGTTTTTTTCGGCATTTCACGCCATCTATGAACGCTTAGTTAGGTAAACGTCCCATAGATGGCGTTATATTGAAATGTCGATCTCTAACACCTTTTTTTAGACGTTGGATGGCGTTATAAGAAATAAAATGTTCATTAATTATTATTTTTTGCTGGCGAAAAATGATAATATTTATTACTTATTTTTTGCTCGATCTTATAAAATACTGTAGTGTGGTACGGAACCCTACGAGTGCGAGTTTGACTTGCACTTGGCCAGTTTATTTCTTGCGTTGTGACTATTTTTCTCTGGAGTCGATAAGCACCTCACCTAATGATGAGTGATGACCTGCAATAGTGATATTGTGACTTTTTGTCTAAGAAAATTGAATTTCATTAGTTTAGAACTAGCGCAATTGCATCCTACTTGTAAAGGAAATGAATATCACCACAGCGGATCAGCAGCGCCGGCCCGGCGCCGCGGAAGTAACGCCGCCTTTTCGGCAAGGCAGGTAACCCTGGGGAAATGGCAGCGTATGTTCAACTTTAACAACCTTATTTAAATGTTGTAAGAATTTTAATGTATAGCCCGCAAAATTAGTTTGTACAAACGCGGTTACGGCGAGTTGACCACGCTTGTCCTAAGGCGAGGCGATTACGTTACGAATGTATCTGCAGCTAAATTTAAATGTCTCAGCTAGGCAAATGGTTAGACGTCACCAAACTAAATTATTCACGTTGTTACTTAATTAAATTAATAATTAATTAAAATTAAAATTAAATTAATTAATGAATTAAATTAATTATTTATTTAACTTAGCTAAATGACTGAACATCATTCACGCTGTTAGTTTAATGGCATTTTTTAAAATACCTATTTTATAAGACTTAGGGTCAGCTTAGACCGAGACGCGACTCGACGCTACATAAAAAGAACTTTATTTACTACGCAAAAAGATACACATTTCATTGAGTTAGTTCGGAGGCTTCTGTGGCTTCAGGCTGCACCGCGCGTCATCGCGCTGCACCGCGCGGTGCAGCGGGAAGCCGCGTGATAAACACACAATAAGACACACATTGTAGACAGATATTTTTTTTTAGATTTTTCACTCCCTTGAGTAAAATATCTAAAAAATATATATACGCTGTAGATTTGAATAAACACTTTCAACAAAAAAGTGGTTTGAACGAGATGTAATGAGCAGTTTTTGAGATTTTATTATAAAAACTCACGTTCATTTTAAACTTATAGATTTAAAAACGGGAATTTAACGTGACTTACGCGATGTCGATATAGCGATCGACATATGTTTCGGCCTCATCCGGAGGCCTTCTTCAGGATCTTGAGTGCGGGGCGCTCGTCGACGCGTCGCACCTCGCACTGAGTGCGAGTGCGAGGTGCGACGCGTCGACGAGCGCCCCGCACTCAAGATCCTGAAGAAGGCCTCCGGATGAGGCCGAAACATATGTCGATCGCTATATCGACATCGCGTAAGTCACGTTAAATTCCCGTTTTTAAATCTATAAGTTTTTGAGATATAGCAACCTCAAATATAACTTTGTTTTACAAACACTATGAAAAACAAAGCTAGTTTTTGCTGGCTACAAATTATGGTTATAAAATACACTACTGAGTTACGGAATCCTACGATTGCGAGTCCGACTTGCAATTGGCCAGTTTTATGTTTTGAGGAACACACATACCAAGATACAAATGTTGACATTTTCATTAATAGTTGAATACCTGCATATGCCTATTGTATACAAAAGACTGCTACTTAAACCTATATAAATAGAAAAAGGTTAGACCCAACGTATAAGAGGAAACGGATACGTCCAGATCCAGGGGTGGCATATCAACGTAAGAAGTGGGTCGAAAGATAGCTTTATCTGTCACCAAGTTGCGGACGTTTGAGCTCGCGACCCATATATTTTACGGCGGGCCGCATGTTTTATTGTTATATCTATGAGAATGCATTGTTTTGGTGTATCGTATTGTGTGTGGTATGTTGCATATATTGTCCCCATCATTTTGTAAAGTAACAAGAAAGTCGGTGTTATGTTATCTGACCCTTGTATTAGGTTACATCCTAAATCTATGGTTATCTTTCGGTAACATGTATGAACTGAACTTGGAGTTTTGGCGGGAACGTGGAAAAGTGTGTGTGATCTCATTGTATTCTTTCCTAAAACTTGTGTTCTTCCGCGTGTTAATATGTAATAAATGTGGATTATTAACCATTAAGTGCCGGTGAATGTGTGCGAGTGTGGGGAAACAGCACAATGTTGAAAAACATGCTATTTGCGTTCTCACCAAAATTCCACTGAAAATCTTCAGTAAACACCACATCTTTACTGAAGGTATGACTTAGACTAGACTTTTACTTGACAACTGACCTGAAATGTGACTTTGACCCATCTCTACGACTAACATTCATAAAAACTTGAAAAATTTCAATACTTGACACTGGCTAAATACACTAATCGTGTGGAGCCATAAAGAAACAAAAAAAAAAAAAAAAACTGAACTTAGTAAAGTCTATAAAATTCAGTCGCCTCGGATGGCTAGGTCACGTAGAGCGCATGGAGTAGACGAAAACACCTAAAGATCTACTCGAGGGAAAATAGTTGATATAAATATCTTATCTAGCGTTTAATCCCTCTTAAATCTTCTCCCATGGCACGCCACTGAGCTCGATCTTCAGCCATTCGTTTCCAACCGCTGCCAGCCAGCTTGCGTATATCATCGCTCCACCTAGCTGGAGGGCGTCCTACACTACGTTTATCTATCTTACTATCTCGCCTAGTGGTAAGGAATGATGTGGTTGAAGATGGTGAACACGCTAGGCCTAGAATACACTGACTTTAAAGGGCTGTGAGCTACCAGAATTTTATAGCGACAGATTTTCCCATTAATGGCGGTAAACTACTTTTTGGTAGCATTCCAGGCGGAACATCGATATAATATGCTCCTACCACCAAAGAAAATCCCTTGACAGGATTTGAACTGTCGATTTCTTGCTTAAAAGTCAAGCCCTCAATGCTTTACACCAACGGTCTCATAGTCTCAAAGTGTTGATAAAAGTTGTAGTTTTCTGGCACATAATTTCGTAACAGACTACCAAGTATACTCTATGAGATACCTGTGAAACTGGACATTTCCTTAAGGCGTAATCAGTGACTCTGAATAAAAATTATAATACTTGCCACATTAAAAGATTTACAGCTAGCTATTAACACATATCCGTCATACGTGGAAGATTAAAGCAGCAAATTCTAATTACAAACACAGACTGTGTGTTAACAATAAAATATGTGTACGATCACAATAACAAGCAGTTATTATAGCCCCCGGGGCACAGTTAGCGAGAAATGTTTATTTTGTTTAGTACCCTGTCAAAGTCAGAAATTTATCATTTCCGTATAACAGAAACAGGAAATTGTATAATTTTTATTGCGGCAGGGTAGTGAAGTGTTTCACTTTGATGCAGGGTTTCGAGTGTTCTTACTTTATACAAGTTAATTATGCTTTATGCATAGCTGTGGTAATTACGTTGTGTTTATCTACAGTAAAGAGTTTATTTTGCATATAGAATGTATCATGAAGGTCCTTATATTCAGTATAAGTGGGAAGAACATAGCGCCTATGGTTATATTAAGTTCGCCCTGCCGAAAGCTAAATTATTTTGTTTATGGTTGAAATGTGAAACGTTATTTATCTTTGGTATTTTTATAGTTAACTAATTTTCATTTTATGTTTTATTGTGTTAATCGAATTGAAAACTAATCAATAACTAAAAATGTGTAGAACCAAAAAGAAACCAAGATGTATATACCTCGTAGCGTGCGGCTACGATGTGAGAAACGTAGCTTTGAATCGTAGCTATGGTGTGTAGTACTCGTAGGTTTGATGCGTAGCTATAGCATTACATCATAATAATAAGGATGCTATAAGATTGAGAACTGTGAAATAGTAGGTAACTGGTAGGTGTGAACTATTAGGTGTAAATTAGTAGGTGTAAACTAGTAGGTGTAAACTAGTAGGTGTGAACTAGTAGGAATTCTGAGGGCAGACTTACGTCTATGCCGTAGAGTTACTTAACGTAGTAACGTAGTAGTAGGTAGTCTTTTTGGCCGTTATGAAATTAAGAAAAATAACATTTTATCATTTCGATAGGCAAAGTGGCCAGTAAAATTATAGAACTTGTAAAACTCAATGTTTACCTTTTATCCTGATGTAGATGTTTTTTCACTTATCACAGTAATACGCAGATAGATTTACTCTTTATTGCTGAACAAAAATATTAACTAGATGTAAATAATACGACAGATTAAAATCAAAGAATTCTGGAATAGAAATAATTACAATAGTCATAATAGAGCAAAAGCCTTGTGACAGACGGACGGACGGACAGTGGAGTCACAGTAATAGGGTCCCATCGGTACGGTTGGTTCGGTTGGTTCCCTTTGGTTAAGGAATACTAAAAGCAAAAGTTACAAATTAGTTTTGTTCTATACTTTTAAACTTTTTGAATACCTCAAAGGTACGGCCACACCGCGGCGTCTTGCGATCTGCGGGTGCGATCTCAGTACTTTTCAATTGTTTTCTGATCATGTTTGGTGTGAACCAGTCGGTACAAATACTACTGCGCTATCTGATCGCCGCCTAGATCGCGCACGCAGGACGCTGCGCTGTGTCCGTACCTATAGCATTTTGAGTACAAAGTAAGTTTCTGTTCTAAAACTAGGAAACAAAAAAAACTGAGTTAGTTACCAGTATATTCTCTAGCTTCAGACAACTTGGATATTAATGTAAATGCCGAGTTTTAGTAAAAACAGTCTTTGTTCAAGGTACTAACTATTGACATCTATGACAAAAAAATATGTAAAATTGATATTTACTTATCTAAGACTGAACCACATGGTGTGTGATGCTGCGATGCATCGTTGCAACGCTCTATAAATTTATCCACACAAAGTCCTTCCTACGATGTCGTAGCGTTCCGTCGCAGGTACTATAATGCTCTGACCAGGGTTTCGACCATATCGTCCGAGCTATCCACTTATTTTTATATCTTATAGGCTAGCGTTTGACCACTATCTCACCTGTTGGTAAGTGATGATGCGGTCGAAGATGGTAAGGACGCTACGCCTAGAATGGTAACTGGCTCTCAAGGATAGCTGCCGGAATACATTAGATGTTTGGCGACAGATTTTCTGGCTTGAGGATGGTGGTAGCTGGCCAGGTGGACACAACATTAGTGTCCTACCACCATCTCGGGGTTGTTGGTTTCTTAACGATGTTTTTCCTTCAACGGAGGGTCACTGTGAAAAGCGCACATACAATTTTCAACAGAAAAATCCATTGGTGCACTGCGGTTTGAACTCGGTACGTCTGGCATCAAAGCCAACCGTTCTCCCGATTACGCCACCAGGCCCTCAGAATCAACCAGGACGCTCATACGTTTCGACGTGATTCGCCGCCTTCTTAACAGCTTCCAGACGATGATGATCTACGTATTACGTACGATCACATAGCGGCGTCCTGCGAGCGCGTCTAGCGCGATCAGATAACGCAGTAGTATTTGTACCGACTGGTTCACACCAAACGAGATCTACGACGATCTGAAAACGTTAGAAAATCAGATTGCGAACGCGCACGCGGACGCAGGACGCCACCTAATGGTCGTGACTTAAGGTTCAAAACTGAAGGGAGCACATCCAAAATAAAAATTACGCGAAAGAAAATCCGATGTGTACAAATTCATTTCGAATAATTCTCACGAAAGCTTTCAAACTAGAAAGTCATGTGTAGGCCCTTATGCAAGCTGTTAGTGGCAGACTGTAAGCGACGAACTGTGAACTTAATGCGAACAAAGCCACCACCACCTCCAGTTTCGCACGGCCAACGGAAAAACAAACAAGTGATTTATTTAGCATTCAGCCAGGGCATTCTTGGCGAGCCTCGCCGAGTGTCTCTTTATTTAAGACAGTATAAATGTCACTGTACACTGTTTTAGTAATCTGCTCGTCTGTTTTACAGTCGGAATAAAAGCCTTATTATTTCGAGACCTTCGCTTTGGTCCGGTTTCAATTTCAGCTCAGGTTTAGTAGAATCAAATCTTACTACTTGGAATATTGGTGATTTTGAATTAGATGCTTTCATTATTATTAATAGGCTAACATTGTCGTCAAGTAAAAACATACTATAAGTAAACCACACGAAAAGAAATAATAAACGTACTATGTTACTCTACACTACACTACTTTTAATTAGAAACTAGACACTATCCAAACAAGCAGCATCCTTACATGGTGAGTATTCCAATAAGCTCCACTAAACGTTTTAGTTTGACGTTCATCATCCGAACTACCAAGAAATAGAACATATTGCCAGCTGACTTGTAACTTAGGTCAGGTCTAGAGTGATCTACGAGACAAGCATGCTACACCATCAATCATAATAGTCACTTTCCATCAGGTGAAATGGTCATATTATGGTTGCTAATCTGAAATAAAAAAGACGATTTACATCGATGTAAGTCTATAATATTCTCGTTCCTTAAAATTGAAAGAGGTAATAGAATAAACTTACGTTCTAACGTGAGATATAGTTCAACTTAGTGCTAACTTGTATAGCTTTGCAACAAGAGTTATACGCTACGTGGCATGCAGTATAATTATGCCCCAGAGATGCTCTCGGATAATTTTACTCGAGTCAAGTTATATGAACTCTTGCAGTTCGTATTTGATACAACATTATCTTTTCATTCATATTTACGAATCAGTAGTGAGTCAAATGTTTTAATTGATATCAAAACTTGAGCATTAGCTGCAGCCATATAACTTGATCTTGAGTAAAGTATATAAGTGGGTATCGGTGACTGAATAGTCATTTGGACGGAAGCGTCCAAATACCGTCTTAGGTAATACGTGGATATGTGATCATAAATAAGCCACCGAGGCGCTCGCGGAGAGCACTCGTCGTACTCGCCACTGATGAAGGAGCGCGGACCACTCCAAAACCGGTCGAACGTCGCAATCGACTTCCGACCTTATTACCTTTTATTTAAAAAGCCTTATACTTGTTTAAGATTGCGTTATATCCAAGTTAAAATGTCTATACATTGTACAGCCCATTTAATGAATATGGCAACTAATTAAGTTATCTTTTATCAGCTGTTGCTCGAAGCAATAATAATTAAGTGAGTAGCCAGTTACTTTTCGTTTGCACATTAAACTTGTTACAGTAAATAACTCTCACGGCATGTGAAGTAAGTTGTTCAGTTATTAAACGATGTTATATTTTAAACACCGAACCTAATGAAAATCTCCTATGCCTTTGTTGCATTTGTGTAGGTAAACTTTTCGTCGTTTTGAAATCGAATTTAAAAATAAATACCTGCAAACATTATGCACTAGTAACGATTACCCAGACGATGCTACCGTATTCAGGAACTTAGTTTATTATGTTTACCAACAACCGAAGGAAAGCCTCACACGCAAATGGTATTTAAACTACATACAAATAGTAGTTCCAAAGTTAGATTCCGTAACTGCGGACCAAATAATGGCATCACTAACAATCGGCGGGTGGATGTACTAAGGATCTTTGGGATTTTACAACTTTCCCATACAAGCGTTATGACCAAATCATAAAATTTAAGGATTTTACATCGGGACTTTTTACCGCCAAATGCCACGCTACTCATTTTCAGTACCAAATTTGGGGTATTTATCTCCATATCTCTGAAGATACTGATAATATCTTGATAAATTTATAATGCGACCAAACGGGAAATATAACCTCTCAAACAAAAAAATCATTTTCCAAACCGGTTATGAAATGACAAGAAAGAAAAAAATACAGTCGAATTGAGAACCTCCTCCTTCTTATTTTTTGATGTAGGCAAACATAATGGAACAATACATAAGACACATACTGACTCTTCAGTTTGGCAAAGAAAAAGATGTCATGGTGCAGACAGTTTGGTAGTCGGGTGCAATAGCAGCGCTATGTAGATTGAATTCAGTAAGCCCCAAGGTGGGTTTCTGGTAACTGTGGTTTGGGCCGCGACGGTGAAGTTAAGAGGACTCCGGGGTGATACCAGGCTGAAAGAGCTGAAAGGCTCCGGCTCCGCTCCACCGAGTAATATACCAAACCCAGGTGTGAGCAGTACAAGTATATTGGGGCCATTTAGCCCCAAAATGCCCTTATTCCATCCCATGCCTCACATAATAGGTTGGTTCTTCGAGTCGACTCGCGGAGATTATTTGGGTTAAGTGCCGTATATTCGAACTTCTGCTCAAATTTAACTGGCACTAGTAATTAGGGATTTAACGCGTCACGTGATTACAATGATCAGATAAAGGGATTATAAGGACTGGAATATGAACTAGTTATGTCAATTGAAGGTAGGATATGGTCAGATGTATTATAAAACTTAAATCTACTCCCGACTGACCTATGTATAATCTGTTCATGAGGACCCTTTGAATGAGCCCAAACACGACATCTCTACTGTAAGTTGGTCATGGGCAAATGACATGATAATGAGAGCCCGGTGGCGTAATCAGAAGAACGGTCGGCTTTGATGCCAGAGGTACCGAGTTCAAGCCCCGCCGTGCACCAATAGATCTTTCTATCAAAATATTTATGTGCGCTTTTCACAGTGGCTTCTTAACGATGTTTTTTCACTTCCAACAACTCCCGCATGGTGGTAGGACACTATCTTGTGTCCGCCTCGCCAGCTACCACTCTCAAGTTAGAAAATCTGTCGGCAAACATCTAATGTGTTCCGGCAGCTATCCTTGAGAGCCAGTTCCCATTCTAGGCCTAGCGTGCTTACCATCTTCGACCGCATCATCACTTAGCAACAGGTGAGATGACTTACCAACACTTACGAACAGAGAGTAGTCAAACACTAGCCTATAAGATATTTAAAAAAAACATGAGGTGCCCCTGCATCAGATCAATGTTCGTACAATATAAGATAGAAGTAGTTCGTAGTGGAAGGATACTGAATTTAGAATTGATCATACCTATGAAAGTTGCTCTCATAGCGTTATCGACTAGAAAAAAGCTCAGTCTCCAAACGGCTGAAAGGATTTTCATTAAAGCAAAGCTAAAAACATTACTCGATTAAGTCACCTATAAAAAAAAACATTATTATTTTGTGTAATTATGTAACTTAATTTCTACACCAATTGTAAATAGATTTAATTTATGTTTCGTGAGTGCGTTAAATATACCTCTAGGATTTTTTTTTATTATTAAGATCAATCAATTAAAGATATTCAATTAATAAAAAATAATTTCAAAAACTAAAACCCGACTACTGAAAAATCACACTAAAAAGAATGAAACAAGAAAATATTCTCATCTGAGATCGCTATGTACAAACCACATGAGTAAAGAAAAGTTTCTTTACTTATGTCGTACAAACTATTCAATATGTACCGTGTATTATATATATATATATATATAAACAACTTACTGGTAATAAATATTTTATTGTATTTCATACATATTCATAGTGGTGTTCAGTTGATACCCGAACTGCTACTTTACAGAATGTATTACGGTAGGTGACATACGACCACGGCTATCCTGTGAGCATCACTAGAATATGTATGAAATACAATAAAATATTTATAACAAGTAAGTAATGATACATATTGAATAGTTTGTACCACACACGATGGAGTGGGGTGAAAAATTTTTTTTAGTTCATGTCTTCGTGCCCTCTAGAGGGCGCCACATTCAATTTGTTGTGGCGTCACATAGCCTATAACTAGCAGACAAATAAAACGCGTCCAACGACATCTCATTTGTTAAGTTACGATAAGTAGTTTAGAAGTTATGAGGGAACAGATGAACATACATACAAACATACATATATACATACTTACATACATAGACACATACAGACCCAAATACCGGTCAAAAACATAACCCTCCTTTTTGCTTCGGCGTAGTCGGGTAAAAAAGAAATAAACACCTCAAACTGGCTACCAAAAATAATTAGTATGCCATTTGAAATTGGTGTTATTTTTTTTAACGATGTCAATAATTTATTAGCTCATGACTATAGCTAAGCAGAATTGAATACAATTTATAGGACTATTATACAAATAGCAACAAATAAAACTAACGTTAAATATTTGGGTTATTTATAAAAAACAGGGCGAACAAAAGCAAGTAAGGTACGTAGGAAAAAAAGTACACAAAATGTAAATCTTAAAAAAACTTTCAGTTCTGTACTTATCAGTAGGTAAAAAGGTAATTAAAACAGGTAACTTTTAAAAAGCTATCTATTTAACAGCTTGAAAATTACTCGCCCTAATAAAGCACGAAATTCGAAGTGAAAATGAGCAAAGAACTGCAACGGGAGAAGTTTCTTTAAAACTTTCTTATTAAAAATTCGCTTTAGGAACTTTCGCGGGTAATAGAATTTTTACCGACACAATGATTAACTTACGGGCGCACACGTACTGCATTTTAACTACTCTAGTGTTGGCAGTAAGAATTCATTGGGGTTCATTGTCAGACTAGACGGGTAATAGTTGTCTTCTAGGATCCGTAGACGTACTTTCAACATTATGCACATATTTATTTTTTATCTTAAGGTTAGGTTTTTTACAATATAATATTCAAAAATAATAAACAAATTTACTGTAAAACATAAAATATTATAAAAAACCTATTATTAAAACATTATTATTATTAACAGCCCTGTGTGTCCCATTGTTATGCAAAGGCCTCCCCCCATAACTTCCACGCATCTCTATCCTGTACCAAAGCGTCGAACTCGTCTCGCCATCTTCTACGTGATCTGCAGCGCCGTCGATTAGCTGTATTAGACCTTAATCATGCACAAATGCAAATTCATGTGCAAAATGGATGATCACAGATAGCAGGTTTACCTGTGGCTCAAACAACCCACTGAACAAAGATAAATCGCAAATTGGTTAGCCTTATTACGGCTTATAACTACGAGTAGTGGTAAGTGTCGGCCAGTTGGGAAAGTTGGGTTAATGCAGACATTAATGATGTGGATGGGATAACATCGATTGTATAGCGCGTTGTCTAACTTTAATTATCCACTTCCAGACTGCATCGCTGCTATAAATATCAGTTGATATGCTAGTCAACTCAACTGCAGAATTTAAAAATAAACACATTCTAAAATAAGCTAATGTAATTTTAAAGGGAAATGTAATTGTATGCCGAATAGCTCGCATACTCTCCATTAATGTAATTTGATGCCAACCCGTGCATTAAGCTCAAAACGAGCGACAAAAATAAACAGGTATTCTGTTCAGTAGCAGAACCTCATTATTCATTCTACCACCATTCTAATGCCACCTAAAAATAGCACGAAAGAACTCCGCATTGCAGGACCGTTTCGTAATGCAAAGTAAAGCGTTGAAACTTTAAAACTCGCACACCTATCTTACTAAGTATGCAAAGTTAATATTTAAGGGGATGTAGCCCCCGCTTGCATCTGCTTGTCGTGATAAAACTACCAGATGCTCGTAATTCTAATGCTTAAGTGCTTTCAGAGTAGAATAAAAATCGTTTCAAGGTGGTTCCCGAGAGAAGGTTTTTCATAGAAGTTGTATTTAGATTTTGAGATGGTAAACTTGTGAATCGTCGGTTTTTAAAAGGTGAAAACTGCTGAACATTTATTTTTAACAACAGATAGATAGCACTTTAGGTCTTTCTCATCTGATGTTAAATGAAGATACGATTTAAGATGAAATAGTGTTTACATAGATTAAGGTTTAAAATACAAGGTCTCCAATCAAGAAACCGTTTACTATGTAGTTTACAGTTCTATGCCTTAAATTTTCTAGCCGGCCACTGCAACTTTAGCTTGCTTATCAGATGAGATATTTCAATGACTTAGGATGTCTAAGATTTTATTGTGATATATTTTATTTGATTTTGCTACCCATTTAATAACTTGCAATTTTATGCTAAACACACAGCTGCGGAGTTACTATACTTTACGCTTGGCAATGTTCTAAGCATCGACGCCAATTTTCAAGACAAACCAATATTACGCAAACCAACCACGTATCTTCCTTATGCTAAAACAGTGTCAACATTTAGGCACGAGCCAAAAGCTCCGAACCCTAAAAGCCGCGGCTTAGAGAATGAAAAATACGCGTCATCAATTTCAGCCGTGTCGCGTAACTTTCCTTTGTTAAACTTACTTATATCTTGACAACATTATTTTAAGACACGCCCGAGCCGTCCCTAGGCATTTCTGAAGAATGATTTATCGACAACGAAGCCTGTTTGCACTGAGATGATTACAGTGATTTTTGAGGGAAAAGTCTTGTTTTTTATTAGATTAAGTTTTTGTAAGGTTATCGTGATTATCAATTTAAACACTCAGCAGGTATCAATTAATGAATCCAAAGTTCCTTTCACGCCAATGACGCAAGGCAAATAAAAAGCTCGTCGTATCTGCTTATTGCAGTATCTAAGACAAGCTGTAACGTAACGTAGCGCCTGGAGGAGGCCTACCTCTCGTAACGTGGATCAAGGAAACCTAGACAAGGTAAACTACAGAAGACGGGTTATAACAGTAATATTCATATTGCTTCTACCATACTCTACGATACTTATCTTAAATAAAACTTAGAGTTCATCACTGCTCTTTTAGTCCTTTATATCCTGGTAAAGGTGGGAGTCGCCGTCATCTATAAATCATTTCAAATGTCAATAACTACGAGTGTCTAAAAATAATGTAATTATTCGTATATTTAGCCACAAAAATCCTCTATATAGACCTTGTGACGTATATCAATTCATTAGCCAAAGTCTGCATCTTAGCTTGTCGCAGCTCCTCCCGTATGAACATCATTTCTGGACGTAGCTGTTGGTGTGCCTTCGGATCCATGCCGATGGTCAGTTGAGGGTCAATGCCCGCTAGCTGCTGGAAAATGCTGGCCTCCTCCAGGACGCCAGCATCTTCAAAGAAATTCTCATCCTTGTCTGCACACACGGTAAATCGATGGAATACTTCAGATAGGGTAGGTAGATAAAAAGATTGTCTACTAGAAAAGCGATAACGTAAGTAGTAGACCGGTACAAATATGAATTAAGTAGATATTTATAGATATTAGATGCAAAAAAAAAAGGTAACTATCATAATTATTATCGTATTCTTTGTTATGACGTTAAATTATTTTTCCCCCTGTCATTCCCATTTTTCAATCTTTGACATCGTTCCGTCATAAAGAAACATAAATTCTTTTAATACAAAATAGTATGCATGATATGAAAATGAAATAGGTGATTAAAGATATGCCACAAAGCGTCAAGCTTTATTTTGTACGATGCAAGTGCTGGGGTTCCAGCTGGACCGGCGTCAGTGACTGGCATCGTGTAAACGTATTTTGTGCCCTTCCAGCGCTGGCCGCCATATGTAAATAGCATACCAGCACTGTCATTCCAGCACTGGCATTGTATAAATCAGCCTAAACTTTAAGTTCACTCACATATATATGGTACATGGCAATGAGATGAAGTGCAGTGGATTGTGAATCTAGTCCATCAGCGCAACTATCCCAACCCTTCTTCCAAGTTGGCTATCACCGAACATTAATCAAGCGTACCATTTTATTAATAACACCCATTAGTACAACCTAAAAATCACGTGTACCTATTTGTTGTTTTGCATACAGTAGGTATCTATTTGGAGCTATTCGATTGAATAATTGACAAAGCTGTGGTATTTCCCACGGATAAGCAGGCAATCTGTGGTATACTACTTAAATAGAAGTTTAATATTAATCTATTGTTTAAAGCATAATCACACTCTTGCCATATACATAAGATCGTTTAAAAGACTAATAAATAAAAAGAACCGACTTCAATGCCGCGCTATTAATTTTCAGTACCGATTTTGAGGTATTTATCTCCATATCTCAGGAGATATTTATCAGACCTTGATAAAATTACCATGGTACCACACCTGGGATATTTTCATTCTAACAAAGAAATAATAATCAAAATCGATTTATAAACGACGACGTTATCCGCAAACAATAATAAAAAATATATAAGTAAACATATATATACGGTCGAATTGAGAAACCTCCTCCATTTTTGAAGTCGGTTGAAAATTGAGCGGGAGAGACACAGACATTTTTGTATACTGACCTGCCCCCCTAGACAAAATCCAATTTTTGTTTCCATTCACGCTAACTCATGTTCAAGTTTAAAAATGTATGGCAAATACATTTATTTTTTCGCAACAAAGAAGTCATTCCCATACATTTTGAATTGCGTTACAGTGAATGTAAACAGAAATTGAATTTTGTCTAGGGGCCCTAGTTAAATTTACCGAAGTGCATGAGATCAACTAATGGATTGATCACTGTATTGTATTATTAGGTATTCGGTATTAACTCGTTTTCATAGCAATTAACAAAGGTTTGAAATAACAGGCGAGCGTTAATGCGCTAGGCAAACCTAATCTGCGCTTTGCAAATATTTGTAAATATGTTTTAATCAAACAGGTTAGGCAATTATGAAAATGAGAACGCATGACGTTGGCAAAATGGCAATTACTAATCCACGAAATTAAATGCTTTTATTATAATTAACGACTTGCCCACTCATCAGCGATTTTCAACCTGCACCGAATTAATTAAATAATAATTGTCAACTCAAATATAGTCAGGTCAGTGGCGATTAAAATACGAGGTCAAAACATAATCTTGACAAATTAGTATAACTTTCGTAACAATACGTTAGTTGAGCTATGTATTTCAGTATTTAACTTACTTTTTAGGGTTCTGCATCTCAAAAGGAAAAAAAGGAAGGCCTAGAATAGGAACTGGCTCTCAAGGATAGCTGCCGGAAAACACTAGATGTTTTGGCGACAGATTTTCTAACTTGAGAGTGGTAGCTGGCCAGGCGGACACTAGATAGTGTCCTACCACCATGCGGGGGTTGTTGGTTTCTTAACGATATTTTTCTTCACCAAAGGGCTGTGAGAAGCGCACATAAATTTTTCGATAAAAAAATCCATTGGTGCACGGCGGTTTGAACTCTACCACGGCATTAAAGCCGACCGTTCTCCCGATTACGCCACCGGGCCCTTTTAAGGTCCCGTTGACCTAGAATCGTGAAATTTGGCAAGAAGCAAGGTCTTGAAGCACTTATACATATAGGAATAAAACTGAAAACCGTAAATATGAAGTTTAATAAGAAAAAAAGGTGAATTTACTATTACAAACTTATTATTTGTGGTTGGTGCAGTATATTTTCCAAAGATCGGACTACAATGTTAAGTTTGTACTTTAACATAGTTTAACCAGGTTGTACGGAAGCCTCGGCGCGCGAGTCCAACTCGCACTTGACCAGTTTTAAACCCTAAGCTAGGACCTTTTTAAAAGATTTTACTTAACTTGCCGTATTAGTATATTATTATGTATAATTGTGTGGGAGATATATTGGAAGCTAAATTTAGTACCACTTTCTGACGTTCTTTTGGACTCAACTTTGTTAACATGCGTAATGGTGGCTTCGGTGGTAAAGCAATAGTATGGTACCATCGAGCTGGCCTGATGATGGAGCCGGGCTGTGGGGACTGGAACTCCGTAATGGTCATTCCGTTTTAAGTAGTGGTAGGACTTCTGCTAGTCTGCCTGGGGCGGTACCACCACTTAGCCAATTTATTTTCAGCCGTGAAATTGGAATGTTTTTCCTGTGTCTTGTGTCCAGTAAAATTACAGGGCATGTGAGACTCAACATCTTTATAGTCTGTAACAGGTATGTCTCAAGGTAACAGGCGCAGTACAGTGACATGCAAAATTCTGGACTGCCAGAATTGTGCATGGCGCTGTGTCTGTAATAGGTAGACGTCATCGCTTACCATCAGGTGAGCGTCGTGCTTGTCCTGTTACCTTTTACCATAAAAAAGGTAAATGGTAGGACAGTCAAAATTGATTTATTATTTATTGTTATCATAAGTGTCTAGTAGGCACTACTTTTAATTACACATGAGAACGTCTTTTACAAAAAGCTCGTGTTTATATTTTTAATGAATACAAGTTATATACGGTGCAGGTTCGAGCCTCAGCTCGCTCGGTTTTTTTATTTTTTTATTTTTGCACTGCAAACATTCATTATTTTTATTAAAAATGAGTTTAAATTGTCTAAAATGTAAAACAGTCATATCAGAACGCCGATATCTGTGTTGCTCATATAATATGAAATGCTGATTTGCAATATGAGTCATATTGCAAATCAGCATTTCATGTCACTTGCTCTGATAGATCTGAAAAGCTTTACAATTTGATGGACGCTGCGAAAAAAGCTTCATGGAAGCGTACAAAATGCTTAAAAAAATGCTTAAAAAAGAAAAGTCAAGTTCAGCCTGAACCTCAAGTTAAAAAACTTTCACCCCTCTTGACAAGAACAGAAGTACAAAATATTGATTATAAAGGCGGTTCATCAAGTCCACTATCAGAAAATGTAACCCTTCGCCCCAAATACAGGACAAATATATCTACTGAAAATTCATTTGAGGCATTATCATTGGATGAAGAGGATATTCTATCAACAAGTTTAAAAAGTAACGAAACAAAAAATTTAAATCGTAGTTGTCCAAATATACATACCGATCAGTTTGATAGAGTTGAAAAACTAGAAAGATATATACTAGAATTAACAGAAAAGCTCGAAATAGCCAATAATGAAATCGGCAACCTCGTTTTAGAAAATACATCCCTGAAGAAGCAAATTAGTTCGAACGATACCAGAATTTGCCAACTAAAAGAAATTTGTAAATCTACACCAAAAAAAACATTGCAAGTAAATAAAAAAATTAGCTTAAACAAAACTAAACTGAACTTTTCCCTAGAACAAAGCACGCCTGAAACAAAAAACATAAACATACAAAATAAACATCAATGCGACACTTACAAAAATATTACAAACAGGAAAAACGTTACCCCACCAGAAGATACACGGAAAAAACTACTCGAAAAGGACAATCACCTTACTGTGCACTCACGGCAGGGAAAAAAATCCAGAAACATATACATCATAGGCGACGAAAAAGTAAAAGGCTTAACCACCCGCCTCATAAATGCACAATCTGGAAGAAACGTCCAGTATAATATTCAAGGACTAGTCAAACCTCATGCTCCATCTACAAAAATATTGTGCGATCTGGAAAAGCAGTTTCAAAATGTAACTAAGGACGATATTCTTATTATATCTGTAGGAAATAATGATAAAGATCCATACATATTATTTAAAAATCTTAGTAACGTACTTATTAATATAAAAGAATGTAAGGTACTTATTCTAAATGTCTCAAAAAATGTTTGGTTAAATATAAACGAGTTAAATTACGAGCTCAAAATGCTTATAAAAGATTATGAAAACTGTAAATTTATCAAAATAAAAAATGTGTATGCCCAATATTATAAAAAAAGAGCCTGCCAGATTGACCTGCTTACTTCTAGAATAAACCTCGAAATTGAAGTAATAGAACAGATACAATTAGCAATACAAAGTATGTACAAAAAGCAAAATCTGTCAGACACTTTGAATCATAACAAAAATGACCAAAATAGCTCAACATTTTTTCGTCCCTCCTGAGTCGTATACTACCTCAAGTAATATGCCTATAAATGACAGCAATGAATTAGGTAACAATGAAGAAAAATTAATAATACTACACCAGAGTATAGCAGGATTATGTAATAAAATTGAGTTGATATTATTAGAATTAGCTAGAAATGGCAAGGAGGTGGATATATTATGTTTTAGCGAGACTTTTGTAACAGAAGATACAAAGTCGAACATAATAATGCACAACTTTCGCCTATCTTCACTATATTGTCGAAATCAGCGCAGAGGAGGAATTTGCATACTTACCAAAAAAAACTTGCTTACAAAAAAACTGAACATACCGTCAAACTTAGCTTCTAATTTCAATTTTGAATGCTGCGGCATAGAGGTTCTGGGGCTTAATTTAATAGTATTTTGTATATACAGAGTACCTGGTCATAATTCAGTGGTAGGTCTTTTTTTGCACAAATTAGATAAGCTGCTAAATTTCTTAACCGACGAATATAAGAAAAAGAGAGTTGTAATATGCGGAGATTGGAATATCGACATTTTAAAAAACAACACTGTAGCCAATGAACTTTCTTATACTTTAAATAATTACAATTTTCAACTCCACATTAAATCTCCAACTCGACAAAATGCATGTCTAGACCAAATAGCAAGTAACATTAAAAACGTTCATGCAGATACTCATGTTCTCGGTCTTTCTGACCATGAAAGCGCTCAGACTATAACATTAAAAGCAAACAAACGTAAGGCTTATTTAACTTGGTTTGAATATAGACGAGATTATAGTAAAGATAATATGCTAAAGTTTTGTGACTGTATATCATCTCTCTCATTTTCTGAGGTTTATAATTGTAAGGAACTGTCAAAAGCTTTTAAATACTTTTACGACACATTTTGCCTCTTTTATAATTTGTGCTTCCCTGTTATAAAAGTGAAAGTAAATAATAAACCAGGAACTATAAAATGGCTGACAAAAGGCCTAAAAACATCAAGTAAAGCTAAACGTTCTCTATATATGAATTATAAGAATGCAGCTATAGGGAAAACCTTAAACAAAATCAAATATAATAAATACAACACTATTTAAAAAAAATTCATTCGCGTCTCCCAAAAATTATCAAATTCAAAATGTATTGTAAAACAGAAAAACTCATCAAAAGCTATCTGGAGCACAATTTCTTCTACGACATCTGGAAATTGTATTGCTAAACATGAATTAATTGTATTAACTTTAATAATAAATCGTACATTAATCCATCTGACATTTGCAATATTTTTAATAATTATTTCATAAATTTGACATCAAATAAAGAAAATAACATAAATAGAAATAAAATGTTGACATTAAACAATAAAAATAAAAACCCAAACACAATATTTCTGCACCCAGTCGATGCAAATGAAATATACAATATAATTATGTCTCTCAAAAACAAGAAAAGTAGCGGAGCTGATGATGTTACTACAAACGCCATAAAAGTTACTGCAACATGGATTTGCCATCCTTTATCGCATATAATAAATCTATCATTTACAGAAGGCACCTTTCCTAAAGAACTCAAACTCTCAGTTGTCAAACCTTTATTTAAAAAAGGGGACAAAGCGGACCCTGATAACTATCGCCCTATTACTATTATACCCATTTTATCAAAGGTTTTTGAAAAAGCCATACTAATTAGACTGCAAAACTTTCTCACCAAATTTAACATATTAAAAAACGAACAGTTTGGCTTTCGAAAAGGAAGCTCAACGACTTTAGCTTGCTTTAATTTGGTAAAATTAATCACAGAAAATATAAATAATAGTAGTCCAATGGCATCATTGTTCTTAGACATGAGCAAGGCTTTTGATGTCGTAAGCCACACAAAACTACTGCATAAATTAGATTACTATGGTATAAGAGGTACTGCATATAAATGGCTATCAAATTATTTAAAAGATAGAGAACAATACACGGAGGTCACAAAAACTATAACATCTCTAAGAGGTAGTCTTATCAAACAAAATTTCCGTTCAAAAACGGTAATTAACAACACCGGCGTTCCACAAGGTAGCATCATAGGTCCACTGCTCTTCTTAATTTACATAAATGATCTCCCTGAAGCTACGCCACACAAGTGCATTCTTTTTGCAGATGACACTACCATAGTTGTAAAATGCGATAAAGAGAAAACCCAACAATCCTTAAACACAGCACTAAAAGATGTGATCCAGTGAATGGAAAGTAATAATTTGAATATAAATATAAACAAAACTAAACTTGTACATTTTGACTCATATAACACAAATCCTATTTCATTTGACATAAATTATAAAAATGACAAAGTAAAACAACTAGATAAAGTAAAATTTTTAGGTATAGTAATAGACAGAAACCTATACTGGAAATCTCATGTCGATGAGGTGTGTCACAAACTTGAGCGCTACGTTTTTGCACTGAAAAGAATCAGACAAACTGTCTCCAAAAAAGCCGCATTAATGGCATATCACGGCTATGTAGCATCCCTTATTAGTTACGGGATTATTATATGGGGAAATTCAGTGGAAGTGGAGAGAGTCTTTAAGGTGCAAAAGCGTTGCGTGAGAGTTATTAGTAAGGCATGGTTTTTGGATTCATGCAGACCCCTTTTTAAAGCATGCAATATTCTTCCTCTGCCGTGCGTATACATCAGAGATTTGTGCCTTTTTGTGAAGACTTACCCAGAGTACTTTGTGAAACGAAATGATGTATTTACTAGACAAAATAGAAAAAAGTTCAAAAATCTACTGTATCAGCCACCTTGTCACAAATACATTTATCAAAAAAATGTATTCAACATGTGTATACAAGTATATAATTTGATCCCTGACAACATTAAGCTGTTAGAAGGTAATAAATTTTATAAAACATTGTGACTGGCTTCAAAGAAACTGCTTCTATGACATCAAAGAATTAATTGACCTTAGTAAAAATAAAAATGTGACTAAATAGCTTATGTTTTACACGATGACTTATTTAATGATTGAAACTCTTGTATATGTAAAAATAAATTTAAATATTTGCGCGTCTGTTTGCAGGCAGAATACTTGCACAAACCATATTTTTAAGAACCTAAATGTTAAACTGTATTCTTGCAAATAAATACTTGATTATGATTATGATTATGATTATAATCACAAAGTGCACTTAGCCCTTAAGAGTCCATCCTTGAACACATGATTTCTTACCACTGACGAGATAGAGGTAAAACGCTAGCCTGTAAAGGTACGGACAAACCGCAGCGTCCTGCGTGCGCGATCTAGGCGGCGATCAGATAGCGCAGTAGTATTTGTATCGACTGGTTCACACCAAACGCGATCAGAAAACAATTGAAATGTACTGAGATCGCGCACGCAGGACGCAGGACGCCGCGGTGTGTCCGTACCTTAAGATGTCATAAAACTGCAAACTCTGAGTAAGGAGCAAGATTAATAAGTTAGCCTATCCACGTCTTTCTTAGCCACATCATTAGTCTCTCTACAAGATGTCTAAAACATTTTCCTTACAAAGTCTCAGCTTCTATCCTAATTTCTCGCTTGAAATAAACCAAAGTTTGGTAACACGACCGACGTCCTAAGTATGATGTTACATAGAGATTTTATACAAGTACTAGGCTTTAAAGTTTGAAAAAGTATGCCAACTCATTATATTTTTTCGAGACATACCTACAATAATTTATTTAATGTCGACTGTCTCGACCTAGGTTTTGTTTCTTCGGAAGTTTACGCAGCGAGATCGCGACGACCACTGAAACTCTGCGTAAAATCCAGAGGAAGTGCATCGGACATGCACGAAATCTGTACGATTCTGTAATTCTCGGCGAACAGTCGCCGAGAATGTCTAATATATGGTGCTCTCTCTTGCAAAATTGTATGAAAGAAAAAGGACGGCTCTAACACTATGAGTGACCGTGATTGGTCAGGGGGTGTGATCATTTTTTTCAAATGTTGGGCTGCGTTTATATTGCTACAACCTTTTAATAACCCGGCTGCACAATAAGGAGTGTGATGTTTTCAGAATTCATGTAGGTATGTGATTTTTTTTATTCCACCATAATTTTTGAATGCATGAACAAATTTAGTTGTTTACCTACTTCATCCAATAAACATATTGAAATTACTGAATTGTCTAGTACTTTGTCAAGTATTATGTCAGAAAACCATACTTTGAACACATTCGCGTTCATGTCTTTGTGGTAGTCTACATCCTTTTTCGATTCTAAGACTGATTAACCATTCTTCAACAAAACCGTTTATACTTCCTATGTGTGTGATAATTAGCCGTTTTTTTACCTGTTGGAGAAAAATACATAATTATTGATTATGAATACCGGTTACCTGACAACATTTTCTAAAATACAATTATTAGTTAACCATAAATAGGTAACAATTACAGATCTTGTCCCAGACCTTGTTTCAGACCGGGCCTCAGGTGCAAATAAATAGGTATTAATACCTAAAAATATGATAATATAAAATACAAGTATAATAAATTTTATGTAAAACTCACCAGATGAATTTTTGAAGATAGTAGTAAGACCATTTCAAAAATCATCTTGCATTTTCGCAACCACACGTCTGCACCACACAACTGACAGATGACATATACTCGCAGCGTGCACGCGTCTTATGTTTGTTATCTACGACCAATGACGTGCAGTCCCTGATTTCCCTATAAGACATTCTCGGCGAACAGAGTATAGGTCGAGACAGTCGACATTAAAATAAATAGTAGTGAGTATACAAAATCCCTATAACTATAAATCTACAAATACCTACATATGCCTTTGTCTTTTTAGAAATTCTCTTAGCGATTTTTGTCTAAAGTTTGATAATATTATTGACATACAAGCCTTTATCGTACCAGGTGTTAAATGATGATACGGTTCAATGTATACTCGTTTGAAGTCTGTCCATAATAGTGCAGTGAAGTGTTGGACAAATAAGTATATTCATATTATATTGTATCTGCTCTGCAAATTGAAGATAACGCCCAGACTCTTTCGTTCTAATAATATAACAACTTCTATTAGTTATCCTAGTATCCCCAGCTGGACAAAATTCTGCAACATCTTCTACCAATTTAATCTGTCTGTCTTAGAATGCATTGAGATCGTCTCGGTACCGCTTCCGTGTACAATCTCTGCGCTGATCTCTGGACTGATTTCTGATAATCAGATCTCGACGAATCAAACGGACATCACAAACAAAAAAAATCCAAAATCGGTTAGAAAAATACAAAAAATGCAAAAATCTTTTTTCATATTATGTATTTTGACCTTTATAACGTAGCTCGAATATCTTGAATACCTCACGGCTCCTCGAGCGCCTGGCATTTACCTGTACCAGAATTATTTTCGTTATAAACTTGTATAATAAACCTGTATAAAAGTTATCCTGGCCTCATATAGCGGCCATCTATCATCGTGCCGTCACCGTCGTCGCCAGAATTAAGGGTAGACGTGACCGCGTTACCTCTACAGATAATGACGTCATTAAGAGACCGGGGAAATAAGTAATGGTCGTTTTTACCCCGCAAGGTATTCATAGGTTTGGGGAGTGAGAATAGTACGGAAATTGGATGTATTCAGGTGGATTCTGCAAGGTTTTGTTACTGACGCTGATGTGACTAATAAGACACGTTTTCTGACAGGATTGGAATGGAGGAATACAAATTATTCTATGGAGATTTCCATGACGTTTCTTTTTTAAGCTTGTTTTTGACATGGATGTTTTTACTCACCCCGATATTACTTATAATAATATCGTTTCAAAAAACTGTAGATAAGATCAAAGTATCTGCTATCCTCAAGTTTTACTCATATTTTTTTAAAATCGTATTTATGGAACTCTAATTCGTATTTTTCTGTAGTCTGTCAAAAAGAAGAAATTAGTCAAAAGCACATATCATATTAATTATTATTATTAGTCTAAATACAGGCTTGCCTATATAAAATAGTAGATTATACAACAAGTGAATAAAAAGGCAATTTAATTCGAGGGTCTAAGTTGGATCCCGAGAGCAGCAAAGGATTCTAGATTAGAATCCTGAGCGAAGCGAGGGATACAAGGACCGAGATTAAATTTCTTATTCACGTGTAGTGTAATCTTCTTTTTACCATTGACTGCGAGAAAATAAATAGTAGTACCTACTTATAGTATCTATGTATATTTATTGTATATTATTAATAATGTGTAATAAATGTGTATTATTAACCATACTAGCTGTTACCCGCGGCTTCGCCCGCGTTATTTGTGTCTTTTAGACCATTGAGGTCTAGATCAATGATCTCTTAGGCCAAATCACCATAGGCCCTCAAAGTCGAACTCAATATCTTCTATTGTTAAAGTCATTAATCATTTTGGTTAGGTAAGTATACGAAATTGTGCTGTTTAAATGTTTGACTCAATACAACAGTTCTTAAAACATTTTTTACAAAGAAAATAAGGTGAATAGCTGCGCGAGCGTAGCGAGCGATATTATTGGGCGAGTGAAATATTTTATGGCGTTTTATAACCCTGACAGTTTAATGACCTAATCATCAATATAGATGACTCTTAGGTCAAACTCGATATCGTCTATTGTTGAAGTCATTAATCATTACTTGGTACTTGGTAAACCTAACGAAGGTTTAGCAGCGAGCGCGAAAATTTTTACGTCATTATATGACCCTGGTAGTTTTTATAACCTACTAAATCAACACCGATGACCCTAGGGTTAAACTTGATATCCACTTATTTTAAGGTAAAAATTCATTATGATTATTGAAGGTAGTACTGTTTCAATTTATAAACTCGTTTTGATACATGTGGCTATTGAAATACAAAAAATGCTGAATTATAACCTACAAAGTAGACAAAACAAAGGTTTGCGCGAGCGCAGCGAGAGCTATCAATGCGCGAGCGAAGGGAACGCGAAAATTTTTACGTCATTTTATGACCCTGACAGTTTTTATGACCTACGAAGTTAACACCGATGACCCTAAGGTTAAACTTGACATCCACTTATTTTAAGGTGAAAATCATTTTGATTATTGAAGGTTGTACTGTTTTAATTTATAAACTCGTTTTGATGCATGTGGCTATTAAAATACAAAAAATGCTGAAAAATTACTTACAAAGTAGATAAAACAAAGGTTTGCGCGAGCGCAGCGGTCGTTATCAATGCGCGAGCGAAGCGAGCGCGAAAATTTTTTACGTCTTTTTATGACCCTTACAGTTTTTATGATCTTCTAAGTCAACACCGATGACCCTAAGGTTAAACTTGATATCCACTTATTTTAAGGTAAAAAATCATTATGATTATTGAAGTCTGTACCGTTTCAATTAATAAACTCCTTTTGATGCATGTGGCTATTAAAATACAAAAAATGCTGAAATATTACCTACAAAGTAAATAAAATAAAGGTTTGCGCTAGCGCAGCGAGAGCTATGAATGCGCGAGCGAAGCGAGCGCGAACATTTTTACGACCTTTTATGACCTTGACAGTTTTTATGACCTACCAAGTCAACACCGATGACCCTAAGGTTAAACTTGATATCCACTTATTTAAAGGTAAAAATCATTATGATTATTGAAGTCTGTACTGTTCCAATTTATGTGATGTTTTGATGAATGTGACTATTAAAATACAAAAGTTGCTGAAATGTATCCAACAAAATACATATAACAAATACTTGCGAGTGACATCACTGCGCGAACGTAGCGAGCGCAAAAATTTTTTCGACCTTTTATTACCCTGACAGTGTTTATGACCTTCTAAGTCAACACCGATGACCCTAAGGTTAAACTTGAAATCCACTTATTTTAAGGTAAAAATTCATTATGATTATTGAAGGATGTACTGTTTCAATTAATAAACTCCTTTTGATGCATGTGGCTATTAAAATACATAAAATGCTGAAATATTACCTGCAAAGTAGATAAAATAAAGGTTTGCGCGAGCGCAGCGAGAGCTATGAATGCGCGAGCGAAGCGAGCGCGAAAATTTTTACGTCATTTTATGACCCTGACAGTTTTTATGACCTGCTCAGTCTAGACCGATGAATCTAAGGTTTAACTTGATATCCACTTATTTTTAGGTAAAAATCATTATGATTATTGAAGTCTGTACTGTTCCAATTTATGTGATGTTTTGATGAATGTGACTATTAAAATACAAAAGTTGCTGAAATGTATCCAACAAAATACATATAAGAAATACTTGCGAGTGCCATCACTGCGCGAGCGTAGCGAGCGCGAAAAATTTTTACGACCTTTTATTACCCTGACAGTGTTTATGACCTTCTAAGTCAACACCGATGACCCTAAGGTTAAACTTGAAATCCACTTATATTAAGGTAAAAATTCATTATGATTATTGAAGGTTGTACTTTTTCAATTAATAAACTCCTTTTGATGCATGTGGCTATTAAAATACAAAAAATGCTGAAATATTACCTGCAAAGTAGATAAAAGAAAGGTTTGCGCGAGCGCAGCGAGAGCTATGAATGCGCGAGCGAAGCGAGCGAAAAAATTTTTACGACCTTTTATGACCCTGACAGTTTTTATAACCTACTAAGTTAACACTGATTACACAAAGGTTAAACTTGATATCCAATTATTTAAGGTTAAAAATCATTATGATTATTGAAGATTGTACTGTTTTAATTTATGGACTCGTTCTGATGCATGTGGCTATTAAAATACAAAAGTGGCTGAAATATTACCTACAAAGTAAATCAAACAAATTATTGCGCGAGCGCAGCGAGCGCTATCACTGCGCGAGTGAAGTGGGCGCAAAAAATTTTACGTTTTATGACGCTAACAGTTTTTATAACCTACTTAGTCAACACCGATGACCCTAAGGTTAAATGTGGCTGTTAAAACTCGAATGCTTATGAAATACTTCCCACAAAGCAGATAAAACACGTTGGGCAAGCAAAGCCATCGCGTAAATTTTGATGACTTTTAATGACCCTGACAGTTTTATGGCCTAATTAAGGCACTTATTAAGTTTAGTCATAATCTATGAACCTAAGGTCAAACTTTTATGATTATGCAAACTCTATGTAAAGTTAACAAAAAATATAGGTACCCACACTTAACTGCCGAAAAAAAGTATTCTTTGCCCTTTTATGCCCTATTCAATGTGTTTGTACAAAATTTCATCTGAATCGGTCAAGCCGTTTGGCCATATAGAGGCCACACATTTACAAAATTCCATAATAAAAATATAGACAACCGAAATTTCCACCCAAAAAAAAGTATTCGTTGCCCTTCTATGTCTTTTTGACTGTCTGTGTACAAAATTTCAGCTTAAATGGTTAACCCGACCGAGAGTAGGCCACACATTTACATACTTCAATTTAAAAATTCTGGACACCTGGACTCGACTGCCAGAAAAAAGTATCCTATGTGATTCTATGCAATATGAACTGTAATATGTATAAAATTTCAGCTGAATCGGTCAAGCTGTTTAGCTGATAAGAGGACACACATTCACAAAATTCAATAAAAAAAATCTAAACACTCAGACTCGATGGACAAAAACCAGTATCCGATATCCTATTCTGCCCTATGAACTGTCTTTATACAACATTTCAGGCAAATCGGTCAAGCCGTTTATTCGAGAAGAGGTCTTAAATTTACAAAATTTAATCAAAAATATCTGGACTCGAAAGCCAGAAAAAAATTATCCTATATCCTATTCTGCCCTTTGAACTGTCTCTATACAACATTTCAGGCAAATCGGTCAAGCCGTTTATTCGAAAAGAGATCTTATATTTACAAATTCCAATTAAAAAGTTTGTACCCTCTGACTCGATAGCCTGAAAAAATGTATTCTATATTCTATTCTGCCTTTTGAACTGTCTTTAAACAACATTTCAGGCAAATCGGTCAAGCTGTTTATTCGAGAAAAGGTCTTATATTTACAAAATTCAATTAAAAATAACTGGACCCCCTGACTCGACAGCCAGAAAAAAATTATCCTTTATCCTATTCTGCCCTATGACATATATTCACGCAAAATTTCAGGCAAATCGGTCAAGCCGTTTATTCAAGAAGAGATCTTATATTTACAAATTCCAATAAAAAATATTTGTACCCTCTGACTCGATAGCCAGAAAAAAAGTTTTCTATATTCTATTCTGCCTTTTGAACTGTCTTTAAACAAAATTTCAGGCAAATCGGTCAAGCCGTTTATTCAAGAAGAGGTCTTATATTTACAAAATTCAATTAAAAATATCTGGACCCCCTGACTCGACAGCCAGAAAAAAATTATCCTTTATCCTATTCTGCCCTATGACATATATTCACACAAAATTTCAAGCAAATCGGTCAAGCCGTTTATTCAAGAAGAGATCTTATATTTACAAATTCCAATAAAAAATATTTGTACCCTCTGACTCGATAGCCAGAAAAAAAGTATTCTATATTCTATTCTGCCTTTTGAACTGTCTTTAAACAACATTTCAGGCAAATCGGTCAAGCTGTTTATTCGAGAAGAGGTCTTATATTTACAAAATTCAATTAAAAATATCTGGACCCCTGACTCGACAGCCAGAAAAAAAGTATCCTATATCCTATTCTGCCCTACGAACTGTCTTTATACAATATTTCAGGCAAATCGGTCAAGCCGTTTATTCGAGAAACGATCTTATATTTACAAAATTCAATTAAAAATATCTGAACCCCCTGACTCGACAGCCAGAAAAAAGTATCCTATATCCTATTCTGCCCTATGACATGTATTCACACAAAATTTCAGGCAAATCGGTCAAGCCGTTTATTCAAGAAGAGATCTTATATTTACAAATTCCAATTAAAAATATTTGTACCCTCTGACTCGATAGCCAGAAAAAAAGTTTTCTATATTCTATTCTGCCTTTTGAACTGTCTTTAAATAGAATTTCAGGCAAATTGGTCAAGCCGTTTATTCAAGAAGAGGTCTTATATTTACAAAATTCAATTAAAAATATCTGGACATCTTGACTCGACAACCAGAAAAAAATTATCCTATATCCTATTTTGCCCTATGAACTGTCTCTATACAACATTTCAGGCAAATCGGTCAAGCCGTTTATTCGAAAAGAGATCTTATATTTACAAAATTCAATTAAAAATATTTGGACCCCCTGACTCAATATCCAGAAAAAAAGTATTCTATATTATTTTCTGCCTTATGAACTGTCTTTATACAACATTTCAGGCAAATCGGTCAAGCCGTTTATTCGAAAAGAGATCTTATATTTACAAAATTCAATTTAAAATATTTGGACCCCCTGACTCGATAGCCAAAAAAAAATTATCCTATATCCTATTCTGCTATATGTTCTATCTTTGTACAAAATTTCAGCCAAATCGGTCAAGCCGTTTGACCGTGAAGAAGTCCCAAACAAACAAACAAACAAACAAACAAACAAATAAACAAACTGACTTTCGCATTTATAATATTGGTGTTGATAGTTCCGGTGAATGTGTGTGTAGGGAAACAAAACAGCACAATCTTCTAAAACATGCTATTTGTGTTCACACCAAAATTGCACTGAAAATCTTCCTTAAAGTTTACATCTATACTCAAGGTAAGACAAGTCTCAAGTCCTTACTATTCTCAGTCCAAGGACTAGACTGTGACTTCAACTTGATCAGAAATGTGACTTTGAATCAAATTATGACTTGAATTTACAAAATCTTGAATATTTTTTAGGGTTCCGAACCCAAAGGGTACCAACGGAACCCTATTACTGAGACTCCGCTGTCCGTCTGTCTGTCTGTCCGTCTGTCTGTCTGTCTGTCTGTCTGTCCGTCTGTCACCAGGCTGTATCTCATGAACCGTGATAGTTAGACGGTTGAAATTTTCACAGATGATGTATTTCTATTGCCGCTATAACAACAAATACTAAGAACAGAACAAAGTTAAAAATTAAAGAAAAGTTAAAAAAAAGTTTTTTACGATAGCGCAGCGCCACCTATCTAGTTGCTAAGATGGTGCTATCATCTTTACCTTAATCTGAATCTCGGAAGCGGCTCCAACGATTAAATAAAATTTAGTATACCTACAGGGGATTTCGGGGGCGATAAATCGATCTAACTAGGTAATTTTCAGAAAATGTTGTTTTATTCATGTTTTCAATAATCAATTTTATTGATAATCAACTTAAAATATGACTCTTCCCGACATCTATTGGCGAGTAGAAGTACTGTATCAGTAAAGCAGTTAGTTGCTCTCAATTAAAAAAAATAGTATTATTATTCGTCAATAGATGTCGGGAAGAGTCATATTTGTCTGTTTAAGTGGCAAAAAATACCGAGTAAAGCTCGGTCAACCAGAAATTTAATAATATTAATTACTACAATTACTATTACTACTATTACTATCACTACTATATAATACTATTCTACCACTATCTCACCTTATAGCCCAAGATGTAGCACGTTTTAAAGCTAATCACAACTTTAAGGATGTTGTCTAAAATGAAGAAATGTAATGCATTTCTTTATTTTCAGAGAAAATAGACGAAAAAGTACCAATGCAACGATTATTTTCAAAGATAGAAAAAATAGCCAACTTTCAAGCACTAAAAAGCCTTTCAATATCCAGCGACAAATCACAAAACCCTATAGAAATCTATTCCGAAAAATACTGAAACAAATCGACCATTACCTTAGAGTCCAAAGTTTCCTAAGGTGTGATGACAAATGATACACAGAGGCCCAAGCTTACGTCCTAAAGAGTTATAACCCAGCATTCATATTTGGAAGATGAATAATGCGATGTTGAAGGAATCAGAATACACAAAGGGTCAAGACATGCCAGCGATGGGTATAATGGACAGATGTAAGGGTAAAGGTAAGGACACACCGCGGCGTCCTGCGATCTGCGGGCGCGATCTCAATACTTTTCAATAGGGAATATGCATGAAGCTCAGATTTATTGGAAATATTTTTTTTTCGATTCTTTGTTGTCCTGGAGTTATATGTTAAACCTTTTTTATGTGATTCCATTTTATTTGCTTAAAATAATAAATTGAAAATGCAATTTAAGCGAGGGAAATTTAAGTTTGTAAAACAGATCACCATTGGTCGAATCGAAAGTTGACGTCATTATGCACTTCTCCACGTGATAGAAACATTGAGCGCGGGAACATAAAAGTAAATGTATGGTGTGGTCTTATTGTATTTATTTCCAAATATTTTGTTTGCCGCGTATTATTGTGCAATGTATATTACTAACCATTTAATATAGATAAAAATGAGTACGAGATTAGAGAAACTGTATAATTTAATAAAAACATGCCATTGGCTAAATACAATAATCGCGCGGAGTCTTAGTAAAAGAAAAAAAAGCTAGTTTGCTTCAAGCGGCGTGTGTCTGACGTAAGTGCGTGACGTCACAATGCACTACCAAAGAGCCCGGGAAATGATAACGTTTAAAATGCTCAAATTTATTTGTATATTTAAATATTTATTTAAAAAATAATAAGACTAATTCCAGCAGTTTTTTTTAAATTATGTTATATGGATGTAATGAGTGAAATAAAAATATTAAAAAAAAACATGCATATTCCCTATTGTTTTCTGATCGCGTTTGGTGTGAATCAGTCGGTACAGATACTACTGCGCTATCTGATCGCAGGACGCTGCGGTGTATTTGTACCTTAAGGCAGATCCAGTATTTCAACTTCTATGTTGGTGTATATGTATTTTTTCAGTCATAACTCTGTTATTTATGAACCAATTTTTAAGTGACTTCAAGAAAGGAGGAGGTTCTCGATTCGTCGAAATATTTTTTTGTATGTTCCTCGAATACTCAAAGACGTCTGTCCGGACCGATTTGGAAATTACATTTTTATTTGAAAAAATCAATATCTGATAAGTATCTCCAGAGATATGAAGATAAACATCTCAAACTAGTACTAAAAAGGACTATGCGCGGCATTCGAAGTCGGTTCTTTTGGTTTTTAAATGATCATAAATTATCATGTTTCTGTTTGCTAGATTTATTATAATTTTACGTTTATAAACCCACATCTGATAAACTTTCTATAGAATTACAGAAGTAGTGAAATCATTAGACATCACACAACGATGTACAAAAATGTCTTTAGGCAAATAAAATTACATTTATTATTACATGAAAAGTATAGGAGACTTTTCCAATCGACGTCAATGTTCATCTCAATCTTCTAAATTTCAGTTGATACAACCCGTTCACCCGATTATTATGTCATTTTAATTTTGTCGAGGACAATAAACTCAACGGTACAATCTTTCTTCTGCTCAGCCAAGCTCGTAAAGATCATCTAATCAAATTAAATATGATGACTTCTTCTAACCCACTGAGTCTGTCAGACACAAAATGAAAGTTTTTAAATAAATTACCTTAGTCTGAAAGCTGACAAAGCTATTACAATATTGATTGAGATGTCAATAATCATTAATAAGTTAGTTCAGTGAGTGCAAAATATATATAATAATAATTTATATAGTTTAAAAACTAAAAAAACCGACTTCCATACCGCGCGCTTCAATTTTAGCAGCAAGTGTGATACGTTTATCATCATATCTCTGGAGGTTCTGATCAAATCTCGATGAAATTACAATGGAACTACCTCGAAAACGTACCCTACCGATTACAAAAAGAATCATTCGAATCTGTTCACAATTGACGGAGTAATCGCGTAACATACACACAAAAAAAAAAGAAAAAATAACCATACGTACGAATTGAGAACCTCCTTATTTTTGGAAGTCGGTTGATAATACTTAAATAAAAAATAAAAAAAATAAATTATTTTAATTAAATTATTGTAAAACCAACCCCGATAGATCTATGTATAGACTGTTCATTGAGACCAATGAGCCTAAACACGACATCTTAGCAGTAAATTGGTAAGAAATTGAGTATTTTGCAAAATTCCAGGAGACGTTCCCGCATCAGGTCTATGCTACCATGTTCCAATATTGACTCTTGATGAAAACTGCTGAACGGATTTGCATGAATCAAAGCTTAGAATTCTTGATTTTTTTTATACCACATAGTCTAGCGCTTGACCACTATCTCACCTATTGGTAAGTGATGATGCGGTCTAAGATGGTAAGCACGCCAGGCCTAGAATGTGAACTGGCTCTTAAGGATAGCTGCCGGAACACATTAGATGTTTGGCGACAGATTTTCTAACTTGAGGGTAGTAGCTGGTCAGGCGGACACTATAGATACTGTCCTACCACCATGCGGGGGTTCTTGGTTTCTTAACGATGTTTTTCCTTCACTGAAGGGCCACTATGAAAAGCGCAAATACATTTTTCGATCGAATTATCCATTGGTGCACGGCGGGGATTGAACTCGGTACCTCTGGCATCAAAGCCGATTGTTCTCCCACTTACGCCACTGGGCCTCCTCATTATCAAACAAAATAATTAAATCAAAATCGTTTGATCCGTTTGGGCGCTACGATGCCACAGACACACACATACACAGACACACACATACACAGACACACAGGATACACAGTCACACACGTCAAACTTATACCACCCCTTCGTTTTGCGTCGTGCATTAAAAATACGAGAAAATGCCTTACCTGATTACAGTGAAGAGTTTATTTCTAATCGCTTTAAGGCAATGATGGACGACACTGGGCGTTTTGCCAACTATGATTCCAGGGCCATCCACTTTTACGTCTAACTGGGAATTAATATCGTTTAGGCTACCTTAACGATTTCAGAGTGATATACCAGAACTGGAACTGTTGGATATTTATAAATGTAAAGAATTTGAGCCCAGTAACCGACTTCTCAAAAAAGGAGGAAGTTCTCAATTCACCTGTATTTTTTATGTTTATTACCTCAGAACTCCGTCATTTCCTAACCGACGGCAGTTTTCTCTTTAATGGTGGTAAGCTACTTATGGTAGCAGGTCAGGTGGAACATCGATAAAATGCTGCTACCGCTAGGATTTCAACCAGTGACTTCCCGGCTAGAAGTGAACCTTAACGCCAACAGGCCATCCGAGCCTCTGGCCAGGTGCTCTAATTCATGAACGGAGTACTATTATTTATTCTGTGTTCTTGGGCAGTATTTATAATGAATATCGAAGTCTATCGCGTTCAAGCAATCGAGTTGTTGTAATTTCCACCATTTAGCAGTTTCTCATATCAAAACGTCTGGTTATCTGTACTTCCTTATACGCCTTCGAGCATTTACCAATGGAGATGTTAACGTTGTAATCCGCAAACATTTTTTTCTGCTGATACTTACGGGGGACGAGGTAAACACGCATTGCACAACAAATCACTCACTTTAACGATCCCGCACACTAGCTTGAAACACGCACACAGTATTAAAAATACAGCGTAGTTACGCACGCTCATATGGCCAAAAATGGCTATATGGCCAGCAGAGGGTACGCTTTATGTTAACATCTCCATTGGTAAATGCTCGAAGTTATAAGCACTATTAAACATACATTATAATAATCTACTTCTATAAAAAAATCTTTTCGGCAAGCCATGGTTATGGGCTGTTTGAAGTAGAACAATGACAGTGAAGCATACAAGTTAAAATAAAATAATAACGAAACCAGTAATTCGATAATATAGCATCAATTTTGCAATTTCAGCATACACGTTGTCGTACATAACCGCTCACATACGAGGTGACGCGTACATTTATCGTCACGCTCGGTGGAGCTCAATAATAGTTAAATTCTGCTCGCATAGCTGTTCGGCCGGAACAGCAAATACTACTGTTCGATTTTGTATAATCCCAATCCGAATATTAATTTAATCCCACGATTCCAAATGTAAAACTGCTGAGTTAGAGATGAACTCTAATAAAAAGCCGGCCTTTTAATGTTTGTTATTTTTTGCCGGCGCTGCATGAATTATTCTATCTTTAGTAATAAAAATCTATCCGAGTTGTGAGCGTATCCGTCGCTTTTCTGCAAGAGAATAAAGTCACTATAGGTGATATTGTGACATACTTATTTTCAAAATATTTTCATTTGAAATATTGACTTTTAGGAAACTACGAGTAACAAATCCGACAGTTGTTATCCTGTCCTTAATAAATGTAATACGTAAAAGCACAATTTTTCCAAGCTTGTCTATTTTTCGGTCAGCCTTTTTTATTGTTTTATATTTTCTGTATTATTTTAAAAATCTTAGCCAAACTGTCACTACGCTAGCAAAATATATTTGATTCGTCACAGGCCACTTAATGATGCGTATTATTTTAAAATAAAATAAGTAACCAAATTGATAATTAGATTGCTAAAATAATGGACATGAGAGCTAAGCAGCTCTCATGTCCATTTTTTTATTAAGAGTAGCTTTAAGTTAAATCTATTTTTAAGAAAAATATTACATAATGACTAGTCAAATAAGAAAGAATAATAAATAAGAAGGATATAAATAAGGTATTTAATTTAATGGATTACGATAAAAGTAAATTACTCCGTTGCTGTAGTTAATAATTAATTATTATGCTGTTGATTTTTACAGGTTAGCCGGGTAGGCAAAATATAACTATTTATATGCGTCGAATACTCGTTTGAAGTACACTTGTCTTCCTCGAATTACACTTGACATTACGGCCTCAAATCGCATTTACCGGGAAAACAGTAAATAATTTATCCGGCCAAAAAATTCAGTGCTATCCCTACTGGTAACCTACAAATTGTTTGCCGGTCCCGAAATCACGAATTATATTACAGAAAATGTTCCGTCGCGGTTTTTGAATGAAACGAAACTTTTCAAATGTTGTTTTGCGGCTTAACGTTTTCAGTGCTCTCCGAATTACTTTTCAGTTTCAGTTTTCACCGCAGGTTGGATAAAATTCGGGACCGCAACCTTAACTTGAGTTATGAATTGATAAAGTCAATTTAAATTGTTATTGAAATATTTTAACGAAGTATTTGAAACTCTGTAACAAAGCGACTGATGGTTCTTTGTGTAAGGCCGCTAATAAACTGCTGTAGCAACAAAAATACCTACAAGCCCTTTGTGCCTAATAAATCCAATTAGCCAAGTAATTCATCAATTTTGACGATCAAATTTCTGTAACTATTTAAAAGGCAATTTCCTTTCGTTATTTTCAATTAGCTTTCTCGTTTTACTATAATAAACTGGCCAAGTGCGGGTCGGACCCGCACAAATAGGGTTCCGATTAAACAAAATTTGCCGTAAAAGTACAACGTACATCGATAATATAAATACCGTGTTAATACTAAACATGCTTATTTACTACAACGCCATCTAACGAATGTTTTACGAACTTCCAGACTTAACACTAGAGATGCGCCGTATAGTGGTTTCACAGAATTACCGAATACCGAATATTATTCGGTTTAACCTTTACCGAACCAGATGTTCGGCTGAATTATTCGGTTTACCATTACATTGTTTTGCCGCGTAAACAAGTTCTAACATGTGCGCTACGTGCCGCTGCTGGTTATATGAGGAACGAGATGTTGATTTAATTGAGGTTAATAAAAATGTTGATTTTAAGTTTAAAAATAAATGTTAATTTAAAGTTTAAAAATAAATATTGTTGTGAGATTTCAATTAAATGTTGATTTAAGGCTTAAAATAAATGATGACTATACCTACTAACTATAGGTTAAGAAGTAAATATGTTTTCTTTGACTTATAATATAACATGAATCTTATATAAGAAGTTTTGTCTTTTAGTTCTACACCTTGGCTACATGAGCAAAGAAAATATAAATGCTTGAACCGAATATATTTGGCAACAAAACCGAATAATTTGGCAGAATACAAATAATGGAACAGATGCCGAATACGCTGAATACCGGATACCAAACGAATATTCAGCGCATCTCTAGTAAACCAGTGTTTTTCAACGTGTGGGTCGCGACACTCACGACACCCTGGAGGGTCGCGAAGCCTCTATAAGGGGGTTGCGGGGAGTTGCGAAGCCTCAGTAAAAGAAAAAAACAAAGTTTGAAAACATACTTTTACAAAAAATATTAATTATAGAGCATTTGTAGGTGTTTTGGCTGAGAGTGCTTATAATATTTGTTTCAAAAGAAAAATATGTAATTTGTTCCCTGTAGGCCACACGAACGAAACCGCGGGTAGAAGCTAGAAATATAACAAAATACAGATTATAAACAGTGCAAGTAGTCGTTTTTTATTTATACTAAGGGGGTCGCGTCGCGTCATGAAAAAGTTTGAGAAACACTGGTAAACAATCGTTCATAGATGGCGCTATAGTAAAAACACGTTTTTTGTATGGGGATCCCCTTTAATTCTTAACTTTGTTCTGTTTATAGTATTTGTTGTTATAGCGGCAACAGAAATACATCATCTGTGAAAATGTCAACCGTCTAACTATCGCGGTTCATGAGATGCAGCCTGGTGACAGACGGACAGACAGACAGACAGACAGACAGACAGACAGACAGACAGACAGACAGACAGTCAGACAGACAGACGGACAGCGGAGTCTCAGTAATAGGGTTCCGTTGGTACCCTTTGGGTTCGGAACCCTAAAAACTAGGTAGACTCTGAAATTATCATCATCATCATAATAAGCCTGTATTAGTCCAATGGTGGACATAGGCCTCTCCCATCAGATATCTTCTGTCACTATGTTTTGCTTGATAGATCAGCCTTTATAAAAAATACTGTTATGTTAATAAAGGCAAGTTATCATAATCAGCCATCTCTGTCCACTGCTGGGCATAGGCCTCAACTATGGCATGCCTCTGAGCATGATCGCTCATTGTTTCCAACCGCCGCCGCCAGCTAGCTTCGTATATCATCGCTCCATAATATGGGCAATTAGTATTGTATTTCGCCAGATTAATAATAACTGCAGTCTAGCGTTCTAACACAAACTAGAATATAATGTAGTGCAGAATATTGTAGAGCAACTGATAACTATTATAGTACTTAGCTTCTCTATAATATTAATTCACATATCAATTCAGTCAAAAAGTCAAAAACGAAAAAATCAAAAAATCAAAAGTCAAAGTCAAGTCAAAGTCAAAGCATTTATTCAGTATATGGGCAAATTAAAAATTTGCACTTACACTCGTCAAATTAAATTAAATAGATCATATTCAATAAAACATATTATAGATATAACAGAAACATAACTTAATGCTTTGAATTTACAAAAAAAAACAAGGGTATTGAGCCATTTAGCTTTCATCTAGACGTCGAACGTCACACTTAAAACACATGTTTAATTCCCCTGATTAATGTAGGGTTGCCAACCGTACTATTACGAGCACCCGCAACCCAGTGGATGTTTCAGTACTTCAGACAATTTTTATTCAAAAAATTGTGAAATAATGAAACATAATAAATAAATAAAACGCAGACTAATTGCAGTACAAATCATATGCCGAATGGAATCGCTCAGCTTTATACAAGATAATTCAACACATCGTTCCACAGACAAAGCTACTATGTCTTTACGCTCTTTAAAGTTACAATTTTCAGTTACATATATTAGTGAGCCACCACGAATTGCATTCTGTCTAATGAATGTGCTGGCAATTGTATAATTTTTTAATATTGGTAACAATGTACCTTTCACAAACCAGTGTTCAGTAATACACATTAACTTTATAAAAATCGAGATTGTCTTAGATATTAGTTTAAACTAACAAAGTCTACTACGCTACAATTACCCCGCATAGTAACACCACTACATTGGGGCTCGTCTTCGTGATCTGTTACAATATGTAAAACAGGGTCATATATATTGAATGCTAATAATTTAGCAATGGTCGACTTATTAGTCTTATTGAGATACAAAGTATCCTTTGTCAATATTACTTTACTAATAAATTTGTTAGTTTCAAAATACAAAAAGTCGCTCAAGCAACACGTCAAATTGTACAGTGCCAAGTTCAATTTATGAGCATGCTTATTATAAGTGCAACTACTCGTTTTTAGATACGGGAATGAACAAACTATTATTTTACTAATGCCTCTGCTGGCAATGTCTGATAAAAGTTTAATTAGAATATTAATATCAGTTTTTTTAAAGTTTGTGCTATTACCTAGCTGCAATACAATAGTACAATTTTTGTGATACTGAAAGCTGCTTATTTTTTAACATAAATCTGCAATTGGTAAATTAGGGCAGCAATTGTTATAAACATTTTGGTTCAATCTAGTGTCTAATAAGCTACCCATACCTACTCCTATTTCATTGCTAAACACAATGGTCTCTCTAGCAGGCTCCGGCAGTTGTAAAGGACTGCCAGAGTCCACCTCGGAGGCACCAGTGCACTGCAACGATGACACTACTTCCTGCCTAACCAAGTCAGTCTGTGCATGTAAACTTGCAGTATTAGCTGTACTTGGTGAGCTGCTATCCTCTTGGTAGCATTTACTTTGCACGCCAGAGATAGGAGCCCCAATTAAAACTTTTGAGGCGCACATTTCTTTTAGTAATTCAGCCTTTTCTTTAAATTCTATTAACCTACCTTCACTCCCCTTTATCTATGGCAAGGAAAAATAACAGAAAGTCGGTTTCACAGCGGAAGCACGTCCTATCTCTACAAGTGCATTTCTCTAACATACGAGGCTTGCACTCAAATATCAATGCAGTCCACCACCACCTCGAAACTGCAAAACCGCACCTTCTGTTCCTCACGGAGACGCAGATTAAATGTCCAGCTGACGCAGCATATCTCGCTTACCCAGGCTACGTCCTCGAGCATCGCTTCAGGGCGCGTGCTGGAATCTGCATGTATGCTCGCGATGACATTTGCTTTCGGCGTCTCCGTGATCTTGAGGACCCCAAATTTTCCACCATGTGGGTTTTGGTTGACACTGGTATGGAGAAAATTCTCTATGCTGGTGTCTACTGTTCGCACAGCGGAGACGAGGAGGCAACTAGGCTCACAAACTATCTCAGTGAGGCGGCCGACGTAGCCCAACAACGGTATCCATCAGCTCAATTAGTGCTTCTGGGGGATTTTAACGCCCACCATCAAGACTGGCTATACCCATACCAGAGCACAGACCATGCTGGTCGAGAGATGCGCAAGCTTGGCTTGACGCTAGACCTCACTCAGCTGGTCCAGGAAGCAACAAGGATACCGGATGTTGATGGCCATACAGCCAATTGCTTGGACCTTCTGCTGACAACAGATCCAGACCGCTACTCGGTGTCGGTTTTATCACCCTTGGGTAGCTCCGACCATTGTCTGGTAAAGTCTGTATCAGTCTACTCCCCACCCGATCCCAGCCCGAAAGGGTCTCGGCGGGTATGGCGATACAGGTCAGCAGATTGGGATGAGATGCGAAGCTTTTTCGCGTCTTACCCTTGGCGGCAAGTTTGCTTTTCTTCGAGCGATCCCTCAACTTGCGCGGATGCTGTGACAGAAGTATTACGCCAGGGTATGGAGTATTACATACCTTTTTCTGACGTCCCTCTATCCAGCAAAGCTCGACCTTGGTTTAATTCCGAATGTAGAGATGCTGAAGCGTCAAAGCATAAGGCTTACTTAACCTGGGCTGATGCTCGAACCCGCAAATCTAGAGATGTTCGCGAAAAGAAGAAAGCCTTTAACAAAGCCGCTAAGTCTTGCAAAAAGGCTCTCAAGAAGGCTCGCTTCGACCACATACGCCGAACTGGGAACAAACTTGCTTCTTACCCCTCGGGTAGTGAAGCGTTCTGGTCCCTGGTGAAGTCGATCGAAGAGAACTTCTGCCGTCCCTCACTGCCTCCACTGCTGAAACCCGACCCGATCGCTAGCTCACACCGCTAAAGAGAAAGCAAATCTATTTGCTACTCTGTTTGCGGAATCTTCACGTTTAGATGCTGGCAATGCTGTACCTTCTAGTTTGCCGTCATGCGGGACGTTTATGTCGGAAATCCGCATACGGCAAACCGAAGTGCGCAAAGCATTGCGCGATCTGGACGTGAATAAAGCTAGTGGACCAGACGGTATACCAGCTATAGTCTTAAGGACGTGTGCGCCTGAGTTGACTCCTATTCTGACACGTCTCTTTCGCTTGTCTATGGCGACTGGTCAAGTGCCTAAGTCTTGGAAGCAAGCTAACGTGCAACCCGTGCCCAAAAAGGGTAGTCGTGCTGACCCTGCCAATTACAGGCCTATCTCAGTCACTTCCATACTCTGTAAGACTATGGAACGTGTACTGAACCACAGGCTCCTAACATACCTAGAAGCAAACGATCTACTCAGTGACCGACAGTACGGGTTCCGCCGAAACCGGTCTACTGGGGACCTTCTAGCGTATGCCACTCAAATTTGGAGCGAGGCCATTGAGAATCATGGAGAGGCGCTTGCCGTCTCTCTTGATATCTCTAAGGCCTTTGACAGGGTATGGCACGACAGCCTTTATTAGCAAGCTTCCTTCATATGGCCTCCCCACTGGTTTTTGTGTCTGGATATCAGATTTCCTGAGGAAACGGTCTATTCGTGTGGTCATTGATGGCTGCTCGTCTGACCAATTGGCTATAAATGCCGGTGTTCCTCAAGGGTCGGTACTCTCTGCAACGCTTTTTCTGCTGCATATTAATGACCTGCTAAAAGCTGGTATTTTAGGGTATGCAGATGACAGCACCGTTGTGGAGAGTTATATGTCTAGTGCACGAGCCAGTGCAGTACAAATCCAGTCTCATAGAGAAGCGATGGTTCAGCGCTTAAACTTTTCCTTAAAGGCAGTCTCCGATTGGGGCGATGCCAATCTGGTTAAGTTTAATGCTTCTAAAACCCAGGCGTGTCTTTTCTCCGCCAAACGGAGTCCATTTCAACTGGCTCCTACTTTCAGGGATGTGTCCGTGGCGATAAATGACCAACTTGAGCTTCTTGGCATCTCATTAACACCAACTCTCAATTTCGGCTCTTATATTGAGTCTAAAGCCCAGATAGCCTCCAAAAAACTTGGAATTTTGTCTAAGGTGCGACAATACTTCACACCGGGACAGTTGCTCAATCTCTACCAAGCACAAGTCCGGTCGTGTATGGAGTACTGTTCTCACCTCTGGGATGGTTCTGCCAAATACCAGCTGCAGACACTGGAAGCTATTGAGAGGAGAGCCAAGAAGCTCATCAACGACGACCAACTAGTAAGCAAAAGACTCCAGAGTCTCGAGCATCGTCGCAAGGTCGCTTGTTTGTCGGTTTTTTATCGGATTCATTTCGGAGAGTGTGCATCGGAACTTCATAACTTGATTCCGCCATCCCCTTTTTATAATCGGACTAGCAGGGATACTAAGAGGCGCCACCGCTACATGGTGGATATACCATTTACGCGTACAAAGCGATTCGCTTCTTCTTTCATCATACGTACTGCCAAGGAATGGAATTCCCTGCCCGAGTCTGTGTTTCCGATTAGATACAACATAGGGGTCTTCAAGTCGCGAGTGAATAGGTATCTTTTGGGTAAGCGCGCTACATCATCGACCGCATCGTCACTTAACATCAGGTGAGAGAGTGGTCAAGCGATACCCATTATCACATAAAAAAAAAAAAAAAAAAAATTCTTTGTTACTGCGATCTAACATCTCTAGACAATGCTGTAATTCTTTACTTAAGTCGATGTTTTTCTTACAAGTCTTTAAATTTATTTGTTTAATATGGTGATATTTTTTTAATTTATGTATATTTTTCCTAATGATTTTCTTATACTTAATGTACTTTTTAATCTTATTGGAACCCTTCATAGAGACATTAGTAGAACCTGAGCCGATGAACTCTGTATATAGATCCAAAGTGTTGTCTTGATTAGTATTATTTTGCAATACAGGAGAGGTCGTCATTTCTTCTAGTTTATCTTTTGTAAATGAGAGCTCTTGCTCCAAATCCCGGATATAGGTCAGTATACGTTCGAATAGTTCTTGGTTTTGCGCATGTACATCCATTGTTTCTAGAAGCCTGTCACGCTGATCTCTCAGGTCTTCCAGAGCAATGTCATACTCGGCCAATTAGTGTTTGAGGTCTGCGTTCTTCTCCAACATCTTTGCCATGTCTGATTCATGATCCTGAAGTTCTTGCAGCAAATCTTTTTTGGAGTCCTTGCAGGTTTTCAGTTCCAGGAGAGCCGCCTTCAATTTAGCCTCAATATCCATTCTACGGGTGGTCATTGTGGCTGATATTGTCTCTGCAAACCAGGAAGGAGTACCTTACTTTCAAGCTAGCCAATACAGTTTATTTATATGTGACTAATAATTGATACTAGTTAGATAATGGTTATTTACAAGTTTAACAATATATCTTAGTTTAAATTTTTATATTTGTTGATATTTTATATTAGGATGTCAGTGATAAAGTGATTATTTAGTTAATATTCAATCAAAACTGTCATGAAAAGTAGGTACACAGTGTATTCTTTATAATGTGAAGTTTGTATTATTTACACATAAGTAGGTAGGTACTATGGATTTATTCGGGATCCTACACAAACATTATTTCTACACTAGAACTGTTAGTTAAACCTTTAATAATACAGTAGAACTCGAAATTAAAAGTTAGGTATATGAATACGACAGGAACATCGAAAATTATGAGAAAAAAATGACAATTTGTCACCGACTTTGATCGAATTTAATGTTGGCGATTTAAGAGGGTGGCAGTGAGTTTATTAAACAATACCTAATGCATACGGTTAATAAAGGTTACGAAAACAATACTCCCCAGGTTTTTTGTTCAGAATCATCCAAAGGTCCAGGATATATCCTAATATGATATACCAAGAGGTCTTTCTCTTGTTTGACAGCTCCAGTTCCCGCGCCGACCGACCGTATTATTGTCGATTTTCGAATCGCACGAAATAAGTCACACAGATATTAGATAACTCGAAATGGTGTTAGTTACCACTTTTGCACTTAATATTTAATAATATTTCTAAGTTTTAATGACTACTTTCCTATTATTTAGATTAAAACCGGCACAGCTGATTTTTGACACAAAGTTGTTGTTCGGTTGTTGATCTCAGAGTAACTATTACTAGAGTCACTAGAGTTATTTAAACATGTGTTTTAAGTGTGACGTTCGACGTCTAGATGAAAGCTGAATGGCTCAATGCTTTTGTTTTTTTTGTAAATTCAAAGCAATAAGTTATGTTTCTGTTATATCTATAATATTTTTTATTGAATATGATCTATTTAATGTAATTTGACGAGTGTAAGTGCAAATTTTTAATTTGCCCATTTACTAAATAAATGCTTTGACTTTGACTTTGAGAGTAGTAATAGCATTGAGGTAAAACCATAGACGTATTAAAAATGATGGTGTTCTGCAGATGTTTTGTCAAATTCAATTTAATCCGTATGCTTTAACGATAAGGTTGTAATTGCTTTGTAGAACAAAACGGCCCAATTGAGAGACACCAGGGTGGGAGTGTTTCCTTCTCTAATAACCTGATAGTCCTATATATGTTCTATACTATATGTATGATATATATGTAGGTTGTCCATACAAAAGAAAGGGACAAACTCCGTTCAAGGTCGTTCTCATGAGGGCCGGTGTACGCGATCGAGTTTAATATGTAGCAGGTCTGTGGGTAAAACAAAGAGTTGTCATCCCGAGCAAATACATTTTGTCAAACGGTTATCATTCACGCGGGGGCACGGGGGAGTGGTTGCCGCCGCCGATTGTGACTAATTAAAGATTAAACACATATCGCCTTACCGTCCTTACCGACAACGTCCAATGTATTTTTATTAAGAGAAAAGGATAGAATACGATATTATGTAAAATGGCACCAATCCGTAAGTACTTAATACGCATTCAAATAAAAAAGATTTTTCCAAATCAGTCAATAAATTACGGAGTTATGCGGTAACGTAACACACATTCAAAAAACACAGTCGAATTGAGAACCTCCTTCTTTTTATGTCGGTTTCATAGAATAGTATGAATAAAAAAAATAAACAAAACTAAATTAAAATCCGGTCCAGTCACTTGGGTTGGGAGCTAAGATACCACAGACATAATTATACAGTATACACACACATGTCAAACTATTTTCTTCAAAATGTAAAAATAGGCAATTTCATTTCGCGCTATAACATCTGTTTACATAATCTACGTTATGTATGCGGGTTTTAATTCGAAAATCTGAACTTAATTGTGAAAAGTGACTCCGTCGTCTCAGTTTGTTTTTCCTGACCGGTTTTCGCAGTATCTGAGGACACACGATGGCATTCCGGATACGCAATTTTTAACATAAGCGCGTGCTGTTGTTTCGACTGCCGAGCTACGTGTGAGCGAGAATATGCCAGCCAGCTTACTCGTGGTATTCGACAATGCCAGTTCGAGATGTTCCGTCTAGTAGTATATGTCTATGAGTAATAGTTACTCTGAGGTTGTTAACACGCAGATGACACCTTGACCAGATGGCGCTATACAAAATACACGCTTTTTGTATGGGGACCCCCTTTAATTTTTAACTTTATTTTGTTTTTAGTATTTGTTGTTATAGCGGCAACAGAAATACATAATCTGTGAAAATTTCAACTGTCTCACTATTATGGTTCATGAGATACAGCCTGGTGACAGACGGACAGACAGACAGACAGACAGACAGACAGACAGACAGACGGACAGCGTAGTCTTAGTAATAGGGTCCCGTTTTACCTTTTGGGTACGGAACCCTAAAAAAGCATGCCGACGAATTGAGAACCTCTTCTTTTAATTTAAGTCAGTTAAAAACGTACAATACTGCTTTGTTAATCTCTACCATAATTAAATTTAATTCTATCAGTCACTTGCGATTACAGTAAATACATCAACCTAACTACCTACTCAGTGTAGGTTACGCTTTAATCTAAAATCGCTCTCACAATCATACTCGTACCTACAGAGATATAGTACGGGAAATGTACTCCTATCGACCAGGCCAAGTCGTCGTTAAATCCGAGGGCCCTTATCAGCAGTCTCTTACGTAAGAGCTTGGTTGATTGTCTAATGACTTGATTTTCTGCCTCGTAAAAGATACACTTAGATCTCACTGTCTGTGTCTCAATTAGTTATTCTGGTTGTGAATCTCTGATTGCATGAAGGGAGTACAAATGAGGTTAGGCAATTGAGAGGCAAATATGATATTATACTGCGAAGAAATAATTTTTATTTTTCGTAAGGGTAACAGTGAACTGATTTCATCTGCAAATTGAGGCAAAGTATTAATTCGATATACCAAAAATTTCATAAAAAATAATTAATAAAAACTAAAATAATTAAGATAGTTTAAAAATAAATAAAAAACGCCACATCCATGCCACGCGAATCAGTTTCACTAGTAAGTTTGAGACGCTTATCGTCATTATCTCTAGAGATACTGATCAGATTTTGATAAAATTTGAATTGGACCACCTTGGAGTTCGTGAAACACAAACATATCAAGCTTAGTCGGAGGAAAAATAATACTAGTAACGTGTTACCCACATTTCTAGAAAGCTTTTAATTTTTTAAATAATAATAATCTAAAATTATTTTACTATTGAATATCCACCTCCGGAAAGTTATTTAAATAATTAATAAATAATTAAGAGCGAACGCGGGTGCACTTTTCCTTACATATGTATTCCTCCGTTTCCTGCCTGTTTGTATGGAAAAGTGCACCCCGATTTCGTTCTTAAGTAATAAACGTTTTACATTATTATTAAAAAACAATTCAGTGCAAAATGTATACTCAGGAGATGCGTGTAATGTAATCCAAAAATACATAATCTAAGGAAATTATTTGTGAAAATAAATTCCAGTAACACGGATTATATAATACATAATGTGTGAGTCGGAATAACAGCACAGTATTAAACATTTGCTCTTATTTGACATTATTCTGTTATTATACAAAATAGCATATGGTTTTTATAAAAATCATTTCAACTACGTGTTGAAATAATTTTCGTGAAGCGATTTGAGCTATTGTTAGAATCGATAAATCGCTTGTTACGTGTTACATGCATTTTAATTGTCTCTGCTATGTTCGCTATGCATAATATGGCCTACACCGACAAACGATATTAGATACGTAGTAACGTATAATACGTATTTATCTACGTAGCTGTTATGTATGGCTACGTATACGTAGCCGTGATTCGTTTGTCGCGATGGGTAGCATAGCTTTACATAGCTGCAACATGACAGTTTAGTCTACACCAACAATGTTAGTTGAAAAATACACTAATATCTTAAAATAAAAGAAAAATACACAAAAACAAACTAAGAAAAACGTCCAATTGCAAAACTCGCCTTATATAAATATTGACTGAGTAAATGTGCTTACTCACGATTTCTTATAACCTTTTAACGGTCGAACACTCGAATAACGAGAAGAAATGTATTTAACCGTTAGTGCTATAATAATAGCATAAAGGTCGAATGAAATATGTTTTACCCTTACGCAGAAAGACGGGTGCAATAACATTGGACGAGTAGAACTGTGTGTGTGTGTGTGTGTGCGTGTGTGTGTGTGTGTGTGAGTGCGTGCGTTCGTGCGTGCATGTATCTGTGTGTGTGTGTGTGTGTGTGTGTGTGTGTGTGTGTGTGTGTGTGAGAGTGCGTGCGTGCGTGCGTGCATGTGTGTGTGTGGTCAGTCAATCAGGCATGTGACAAAACCAATATGTCTAGAAATTAATTAAAATCCAAAATGTATGTGTATTGAGGCACCGACTTCAAATAGAGAATTGGGTAACGCTTATAATAATTTTAAGTAAATTATTTTTCGCTTTTGAGTACCATTTTGTGGTTATGAAGTCGGTTTTATTTTTTTTGAAAAATAACTTATTTTACCCTTTTTAGTGCAAAAAAAGTTTTAATGAAATTACATGCATCTATTAAATTTCGTGTCTGGGCCGTTATACACTGACGGATATATACTTTTTGAAAATTTCAAGTACCTATAACGGTTAAGAAGATACAGATCTGTAAAGTGCGCACATATAGACACACGGACGGACGGACGGACGAAATGTCCAAAATGGCCCTGTGCAATTAAAGCATCTGACATACACGATAATTAATTACAATAGTAATAAAATAGACACTTAATTATCGTCCAAATACTTTTATAACACGGACTAGTTGTATTCCAAAATGAATATTAAAAAGTATTATTTGCGATTATTAACATTAATTGCCGCCATATGGCCAACAGAGTACTGAATCACTCTACTACGTTATAAGAGGCACTTCCCTATATTGTGGATACCCGAATTATGAAAGCACTGTGTAGCCAACCTAACAACGGAAAGTATTATTTACGTAGTAACTATTATATAATATGTGGTTTTATGCTTATATTTTTTTTTGCTGTGTTGATTGGTACAAAGTACGTTCATAATTCTGAGTTATTTAATTATGTATGCAGTGTCGCGGGACTGAAATGGCCGCCATCTTCGCCAAATGTCATGTCATGTCAAAAAATATTATGTATGTTTAAAAAAGTTTGCACCCTAACAAGACTTTGCCCGGTAGAACATTCCTGTGAAGACAAATTATTTATATTTATATATAATTATTTATTATAATTATTAATATATAATTATTTATTGAGGGCCCGGTGGCGTAATTGGGAGAACGGTCGGCTTTGATGCCGTGGTACCGAGTTCAAACCGCCGTGCACCAATGAATTTTTCTATCGAAAAATATATGTGCGCTTCTCACAGTGGCCCTCCGGTGAAGGAAAACATCGTTAAGAAACCAATAACCCCCGCATGGTGGTAGAACATATCTAGTGTCCGCCTGGCCAGCTACCACCCTCAAGTCAGAAAATCTGTCGCCAAACATCTAATGTTTTCCGGCAGCTATCCTTGAGAGCCAGTTCCCATTCTAGTCCACTTCTCTATCTTCGACCGCATCATCACTTAGCAACAGGTGAGATAGTGGTTAAACGCTTGCCTATAAGATATAAAAAAAAATTATCCCCACCTTTATTTCTATCTCGCTCACAGTTACCGTAAGAATATCTTATATGCAATAGCAACCTCCATTGTGTGTAATCTTCTTGGGACTCTTCTACTAAAACTAGTACATTCTCCTATGTTTGAGGTATTTATCTCCATATCTCTGGTGATACTAATCAGATCTCGATAAAATTAAAATGGGACCACCTCGGAAACGTATCCTACCTATTAAAAAAAGAATCATTTGAATCCGTTCACAATTGATGGAAAAATCGCGTAACATACACGCAAAAAAAAAAAAAAAACATACAGACGAATTGAGAACCTCCTCCTTTTTTGTGAAGTCGGTTAAAAAATAGAGACGAAATGAAAACCTATTTTTGTTCCATTGCACGTGTTAGATTATTTTCATAGTACATACAGAGTTGCGAAATATTTCCAATGTTTTATGATGATTTAATTTATAAATTAATAACGTTGCCTCAAATAAGGGTGTTTATACAGTGATAGATACATTTGAGGGTAGTCTAAACCTTCCAAGATGTGCCAGGACCGCCATCTTGGTTTTCTGTTTGACTGATGCTTTAAAAGGGCGGTAGAAACGTTTATTGAGACACTTTTGCTCGAGCAGCCTTCGGGCTAACATCGTCACCTTTACTCTGTCGGGAATATCGTTCAGACGACAAAGTGCTGTCCAACTCAATGAAGCTAAGTATTTGTATTACAAAATCTATAGAATAATTATGGCTAGAATGTGGTTTTCTAGGATATGTTTATAATAATGATGGTTTCACCTAGGAATAATGATGATAAAGTGTTTTAGCTTCGTTGAGGGTGGTAAGGAAAAGCTATGAGGGGTGGTGGAGGCCTTTTGGAGGAAACCTCATAATATTTTGTATAAATTGTCTAAATCGGTAGTGATTTTCATGTGTTATGTCTTGTTGAAACTTGTTATAAAGCCTTGTGACTTAACATTAAATACTTATTGGTATATTGCTGTTCTCTTTGTTCTATTGTCTATTATAATGGTCCTGAGTCTCCTGATGGTACATAACCTGTTGTTATAATGATGAAGGTACAAATAAAATGCTTTCTCGGTGATGTCCTGACTTTTATATTTTATTAATAAGTTTTGGACGTGGTTCCAAGTGAATATTTAGCTCCAGACATATTAAATTTATGCTAGATTACTAGACTACCGACCATCCACCCACCTTGTTATTGATGAGTAAGCTAACACACGCAATATGTTACACTTATAGAGCAGCGAACCTCGGAACTATACCTCCAAAACTAACCAAAATATTTTGGAAACGGCGTATTGAAGCGAAATAGAACTATTAATGGCGAAGATAAGGGGCATGTCTTGTTTATGGTGGAAGGGAAGTCTTTAGCGATGGCGGTCGGGGAGGGAGAATTACGTCTTTATGTGACGCTCAACGTGATACATACGGGGCTTAAGATTGGCTTTATAGATTTTTTGTTATTCCATCGCCAGTGAAAATGTGTCTTCTAGGTAAGCGTGCTACACCGCCAATCATATCGTCACTTAACACTAGATGTGATAGTGCTGAAACATTTACTCGATATTATATACATAGAAAATTATATGATTGTTATAGATAGATAGATAAACTCTTTATTGCGACACCAAAGATACAGATACCTAAATTATAACTTTACAGTTTAATTTTATATACAGTTATTATATTTATTGTTTTGTCCACTTCCATGCGTAAACCACTAAGGGCCTTTTATATTTATAATGTTAGAAAACTAGAATATAACGTGACTATTATTTCGATATAGCGAAGCCTTTATAAGGATCACGAGTGCGGGGCGCTCACCGACGTGTCCAGCCTCACACTGAGACAGCCTTAACCTCTTTTTTTTTTGTATATTACATGTCATATATTTCCTTTATATATGATATAAGCGGCAATAGCCTAATGGCTGAAGGTACGCCCACACCACAGCGTATTGCGTGCGTGATCTAGGCGGCGATCAGATAGTGCAGTAGTATTTGTATCAACTGGTTCACACCAAACGCGATCAGAAAACAATGAACACTTAGATCGCGCCCGCAGGACGCAGAATGCCGCGGCGTGGCCGTACCTTAAGGCGTCAGCCTGGCAATTGAGAGGTCGTGAATTCCATCCCCACATATTGCACTAATTGACGTTCACCCACTCCAAACCTGCATATAAAGCTTCTGTTGGGGGGGTTACAAGACTACTAGTTGTTGCTTGCTAGTAATTGTAACCACAATGCTAGTAAGCTTTTAAAACAAATGATATATTTTTAACCGACTTCACAAAAAAGGAGGTTCTCAATTCGTCTGTATGTTTTTTTTTGTGTGTATGATACGCGATTACTCCGTCAATTGTGAACGGATTCAAATGATTCTTTTTTTAATAGGTAGGGTACGTTTCCGAGGTGGTCCCATTTTAATTTTATCGAGATCTGATTAGTATCTTCAGAGATATGGATATAAATATCTCAAACATAGGAAAATGTACTGGTTTTAGAAGAAGAGTCGCAAGAAGATTATACACAATGGAGGTTGCTATTGCATATACTTTTGAAGACTAAAAAATATGATCTTGAATAATGGTTTTACATCTTTCTTCACGTTGATTTTGGTTTTTAACCCTCGACGCAAAACGAAGGAGTGTTATAAGTTTGACGTGTGTATCTGTGTGTCTGTCATCGTGCCATCGTAGCGCCCAAACGGATGAACCGATTTTGATTTAGTTTGTTTTTTTTATAGATGTTTTTGTCGAGAGTGTTCTTAGCTTTATTTCATGAAAATCTGTTCAGCCGTTTCAATATTATCAGCTCTTTTTTGGTTAAAAAAACTACGATAGCAACTTTCGTGAGCTCGTAGTCCTTTGACCGCGGACGTCAAAAAATCAAAATGGCGCTGTCGCAGTATCTTGTTACTTCAATGATATTGCAAAAATATGGTAAGGTGATCTAATTCTGAGACATATTCTTGGAATGGCCTCAATGTACAAAGTTATACATATGCTTTGATTATAAACTCGGATTATATGTACAAATCAGTCGGGGGTGGTTTTAATTTTTTGAATTTAAGTATTATTGACAGATATTCTTACGGTAACTGTGAGCGAGATAGAAACAAAGGTGGGGAGAATTAATTTGTCTTCACAGGAATGTTCTACCAGGCAAAGTCTTGTTAATGTGCAAAGTTTTTGAGCACCTAATATTTTTTGACATGACATGACGTTTGGCGAAGATGGCGGCCATATCAGTCCCGCCCGCGACACGGCATACATAAATAACTCAGAATTATGAACGTTCTTTGTATCAACCAACACTGCAAAAAAAAATTATAAGCGTAATACCACAGATTATATAATAGTTACTACGTAAATAATACTTTCCGTTTTTAGGTTGGCTACACAGTGCTTCATAATTCGAGTATTAACAATGTAAGGAAGTGCCAACTCTTATAACGTAGTAGAGTGATTCAGACTGTGTGGGCCATATGGCGGCAATTAATGTTAATAAACGCAAATAATACTTTTTAATATTCATTTTGAAATACAACTGGTCCGTGTTATAAAAGCATTTGGAATTATTGTAATAAAATAGACAATTAATTATCGTGTGTGTCAGATGCTTTTATTGCACAGGGCCATTTTGGACATTGTCCTATGATACCTTGATGACATCATTATGACTAGTGAATATTTTCACGGCATTTAAAGTCAATTTTTTAGGGTTCCGAACCCAAAGGTTACCAAATGAACACTTTCTGAGACTTTGTTGTCTGTTCGTTCGTCCGTCCGTCCATCCGTGTGTTCCTAGTGTCTAATGTGCGCACTTTACAGATGTACCTTCTTAACCGTAATAGGTACATACTTGAAATTTTCACAAACTATATATCCGTCAGTGAATAACGGCCCAGACACGAAATTTTATAGATGCATGTAATTTAATTAAAACTTGTTTTGCACGAAAAAGGGTAGATAAAATCTTTTTCAAAAAAAATAAAACCGACTTCATTGCCACAAACAGGCACTCAAAAGCGAAAAATAAATTACTTAATATAATTATTATAAGCACTACCCACTTATTTATTTGAAGTCGGTGCCAGCCAAGTCTAATAGGTAGTAGATAGATACTACCTACATGTATCTACCTATTTACTACTACTACATACATAGTATCTATCTACTATCCAATAGACTTGGCTGGCACCGACTTCAAATAAATAAATGGGTAGCGCTTATAATAATTATATTAAGTATTTTTATTTTTCGCTTTTGAGTGCCTGTTTGTGGCAATGAAGTCGGTTTTATTTATTTTTTAAAAGATTTTATTATAGAAACTATAGAAAGGGTTTGCTTATAAACTAAGTCTCCGTGTGTGAGAAACAAAGACGGACTCGCTAAGGAAGTGGACAGGGTCTTGACTATTTGATAAGCTTCGTTAAGTGAATACGACATGTTATCAGCACTCCCGAATGTGTTGCTAACTTAATGCGCGGATTCGTGTATCTCCGGGGTATGTACATACGGGTGAGTACAATTTAATGTTACGTCATAAGATATTTATGTACTTAATACCTACTCTACATCTCAATACCTATAATTATTAAACAGTATAAACTATATAGTTCAGGAGCGCATGGTTCCTATTAGCATTTCGTATCAAACTGACGAACAATTCAATTTTAACACGCCTAACTTTAGTAAGTAACAATTTTGATCTACCTTTAGATACCTTATTTCATCAAACTTCAACTTCAAATAATTTATTGTTCATACTACAGCAGGGCTAGTAGCATGGCAAGGGGACTATTTTGTCTTTCCACCCCGTGTTTTGTTTGGTAGATAAGGCAAAATATAAGTAAAGTTTTTCGACAATTATTAACGCCCGCTGGCTTTTAATCAGACCAGACGTACTGATGTGCGCCATCGATTTATGGTGGACATTCCATCTACCCGCACAAAACGTTTCGATTCGTCATTTATCATACGTACTGCCAAGGTATGGAATTCCTTGCCGGTGTCTGTGTTTCCCAGTAACTATAACCCGGGGTCTTCAAATCGCGAGTGAAGAGGTATCTTCTAGGTAAGCGTGCTACATCGTCGATCGCATCATCACTTAAAATCAAGTGGTCAAACGCTTACCTATCTAGTATAAAAATAAAAAAATCTTTTTTAAACTTTTTGATACGAAATAAAATCAAAACTCGGGGTTAAACTTCACCAAGCGTTTAAATTGTTGTGCTGATCTCCTGTCAGTGGCGAAAAACAGAGAAATAATTTTGTCTTTCCCCCGGGGATAAGGCCATGCTAGCCTTGCAGGTAGGTGCATGGTGACTTAATATAAGATGATCTCTGTAGTGTGCCTCTAGGGTGTACAATATTTCAGTTAGTTTGATAAAATTAATTGGAATCAAAAGATGTCGCAGAATACAATTAAATCACATATTTATTACATTATATTTCAGCGTAACCCTTGTTATAACTTGGTTACTAAATGCTGTTAGCTTACTATTTTCTGAAATAAATAAACACCGAACACGACTATACAAAATTATGTCAAAATCTATTTGTGCTTACTAAATGTCAAAAACGTATTTACAATTTATCAAATTAATACCAATATTATTCAAAATGATCAATGAAATATTATATTTGTATCCTTTAAATATTCGTCAACTGTATAATAACATTTTTTTATTAATAGTGCATTCAAAATTTTTTTTAAAATAGGTAAGTCACCACGTTATATCAGATGTGTTCACAGATAAATAAAAAGTTTTAAAGGTACACGGTTTGTTTTTGGGGGAAAACGTACAAAGATTAAACGAACAACGCGACCCAAAACTTTAAAATCAAGAAACTTTGCCATCATACTTAGTAGTTCACCTGCGAATCCTAAATCTGCTTTTTCGCATACAAAATAAATGGTAAATCTTCTAACTAAGCACTAGTAGGGTACTTAAAAACACCCGCGCGACGGTCACAACCCCCAAACTCAGTACGAATACATAACTCTGCCATAGAAGACAATGACTGCAGTAGGTTAATGCCCAATTTTTTTTTTTACATTGAACTGGGTAGCACTTGACCATTATCTCACCTGATGCTTGTACTATTCATTATTCTGTGCCTGATGTTAACTGATGATGCAAATCACAATTAAAATTAAAAATAAGTTAAGTATGTAGGGGTTAATTTAATTAAGTATGTAGGAAACTAGTAAATACTTGTATTATTAAAACTTATAGATTTAAAATCGGGAATAAAACGTGACTATACTACGGAAGTGCAATGAGCTATTGAGGAATATACGCTTTTGTTGAACCTAGCGGTGTAGCGGCTAAATGCTGCAAAGTGAACAGTTGAACCTATCTATACTAATATTATAAAGAGAGAACATTTGTATTTTTGTATGTTTGTAATGATTTGGCTCAAAAACTACTAGACCGATTTAAAAAATTCTTTCACTAATATATAGAATAGACTTTCGGAATGAAAATAAGCTATATATTATTCCGTTTAAATCAAAGGTACATTTGTGGAGACCTAATTTGCAACCTAAGTCGACTAAAAAATGGTCGAAAAAATACGTTTTTTACGAACGCTGCTCAATTGAAAATAGATGAAAGCATATTTTCTATGGAAGAGTTGTACAACTTAATAATACCTACAAAAAAGTCCGCGACAGCATATGTCTATCTCTTAAGGTTGACTCACAGTAACCATTTTAATTTTTGATTTTTTGTTAAAAAATATTACATAACTTCCAAGGCTATTTTCAAGTATATAGTATAATCCTGATCCAAAAAATTACGTTAATTAGCTTGGCCACATATTAAAGATTAAAATTGTCTTTTGCAGTATATAATTAAAATGAAAACTCTAGAAGATATCACGGATTTCACATACACGCATCGCAAAATTAATAAAATATCTGTAGTGAAACCACAGATTAGGTCATAGTTACTACGAAAATATTATTATAAGCTTAGCGATGCTGTAGATCCCCACCGATCACACAATCAATTTGAAGTCAATATAGTATAAAAATATATTTTTACTGTGTATATATCTATATATAAACCACCCCGACTGATCTATGTATAATCTTTTCAATAAAAGCATTCCAATGATTCTAAACACGACATTTAAAATCTGAGCTGTAAGTTGGTGTGGATTTGAGTATTCTGTAGAGTACAGGAGATGTCCCAGCATCAGGTTAATGCTTCCATGTTCTTACAATATCGTTGAAGAAGAAGATTTCCGAATTTATCAGACCTATGAAAGTTGATTTCATAGCGCAATTAACTAGAAAAAAGCTCATAGTTTTCTAATTATTGAACGAATTTTCATGAATCAAAGCTAAGAACACTCTCGATGAAGACATCGATCAAACAAAAAAAAAATATCAATAATAAAATCAAAATCGGTTCATCTGGTTGGGTGCTAAGATGCTACAGACAGACACAGATACACACGTTAAACGTATAATACCCCTTCTTTGATTTCATGATTTGATTGATTTTGATTCAATCATCCCACTACCTCTGTACGAAAACTCATGATTCAGGAATGCACATAAAACTTTCATTGGTAGGTATATAGCTAGGATTAGAACCAACGACCGTCGGGTCAGAATCAGGGTAACTATCCCTTACGCCAAAGGGCCGTCCAATATCACTACGTAGGTAAGTATTATAAAACAAAGTCCATCTCTGCGTCTGTCTGTCTGTTCGCAATAATCTCAATAGCTACTGAACGGATTATTATGCGGTTTTCACCAATAGCCAGAGTGTTTATGAGGAAGGTTTAGGTGCATAATTCGTTAAGGTTTTGTGTAAATTGTTTGAAATATGATGATTGTTACATATGTTAATATTTTATATTTGATGCAACAAACTGATGCAAATTTTGTAGGCATATATGCTACCCGTGCGAAGCCGGGGCGGGCTGCTAATATACTATATACGGTGATGCGGAGTATGTACGCCTGTCGTGGCTATTCATTTAAGGGTGACTCCTTTTAAAGGTACTTTACACGATGTCAATATCGCTACGCGTTCGATACAATGTCGATACGCATTCAGCCTCGCACAACGCGTCAGAGAGCGCCCTGCAAGCGAGATCCTGAAGAAGGCCTCCGGATAAGGCCGAAACATATTTCGATCGCTATATCGACATCGCGTAAGTCACGGTAAATTCCCGATTTTAAATCTATAAGTTTAAAATGAACGTCAGTTTTTATAATAATATTAGAACTTAATTCGTTTATAATAGGTATTGATTAATGTTTCAATGGGGGCTGAACTCATTTACATTTAAATATCCAAGTTATTGTATTGAGTTCAACCATTTTCACAACTCCATTCGGTCCTGACCGCTCTAAAGATAACTGTCTATAAAATACAAAGAAGTATCTATTCCTGAATTTACAAAGAGTATGCCCGGTGATCTCCGCTGGCCGACCGCAAGTTGTAGGGGGCCCAAGTAGTAGTCCAGCCAACTACGAAAGGTCTAGATAACCTAACAAATCTAGCTAAATTATTATTTCGGTTTAACTTTAACTTTTTAATGGTCCGTTATATACTTCAGTTTTTCAGTTTCAAACATTCTTTATTTAAAATAATTATATAGTTGTACATTTCTAGTGTAAGTTAGTTAAACCTAGAAGCGACATAAAATAATAACAAATAGCAACGCTTTACAAGCTAAACACTTTTTAAAAGCTTATTGCATGAAAATACACATTTGTAATTAAATTGTAAGGTAAGGAACAAATTGGTATCATTATATAATTATTATGCATGTTTTAACCATTACATTACATTTATGAACAAGTAACAATAATCAATTACCTAATTAATCGCAAAAATTAGATGAAATTAATATAACAAGCCGTAAACAAAAATACTCGGCAATCGAGTATTTTAGTTTTATTTATTATTTACTAGACCGTTACCGTTACCGTTATATACTAGAATTGCTCGTCTAAAGGTATTAGATCTGGACCGCTAAGGATGCAATGTTGCACCGATACCATTACAAGTATGGTAGAATTGGATACTATCATCATAATCATCAGTCTATCTCTGTCTGTCTATGTCTGTACTGTACAACATAGGCCTAACTTATGGCACGCCACTGAGCTCGATCTTCAGATCTATGACCATGAAGAGGTATCAGACAAATATAATTGAAAAAAATATTTTTGCTTACAAAATATTAATTGCTATTGATGTTAATACGAGTATGATATTATAGCAACAATTAAAAATATTCAAATAACTAGGCACATTTCAGGTATTTTAATAGTCTGGTTTCGACAAAAATATATTAGCAGTAACCACTGGTTTACAGTAAGATTTAACTGCCTGTTTCAAGTTGCACTGTGGCGTCAGATTCGCGCAACAAACTCGTGCAACTTTATGCATACAAAATGGATTTACGCGCTTGAAAATATGACCCTCGAGTGCGACGCTCAAGATAATTGCAGCTCGTCTCCTAATGAGGACGTAAGGGGAGCTCAGTGCTTACGCTGTTAGCGGCTAACGGCAGCGTTGGTGCTTAGATTTAGCTTAAGTGCTTCGGTAATGTCATTTAGGCCTTCTATAGCTGGCGCTGCAGGTACTTTAGTAATAGGATTTCTGATAGATCGCCGGGGTGTTACATTAGCTAGTAAGGTAAGGTACGGTCATCCTGGGATCTGCGGTGGCGATCAGGTGGTGTTTGTACAGATTGATTCAAACCAAACGCGTTCAGACAGCGATTAAACGCGTAATTGTCATCGAAGCTCCCACCGCAAATCACAGCGGTGTGGCCGTATTTTTATATAACCGAGAATGAGATACTAGTGTTAAGATTTGGAGGGCGAAGCGTCAAGTTAAATAACAGAGCATCTGCGACTTAACGTCTAGAAATGTCAAGGTAATATATAGGTACAGGTAATATACGGTACAGCTTGGACCTTTCAACCAAACCCACTGTACTGACGTGCATAGTTTTGCATCCCAAAGTTTCTATTACAGTTGACGTCATCACATATCTTCAAGCAAGCGTGATCAAGCTTACCATCGTTCTTCGTGTCAATCTTTTTTAAAGAAATGTCTCATGTCATGCCGTTCTAGGCCTAGCGTGTTCACCATCTTTTACAACATAATCGTTTACCACCAGGCGAGATAGTGGTCAACCGCTATTCTATTAGATGTCTGTAAGACTAAAAACTCCGGTCAAGTGCGAGTCGAACTCGTCTGCGGAGGATTCCGTACCTATCCATTATACCATTTATTTATTTACCTTATTTGAGGTTGGTGCCAATTATGCTAGACCTCTATTGTATGAGCTCCTTGTATGAGCTCATAGGCCTATCTTAACTGGCGTTAACTATGTATGTATGGGGACAACTTTAATTCTCAACTTTTTTTATTTTATTGATTTTTTTCTTTATTTCTGCTGTAAGATGACTTCTTGCCAAGATCATGATTCAAGGTCAACGGGAAGTAGGTACCCCATAGGTTTTCGACCTAAAACCTATAGGGTACTTCCAGTTGACCTAGAATTGTTAATTTTGGTTAAAAGCAAGGTCCTACAGGAGAAGTAAAGGAAAAATTCGGAAAAATAAAAATAAAGTTTAAGATTAAGGTAAATTTTGGTACTTACAAGTTTTCGCATAAAGTAAATTTGCCCATATCTTTTTATCGTGTTGACTCAGGACTTTGATTTTTATATGCCTAATAAGGACTATAGATTTCAATATTTGGTATAAATTTCAACTTGCTAGCTCCACCCGTTCCTGAGAAAATCGGTGGTGACACACGGACAGACCGACGGATAGACAGACAGACAGATAGACAGATGGACAACCAAGTGATACTATACTGTTTTTTTTTTCTTTTGAGGTAAGGAACCCTAAAAAAGATAATGGCATTGTCATCATCTGAACAAAACCCTTGCAAAAAAACCGCATTATATCCAAAGCTCTTAATCTCAGATTATAAGTTAAAAATAGCAAATGACTAGCTATCTGAAGTTCCTAATAGAATAATTGGCCGTCGCAAACATTCCGTCCAACTTCGAAGATTCATCGCCAACAAAAGATGTTATAAAGTGTCATCGCGAACTTCTGACAATAATTAATTAAATCGAAGACGCTGAGAACTCTGCTATTGGTGATATTGATTAGTTTCTGTTTACGTTGTTTGTGACCTATATATTTAATCTGCCGCTCCCACGTGAAAAACGAAGTTCGAAGAATTTAGGATCGTTTAAAAAACTAATACGATCGATTTCATAAGCCACGGTAGTCATTTTTACTGACTTCAAAAAGGAGGAGGTTTTTAGTTCTCACCTAGTATGAACTAAATGAGAATTTGTAAACACTTATAATATTTTGATTGAATTGCGATAGTTTAAAAAGTAAAACAACCGACTTCCATGCCCCGCGAGTCAAATTCAGTAGCAAGTTTGAGATGTTTATCGTCATATATCTGGAGATACTTATCAAATCTCAATGAAATTGACAACAGAACCACCTCGAAAATGTACCCTACCTAATATTGTTTTATTAAACAAGAATCATTCGAATCGGTTCACAATTAACGGAGTAAACGCATAGCATACATACAAAAAATTAAAAAAACATACAAATGACTTGCGAACCTGCTTCGTTTTTGGAAGTCGTTTAAATCTTTTATTGAGTTCGCCGCAAACTGACTAGAAAATCTATCATAAAATTCAGCTTAAAAGGGCATCCAATAAAATTCCAATGGACCCCGAACACACCTCAAGAATGTCGGAAGTATATCTTACCTAACTTCATCATTCAGCAATTTAGTAACCAAGGGGTAAGTTGCCGCATTACCCAGCTCGACTAATGTCAGTTCCATTTAGTTTACCGACTAACAATGTTCAAGTTTCATACATCGGACCGAGAGTTCAGCATATGGAGTCTAAGCCCAGACTTTGGCTTAGACTGTTTAGTTAGAGACTAACAGCGACAGGGAAGGTAAGTGTTATTGATACACGTTTTGGGGTAATATATACATTTTAATAATAACATAACTTATCACGCTAAAGCATTTTTGTTTGTCTTCTCGTGACCACTATCAATGCAACTGTGTCGAAACTTCGAGGTAACTAAATAAAATAAATATTATTATTATATCCATTCAAGTGGTAACAGGTGACTCGTTTATTTTTACCCGACTACAGGAGGGTTATGATTTTAGATGATATGAATTTATATACCTATGTATGTATATTCATGTGTCCCCTCACAACTTCTTGACTCTCATTATATTTTGACAAATCAGGTATTGTTGGAAGTGTCTTGATAGTCCGTTCGCATAAACGTAATATAAAAGGATGGTGCACTGCAGATGTTGTGACAAATTCAATTTAATCCGTATGCTCTAACAATAAGGTTGAAATTGTTTTGTAGAACAAAACGGCCCATTCGAAAGGCACCCGGGTGGGAATGTGTCCTTGTCTAACAACCTGCTAGTGCTATATATGTTCTATACTATATGTGGAGTATATATATGACTCGTCGATACAAAAGAAAGGGACAAACTCCGTTCTAGGTCGGTCTCATCAGGCCCGTCTTGCGCAGTCAATGTATATTACGTCTATGTCCGTTCGTTATACTATGATGTGATGTCACATTAAAATCAATATGGCGTCTTCTGGAGGACATAAAGTAATGAAATAAGAAAAAATGTTTTTCTTTAATTTACCCGTGTTGGGTATCAAGTTTTCCATAAATATATATATATTGTTGACTGTTGCTTACGGCTTTGCTTGCAAGCACCCATGGGAAATACCTACTTCTAAAATTAAAGCGTGACTTTTCATTAGTCGTGTTTTTTAGTTTTTAGCTTACGTTTTATACTTGATATGAATAGGTTCACATTAAAACTAAAATATTGCGTAAAATATATTAAGTTCTCATTTATTTTATGCTAAAAACTCCAATACACTAAACATTTCATGTTCCCCATAAAGCATAAAAGACTATTATGCAAGTCAAATCTCCCCTAAAACTCCCTGGTTCGTAAAAAAGCCATGAAGGTTTTGAATTAAAGAATATTTACATAATTTAGGCGGCACAGGTGTTCCAACAGAGTCTAAAAGGGTAAAAAGTTACTTCAGTGTTCCGTCATCAAGTTACCCGTATTTTAGGGTACTTTGGCCTTAAAACTTTTATACGACAACCAAAACGTTTGAATGAAAAAATACTTAAGGTAAACATTTTGTTTATGTTTCACCTTTTTACGTGCTGTTAGAGCAATATGATTAATAATTATAAAGTATTGTCTATTAAATCTTATTATAATTGTCTATCTGCTGTCTATTATTTTTTTGTCCATGTACCGATCTTTTGTTGCGGTATTGCCCGGGACCGTATAGTTGAACAATGTCAAGAAAATTGACAGTGGTTTAACTAAACGTCAAATTCACGAAATTTCCAATCGGCAAAATGTCATATTTGATTTAGATAATATATGCCCGATTTACAAAATTTTCAAGTAGCAAATATTAAAAAAATATAGGAAGGTAACCCAATATAAGTATCAATGTACCTTTATGGATTTTCATAATTTTGTAAGACCTAACCCCCTTTTGACACGCTTTGAGTCAGTTTTAGTAGCAAGTTTGTAATTTTATCGCCATATTATATCTAGAGATACTAATCTGGGCCGGTACTCTCTACATGAATTTCGACCGATAAAGGTCGTCATGAACAGAGATGCAAGTATACAACAGTCTAGCTGCATCTCCCTCTACTAGACGTTTGCGATGACAGGACGCGTTGATATCAATGTAGAGACTTTAGAATTAAAATGGAACCATCTCAAAGATAAAATCTATCCATGAATAAAATAATAATTCAAATCAGTACACAATTGGCAGAATAATTGCGCAACAAGCATACAAAAAAGCATACAGACGAATTGAAAACCTCCTCCTTTTTTTAAGTTGATAGAAAATATAATAAATCTTTAGCGAGTTAACTCAATGCGGATCAAGGTGTGAGAAATAGCTTATTATAACAGCAATTATTGAGAATGTTTCTTTTTGAAATCTAATTTGTATGTAAATTGGGTTTTACCTTTGACGGAAAAGTAAAGCTTTTGGATATGTTTTGATGTTCGTTGAGTAATAAGAAAGGGGAACGGGAGTGTTAAATCAAAAGGGAAATACTTTTGAGGATTTGAAAAGGCAGAAAATGTTGGCTTAGGAACTTCTTATCGGTTTTCTCTAACGCAAATAGTGATGTGTTGCGTCTACCTTGCATTTTCACCAGTAATGTGCTAGAATAATAAAGATAACCGACTTCCATGCCGCACGAGTCAGTTTCAGTAGCAAGTTTGCGACGTTTATCATCGTTTCTCTGGAGATACTTGATTTTTTTCGTACCGTACCGTAACACACCGAAAAATGAACGGACGGCGCACACGGGCCACCGGCCACAAGCCGCCACCGGCATATTTCCTATAGTTTTCATACATTTTATATGGACTCGCCGCACACGGTGACGCCGGTGGCCGCCACACGCTACATGATAAAATGTATGAAAACTATAGGAAATATGCCGGTGGCGGCGTTTTGTGGTTGTGGCCCGTGGCCCGTGTGCGGGGACCCTAAGTCCGCGTTGCGAGAGTTTGTATCAATCGGTCAGCTCGCAGGCCGTCAGTTGTCTCTTACTGTAAGGTTGAGTGTTCGGAGAAAATAGATTGAATAGTAATATAAAGGCGCGCGTCCGATCGAGAGCGCGCGTGACACTACTGACTGAACTTGTAGCCCGCGGAGGTACTAGCATTTTTATAGCTACCACGCGGAGTTTGACAGGCCTGGTTTCATTATTGTCTCGTTTATCATTATTATGAGTGTTCTCTGTACACAATGTTCGAAAATCCACAAAATCCAAACAGTGAATTCATCAGGACATAATATTCCTCCTACAATGCTGAGCATTTCTGTTTATTTTGTGGTACGGACCCTTAAATAATACATCCAAATATAATGCAGTAAATAGGTACATAACAATAAAACACCTTTTGTTTCCTCGATGAAGATATTCACATCTTTGTTGATATTCCTGCAACATTTCACAAAATTAAATAGTGAGGTTGTTATCCAAAATACACAGCAATGACAGCGCTGCAGCGCTTCAGGGGTGTTCTTGCCGGTATTTATTTAGCAGAGATACTCTTACTAACAAAGGGAGCGCAGTGAAGATACCCGCACGGTATCAGAATAAGTTAGAACCATGGCAAAATTAATGCATTTGACCCAAAAAATATAGTGAGCGTTTTATAGTTATTTTTAAATATTTGATTGGCCAAAGTTTAGAACCTATCTCGCCTGGTAGTAAGCGATGTGTTGTGATCAAAGATGAGGAACCTACTAGACTACTACCGGCCTAGAAAAGTTTGGTTCTCAGTGATAAAAGTAAAGGATTTTTAACTGAAAAATAATATCGACATTAAAATTAATAACCGGCCAAATGCGTGTCGGGCCACGCGCAGTATAGGGTGCCATAGTAGCCTGTTATTAAATGCAAGTCTTTACCCGTTATAAACAAGCAACTAGGTACTCCGTCTTTGTCACTTTAAAGGATTTATTCTAAGGATTTTGTATCCGTAAAAAATTATCCAACACCCAAGTTCAACGACTATTACTGCTAAACTTATAAAGGTATCTTAACTGCTATAGTTTTCCTTTAAAGTTCATGAAATGCGCTATAATCACGATTTTTTCCAGATTTTTCAAGCCGGCGGTTTAGCTTTTAGAGGGGGGAGGGGACGCCCTACTGGGACTTTGCACTAAAATTTGCACTTTAAAGTTTAATATTTCGTAAATGGAGCATTCAATCGAAAAATAGTATTACCAACCCTTAAGTCTTTTTAAAAAGACTTATGCAACAATGGCCCACACGATGGGGTAGACGATGAAAAAATAATTCATCCCCACTTCTCTATAGGAGAGCCACCCTAAAAAAAATATTTTTCACAATTTTATTTCAGCTTTTTGTCGGCGTAATATATATACAAACCCCCACAAAATTACAGTTTTCTAGTATTAACGGTCTCTTAGTAAAACCTCGGACAGACAGACAGACAGACAGACGGACATGATGAAACTATAAGGGTTCCTTGTCAGGACTACGGAACCGTAAAGATGCGAAAGTCATCAGATAGCCAATAAGCGGGTAAAGAAGTGGAGCGTAGTTTGTAATTCAGATAAATAATGTATGATCGTACAAAACGAAAAAACCGACTTCATATGCAGCGATAGGTTAAAATATCCACTAACCATAATCATATTATCGAGAATTTGTTTAAATTGTCTATCTCCATATCTCCAGACATTATATTCAAATTTTTATAAAATTTAAATGAAACCAAACGAGAGGAATTATCTCTCAAACAAAAAAAGATGTCTAAAATCGGTCAAGATTTGACGGAGTTCTGAGGTAACAAACATTAAAAATAAATTATAAGTAAAAAATATTTTTAAAACAAGCGTTTATCTCAGACAATGAACTAAAATGTTAAAAATAAATTCTAGTAAGTATTTGACGTTTAGGTGGTACTTACCTATATTTTTAAAAGCTTGAAGCACTGAAGTATAGTAATTACCTAGCCTGAAAAACGGGTAGTGCTTCATTAAAAACTTTTTAGTAGGTAGGTATAGATAACAACTACCTACCTACTACCTAAGTATTTAAGAGAAGGCGTGATGTTTTAAAATATTCCACGGATATTTGATGTGATTATGGGTAAAGTGCTCTTCAAGGAAAATCAATCGACTCGGTGGGGCTATGTTGCTTTATAACAGAAATGCCATGGCCACCTTACAGCTTCATCATCAGATCCTGGCTATCGTTTAAGAGTAAAGTGCTCCTCAAGATGAATCATTTGAGCCCAAATTCGCTGGCGTTACGTTGTTGCCTGCTACGTTATTGATATATCGAGCCCAAACTCGGTAGTCTTTGGTTTTTTTACCACAGATATTCCGTGGCTACCTTCCAGCTTCATCATCAGACCCTGGATATTATCTAGGTGTAAAGTTCTCTTCAAGACGAATCAATCGAGCCCAAACTCGGTAGGGTTATGTTGTTTTATCATGGAGATGCCGTGGCCACCTTCCGTTTCCATCATCAGACCAGCTCCATGGTACCATATCATTGTATTGTCACCGAAGATACATAAGTACACCAAATTTGAATTTGGCTTCCAAGATTCCACCCGAACATACATAGTGACATACATACATACATACATACATTGCAAGTTAAATAAAAGCTTGTAAAAACATTCGAATTGAGAACCTTCATTTTTTTGTGAAGTCGAGTAAAAGCAGGAAGTATCATTGACCTGATGCTTTGGTATCTCCTAAAATTTGTAGAATACTCTACTCCTCGCCAGCTTACAGCAGAAATGTCTCAATAAAACAGCATGGAATGGTCTCAGTGAACAGATTATATACATAGATCACTCGGAGGTTGACTAAAATTTGGAATTTAAGTTTTATCAACAATTTTATAAACAACATTGAACGAATTCTCTACGGAAATTATCGTTCACTGTGACGTAGTACCAAACCCTTTCCATCGCACTACACATAAGAACAATGGATGCACATTTTAATTTAACAAATGGCAAGTTCCCACAGTCCGAAGGCACCAGAGCAAATAAACAACGTAGAACAACGCTGTTTAGACAAAAGATAGCAGATAAGAGAGGAGGTTGGAAGAAGGTTGTTTGGGAGAGATAACGTTTTACGCGATTTTGTTATGGAGAGGGAGACAGTATGTAACATTCTAGGAAGATAGAAAGAGAGATAGATAGATAGATAAACACTTTATTGATCACCAGTTACAGAAATAAAAATGCTTAGAACTTTAAACACATATTTTAAATTGCAGTGTCAATGGGCGGTCTTATCGCTCATAGCGATCTTTTTCGAAGATAGTTCTTAAGACAATTACTGTCTTTTATTATTACTAACTGCGCCCGAAGATTTGCCCGCGTTTAATTCTAGTTATAAGCATTTCTATCATAAAAACTCACGTTCATTTTTAACTTTTAGATTTAAGGTCGGGTATTTATATATTTTGAAGGAACTCGGTAGAGTTCAATCCCCTGCATGCACCAATGGATTTTTCTATCGAAAAATATATGTACGCTTTTAACCTTAGTGGCCTTCTGGTGAAGGAAAATCATCTTTAAGAAACCAATAACCCTAAAAACGCATAAGTTTATTATCTGTCCCCTACAAAATTTAACGCGTTCCTCTACCAAGACCCAATATAAGTATCCAATATAAGAAAAAGTTTCTTGTCCTATCTGTTCGATTGTATTCTCAGACCGACCGTTAATTTGGATGACGTTTTTATTAATCGAATTTTCGGGTTACGTGAGTTAAGTTCCACTTAATTGGCAATTAGTAAGGTTAACGACTGTTTGTGTTTTTGGTAATTTTATATTATACAGGACCGTTACGTATTAGTTTAGTCAAAATGTTGTGGAGACATAAATATAAATCATATATTCAATTATTAAAAAACTAAAAGAACCGACTTCAAACGTTGCGTTAATCAAAGTAGCCAGTAGACGCAGTTACTATTACATAATCTGTGCCAGTAACAGTAAAAAGTTGTAAGTCGTTGAGATAAGTAAATGCGTCGTAATACAAATGTTGATAAAAAGGCTCGGCTGATTTCGTTATAATTTAAATGGGACCACCTGGAAAGGGTACCCTTTGAAACAAAAAAAGAATTTTCCAAATTCGCAAGTCGAGTTGAACTCGCCCACCGAGGCTTCTGTACCAACGTTGGTATGTACCAATTAAGCTAGAACTCATACAACTCAGAGGTCTACCTTAATTGTCGTTAACTATGTATGTACATACATATGGGGGCACCATTTCATTTTCAACTTTTTTGGTTTTTTTCCTTAATTTGTGCTGTAAGACCTTGCTTCTTGCCAAATTTCATGATTCTAGGTCAACGGGAAGTACCCTATAGGTTTTCGACCCAAAACCTATAGGGTACTTCCGGTTAACCTAGAATTGTCAATGTTGGTTAACAGCAAGGTCTTACAGCACAAGTAAAGGAAAAAATCCGAAAAATAAAAGAAGTTGAAAATTAAGGTACATTTTGGTACTAAGAAGTTATCGCGAAAATCTAAATTTGCCCAATCTATTTATTGTGTTGACTCAAGACCTTGATTTTTAATACGCTTTTATTAGCTTCAGACGTATGTATGTTTGTATGTTAGTATGTAACGGAATCTTTGAACATGATTTTAACCCCCTTCAAAACGTCGGATTAACTCGACATTTAGCATACTTATTAAGGACCGATAACAATAAATACATAAAAAAAAAAAAAAAAAAAACGACTAAAAAATGAAAAATAAATAATAGTTTAAAAAAATACGCTTTTATAGAAAATCCAACTTAAAAAATAGAAAATAAATTTTAATAAATTTGAATTAAAAATAGTGTAAGAAAAAATGATTTTATTGTAAAAAAAAGCGTGGGGTGCTTTTCAGGATATTATCAAAATAACCCTTCTAGTCATATCTGTTCATAAAAAGTATTTGGAACTATTAATACCATGCACCCCACGCTTTTTTTTACAATAAAATCATTTTTTCTTACACTATTTTTAATTCAAATTTATTAAAATTTATTTTCTATTTTGTAGTTGGATTTTCTATAAAAGCGTATTTTTTTAGTTTTTTTTAAACTATTATTTATTATACACCCAATAGAGACTATAGACTTCAGTATCAGGTATAAATTTCAAATTACTAGGTCCACCTGTTCCTGAGAAAATCAGTGGTGACACACGTACAGACGGACAGACCATGTAACTTATCAACGGAAAATAAAGCAAAGTGGCTCCACTACTAATAGCATAGACCAGAAGAGTTTATCTAGGTAACCGGTGTTCCATAGATTACCTCGCTTGTATACCATATGTTGAACAACAAAAAAACGTACTACATATAAGTGCAAACGATTGTCATCTACGGTTAATAGCTTAGTAAGATAAAAATAATGTTCGTTTAACGGAATTTAAAATAAAATGTAACGCTGAAATTGTGAATATTTTGATTCTATACTGATGCGAGATATCATAAGAGAATAATTAATATAAATCAAGCTAAAGATTATATCTAACTATTTATATTCTATAATTTATACCCAATAATTAAACTTAATGTTTCTTGTACGTCTACATAGTTCGAAACCAAAATTGTACACCCTAATTGGACCGTGCAAAAAGACAAATTGCATTGCTGTTAAGACAAGTATTATCACTCTGGCTTTGTTCGTTTCCCGTTTACACTTCACTTTCACCGTAAGAATAGCATGGTAATATTCTATTAAACTCTAAAATTAACGTGAAAAAAAGATAAAATATATTTATTCTAACTGCTATATCCATTGAGTATAATATTCTTGGTTAGAAACAAGTCACCAACAGAGCTAAGTATCCATAACTTAATGTTCTTCAAAGGCCGATTGCATTTACACTCAACTATCGATACAGTGGCAACCAGCCATAAAGTCTAGGTATGTATAGCTGGTATCAGTAATCAGTTTTGTTTTTGAAAAAGTGTCACTTCTATGTCTACGTTTAATCTTTCATTTAAACCACTGTAAAAATGTGCAAGCGTCGCTTCCAGCCCCAGCAATATACACCTACATAGTTTCCTACGCTATCAATTATCGCAAGCGTCAAATTGAGAGATAGACAGCTGTATAGCTAGTTATAAATGTATTGGGGCAGATTTGACACGTGTTAGTAGTGTATCGTCATTCTAGACCTGTGTTCGAAACCATATTAAAAAATTTAAAATAATATTATAATATTAAAAAACATAACTTTGGCTTTTTACTAACTACTTTATACTAACGTGGGAGTATCTATTTGTTGTACTGAATATGTTTTCATGCGACATCTATGAGGGTTGGTTTATGCGACGTTCCAACCCTCAATATCACCACATATTGCGCTGCGCACTCAAAATACCGGGTCGCTAGCATTCGCTATTTTTGCTATTTTCCAGTAATAACACCGCGCTTGGCACCGCCTGCCAAGCGCATTTCGCATACAACGAATTTTATTATAAACGCACTTACATGAGTTTTCTCATTTTATTTTTGCATGTTAATGTAGCGTAGGGACGGGACTGTGAACATCAGGCGTAGCAAGACTGTTGCTTTCGAAGGTTTCCTTTGAAACTCTACTAGCAGCTATTCCTTTGGCAATATTTATTTCTAGCATTTCCTTTCAGATTTCCCCAATCTTTATTATAAAAGTGAGTTACCCATTTCTTAATAAAGTACTTGCTATCTTTATACTACCTACCGAATTTTAAGACTTTAAGGCTGAGCTGCACCATTTTACATTAACCGTAACCATAACTATAACTGATGTTTATGTACGGAGTTTGACTGACTTTTGACGTTTGTTATAGTTAAAGTAAGATGGTGCAACTCAGACTAAGTAGGCCCAGTAAACGCAAATAAAAAGTAGGCACAATTTCTGACCACCTCGTCTCACTGCAGTTTTAATTTTCAGACACGATATGACGTCACCATCTTAAACGATATTATCACTTAACATCAGGCGAGATATGAGTTAAGAGCTCGTATTCAGCCCATCAAAAAGAAAAATACAAATGAAATAGGTGGAGCTACGCGTTTGCTAAAGAATAAAGTTTCGATCACAAATGGAAGCTTTAGAGGTAAGGTTGAATAGGAAGCCTTTGGAAGGCAGCTGTAATAATTATGCGAGACCTATTAGTTTATTAATCCAAAATTATTTTACAAGTCGCGAATGCATTCTTTTTAAGCGACTTAAAAAACTGGCCAAGTGCGAGTCAGACTTATGTCTCGCACACGGAGGGTTCCAAACCACAGTATAATAATATATAAGTATAATATTATATTATATTACCGGGTCAATACCAAACATGCTTATTAACTACAACGCCATCTAACGAATGTCTTACGAACTTCTAACACCAACTAAGTGAACGTTAACACAAAGGTAGGTAATTAATATTATTTATTAATAAGATTATTATAATCGTTCATTGATGGCGCTACAGTAAAAACACGTTTTTTGTATGGGGAACCCCTTTCATTTTTAACTTCGTTCTGTTTTTAGTATTTGTTGTTATAGCGGCAACAGAAATACATAATCTGTGAAAATTTCAACCATAACAATAACAACATTTTAACCTAACTTCGTCGTTTATGAACCGCTTTTGATTATTCTTTTTTTGTTTGTAAGAAGATATCCCGAGTGTAGTACCATAGTAATTTCATCGAGGTCTGATAAGTATATCCAGAGATATGGCGATAAACTCCTCAAACTTAGTACTGAACATTAAAAGCGCGGCATTTAAAGTCGGGTCTTTTAGTTTTTTAAACGATAATATTAATTGTAGACTTTTCTGCAGGTAGAAGGAGAATTATATCAATGTTGCCTTGCTATAAAAAAGCAGCTTATCACTATCAAGAAGAAAATCTGTCCTTACGGTGCCGCGGTGCTCCGGTAGGTAGTTCCTTTAAGGGTCAGAACATTCTAGGCCTATAATAGCGTATTCACTATCATCGACTACATCAATACAAAATACAATACAAAAACTCTTTATTGTATACCAACATAAATAATACAAGGAACATTTAAACAAACATAATAACTATAAGGTTACAATGGGCGGTCTTATTGCTAACAGCAATTTCTACCAGACAACCTTTGGATGGACAAAAATACAGGAAGTAATAGACGGTGCTGTACAATACATAAAAAATAAATAAAATAAAAGTTCATAATAAAATTAACGAATAATCTTCTAATACTATAAGAATCTTTGTCCTGGCATACTGACTGACTGACAGACAACGCACAGCCTAAACCGCTGGTTGTAGAGACTTATATTTGGAAGGTATATTTGTTTTAGTACGTAAGGGTGTATTAAAAAAGGATTTTCCAAAATTCACCCCTTTAGGGGATGAAATGGGGGTTCAAAGTTTGTATGGAGAAACAAGATTAGATAGTTTTTTCTATTCGAAACTTCACACAAGTGCTTCAGTAAATAAATAAGAAAATACGTGTTTCAGGCTTTTTCGAAATTTAACCCCGGAGAGGGTGAAATGGGGTAACAAATTGTGAAAGTCAATATTGTTTTGTATTGCACTGAAATTTGGCATGCAGACAGTTATTATGTCAGTCAGTATCTGTTAAGAAAGGATTTTCTAAAATTCACCCCTGAAGAGAATGGAACGGGGGCTCAAAGTTTGTATGGAGAAACATGATTAGATAGTCTTTTCTATTCGAAACTTCACACAACTACTTCAGTAAATAAATAAGTAAATATTGTTAGGGATTGCGCTGAAATTTAGAATACAGATAGTTATTATGACGTAGGTATCCGTAAAGAAAGGATTTTATTTAAATTTCTCCCCGGATACGGAACGGGGATTCAAAGTTTGTATGGCGAAAAAATATGTGGTAGTCTGTTATCCAAAACGTTACATAGGTACTTCTTTAATTAAATAAGTAAGTACGTGTTGCAGGATTTTTCGAAATGGGGTAGGTAACAAACTCTGAAAATTTGGGTTTTTCAGGCTTTATAAATAAGAATCCCGAAGATGAACACGAGTGAACCAATTGGCTAATTCTTAATTGATGTCTTTTATGATAGAAAGTGTTGTTGTGTAGGCTTCGATTAAATGAAATAGTGGACTGTATTTAAAACTGGTATATTAGAAAAGGTAACGCGTGTGTTCTACAGTATCGGTTCGTATCGTATTGTATCTGTGAAGTTGGAGCGCGGGCGTCTTCGTGGCGCAGGCTGCTTGCTGATATGTTCATTTTAGTTTGAGTACGCGGGCCGCGGCGCACGGCGCGAATATATAAAATATTTGGCTCCAACAGAAAGGTTTTTACAAAATAAAAGGAGTTTTTAACGCGGGCGAAGCCGCAGGGCACTTCTAGTTTAATAATAAACTTAAATATATGTATGTATTTTTAATTTACATATTATACATGTATATATACATAATATCCATATATATACAACATATACACATTATTATACACAGTTAAAATACGTTATCGCTTAATACCAGGCGAGATGGTCGTCAAACGTCTCCCAAGTAGATACTCTTGATTCTGGAGTTCTTAATCATGTGCATGTACAGACAATCACGTGGACTCTGGACGCCAGTGGGTGAAAATGGTCAAAAAAAAAACACCAAACAAAAATTACGCACTCCCGATTCTTCTTCCGATTCGTAAATATTACACACATTACCAATAAAGAAATCCATGGAAGCGAATGATGTGAAAATTCGATTAATTCCCTTGGAAAACTTTTGATGAGACACAAGATTGATTACTGCTTCGATAATGAAGTGGAAATACATTGGATGCACGAAAATATATGAGAATTCTTCGGAATTTTCACATTTTTGCTGTAATCAAAATTGGCAAAAATACTAATAAAATTTAATAAATATCTAAAAACATTTAATCTATATCTTTATGACAAGTAGACTAGTTGTGTAGTGTGTACTTGTGTAGTGGTAAGTGAGCCTGTCCACCAAACCCAAGGTCGTGGGTTCGATTCCCACTCGGGAAAATTCGATGTTTGATCAGAAAAAAAAAAACATAGGATGACGCAAGCCCGCTGATGTTGAGCGGTCGTCGTCACTGGCTTTTCCAAGTGCTTGTGACATACCATAGCAGACTTGGAAAATATAAGTCGGAGACATCCGGCTATGAAAGCGTGCCGGTATTGCATTACCCCATCCCTACGTGGAATGTAATATCCCCGATAGTCACAGAGTTGCCATCGAACTATTCGGAACAATCGTCATTAATCACCAAACTAGCACGAGCAGTGTATATTGAAACGCTTGTCATAAGGCACGCTACTGATTGCTACCTAGTGATTGCTAGTAGGTGTCTCTTCTTCTTAATTAATTTTGAAGACTTAATCACATAGGTACGTTAGTTTTGTAGTATACTAGCTGGACCCCGCGACTCTGCCCGCGTTTAATACTGGTTGTAAACCTGCCTCTTGAATCAGTCTATATATTGTTGAAAACTGCATTAAAATCGGTTGCGATGTATACAAGAGCTAAGCGTGCAGACTAAAGGAGCGACTTTGTTTTAGACTATGTAATAATAAAGAAGAAAAGATAAATTAACCAGTGTGAAAATTTTGTACTTTGATGACACCTCTGCATTTTAAATCAAAACTGAAAGTTATTGTGTGTGATGTTGATGTGAAACTTTTAGGCGCACTGGAGTAAAATTTGACGGAAATGACGTAGCGTCATGGTCTGAAGGCAGCGGAAGTGACGTAAGCATCATGTTATATTTTATATATATATAAACGCCCTCTACTGTAGAACGGCGTAACTACGAAGACGTATTCGCTAAAGTTCAAAAGAGCGAATTGTACAAAAAAATATTAATGATGTTGAGAAATAAATTTAATGAACTTGGAGGTTTTACTTCTATAAACGCGTAGCTTTCTACGGACCCTCTTTTTTTTCACATCTGCATTGACATACTTCAGTCAGAGTTCACAAAGTTCTACCCAATTCTTTACTCATGTGCTTCTAACACAAGAACTATCTGTAATGATTATTGAGCCCAAATTGCAATAATCGCAAAAGCTACGTATCAATCCATTCCTTAAGAGGATTATAGAGCGCGTGCGTGTCCATACAAATAGAAGAAGCTTTTTTATATCTCTTAATATTATCCGATTTCGATGATTTTTTTTCCATGTAATTATCACACTATTTCTAGGATATTTAATATTTCAATAACTTTAAAGTTATTAAAACAACTGAAAAAAGTAAGACGATTAATTCTAGAAAATAGTGTGATACGTGGAAAAAAGAACCATCGAAATCGGATAATATTAAGAGATAGAAAAAAGATTTTTCTATTTGTATGAACGCGTGTCCACGACGCGACACTTTCGACGCGCTCTATAATCCCCTTAATCTCGGGCTTTAAAAACGCCGTACGGTGAAACGCTCTATGGCGCCGCGCCTGGCCCCGCAGCCACTATATATATATACTATATATATACTATATGCCTAAATATATATATATATACTATATGACTAAATATTATAAAACAAAGTCCCCCGCGGCGTCTGTCTGTTTGCGTTAAACTTACAAACTACTGAATGGATTTTCATGCGATTTTCACCAATTGAGTGATTCAAGAGGAAGGTTTACGTGTATAATTCGTTAACGTTTTGTATATTTTGGTTGATGTATGATGATGATTGTTGAAGATACATTCATACATATAATACACTCTACACAACAAACTGATGCAAAAAATTTAGGCATGTATGCTCTACCCATGCAAAGCTCGGGCGGGTCGCTAGTTTTTTTTTATTTTTTTCCTAGTAATATAACAGGGAATGCTTGTTTGTTATTCGCTGCTGGCAACGTATTTACTTTTAAACTATTGTAGTGTCCGTCTGGCCAGCTACCACCCTCAAGTTGGAAAATATGTCGTCGAACATCTAATGTGTTCTGGCACCTGTCCTAGAGAGCCGGTTTCCATTCTAGGCCTAGCGTGCCTAATCCTCAACTGCACTATCACTTACCAACAGTTGACATAGTGGTCAAACGCTAGCTTATAAGTATCAACGATATAGTAAAACGAATAATATAAGAAGTTTGCCGTTTCCAGCCGCAAATAGTAAGGACTAGAATTGAGTGTAAATAAATTCCGTCTCGCCGACAAATCACGCATTGTAATGCAATCTTAATGAAATACGCAAGCTGGCTGGCAGCGGTTGGAAACGAATAGCTTAAGATTGAGCTCAGTGCCGTGCCATAGGAGAGGCCTATGTCCAGCTGTGGACGGAAATTGGCTGATTATGATTATGATGATGATGAATGCAATCTTATTGGATTTTGACCCCCGATGCAAAAAGAAGGGGTGCTATAAGTTTGACATGTGTATCTGTTTGATCTGTGTATGTGTGTGTCTGCCTGTGGTATCGTAGCGCCCAAACGGATGAACCGATTTTAATTTAGTTTTATTTGTTTGACAGGCGACTTAATTAGGAATGATCTTAGTTTTGAATCATGAAAATCCGTTCAGCCGTTTTGACACTCACACCGTTTTAATCGTCTTACTTCAACGATATTTTACGGTAGCATTCACCTGATGCTGGGACATCTCCTGAAATCTGCAGAATATCTAACTCCTCGCCAACTTACAGCAGAGAGAAGCGTGTTTGGGCTCATTATAAAGGTACGGTGCGCCACACCGCGGCGTCCTGCGATCTGCGGGCGCGATCTCAGTACTTTTCAAATGTTTTCTGATCGCGTTTGGTGTGAACCAGTCGGTACAAATACTACTGCGCTATCTGATCGTCGCCTAGATCGCGCACGAAGGACGCTGCGGTGTGTCCATACCTTAATGGTCTCAATGAACTGATTATACATAGATCACTCGGGGATGGTTATACATTTTGAATTTAAGTCTTATTTGTCAATAAGACTAAGAATATAATCTTCTTTTTCCGCTAAGGAAATCACAATACTATTTCTAGATACCTGTCTCATTGGAAAATTGTCACAAGATAGAAGGTACTTTTACGCCGTGATGTCAACACTTTACACATATAATATAGCTAGTGTACGCCGCATACTATCTAGCTTCTCTTGTAGAAGACGTAAACTCTTACAACACATCAAATCAAAAAACATCTGAATTGCTCAAGAATCAGCTCATAATGCTTACCCAAAAGATGTAATTTCCCTCCCTGATAGCGCAGTAACTAAGTTAATACAAACTGCGTCAAAGGTCCGTCATTCCCATCCTGTGAATCTACAACACAACAAAAAAAGCTCATGTCGTTGTAAATTTGCGAGTGGAAGCCAAATTTTAATCCACTCTAGGTTAACGAATACCACGTGGAGTTAACTCTCAAATTCTGTCCTTTAAACATTTTTGTTGTAGACGGACGTAGTCGCGAGCAAAAGCTTGGTACTTTAATATTTTAATACACTGCATAATGCATCGCTTCACCGTTCAGCCACTAGACGCTGTGACAGAGTTTAATCCGGCTAAATGAAACGTTTAGAAGTTTCCAGAGCTCAGCTGGAAAACATTACATTTAAATAAAATTACGTATATGAGTGCATTCAGTTTTATGGTGTTTGCATCTCGCTCCGTTCACTTAGATAACGTAAATAAGCTTGAATATCTTCAAAGTTGCCTCATGTTTTTAATTAAGTTGTCTGAGGCATTCATTTGTGTTAAGTCTAATGTGCGTTTTGATTTAAAGCTGTAGGAAAATAGTTGTGAGGTATTAAATTATATGAGTAATTAAGTATGTCTGGCTTAGCGCGTGTAAAAATTACTACTCTCTTGAGTTTAGGGTATTGTGTCAGGTAATTTATCTGCGACTTTATCGGGACTGGTGAAACAGGTTCTAAATGTAGAAACATAAAAAAAAAAAAAAAATATTTGATTGCTTGATTTATGTATGATGGAATTGTTTTTTTTTTCATCTATTATGTAATATTTGACTGCCTAATATGGCAAAGAATTTTTAAAGGACCTTATCGTGTACTATCATTATGCCGTATATGGCGTACATACCTACATTTTTACAAATACAATTGATTTTGTTTTTTATTTAATGCGAATGAAACTGCTTCTTAGAGTCTCAAATGCTTGTAAATCCATTTGGATTTTCGGACCAAAACGGACACATCAGCTGGAAGTATTCACTGCAAGTGTAATTACGCAAATCGTACACTAGTTGTCACAGATTAACGCATAAAATTTTAACGTTTGCATAATTGGTCTAATTAGCGTCGAGACAGATTTCCGTACAAAATGCTAACGAGTTCGGGTAATGACAACATGTATGTTTAAAATGGACATGTTTTAATGGAAATGTTTACATTTAGAAAAAATACTACAACGAAAATAAAACTACTGAAACTTTAATTAAAATGGCGAGTGAACAGGTATCTTCTAGGTAAGCGTGTTACATCGTCGATCTCATCATCACTTAACATCAGGTGAGATAGTGGTCAAATGCTTGCCTATCGAGTATAAAAAAAAACCTATTGAAGTTTTTTTACTGTAGTAACTACAATAGATACATGACAATTATATAGTAGCTTTAATAAGCTATTATATAAATACTTCAATATAATAACCTTAGGAAGTACTAACTACCAGCAGACAGCGACGTTAAAATGTTAATAGTTCTTTTTTGTATTCAGATTTTCTTAAAAGGCACGCGGTATGGAAAGTTTAAGAGGAGTGAATTTTTTACAAGCGTTAACAATAAAGTGTTACTTTTGTACAGTGCTACAGTTGTATAAAGGCTACACTTTTTTCGTGTTAGCTAAAAAACGTTATACTTTTCGTCAAAGTCAACGCGAGTTTATTTTTGTTAGGCTTCGTATTCGTAGCTCAATAAACCACAATAATTGTTTTTTTAGGGTTCCGTACCCAAAGGGTAAAACGGGACCCTATTACTAAGACTCCGCTGTCCGTCTGTCTGTCCGTCTGTCTGTCTGTCTGTCCGTCTGTCACCAGGCTGTATCTCATGAACCGTGATAGAAAATGTGTGTGAATATAAACGTGAATAAAAATGAACAGCTAGTAACAGCTAGTATTTTATATATTTATATATATTTTGTATATATATACCCTCTACTGTAGAACGGCGTAACTACGAAGACGTATTCGCTAACGGCGTAACTACGAAGACGTATTCGCTAAAGTTCAAAAGAGCGAATTGTACAAAAAAATATTCATGATGTTGAGAAATAAATTTAATGAACTTGGAGGTTTTACTTCTATAAACGCGTAGCTTTCTACGGACCCTCTTTGTTTTCACAGCTGCATTGACATACTTCAGTCAGAGTTCACAAAGTTCTACCCAATTCTTTACTCATGTGCTTCTAACACAAGAACTATCTGTAATGATTATTGAGCCCAAATTGCTATAATCGCAAAAGCTACGTATCAATCCATTCCTTAAGAGGATTATAGAGCGCGTGCGTGTCCATACAAATAGAAAAAGCTTTTTTATATCTCTTAATATTATCCGATTTTGATGTTTTTTTTTCCATGTAATTATCACACTATTTTCTAGGATATTTAATATTTTAATAACTTTAAGTTTAACTTTAAAGTTATTAAAATATAAAGTAAGTCTAGAAAAAAGTAAGACGATTAATTCTAGAAAATAGTGTGATACGTGGAAAAAAGAACCATCGAAATCGGATAATATTAAGAGATAGAAAAAAGATTTTTCTATTTGTATGAACGCGTGTCCACGACGCGACACTTTCGACGCGCTCTATAATCCTCTTAATCTCGGGCTTTAAAAACGCCGTACGGTGAACTACTGAAACTTTAATTAAAATGGCGAGTGAACAGGTATCTTCTAGGTAAGCGTGTTACATCGTCGATCTCATCATCACTTAACATCAGGTGAGATAGTGGTCAAATGCTTGCCTATCGAGTATAAAAAAAAACCTATTGAAGTTTTTTTACTGTAGTGACTACAATAGATACATGACAATTATATAGTAGCTTTAATAAGCTATTATATAAATACTTCAATATAATAACCTTAGGAAGTACTAACTACCAGCAGACAGCGACGTTAAAATGTTAATAGTTCTTTTTTGTATTCAGATTTTCTTAAAAGGCACGCGGTATGGAAAGTTTAAGAGGAGTGAATTTTTTACAAGCGTTAACAATAAAGTGTTACTTTTGTACAGTGCTACAGTTGTATAAAGGCTACACTTTTTTCGTGTTAGCTAAAAAACGTTATACTTTTCGTCAAAGTCAACGCGAGTTTATTTTTGTTAGGCTTCGTATTCGTAGCTCAATAAACCACAATAATTGTTTTTTTAGGGTTCCGTACCCAAAGGGTAAAACGGGACCCTATTACTAAGACTCCGCTGTCCGTCTGTCTGTCCGTCTGTCTGTCTGTCTGTCTGTCCGTCTGTCACCAGGCTGTATCTCATGAACCGTGATAGAAAATGTGTGTGAATATAAACGTGAATAAAAATGAAAACGTGAAATTTTCACAGATGATGTATTTCTGTTGCCGCTATAACAACAAATACTAAAAACAGAATAAAGTAAAAAATAATAGAGGGTCCCCATACAAGAAACGTGTTTTTTTCGGCATTTCACGCCATCTATGAACGCTTAGTTAGGTAAACGTCCCATAGATGGCGTTATATTGAAATGTCAACCCAATCCCTAACTTGTTTGTTAGACGTTAGATGGCGTTATAAGAAATAAAATGTTTATGATTTATCATTTTTTGCTGGCGAAAAATAATAGTGGTATTTTTTGCTCGATCTTATAAAATACTGTAGTGTGGTACGGAACCCTACTAGTGCGAGTCCGACTTGCACTTGGCCAGTTTGTTTCTCATACAGGCTAGCCTTTGACCCCTATCTCACCTGTTCGTAAGTGATGATGCGGTCGAGGATGGTAGCACGCTAGGCCTAGAATGGGAACTGGCTCTCAAGGATAGCTACCGGAACACATAAGATGTTTGGCGACAGATTTTCTAACTTGAGGGTGATAGCTGGCCAGGCGGATACTACATAGTATCCTACTACCATGCGGGGGTTGAGAGTTTCTTAACGATGTTTTTCCTTCACCGAAAGGCCACTCATAAAGCGCACATCAATTTTTCGATAGAGAAAGTTAGTTTAAGCGATAAATTGTTTATTTTTCGAATTGAACCTTGTAATCAATATTTTATTTGACAATTAAAGCTGCCAGTCACCCGTTCGATATGAAACTTGATTAAGCAAACTCTCCCGACTTTAATAATTAACTTGTTAAGTTCTCAGTTTGTTATCTGTTACTTGTTCGACGTAATTACTGAATAATGAGCATTGTTTTGATTTATGGACTAATATAAATGTTTATTTATATTCGGTACTGGAGACAAAATAATATATATTTTTTTGTATTGTATTAAAAAGAAAGGCCAAGTCAAAAGTACTTATAAATGGCGAGGATGTACGAAAGCGCTCATGAAAGTGGAAGAAGCGAAAGAGGTATGTCAGTTGTCGTAGCATGAAACGACACCGCGACGTCTACCTAAACCTATTACAGATACAGCGGCATGCAAAACTCAGGAAAGCCAGAATTTTGCATGCTCCTGAACTGCGCCTGCCTGTTAAAATGGTGCTTCTGCACACTACTTACCCGTCACTCTGCTGCCGTCTGTTTTGCGTAGTTTACATTAGTCAAGTAGGCGACCGAGTCGAGTAGTGAGCGATAAAAAGCAGGCGAACTCGACCAACGTAAACATGGGTAAGTAAACTAAGCACAGTTCTGAGCAAATCAAGTAGTCTCGCGCGGAGCATTGCTCGGCCGAGTAGTTCCACCACCTATTATTAACTGACTTCACAAAAAAGGAGGTGGTTCTCAATTCGTAGGAATATTTTTTTTTAAATATATGTTTACCGATTACTCGAAAATGCCTGAACTGATGTGGAAAATTCGGTTTTGGTTCAAATGGTACCCAGGCAGTCCCACTTTAATGTTAACGAAATCGGTCGAGCCGTTTTTAATATATCAACATTTGTATTACGTTGTATTTGTATACCTCGATGACATGCTACTAACTACTGGCTACGTTGAATAACGCAACGTTTGAAGTCGGTTCTTTTAGTTTTTTAAACGATCTTTAATTATATGTTTTTCACATATTGAGCCCAGTACTTTTACCAGAGATTACAGGGTACATTATGAAAATGGTGGAAGGCGAGTCGACTTATGCCCGACTGGTTTGCTAGGCCGAGCTACTTGACTAATGTAAACTAACTACACTTTTTACACTTGATTCACATCTCAAATTTATTAATTAGAAATTTAGTATTTTGTTACTTCAATTATATTGTAGGAATATGGTAAACTTGACCTAATGCTGAGACATCTCCTTGATTGAATCTACAGAATACTCAACTCCTCGTCTGAAATGTTGTGTTTAGGCTCGTTGGAATGGTCTCAATGAACAAATTATACATATACAAATCAGTTTAAAATTAAATGTGGTTTTAAATTTTAATGGATATCATTTTAGAACACTCAATGTAAGATATAGCTATAGCTTGCAAAATTGCGGAGAAGGTCATTTTCCAGGCCACAACATACAGGGTGCGAGGCAGCAAGTCACAGGTGGTCATCAGACTTTGAAGTATCGTACGTACCGTACGTACGATACTTCAAAGTCTGATGTCAATCATTGTTTCAATACTTGAAACACACATCATAAGATCCAATTCCAGCGTACCGTATGTAATATAATAATAATTCTACCGTTAATATTCAAATTCCGTTTTGTAGACTCGGCAGGATATCAAAGGTTTAGAGGCTACGAACGTCATTGACTTTCGCCAACCTGGCATTCAATCAAAAAAAAAATCCTATGAAATCAAAGGACCCCTTTTTGCTACCAAATGGCTCGACACTAAAACAGTGACGACATTGTCCGCACTAAATGAGAACGCCCTCAGTGAATATGAGGGTAGACAAAAAAGGGTCAGCCGTCAGCGAACATATGTTATGAATAGTGATGCCTTAGTGATGTCCATATTTATGAGAAAACTTTAAGTGCTCGGGCTGTCGACCCCCATCCGAAGTCCAGCCTTGATGGACTTTGGCGTTTTAATTTTCCTTTCAACAGTCCAACTTCAAAAGGTTATTTTAAATGTTTTGTAAATTGTTGGGTAACTTTAGATTGGAGAGTTTCGGAACTAATTTAAGCACCGACGCTTTTATTGAAATCTACATTTTAACCGACTTTCAAAAAGAAGGAGGAGGTTCTCAATTCTTCTGTATGATTTTTTTTGTATTTATGAAACTTTAAATGCCGTGTAAAAAAACTTTAAATTACTTTAAATGCAGCGCTAGTCATTTTCAGTAGCAAGTTTGAGTTGGTTATCTCCATTATATCTCTGAAGATACAAATCAAATCTCGATGAAATTACAGTGGATCTAACGGGAAGTATATTTACCGTATCAAACAATAAAAAAATCAAATATTATGTTTCTTTGAAGTGCCACATACTTTATATTTTGATAATTTTTAAACACAATCCAAAATTTCATCTTTCCGACGGGACTCGAACCCGCACCCCCCGGATTACACGTCCAGGTGCTCTGCCAATTAAGCCACGGTTCGATACATCGATACGACGAAATTAGTGGATTGCATTTGTTAACCCAATTATGCATTGGTGGCGCCATCTATGACTACTTATTACGTAAGTTAATCATTCGGAAGAAATCATTACAGTTTTCAAATCCGACGAGAGATGTTGTACTGCGTAAATCAAATATTACGTTTCTTTGAAGTGTCACACACTTTTTAATAAAATAATCTTCTAAATCGATGAATTAATGACAGAGTACTGGTAACAAATTAAAAAAAAGAAACGTTCTAAATGAGAACCTCCTCCTTTTGTGAAGTCGGTTAAAAATAAATAACACAATACCAAAGTATTATTATTAAGAACGGTTGTACACTCGCGGGTTTTTTTATCGGAATTGCTCCGACCAGTTTCAGACACGTTTGGTGTGTTACGTGCCGAAGCTCGTTGCGCGAGGAGCTTGCGGTAGACGTGGCTCCCAGAAGAAGGACACCAAACGTGTCTGAAACTGGTCGGAGCAATTCCGATAAAAAAACCCGTGAGTGTACAACCGTTCTTAATAATAATATTATGTGTAATCCTCACGATACATTTAATCAAACAATACCAAAGTTTAAACAAAAACATATTTTAACGAGTAGATTATATAATATCCGCGTTCTACAGTAAATCATATCTGTGAGGGCAAGTCTGTCCAACTTTAGAACCTCCTATGTGTTACCCGAAGTTGAGCGTTCTGTTATGGACTGTATTTGTTTGATATCGCTTGAGGCAATTAAACTTAGACCTCAGAGTTTTCGTGTGGGTTCCACAATTTTAACTTTCAGTTAGTTATTTTTGGCGTAAGAGTGTCAAGCAAACATGCCTTTTGATAGATCAATAATTATAATATAATGTGTATGTCTGTGATAAACATATTTTTTATGTTTTATAGACTAGCGTTTCACCACTATCTAGCCTTATAAGCGATGATGTGGTCGAAGATGGTATATTTTTTTTAAAGGTTTTTTCAGTTGGGCCTAGAATAATCTGAAAAATCTTTCTAACTCTGCTGGAATTTGACAAATAAGTACGAGTAAACTCTAAAAATTTAATGTAGATACCATAATATGGTGTGGGAAATTTAAATAATAACCAGCCAAGTGCGTGTTGGGCCACGCATAGTGTAGGGTTCCGTAGTAGCCTGTTATTCAATGCAAGTCTTTACCCGTTATAAACAAGCAACTAGGTACTCCGTCTATGTCACTTTAAAGGATTTATTCTAAGGATTTTGTATTTGGTACAAAATTATCCAACACCCAAGTTCAACGACTATTACTGCTAAACTAATAAAGTTATCTTAAGTGTTATAATTTTCCTTTAAATTTCATGAAATGCGCTATTATCACGAATTTTTCCAGATTTTTCAAGCCAGCAGTTTAGTTTTTAGAGGGGGGGGGGGACGCCCTACACGAACAAAAATTTGCACTTTAAAGTTTAATATTTCGTAAATGGAGCATTCAATCGAAAAATGGTATTAGCAACCCTTAAGTCATTTTAAAATACCCATTCAACGATACCCCATACGATGGGGTAGACGATGAAAAAAAAATCCATCCCCACTACTCATATAGGGGAGCTACCCTAAAAAAAATATTTTTAAAAATTTTATTTTAACACTTTGTCGGCGTCATTTATTTACATACCCCCACAAAATCACACCTTTCTAGTATTAACGGTCTCTTAGCAAAACCTCGGACGTCTGTCCGAGGTTTTGCTAAGAGGTCTGTCTGTCTGTCTGTCTAGACAGACAGACAGACAGACAGATGGACATGATGAAACTATAAGGGTTCCTTGTCAGGACAACGGAACCCTAAAAAGGCATGTTGTTTACGTTCTGTTCATTTTAGTTGTGACTTTGAAAAACGGAAAACGTTAAAGTCGTTGAAATTTCACTGATTAACATTAATGCGTGGTAGGTATGATTAAATTATAATATTTAAAATAAATATTATATATATAAGTTTCTACAACAATATTCATAGTTTGTTTTAAAATATTTTGTTGTATACTTGTTTAGGTATAATAATATAATCTGATCTCTATTCAAGTACATTGGGTATGGACCATCGAGGTACATGTAAACCAGAGGCGCCCATCATAAACTGACTTACGTACCGAGCGGCGCGCGATCGGGCGTGAGGACTACTTAGAGATCTTCTACGATAACATGGCCCGCCCATCCAAATTACTGTTTTAATGTGTGTAGTCACATCCTTACGAAAGAGTTTGTATGTAGTTGTAATTATTCGTCTTCAGTAGCAGGCCGGCAGTACCCACAGAGTACCGAATCACTCTACTACGTTATAAGAGTTCATTTCCCTAGTTCACTTCCCTACATTGTTGATACCCGAATTATGAACGTACTTTACAAAGTACGTTGGCTGCAGCCAACCTAACTTAATGGAAAGTATTGCTTATACATTTCATAGAAACTTTTTTTGCAGTGCTGGTTGGTATAAAGTACTCTCATAATTATGAGTTATTTATTTTAATTATGTATGCAATGTCGCGTTGTGGTGCGTTGTAAATACCTTCACAAATACTTTCAAACGTTTTTGAATTGTGGAGGGGCGGGTCAGGTTATCGTAGAAGATCTCTACGCTATACTCAACGAGATGTAGATTCAGCACTGCACTTTATTTGAACGTAGAGGAGCTAGTTCGCGTCGCGTTATCTGGTACGTATTACATACACATCAATGGTCTGGACACAATAGCGAAAGCGAGCGAGCGTGCGGTACCGATCGACGAATCGCACTCCTTGCATTCGCTCGCTGTGCTCGTTTGGTATGTACACGGCATTAGTCGTATTTTATTACTCGTAGTTCTGTAAAAACAGTAGACCTAGCTTGTCCAATCATGGAATATAAGTTTAGCGATAACTCGTGTTCCCTTGGTCCTAAGAGTTTGAATCCAGTGTCTACGACTTTGTCTTGTTTTTTGGCTTTTTTAGTTTTTTGGTTTGGCTAAGAGAACTGCATAGTCAGATTGGTGTAAGTAAAAAATTTCCGAGAAAAGTTCAAAAATTTGAATCAATCCATATATAACGCTACAGCAAACTTCTCCCCTTTATCCCTACTACCCCTTTTTGAAATATTTTTCACAACTTCTTATGTAGAATGAAGTCCTTGTGTGCCTCTCCAATTTGACCCCCTATTCCTACCCCCAATCTATTAAACGCGATTAACAGTCCTGACATACTGACTGACTGACTGACTGACTGACTGACTGACAGACAACGCACAACCTAAACCGCTGGTCGTAGAGACTTGAAATTCGGAGGGTATATTTGTCTTAGTACGTAGAGGTGTATTAAGAAAGGATTTTCCAAAATTTACTTACCCCCTTAAGTTAATCATTCGGAAGAAATCATTACAGTTTACGTAATAAGTAGTCATAGATGGCGCCACCAATGCATAATTGGGTTAACAAATGCAATTCACTAATTTCGTCGTATCGATGGATCGAACCGTGGCTTAATTGGCAGAGCACCTGGACGTGTAATCCAGTCTCAATCAATCCGTGTAATAATGGGAGGTGCGGGTTCGAGTCCCGTCGGTATTATGAAATTTTGGATTGTGTTTAACAATTTAAACAAAAGAAGTTATTAACGCGGGCGAAGCCGCGGGGCACTTCTAGTTCTTAAATAAATCAAGGAACTCGTGTGCCAATCTTCGTCAGAATTGGTAGAAAAGTGCGATCTGTAGGCGAGAACATACAGACTGACTAACATTCGGACAAAAGCATTTTTAGGCCAACTCGAAACTGAGACCTTTCGCTCAATTCGCTCGTTCGGTCAATGATAGCACGATGTACGAAAAGGTATTCCGATTAATATTTACAAAAACTGGCCAAGTGCAAGTCGGACTCGCACTTGTAGGGTTCCGTAACACAGTAGAGTATTCTATAACTTTGATTTTTCGCAACTACAAAAATAACTTTGTTTTTCATAGTGTTTGTATGAAAAACAAAGTTATATTTGCGGTCGCTGTATCTCAACAACTGCTGACTGTATCTCGTTCAAACCAATTTTCGTTGAAAGTTTTTATTGAGATCTACAGAATATATTTTTTCTAGATTTTTCACTCCCTTACTTTAGAAGTTAGAGGGGGGGGACACACATTTTACCACTTTAGACGCACCTATCTTTGAAATGATTGACTTTGAGAAAAAAATATTTTAGAAACCTCAATGTCATTTTTAAAGACCTATCCATAGATACCCCACACGTATAGGTTTGACGAAAAAATTTTTTTTGTTCCAGTTCCATGTATGGGATGACCTTAAACTTTTATATTTTTTATTTTTGTATAAAAATCGGAAAGCGGTTTACAGAATACATCTACTTACCAAGTTTCAATTCTGTAGTCTTAATAGTTTCGGAATAAAATGGCTGTGACATACGGACGGACAGACAGACAGACAGACAGACAGACATGGCGAATCTATAAGGGTTCCGTTTTTTACCATTCGGCTACGGAACCCTAAAAAAGAGAATTTTCGAAGTGTGTGAAATTGTATATTTATTTTTAAACTATGTATTTATTCACTGAACAATGTCAAGCCGGCCCATCGCTCTGCCCAGTGCCAGAAAGATTTACCTCTTTCTGCCGCCTTCCACTATCAAACAAGCATAATTTCACTATGACCATAAAACTTCCCATTAAACGGAATAGAAGTCAGTTCTTGAAAGATAGATAGATAGATAAACACTTTATTTGCATTATAAGGGCGGGCATATCGTTTAAAGAAATGTATTCCAACCAAACTGAGAGTGATATTGAGAGACTGTGACGGACGTTGGTGTACTAGTATCTTTTTTAAATCTTAGTTATTTATATAGTTATAAATATACATAAATACACGTGTATACACAAACATACTTGCATATATACATTACATAAACATATACTTTTACATAAATACACACTTATACAAGGTGCAGTAATATTTAAAGGAGTGTATGTAAAGCATGTCACGAATCCTATACGTAAAACTCAATTCTTGAGTATTGATAAATACGGTACCCTAAAATATAACAAAATTATTTACTGTGTGCGTTTCTTTAAGTTGTGTTTCACTAGTTCACTTTTTTTATTTTTTTTATATAAAAATTGTCTGAAGTACTGAAACACACAGTTACATGTATGGTTGGTTTTAACCTACTTTAATATTTTTTTTTATTATTCTGTCGTAAATTGTATTTGATGACAGCTGAATGGTTCATTACTTTTGTTTTTTTTTCTAATTCAAAGCGTTAACATTCTGCTTTTGCTATGTTTACTTGATAATTGGTTATGATTTATTTTATGATTTATGATTTTGGCGTGTATATGTGCGCATATTAATACTGCCTACATACTGAATAAATACTTTGATTCTTTCTTTGTGAATCTGCTGTAACACGCTAAAAATCTTCGTTCCCAAATTAAAGTAGGTAGCATAACCTAACTTTAGAGTCTGAAAAATATTAAGCGAATAACACGTTATTTGGCTTCCAGCATTTCAAATATTTGTTTTCAGTCTGGGTATTTTAGAGATGAACTCATAAAACTTTAGCGAATAGTTTGTTTAACGCCAAGGAATGCAATAAACGTTGCTAGTTCATAAGAGCCCGTAAATATTTGCAAAAGGTTTCGGCAAAATGTTTGCAAGATTTATATAATATTTGCCTAGACAATTTTTATTTCTTATAAAAGTAACCCGTCCCTGTCCGAAAGTATGTAAATAAATACCTGTCAGATTTAAGATTCAATATTAATGCTTCGTAGACTTTGTTGTCTGAAGGTAAGGAATCGCGAATCGCTTGACTTTAGTATTATAATCTGGAGAGTAGGTACTTTGAGAAGGGACATTTTAACCGTTTTTGTACACAGAAGCATTGAGAGAAGGCGTGAGTATGGGCTTAACTACCAACTTAAGTCAAATCAACATTACTGGTTTTGATATTTTCATGTTGTATAACGCTACAACCTTATTCTTGCATACTTTCATATTAAATAAGCGAAGGAAACTTAAGTGAAAACTACCGAAATAATTAAATTCAGATTTTGATCCTTAATGCAAATGAATATTGGCCCATCGAATATTTTGGCTAGATCATAATTGGCATATTTCCCACATTGCAATAAAATGATCCCATGATTGAGTATACATATAGCTGGTGCGCAAGGCAAACTCGCACTTGTAAAGGATAGCTGCCGGAACACATTAGATGTTTTGGCTATAGATTTGCTAACTTGAAGGAGGTAGCTAGCCAGGCGGACACTAGGTAGTTTCCTACCACCATGCAGGGGTTGTTGGTTTCTTAACAATGTTTTTCCTTCACCGGAGGGCCACTGTGAGAAGCGCACATACATTTTTCGATAGAAAAAGCCATTGGTGCACGGCGGGGTTTGAACTCTGTACCTCTGGCATCAAAGCCGACCGTTCTCCCGATTACGCCACCGGGCCCTCAAAACCTAATTAATTAGTTCAAATATACAACCACAACATACGAACAAATTGAAACTATCACAGCAATCCATCACGATTATAAACAACTATGTAAACGTAGACAACTATAAACACAAAATGGATTTTCTCAGTTTATCGCAGTTTTACGGCTTTGTTCGGGGATGGGAATCGAACCCCGTTTACGAGGTTCCAGCCATAAACTAACTTGAACGAGCTTTCTACGGCTGTTAAAATGTATTACAAAAATGACATTAACAGAATCTGTTTAGATAAAAACAGTTTGTTTTATAAATTTCAGCTTGTCATTAATGTTTATTTTATTTTCTATTTTTTAAAAATTTTGTTTTAAAAGGTACATAACCAACACCAGTATTGAGAGTAGAGAATTCGATCCAAGATCCCGGTCGTTTTCCGATCCTAAAAACTTATCAAATCTCCAGATTTTTGGGATTGTCTAAATTTAAGAAAATTGATATCAAGTCAGAAAATTTGTCGCCAAACACCTAACGAGTTCTGGTAGCTATCCTTGAATGCCGGTTTTCATTCTAGACCTAGCGTGCTACCATCCTTGACCGCATCATCACTTACCAAGAGATGAGATAATGGTCAAACTATACGATATAAAAAAAATGTCTTATTTTACTTACAACTTAAGTGTTTGTTACGGGAAATAAGTCGAATAAAAAGTTTATTTTTATTACTTTATCATGTTGGTTCAAAGTGCTGTAAACATAATTAAATTGTTAACTGTCTTCAATCTGGGGACTAATCCGGGATCCCGCAATTATCTGTGAACAAGCCCAAATCCCGGGATAAGAATAAAAGTCCGGAATTATAGATTTTTAGATTTTTGTCAGTCATTGCATTGCGCCTATTATCCCTTGACACCTCAGTACATTCATAAAAGAATAACCATAGACGTAATTAAATAAATATAAATAAATAAATCGTTTATTTCGAAAAATTGTTACAATCATTATACTAGATGTTGTGAGGCTATTATGATCATGTTCATTCTTGAGTATCTGCTGCTGAGATAGGCTCATCACCTGTGTTTCAGCATACAGCGCTCTCCCCCGAAGGTTAGCAGTTAGCCGTACTTACAAAACAATTGAATACAATTTAAATCTTATACTAAGATATCTAAACGTACACAGACCTAGGATTTACTACGTAATGAATTCTGGGTCATTGGATTTGTAAGAAGATGTGTGTGAGGTGTATAAAAGCGTGAGTTTAAAAGTATGTATGAATGCTATTAGTTTGACTAAAGATATGCATAAATTCATAGGAGCAGGAAGTACTTATTGTAAAGTCTTTATAAGTTCTTCAGTTTCTTCGTAGGTCATTTCTTGTAGCCAAACTGTGACTTTATGTTTTACTTCTGATTTTGTTAACATGTATGTATTCAAAATTTTTTTGATTTTATTATAAAGAAAAGGTCCCAAAAAGTAAAAAAACTTTTTAATGAATGATGTTTTTATAGAATTTGGTAGTTCACAGACTTTGTATTTTCTTCTTTTTGTCAAAACTACGGGGTCGTACTTTAGTCTTGAGTGTTGCATTGTTATTATGTTCAAAATAAATAACTGGCGTACAGTTAGGACCTCACAATACTTATAAAGTAGATTGGTTGGGTACAAAAATGGTTTACCTGTTGCAACCTTTAAAATACCGCGTTGTGCTACTTCTATAGTATGCAGGCGCGTTTTGGGAGCACCACCCCAAGAGGATATACAGTAGTTAATTAATGACTGACATAGACTTAAATAAATTTGTTTTGTTATGTTTGGATTTGCAATGTGTTTTAGTTTTTTGAAAATGAACATAATTTTTCGAATACGGCTACTTATGGATTCTATATGATTTTGAAAAGTTCACTTATTGTCAATTATAACACCTAAATATTTAATATTATGAGTTCGATCAAGCTTATCACATTTACAATTTAAGATATTATTAGTTACTGTTAAACAATTGTCTTTATGAGCATATAAATTAAGATTTTGGTTTGGAGGGATGGACCTCATTGAGAAAGTGATGAACTTAGTCTTTTCAATATTGAGTGACAGAAAGTTGGATCGTAGCCAGGATTTTACAGTGTTAAAGCCATTTTGGGCAGCATCGAAAACATCTTTCCAAGTATTTGCAGCAAAGAGTAAAGCTGTATCATCAGCGTAGGAAATGAGTTTACCGTTGAATGGTTGAAATAGACACAGATCATTCATATATATTAAGAATAAAGTTGGACCGAGGATACTTCCCTGGGGAACGCCATAGGTCACAGGTAAGTTGGTACTTATGTAATTTCCTAATTTAACACTTTGGTTTCGATCAGTCAGGTAATTTTTGAGTAATTCAAGTTGGTTCCTGCGAATTCCAATGTGTTCCAGCTTAGTGATGAGGTGTGGGACAGAAACCGTATCAAAAGCTTTCGCCAAATCGAGGAAGATTGAGATACATTTTTTACCACCGTCTAAATTTGTTGAGACATAGTCAGTCAATTCATGTACTGCTTCGTTTGTGGATTTACCACAACGAAAACCAAATTGAGAGTTTGCAAAAATATGGTTACTTTCAATGTAGTCAACTAATCTCTTATTTATAATGCGTTCAAGTAATTTTGAAATAGAAGGAAGAATAGATATTGGACGGTAGTTAATGATACGGTCTCTGTCACCAGCTTTATAAATTGGTATGATACGTGATAATTTAAGATCATTGGGGAAAATGCCTTTTTCTATACATGAATTAAAAATGTGTGCCAGTGGTGGAACCAGAAAGTTTTTATATTGTTTAAGGAATTGATTTGAGATTTAATCCCATCCAACTGAGCATTCATTTTTAAGATTCATTATAAGCCTCTCTACCTCCTCATTGTCTGTGCTAATTAATACAAAAGAATTTAGTTGAGTGGGCGAAGTTATAGATGATGTTTGTTGAGCCCTTGGTGTAGATTTTATTTGCTCCGCTAAAAGTTTACCAACATTCGCGAAATAATCATTTACAGCGTTAACAGATGCAATTGGAGTATCTTCAATCATGAGTAGCTCCTTAGGATAGTCATTTGTTTTTTTAGTTCCAGAAATATCTTTAATTGCCTGCCATATCTTTTTACTATTATTTCCTGCCATTTCGATCTTGTCTTTCTCGTAAGCTCTTCTAACTTTTTTTAGCTTTGAGTTGCAGAAATTTCTATAGCGTATGTATATCAGTTTGTACGTGTCGTTGTTTGGGAATTTTAAATAATTTTTGTGCAACTTATCTCTATGGCGAATGCAGCGCAGCAATCCAGCTGTCATCCACGGTTTTATTAGTTTTTTACGACAGGATAGGTTTACTATTTTCGTATTATTTTTGATAACTGTGTGAAGTGCTTGTAATAGATAGGTCATTTTAAAATTAGGGTCTAAAGAGTCATACATAGGTTTTAAGTTAGTAGTATAGAGTTCTTCTGTTATTGAATCATAGTTTATGATAGTTTTTGTTTTTATTGCATAGTCCCGTTTTAATTTGAGTTCTAAATGCAGAAGGGTTGGTCTATGGTCCGTAAGAGTTGAATTAAGTACTAGAGTTGTGGCCTGAAAGTTAGTTCGTAGCATAACGTGATCCAAACAAGTCCCACTTGCGTCTCTCGTAATAAAATAGTGAGCTGGTAATATGCCATGAAAGGCTAGTAAGTTTAGATATCGAAATGAGTTTTCATCACATTTTCCTTTATTAATAGGAATATTGATATCACCCATTATAATTAAATTTTTGGCCTGAGAGTATTGTGTTAGAGTTTTATTTAAGGAGTTTAAAAATTTATCTAGATTTCTAAAAGAAGGAGGACGATAAATTGCAAGAACTATAGTATCAGGTTCTGTTAGTATGATAAGACAATTTCCTTCATCAAAATTGGGTTCTTTACTTTTAAAACTCAATTGTTGATTTATATAGACAACGATACCGTCGTTTTTATTAAAATTCGAATTGGTACAGATAAAATTATATCCATTTAAGGAAGGAATCACTGGTGCACATTGTAACCAGCACTCTGTTAGGACTATAATGTCAAAATGTACTTTCATCCTTGCTAATGAAATTTCTAGGCCGGGCATATTACAGCAGATGCTTCGAATATTTTGGGCTAGAATAGTAAGATTTTTAGTTGCTGCCGGTAAATGTTTACTACAGTTATCTAAATCGCACTCAAAAACTCTAGAAACTGAGATATTGTCTAAGTCTTGAGATAATTCTGTTAGGTCACCTAACATACTGGCGGAAAAAAGCTTGATCAAGTATGTTGATTCTGGTTATTACTAATACATTTATTAGAAAAGATTCACGCATAATTATTGATTTCATAGTTTTCGACGTAGATAGTGTTGATGTATTTTGTATGGTACAGTTCATGTAAGGTGTAGTGTGATGTGTGAGTGTGATTTTTGATAGTGGTGGTTGCGTTTGCGTATTAAAAATTAATTGATATAATTTATAAACGGTATGTAATTTATCTCTACAGTCTTTAAGAGTATTCATATATATTTGACTACAGATAAGGTGAAAGATTGACAAAAAATATTGAATGTAAAAATCAAAACTTAGTATTAAACGGAGTTGTAAAACTGTTGTTGTCTTCGGACTAGAAGCTAGTCATTCCGAAGTTTCCAGTTTACGTAGTCTATCCAGATCTGCCTCATTGTCCACGCGGAGTTGAGGCAGGCTCTCCTCTTTTCGTAAGTATACTACTCCTCGCGAGGTCCAGCAAAACTTATATGAAAATATTTTTTGAAAGTTTCTGGCTTGGAAAAAGAGTTTTTGCGTCTTTTGCGTCAATGTTTCAGAGACAAACACAGGCTTTACTTGTTGTTTTCGCTGCAAGTGGGAGGTATTCAGCTTATCGTTTTTTGACTTATTTTTGTTGAAACTCTTTATAGCTGCCATCACTTTTTCTTTCATTATCGTAGAAGTAAACTCTGCGACAATAGGCCTCTGAACGGTCTCGGCTGAGTGTGTTCTGTAAACATCTTTGATGTCAGCTTCCTGAATCGTTACATTTATTGTTTTACCTAGTTTCTGTACAATATTACATAATTCCGCCTTAGATTCGGGTTTCAGATCGTTTAATATAAATTGACTGGGCGAAACGGCCCTGATGAGACCGACTTAGAACGGAGTTTGTCCCTTTCTTTTGTATGGACGACTTATATTTATACTATACATTTAGTATAGAACAAATATAGCACTAGCAGTTTGTTAGACAAGGACATACTCCCACCCGGAAACCTTTCGATTGGGCCGTTTTATTCTACAAAGCAATTACAACCTTATTGTTGAAGCATACGGATTAAATTGAATTTGTCAAAACATTTGCAGTCCACCATCCTTTTATATTACGTCTATGCGAATAACAGCATTTGTCCCACAGAAAGTTTAATAAATATTAATATTTTTGTGATTTTTACCCATTAAATAACTATATTTAAAACCAATTCAAATTCTTTATTACAAGAATACAGTACAAAATGTTCTTATTAATTATCGTAATGTAGGTCAGTATAAATTCAGTCTGCAGGCAGGCGTGCAAATATTTACATCAAAACTAGCTGACCCGGCAAACGTTGTTTTGCCATATAAATAAATGGCTATTAAAAAATAAGGGTTGATTGTAGAAGGGTGAAAATTGAGGTTTGTATGTATTTTTGTATGTTGTATCATAAAAAAATAGAAATTAAAAATTTTGTCAAAAAATTAAAAAAAAAATTTAGGGGTGGACTACCCCTAACATTTAGGGGGATGAAAAATAGATGTTGGCCGATTCTCATAAATACCGGATAAGCACAAAAAATTTCATCAAAATCGGTCTAGCCGTTTCGGAAGAGTATGGCAACGAAAACTGTGACACGAGAATTTTATATATTAGATGTAATAAAATGTCTAATGTCATAAAAATCAATTTATCCAATGATTGCTTGCTGAAAAGTATGTAAGTATAGTTAAAATGTCTTTGACTTTATATTAGTTAGCTACAAATTTTATCAATATCAGTAGTTATTAATCCAAGTTACGTAGCTCAAACTTTAAACTCAAAGTTAGCAATTAATAGTTGAGAAGTGTTACTGGTGCAGGTTAATTTGCAGTGCAGTGCCACACTTTAGCCATAATTTTCAGTGGCACGAAACTTCTTAAAATATTACTGTGACAGAATATTTTTTAATGCATTTTATTTTGGGACCAGCTTTATTAATTTGGAAAGATTGAGAAGCAAGTAAGTAGTGATGACTGCAAATGACAGACTGATATTATGACGCGGACAACTCTGAATTTTCAAAATTTCTTATGTTTTAGTAAAACTATCCATAATTCTTACTAGCGCATATTAAGCGTGTGCTACTGCACTAATAAAAGAAATGTGAGTGAATGTGTTTAATGCTCTGTTTTAGTGGTCTAAAACCATCTTTGCATTATTGCTTTTGTAATGAAACCGGTTTGGGGGCACACTGGTTTCAAAGTCTATAACGGACATATGTAGAAACAATTTTTGTGTTTTATAATAATACTAGAAGTGCCCTGCGGCTTCGCCCGCGTTAAAAACTTATTTTATTTACTTAAAACTTTTCTTTTGTAAAAACGATTCTATCATTGAAGACATCAAATAAGAATTAGCCAAATCAGTTCACCCGTTTTCATGTTATCGCGTAACAAAGGCAATTCAGGATTCATTATAAATGGGGTAATTTTTTAATTTTTCCCGAAAAACCCAAATTTTCAGACTTTGTTACCTACCCCATTTTGAAAAATCCTACAACACGTACTTTTATCTCATCTTGTTTCGCCATACAAACTTTGAATCCCCGTTACAAACTTTGAATCCCCGTTCCGTATCCGGGAGGAATTTTGAGAAAATCCTTTCTGAGCGGATACCTACACCATAATAACTTTCTGCATTCTAAAGCTTCTTCAGCGCAATCCGAAACAATATTGATTTTTAGAGTTTGTTACCCCAGTTTATCCACTTAGAAGGGCATTTTGAAAAAATCTGATACTGGTATTTACTTATTTATTTACAAGTACTTGTGCGAAATGACGAATAAAATGACTATCCAAACTTTGAACCCTCACTTCATCCCCTTGAAGAGTAAATTTTGAAAAATTCTTTCTTAGCGTATACCTAAGTCAAAATACCTATCTGCATGCCAAATTTCAGCGCAATACGAAACAATATTGATTTCAGACTTTGTTATCCCACTTCACCCTTTTAGGGGTGGAATTTTGAAAGAGCCTGAAACACGAATTTACTTACTTAAGTACTTGTGTTAAGTTTCAAATAGAAAATACTATCTAATCTTGTTTCTCCATACAAACTTTGAACCCCTGTTTCATCCCCTTCAGGGGTGAATTTTGCAAAATCCTTTCTCAGAAGATACTAACGTCATAATAACCACCTGTATGCCAAATTTCAGCGCAATCCAAAACAATATTGATTTTCACATTTCACCCTCTTAGGGGTGGAATTTCAAAAAAAACTGAAACCCTTTTTTACTTATTTATGTACTGAAGCACTTGTGTGAAGTTTTGGATAGAAAAGACTATCTAATCTTGTTTCTCCATACAAACTTTGGACCCCATTTCATCCCCTTAAGGGGTGAATTCTGAAGGGGGAGAAAAATCCTTTCTTAGTACACCCATACGTACTAAGACAAATATACCCTCCAAATTTCAAGTCTCTACGACCAGCGGTTTAGGCTGTGCGTTGTCTGTCAGTGAGTCAGTCAGTCAGTCAGTATGTCAGGACAAAGATTCTTATAGTATTATAGATATACAAATCTATGATACATTTGTATTGCCTCAAAAAGTGCTGCATACTGCCTACTAATAATAAGCTGATATTTTTGCCGATATTTTTACTACTGGGAAAATAATTCAGTACAGTTTTTCCTAAGTCTAATGACAAATCTGGCAACGTGGCAAAGTGGCAACTAATCGGGGAATAACAGTAAAATGTAATAAAGCTATTATCGTATACAATATTCTTTAATAAATATTACAAACTTTCACTGCACGCAGTCAATATAGGTACATCTCTAGTGACAGAGAGAGATGCTTTGTTTGCGCAATTGAGCTAGTTGATGCTGGTCGATTCTATAATTTTAATTAGCAAATCAACCAACACTAACTCGCTTGATTATATGGAAGTTACCATATCCGCAAAACTTGACATGAGATATACTTAACCAACGCATAACTTAGTTCCGACTAAGTTCGGAGTAATTGAAAACTGTCCAACTCGCAGAATTGCGCGAACTTCACAACATTCACGAGAAGCAAATATTGGGGCTGAGTGAACTTCCAACTTAAACTTTGGAGACGCTTCGTTAATATTACGATAACAGCAACTGATTTTATACTTATTATATGCAGCTTAAATATTTATTGGGATGTAATACAATAACATCTTAGTGCTCCCAGCCAACGTCACCTGCCCGTGGTACAACCTGCTGACCAACAAACGAGGCTCTGGCGAACGACAAATGGCGGTATGACCCTTTCAAATTATGGCGTAGCTAAATACTACAGGCCGGTGACGGGCAGCAGCGTCACCGGTGCGAGGAACTACGTACTGCGATCGCCAACTCGCCAGCTCGCTCAGCATGGCGATTAGGGCATATCCCTCCCAGTGAGCCTAAGATCAGGCTCAGTGGCGCATCTTGGGAGAGGCCTACGTCCAGCAGTGGACTACAACCGGCAGTGTAATTTCAAAAGTAGTCTATGTGTTCAGATTTATTAGGGTACTTATTTATTAAGCCTGTATCTTCTATCGATATTTTATTGAAATCCGGTATCGTTGTTGCAATGTGAAGACGTATTAATCATATTAACTCACACACATTTATAGAGCCAATTAGCGATTTACTCCTGTTTGTCCCATTAACATGTCCCCTTAAGTGGACAAAAAGGAAAAAAAAACATGTTGTCCCCTTACTCGTAGCAAGAGGAATAACCGGAAAAAAAAGTTCGCAGCTCTGCCTGTGTAAAAAAAGTAAACTATGGAATTTTCTATTAGTCTAGCAATTCATGTGCTTTTCAGTCAAATTGACCGAGCTGTGAAGTAGTCACAAACAAAAACTGACTATAGCATAATGGGGTGATTATAAGTAAGATAGTAATTTAATAGAACCTGTCTTAATTAATACCTGAACTTAAGGCGGTTGTTTAGTGCAGTGCCTTATCGCGCTATATTCTCTTTTTATTTGATAATATCGTAAGTTTTGAGTATTGGGTTTATATATACCGATGGCATCACTGCCTACAATAATGTAGATACTGATGTACGCAAAACTCTATGCTGCCTTAAATCTATGCAGCACTGCGCTTGTTACCCTTAGACATCAAAGAAGATCAGTTAAATGCTCCATTTTATGCATAGTACTATCACTTTGTCAGTTAGCTGTCCACTTCTGTGGCTAACAAATCATGAAATGGCTATGCGATTAGATTTATAGAAATTAGCTTACCACCACCAAGGAGAAAATCGGCCGCCATAACCTTACGGTGTTCTGGCAGCATACCGCCCATGAGAGTCAGAGTATTCTAGGCTTAGCATGTTCACCATCTTCGACCACATCATCGATTACCAACTACCAGGTGAGATAGTACTCAAATGCTAGCAGTAGCCCATAAGATATAGAAAATAAAAACCGACAAAGTCGAGGTGGACTCGCCCACCGAGGCTTCCGTACTAACATTGGTTGTTACCAATTAGGCTAGACCTCTAAATTGTATAAGCGCCAATAAAACTCAGAGGCCTACCTTAATTGGCCTTAACTATGTATGTATGGGGATACCCTTTAATTTTCATTTTTTTTATTTTTTGTAATTTTTCCTTTATTTGTGCTATAAGACCTTGCTCCTTGCCAAATTTCATGATTCTAGGTAAACGGGAAGTACCTTATAGGTTTTCGACCCAAAACCTATAGGGTACTTCCGGTTGACCTAGAATTGTCAATTTTGGTCAAATGCAAGGTCTTACAGCACAAGTAAAGGAAACATTCCGAAAAATAAAAAGTTGAAAATTAAGGTAAATTTTGGTACTTAAAGTTTTCGCGAAAATCTAAATTTGCCCATATCTTTTTATTGTGTTGACTCAGGACCTTGATTTTTATAAACCTAATAGGGACCATAGATTTCTGTATCTGGTATAAATTAAAACTTTCTAGGTCCACCCGTTTCTGAGAAAATCGGTGGTGACAAACGGACAGACGGACAGACAGACAGACAGACAGTCGGACAGACGGACTAGAAAGTGATCTTATAAGGGTTCGTTTTAGGGTTCCGAACCCGAAGGGTACCAACGGAACCCTATTACTGAGACTCCGCTGTCAGTCTGTCTGTCTGTCTGTTTGTCTGTCTGTCTGTCTGTCTGTCTGTCTGTCTGTCTGTCTGTCTGTCTGTCCGTCTGTCACCAGGCTGTATCTCTATGAACTATATGAACCGTGACAGTTAGACGGTTGAAATTTTCACAGATGATGTATTTCTGTTGCCGCTATAACAACAAATACTAAGAACAGAACAAAGTTAAATATTAAAACAAAAAACGTGTTTTATACGGTACGATACGATACGAAATTAATTCACCTCGACACAGCTAGATGGCAGCACAGGAAAAATTAGCACGTGCAGGCGTTTCATTTGTTAAATTTGTGGACCTCGGTCGATTTGTTTACTTAGTTAAGGATTATGAACACACATGTAGTGTACAGTATTGAATAATATATTTTTAGTTCAATTTTAGTACTTAATAAGCTTCAATTAGCTAGAATCAGTAGAAAGTTAGTCGTACGAACACTCAGTCTTCCAGATATTTAATAAATTATATTAATTACCTTTGTGTTAATATTTACTTAGTTTGTGTTAGAAATTCGTGGCGTTCGGACTTCGGAAATTCGGAACCCTCCGTGTGCGGGACAAAAGTATGACTCGCACTTGGCCAGTTTTTTTTACCTTTTGAGGTACGGAACCCTAAAAAGAAAAATAAAACCTTCCTTTGTACTCTAGTCGAGTATTTTATTCTCTGAACAAGAAACAGGACACTATAATTTGAAGATTCGCCTTCTGAACCTTTGGTTACCGGAGACTCCCGAGAATCTTACCTCTTCGCTGGGTTATTTCGTAACTGGAGAGTTAATTCACCTTTTACCGTCTTAGAATCACAGGGACGCCTCTACCTATCGTGATTCCAGCCATACTGTAATATGATGCTATGGTATGAGTTGATTAAAGTGACGCGTCGGACAGATGATTTTTGTTTTGTTTATTTTGTTTATTGTGTTTTAAGTTCTATGATCCGGCGCGGCCAAGGAAAACTTGCGCTAAGTTTATGTTATCCTGATTTTATTCTTTGTCAAACTTGCACTTAGTTAACCCGTGATCTTACCTGATATTTGTAGTGAAACATTCTTTAGACGCGTTGAGCACTTTTTAACCGACTTTCAAAAAGAAGGAGGTTCTCTATTTGTCTGTATGTTTTTTTTGTATGTATGTTACGCGATTACTTCGTCAATTGTGAACCGATTCGAATGATTATATTTTTAATCGGTAGGGTACATTTTCGAGGTACCATTGGAATTTCATCGAGGTCTGATAAGTATCTTCAGAGATATAACGATAAACGTCTCAAACTTGCTACTGAAACTGACTCGCGGGGCATGGAAGTCGGTTGGTCGGTTGTTATCTTAATTATTATTGGGTGAACAAAAATCATGGAAGTCGCGTCGTCACTGCACGCTTTCCATGAGATATATTAATACTGTGTATATATGTGTACTTTTTGGGTGAACAAAAAGCGTGAAACTCGCGTCATCGTCACTGCACGCTTTCCATGAGCTATATATATACTGTCTATATATGTGTACTTTAGGGGTGAACAAAAAGCGTTAAACTCGCGTCATTGTCACTGCACGCTTTCCATGAGCTATATATATACTGTGTGTATATGTGTACTTTATGGGTGAACAAAAAGCGTGAAACTCGCGTCATCGTCACTGCACGCTTTGCATGAGCTGTATATATACTGTGTGTATATGTGTACTTTATGAGTGAACAAAAAGCGTTAAACTCGCGTCATCGTCACTGCACGCTTTCCATGAGCTATATATATACTGTGCATATATGTGTACTTTTTGGGTGAACAAAAAGCGTGAAACTCGCGGCATCGTCACTGCACGCTTTCCATCAGCTATATTAATACTATGTATATATGTGTTCTTTATGGGTGAATAAAAAGCGCAAAACTCGCGTCATCGTCACTGCACGCTTTCCATGAGCTATATGTATACTGTGTTTATATGTGTACTTTTTGGGTGAACAAAAAGCGTGAAACTCGCGTCATCGTCACTGCACGCTTTCCATGGGTTATATATATACTGCGTATATATGTGTACTTTTTGGGTGAACAAAAAGCGTGAAACTCGCGACATCGTCACTGCACGCTTTCCATGAGCTATATGTATACTGTGTATATATGTGTACTTTTTGGGTGAACAAAAAGCGTGAAACTCGCGACATCGTCACTGCACGCTTTCCATGAGCTATATTAATACTGTGTATATATGTGTACTTTATGGGTGAACAAAAAGCGTGAAACTCGCGACATCGTCACTGCACGCTTTCCATGAGCTATATTAATACTGTGTATATATGTGTACTTTATGGGTGAATAAAAAGCGTAAAACTCGCGTCATCGTCACTGCACGCTTTCCATGAGCTATATGTATACTGTGTATATATGTGTAATTTTTGGGTGAACAAAAAGCGTGAAGCTCGCGACATCGTCACTGCACGCTTACCATGAGCTTTATGTATACTGTGTATATATGTGTACTTTTTGGGTGAATAAAAAGCGTGAAACTCGCGACATCGTCACCGCATGCTTCCCATAAGCAATACTGTGTATCTTGACGATACAATTCACAAGTTATTTAGTTTTCTTTTCTATCGGCAGTCCCCAAAAACTGCCCCGCATGTTTTTTTTTTTAGTAAAAGAAACTACTCTATGATACTCTAGGAAATCCTACGCTTAGTTTACCGGTTATCTCAACTGATTTTAAGTAGCGAATCGGTTTAAGATGTAATATTTATTGTTTTGATGTGAAAGACTAAATCATAGTAAAAAAAGCCAAGTGCATGTCAGACTTGCCTGTCCTTAGCACACATTTTCTAAAAAATACACACAGCTTTAGCTTAGGCTTTAGGGTTATATTTCTCTTGTTTGATCGTTTTGTTTCTCAAAAGATACAATTTGAATAAAACACTTTAAAATAATTTCGATTCATTTAAGTAAGTATCAATATAAAAAAATAATACATTACATTACTAGTGGTATACGTACACTGAGGTACAAAGGACTTAAATACATTTAAGGTACGGTCACACCGCTGCAGCTGCGATCTGCAATGGCGGCCGCGGTAATGATCACGCTTTCAATCGCTATCTGATCGCGTTTGGTTTGAACCAATCGGTACAAATACTACTTCAGTCACTAATCGCCACCGCAGCCGCAACCACAGATCGCAACGGGTTGGCCTTACCTAAACTGAATATTTTTTAAATAAAATTATAATATTGAGCAACGACATATTTACAAAATCTTATTATTTCAACGAAATCTTACAGATATACAATTTTCTGTACATATTATAAAACCATAGAAAAACTATGTCTGTACATTGAATATTTATTTATAATACTTACCTAGTAAATATAATACTGAGCTCATTTGCACATTATAATACGCATACATATACTGATTGAATTCTAGTCAAAACCTAGTTTATGACCCAGAATCTATGTGACTGACTACCCGCTATATAACTTAAAAAAAAAACCTGAAAATTACTGCTACTAGAAAATACCAAATAACCGTATTTGCTTATAACTATGTTAAAGGGCGACCAAGTTTTAATACAATATTTATATTAAGCCCAAAAAATAATTAGGATTATATTAGATATGTTGTATAAAATGTTCTAACTAAAAACATTTTATCTGGCCAACCTAAACAATGCTACAATAATATACCGTAAATGCTAGGTGTTTATCTATATCTCACCTGTTGGTAAGTAATGATGCGGTCGAGGATGATATTACGCTAGGTCGAGAATGGGAATATACAGTGTGGCTTAAAAAAAGACTTATGATGGATTGTCGAATACATAACAGGTACTGAAGCAAACAGTCTTAGGGAGTCGGCTGTTTTTTGTAAAAATAATTTTGGCAAAAGTAGTAAAATATATTACGAGTAGTTCATTAAAATCCAGATAATCCAAAAGAAAGAGCTGCTTCATTATATCATATGGATTCAAACATCCCCATTGAACGTGCGTGTAAAAAAACCACAGCACAAAATTAAAATTTACATTAAAAAATGTGGTAGGTATGGTCTAAGAAAGAAGTCTTATTAAGAAAATATCGATATCCTGCTAACATATATTACTGAAGACTATCCGAACCTATATTTCGAACTAACATTATTACAAACTATCCGAACCTAAGTTTCGAACTAATATTATTGTAGACCATCCGAACCTAAGTTTCGAACATATTCGATATTCTTTGGGTTCGCTTATGCAACACATAGTTAAAAAAGGGGTAACGAGATTGCTACGACGACAAAAATAATTGTGTATCAACACTTTACAAAAAGAGACTTGCAAAACATTCCATCAATTCTGCCCCTTTAAATAGATAAGTTCTTTATATAGAGCCCTTTTTATTAACTGGTAACATAAATCTTAGAATGTAACACCCAAAAAATGACCTGTGCAAAACAGATATTACACATTCGTATCATTAATGGTGAATAGTGTAAAATTAGTGGTGAATAGAGTGATGACTTACAATCAGCCGATTTATAGTGGATATGCTATTTTCAGCATCAGCTATTATGCAACGGTATTCATTCTGCATCTTTTTAACCAATCTCTGATTGTAGTTTATGGTGGAATTTAACATCTGATGTGGTACTGTGAAGCCGAAGGTGATCGCACTATCAGACGATTACTTATGCACTCACAATTTTAGAAACACATTTTTGCTTACGCTATCTTGTAATTGTATCTGTGGCAACTCAAACAACGCAATCTTATCCACTCCTTAAGGTACGACCACACCGCAGCGTCCTGCGTCCGCGTGCGTGGGCGCGATCTGATTTTCAATCGTTTTATGATTGCCATAGATTGCGTTTGATGTGAACCAGTCTGTACATATACTACTGCGCTATCTGATCCCTCCTGCACACGCGGACGCAGGACGCCAAAATGTCGCCGTACTTTAACACCTTTTTTACAAAGCCTGAAATATTTGCTGTATGGATAATATTTTCAATGATTAGAACAATATTAGCTCGCAAATGTCAGTCATGTCAGACGCTACCACCGGAACGAAAGCTACCCTTTTGAATTTATCGAAGTAACTTTAGGTCGATTACTATACCAGCGAACCTTTGAACTTGACCGACACGAGTAGTGGCAGTACTGCCCAAATCACAGTCTAACTTGTCACTGCACTATAGAACTCACCTATGTATCTGAACTCACCACTTCACCATAACTCACCAATTCAGTTTAACTCACCACTTAATAAATTTTAAACACAATATTTACAATTTATCTAACTACAATGTAAATACAAACTAATGTGAATGCTATGAATCCAATTTAGACTGACTAGTATTTCTGGAAGACTCGGCAGACACATTTCTCGTGACATTGTCGCTAATTGGTGGACGAGCTGTAACAGAAAAATAGTACAATGAAAATATACTTTCGAATGATACTTCATGATACTAATGCGTTGGACACAAAATAATTTTATGTTATTGTTCTTTTTGCTTCATTATTTTCTCAATAATGTATACAATGGCTAAATTAAAGAGTTTCATTTTAACATTTTAACCCACTTCAAATGTCGCGCTAGTCAAAGTAGGCAGTAGTTAATAGAATATCATCGAGGTAACAAATGCATTGTAATACAAATGTTGATAGGTATATTAAAAACAGCTCGACTGAATTCGTTAAAGTTTTACTTATTACTGACTGAATTTAAATAGGACCATCTGGGAAGGGTCCCTTGAAACAAAAAATAATTTTCCAAATCGGTTCAGGTATCTTCGAGTAATCAGTGAACATACATAAAAAAAACCCGACGAATTGAGAACGTCCTCCTTTTTGTGAAGTCGGTTAAAAAGCTCTAGCATACAATCACACAGTACACCAGTATCTAGTAAAATTTTTTTATTCTCAAAATGTCTAAACTCGGCTATTCTCTTCACAAAACAGACGAAGACGCCATATAATAAACAATTATTCCGCCAAAGTTACAGCAGTCTTTTGTCAATTGATAAAATTCTTTTGTCGTGTAACTTTTAATTTGTACATTCATGCAAACAGCTGAGAATAAGTTTAGATTCTTTCATTACCATTTACAAAACTTCTTTTCAGGAAATCTGAATATAATAGTAGGTAATAAGCAGAATCCAAGGAACTTTCTTTACGAGATTCTTGAAAAAATTTTAATAAGGTCCCTTAGAAGCTTGATACTTAACAAAGAAATATAATATACGAAATTAACTTTTCATATAAGTACGATTTTAAGGATCTGTAAGACTTTTATATTTAACCAGCTCTGCCCCTTGGCTTTACCCGCGTAGACGTGTTTTCGTGAGAATATCGGAATTAAAAGTACCTTATGTGTTATTCTAGGGTCTAGGCTACCTACGTACTAAATTTCAGTTCAATCGGTAGAGTAGTTTTAGTGTGAAGAAGGAACAATTACACACACAAACTTTCGCCCTAATAATATTAACTAGAAGTGCCCCGCGGCTTCGCCCGCATTAAAGACTCCTTTTATATACTTAAAACTATTATTTTGTAATAACCTTTACATCATAAATAAACAAAAGCCAATTCGGTTCACCTCTTTTCAAGTTATTGCGTGACTAAGTGAAATAGGGATTCATATTTGTAAAACCCGAAAAACCATATCGAATTTCAGACATTTTTACCAACCCCTTGCAAAAATCCTGCAACACGTATTAATTTATTTATTTACAGAAGTACTTAAGTAAATCTGAAAGTTTATATACATAATTAAAATAAATCATCATTAAAAAACATCCGGGGGGCATTTTAAGAAAATCCTTTCTTAGCGGATACCTACGTCATAACAACTATCTACATTTTACATTTCAGCGAAATCCGAAACAATATTGATGTTCACACTGCTGTTTAGACCCGCTTCACCCTCTTAGGGGTGGAATTTCGAAAAAACCTGAAACTCGTATTTACTTATTTATTTACAGAAGTACTTGTGTGAAATGTCCAATAAAATAACTATACGAGCTTTGAAACCCCACTTCATTCCCTTAAAAAGAGAATTATGAAAAATCCTTTCTAGCGGCTACCCACGTCAACTATATATATATATATATATATATCAATAACTATGCATTGGCATGCAGCCAAATTTTAGCGCAATCTGAAACAATATTAATTTCAGACTTTCTTACCCCTTTTAGGGGTGGCATTTCGAAAAAGCCTGAAACACGTATTTACTTATTTATTTACTGAGTACTTGTGTGAAGTTTCTAATAGAAAAGGCTATCTTATCTTATTTCTCCATACAAACTTTGAACCCCCATTTCATTCCCTTCAGGGGTGAGTTTTGGAAAATGCTTTCCTAACTAATACTACTTTACTTTACTTCCTAACTAATATTAACAGATACTAACGTTATCATCCCTATCTGTATGCCAAATTTCAGCGCAATCCAAAACAATATTGATTTTCACACTTTGTTACCCCATTTCACCCTCTCAGGGGTTGAATTTCGAAATAGCCTGTAATACGTTATTACTTATTTATTTACTGATGCACCTGTGTGATGTTTCGAATAGAAAAGCTATCTAATCTTGTTTTTCCATACAAACTTTGAAACCCCGTTTCATCCCCTTAAGGGGTGAATTTCAGAAAATCATTTCTCCGAGGAAACTAACGTTGTAATCTTCATGCCAAATTTCAGCGAAATTCGAAACAATATTGATTTTCAGACTTAGTCACCCCATTTCACCCTCTAAGGGGTGGAATTTCAAAAAAGCCTGAAACACGTATTTACTTATTTTTTACTGAAGCACTTGTGTGTAGTTTCGAATAGAAAATACTATCTATTCGAAACAATATTGATTTTCAGACTTAGTCACCCCATTTCACCCTCTAAGGGGTGGAATTTCAAAAAAGCCTGAAACACGTATTTACTTATTTTTTACTGAAGCACTTGTGTGTAGTTTCGAATAGAAAATACTATCTAATCTTATTTCTCCATACAAACTTTGAACCCCCATTTCGTCCCCTAAAGAGGTGAATATTGGAAAATCCATTCTTAGTACACCCTCACGTACTAAGACAAATATACCCTCCAAATTTCAAGTCTCTACGATAAGCGATATTAGGCTGTGCGTTGTCTGTCAGTCAGTAAGTCAGTCAGTATGTCAGGACAAAGATTCTTATAGTATTAGATGTTTAACTAACTGATACCCGCGACTTCGTTCACGTACACCAAGAAGCCAAGTTTTGTAGCCGATGTTCATCCTCATGCTATAAAGTACCTCCTGGTTGAATTTCAGATGGATCAGGTGGTCCGTATAGGCATGATTAGGTAACAAACAGACAAAGTGGCAGAGTTACATTACAAACGTTTTTATAATGTTAGTGTCTGGGAAAGATAAGTGTACAACATAGAACAAGCCTGGAGTTTGTATCCTTGAAATTTCTTAGACTCTAGAACACCTAAGACGCTTGCCCGGTGGTAATTATTGACCCTGCCGCAAAAAGACAGATGTTCTGTTTGTTACGGTTTTATCTGTGTGTCTGTGTAGATAAACAGGTATTTTTATTTTCAAATTACGTTGTACAAATATTTAATATCAGTCGATACAGTTCCCATTCTAGGCCTAGCGTGCTTACCATCTTCGACCGCATTATCACTTACCGACAGGTGAGATAGTGGTCAAACGTTAGCCTATAAGATATATCTAATATATAAAATTCTCGTATCACAGTTTTCGTTGCCATACTCCTCCGAAACGGCTTGACCGATTTTGATGATTTTTTTTGTGCTTATCTGGTATCTATGAGAATTGGCCAACATCTATTTTTCATACCCCTAAATTATAGGGGTAGTCCACTCCTAAATTTTTAATTTTAGTTTTTAGACAAAATTTTTAATTTCTATTTTTTTATGATACAACATACAAAAATACATACAATCCTCAATTTTCACCCTTCCACGATCAACTCTTATTTTTTAATAGCCATTTATTTATATGGCAAAACAACGTTTGCCGGGTCAGCTAGTATAATAATATATATATATATATATATATATAGTATCTACTTGATTAGTGAGATGTGACAGTAAGTCTGACGATAGTAGCAGCAGTAAGGATAAACCTACAAAAGTTGTCAGTTTAAGTTTCCGATCGCCGCCAGATCCACCTTACCACCGCAACAACAGTCCGCAGTGACCGTCGCTGATAACCATGATGTATAATGCCGGGCAACTAAATACTTACATAATTTTCTAAGTAGTATTTTCTCTATTCCATGTAAGGGCGACTCGAAGGTTATACACAGTACAATGGCAAGGGTGAAGGTCAGTATAATATGTGATATCGATGACGCCATCTGAAAACAAATAATAAATTTACTGGAACGTGTGAACTGTGAACTTTGTGCTAACCTAGTGTTTAGTGAAAAGAAACTATCTTATCAGATTGGTATGATACCCCTTTGGAGTCAAGGAATTATTTCCTCTGAATAAATTTAATTTCATTAAATTGGCTCATACAAGAAACGTGTACCTTAGAACGTACTTAGTAACTTGAAAGCGTGTACCTTGGAACCCTCATACAGAATGACGGCGATATCGACCGTGATGTCAATTGGCGCATAAATGTGGGATGGATGAAATGACGACTAAATACAAGTAAACTTGCGACCCGAGAATGCCCCTTAAACTTAAGGTACAAATTTACAAAACAGTTATTAGATCTGTCGTTATGTTTGGATCTGAGTGTTGGGCCACGAAGAAGTGGGATGAAAAGAGATTGCATGTGGTGGAGATGCGAATGTTGAGATGGATGTGTGGATTCACAAAAATGGATAAAATTCGGAATGAGTATGTGAAGGAAAGCCTTAAAGTGACACCAGTGACATAAAAGTTAAGAAGCTATATATAGGCTATATATAGGCTAGCCTGGTATGGACATAATTATTATGAGAAGAAGTGAAGTCCACGTGACTAAAAAGGCAATGGACATGAAAGTGAACGGCTGAAGATGAAGACCGAAATAAGTGTGGATGGACTGTGTGATAGGCGTAATGAGAATGGGAATGGCGTCCCAATTCCATGATATCAGTGTGGCTGTTAAGCTTTACAATGCCTTCGTTAGTAGCAAGCTTGAATTTGGTGCTACAATCTGGGACCCACGCGAAATTAAATATACTTTGATTATTGAGAGGCTGCAGCGTAAATTTGCCAGATATGTATATAAACGACAGTATGGATATTATCCGTACCTTTTCCCATCTCTGTTTGTATCAGGCATGATTGGAGTTGATACCTTGAGGCTACGGCGCAAGTTGTTGCTGGTTGTACACTACGTACTCATACTACGTGGTAAAATTGACAACCCAAATGTGTTAGCGTGTATAAATATGTTGGTTCCGGACCACTACATACGCACGGGCCGCCGTCGGCACAGGCTATTCGTATGTCCAGATTCGCACACCCTCCATGCTAGACATGCGCCCACGCTGCGGGCGATGTCTGTCGTCAATGTATTCGTGCATCAGTTCCAACATGTTGACATATTTAACGATAAGTTGAGTGTTATTATTAATAACTTAAGAATATTTTTAAGTTTAAATAATTAGTTACTTGTAATAACTTGAATAGTTAGCATTTTGGCAATGCTGTAAGTTAACTATTTTCTGAAATAAATAAATAAATAAATAGGAGATATGGATGTAAAAGGAGTGGATGCGGAAATGACTGCGGATATACCCAAATGGAAGAGAATGACATGTTGCACCGACCTACTTAAGTGGGATAAGGGTAAGAAGATAATCTATGATATGATATATGATCAAATACGCAAAAAATCAAAACCCATATTTTTATCAATTAAGGTTGGTAATTTTTTTTAAATATTTATGGACGGAAAGAGTTGCATACGAAATTAAACAAAGTTATTTTTACATATTATGGTTCACAATTCATGTCCGGTTTCACCAAATTTACTAAATCATTATTATCATTTTTGAACTTTTAATCAATATCCTGTTAATACTATTTTATAGTACTTATTTCTAATAATAAATTGATCACTCAAAGGCATTCCAAACCTCAGAAATCCCACATCAAGAACGAAAAAATCACTTGAGGCCATTTTCCTTAAAATGAAATGTCCGTTTATTAATAAAACAAAGTACCTTAAGTAAGTACTTACACCAACGTTATCCATAAAACCTCATGTTAATCTGACTTCGACGCTTCTGTTTAACTTAAACGATAATTTTATTTCTTTTTTAGTTTATTTTTCAAAGTAGTTGCTTAAGCTGAGTTTACCGTTAGATCCCAAGACACGGATATTGCACCAAGCGCAAATGAGAAGTTATTTTAATTAAAGCAGACAGCCCGCCTGATCGTAAGCGGTTACCGTCACCTATAGACAATTGCAACACCATGAGTGCTGTTGATGCGTTGCCGACCTTTGAGGAGTTTGTGGAAACACTTTTTAAAAAATCCCACCCTTAAGCTAGAAGGGAATATCGCGGCAGGCAGATCATTCCACATCTTACAGGTACGCGTTAAAAATCCTTGGTTAAAACGAGTGCGAGACGTCTAGGTCTGGGGGCCTAGACAAGTAGGTCTCGCACTACCGGTAAGATCGAGATCGAGAAGTAAGTCAAAGAGTTTTTTTATTAAATTTGCTGTTTTTGTTCATAAACTAGGTACATATTTAGGGTTTTTCCTTCAAATGTGCTGGTCTTGCCAAATTTCATGATTTTAGGTCAACGGAAAGTGTAAGTAGCCTATTGGTTTTGATTCCATTGTGAAATGCAAAAATATGCGACATAAACGGTCAAATCTATTAATAGCGATGATTTACAAGGAGATTTTTTATATAGCTTGAAGACCGCACCCAAAGCACGGTACCGTAGACCCAAATATTTGATATAAATTTTAACGGTGCACCTCTACGCGTTCCCGAGAGAAAGGATCTTCATAATCAGATAGACAGACTCCTTGTTCTAGGCTCCTACTTTTGAATTTGATCCTAAGAGAAACTCCAAGAGTGGTAGCCTTTTTAGGGTTCCGTAGCCGAATGGAAAAAAACGAAACCCTTATAGATTCGTCATGTCTGTCTGTCTGTCCGTCCGTATGTCACAGCCATTTTACTCCGAAACTATTAAGACTACAGAATTGAAACTTAGTAGGTAGATGTATACTGTAAACCGCTTTCCGATTTTTACACAAAAATAAAAAATATAAAAGTTTAAGGGATTTCAATCCCATACATGGAAGTGAAACAAAAAAAAAATATTTTCTTCAAACCTACACTTGTGGGGTGTCTATAGATAGGTCTTTTAAATTGTCTTCAGTCAGCAGTTTTTGAGATAAAGCGGCCGCAAATATAACTTTGTTTTTCATACAAAACTATGAAAAACAAAGTTAATTTTGTAGTTGCGAAAAATCATAATTTTAGAATACTTTACTGTGTTACGGAACCCTACGAGTGCAAGTCCGACTTGCACTTGGCCAGTTTTATTCATAGCTCACTGAGCGACTAAGATTTTGAACCGTGAGTGTCCAAGTCTCAGCATTATTATGTCATAAGTCATAAGAAGGCACTAACTGAAGACTTTCGTAATCAGATTTTGTCACATTCCACAAAAAAATATTTTTGAACAATTGTTTTCTTGTGGGTAGTTGAGTGCATCCGACGGTTAAGCGACCATAATCACGAGAAGCCAGCCTTTGCTTTCGACAAACAGAGGGTATGTCGACAAACTGAAAACAAATAAAACTTGCAGAAGCTGCTGTTTCACTTTGATAACATTTGTAATGAAAATATTTTTGTAACATGTTTGAATGTGCAAATAAAAGAGATTGCATGTTGCATGCTCCATTTTGTTTGTGTAAAACTTTGTGAAAATCAATTTCACTGTATTTCTCTGAACTCTGTTTTGTTACTAAGTTATTAAACCAACAACTAATTTGTTGTTAATTTATAAAAGGCTTTTATCGGTCGTATCGGTCTACAAAATATACTACATCAACAGCAACATCAATCATTATTTTCAAATAGTTTACTCCGTCGTCTTGCTTGCGTTACGTAGCCTATGTCGTTTTTCATTATATTAATGAATATCCCTGTGCAAAATGAACAGACGAAAAGTTTGAGTTTATTTGCCATAAAAATGTAACTCACACACAAATATAGAACCTGACTTTTCAACCGTCTTCCAAAAAGGAGGAGGTTCTCAATTCGTCTGTATGTTGTTTTTTTTTGTATGTATATTTACGCGCTTGCATTGTTAATTGTCAACCGATTCGAATGATTATTTTTTTATTCAGTAGGTTACATTTCCGAAGTGATTCCATTGTAATTTCATTGAGATCTGATAAGTATCTTCAGAGATATGATGATAAACGTTTCAAACTTGCTTCTGAAACTGACTCGCGGGGCATGGAAGTCGGTCGTTTTAGTTATTAAACTATCTCAATTATGCAATTATGATACTGCTATTAAAGTATTGATTGTGTTTATTAATAGTGATCGTCTATAGTAAAAACGGATACAAGACATAATTTATACTGACCACAGTAAAGAAGGTAATGTGCACTGGATGTCGAAGCTGTCCTATGTAGTAAAGTTCTACCACTCCGTTGACCAGGTACGCACAGAATGTCAGCCGAGCGATGGGGGCGAGGAACTTCCAAGTTAGCAGTTTACCAAATATACCTGGAATTATTCGATCACTTTATTAGAATGCAAGACAAATAGACACTGGATTTCGGAAACATTATTGTAGATATTTTTGTTATGTAACAAAAAGATTGATCACCGCAGTGTTGCCTGAGAAGGAAACTTACCCACAAAAGCTCTCCTGACCAATGATCACAGACAACCTTGATGATCACGCTTTCGTAGAACCCAATGGTGTTTATTGTGTTTCGCTCCTTAAAAGGTCTTGAGAATCTTTGTTAGGTATATTTATATTAGACCGCCTGTCATATTTTATTCATAGTAGACCATACATTATATAAATTGAAATAAATATTATATTCGAACTGGTTACTTTGAGGATAGTATGCGGAACTTTTTTTTTTTTTCTTTTTTTTTTTTTTTTAAAGAGATTACTCGCAATGTGGGTTGCACATTACTAGTAGTCTCGTTAACCCCTCCAACTAAGCTAAATATGCTTGTGTCTGGAGTGGGTTCACGTCAATAGTGCAATGGGTGGGGTGGGGATCGAACTCACGACCTCTCGATCGCCAGTCCGACACCCTATCCATTGGGCTATTTCCGCCTTACTTTATTTTAATAACTTAAAAATAATTACCTAATGACAATATCAAAATTATATAAACTACAATAATAATATGAGGATACATAAAAAAAACAACACAAAAAAAATAATTGAATATCAACATATAACATCAAAACATAATACGCATTTTCAAGATTTCAATACTAAATAAATGGTAGGGACAAATGCAATAATGACATGTTTCGTTACAAAATTGTGGTCGTCGCGATCTCATCGCGTGACCTCACCCAGGAAAGGCGATGGTCTCGAAACCTAGGTTGAGATACTTAGACTAAAGGTACGTGAAAAACCGCCCATATTAAACATGTCTTGCGATAATTAAAATCTAAAATAAGAAATACATACCTCCATTCCCAGTAGCACAAGCAATAATGAGCCAAGCATTGCATATGCTCCACGCAAGTTTGTGCAGAGAAATATATGCAGCTGCCTCAATTTTGTTGTAATGGTACCAATCCTGGTAAAACAGCGAGACTGAGAAGGTCACTACAGTACCCAAGACTATGCTGGTGATCCATCCGAAGGTCTTGAGGATATTTGAGAACTGGTAGCTACAAAAGAAGAGAAAAGATGTTATAGAGTAAATACTGTTACTTTTATTCCTGTCAAAATCATCATTGCGTTTTCCAGTTAGATGATTCCAACGACTTAAAAGCAGATGAGTGAGATCATTTATCATTTCGATTTTCTATTTGTAAGAAAATTTTAATATCATCTGTTTACCAGCCACCTTGTGAAGATCATAAGCTCTACCTATTCTGAAGTAAATTAATGCTATGCTTAAACGTATTGAATTAATTGATGATTAAAAAATTAAGGAACTCGTTAACGGCAACTAGAAAACGTCATCATCATCATCATCAGCCGGTGACAGTTCACTGGACAGAACTGGACCTAGGCCTCTCCCAAGATACGCCACTGAGTCCGATCTTCGGTCCTTCTTCTCTAGTCACTGCCCACCGCTTTGCGCATATCATCGCTCCACCTGATCACAAGATGTCTACCTTCTACGCTACGTTTTCCTATTCGCGGTAATCTATTCTTAGTCTGTAAATATTAGTTGTAAATCTGTTCAAATCATTAAAAAATAATATTCTTACTTTTGTGATTGTATCCTATGCAGCACGTATCCTGTGAGAATCCCCATGAAGTACATCGTCATTTTCATGTGAGTCTTAATGTACGCCGTCTTGAAGTAGAAATTTGTTGTGATATCTGTCACCTCTCTGTAAATTTAAAATTACAAGTCTGTGAGTTAATTTAATTTAAATTGTTTTTCAGGACGTCACGTAATGCGATTAGTTTGGATTCTAATTAGTTTTTTTATGGACAAGTAGTTGGTAAGTATGATTCTTCTGACTCTTGATAGTGCTAATTTCTGTGTCTCCCTTTTGTCTTTTTGGTTTTACCAAACAATGGTGTAGATATTGTTTTTTTTACATTATATTTATGGCGGCAAATTTTCTCCTCGATGGTGGTAAGCTACTTTTTTTTTAGCAAATCAGGCGAAATATCGATATACTGCTTCTACCACTTGTGGATATAATGCGTGCTTTTACATTCACTGAGTGTTTTATATCTGACAGATAAGAACTCGACCACTTTCTTCATGCAGTGTGACGAGCCGCTGGGCAATAGAGTATTCTCGAAACAACTTACTTGGCATAAAATAAGAATGTTGGATCCAGATTGTCCATATATGTGATAGCTGCAGGTATCACCATGGATACTACGATCGCCAAGGACAGTAGGACCAGCCCTATCCTTCGCCACCTCCAAAGGCTGATGATGAAGATGGGAGCAATGAAGAACAGCTGAGTGTCAACTGACAGGTACCAGGATTGGAACATGCACTGTAACACAAAAAAGTTATTATACTTCTGGCATGTAGCCAAAACAAAAAAATATATTAGAAAAAGAAAATAACATAAAACAACGGGTTGCACTCCGGGAGTGCCGGCAGAAGTGAAAACTTGAACACGTCATTTATTAATATTTTGGAATGACACCTCGCGCAACTTGAACACGTCATTTTTAGGGTTCCGTACCCAAAAGGTAAAACGGGACCCTATTACTAAGACTCCGCTGTCCGTCTGTCTGTCTGTCTGTCTGTCTGTCTATCTGTCTGTCTCTCCGTCTGTCACCAGGCTATAGCTCATAGCTCATAGCTCATAGTTAGACAGTTGAAATTTTCACAGATGGTGTATTTCTGTTGCCGCTAGAACAACAAATACTAAAAACAAAATAAAGTTCAAAATTAAAAGGGGGTCCCCATACAAAAAACGTGTTTTTAAACGCCATCTATCTAATTAGTTTCGGCAAAATGACATAGATGGCGCTAGTAAAGCCCCGTCTTTCTAGATCGCGACCAAACCAAATATTCTTGGTAATATCAAATAATCAAATATATGAGGTTGAAACTCTGTTATGTTTCGTATTGTACGGAACCCTCCCTAAGTGTGCGATAAGAGACGCAATGCTGACTCGCACTTGGCCAGTTTTATTGAATATTTTGTAACGACACCACGCGCAAGCGCCCTGCGCTCCGTCTAACGAATTTTCGATCAGGACACGTGACCTGTCGCGAGTTTAACATTTTTTACCCATCCCAAGAAAAGTGCACAACACCGCTAAATAAGTTATCACTTCAAAAATAATGTTTGTTCGTTAATCTTATATTAGTTACTTATCATTGTTAACCTTTAGGGACCTGCGGGGTCCCATCACACTCAAGGCGCATAGTTTTTGAGTCCCGCTCTATTATTTACTCGCTCAATAACCATTTCAATCCAGTTAATGAGGTAGGCAGAAAACCAGCCCTGGGGCCTTATTCAGTATGACCAATGAGATAACGCGTTCTTTAACGCGCCACGTCACGTTATTGAAAAATTGTATTCTGTATGCCACACGATAGGTAAATTATACAAAACGCGCGAGTTACACGTCCTCATATGTCACGGTATTTTAAAAGCTTAAAACGTGCTCATAACCTTACCTTACCGCGTTTTAATTGGCATAGAGAATACCATAACGCGGAGATAACGTAACACGGCACTGTAAGACTTTAAAATGGTCATACTGAATAAGGCCCCTGTATTACCCCGGTCTACACAGAAAAGTGCAGACTCTACCCTATTTGCCAAGATATTGACGTATTAATCTTAATAGATTTACCCTTTATTATATTAAAATACATTAATAATTTACGTGTTTACACATACAAATAATAAGACGTAGGTTGTAAGACAAACACCCAGAATTATTTGAACAGACGCATACTTAGAAAATATTATTATTTTAGGACAAATGATTTATTATTGATTTAGTCGAATAATATATTATTAAGGTTGCGTGAATTATATTATATTTTACAGTATGGTTAATAAATGAGGCTTATGAAATTATATCTTGCCACCTAATTAAACAGTTATCGAATTGATTAATTGTTATTGTAAGTAACGATCACAGACATGTAGATACTATTTACTTTTAACCATATGTCGTCTTTAAATCCATGATCAGTTACGGTAGTTTTGCAAACTAATTAAATAGCCAATGTGCATATATATAATTGTATATATTACATGGCCAAAATTAAACCAAGTGAACAGTAGGCAGATAATAAATAATAGAAGTAGGTACAAAATAATTGGCATATGTTAAGGGTTCCGTACCCAAAGGTTGCCAACGAGACCCTATTAATGACACTCCCATGTCCGTCCGTCTGTTACAGGACTACATATTCTAAACTATAGTAAGTAAGACACTTACAGAGACAGAATTTTGCATGTGACTGCATTGCGCCTGTTAACATCAGGACGTAAAATGCCCTGTTATTTCACGGGACACATTGCCATTCCGAAAAACTTCGCATGTCGCAATCAACTTTAGACCTTATTACGTAAGTCATACCGGTCCTTAAGTTAAAATTGCCGAAGATATTCATGTATCATCCAAGGAGTCACGTGTAGGATTAAAACATAAAAGTTCATTAAAATGTAAGCTTTATGACGTTCAGAGACTTTACATTGACAAGTCTGTCTACAGAGAACGTCACGTTAGGCTTATGTTATAATGAACTTTTTTTGCCGGGTGGGAGCGGTGCGGGAACAGTCGACGACAACCTTAAGCCAACGTACACAAGAAGGTAGCAATGACGCTCCCGCCCATTGTCAACCGACAAAAACACTTATTTTACTTACAAGTTTATCAGTATTGACGTAGTTGTTGATGTACAGAATGTTGGTCCACCAAGATTCCATGCATCTTTCTTTCTCAAGCAGCAGTCGATCATCCCACAGAGGACCTTCACCCAGTTTTGGAAACCACGTCATGTAGAACAGTATGACTACTAAGTATGCTGGGGTTACTCTGAAAGGTAATGAAAAATATGTTAATTAAAGGTCGTACTTTAATACGCATTAAAACTAATTAATTCTAGTCAACCTCGACGGATATTGTCAAAAGCAAGGACGAGATTTTAAGATCACTAAGTTTAGTTTCTCCTAAGTAACGTTTATGAGTAAAATCATTACATTTGTTATTTATTAAGGAAATTTCCACTTTATTTTGTTCGGTAATAATAACAAAAGATGCTCCTAATTAGGAGCATGACTTATATTTAAACTTACCTCTTGATCTTTAAGAAAATGTAGATCTAAATACTGGAAAGCGACCCTTCTGCTGAAATATCTCTATTATTAGAAATGGTTTTGCTACCTATGTTCGTAGTTTAGAACGAAATGATAGAGCACAAACTCCTACAGGAGCATCGAGGTTCTGCCTGACTTGCTACCAAAAACTAGCTTAACATCATCAAGGAAATAATCTGCCGCCATATCCTTACGGTGTTCTGGCAGCACACAGCCCTTAAGAGTCAGATAATTCTAAGCCTAGCGTGTTCACCATCTTTGACTACATCATTTCTTACTAGCAGACGATATAAAACTATTAAAAAAACATTGCATACTACAAGAAAACAGTGCTACTGGATAGTATATACTATATTTTAACATCTATCTTGGTCCAAAGATTAGGTACGGTAAAAATAAAACCGGCCAAGTCGAGTTGGACTCACCCACTGAGGCTTCCGTACCAACGTTGGTTAGTACCAATTAAGCTAGACCTCTAAATTGTATGAGCGCTCATAAAACTAAGAGGCCTATCTTAACTGGCGTACACTATGTATGTATGGGGACACCCTTTAATTTTCAACTTTTTTTTAAATTAAAAGCAAGGTCATATAGCACAAGTGAAGGAAATATTGGTGAAAATCGGTGGTGACACACGGACAGACAGACAGACAGACGGATAGACGGACAAAAAGTGATCTTATAAGGGTTCCTTTTTTACCTTTTGAGGTACGGAACCCTAATTAGGGAACATTTTCTTACCTGATATACCGGAACACTAATATAGGTATGACATTCAGCCTCCCTCTTCTCTTATCCAGTTCTATTAGCAGAAGTCGACTGAAGAGGAAAGCACTAAGCATCAAGAATGTGTCAACGAGCAATGCATTGTTTAACATGAAGCCATTGGCTGGTTGTTTCACTAGCTGAAATTAAATATGAATTATTAGCTATCGTTATAATTACTGCATAAAATATACAATCAGTTTGAGGCCCTGACTAAAGGTATCATAATACTTAAATTTAAAATTTGAAACCACCACATACTGATATAATATATGTCGCAGCATCAGCACTACGGCGCCATCTATTGGAAACGCCAAGCAGCTGACAGACAGCTGCTTGGGTGTGGTCGATGCCAGTGGTGACGTTTGACGTTTGATGTTTGCCAGTTGGACTGTAGGACTATTATCTCTTCTGTGGTTTTGACAGTCGAGACGGGACTTGACGGGACTAAGTGAACAACGTCATTCTGTGTTGAAAGGGAAGAGCGATCGGTCGCACGAACTCCACGTGGCATCGAACCCACCGCGTTTCTAATCCTAATCCATCCGGTTAATCTTTAAACTGATTTTCAATCTATTTACGCATTGGTAAAACGAACGATTGTGTTAAGTGTTGCGAGTGTTATTTTGGGTTTTCACAATGTCCGAACACTCTGATAACGAGTCTCCCGAACGAACCTCCGTTATATATATTATCTATTCATTAACATCATTTCAATGAGCCAAACTCGACATCTCCGATGTAAGTAACAAATGAATTGAGTACTCTTCAGATTTCAGGAGATATTTGCAGATGACAGCAGGTGTTTTAGAGGGCTCGGTGGCGTAATCGGGAGAATGGTCGGCTTTGAGGCCAGAGGTACTGAGTTCGAACCGCCGTGTACCAATGGATTTTTCTATCGAAAAATTTATGTGCGCATTTCACAGTTTAAGTTAAAGGTAAAAACATCGTTAAGATACCAACAACCCCCCGCATGGTGGTAGGACACTATCTGATGTCCGCCTGGACAGCTAACACCCTCAAGTTAGAAAATCTGTCCCCAAAAACATCTAATGTGTTCCGGCAGCTATCCTTGAGAGCCAGTTCCTATTCTAGGCCTAGCGTGCTTACCATTTTCGACCGCATCATCACTTATCAACAGGTGAGATAGGGGTCAAACGCTAGCCTATAAGATATTAAAAAAATATCTCCTAGCCCAGCATTTGGTCAACAATGACATGTTCTTACAATATAGTTAAAGTAAGACAATACCGAATTTCGAATTGATCATACCTATGAAAGTAGATTACATTGCGTCATCAACTAGAAAAAGCTAAGCATAGTCTTAAACGGCTGCACAGATTTTCTTGAATCAAAGCTAAGAATACTCTCAATTAAAACACCTATCAACCAAAAAATAAAATAAACAAAATCTATATAAAAAAACTTAATCTAAATCATAATTAGGCGGTACCAGACTGCTGGCCATAGATAGGCCTCTCTCAAAACACTTTATTTTTTTCATAACTATATAGGTATACTTAGTAACAATAGTAACAAAATGTTATTAATTTACGAATTTTTTTTAAAATATTTTGTAAGCTAGCGGTCGACCACTATCTCACGTGTTGTCAAGTGATGATGCGGTCGAAGATGGTAAGCACGCTAGGCCTAGAATGGGAACAAGGATAGCTGCTGGAACACATTAGATGTTTTGGCGACTGATTTTCTAACTTGAGGGTGGTAGCTGGCCAGGTGGACACCAGATAGTGTCTTGGCAACATGCGGGGGTTGTTGGTTTCTTAACGATTTTTCCTTCACTGGAGGGCCATTGTGAAAAGAGCACATACATTTTTCGATAGAAAAATCCATTGGTGCACGGTGGGGTTTGAACTTGGTACCTCTGGCATCAAAGCCGACCGTCCTCCCGATTACGCCACCGGGCCCTCATTATTATTTATTAGTTTAATTTATTAGTTAAAGTTAATAAAGAAACATGCCACTTTGTAATAAATAAAAAGATATTTAAAAAATTCCTACCCTATCCCAGGCTTCTGCATCCATGACCGGTCCACTAGCGATGAAGATGCAGGCGTGTCCACCCAAAATAAAGATCATGGCCAAAGCTTTGATCCCAGTAATGCATTCCAAGCCAAAACTTGTATTCTGCTTCGTCGAGATGATTTTTTTCATATTATTGATGACAGAGAAACACTTGATCAGATCATAGACAGTAGACTCTTTCTCTTTAGAACAGCAAATTATGTAGGTCTCAAATATTGTGCTGAAGATTAAGATGGCAGCAAAGAGGAGGATGAGTGATCTGAAACAAAAGAAAATATGTCTGGTTTAAATGTTAAAGTAATTGTAGTTCAATATTGTTTCTTGAAATGTTACACACTTTAGTTTTTCGTACATTGTTACATACAATCTAAAATTAAATTTTGATAGTAGAGCACCGTGGCTTATTAGGGAATATGCATGATTTTTATTTATATATTTATTTCACTGAATACATCCATTTAACACAGTCAAAAAGTTAAATAATACTGAAAGTTTTTGAGGGCCCCGTGGTGTAATCGGGAGAACGGTCGGCTTTGATGCCGTGGTATCGAGTTCAAAGCGCCGTGCACCAATGGATTTTTCTATCGAAAAATTTATGTGCGCTTCTCACAGTGGCCCTCCGGTGAAGGAAAACATCGTTAAGAAACCAACAACCCCCGCATGGTGGTAGGACACTATCTAGTATCCGCCTGGCCAGCTACCACCCTCAAGTTAGAAAATCTGTCACCAAAACATCTAAAGTGTTCCGGCAGCTATCCTTGAGAGCCAGTTCCCATTCTAGGCCTAGCGTGCTTACCATCTTCGACCGCATCATCACTTACCAACAGGTGAGATAGTGGTCAAACGTTAGCCTATAAAGTATTAATAAAAAATTAAAAAAAAAAGTGATCAAATTAAGCTACAAAATATACAGAATATACAAAATATGAGGTATCTAAAAATTTTCGCGCACGTTGTGACGTCACAGTGCACAACACAGTCTCCACAGATTATATATTTTTAATAGAAATACTACGTATTCGTACTACAGTGCATACTATTTCTATGAAAAAGATTTAATCCGTGGCGACCGTGTTGTGCACTGTGACGTCACTTTCTAATTGACAAGTGGTGATGTGTTTAGCAAATTTAAATTTCCCACGCTTTTTTTGCATTTTTTATATAATATTTTAACACACGTAAGACTATTTTATTTACAAAAAATGTTTAACATACAACACCAGAACAATAATGATTCGAAAATAAATGATTTCAAGTAAATTTATACCACATGCATATTCCCTATTGGCAGAGCACCTAGCCGTGTTTCCCAAGGGGTGCGGGTTCAATTCCCGTCGGTAAGATGACATTTTGGTGTAAAAATGTATAATTTTAGTTGTTATTCCATACATTTGCCTAACAATTCAGTTGTGATTGTAGATTGGAGCCCCAATAGTTTACAAAACGATAAAACCTACACCTACAAATTAGCTGTTTATCTCCATATGTCTGGAATCACGAATCCGATCTCGATTAAAATTACTATTGGACCAAACAGGAAGCATACTCTTTTAAACAAAAAAAATAATTTAATAATTATTGTTAAATTGGATAATAATTATTGGCGGGAGTTCTGAGGCTAGAAGGAAAAAACAGGAAAATAGAGAACCTCCTCCTTTTTGTGAAGTTGGTAAAAAAGTCAAATGTGATGCAGAAACTAATCTGTAGCATATCAGATAAAGACATTAAATTATAATATTTTGTATTCAACACGCATGAGATTTTGAATATAGTCAGTCATTTATAAAATCGTCAGATCTTGTTTTAATTATCCTTAAATGGCGTTCTACATACGTCCCTGAATAAAAACACTAATTTATCTCCAAACTTCAGCTCTATTAGGAAATAACATATCAAATTGCATTTTATAAATAAATAATACATAATCATTAATATTTATCAGGCGCTTAGTAGATAAAAACGCGTGATTACTGTATACTATTATAAAACTTAGTAATTTTAATATTTGTTTCAAATGCACCTACGCAGTTAATAAATCATGATATATCAATAGAAGGACATCAATTTGGATGTGCCTGAAAAAACTGTTAAAATTTTGCATTTATATGTTGCTTTAAATTTTCCAACCCTTACTATAGGGGTTTATTATGTATGCTGTAAAAGTATAATATAATAGAAACTCCAAGTATTTGATGAGCAAGACAAATAGATAAAACCCCATATTTCTCCTTACCTTACTCGTTTTTAGTGTTCTGTACGTCCAAATAAGTAAAGCTTATATGTAGGGTCACTCGTATGCCTGCGTATACTTCTGTCACAGCCAATTTGCTCTAAAGCTATTAGACCAAATATGTTGTAATGTTTACATCTGAATTTCGTGACCCAAACACGAAAATGTTAATTATGACTTTGAAAATAGGGGGTTACCTCTGTTACCCCTTTGTTTCCTAATTGACCCTCTCATATTAACATAAGAGAGGGTCAATTAGAAAACAAAGACAACAAAATTAAAACACATTTAATTTAAAAGTAAATTGTTTAGATTTGAACCGGAAAATGAAAAGGATGTAGACAAAGTCTCATCTAACCAAGCCAAATCAAATATTCATAATACAAAACTTGATTCATACCGCACCCAAAGACAATTTGTTACGGCCACAAAGTTTGGTAAGTCAATAACACATATCATTCGATCTTCCTAAATTTTATTCAAATAATAGTTACACTTTGATTTTATTGACAGTTCTCACATCACGCTGAGATGAGATAGCCTCCATAGGCCTTCTCGAGCATAAAATATAATACGTAGTAAAATGTTAGAGTTTCTCAGCCGCAAGTAGTCATAAAAAGTCCACAAAAACACACGACAACATCCCCGGACGCTCGTTTATCATAATCACGTCCTTCTTCGTAAGTTAATTTCTTAAACAGAGCTTCTCAAACTGTATGTTTAAGTACCCCTATTATATGTTGTTGCTATTATTAGATAAAAATAGCAACAACAGTAATATAATTGAGTTATTATCGTTACAGTCTCCATTCCTCAAAGTAATATTCGACCAATCCCTTAAATAGGCGACTAGCTCGTCATATCCTTCTGAGCCTACCTTGATGTAACTTAATATTGTGTGGGCTAAATCATATTAATTTAGCCCCCAAATATTTTTTCTTGCCCAGTTCCTTGCCAGACATCCAGCTTTTTCAACTATACCTTTACTACATATTTTGTATGTTATAAATACCACAAAGCTTTGTAGTAATAGAGTTTTCATCAATTTTCCATAGGGTAAATAAAAAAATAACTAACATTTTATGTGTACGTTTTCATGCTTATCGAATAGACCTTAATTTTTCACCCCCTTTTAATTCAGAAAAGTAAGGCTTTTAATATAGTTCTACCACAGAAATAGGAATATATTTCTGTGAGTTCTACACATAAAGATACGATCAACTTCAAGTCAATCTGTAACTAATATGAGTTTTGCTAGATATTTAATTATTTCCATGTACAAAATAAACAAAAAATACAATCCAATTATTTTCAAGAAATACTCATTTACATTTTGGTTACATTTTGAGAACCTCTGTCCACAGCCTAATTGGTTTCACGGTCGGCGAGGAATTGTGAAAGCACCCATGTTACACAGATTGTGTCGTGTTACCCACTCGCGGAGATTTTAATGCGTTTTGTTGATAATATTAATAGAAGCAAATTAATGAACCGTTGTTCTGCGTTGAGCACCATTACAGCAATAATATTTTTATGTGAATGGAAAAAATTTCAACGCGATTATGGTAGCCTTTAGATCGCAGCTCTTTAGCAACCAGAAAATCACAGGGCTCTCATTCTGGAAACCCTCCTAATTCTAGCACGGGTGTTCATCCAAAGTTAGGTAGACTCCTCCTAGCATTACATCGATGCTCCGCCTGACTCGCTATCAAAAAGTGGCATACCATCATGGAGGAGCAAATTTGCCGCCATAACCTTACGGTATTCCAGCAGCACACAGCCTTGTAAGTAGAGTAAGAGTAAGAGTATTCTACGCCTAGCACGTTCACTATCTTTGAACATACTATTGCTTCTATTATTAATATTGTTTTCGGGATATTTACCATCTTTTTCTTTTAATACCCTCTTCACCCGCAATCTTCAGTTCGTCCGTGAACATGGCGCTTGTAACAGCACCGAAATATCGGCAACTCAAATAAAAGTAAGAAGTAAAGTAAAAAATGTTTATTGGAAAAAATTGCATTAATACAATAAATCAATAATCACCTGGTACTTAAACTAGGCTCTAGACCCGTATGATAAGCACCAGGCCTCTTCCGTCTGTTTGTTCTGTTTTGCCAGAAATTACAATATAGTGTATTGTTACATGCATTTTGATATATATATTCACATTATATTACGATTAATATTAGTAATATATTTACATTTGTGTATAATAATTTTATTTAACTGTGATCTTAATTTGTAATCAGAGTAAATTAACTAAATTATAACTTATAAATTACTAGGTATATTATTTGTGGTGTGTGTGAGTGTGTGTGTGTGTGTGTGTGTGTGTGGGTGTGTAGGTTTTTGTGTGTGTGTGAGTGTGTGCGTATATGTGCTTTTATTTGATCCGTTGTAGGATGGATTCAGTAGCGGTGTAGTCTCTGTCTATTAAGAAATCAAAAGAAAAACATGGTAAATATCCCGAAAACAATATTAAAAATAGTGTCAGTGACCATGAAAACTTAAAAACTTATACTATTGCTTACCACCAAGCGAGATAGTGTTCAAACACTAGCCTATAAATTATTTAAAAAAGTACATTTATATTTATAACAGTACAGATAATAACTCACAGGAATCCGACATCTAACGAAGTGACAGGTAGCTCAGTTCTCTTATAGCAGTCTCTGTCAGTGACCACAACTCCGGTGCTATTACCGACGGTGTAAGAGAGGACGCTGTTTACGAAACTCTGGACTGCTTCAGCATTACAGGCACTAGGTACGCATACTGCCCAACGAAGAGTCTCACCTCTACCTGTCCGCATCTGTAAAAGAATATTTAGATATTGTAGCGAAGTCATTTATATTACAAGTAGCTGTGCCCTGCGGCTTTAATAGCCGAATTCATGGTACTGGCTAACTCTGTGCAACATTTTAGCTAAATTCGGCGCCTTGCCGTTTGACCGTGTAGAAGTCCCAAACAACAAATATATAATTTAACTTTTACGTTTATAATATTGATTACGTTCCGATGATTCACGGTTGAAAATAAAGATATAAAAATAAAATGCAAATGCAATAAAATAATTTGTACAAAATTTTAATATTTTTGGTAACTACCATCTTTACCATTACCATCTTTTACTACTCTACTGCTGGATATAGGACTCTCTAACTGTATGCCAATGAGTAGGTAAGATCCTCCGCTATTCTCATCAAGGTTTTGCCAGCCACCTTGCGAAGATCATCACTCCATCTAGTCCGAGAGTATCCTACGCTACGCGGTCTTCACTTGAGAACACGTTTACCCCACCGGTTATTGGTTTTTCGGCTGATTTCGCCCGCCCATTGCCACTTCTGTTTGCTTATCCGGAGAACTATGTCGATGATTTTGGTTATCTGTTGGATCACCCCGTTCTGGATTCGATCATTCAGAGAAACTCCGTTTTCGATCTCTTTCCATAGCTAGCTGGCTAAAGCGATTTTAAGTGTGTTCGTCTAGGCACCGTTTTTAAAGTCTGCTACCATAAACTTACGGTGTTCCGGCTCCGGCAGCACACAGCCCTTCAGAGTCGGAGTATTCTAGGCCTAGCGTGTTCACCATCATTGACCACATCATTGCTTACCATCAGACAAGATAGTGGTCACTGTGATAAAAATAATATCGTTTAAAAAAATAAAAAATAACCGACTTCAATGCCGCGTTATTAGTTTTCAGTACCAATTTTGAGATGTTTATCTCCATATCTCTGGAGATACTAATTAGACCTCCATAAAATTAACATGGTATTACACTTGGGATATTTCCTTTCCAACAAAACGACGAAGTTATCCGCGAACAAACATAAAAACAAAATATATATACGGTCGAATTGAGAACCCTACTCCTTTTGTTGAAGTCGGTTAAAAAACTAAATAACGGGTTGACTGAGGAGGTTGTAAACTAAACCTAGGTATAATATAACATTTTGAATACCACGCGGAATATAAAATACTTTAATTATTTATGTAAATTATAGAACTAATTTAAATAATACAAGTTTTAGCACTACTATTCACATATTTACCATAGCTATTGACTTTATAATTTACATCCATTAACATAATAATCATTTTGGATATGACACATCAATATCATCTAATGATTCTAATAAATAACGTAGCACATGCTACATAAATCAGCTAGCAGGACATGAAATTCCATTTTTCTATCTATATCTATACTTCTATACTAATATTATAAAGAGAGAACATTTGTATTTTTGTATTTTTGTATGTTTGTAATGAGTAAGCTCAAAACTACTGAACCGATTTAAAAAATTCTTTCACTAATACATAGAATGGACTTTCGGAATGAAAATAGGCTATATATTGTCCCGTTTAAATCAAAGGTACATTCGTGGAGACCTAATTTGCAACCTAAGTCGGCAAATAAACGGTCGAAAAAACACGTTTCTTACGAACGCTGCTTAATTGAAAATAGATAGAAGAATATTTTCTATGGAAGAGTTGTACAACTTAATAAGACCTACAAAAAAGTCCGGAACAGCATATGTCTATCTCTTAAAGTTAACTCACAGTAACCCTTTTAATCTTAAAATTTTTGTTAAAAAATATTACATAACTTCCAAGGCTATTTTCAAGTATATAGTATTAATCCTTATCCAAATAATTACGTTAATTAGCTTGGCCACATATAATAGATTAAAATTGTCCCTTACAGTATATAATTTAAATGAAAACTCTAGAAGATATCACGAATTTCACATACACGCATCGCAAAATTAATTGCAGTGAAACCACAGATTAGGTCATAGTTACTACGAAAATATAATTATAAGCTTAGCTATGCTGTAGATCCCCACCGATCACAATCAATTTGAAGTCAATATAGTATAATAAATATGATCTATGGTATAAAATAATATTCAGCTATATATATAATAATATAATATAATATTTTAAACCACCCCGACTGATCTATGTACGAGTATAATAGCTTTTTCCAATGACTCTAAACACGACATTTAAAATCTGAGCTGTAAGTTGGTGAGGATTTGAGTATTCTGTAGAGTCCAGGAGGCTTCCATGTTCTTACAATATCGTTGAAGAAGAAGATTTTCGAATTGATCAGACCTATGAAAGTTGATTTCATAGCGCAATTAACTAGAAAAAAGCTCATAATTTTAAAACGATTGAACGAATTTTCATGAATCAAAGCTAAGAAAACTCTCGATGAAGACATCTATCAAATAAAAAAAAACTATCAATAATAAAAACAAAATCGGTTCATTCGGTTAGGTGCTAAGATACTACAGACAGATACACACGTTAAACGTATATTACCCCTACATTTTGCGTCGGGGAACGCCGTAAGGTTACGGCGGTAGATGTACTCCTTGGTGGTAAGCTACTTTTTGGTAGATTTAATGATTCCACTACCACTGTACGAAAACTCATGATTCATGAATGCACATAAAACTTTCATTGGTAGGTATATAGCTAGGATTAGAACCAACGACCGTCGGGTCAGAATCAGGGTAACTATCCTTTACGCCAAAGGGCCGTCCAATATCAATACGTAAGTATTATAAAACAAAGTTCATCACTGCGTCTGTCTGTCATTTCGCAATAATCTCAATAGCATCTGAACGGATTATCATGCGGTTTTCAATAGCCAAAGTGTTCATGAGGAAGGTTTAGGTCTTAGGTGCATAATTCGTTAAGGTTTTGTGTGAATTGTTTGACATATGACGATGATTGTTAAATATGTTCATATTTTATATTCGATGCAACAAACTGATGCAAATTTTGTAGGCATATATGTTCTACCCGTGCGAAGCCGGGGCGGGCTGCTAGTCACTCATAAAAAGCTAGTTCACAGACATAGACATTATACCGGTAAAACAGGGGTCGCCAACCTTTTAGCAGCTGCGGGCCGCATAGTGGTCATAAATTCAAGTATAGTATTAAAGTAGAATATGGATGGATCCCTGAGTCATTAACAAATATACTGAAATATTAAAGCCTGAACAGAGTGAGCTCGAATCTTTTTACCCGACTACGGCGAAGCAAAAAGGAGGGTTATGTTTTTGACCGGTATGTGGGTATGTATATGTATGTATGTATGTTTGTATGTATGTTCATCTGTTCCCTCACAACTTCTAAACTACTTATCATAATTTGATAAATGAGGTGTCGTTGGACGCGTCTTATTTGTCTGCTGGTTATAGGGTATGTGACGTTGCAACAAATTTAATGCGGCGCCCTCTAAGAGGCACGAAGTCAAGGACTAAAAAACTTTTTCACTTACCCCCCCCCCCCCCTATCGTGTGTGGTGTCGTTAAAAAATGTTTACCCCATTCGCCATCGCAAAGAAGCAATAGGGAGGGTTATGCGTTTGTTGATCGCTGTGTATCGATGTAAGTATTTTGACATGTATGCATGTATACATTTATGCAAATACCCCAAAATGCCTTAAATAAAAATTATTTTTTATTAATTGAAATATCAAAAGTACCGATCGATCGGAGCATTATGAATTGCAAAAATCCAAGTTGAATTATAGGCAGTTTCCGAATCCGAATAAGTTTTCGAACGATTGAGAATCAGAGGGCAGGTGCTCAATTTTTTTTGTAGGATTCCAAGAAAGAGGATAGCCACAGTCATGTGGACAAACTAAAAAGCACAGACATTAAAGTACAGGTACAATGTAAATTGTTAAACACAATCCAAAATTTCATCGTACCGACGGGACTTGAACCCGCAACCTCCGGAATAACATGTTCCGGTGCTTTGCCAATTAAGCCACGATGGGAAGTATCGTGACGACGAAATTAGTAGATTGCATTTGTTAACCCAATTATGCATTGGTGGCGCCATCTATGACTACTTATTACGTAAGTTAATCATTCTCAGGTGGTTCCATTTAAATTTTAAGGAAATTGGTCGAGCCGTTTTTATGATATCAACATTTGTATTACGATGCATTTATATACCTCAATGACATGATACTGGCTACTGGCTACTTTGACTAACGTGACGTTTGAAGTCAGTTTTTTTAGTCTTTTAAACGATCTAAATAATTATAGTTTACACTGTGGTGCTTGCTAAGATCTACGTCTATTACCGCAAGTACTGAAAAAATCAGCATATAAATACCTAGAACACTTCACATACGTTTGACAAAATCGTGACATCATACTGACATGGTACTTATAACATTAGAAGAGCGTTCAAGTGCTTGTCTGTACTAAAGCAAAAAAAAAACAAAGAGAAACATAAACCGTTTCACGTGTGGAAACTGAACACTAATACTGTTTACTTTTTCAGTGTTTCAACACTTACGTAGAAAAACCATTGTATTGTGTTGACTTAAGTCTCCTAGCTAGACCCTAAGCAAACATTTAGTAAGTGATGTCGCTGTAATAATGTATATTTCATGCTCTTTACTTTGTTTATGTTCTTAGAAGAGTCGTAGTTAATGTTTTCCTATGTCGTATTTGTGTTATTACTAGCTTGTGCCCCGCAGCTTAAGCCGTGTTTAAAGATATCTTAGGTGTTTATTTTTTATGTGGAATGGGAAAACAATTGACTAATGTTGATGTTAAGTGACGAAGGAATCCACAATGTATTACGCTTTTCTAGGAATGCCTTTTACCCCGGGCTTGAAGATCTCTTGCTGGTACTTATATATACAGCTACTAGCTGAACGGCGTTCTACACTACGTTTGACGAGCCGTGGTCTCCATTCTAGAACACATCTACCCCAACGGTTATTGGTTCTACGACAGATGTCGTATGATGTCGACAGAATATGTAATAAGAACATAATCAAAACCTAAAATGAATATAAAAATGAAAACTATAATGCAGTGTTAGTTTCAATCCTAACTATCCTAACCCTATCCTAATCCTAATCCTAACTTAATATTATAAATGCGAAAGTAACTCTGTCTGTGTGTCTGTGTCACTTTCACGCCATAACCACTGAACCGATTTAAATGAAATTTGGTACACAGATAGTCTAGAGCCTGAGAAAGGACATATGCTACTTTTTAATGAAAAAGATAGTTGTAAAGGGTTAAATGGGGGAATGAAAAGTTGTATGGAAGTATCGCCATTTTAGAAGCTAGAAGCTTGAAACTTATTTTGTAGGCTGTTAATTTGATATAAATAAATATGACATTCAAAGTTTCTGAAAGTTTTACCCACAAGGAAGTAAAATAACAATAGGGGATGAAGTTTGTATGAAAATATGTAAGGTTTATGTGAATTTTCCACTGAACGGATTTAAATTAAATTTTGTACACAGATAGTCTAGAGCCTGAGAAAGGACATAGGCTACTTTTTAATGAAAAAGATTGTTGTAAGGGGTTAAATGGGGGAATGAAAAGTTGTATGGAAGTATCGTCATTTTTAAAGCTAGAAGCTTGAAACTTATTGTTTAGGCTGTTAATTCGATATAAATTAATATGTCATTTAAAGTTTGTGAGGGGGAAGGGGGAGGGAGAAGGGGAAGGAGGAATGAGGGGAGGGGAGGGAGGGTGCAAGTGAGGAGAGGGAATAGGGGAGAGGGATGGGAGGTTAGGGAGAGGGGAGGGAGAGGGGGGAGAGGGGAGGGAGAGGGTCGGGAGAGGAAAGGGAGAGGGGAGGGAGAGGGCAGGGAGAGGGGAGGGAGAGGGGAGGGAGAGGGCAGTGAGAGGGCAGGGAGAGGGGAGGGAGAGGGGAGGGAGAGGGGAGGGAGAGGGGAGGGAGAGGGGAGGGAGAGGGGAGGGAGAGGGGAGGGAGAGGGGAGGGAGAGGGGAATAGAGGGGAGGGAGAGGGGGTGGAGAGGGGATGGAGAAGGGAGGGAGAGGGGAGTGGGATTTGCGCGGCGTGGTACGGTGCGGTGTAGGTGGGATACGCATGTGTCTTATTTGTAAAATAATTAGCCTAAATATTTAAAAATGCTACCCAAAGACACTATATTATATATTCCACGCGGACGAAGTCGCGGGCACAGCTAGTCAATAAATAAATTTTTAAAAAAAGAAAATTGAAATTATACTTTGCTTCGGATTTGGCAACTTGGATTCAGTAAAATTATGTGCTAAGGAGATAGATGATCAGAACTCTTTAAGTTACTACGCACTAGGTGCAGATGGTTGTGTTTATATTATTGCCTTTATATATACATTCAGCTGTTTTAGGAATTTCTTGTTTTATTGATAGCGCAGTGGCAACACCAGTGCAGTTAGAATCCCCAAACGTAATTATGAGCCGAACAAGCATTAGAATTTTAAAAACATTAATTTATTAATTATTACACTTAGAAAATCTGTCGCGAAAACATCTTATGTGTTCTGGCAGCTATCCTTGAGAGCCAGTTCCCATTCTAGACCTAGCGTGCTACCATCCTCGACCGCATCATCACTTATCAACAGGTGTGATTGTGGTTAAGTGCTAGCCTATATGATATAAAAAATTATAATAATAGTTATTAACTTCAGCTGACCTGTTTTTTTTCAGGTCGTGGTTTCCACTTGATAGTCGCGAGGCAGTATTGTCCGGTGATGGACACCCCATTATCCCCTAGGTCTTCGATGCCGACGCATTCATCGAAGTTGCCCAAGTGGTAGGAAGATCCGAACAGCAGCCCTTGAGGAGACTTGGCTGATGCATCGAACACTGCGAAAAAAGAAGAAAACCTATGAAATAAAGCTATAAAAGTTACATAAAAAAATGCTAGTTGATAAAATATTCATCCATGAAATAAAAGCTTTTAATCTAGCCTCCGCTAATAATTATTGTTATAATAATATGACACCAACTACAGATTTAATGAATTTATGTGATATATTTACGCGTAATAAGTATATCCTCTTATATATAAAAATTAATCCCAATTTCCCTTGGTCACGGCAACACGCGTGAACGGCTAGACCGATTTCGCTACTTCTTTTTTTGTCGTGTTTTTTATCGTCAGGAGATGGTTCTTATGAAAAAAAAATATTTAAATAAATAAAAGTTGTTTTTAACGCAGGCAAAGCTAGTATATTATACATATATATATATATATATATATTATACATATATATATATGTATGTATGTATGTATATTTTCTTTGACACAACATAGAGCCTGAATGGCTTGTCGTATTTTTATGTGAGTGGTGTCAATAGATTGGTCTTAGTTGTGAGAGTGACACTGGGTTCATCAAAATAAAAAAAATATATAGATCTATGGCGGAAAAAGTAATCTCAAATAAATTTAATGTATTCAAAGATATAGATCATGTAGATTTAAGCACGATTGGGCTGACATAAACTTGTTGTTTAAAAGCACTTAAAATAAATAAATCAAAAAAGAGTGAGCCAAGTCGATTGGATAGTAGATAGATACTATGTATGTAGTAGTAGCAGTAGTAAGTAGGTAGATACATGTAGGTAGCATCTATCTACTACCTATTAGACTTGGCTGGCACCGACTTCAAATAGATAAGTGGGTAGCGCTTATAAAAATTATATTAAGTAATTTTTTTTCGCTTTTGAGTGCCTGTTTGTGGTTATGAAGTTTTTTTAAATAATTTATTTTACCCTTTCAAGTGCAAAACATATTTTAATTAAATTACATGCATCTATAAAATTTCGCGTCTGGGCTGTTATACACTGACGGATATATTATACTTTGTGAACATTTCAAGTATGAACCTATTACGGTTAAGAAGATACAGATCTGTAAAGTGCGCACATATAGACACACGGACGGACGGACGAACGGACAGCAAAGTCTCAGAAAGTGTTCATATCGTACCCTTTGGGTTCGGAACCCTAAAAAACTGACTTCAAATGCCGCGCTAGTAAAAATATCCACTAGTCATAATGATGTCATCAGAGTATCAAAGGACAATGTCCGAAATGGTCCTGTGCAATAAAAGCATCTGACACACACAATAATTAATTGTCTATTTTATTACAATAATTCCATATACTTTTACAACACGGACTAGTTGTATTCCAAAATGAATATTAAAAAGTATTATTTGCGATTATTAACATTAATCGCCGCCATATGGCCGCCAACTTCGCCAAACGTCATGTCATGTCAAAAAATATTGGGTATATTGCTTCAAAACGTTGCACTCTAACAAGACTTTGCCCGGTAGAACATTCCTGTGAAGACAAATTAATTCTTCCCACCTTTGTTACTATCTCGCTCACCGTTATCGTAAGAATATCTGTCAAAAACCAAAATCAACGAGAAGAAAGATGTAAAAACATTATTCAAGGACATATTCTTTAGTTTTCAAAAGTATATGCAATGGCAACCTCAACTGTGTATAATCTTCTCGGGACTCTTCTTCTAAAACCACCTCGGAAACGTACCCTACCTATTAAAAAAATAATCATTTGAATCCGTTCACAATTGACGGAGTAATCGAGTAACATACACAAAAAAAAACATGCAGATGAATTGAGAACCTCCTCCTTTTTTGTGAAGTCGGTAAGTCTGTTAATAGGAAATTACTATTGTTGATAAAATATTGTAGGCATTTGAGATCTAAGCGATTATTTTGTTACTATTGGGGCTGCATTTACCCATAGATAATATTGTACTTGTCTAATCTAAGCTTTTACAGGTTGGCAAAAAAGTCTTGAAACGGAATTATTTTTTTTCTGGCCTGGCAATAATTTTATTTTTGATAAAATGTTCTATGTTAACTGTGGTCAGTGACTGAACATTTATGAACAAAGTTTTTTTGTGCAACTTAATAGTAGTATTTTAATGTTTTCCGTAACATACGCGACTTAAAGATGTTTTAACATAAATAAGACTATCCGAAGTTCCACTAAAGAATTAAATTTTTAAAGTTTACCGCCACTCTGCTATCGGGGTTACTAGTATATAACAATAGTGGCGCCCCTATTTATTTCTACTCGATTTTGCCAACCTGTACCTTTATGGTGAGTGCAAGTAAATTTTCAAATAGGCTAAAAAGTGTAACTGCAGGCACGACAAATTTCTCATCGTCTTAGTAACGTTAATTAAAACGATTTGACTCAATACATTCGTGAGTTTAATCTTATCTTACTAATATTATAAAGAAAAGAAAAAAAAAAGTTAGTGAGTGTGTATATAAAATGTATTACTATTCAACCGACTTCCAAAAATAAGTAGGTTCTCAATTCGTCTGTATGTTTTTTTTTTTTAGTATGTATGTTACGCGATTACTCAGTCACTTCTAAACCGATTCAAATGATTCTTTTGGTAATCGGTAGGGTACGTTTTTGAGGTAGTCCCATTGTAATTTCATAGAGATATGACAAGTATCTCTAGAGATATCACGATAAACGTTTCAAACTTGCTACTGAAATTGACTCGCGGGGCATTGAAGTCGGTCGTTTTAGTTTTCAACCGACTTCAAAAAAGGAGGATATATATATATATATATTTATATATATACAGTGTGGAAATTAAACTCAGGCCCTGGAGGGAAACTACTTTAAATCCTTAAGATAGCTCATTTTACTTAAAGGAGACATTCCTTTATTTTTGAAAAGAAACAAATCTGCATTAAAAGAATTTTTAATACTCGCTTGCTTCACCCGGGACTCGAACCAACTAAAATTAAAAAAATAAACACTCTTTATTTTAATATACTAATCGGTAGTATTAATATTCAGGATAAAGTTTCTCTAACAAACATTAGGTCTTAAAAATAAAAATAATCGTTAAATCTAACATCAACTTTATTTTACTATCAATTTTGTAACACTAAGAAGTCCAGACCTGACGCCCATAGACTTCTTTTTATGGGGTCATGTAAAAAATGTTGTTTATGAAACTTGCTATGAAACAGTTCAAGAGCTAAGGATTGCGATAGAAAATGTTATTAGGGGCATACACCACAACATTTTGCTGAAGGCTACAAGAAATGAATTTCAACGGCGACTAATGTTGTGTAGCCGGAACGACGGGGCTCATTTCGAACAATTTATCAGTTAAATAATTTAAGTGTTACAAAATTAATAGTAAAATAAAGTTGATGTTAGATTTAACGATTATTTTTATTTTTAAGACCTAATGTTTGTTAGAGAAACTTTATCCTGAATATTAATACTACCGATTAGTATAATAAAATAAAGTGTTTATTTTTTTTTATTTTAGTTGGTTCGAGTCCCGGGCGAAGCAAGCGAGTTTAAAAAAATCGTTTAATGCAGATTTGTTTCTTTTTAAAAATAAAGGAATGTCTCCTTTAAGTAAAATGAGCTAGCTTAAGGCTTTAAAGTAGTTTCCCTCCAGGGCCTGAGTTTAATTACCACACTGTATATTTTAAATGTTTGTTCGCTGATACCTTCGTCGTTTATGAACCGATTTTGATTATTATTTTTTTGTTGGAAAGGAAATATCCCAAGTGTGGTACCATGTTAATTTTATCGAGGTTTGATAAGTATCTCCAGAGACATAGAGATAAACATCTCAAAATTGGTACTGAAAACTAATAACGCGGCATTGAAGTCGGTTATTTTTTAGTTTTTTAAACGATATTATTAAACTATATTAATTATTCACGCTAAAACTGCTCTTTCAACCGATTGAGCTGACATTTGGTAAGTAGATAGCTAGACCTTGAAATAACATATAGGGTACTTTTTATTCCAATTTTCTGACGGGAACCAGTTAACCAATAATTTTAACCTAAAATTGGCGAATCATACACACATTTTTTATATATTTATTATTAATTATAACTTCATAGTCTTGTTTGTGAAACGGGGTTTAGTCTTTTCGATCACATTTTGGGATCTTTCAAGACATAACTTTTAAGTAAATTATGTGTTGGCTGGATACCTTATTTACTTGAAATTCATGTCGTAAATAATGGTCTTAAGCTGTACGCATCAATGGGAGAATTTCACCAAATTTTAAACTGGAGTTTAAGTGTCCACTTCTCTTTTAACCACGCGCAAACAGACATTGCCTTTGCCTTTATGAGGGGAGTTTGAGTATTAACCAAATATTACGTATTTTCTGTAGGTACTGCAAATATTATACATCCTCATGAATTTTGAAATGGGACATTTCCCTATTGCACGTCGGAATATTTGAAAAATTCAGCAATTTCATGAAAAATAACAAAGCAACGCTTGTAAATAACAATAAAAGTTTTTTGTAGGTCATGAGAAACATTTGACGTTAGTTACAGTTTTTTTACGCAATAAACGTTTTCTAAACAAATATATGGGAACTGAATAAATAAATGACATTCTACAAATTATACAAATGAATTGTATTGGTAGCCGCGGGCAGATAGCAGTTTGAGAGGACGCCTGAGGAGACGGTGGTGCGGCAAAATTATCATTGTCGCGGCAATACTTAGACGAGACAAGCACCGGGCAGAGAAAAATGGAAAAGTATAAAGAAGGCATAACTGCCTACAAGATCTATGGGGTACCCGAAAAAAGTTATTACTGTACGTACATATCTATTCCTTTATTTTGAAGTGAAAACTCTATAAGCGCTTTGAGCACTTTTTGGGTAAACAAAAATCATAGAACTCGCGTCATCGTCACCGAACGCTTTCCATGAACTATATTGTATAGTATCTCGAAGGTACAATTCACAAGTTTTCATTTCTATTGGCAGTCCCCAAAGACTGCCCCGCATGTTTTTTATTTTGTAAATACGCTTTTACTACGGCTATATCATTATTTTTATTTTCGTTCCACTGCCAGCCAGTTTGCGAATATCATCGCTCCACATAGCTAGAGGGCGTCCTACACTAAGTTTGTCGAGCCGCAAATCATAGGACAATTCAATTATTATAGGACAATTTCGTAATGAGGATTGGACAAAATGGCTATTGGCCAGCGTTTTGACATAATGCCGTCTTTCTCTTATACATGTGCACAATATCATGACATCGGGTGAGATAGCGGTAAAAAGTAATCGAATTTAATTAGCCCACTGCTTAGTTGTGGGTTTTATTCCGATGTCAAAAAACTTATCTAAGTTTTTTATGTATTGCGTTTCGATGCAATTGCATGAATAATAATTTATACTGTAATTATTTACTGGTGTGTTATCTATACTTATATTATAAAGAGAGAACATTTGTATTTTTGTATTTTTGTATGTTTGTATTTTTGTATTTTTGTATGTTTGTAATGATTTGGCTCAAAAACTACTGAACCGATTTAAAAAATTCTTTCACTAATACATAGAATGGACTTTCGAAATGAAAATAGGCTATATATTATCCCGTTTAAATCAAAGGTACATTTGTGGAGACCTAATTTGCAACCTAAGTCGGCAAAAAAACGGTCGAAAAAACACGTTTCTTACGAACGCTGCTGAATTGAAAATAGATAGAAGAATATTTTCTATGAAAGAGTTAATAAGACATTAGTTGAGAAGACTTAATAATACCTACAAAAAAGACCGCAATAGCATATGTCTATCTCTTAAGGTTGACTCACAGTAACCATTTTAATCTTAAATTTTTTGTTAAAAAATATTACATAACTTGCACGGCTATTTTCAAGTATATAGTATTAATCCTTATCCAAATAATTACATTAATTAGCTTGGCCACATATTATAGATTAGAATTGTTTTTTACAGTATATAATTCAAATGAAAACTCTAGAAGATATCACGAATTTCACATACACGCATCGCAAAATTAATAAAATATTTGCAGCGAAACCATAGATTAGGTCATAGTTACTGCGAAAATATTATTATAGGGTTAGCTTTTCTGTAGATCCCCACCGATCGCAATCAATTTGAAGACAATATAGTATAATAATATGTTCTATTATAAAAAATAATATTCATCTATATATATAATAATATAATATTTTAAACCACCCCGACTGATCTATGTATAATCTTTTCATTAAAAGCATTCCAATGACTCTAAACACGACATTTAAAATCTGAGCTGTAAGTTGGTGAGGATTTGAGTATTCTGTAGAGTCCAGGAAATGTCCCAGCATCAGGTCAATGCTTTCATGTTCTTACAATATCGTTGAAGAAGAAGATTTTCGAATTGATCAGACCTATGAAAGTTGATTTCATAGCGCAATTAACTAGAAAAAAGCTCATAGTTTTATAACGATTGAACGAATTTTTATGAATCAAAGCTAAGAAAACTCTCGATGAAGATATATATCAAACAAAAAAAAACTATCAATAATAAAAACAAAATCGGTTCATCCGATTAGGTGCTAAGATGCTACAGACAGACACACAGATACACACGTTAAACGTATATTACCCCTACTTTTTGCGTCGGGGAACGCCGTAAGGTTACGGCGGCAGATGTACTCCTTGGTGGTAAGCTACTTTTTGGTAGATTTAATGATTCCACTACCACTGTACGAAAACTCATGATTCATGAATGCACATAAAACTTTCATTGGTTGGTATATAGCTAGGATTAGAACCAACGACTGTCGGGTCAGAATCAGGGTAACTATCCTTTACGCCAAAGGGCCGTCCAATATCAATACGTAAGTATTATAAAACAAAGTTCATCACTGCGTCTGTCTGTCTGTTCGCAATAATCTCAATAGCTACTGAACGGATTATCATGCGGTTTTCACCAATAGCCAGAGTGTTTATGAGGAAGGTTTAGGTGCATAATTCGTTAAGGTTTTGTGTAAATAGGTTGAAATATGACGATTGTCAATATGTTCATATTTTATATTCGATGCAACAAACTGATGCAAATTTTGTAGGCATATATGTTCTACCCGTGCGAAGCCGGGGCGGGCAGCTAGTTATTATATATGTATTTAATGTTAATAGGTCAAACCTTAATAGGTCAACCTTTGTTCACTTATTACGGTTTTAAATAAACAGCTCCAACCTAAGGTTTGACAAACATTCAATCATTAGAGACTAGTTAAGTCATAAAGTTATTTCCCTCTACTTTGGAACTCTAATAATTTTACGTCATATATAATAATGCATAATTATTACTGATAACTTTAACACGGAAATACTTGCAACCACGGCTACCTGCAGTTTGGGCAATTATAACGTCATTATACCAAAATACACCGAGAATAGCACGCGATGCCAGTAGGAAAAACAAACTGCTTGATTTATTTGGAACATAATTATTTATTATCTTTTAATGTTTGTGCTAAAATATGTTGTTTTTATCTAAAATATGTAAAATTTCTGAGAAATTTGATCGCTGCGCCTGACTCAAATACTCCCTGATGGCATCGATATGTCTTTTTGTTTTTCTTATTTACCTATCGCAACTGATGTAAAGTGACGATACGGCCTAAGATGGAATCATGCTTGTCTGGAAATGGAAGCCGGTAATTAGACGAGGCAGTGATGCTGTGTGAGTGATTGGACTTAAGCCCTTCCAGAGCTTTGAGGACCCGGTGGTGTCTTGGGTTTGACGTCAGTCAACGATAAACTATCGTTAAAAAACTTACAAGGTGGTAGGATACTATCTAGTGTCTGCCTGGCCAGCTACCACCCTCAAGTTAGAAAATCTGTCGCTAAACATCTAAAGTGTTCCGGTAGCTATCCTTGAGAGCCAGTTCCCGTTCTAGGCCTAGCGTGCTTACCATCTTCGACCTCATCACCATTTACCAACAGGTGAGATAGTGGTCAAATGCTAGCCTATAAGATATATAAAATTACATGTGTACTGTTATTACTGTTCTCCTTTGTAAAACAAACTGTGGTTCGAAATTAATTTGTAAATATGTCACGAATCAGGAAAATAATAGAGCTTAGCTAATTTATTCTAGTATTTATGTGAATAATACGTATTACATAAAGTGTCTTGTTATAAAATAGACAATTAATTATCGTGACATGTCAGATGCTTTTATTGCACAGGGCCATTTTGGACATTATCCTTTGATACTTTGATGACATCATTATGACTAGTGGATATTTTCACTAGCGCGGCATTTGAAGCCAATTTTTTAGGGTTCCGAACCCAAAGGGTACAATCGCCTTCATTTGTGCGTATCCACCTTAAGGAATAATTTCCTGTGCACTCTTATTGAATTGGCATCTCGTTTCTGTCTATGTTGTTGTTTGTTGACTAATTGTTGTCATTGTTGACCAATGACAAGAAGGGACAAAGCCAAAAATTATGTTTTGTTTTTAGTTTTGGCTCTTCTGATTGGTTAGAAAAATAATCGACACTTGCAACCGAAAATGTTTTGAAACTGGATACGCACAACTGTACGCGATGGTACCAAATGAAAACTTTCTGAGACTTTGCTGTCCGTTCGTCCGTCCGTGTGTCTATATGTGCACACTTTACAGATCTGTATCTTCTTAACCGTAATAAGTACATACTTGAAATTTTCACAAAGTATATATCCGTCAGTGTATAACGGCCCAGACGCGAAATTTTATAAATGCATGTAATTTAATTAAAACACGTTTTGCACTAAAACGGGTAAAATCAATTATTTTTCAAAAAAAATAAAACCGACTTCATAACCACAAACTGGCACTCAAAGCGAAAAATTAATTACTTAATACAATTATTATAAGCGCTACCCACTTATCTATTTGAAGTCGGTACCAGCCAAGTCTAATAGGTAGTAGATAGATACTACCTACATGTAACTACCTACTTACTACTACTACATACATAGTATCTATCTACTATCCAATAGACTTGGCTGGTACCGACTTCAAATAGATAGGGTAGCGCTTATAATAATTATATTAAGTAATTTATTTTTCGCTTTTGAGTGCCTGTTTGTGGTTATGAAGTCGGTTTTATTTTTTTTTGAAAAATAATTTATATATTCATCTGTTCAGTTTATATCTGACGTTCCATCGGATTTATCATCGGATCATTTAATCGGATGTTCCAGTTGCAGAACATTTTATATGAAGCTATTCACACTTGTCGACTTTGTATTTTTAAGCGACTTCCCGAAAAGAAGGAGGTTCTCAATTCGTCTGTATGTTTTTTTTGTGTGTATGTTACGCGATACGCTAATCGGTAGGGTTTGTTTACAATGGGACCACCCATTGTAATTGCATTGAGATCTCATGAGTATCTCCAGAGATTTGATGATAAACGTCTCAAACTTGCTACTGAAATTGACTAGCGGGGCAAAAACTAAAACAACCGACTTACATAGTCGGTTGTTTTAGTTTTTAAGCTATCTTAATTATGTTCTGACAGTAATAATTGGATCCGACACACTACACATGTGAACACGCAGTTATATTTATATTCATGGTCTGATTTCGATAGATTAATGCAAATCAAATGGTTAAATATTAATTTTAATGCAATGTGTATAATTCGAGTTCTATAGTGGAGACCACGCTCGGCAAACGTAGTGTAGGCGCCATCTAGCTAGATGGAGCGATGATATACGCAAGCTAGCAGCGGTTGAAAACGAATAGCTGAAGATTGTGGCAGTGGCGTGCCATAGGAGAGGCCTCTGTCCAGCAGTGGGCGGACATTGGCTGATTATGGTGATAATTATGGTGTGTATTGATGACTGACTTTCTTCAAGGTTTATGTAATTTATGTCGTACGATTATGTCAAAATATTACATTACCGCACGACATAAATGGCATAAACGGTCATTTTGATCGCGTTGACTTAGAAATGTATTATTTTCACAGCTAAAAGAGACCGTATACTTGAGTATTTGATAAAAGTTTCAACTTGATATCTGTACGCGTTAACACTTACGCGGTAGACGGAAAGACGGATAGACAGACGGACAACAAAGGGTTCCTTTTTCTTCTTGAGGTACGGAACCCTAAAAACCAACTTTACGTGCCGCGCGAGTCTGTTTTAGTAGCAAGTTTGATTTTGAAAATACTCATCACATCTTTGTGACCACACCTACTCAAGTAAAATCAAAATTGGTTTATTTTCAGTGACTAGTTTGAGGCGTTTATCTCCATATCACTGGAAACACACTGATCTCCAGTGATATGGAGATAAACATCTGATCTCAATGAATTGTATAACGTAGAAATGTACCCTAGCCAGTCAAAAAAATATAATTGGAATCGGTTTATAATTAAAGGAGTAATCACGTAACAGAAATACAAAAAAAATCATACAATCGAATTGAGAACCTCCATTTTTAGGGTTCCGAACCCAAAAGGTGCCAACCTAACCCCATTACTGAGAATCCGCTGTCATTATATATAGTAATATTCGTTTGGTATTCGGTATTCAGCGTATTCGGCATCTTTTCCATTATTTGTATTCTGCCAAATTATTCGGTTTTGTTGCCAAATATATTAGGTTCAAGCATTTCTATTTTCTTGGCTCATGTAGCCAAGGTGTAGGACTAAAAGACAACACTTCTTATATACTCGTAAGATTCATGTTACATTATAAGTCAAAGAAAACATATTTACTTCTTAACCTACAGTTAGTAGGTATAGTCAACATTTATTTAAAGCCTTAAATCAACATTTTATTTAAATCTCACAACAATATTTATTTTTAAACTTTAAATCAACATTTTTATAAACCTCAATTAAATCTACATCTCGTTCCTCATCTTACCAGCAGCGGCACCGATGAATGGTAAACCGAATAATTCAGCCGAATATCTGGTTCGGTAAAGGTTAAACCGAATAATATTCGGTATTCGGTAATTCTGTGAAACCACTATGCGGCACATCTCTAGTGTTAACGTTCACTTAGTTGGCGCTAGAAGTTCGTAAGACATTCATTAGATGGCGTTGTAGTAAATAAGCATGTTTAGTATTGACACCGTATTTATATTATCGATGTACATACTTTGTACTTTATTTTTCCGGCAAATTTTGTTTAATCGGAACCCTACTTGTGCGGGTCCGACTCGCACTTGGCCAGTTTATTTACCTGACTGCGAAAGAAGGAGGGTTATGTTTTTCGAGTGTGTGTATGTATGTATATATGTAGAGATATAGAGCCTAAACGGCTTGTCGTATTTTCAACCGACTTCCAAAAAGAAGGAGGTTCTCAATTCGTCTGTACGTTTTTTTTGTATGTGTGTTACGCAATTTCTCCGTCAATTATTGATAAGTATCTCTAGAGCTATGACGTTAATCGTCTCAAACTTGCTACTGAAACTGACTCACGCGGCTTGGACGTCGGTTGTTTTAGTTTTTAAACTATCTTAATCAGTATGTGAGTGTTGTCAATAGATTTTGTAACGTAACGGAGCGCCTATCTCTCGCTACGAGTATAGAAGGAACCTAGACAAGGGAAACTTCAAGAGACTTTAACATACTTGTATTGATAAAAACACTTAACTAAAAACACTAGGTACAAATGTTCTGGGGCATCCTCTGCTTCACTAAGAGTTCTTCCAGTGGGGCTCCCCTAAATACCGGCCTGGTTGAGCACATTTATATTATTTATCAGTATACCGGTGTACGATACCCCAGCAAAAAAGCATCTCACAGTGGCCTTGTATAGCACATTTATGCTGCTCGACTTCATCTTATCAGTAACGTCGGAAATATTTCAAGCCTTATTAATATTGGCTTGTTTAACTTCTTCAGTGGTCGTATTCGACTTTCCTGCCTTTACTTAGGCGTCTAGCATGCTGTATGGAAAATCGACGTTTTCCAAACTGCGAACATCTTCCTCGGTAAAAGTATCTGTTGACAACTTGCTCTTTATGTTATTTACTACATCATCCATTTTAATTATTCAGCTACTAAATTCTTTATTATTTTTTACTTTAAACATAGTAAAATTTTCCATCCTGTTTTATCCAAGAATCTGACTGTCCTTTTCACGTCCTTCATTTTTCAAATTTTTCAACGTTCAGTCATAAAGAAAATAAATTGTCTATATAAAAAGTTGTGAATCATGAAACCATGCATGAAGGTGATTCAAGAAAATAGAAATATTACAATTTGTCTTACTCGTGAGAGTGATACTGGGTACATCGAAATTAAAAAAAAATTAAAAATTAAGGATTTTTGGTGCCAAAATAAATCTCAAAATAGCGAGATGAACATTGCGGTTCGACTATTCAAAAGGAAAAACGAGTCACCCGTTGAAGTCTTTTGTATCGCAAACTTGCAAATTGGGATTAGCAAAAGTTCGACTATTCGGAAGGAAAAACAAGTCACGCGTTGAAATCTTTTGTATCGCAAAATTGCAAATTTGGGTTAGCAAAACAAAACATTATGTTTTCAAAATACATCGAGTGTGGTATCAAAATAAATAATTTTTGACGGTCATTACGAATATATATATATATACTAGCTGTTACCCGCGGCTTCGCCCGCGTTATTTGTGTCTTTTAGACCATTGAGGTCTAGATCGATGATCTCTTAGGCCAAATCACCATAGGCCCTCAAAGTCGAACTCAATATCTTCTATTGTTAAAGTCATTAATCATTTTGGTTAGGTTAGTATACGAAATTGTGCTGTTTAAATGTTTGACTCAATACAACAGTTCCTAAAACATTTTTTACAAAGAAAATAAGGTGAATAGCTGCGCGAGCGTAGCGAGCGATAATATTGGGCGAGTGAAAATATTTTATGGCGTTTTATAACCCTGACAGTTTAATGACCTAATCATCAAGTCAATATAGATGACTCTTAGGTTGAACTCGATATCGTCTATTGTTGAAGTCATTAATCATTACTTGGTACTTGGTAAACCTAACGAAGGTTTAGCAGCGAGCGCGAAAATTTTTACGTCATTATATGACCCTGGTAGTTTTTATAACCTACTAAATCAACACCGATGACCCTAGGGTTAAACTTGATATCCACTTATTTTAAGGTAGAAATTCATTATGATTATTGAAGGTTGTACTGTTTCAATTAATAAACTCCTTTTGATGCATGTGGCTATTAAAATACAAAAAATGCTGAAATATTACCTACAAAGTAGATAAAATAAAGGTTTGCGCTTGCGCAGCGAGAGCTATGAATGCGCGAAAATTTTTACGACCTTTTATGACCCTGACAGTTTTTATGACCTACCAAGTTAACACCGATGACCCTAAGGTTAAACTTGATATCCACTTATTTAAAGGTAAAAATCATTATGATTATTGAAGTCTGTACTGTTCCAATTTATGTCATGTTTTGATGGATGTGGCTATTAAAATACAAAAATTGCTGAAATGTATCCAACAAAGTACATATAACAAATGCTTGCGAGCGCTATAACAGCGCGAGCGAAGCGAGCGCGAAAAATGTTTACGACCTTTTATGACCCTGACAGTGTTTATGTCCTTTTAAGTTAACACTGATGAGACAAAGGTTTAACTTGATTTCCACTTATTTTAAGGTAAAAAATCATTATGATTATTGAAGGTTGTAACTGTTCCAATTATAAACTCATTTTGATGCATGTGGCTATTAAAATACAAAAAATGCCTTAATATTACCTACAAAGTAGATAAAACAAAGGTTTGAGCGAGCGCAGCGAGAGCTATGAGTGCGCGAGTGAAGCGAGCGCGAAAATTTTTACGTCATTTTATGACCCTGACAGTTTTTATGACCTACCAAGTCAACACCGATGACCCTAAGGTTAAACTTGATATCCACTTATTAAAAGGTAAAAATCATTATGATTATTGAAGTCTGTACTGTTCCAATTCATGTCATGTTTTGATGAATGTGGCTATTAAAATACAAAATTTGCTGAAATGTTTCCTACAAAGTAGATATAACTAATGCTTGCACGACCGGAGCGAGCGCTATTACTGCGCGAGCGTAGTAAGCGCTATCACTGAAAACGAAACTGAAATCACGAAAAATGTTTACGACCTTTTATGACCCTGACAGTTTTTATAACCTACTAAGTTAACACTGATTACACAAAGATTAAACTTGATATCCAATTATTTAAGGTTAAAAATCATTATGATTATTGAAGATTGTACTGTTTTAATTTATGGACTCGTTCTGATGCATGTGGCTATTAAAATACAAAAGTTGCTAAAATATTACCTACAAAGTAAATCAAACAAATTATTGCGCGAGCGCAGCGAGCGCTATCACTGCGCGAGTGAAGTGGGCGCAAACAATTTTACGTTTTATGACGCTGACAGTTTTTATAACCTACTAAGTCAACACCGATGACCCTAAGGTTTAATGTGGCTGTTAAAACTCGAATGCTTATGAAATACTTCCCACAAAGCAGATAAAAAACGTTGGGCAAGCGAAGCCATCGCGTAAATTTTTAATGACCCTGACAGTTTTATGGCCTAACTAAGGCACTTATTAAGTTTAGTCATAATCTATGAACCTAAGGTCAAACTTTTATGATTATGCAAACTCTATGTAAAGTTAACAAAAACTATAGGTACCCACACTTAACTGCCGAAAAAAAGTATTCTTTGCCCTTTTATGCCCTATTCAATGTGTTTGTACAAATTTTCATCTGAATCGGTCAAGCCGTTTGGCCAAATAGAGGCCACACATTTACAAAATTCCATAATAAAAATATAGACAACCGAAATTTCCACCCAAAAAAAAGTATTCGTTGCCCTTCTATTTCTTTTTGACTGTCTGTGTACAAAATTTCAGCTTAAATGGTTAACCCGACCCAGAGTAGGCCACACATTTACATACTTCAATTTAAAAATTCTGGACACCTGGACTCGACTGCCCAAAAAAAAGTATCCTATGTGATTCTATGCAATATGAACTGTAATATGTATAAAATTTCAGCTGAATCGGTCAAGCTGTTTAGCTGATAAGAGGACACACATTCACAAAATTCAATAAAAAAAATCTAAACACTCAGACTCGATGGACAAAAAACAGTATCCGATATCCTATTCTGCCCTATGAACTGTCTTTATACAACATTTCAGGCAAATCGGTCAAGCCGTTTATTCGAGAAGAGGTCTTAAATTTACAAAATTTAATCAAAAATATCTGTACTCGAAAGCCAAAAAAAAGTATCCTATATCCTATTCTACCCTATGATCTGTCATTATACAACATTTCAAGCAAATCGGTCAAGCCATTTATTAGAGAAGAGATCTTATATTTCCAAATTTCAATTAAAAAGTTTGTACCCTCTGACTCGATAGCCTGAAAAAAAGTATTTTATATTCTATTCTGCCTTCTGAACTGTCTTTAAACAACATTTCAGGCAAATCGGTCAAGCTGTTTATTCGAGAAGAGGTCTTATATTTACAAAATTCAATTAAAAATATCTGGACCCCCTGACTCAATAGCCAGAAAAAAAGTATTCTATATTATTTTCTGCCTTATGAACTGTCTTTGTACAACATTTCAGGCAAATCGGTCAAGCCGTTTATTCGAAAAGAGATCTTATATTTACAAAATTCAATTAAAAATATCTGAACCCCCTGACTCGACAGCCAGAAAAAAAGTATCCTATATCCTATTCTGCCCTACGAACTGTCTCTATACAACATTTCAGGCAAATCGGTCAAGCCGTTTATTCGAAAAGAGATCTTATATTTACAAAATTCAAATTAAAATATCTGAACCCCCTGACTCGACAGCCAGAAAAAAAGTATCCTATATCCTATTCTGCCCTATGACATGTATTCACACAAAATTTCAGGCAAATCGGTCAAGCCGTTTATTCAAGAAGAGATCTTATATTTACAAATCCCAATTAAAAATATTTGTACCCTCTGACTCGATAGCCAAAAAAAAAAGTTTTCTATATTCTATTCTGCCTTTTGAACTGTCTTTAAACAAAATTTCAGGCAAATCGGTCAAGTTTATTCGAGAAGAGGTCCTATATTTACAAAATTTAATTTAAAATTATCTGGACCTCCTGACTCGACAGCCAGAAAAAAATTATCCTATATCCTATTCTGCCCTATGAACTGTCTCTATACAACATTTCAGGCAAATCGGTCAAGCCGTTTATTCGAAAAGAGATCTTATATTTACAAAATTCAATTAAAAATATTTGGACCCTCTGACTCAATAGCCAGAAAAAAAGTATTCTATATTATTTTCTGCCTTATGAACTGTCTTTGTACAACATTTCAGGCAAATCGGTCAAGCCGTTTATTCGAAAAGAGATCTTATATTTACAAAATTCAATTAAAAATATCTGAACCCCCTGACTCGACAGCCAGAAAAAAAGTATCCTATATCCTATTCTGCCCTATGACATGTATTCACACAAAATTTCAGGCAAATCGGTCAAGCCGTTTATTCAAGAAGAGATCTTATATTTACAAATCCCAATTAAAAATATTTGTACCCTCTGACTCGATAGCCAAAAAAAAAGTTTTCTATATTCTATTCTGCCTTTTGAACTGTCTTTAAACAAAATTTCAGGCAAATCGGTCAAGTTTATTCGAGAAGAGGTCCTATATTTACAAAATTTAATTTAAAATTATCTGGACCTCCTGACTCGACAGCCAGAAAAAAATTATCCTATATCCTATTCTGCCCTATGAACTGTCTCTATACAACATTTCAGGCAAATCGGTCAAGCCGTTTATTCGAAAAGAGATCTTATATTTACAAAATTCAATTAAAAATATTTGGACCCTCTGACTCAATAGCCAGAAAAAAAGTATTCTATATTATTTTCTGCCTTATGAACTGTCTTTGTACAACATTTCAGGCAAATCGGTCAAGCCGTTTATTCGAAAAGAGATCTTATATTTACAAAATTCAATTTAAAATATTTGGACCCCCTGACTCGATAGCCAAAAAAAAATTATCCTATATCCTATTCTGCCATATGTTCTATCTTTGTACAAAATTTCAGCCAAATCGGTGAAGCCGTTTGACCTTGAAGAAGTCCCAAACAAACAAACAAATAAACAAACTGACTTTCGCATTTATAATATTGGTGTTGATATATATAACTTTTATGTTTTATTGGAGTTTGGAATAGTTTAATCACTTAATATTTAACACGCAGTCGAGTTTTTGTTCCTAAAATAATTCACTTGTTAGAAGTCAGTCGTAATAAAGAGATTTTTTTTCGGTGCTGGTTAAACATACATTCGTCAACCACGTAGCAAAAACGAGTCAATATAATATACGCTCGCTATTTACTTAAACCATTAAATATGCTAATAGCGCTACTATAAACACTAAATTTAGCAGTACAAATAGCTCCGGTTGGCAACAAATTGATTAGCACTTACCGATTACCGACTACCAACCAGGGGTCTTCAAGTCGCGAGTAAATATAGGTCTTCTTATTTTTATCTTTTGAGCAAGCGTGCTTCATCTTGGACCACATCATCACTTAACATCAAGTGAGATAGGGGTGCATCGCTTGTTTTTTTTTTCTGTTTGTTTGCATGTTTGTTACCTCACTAATCCGTTATTTCTTAATCGATTTAGAACATATTTTTTATTTGAGATATTATGCTTTCCCATTGTAATTTTATCGAGATCTGATAAGTATCTCAAAAGATGTGGAGCACCATGGCTAGCTTTGAAATCGATATTATTTTGGTTTTGTTAACTATCTTAAATTATAGTTCCTACTAATCCTGATCTATAATAACTCCACACAAATTGCTTACACCCTAGTAGGGTCATATGTTAACATTCTTAGAACATCTTTAAGGAATATTTGTAACTGTAGTAAGAGTATTGAGTGACGATAAATAAACCAGAAATTATAGCTTTATTTATTACATGTATTTGCATATAGTTATTTGCAATGTTTGATGTTTGATCAGAAAATACACTAGTTTGCCATTTAAATAAACACATTTTGAAAATTTATCTAACAGTTTGAATTTAGTGATATTATACGTGCGTTTTTTTCCTAGCATTTACGCGTAAAGTGGCTATCGCACTTGGTGTTGAGTGATGAGGCGGTCGAAGATGGAATCGTGCCTGTCTGGAAATTGTCTGCAGTGAGACGATGCGCAAGATAAATGACTTAAGTCCAATCCACATAGCGCAGGGAACCGATGGATGGTTCAAGCTACGACCGAAACCTACCCAGCGGTGGAAGTCTCTACATTGATAGCGATGCGTCTTGTCATCGCAAACGTCTGCTAGAAAGAGATGTAGCTAAATAGTTGTTATCTGCATCTCTTTTCATATCGACGATTATCGGTCGAAATTCATCGCTATTCATGTAGAGACTACTGGCCAAGGAATTACGTGTAGAACTGTCGTTGCTATCGGACATAGAAAGGTACCAATGAAACTCTCCAAATACTCGCATACTAATTTCCTAAAAAGTGTGATAATAATTACTTAGTAAACTCACCAGTATCAAACACTGAGAAATATATCCATACCTACAGTTATACCTATTCAATACATTAAATGTCAATTAAGCTATTTCCATCAAGGGTTGTGCCACAATTGACTCACACAGTTAGACTCGTCCACCAATTTAAAGTCTTTTAGCGAGCTATTGAGAGAGGTTAGGCTAAGTTCACGTTTTCCGATGGATTGAATCACGAACGAAGTAATTCACCAGGAACTAAAGTTATCTACATAGATCAACGGATTAGCAAGACCGATAACTATTGAGCTAGACTGGTTCTAGAGTAGAAACCATGAATCAGTAAACGTAGCGTAGGACGTTCTGTGACCAGATGTTCAGACTTCTATGTCCAGATACATATACCGGCGGATTGCAATGATGATAAACTATTTGATTCTTTACTTGTAAGTTGAAGTTTATCGACTTATTCTAAACAGCCCATGGTACATAAAACGTCTAAAAACGTAGTTAAACATAATAAAAAATATAATTATCATAAAAAAATATATATTATAATTCAAATGTGTCTGTGAACTCCTAAGTGGCCCATTGACATTTTTCCATGAAACTGTAATCAACTGTGTCAAGTATCATATTTATTTATGTATGTGGTGTAAGTAGGTACCTAGTTTATTAAATTAACCTAGACCAGCACGTTTCCATCCTAGACCACAATGGCATCTTCACTTAAAGCTCATTTCAGACTTCGCTATTGGTATAGCGTAGTTCTGCTATATAGCTAGTGTTGGTGATAATAGCATGTCAAGCAAATCGGCAAGCTATGAGTAAGTGTAAATGTGTTCTAGTTAAATGTATGGTGAGCGATATTTGTGTGCTATAAACTATAATAATATGCTATTATATTATAGCGTAGTCTAAAATGCGCTTAACATTTGGTGAACAGTGATAGATAGAAAAATATAGACAACGAAACAAAACAAATAATTTTAGCAAAAATCTTGTAACTGGTTACGAAAAACCTTTAATTGAAATAAGACTTTTTTGGGATGCCTAGACCGTGAGATCAATTACAAATATTCCCAGACCAATCGTGCAAATTGCAAATTGATTGTGTTACGTTTTTTCCTAGCTTTATATAATTATGATTTCTCACAAACTTCCGTAAATTTGACATGTGTGTGGTCAAGAATGATAGTACTATAAAAAAGCGACTCTCGTTTTTCTGAGATAACACGTTGGGCCTTGAATGGAAACTAGCTCTTACTTAAGGACAGCTGCTGGAACTCTACGCGGTGTTCTAGTGTGTATCGCCTTATCAAACAGGCTAGAAAGAAGAAAAAAAAAATAGAAGCTAGCCAGGTGGACATTACGATAATGTCTTTCCACCACCCAGGTTGTTATAAAATGATGCAAACTTACCCTGCATGATACACCTGTATAATGCTGAATACATTTTCCACGTTTTATGAGCTGACAGACTAAAATAAATCAAATTTTAAGACCACCCCTACTGATCTATGCGTAATCTGTTCATTGAGACCATTCCGATGAGCCCAAACACGACTGTAAGTTGGTGAGGAGTAGAGTATTCTGCAGATTCCAGGAGATGCCCCAGCTATAGGTCAATGCTACCACGTTCTTACAATATAATTGAAGTAAGAGGATACCAAATTTTGAATTGATCTATGAATGAAAGTTTGTCTAATAGTGTCATCAACTAGAAAAAAGCTCGTAGTACTCGTATTTAAACGGTTTTTTTATGAATCATAGCTAAGGATAATTTCGATGAAAACACCTATACTAAAAAAAAAAAACTATAAATAATCGATTAATCTGCTTGGGCGCTACGATGCCATAGACAGGCACAAATACATAGATACACACGTCAAACTTATAACACACCTTCTTTTTGCGTCGGGGTTAAAAATTGACAGGCACTTTCCGTGCCTATATACAAGTAGTATGTACGTAAGCTTAAACTCCCTTAACTTTACGCAACAACAAAACAAACATTCAAAACTTAAGGCATCATCACATTACACCGGTTGTATGTCAACACCCTTATTAAGGTTACGACACAATGACGGAGGTAGCGGGAAACGCCATGTCGAGTCCACCACATTAGGCTTTTATTGCCTATTTTGAGCAGTTTGTATTCGACACTTGTGTGTTGAAGTTTAGTATAATAATGTCAGTTTGCATACCTACAGGTAGGATCAGTATGGTTTATAATGTAGTGTGAAGTTGGTGTCGTTTCTTTATTCTTATTACTGTAATATGAACACTTTGAAAGGATGCCAGGGTGTTCGAGAAATTGTCAACCGACTTTAAAAAGGAAGGAGGTTCTCAATTCTTTTGTATGTTTTTAGGGTTCCGTAGCCGAATGGCAAAAAACGGAACCCTTATAGATTCGTGATGTCTGTCTATCTGTCTGTCTGTCTGTCTGTCTGTACCTGTCTGTCTGTCCGTCCGTATGTCACAGCCATTTTATTCCGAAACTGTTAGGACTACAGAATTGAAACTTGGTAGGTATATGTATTCTGTAAACCGCTTTCCAATTTTTATACCAAAATAAAAAAATATAAAAGCTTAAGGGGGGGCATCCCAAACATGGAACTGAAACAAAAAAAAATTTCCTTCAAACCTAATCGTGTGGGAGTCTATGGATAGGTCTTTAAAAATGACATTGAGGTATCTAAAATCATTTAACTTTTAATGTATGGGAGTGAAAAATCTAAAAAAAATATAGGCTGTAGATCTCAATAAAAACTAACAAATAAAATTGGTTTGAACGAGATACAGTCAGCAGTTTTAGAGATAATATGGCGACCGCAAAGATAACTTTGTTTTTCATACAAACACTATGAAAAACAAAGTTAATTTTGTAGTTGAGAAAAATCATAGTTATGGAATACTTAACGGTGTTACGGAACCCTACGAGTGCGAGTCCAACTTGCACTTGGCCAGTTTATTTTTTGTTATTTTTTTGTATGTATGTTACGCAATTACTCCGTCAATTGTAAACCGATTCTTTTTTTAATCGGTAGGTTACGTTTTCGTTGTGATTCCATTGTAATTTCATTGAGATTTGATAAGTATCTCTGGAGATATGACGATAAACGTCTCAAACTTGCTACTGAAATTGACTCGGGGGCATGGAAGTCGGTTGTTTTAGTTTTTAACTATCTTAATAATTAAACTATCTAAATTATTTCTGTTCGAATCCAAGTAAATGCTACGCATAATTAGATCAAAACAGTAAGCTCTAAGATATTTTGATTTTTGTATTAGGTACTTCTTCCTTAGACCATTACTTTCTTAAGCAATAAAATAAGTGTATTAAATAAACTACACAATCAAAATTGCAAGTAACCACAGCAATTCATCAAACTGTGTAGCGGACCAACCGAGATGTTAGATAAAAAAAAGATGCCGATTCAAGATAACTTTAAATTGGAGTCACTAGACCGGGACAAAGTACTTAGTACGTATATTATATACATAAAAAACATATAATGGACAAAATCCTTATGTGAATAAGTTAATCTTTCGTAGTTCACCTTCCTATTACACGAGACGAAGATTTAAGGAAAGAAACAAGCATTAAAATTACGAGAGATGTGTAACAAAATGTTTAAGCATGAATTACAAATGAATTGGCCAAGTGCAAGTCGGACTCGCACTCGGAGAGTTCCGTAACACCGTTAAGTATTCCATAACAATGATTTTTCGCAACTACAAAATAAACTTAGTTTTTCATAGTGTTTGTATGAAAAACATAGTTATCTTTGCGGTCGCCATATCTCTAAAACTGCTGACTGTATCTCGTTCAAACCAATTTTCGTTGTTAGTTTTTATTGAGATCTACAGCATATATTTTTTTTAGATTTTTCACTCCCACACTTTAAAAGTTAGAGGTTTGAAGAAATTTTTTTTTTGTTTCAGTTCCATGTATGGGATGCCCTCCCTTAAACTTTTATATTTTTTATTTTTGTATAAAAATCAGAAAGCGGTTCACAGAATACATCTACCTACCAAGTTTCAATTCTGTAGTCCTAACAGTTTCGGAATAAAATGGCTGTGACATACGGACGGACAGACAGACAGACAGACAGACAGACATGACGAATCTATAAGGGTTCCGTTTTTTGCCATTCGGCTACGGAACCCTAAAAAAACAATGATCGTATAACTGAATCTCAATCTGTATTTAAATAGTATCTGAATTTAGGACAAAATATGGTAGACTCACCAATAAAAGGCAAGAGTAGTGTAACGTGGTGTAACGACTGGCTAAAAGCCGGTCTACACGGAGTTCCGTCACAATGCACGAGTAAATTTCGTTACTCATGTGGTTCCGTCAGCGTCGACGCGACGTAGCGCTATTGCTGAGTTGTTTTACATCGTAATGTATATGTACTGTACCTCGATATTTTACATACAAATATCCATAGTGTGCGCTACGTCGACGCAACGCACTCACGATTGACTGCGTCGTAAGAACGCTGCGATTACGCAACGCCTATGAGGCCGGCAATGCATTAATATTTTTGCGTTGTGATGTCGCAATTATATGCAATGTCTCTTACATTGCATATCATTTTTCTTAGTAACCAACTTTCGATCATTAAAGAAATGTACAGTAATATTGATGATGAGCTTCCTAAATTTCCTAGCACTAAAATTATTGTTGTCTCGATTTTACTTTGTAGGTGAGACAAGCACAGCAGTATGTTTACAATATCCGCCGGGAAAACTGTTCCGGTCCCGAACCAAAAAGTCTATTATTATGTATTCGAATCTGCCCTTTCTAAACACATTAAAAATAAACAAAACTCATCGCACCAAAACGCCCAAAACGATTCTTTAATAGTCCAGAAAACCAATCATGTTTCGGATGGGAAAAGTTAGTGATCCGCAAATCCAGCTTCTAAGTTCCTTACATCATTAGTAGTCTCGCAGTGGCCGACCTTGGGTTCCGTATGGAATTTCTAAGCAGATGTTTGGGTTGCCTGAGTCAGAGGGCGTTTCGTTCAGAAATCGTTGCGTGCATTCCGAACGCGCAGCCGGTATTGACCTGGATTGTGCAATTTCACGTGCATGCAATTTTGCGAAGTTGATTGACTGATAAGATATTCGGTGACAACTTGGCTGGTGTGTAATTTTTAAATGAAGTTTCATAGACTTTGTGGTATGAATAACATATATAAAGATGTGGCAAATATAAAGTGGGCATTGACTGGAACAGAAGAGCTCAAGATCGGGCTCAATGGCGTGTCTTAGGAAAGGCCTACGTCCGGCAGTGGCCTGACACCGACTCAGGTTACAGTGATGACGAAATATAAGGTATTAATTTGGCTAAAGACTCTCAATAAAGTTTATTTTTCGGCAAAACGGTTTATGATTCTGAAATAGGTCTGAGCGGGACATTAAGTGAAATATCACGGAGTGATGGCAAAGAACAAGTAAATATGTTGATCGTCTGGCAGCGAGATAGGTTGGAGACATTCGAGATATCGATCTAATAGTCTATTCTCCGTGTATCGCACTTACCACGGGAAATTATCATTGTCAAACTCTTGTCAATTATAGAGTAGAAAAAAATATTACACTTGAGATTTGACTTACTCACGGAGAATAGACTAGTAGAGACGTACTCTTGTACCTCGGAACAATGACTAAAGCATGGAAGCCGGGCTAAAATAAAAACCGAGTAAGCTATATTTTATTCATTTATGTCAATTAGCATGTCATAAGGTGTGAAAGAAACAAAACATGGCCGTTTGTTTTTATTATTTTTAAACGTGTCACAAAGCTTAAAATGGGAAATGTCAAATGGTCACCTTTGGTCATCTTATAATGCTAACAAATACAACATTTCTATCCAAGACGTCAAAATACTATATGTCAGCTATCAACTTAGTTTTGCAGTTTTATGTTTTGTCGATACGTGTCGCGTGTTTGACGAATTCACTGAGTGAAAAAAGCGATATAATTATTAATTTCTGTCTGAGAACGTGACCAGAAAGTAAAAGTATATACTTACGTGAGATGTACAGTGCTTTGGACAAGATGACTTGTGTTGTTGAAGGGTGTATTACGGATTTACGCACCATTATCATACTATTTCTACATTACGATGCAACGCTTTTTTATAATAATACTGATTGAAGAAGAGAAGATTTCAAAGGAAAATTTCATAAACTAAATTTTCGCTAAATAACTAGGTTTTTTATAATTTAAAAACCTAATCGGAACTAACTTTTTTCATTAAGATTGATTAATTGATATCATAGCCATTGTCTAATTTTTCATGTGTTCCCAAAATCCTACTATTTTTTGCAAAAAACGTTTTATCAATAATACCTACGACACACACAACTCATATAATGAACAGTCTTGTATTTGGATTTTTTAATAAAATTAAATACATATTTACTTTGATGACTGACATCGACACGATAATGTCGATGATAAGCCCATCGCTTGCCAAAAATTAACTTGTGACAACCTGCATTATAACGAAACAGAACGGCATTATATGTCTCTTTCCTACGCACTATTAACATCGTAAGTAAAAAAAAGTAAACATACGTATTTCATATCTTATTTAAGCCCGGCTTCCATGCTTTAGTCATTGTTCCGAGTCTTGTACTGTCACTTTACAAGTTTGACAGCTGATTTGAGATTCGTTTCACGGACTCGTTTCATCCTCGTTATTTTTTTCTGACTCGTTTTCCTTTATGGAAAGTTATTATACTCTTATTAAATATTTAAAACCACCCCCGACTGATTTGTATATCATTGAAGTAACAGCTGTACTGTACTGTGTAATACATTTGATTTGACTAATGTAAACTTCTCTCAACAGACGGCAGCAGCAGTGTGACAGGTAAGTAGTGCGCAGAAGCGCCATTTTGATTTTTTTGACGTGTGCGGTCAACGGACTCTCGGAACAATGACTAGTCGGACTAAGAGTTTACGAAAGTTGCTATTGTAGTAACCAAACCAAAAGTAGTCAACGAAATAAAACATTTTAACAAAAAAATTATACCGCCGAAAAAACTGAAAAGCAAAAAGTAATTAAACTTTTTTATCTAACCTTAATAACGAAGTTCTTAAACTATTGTTAGCATACATAATTATATATTTTTGTAATTGTTTTGAGTTTTTCAATAAACATAATAACCAAGTTTTTAAACTACTGTAAGTATGTACTCGTATACCTAAGCAATTTTGAGTCGGCGCCATATAAGCAAATTAATTAATTACGTAAAGCGTGATGCGCGGCGGAGGCATGGCGTAACACGCCAGTTCGCCGGAAAATGCCGAGTGTTGGCGAAGTTATTGTCAGCGAGACTGCAACCTGAACAGGCACCACATATAGTAATCTGTGACGGCCCGTGACGGGCACACGTCATTGCGAGTGGTCGTGCATCTCTATTTAGTCTGTGGGTCGTGAGGTGTGAAAGCGATTGGTGTGAAAGAAAATTTTTTTGAAATGTTTATGAATATCGCTGGAGATTTCACGTTGCATTGTTAATTTGATTTGATTATTTCTTAAAATTTAAGAGGTTATTTAGTGATCTTTGCTTATTGATTATTTCGCGCCGACTCAAAACAGAAAAGTTTTTTATATATTTTTTAACCGACTTCAAAAATAGGAGGAGGCTTCAACCGTATATATTTTTTTATGTTTGTTCGCGGATAACTTCGTCGTTTATGAATCGATTTTGATTATTCTTTTTTTGTTTGAAAGGAGATATTTCAAGTGTAGTACCATGGTAATTTTATCGAGGTATAATAAGTATCTCCAGAGATATTGAGATAAACACCTCAAAATTGGTACTGAAAATAAATAGCGCGGCATTGAAGTCGGTTCTTTTTTAGTTTTTAAACGATATTATTGCTTTTCAGTTTTTTCGGCGGTTTAATTTTTTTGTTAGAAAGTTTTATTTTATAATTTTTTGTGGCCATAATATTCTATGTTAAAAACAAGCGTCATTGCTTACCTCTGGCCTAGACAATAGTTATATAGAACATTTATGCTCTATAATAATTTTAAAAATAATTTAAGATCACATAAAAAACTAAAAAAACCGACTTCCACCTTCCAACTTTACGCTAGTCAATTTCAAAACTAAGTTTGAGGTGTTCATCTTCATATCTCTGGAGATACTGAACATATCTCGATGAAATTTAAATCGTACCACCTGTAAAATATCATCATCATCATCATAATCAGCCGGTATCAGTCCACTGCTGGATATATGCCTCTCTCAAGACACGCAACTGAGCCCAATTTTCGGTTCTTTGTTTTTTCCAGTGTTTGTTGACATACATTGATGATATGATAAAATCATCAAAATAATGAAAAACATTTATCCATTATTTTTGTTGAATTTATTCAAAACGGCTGGACCGATTTCGTTAAAATTTAAATAAGACCCTCTCTAGGGTATAAAAATATAAAATATAAGGCCTTTCTAATAAAAAAAGAATGATCGAAATCAGATTACTCTGTAAAAAGTTATGCGTGGTCAACATTAAAATATATATATATACGCGTCGACTTGATAACCTCCTCCGTTTTCTTTTCGTCGGTTAAAAAGAGCTGATAATATTTAAATGGCTGAACAGATTCTTATGAAACAAAGCTAAAAACACTCTCAATAAAGACACCTATTAAACAAAAAAAATTAAATCAAAATCGGTTCATCCGTTTGAGCGCTACGATGTCACAGACAGACACAAAGATACACAGATACACAGGTACACAAATACACACGTCAAACTTATAACACCCCTTCTTTTTGCGTCTGGGATGAAAATTCCTTTTCAAACAATACATGAAGAAACAAATAACTGTTAAATCAATCATTGTAGAAAATAAAACATTTTTTTTATACTAGATAGGTAAGCGTTTGACCACTATCTCACCTGATGTTAAGTGACGATGCGATTGCCGGTGTAACACGCTTACCTAGAAGATAGATACCTCATCATTTGCGATTTGAAGACCCCCGGGCTGTAGCTACTGGGAAACACAAACACCGGCAAGGAATTCCATTCCATTGGCAGTACGTATGAAAAATCTTGAAGGAAAAGTTTGTTTTTGTGCGAGTAGATGAAATGTCCACCATAAAGCGATGGCGCACATCGGTACGTCAGGTTGTTCGATAGAAGAAAGGGGATGGTGAGATTAATTCATGCAATTTGATGGTAAACTCTCCGAAATGTATGCGATAAAAATCCGATAAACTTGCGACTTTGCGGCGATGCTCTAGTCTCTGGAGCCTTTTACCTACAATTTTCTAAGTTCCCCTCTCAACTATTTCCAGCGTCTCCACCTGGTATTTTGCTGAGCCAACCCAGAGATGAGAACAGTACTCCATGCACGATTCAACTAATTGTGCTTGATACAAATTGAGCAGCTGTCCCGGTGTGAAGTACTGTCTCCCCTTGACCAGAATGCCGATTTACCGAATAGTTTTTTTGAAACAGCGGGCCTTGGACAATCCCGTTGTTAAGGTACGGACACACCGCAGCGTCCTGCGTGCACGATCTAGTCGGGGATCAGATAGCGCAGTAGTGTTTGTACCGACTGGTTCACACCAAACGCGATCAGTCACAATTGAAGAGTACTGCGATCGCGCCCACAGATCGTAGGACGCCGCGGTGTGGCCGTACCTTTATAGAGATAAAACCAACTCAATTCAAGTTGATTCTAACGAGTTACGTTAGAATCAACTTGAATTGAGCCTTTACAAAGCTTAATTATCATATTCCTTGGAGTCCGTCACTTTTAAGGTATGTGCATGTATTTGCATGCAAGACTCGCATAGCTCGCATTGTCTCACCTGAGTATGTTCTATACAAATTCTGGATGCATAAGTTAAAAAGATGAATGTATAGAGATAAGGTATTATAAAAGAGGTGCGAAGGAAATGTTTGATGGTACAAACATTATATTATGGCGATAAATCGCTTATTGTCATAATTAAGATAGTATAAAAACTATAATAATTAAAATAGTTTAAAAACTAAAACAACCGACTTCCATGCCCACGAGTAAATTTTATTAGCAAGTATGAAACGTTTATCGTCATATCTCTGGAGATACTTATACATTTATAGATCTCGATGAAATTACAATGGGACCACCTCGGAAACGTATCCTACCGTTTAAAAAATAATAAAGAAAAGAAATAATCATTCGGATTGTTTCACAATTGACGGAGTAATCGCGTAACATACATACGAGTACAAAAATAAAATTTTAAAAAAACATACAGACGAATTGAGAACCCCCTTCTTTTAGGGAGTCGGTAATAAATACAACTACGGTCCATTAATGTTTTAAGCTTAAATAAAATGTTTAGTTATGTTTTATTCGAGGGTTATTGCTGAATAAATGATTTTTCTTTCTTTCAGTTATTCACCAATTAGCCAAATAATTTTACATTGTATTTTTATAGTTTTTTTAGACAAATATTTTACTGCAAACAGACAAACAAATCTATACATAATATCGTTTAAAAACTAAAAAAGAACCGACTTCAATGCCGCGCTATTCATTTTCAGTACCAATTTTGAGATGTTTATCTCAATATCACTGGAGATACTTATCAGACCTCAATAAAATTACCATGGTACCACACTTGGAATATCTCCTTTCGAACAAAAAAATAATAATCAAAATCAATTCATAAATGACGAAGTTATCCGCGAACAAACATAAAAAAAAAATATATACGGTGGAATTGAGAAACCTCCTCCTTTTTTTGAAGTCGGTTAAAAATAAACATAAAATTATGTGATATCATGATTAATGATGATGCATTATAAGGTGGTAGCGTAGTCAGAGTAATCTACTCTTCAACTCATCGCTTACCACCAAGCGAGATAGCGGTCAAACGCTAGCTTGTAAGATATAACAATTTTTGTATACATTTTTTTTTTAAATTTAAGCAATATTATGCAGCTGACAGGCGGACAATCAGTTCCATTCAGATCATGATAATTATGTACTGTGATCGGTATGCGTTTCTTTAAGTTGTGTTTCACTATTTCACTTTTTTATTTTTTTTAAATAAAAATTGTCTGAAGTACTGAAACACAATTACATGTATGGTTGGTTTTTAAAACACTTTATTTTTTTTAAGGTGGTACGATTTCCATACAAAAGTATAATGCACAAATATAAGTAAATGGAGGGAAAACTTGCACTGAAATCACATCTATTGGTCTTTTATAAGTATTTACGGGTCGGGAAATGTATTTACCTACATGATTTGATTGATTGAGATGAAATTATTTTTAATAATAGTAAAATTAAAGTTAAACCAAAAAAATATTGATTGAATAATATGTTTATATTATTCATTTAAATTATGTATATAATTATAACATAAATATAATTCCCGACATGTAAAGACTTATAAAAGACCAAAAGATGTGATTTCAGTGCATATTTTTGCTCCATTTACTCATATTTGTGCATCATAGTTTTGTATGGAAATCGTACCCCCCTAATAGTCTGACGTAAAAGATTGAATGACAGCTGAATGGTTCACTACTTTTGTTTTATTGTTTTAATTCAAAGCGTTAAAATTCTGCTTTTGCTGTTTACTTGATAATTGGTTATGATTTATTTTAAGATTTATGATTTTGTATATGTGCGTTTATTAATACTGCCTACATACTGAATAAATGCTTTGATTCTTTCTTTGAACAAAAAGATCTACTCCTATCCCACACCTACGAGAGTTTATAGCGGCAATATTTTTTTTAGTTTTAATTACCATCGCGTTGTACTACCATTAAAATTTTTATTAAGAAACGTGTAACATGTTTGCTTTGATGATTATATACTCCCCGCAAAATCATGAAGTGTTAAGAAAACTATAAAAATCACGCTTCCTTGCACAGAACAAAGTCCACAAATTTTGGTCAGTTTGTGATAATAGGATGATTTTAATGACAAGTGGAAAATACTAGGAGCTCCGTTTCCGTCCTGTTTTTGCATTGCTTAAAAACTGAATAGACTTTAGAGGGCCCGGTGGCGTAATCGAGACGGAACGGTTGGCTTTGATGCCAGAGGTACCGAGTTCAAACCGCCGTGCACCAATGGATTTTTTATATAGAAAAATGTATGTGCGTTTTTCACAGTGGCCCTCCGGTGAAGGTAAAACATCGTTAAGAAACCATAAACCCCCGAATGGTGGTAGGACACTATCTAGTGTCCGCCTGGCCAGCTACCCTCAAGTTAGAAATATCTGTCGCCAAACATCTAATGTGTTCCGGCAGCTATCCTTGAGAGCCAGTTCCCATTGTAGGGCTAGCGTGCTAACCATCTTCGACCGCATCCACAGAAATAGGAATATCTATAATTCCTATTACTGTGACCGCATCATTACTTACCAACAGGTGAGATAGTGGTCAAACGCTAACCTATAAGATATTTAAAAAAAAGAATAACACACCCCCAACCCATTCAAGTATATCGGTTGAAAAAGTTGTTGGACAAAGAGTTGCGTCTAAATAAGGGTAACAAAAAGTATTGTGACTTTTTTAAATAAAAAAAAATCTTTTTAATCATCGAACCTACTCACCATTCACAAACATTAACGACAATCGGTTAAGAAAAAGGGTGGAAGTCTCTACATTGATTTCGACGCGTCCTGTCATCGCAAACGTCTAATGGAGGGAGATGCAGCTAGACATTTGTATATTTGCATTTTTTTTATCTTAACGACGATCGTCGGTCGAAATTCATCGCTATTTATGTACACACCGGCCCTGTTGATAGCGATGCGTCCTGTCATAACAAACGTCTTATAGAAGGAGATTGTCGTCGATGTTGATCGTCAAGACAGTTTGCATTTGCATCTCTTTTCTTATCGACGATTATCGCTCGATATTAATCGCTATTACGCAATCATCGGTCGAAATTAATCGCTATTAACTTTATTATTATTATATTATTATATTATTATATTATTATATTATTATATTATTATATTATTATATTATTATATTATTATATTATTATATTATTATATTATTATATTATTATATTATTATATTATTATATTTTTATATTATTATATTATTATTAACAGTATCTTTATGAACAGAGATGCAAGTATACAACTGTCTAGCTGCATCTCCTGTTTGCGATGACAGGACGCATCGATATCAATATAGAGACTAGAGAAGAACAAATATTTGGACAGACTATAACGAAAGCATTTTTGCCCAAGCTCGAAAACGTATGTAATTTAAATCTTCATAAGATAATAATCAAGCACGGCATAAGTTGCGGTCGTGGTCTTTTTGTCCAACCCCAAAAAGGAACACAATTAATGTATGGGCATTCGTAATAAATGTTATTCAGATAACCTAAATCTACATGGATGCCTTGTATTGAGGTATTTTGGGCATCCATTGAGCGAATAGGATACATCTTTACAATACAAAACTCTTTATTGATTACCAAAACACAAAATACAAAATGTACAATAGCTTCATTCAAAAAGACAATAACATAATGGTAAAGCAATCGGCGGTCTTATCGCATCACGCAATCTCTTCCAGACAACCTATGTAGGGACTGGATAAATGCATACGTAATGGCATCTTTGTTTATTTATTACCATAACTAAATACAAATATCATTATTGATATAATTTATGGTAAGTACAAGAGTATCGTTAAATCCATTGACTCCCGAACTAGTAACACTGTGTTTCAGGAGCCAATGGCTTCTTCCATAGTTTTATATTCTATTTAAATTATGTTCATGTTGAAGTATCTATCATTAGTTAATTACTGTGTTTCTGTGTGTATGAATATGGTTGTGTGCAGGGAGTGTTAGGATGAGTGTAAGGGTGTGTAGCTGTGTGTGTGTGTTTTATGTATAGGTGTGGTTGTGAACTCACATCTGTAGATCACTTGGAATGATACCTTATTTGTTCATGAGGGTAATACTGCACTAAAATTTTACTAGAACATAAAACGTCTGCTTTGACTAGTAGATTACTACAAAGGCGATCACATTTGAAACGGTATTTCGTAATATGGCTTTTAGTCCTCGGTAGAAAATTTACTTTTTTTTTTTTAATAAATTGATTTAATAATGAACAGAGAAATAACTTAAAATTCAATTTAAGAAAATAAAACCTAAATATTCAAGAACAGGATGGCATGAAAATATTTTTATTTTATCCCAATGACATCATTCTTATCATTGATTTTATTAAAAAAATATTCTAAAATTAATTGAAAATCCCTATATTATCCTTATTATTGTATTATTATTGTTATATACCGGCTGTAATTCACGTACCTTTAGTCGAATTTTCTCGACCTAGGTTTCGAGCGAGTCAGTCGCTCTTCCTCGGGAGTGAGGTCACGCGGTGAGATCGCGATGTTCACTGATATTATCCCTATAAAAATTAATTTAAGTTCCTAAAATGAAAAAAAACGACTTCAAATTCCGTGTTAGTCACTAACCGACGAAAAAAAAACGAAGGAGGTTATCAAGTCGACGCGTATGTGTATTTTTTTAATGTATTACCACGCATAACTTTTCACAGAGTATTATGATTTCGATAATTCTTTTTTTATTAGAAAGGGTATACCCCCAAGGTAGTCCCATTTAAATTTTAACGAAATCGGCTGAGCAGTTTTGAATAAATCAACAAAAATAATGGAGAAAATTATAATTATTTTAATGATTTTATCATTTCATCAATGTAATGAAGTCGGTTGATTTAGTTTTTAAACTATCTTAATTATTATTATAATGTGACAACAACTACAGTGTCTGACAAGTTTTCTGCAATAGCATCGATTTTAATGGCCTTGTTGTCGATGCAATGAAATCGTACAAATCTCACGTCTGTCCGAGCCATTCTTTGCTATTTGGCCTGTTTTGCATAACATGTGCAGAATATAGAGTATATTTTATATATTGACTTGATACCAAACAATTAAGTTAGTTTAAAAACTAAAACAACCGACTTCCATGCCGCGCGAGTCAGTTCCAGTAGGAAGTTTGAGACGTTATCATATCTCTTGAGATATTCATCAAATCTCGATGAAATTACAATGGGACCACCTTGAAAATATACCCTACCAATTAAAAAAAGAATCATTCGAATCTGTTCACAAAAAATTTTTGTAACATACACACAAAAAAAATATTAAAAAAAACATACAGATGAATTCAGAACCTCCTCGTTTTTAGAAGTCGGTTGAAAATAGCTTAGATAGATAGATAGATAGATAACTATTTATTGTACACCACAAATTACATGAAATTTTTAAACTATAATAGGCTTAATTTAAGTTGCACAATGGGCGGTCTTATCGCTAAAAGAGCGATCTCTTCCAGACAACCTTTGGATGGAGAGGAAACAAATCACGGTAAATCGACGGCGCGGTGTAGTTAAAAAAAAGAAAATAATATATATATATGTATATATATATAAGCAATTATCATAAAGATAAATATCAAAAGAAAACACATTTTTAATAGTAATAATTATAACACATTATAACTATATGTATCTTGGATAAATAAATAGTCATTATATATATAAATAACGACATACATATATATTCATAAATCATACTCAAATACATACTATATACATATTTGGCATGTATTGAAAAAAATAATAATAATAATATAAATTGATATCTAGAGATAAGAACCAGTAGTAAAAGAACAGACAAGAAGATTGTAAAACCATAAAACATTTTAGTCTCGTAGTTCAGTTAGATAAAACTTTTTCACCTGATCTTTGAATATTGAAAGAGACTGTGCATGGCGAATAGTAGAGGGGAGATTATTCCACAAGCGAATTGCTTCTACAGTAAAAGAACAATCATAAAATGAGCTACTATGTTGTGGTATTAACAAAGCAAGATTTTCTGATGACCTGAGTGAATGAGTGTGAGTGCAATATAGGAAATTGAAGCGTTCTTTAAGATATGGTGGTGTAGAAGGACAGAAAAGTATGTTGTACAGAAGGAACTCGTATGTGAGTATCCCGGCGAAGACGTATAGGAAGCCACTTGAGTTTAGTACGATATTGTGAAATATGATCGAATTTACGTAAGCCAAAAATAAATCTTATGCAGAAGTTTTGGAGACGCTCAAGTTACCACCAAGCTTACCACCATCAAGGGGAAAATCTGCCGCCATAACCGTACGATGTTCCGGCAGCCCTAGGGAATCACAAAATTCAAAGCTTACCATTAGAATATTCGACGGTAAATTATAGACAAAGCGATGGTACCACCGAGATGGTAAGTTCCCAGACAACTTAGGAGAAGTCCTACCTGTAATATTGTAATCTACCTGTACATTTCTTTTTTTTATGATATTAAGTAACAGGACAAGCACGACGCTCACCTGATGGTAAGCGATGACGTCTACCTATTACAGCGGCATGCAACATTCTGGACTGCCAGAACCATCGACGTCATAGCCGTCGATGGCTAGAACCTTGAAATGTCACTGCACTGCGCCTGTTACCTTGAGACACAAATATATTAAGTCTCACATTTCCTGTAGTTTCACTGGAAACCTTGCCATTTCAATCGAAAAAAATTCCTGTTTCACGGCTGAAAATAAATTGGCAAATTGTTGGTACCACCCCAGGCGGACTCGCAGAAGTCCTACCACTACAATAATTGTAATAAAATCTTTGTAAATACTTTTATACATGCAATAAATACATAAATTTTGTTTATTTTTTTTATTTTATACAATATACACCTTATTTTAACAACTTAAAAATAATTACCTAATGACAATATCAAGATTATATAAACTACAATAATAATAAATAAATACTGAATACTAAATATTCTCCTAAGCATGAAACAAAGGCATAATGTAAAAGGAGACAAACTGTCCGTGAGCATAAACACTGTATTCTGCGAAGTGAGACCTACCACAGAGTAATGCACTAGCGACTATGAGAAACAATACCCGCGCGTGCGATAGCATAGCATCAGCTCATATACGCTTTGCCTTTTGAAGTGAAAACTTTGTTGTTGAAAGCGGCGTTGTGAACTTTTTGGGATGGGTAAAAAATGTTAAACTCACGTCAGGACACGTGACCCGATCAAAAATTCGTAAGACGAAGGGAGAGTAGACCAAATGCACAACGTTAATGTTCAAGTTTTCATATCTGCTAACACTCGAGAGTAAGTAAGTAAGTTAACCCGTTGTTTTTTTTTATATCCTTTAGGCTAGCGTTTGACCACTATCTCGCCTGGTGGTAAGCGATGATGTGGTCGAAGAAGGTGAGCACTAAAGAGCTGTGTGCTGCCGGAACACCGTAAGGTTATGGCGGCAGATTTTATCCTTGACAGTGAGCTACTTTTTGATAGCAAGTCAGTCGAAACATCGATATAACATGCTCTTACCTCCTCATCTATATATCTGAGTCGAACTCTTGCAAAAGAGACGATGTTCTCACGGCGGCGGATTTTCCGCTTCGTCGGAATTTCCGCTCTGTGTTACTTTACGTGAACAAAATAGATATAAGGCACCTTTAGAAGCAGCCTTTCTCACGAACATTGTAATTATACTCAGTTTAGATGATTTTGCACGTTGTCAGTCTTTTATTGAAAGGTTAACTTAAGGCCCCTACTGCGATAGGTAGCTGCTTCTCAATATTCAATGTTCAATGCAATTAGATTTGATTATACGTTCCGTTAAATACAATGATATAAAATGAACTAAATATCATGAATGGAAACTATGTTTTAACCAACTTCACAAGAAAAGAAGAGGTTCTCAATCCAAGTTTTTTTTTAATTTATTATCTCAGAACTGTGATTTATTGACAGATTTGTAAATAGATTGTTTGTTTGAGAGTGTATGATTTCCGTTTAGTTCCATTGTAATGTTATCGAGATCTGAAGAGTATCTCCAGAGATATGGATAGAAATACCTCAAAATTGGTACTGATACTGACTAGCGCGGCATTTGAAGTCGGTTTTTTAGCGCGATAAGTCCCGTATTACAATATAATTATGTGTGTAAATCGCGAAAGTTTAAAATTTACTATTACCTAAGCTATTTTGGGGAAAAATTATGTAAAAAACCTAGGTACTACTTTACTCATGTGGTACTAGGTACTAAAAATACGACTGAAGCCCGAATATCACCCTTTGGGTACGGAACCCTAAAAAGTAATGACAACTAGTGTGTAAATATAGCACAAGCTTTAATAGGGAACGCGGGTTGCACTTTTCCATACAAATGTATTGCCCCGTTTCCTCCCTGGAAAATGCTTCTAGAGCATAATGTTTTTTACAAAAAATTAAGGTCTGCTGTAGTAAAAAGAAATATAAGCATTCTAATCTCCTCTTTAAGATTTTTGAAGGGTCATATTTCTATTTGCAATTGGTTGGTCAAAAAAAGAAAATGATAGGTAGCTACAGCAGACCTTGATTTTTGTAGAAACAAATTTTTCTCCTAGAATTATTTTCCAGGGAGGAAACTGGGGAATACATTTTATGGAAAAGTGCACACCGCGTTATCTCTTAAAACATGATTATTTTAACACTTAACTTACGCTAGTTATATAGGTACTAAACGCATGTTTAATGATTATGTGACCTTGACTTTGGCTTTTAAAATGTTTAAAATTTAATAATCAATCACATTCAAGAATAATTATAATTATAGATGCTTGAATTATTCAATACCTTCTTAAATGTTCGCATAATAATTATGGATAATTATATCAATGTGATCAGAAATATCGGATATCAATTAGAATGTCAATACAAGACGCGTCGACTTTCAAATGAGGTCACTTCATTTCCGTACTTTAATTGTTTTTTTTTTATATCATAGGCTAGTATTGACTAATTAAGTAATTTAGTAATTAACTTATCACCATCAAGAAGAAAATCTCCGACAAAAATCTTACGGTGTACAAGTAGCCTTTCAGTGTTAGACCATTCTACGCCTAGGCTATTTACCATCCTCGCTTATCAACCGACTTCCAAAAAGAAGGAGGTTCTCAATTCGTCTGGTTTTTTTTTGTATGTACCTATGTTACGCAATTACTCCGTCAATGATGAATTGATTTGAATGATTATTTTTTAAATCGGTAGGGTACGTTTCCGAAGTGGTCCCATTGTAATTTCATGCAGATCTGATAAGTATCTCCAGAGATATGACGATAAACGTCACGAGCTTGCTACTGAAACTGACTCGCGGGGCATGGAAGTCGGTTGTTTTAGTTTTTAAACTAGTTTTAAAACTTTAAAAACTGAAAACTAAAAAACTCTAAATAATGGGTAGCAATACCTGTGCACCAATGAAAGCACATGGAAAAATTCTTTTTTTTTAAAATCCTTTATAGGCTAGCGTTTGACCACTATCTCACCTGTTGGTAAGTGATGATGCGGTCGAAGATGGTAAGCACGCTAGGCCTAGAATGGGAACTGGCTCTCAAGGATATCGGCCGGAACACATTACATGTTTGGTGAGAGATTTTCAAACTTGAGGGTGGTAGCTGGCCAGGCGGATACCAGATAGTGTCTTACCACCATGCAAATACCATTGGCTAACATTTGATCCAGTGTCCTCTAAATAAGAGTTAGAAGTAAAGGTATCAATCTACTCTTTATACTAACAGGCTGTCAATTAGACCACTAGATGGCGTTGTAAGGTTATAAATGAAGCAATTAATAACTGCATCAAGGAACCACTTAAATAATTTTATTGCAGTATAATGTGTATGGTATTTATGAATATATTGTATGGAAATAATTTTCCGATCATTATTGTATTGCCGATGATTGGCAAAATTATATTAATTGCTACTTACTACTTGAGGGTTATTAGAAATAATGTGTGTACTATGTACCTTCTAGAAATCTAGAAGTACCTAGTATTAGATAAATAATTCTTGGTAACTAAGATAATATATCGGTAAGTAAATAATGACTATGTAATTAAAATTATAAATTTACATCATGTATCTCGTGTTATTTTCAACCGACTTCCCAAAAAGAAGGAGGTTCTCAATTCGTCTGTATAATTATTTTTTGTGTGTATGTCACGCGATTACTCCGTCAATTGTGAACTGATATGAATGATTCTTTTTTAGGGTTCCGTACCTCAAAAGGTAAAAAAGGAAGCCTTATAAGATCACTTTCTTGTCCATCTGTCTGTCTGTCTGTCTGTCTGTCCGTCTGTCCGTCTGTCTGTCTGTCTGTCTGTCTGTCTGTCTGTCTGTCCGTCTGTCTGTCCGTCTGTCTGTCCGTCTGTCTGTCCGTCTGTCTGTCCGCCTGTCTGTCCGTCTGTCTGTCCGTCTGTCTGTCCGTGTGTCACTACTGATTTTCTCAGGAACGGGTAGAACTAGCAAGTTGAAATTTATACCTAATACTGAAGTCTATAGTCCCTATTGGGTGTATGAAAATCAAGGTCTTGAGTCAACACAATAAAAAGATATGGACAAATTTAGATTTTCGCGAAAACTTGTTAGTACCAAAATGTACCTTAATTTTTACTACGGAATTTTCCCTTTACTTGTGCTCTAAGACCTTGCTTATAACCAAAATTGACAATTCTAGGTAAACCGGAAGTACCCTATAGGTTTTGGGTCGAAAACCTATAGGGTACTTCCCGTTGACCTAGAATCATGAAATTTGGCAAGAAGCAAGGTCTTACAGCACAAATTAAGGAAAAATTCAATAAAATAAAAAAAGTTGAAAATTAAAGGGTGTCCCTATACATACATAGTTTGTGCCAATTAAGGTAGACCTCTGAGTTATGAGTTTGAGATATGAGCGCTTATACAATTTAGAGGTCTAGCTTAATTGGCTGTTACGGAAGCCTCGGTGGGCGAGTTCAACTCGACTTAGCCGGTTTTATTTAATCGGTAGGGTTCGTTTCCGAGGTGGTTCCATTGTAATTTCATCGAGATCTGATGAGTATCTCCAGAGATATGACGATAAACGTCTCAAACTTGCTACTGAAACTAACTCGCGGGGCATTGAAGTAGGTTGTTTTAGTTTTAAAAAAAAATCTTAATTATTAATAAATCTTAATTATTAATGCTTAATTTTAAGGCATTTAAACCGTCACATAAAAAAATTTCAGATATAATGATATCTTTAGTAGAGTCATCGGCAAAGTTTTACTTTTGTGATTAATAAACCATTATACATAGGTGTGTATATAGTTTATTAACAACAACTACACAGAAACTGAGTAACGAGAGTTTACCTATGACTGCTCAGATATTTGCCCGTTGCATAAACCCCAACGATTTCATTTTCCCGATCAAAAACAGACCTTGTCCATTCAAAACTCGAATGATTGGCAATCCAATCAAATACACATGATATGAGCCTGATAGCTCGATTCAATTCTGGGTACAGTCAGAAATAAACTGGCCAAGTACAAATCGGGCTCGCACTCGTAGGGTTCCGTAACACGTAAAGTATTCCATAACAATGATTTTTCGCAACTACAAAATTAACTTTGTTTTTCATAGTGTTTGTATGAAAAACAAAGTTATCTTTGCGGTCGCCATATCTCTAAAACTGCCGACTGTATCTCGTTCAAACCAATTTTCATTGTTAGTTTTTATTGAGATCATATATTTTTTTTAGATTTTTCACTCCCATACTTTAAAAGTTAGAGGGGGGGGGGGGGGGGGGGGACACATTTTACCACTTTAGACGCGCCTATCTTTCAAATGATTGTCTTCACACGTATAGGTTTGAAGAAAATTTTTTTGTTTGTTTCAGTTCCATGTATGGGATGCCCCCCTTAAACTTTTATATTTTTTATTTTTGTATAAAAATCGGAAAGCAGTTCACAGAATACATCTACCTACCAAGTTTCAATTCTGTAGTCCTAACAGTTTTGGAATAAAATGGCTGTGACATACGGACGGACAGACAGACAGACAGACATGACGAATCTATAAGGGTTGCGTTTTTTGCCATTCGGCTACGGAACCCTAAAAAGGTTTCTTTCTGCCGACATATCTCAGCACAGTGTGTTTGCGGGGTAGGCAAATTTAAGTGGACTGTATTTAAAATTTTGGTTGATGCATGTGATGGACGACAAAAAAACTCCCCGGGAGTAGGCAAGAGATAAAGGCAGTTAAAGGAAAGGAGTGCACAATGCCTTGAGAGTCCTTGGAGCTGGTCTTTTTTTTATAGTAAAAGGTAACAGGCCAAGCACGACGCTCGCCTGATGGTAAGCGATGACGTCTACCTATTACAGATACAGTGGCATGCAAAATGTTGGCTGTCCAGAATATTGCATGTCACTGCACTGTGCCTATTACTTTGAGACATAAAGATGTTGAATCTCACATGCCCTGTAATTTAACTGGACACCTTGCCATTTCAAGTGAAAAACATTCATATTTTACGGCTGAAAATTAATTGGCATGTGTTGGTACCGCCCCAGGCGGACTAGCAGAAATCCTACCACTACAAAAACTGCTCAGCGTCGATAGCTTCACAATAATATTGATTTTAACGAAAGTTTGAAGTGTAGAATATATTAGTAGTTTATGAAACTATTGCGTTTTCATTAACTGTCTGTATTCGTCCACTGTTAGACATAGGCCTCCCATGGCACGCCACCGAGCTCGAAACTGTTGCGTAATCAGAGGTATTAAAACATGGGGTGTCTCTCCCTAAATGTTTTTTAGGGTTATATTTATATATACCAGCAGCGCCCCGCGGCTTTGCCCGCATTAAAAAGTATCCTATGTCCTAATCTCCTATGATGGCTATCCCTGTGCAAAATTTCAACCAAATCGGTCAAATCGTATGACCAAGCACTCACCTATTAATTTCGTATTTTTATATTAAAATCATCATTATATTTGACACTATACATTTTTTATTATCCTAGAAAGTGCAATTATTGCTTTAAGAAAAAATACATTAACATCTTTATTTGATCAATGAGTATTATTTAATATAACTTAAATAAATATACCTCTACAAAAAGTTACAAAACTCAACAGCCTTCTGGTTTAGGTACTAAATAATATTAATTATATTACAATATTATGATTTTTTGCTTATACTCTGTTTAATTATAGTCTAATCAGTCTCGCAATGAAGTCGACGGTCAAATATCCTGGGTCTTTCAGGCGCGGAGTAGGTAATATTTTTGCATTTAGTAGAGGTCAATTTTGATATTTATATAATATATGTAATATGTTATATCGGAACACCGTATGCATGGCAAATTGACAAAATTGTAGCGCCTGTCATAATCTATGTCTGTGGTATCTGTACAGCGGAATACGTATCGGAAAACCGCGACAGGCTGCGGTAATAAAACACCTATGCAAACGTGTCTGGAATCCGGAATTTTCAGATTGAAATATTTCAGAAAATAGTAGAGTATTGAAAATCGAAGTTTATTGGATTTTATGTTGGAGTTACTAGAGAAGTGAGAAAAGACAAGATTTTTTGTTGTATTTACATATCGTTTCTGAAATGCTTATCTTTCAAATGATTGACTTTGAGGAAAAAATAGTTTTAAGAACCTCAATGTCATTTTTAATTACCTATCTATAGACACCCTGCACGTATAGGTTTTGTTTTGAGGTGTAGTTCCATGTATGGGTGCCTCCACTTATTTTTTTTTTATTTTGTATAATATTCGTAAAGTGGTTTACAGAACACACCTACCTACCAAGTTTCAACTATGCAGTCCGAATAGTTTCGGAATAAAGTGGCTGTGACATACGGACGGACAGATAGACAGATATGACGAATCCATAAGGGTTCCGTTTTTTGCCATTTGGCTACGGAACCCTAAAAAAATCAGTATTCATAGAATTTTCTTACACTTTAGCAGACCGCGTTGCGTCGTTAACACACAAAAAAAACATTTAGACGAATTGAGAATCTTCTACTGAGAAGTCAGTAAATAAAAATAGGAGGGATATAATGTCTTCCCTAAAAGCCGTAGAAGAAAATACTTTCCTGTGAAGTACAAAGGTTCTAAAAATAAACATGTACCGTGTCTATTTTCAGTGAGGTACCATCCAAGCATTGCGTAAATAATTGATTACGTGGAGCCTGAATCCAGACTATTGACGTAGGTAGGCCTTAAAGCCAAACAGCTGAGCAAATACTGTCCAGTTACTGTTTGATATATTGTACCTGAATGACTAGAGGCAGGTATAGGTCGGTTTATCTGCGGTGCACCGACAAATGGAGTCATCAAGGTATTGAACTTAGTGCGGTGAAGGCAATCACTGCGACACAACCACATTGTATGTGCTCTATTCAGTATTTGCCACTTGAATCTATGCTACTACAATCTATGCTACTACATCTATGCTACTACAATCCGTAGTCTGAGTGTAGAGTTATACCTACGGACAAAATTACACTAGTGGATTGCATTTGTTAACCCAATTATGCATTGGTGGCGCCATCTATGACTACTTATTACGTAAGTTAATCATTCGGAAGAAATCATTACAGTTTTCAAATCCGACGAGAGATGTTGCACTGCGTAAATCAAATATTATGAAAACTGTAATGATTTCTCCCGAATGATTAACTAACGTAATAAGTAGTCATAGATGGCGCCACCAATGCATAATTGGGTTAACAAATGCAATCCACTAATTTCGTCGTAACGATACTTCGCACCGTGGCTTAATTGGCAAAGCACCGGAACATGTCATTCCGGAGGTTGCGGGTTCAAGTCCCGTCAGTACGATGAAATTTTGGATTGTGTTTAACAATTTACAAAAATATAAAGTGTGAAACACTTCAAAGAAACATAATAAAATTACACTCATTATATACACTATTACAATACATTTAAAATTTAAAACCACCCCCGACTGATTTGTATATGTATGATTTGTTCATTGGCGGCGGGTAAGCAGTGCTCAGAAGCGCTATTTAGATTTTTTTGACGTCCAAGGTCAAAGGGCTATACGAAAGTTGCTATTGTAGTCTCATCAACAAAGAATAAGTTGATGATATTTAAACGGCTGAACGGAATTTCATGTAACAAAGCTAAGAACACTCTTGATGAAGACACCTATAAAACAAAACAAACTAAATAGAAGTCGGTACATCCGTTTGGGCACAGACAGATATAGACATATAGGCACAGATACACACGTCAAACTTACAACACTACTTTTTTTTGCATCGGGCGTTAAAAATACATTAAAACTACTTTTTATTATGTCCCGACAAGATTCGAGTTATTTTTTTTTCTTCCGATAATATTATAGAATTATTGTTGTGTTGGTCCTTGATACGGGTGCCGCGTTGAAAGTTGTACAATAATAAAATACAATAATAATGATTTATTTCGAAAACACAAGTTAAAGGTACCGACACTGTTTAATCTAAAAACTATATATTATTATTGTTATATACCGGCTATAATTTACGTACCTTTAGTCGAATTTTCTCGACCTAGGTTTCGAGCGAGTCAGTCGCTCTTCCTCGGGAGTGAGTGCACGCGGTGAGATCGCGATGTTCACTGATGAATTACAGCCGGTATATAACAATAATAATGATACAAATTCACGATAATTTAAAAATTAAAACTATATATTGCTAGTAATGAACACTGAAACACGCTAGAATGTCCTATTGTGTATTTGTGGTTGTTGTAGGGTTCAGTATCTTTCTACAATTATAATTACAAAAGTTTAGATAATAAACTATGTACCTATATCTATAATACTACCAGTAATAGAATGAATCAAACATAATGTATGCAAAAAATACAGGCAAATCGTGAACATTCTCATTTTTCTGTCTGTAGCATGTTAGCACCTAACCGGATGAACCGATTTTGTTTTTATTCTTGATAGTTTTTTTTTGTTTGATAGATGTCTTCATCGAGAGTTTTCTTAGCTTTGATTCATGAAAATTCGTTCAATCGTTATAAAATTATGAGCTTTTTTCTAGTTACTTGCGCTATGAAATCAACTTTCATAGGTCTGATCAATTCGAAAATCTTCTTCTTCAACGATATTGTAAGAACATGGAAGCCTCCTGGACTCTACAGAATACTCAAATTCTCACCAACTTACAGCTCAGATTTTAAATGTCGTGTTTAGAGTCATTGGAATGCTTTTAATGAAAAGATTATACATAGATCAGTCGGGGTGGTTTAAAATATTATATTATTATATATAGATGAATATTATTTTATACAATAGATCATATTATTATACTATATTGACTTCAAATTGATTGTGATCGGTGGGTATCTACAGCATAGCTAAGCTTATAATAATATTTTCGTAGTAACTATGACCTAATCTGTGGTTTCACTGCAAATATTTTATTAATTCTGCGATGCGTGTATGTGAAATTCGTGATATCTTCTAGAGTTTTCATTTGAATGATATACTGTAAAGGACAATTTTAATCTATAATATGTGGCCAATCAATTTTATTAAAATTAATTATTTGGATAAGGATTAATACTATATACTTGAAAATAGCCTTGGAAGTTATGTAATATTTTTTAACAAAAATTTTAAGATTAAAATGGTTACTGTGAGTCAACCTTAAGAGATAGACGTATGCTGTCGCGGGTTTTTTTGTAGGTCTTATTAAGTTGTACAACTCTTGCATAGAAAATATTCTTCTATCTATTTTCAATTGAGCAGCGTTCGTAAGAAACGTGTTTTTTCGACCGTTTATTTGCCGACTTAGGTTGCAAATTAGGTCTCCACGAATGTACCTTTGATTTAAACGGGATAATATATGGCCTATTTTCATTCCGAAAGTCCATTCTATGTATTAGTGAAAGAATTTTTTAAATCGGTTCAGTAGTTTTTGAGCTTACTCATTACAAACATACAAAAATACAAAAATACAAATGTTCTCTCTTTATAATATTAGTATAGACAAACAAAGCGCACAATAGCAGAAAGAGTCAAAGAACATATTGCAGCTTTAAATAAACTGGCCAAGTGCAAGTCGGACTCGTACTCGTAGGGTTCCGTAACACAGTAGAGTATTATGTTATTTGAGTTTTATGTATTATGAGTACTATGATTTTTCACAACTTCAAAAATAACTTGGTTTTTCATAGTAATTGTATGAAAAACAAAGTTATACTTGCGGTCGCTATATCTCAACAACTGCTGACTGTATCTCAATGTTCGTTGAAAGCTTTTATTGAGATCTACAGAATATATTTTTTCTAGATTTTTCACTCTCTTACTTTAGAAGTTAGAGGGGGGGGGGGGGGGGACACACATTTTACCACTTTAGACGCGCCTATCTTTTGAATGATTGACTTTGAGAAAAAATGATTTTAGAAACCTCAATGTCATTTTTGAAGACCTATCCATAGACAAGAATTCGTTTCAAGAAAAAATCCATAATATAATTTTTTTGTTTCATTTCCATGTATGGGATGCCCCCCTTTAAACTTTTATATTTTTTATTTTTGTATAAAAATCGGAAAGCGGTTTACAGAATACATATGCCTACCAAGTTTCAATTCTGTAGTCCTAACAGTTTAGGAATAAAATGGCTGTGACAGACAGACAGACAGACAGACGGACATAACGAATCTATAAGGGAGGATGGTTTTAGATTAGCCACAACTTGGAACCCAGTGATTAGCAAGTGTTCCAGTCGAAGTTTAAATCAACGAAAATCTGCTGATGTCGTCAGTATTGGGTTTCGCAATGGCAACTCCGACCAAGATCAAATGAGAGTAGTTTCAAACTACTCTCAATCAAAACAATGCTGATACCCTCAACTTGAGTCTTCTCGTGACCACGGTCAATGCAAATTGATCGAAACGTCGAGGTAAATAAATATAAAGAGAAAATATAATTATGTTTTTAGCGCGTTAAGTCCCGTATTACAATATAATTAAGCTGCTTGTAGTACGACAATTACAATTATGACGTTATATTATGGTCTCCTCGTGACCACAATCAATGCAATTTGGTCGAAACGTCGTAATATTTTAGCGCGAAAAGTCCAGTATTTTAATATTTATAACTATTACGTTACGAGTAAGGTTATACAAGGTGGCGCAAAATTGATCACCCTATCGGAAGATGTTATAATTTTTGCAAATGGCGTCGTACGTCAATCATATTTGATATTTGTAAACTAGACGGATGCATAATACAAACAGGCAAGCAATGAAGCGCTATACTCCGCAAGAGCGTGGAATAATTGTGAAGACAGCGTTTTCTGGTCGCGTAATCTCCCGTTTTGGCGATTTGGCATGGTCAACAAGATCGCCCCTATTAATCCATCCTAGACTTCTTTTTTTAGGGTTACTTGAAGTCACGGGTTTCTGCCAACAAGCCTCAGACAATCGCAGTCCTTAAGGAAAATATTCTACAGGAATGCGAACAGTTATCACCGGAAATCTTGCGGAAAGTAATGGAAAATGCGATAAAAAGGGCACAAATGTGTATTACAATGTGTATCATTAACATTGGCGGCAGCCATTTGACGGATATCATATTTTACTCTTAACAGGAAAAATTATGAAGGTCCAAATTAACATTTTCATTGCCCAAAAATATAAATTATTATATTTTCATTTATTTAAAAACATATTCAAAAATAAAAATGGATGATTAATTTTGCGCCACCTCGTATTATAAATAACACAATCTTGAACAAATATCGACCAAATAAATACAAATAAATGCAACAATCTTTTTGCCGTACATATTTTAGTTTAGAAACGCCTTCACAAAAACCCTATCTAACTAGTTTTCGTGTAAGATAATTTTCTCCCGCAACCTTTGAACTATAAACTGTCTAGAAAGAACAACACGAGTTTCAACATCGTGCGACTTTGTCATCCAGTCCACAGACACAGAATAAATAATAGTACAACCATAGACAAGCGTACAACAAGTTGATACTTTAATATTTAACTTTCTGCCAAGCTTACCTTCATTTCATCTTTTAATTCTTTGATCACAGACTTGTTTACTAGATTATACAATAACAAAGAGTTGTATCAAATATTTACGGTTTCCAGCTATTCTAAAACAAAGCTTCATTCAACAGGTCCAAGAACTAGAATAACTAACTATAAAATACATAGCAGTATGGAATACTGATATACACTGATATACAACATTTTATAAAACAAACTCCACCGCCATGTCTGGCTGTATGTCTGACTTTTGTTCACGATAAACTCAAAAACTGCTGAACGGATTTTCAAGCGATTCTTACCAAAAGACAAAGTGCTTCATGAGGAAGGTTAAGGTGTATAATGTTAAGGTTTTATGTAAATTGGCTGAAATTTAACGATTTTGTTGGAGATGTTCATTCATACTCGACGCAACAAGGTAATGCAATATATGCAGGCATAATATTATGTGCTCTACCCGTGCGTAGTCGGGGTGGGTCGCTAGTATATTATTGACATCCGTGTAGCTTGTCCAGTAGCCTTCTATGTCAAAATAGTACTCTGGTACCTACCTACAAACAAATTTTAAAAAAATCAGATTTAGTGATGAGTACATAATGAGGCTGATGTAAATGCTTATTCAAGTAGTCTTAGTTTGAGACCGTTACCTACAGGAAATTACAGGAATAGCTACACATTCTCAATAATACACTCACATACACGTAAACAAACAAACACACACATACATACACACAATTTGTGTTATTAGTAGGTAAGAATCTTCAGTAGGTATTGTCTAAGTTAGGTATATCGATTATGCACAAATAGTTAAAAAGTAGTAATGTATAAGTTTATCCACGGTACATGTATTTGTAACATTTCTTTGTGTCAATCTTACTGAATACCACAACAGGATTTTTCCTAGTGTGGAATTTCAGGGTGTCCGAATGATGGTTAATTTGTGTCCATATATATAAGACTTATTGTAAAAACTAGTTTAATATTTTTGGGAAATAAATCTTACATTCATTCATTCATTAATTCCTTCCTTAAACCTTACGTTGTTCCGGCAGCACACAGTCCTTGACACAGGCCTACCGTGTTCACCACCTTCGACCACATCATCGCTTACCACCTGGCGAAATAGTGCTCAAACGCATATGATTAACAGTAACTAGCAGTGGTACTTATGGCTTGACATTCCATACTGTTTTGTCTATATATAGCGTCTAAGTGAGGACGGGCAGCCTTTGTTTACCCGCATGCGGAGACGACACATTAACTACTTAACAGTTTGCGTTGTAACTAGTCTATTATTTGTTACTTTAACTGGATTGATCTAGTTTCTAGAATTTAAGCCAATTTAGGTAAGGCGAGAATATCCAAACAAACAAGTGGAAAGATCATGAGACATTCTGTCGTACAGACTTTCTATTTCACGATGAAGGTTTGGCCATGGTTGTAGTAGTGACATGTACAGACAGGCGCGTTTGTGTGTGTAATCTGAAGGAGCGTTAGCAAAGAAATGTGAAACATATTTTTAAATTAAGCCTTATTTTTTTTTTACTGCGATTTAATAAATAATTAGTGTTTAGCTCCTACAACATATTTTTTATGTAAAGGGAATAAAATATGATAAGTTACTAGAAATACTCAGGTTGTCATGTCATAAATTTTTATTTTCATTTAGCTCGTTTCCTTCTTTTCTTCACGGGAGAAGTAAACTCTGAGGAAGCGCATGGCAATTCCTTCTCCTCTTTTAAGATCCGTTGAAAGTTGACAGTTGAAAGAGAAACACCTGTGGCCTCAGTTGTACGCTGTGTAATATTACGTAAATGAGACAAATCACAGCTAGGGTCCATAACCGATTTTGTAAATTCTAACTTCTCTTTTAGGAAATGGTAAACTAGCTATCATTCTTCGACCCTAAAATAAAACAAATCGGAATTAGTGACTTTCAACTAATTCAACAAATTAGTTGAATGTAAAAAAAAATATTACCTCACTGTGGACGACTTTTCTGCGTTTAGTTGCTTTGCTGACGGTACTTTGTGCTGACATCTTGCGCAGGGCCCAGAACACTAGTGACTCGGACCGCGTCGCGATCGTGACTGAGCGCTCCCGAGGTTACGCACACTAACCCAATGTGCATGTGCACGGCTAACAACAAACAAGATCAAACCTTCATCATGAAATAGAATATCTGTATCATGTTAGCCTTAATTTCATTAAATAATTTTCTTTATTTTTAAGGGATAAATAAACAAAATGGTAGGACTTCGAGGTATTCCAATAGAAATCCGTTACGTGCAAATTCAGAAGCCTCATTTTGATTTAATCAATTAAAATTTAATTAAAATTAAAAAATGTCAAAAGCTACGATCGGAGCATTATAAGTTGCAAAAATCTGCGTCGAAGGCTATGAATTATTGCAATTTGAATTTGGTTTTCGAATGATAGTAAAGTCATGATGCAGCTCTGCTTAGTCGGTACCATCACTGTCAGTGTTGCAAAGTCTTTAAACAGTTTATCGGTTCAAAAGGCACGGGTTCCAGTGAAATAATATGTCTAAAGGTAACGTGAAGGTCCAGCGAAGGGCAAAATGACAACACTCAAAGTTTTGCGTGCCACGGTATTTTTATAGGTGACCATCATTACTAACCGTCAAGCGCAGGTAGAACATTTTCTTGTGCATTATAAAAATTAAAATTAGCACAGTACATACAGTATACTGTAAGGCGATATTTAGATTTACCAAATTCATAGTTGGAGTATCACTCACTGTGTTCTTCTTTCTTTAGAAGTTCACGTTTCTTTACAAGAAGCAAAGATAAAATTAACGACAACGTTCCTTGCTGAGATATAATTACACCTGTCTAAGAACCGTAGATCACCGATTAATTACAAATCATAAAAAAAATATTAATCGAAGAATAACTGGAGTTAGGTAATCGATTGAATCTTAGAGGTGAAATGTGAACAATCGATGTTTACACTAACAACCTCTCATTTTTTAGGATGCATTGCAGCGGTATACAGTATGGTGCGACATTGGATTGATATAAGGATCTTCATCTTTCTACCTTTATCCCACTTAAGTGGGGTCGGTGCTACATGTCATCCTCTTTCATTTAGAAATATCCGTAGTCACTTCTGTATCCACTGCTTTTAAATCCATATCTTCCACCACAAGACATTATTCAATCATCCTCCATCAATAGCCATCCACTTTCATGTCCTTTGTCTTTATAGTCACTTGAATTTCACTTCTTCTCATAATAAATCCATACCATGCTATATTGCTTCTTAACTTTTCTGTCATTGGTGCCACTTTCAGGCTGTTCCTCACATACTCATTCCAAATTTTATACGTTTTTATGACTCCACGAATCCGTCTCAACATTTATGTCTCTGATATATGCAATCTCTTTTCTCAATCTCATCAATGCATAAATTTAGGGATATAGGTAAATTGTAGTATAATTTATTTTTTAAAGTTTTTTAATATACATTTTTATTTATTATATATTAGTATCTTATATATTAGTAATATACATATTAGCTTTTTTAGTTAAAATACCTATATATATAACTCATTTGAGGTTACCTGTACGTACTTAATATTTTTAAGCTTACTAGCAATATGCGTTGCACATTACTTGTAACTTTGTTAACCCTTCCAACTAAGCTAAATAGGCTTGTGTCTGAAAAGGGTTCACACCATAGAAATATACCTTATTATTCCTATTTCTGTGGTTCACACCAATAGTAATAGTAACCAGTGGGTGTAACATTGGTTATCCTCTTTCTTTTAATTATCATCAAAATCCGACTTTAGTATAAATATGTAGATAAGTAGACCAGCTGCAATGCCGAGTCACAGAATGTAGGACCAGTCCCTGTCCGAGTTTTTGGGTCAAATCGTAGTTAGGCAAGCTTGATAAAGTGCAATAGCTTAGACCAGACGACATTCAGATTTGTCTCAAAGTTAACTGAACCGTAGGAACGAGGCACTAAGTTCTGTTATATTTTGAGCCGTATTCATAAATACGAAAGTATTATATCGAATATATGTTCTAACAGTCCACCTGGGGTAGTACACAACTAATTAACTCAGCCATGAAATAGAAATGTTTTTCGGTTTGAACGGCAATGTGTCCAGTGAAATTACAAGGCATCTGAGAATTCAACGTCTTTAGTTCTTAAGGTAACAGGCGCGGTGCAGTGACATGAAAAATTCTGGCTATCCAGAATATGAAAAAGGTACAGTGGTATATCCACTGTATCTGTAATAGGTAGACGCCTTTTTTTACCATCACGCGCCCTTAAATCATTAAATATAAAAAATATAGATAATATAGAAAACGTTTTTTTGCCCATGTGAGCTTCATTATCGATCACGTTGTCACTTTACTTTTTAGCTGCAGGACCAGATAAAATATACTTTTGTTGCGAAATATTTATTATACAAGGCGGTCAAAAATTATTCTTATCTTCGAATACAAGGAAAATCTCGACGGGCACTGTCGGATTAGGAGATAATAATGAATAATCTCGTTATTGTTATTATTTATTTAGGTTTAGAAGGGAGAATGAAAAATAAACTAATAAAATGTATTTTTCGATATAAGGATGACCAGCCAAACCGTTATAAAGTAAATAACCCTTAAAATGGGTTTTTTTCTTATAAAAACTCACGTTCATTTTAAACTTATAGATTTAAAAACGGGAATTTAACGTGACTTACGCGATGTCGATATAGCGATCGACATATGTTTGGATTTTGGCGCGTGAAAAGTACTTTGTACCCCGCAAAATCCGAGAAGCCATTGAGATCAGTCGTCGTCGTAACTTCAACAGAGACAGAGGGTGGTACCTGTCAAATACGTGGAAAACCGTTCTTCATGGAAAGCACGTCACCAGTGGCAACAGTGAGTAGGACACCTTGAGTTCCGTCTGCCGGTTGGATGAGGTTTCGTCTGAAGTAAACAGCAGTGATGAAGACGAAGCCCTCCAACCTAATCCCGCGCCTCCACTATGTACACCGCATCATCACCCCCCACCAACACCACCACCGCCGCCGCCGCCGCCCGCTCCGTCCGCCCGCGCTGCACGAGCAGCGGCCCGCAGTGCGAGGTTGAACGCGTCGGCGAGCGTCCCGCACTCAAGATCCTGAAGAAGGCCTCCGGATGAGGCCGAAACATATGTCGATCGCTATATCGACATCGCGTAAGTCACGTTAAATTCCCGTTTTTAAATCTATAAGGGTTTTTTTCTTTTTCGGATGTTTGATGAATTACATATAATTATTATTTCGAAGCAAGAACTGATTTTCTCTTGTTGTTTTCTTTTTAGTCGGGGAGGCATTGCCCTGTACAAATCGCATATAAAATTATTATGTGTTCTGTAGGGGCCAAGGATCAATTTGGCTCTGCGGTATTTTATCTAACTCTCAGTTCCCTCCATTTGTTATATTCTTTTTATTTGATGTACAGGTACATTCTTTTAAATATTCATAAACAGTTTTGTTAGTAATTTTCTTCGAGCTTCTAAGATTAAAATGTGAACATACTGGCTTTTTTCCCGCGTTGTATTTATTTCGGATATGCTCCGATCTATAACCGGCATACAATGTAAGCCATCGTCTGGGCCTGCAATATTTGGTAACATGACAAGTAAGATCGCTCGCGTAATAATGGTAAGCGGTGTCGTCTGCATTTAAAACAAAGTCTGAAACGCAAAACTCTGGATTACCAAACTGCTTACCTTGGGACAGCTAAAAGTGTGCTGCATCACAGAATACTTAATAGTACTTCGCCTGCGTATATTATTTAGGTACTCGATGGTTGGCTTGAAGATCGTGATTTTGTCAACCACGTAGTACACGATTTCATCGATCGTTACTGTTCAAATATCAAAATTACTATGGACAGAATTGTGACGATCGAAAATCAGATGCACTTAGCGGGACGTAAAAATATACGTATCGTCTGTTGCTTACACATTTACTATATTTCATGTGATCACTCTTGTCATTTATAATTAGGAAATTTGTAGACCTGGGTATCTAGGTTGTTGTTAAGACTCACCACCCCTTGTTATTTAACTACATGTACTTGTACACCATAGATTTTACAAGAGCGTCGGTTTAAGTCTGTGAATCAATTAACTCAATATCAAGAAAGCGCATCAAGTATATGTACATGCCCTTCATGTCATTTTAAAGTACTTCTTATGACGCGTTAAGGAAAAATGACGAGAGTGAATTCATATGAAGCAGTCGCCACCGTCAGTGTCCATGTCTCGGCTCCGTTAGCAATAACAGGTAGGACCCACTCGTTAATTTGACTTTCTTCACAGGCTTTGGGGTATAGGCGATAAAAAGACTCGACGAAGTTTTCCAAATGCTGTCTATCCTGGCTGTATCCTTCTGCGAGCTTCTTTCTCGAAGTTGTTCCTACCCAATCGTAAGATTTGCCTAAATTAGACCTGAACAACTTCGAGGGGAACTCAATTAAGGGCAACCGGTTCCGGAATAACATGCTCGGTGAACGTGATCTTAGTTTTTTCCAAGTTGTTCCGTAGACCGGTAATCAGAAGAATCAGCAGCATGTATTGTAGATCTAGCGGGGTTTCAGCCATGATGACGATATCATCGACGAACTTATAAATGTAGACAGACATAATAATATCGTTTAAAAACTAAAAAAGAACCGACTTCAATGCCGCGCTATTCATTTTCAGTACCAATTTTGAGATGTTTATCTCAATATCTCTGGAGATACTTATCAGACCTCAATAAAATTACCATGGTACCACACTTGCAATATCTCCTTTCAAACAAAAAAAGAATAATCAAAATCGGTTTACAAACAACGAAGTTATCCGCGAACAAACATAAAAAATATCAACACCAATATTATAAATGCGAAAGTCAGTTTGTTTATTTGTTTGTTTGTTTGTTTGTTTGTTTGTTTGGGACTTCTTCACGGTCAAACGGCTTGACCGATTTGGCTGAAATTTTGTACAAAGATAGAACATATGGCAGAATAGGATATAGGATAATTTGTTTTTGGCTATCGAGTCAGGGAGTCCAAATATTTTAAATTGAATTTTGTAAATATAAGATCTCTTTTCAAATAAACGGCTTGACCGATTTGCCTGAAATGTTGTATAAAGACAGTTTATAAGGCAGAAAATAATAAAGAATACTTTTTTTCTGGCTATTGAGTCAGGGGGTCCAAATATTTTTAATTGAATTTTGTAAATATAAGATCTCTTTTCGAATAAACGGCTTGACCGATTTGCCTGAAATGTTGTATAGAGATAGTTCATAGGGCAGAATAGGGTATAGGATAATTTTTTTCTGGCTGTCGAGTCAGGGGGTCCAGATATTTTTAATTGAATTTTGTAAATATAAGACCTCTTCTTGAATAAACGGCTTGACCGATTTTCCTGAAATTTTGTTTAAAGACAGTTCAAAAGGCAAAATAGAATATAGAAAACTTTTTTTCTGGCTATCGAGTCAGAGGGTACGAATATTTTTAATTGGAATTTGTAAATATAAGATCTCTTTTCGAATAAACGGCTTGACCGATTTGCCTGAAATGTTGTATAGAGATAGTTCATAGGGCAGAATAGGGTATAGGATAATTTTTTTCTGGCTGTCGAGTCAGGGGGTCCAGATATTTTTAATTGAATTTTGTAAATATAAGACCTCTTCTTGAATAAACGGCTTGACCGATTTTCCTGAAATTTTGTTTAAAGACAGTTCAAAAGGCAAAATAGAATATAGAAAACTTTTTTTCTGGCTATCGAGTCAGAGGGTACGAATATTTTTAATTGGAATTTGTAAATATAAGATCTCTTCTTGAATAAACGGCTTGACCGATTTGCCTGAAATTTTGTGTGAATACATGTCATAGGGCAGAAGAGGATAAAGGATAATTTTTTTCTGGCTATCGAGTCAGGGGGTCCAGATATTTTTAATTGAATTTTGTAAATATAAGACCTCTTCTCGAATAAACAGCTTGACCGATTTGCCTGAAATGTTGTTTAAAGACAGTTCAAAAGGCAGAATAGAATATAGAATACTTTTTTTCAGGCTATCGAGTCAGAGGGTACAAACTTTTTAATTGAAATTTGTAAATATAAGATCTCTTCTCGAATAAATGGCTTGACCGATTTGCTTGAAATGTTGTATAAAGACGGTTCATAGGGTAGAATAGGATATAGGATACTTTTTTTTGGCTTTCGAGTCCAGATATTTTTAATTAAATTTTGTAAAATTTAAGACCTCTTCTCGAATAAACGGCTTGACCGATTTGCCTGAAATGTTGTATAAAGACAGTTCATAGGGCAGAATAGGATATCGGATACTGTTTTTTGTCCATCGAGTCTGAGTGTTTAGATTTTTTATATTGAATTTTGTGAATGTGTGTCCTCTTATCAGCTAAACAGCTTGACCGATTCAGCTGAAATTTTATACATATTACAGTTCATATTGCATAGAATCACATAGGATACTTTTTTTCTGGCAGTCGAGTCCAGGTGTCCAGAATTTTTAAATTGAAGTATGTAAATGTATGGCCTACTCTCGGTCGGGTTAACCATTTAAGCTGAAATTTTGTACACAGACAGTCAAAAAGAAATAGAAGGGCAACGAATACTTTTTTTTGGGAGGAAATTTCGGTTGTCTATATTTTTATTATGGAATTTTGTAAATGTGTGGCCTCTATTTGGCCAAACGGCTTGACCGATTCAGATGAAATTTTGTACAAACACATTGAATAGGGCATAAAAGGGCAAAGAATACTTTTTTTCGGCAGTTAAGTGTGGGTACCTATATTTTTTGTTAACTTTACATAGAGTTTGCATAATCATAAAAGTTTGACCTTAGGTTCATAGATTATGACTAAACTTAATAAGTGCCTTAATTAGGCCATAAAACTGTCAGGGTCATTAAAAGTCATCAAAATTTACGCGATGGCTTCGCTTGCCCAACGTGTTTTATCTGCTTTGTGGGAAGTATTTCATAAGCATTCAAGTTTTAACAGCCACATTTAACCTTAGGGTCATCGGTGTTGACTTAGTAGGTTATAAAAACTGTCAGCGTCATAAAACGTAAAATTATTTGCGCCCACTTCACTCGCGCAGTGATAGCGCTCGCTGCGCTCGCGCAATAATTTGTTTGATTTACTTTGTAGGTAATATTTCAGCAACTTTTGTATTTTAATAGCCACATGCATCAGAACGAGTCCATAAATTAAAACAGTACAATCTTCAATAATCATAATGATTTTTAACCTTAAATAATTGGATATCAAGTTAAACCTTTGTGTAATCAGTGTTAACTTAGTAGGTTATAAAAACTGTCAGGGTCATAAAAGGTCGTAAACATTTTTCGTGATCTCAGTTTCGTTTTCAGTGATAGCGCTTACTACGCTCGCCCAGTAATAGCGCTCGCTCCGGTCGTGCAAGCATTAGTTATATCTACTTTGTAGGAAACATTTCAGCAATAATTGTATTTAAATAGCCACATTCATCAAAACATGACATGAATTGGAACAGTACAGACTTCAATAATCATAATGATTTTTACCTTAAAATAAGTGGATATCAAGTTTAACCTTAGGGTCATCGGTGTTGACTTAGTAGGTCATAAAAATTGTCTGGGTCATAAAATGACGTAAAACTTTTCGAGCTCGCTTCGCTCGCGCATAAATAGCTCTCGCTGCGCTCGCGCAAACCTTTGTTTTGTCTACTTTGTAGGTTATATTTCAGCATTTTTGTATTTTAATAGCCACATGCATCAAAACGAGTTAATTAATTGAAACAGTACAACCTTCAATAATCATAATGAATTTTTACCTTAAAATAAGTGGATATCAAGTTTAACCTTAGGGTCATCGGTGTTGACTTAGAAGGTCATAAACACTGTCAGGGTAATAAAAGGTCGTAAAAATTTTTGCGCTCGCTACGCTCGCGCAGTGATGGCACTCGCAAGTATTTGTTATATGTATTTTGTTGGATACATTTCAGCAACTTTTGTATTTTAATAGTCACATTCATCAAAACATCACATAAATTGGATCAGTACAGACTTCAATAATCATAATGATTTTTACCTTTAAATAAGTGGATATCAAGTTTAAATTTAGGGTCATCGGTGTTGACTTAGAAGGTCATAAACACTGTCAGGGTAATAAAAGGTCGTAAAAATTTTTGCGCTCGCTACGCTCGCGCAGTGATGGCACTCGCAAGTATTTGTTATATGTATTTTGTTGGATACATTTCAGCAACTTTTGTATTTTAATAGTCACATTCATCAAAACATCACATAAATTGGAACAGTACAGACTTCAATAATCATAATGATTTTTACCTTAAAATAAGTGGATATCAAGTTTAACCTTAGATTCATCGGTCTAGACTTAGTAGGTCATAAAAACTGTCAGGGTCATAAAATGACGTAAAAATTTTCGCGCTCGCTTCGCTCGCGCATTCGTAGCGCTTGCTGCGCTCGCAAAAACCTTTATTTTATCTACTTTGCAGGTAATATTTCAGCATTTTTTGTATTTTAATAGCCACATGCATCAAAAGGAGTTTATTAATTGAAACAGTACAACCTTCAATAATCATAATGAATGTTTACCTTAAAATAAGTGGATATCAAGTTTAACCTTAGGGTCATCGGTGTTGACTTAGAAGGTCATAAACACTGTCAGGGTAATAAAAGGTCGTAAAAATTTTTGCGCTCGCTACGCTCGCGCAGTGATGGCACTCGCAAGTATTTGTTATATGTATTTTGTTGGAAACATTTCAGCAACTTTTGTATTTTAATAGTCACATTCATCAAAACATCACATAAATTGGATCAGTACAGACTTCAATAATCATAATGATTTTTACCTTTAAATAAGTGGATATCAAGTTTAAATTTAGGGTCATCGGTGTTGACTTAGAAGGTCATAAACACTGTCAGGGTAATAAAAGGTCGTAAAAATTTTTCGCGCTCGCTGCGCTCGCGCAGTGATGGCACTCGCAAGTATTTGTTATATGTATTTTTTTGGATACATTTCAGCAACTTTTGTATTTTAATAGTCACATTCATCAAAACATCACATAAATTGGAACAGTACAGACTTCAATAATCATAATGATTTTTACCTTTAAATAAGTGGATATCAAGTTTAACCTTAGGGTCATCGGTGTTGACTTGGTAGGTCATAAAAACTGTCAGGGTCATAAAATGACGTAAAAATTTTCGCGCTCGCTACGCTCGCGCACTCATAGCTCTCGCTGCGCTCGCGCAAACCTTTGTTTAATCTACTTTGTAGGTAATATTTCAGCATTTTTTGTATTTTAATAGTCACATGCATCAAAAGGAGTTTATTAATTGAAACAGTACAACCTTCCATAATTAAAATGAATTTTTACCTTAAAATAAGTGGATATCAAGTTTAACCTTAGGGTCATCGGTGTTGACTTGGTAGGTCATAAAAACTGTCAGGGTCATAAAATGACGTAAAAATTTTCGCGCTTGCTTCGCTCGCGCATTGATAGCACTCGCTGCGCTCGCACAAACCTTTGTTTTATCTACTTTGTAGGTAATATTACAGCATTTTTTGTATTTTAATAGCCACATGCATCAAAATGAGTTTATAATTGGAACAGTTACAACCTTCAATAATCACAATGATTTTTTACCTTAAAATAAGTGGAAATCAAGTTAAACCTTTGTCTCATCAGTGTTAACTTAAAAGGTCATAAACACTGTCAGGGTCATAAAAGGTCGTAAACATTTTTCGCGCTCGCTTCGCTCGCGCTGCTGTAGCGCTCGCAAGCATTTTTTATATGTACTTTGTTGGATACATTTCAGCAACTTTTGTATTTTAATAGCCACATTCATCAAAACATGACATAAATTGGAACAGTACAGACTTCAATAATCATAATGATTTTTACCTTAAAATAAGTGGATATCAAGTTTAACCTTAGGGTCATCGGGATTAACTTGGTAGGTCATAAAACGTCGTAAAAATTTTTGCGCTCGCTTCGCTCGCGCATTCATAGCTCTCGCTGCGCTCGCGCAAACCTTTATTTTATCTACTTTGTAGGTAATATTTCAGCATTTTTTGTATTTTAATAGCCACATGCATCAAAAGGAGTTTATTAATTGAAACAGTACAACCTTCAATAATCATAATGATTTTTACCTTTAAATAAGTGGATATCAAGTTTAACCTTAGGGTCATCGGTGTCGACTTAGAAGATCATAAAAACTGTAAGGGTCATAAAAAGACATAACAAATTTTCGCGCTCGCTTTGCTCGTGCATTGATAATGCCCGCTGCGCTCGCGCAAACCTTTATTTTATCTACTTTGTAAGTAATTTTTCAGTATTTTTTGTATTTTAATAGCCACATGCATCAAAACGAGTTTATAAATTAAAACAGTACAACCTTCAATAATCAAAATGATTTTTACCTTAAAATAAGTGGATATCAAGTTTAACCTTAGGGTCATCGGTGTTAACTTCGTAGGTCATAAAAACTGTCAGGGTCATAAAATGACGTAAAAATTTTCGCGCTCGCTTCGCTCGCGCATTGATAGCTCCCGCTGCGCTCGCGCAAACCTTTGTTTTGTCTACTTTGTAGGTTATAATTCACCATTTTTTGTATTTCAATAGCCACATGTATCAAAACGAGTTTATAAATTGAAACATTACTACCTTCAATAATCATAATTAATTTTTACCTTAAAATAAGTGGATATCAAGTTTAACCCTAGGGTCATCGGTGTTGATTTAGTAGGTTATAAAAACTACCAGGGTCATATAATGACGTAAAAATTTTCGCGCTCGCTGCTAAACCTTCGTTAGGTTTACCAAGTACCAAGTAATGATTAATGACTTCAACAATAGACGATATCGAGTTCGACCTAAGAGTCATCTATATTGACTTGATGATTAGGTCATTAAACTGTCAGGGTTATAAAACGCCATAAAATATTTTCACTCGCCCAATAATATCGCTCGCTACGCTCGCGCAGCTATTCACCTTATTTTCTTTGTAAAAAATGTGTTAGGAACTGTTGTATTGAGTCAAAAATTTAAACAGCACAATTTCGTATACTTACCTAACCAAAATGATAAATGACTTTAACAATAGAAGATATTGAGTTCGACTTTGAGGGCCTATGGTGATTTGGCCTAAGAGATCGTCGATCTAGACCTCAATGGTCTAAAAGACACAAATAACGCGGGCGAAGCCGCGGGTAACAGCTAGTATATATATATATACGGTTGAATTGAGAAACCTCCTCCTTTTTTTGAAGTCGGTTCAAAATATGAATATTTACATGTACACATTGTAAGAAGGTAGTATAGTATAGTATGACGATTTGATTTGCGTGACATCAATCGACAGTGAATGAAATTATGAAATGCAATACAATCGTCAACATGCGTCATGATACGACATTGTATTCTGATGTTAGATACCCATTTAGAAGTTATAGCAATGATTAAAAAGATATAATAGCGTACTGTAGAAGAAATCGAACGTGTTCAAACATCACACATAACATCAGTTGAGATGGTAACCTAACACTTGCCTGTAGGTACGGCCACACCGCGGCGCCCTGCAATCTGCGGGCGTGACCTCAGTATTTTGCAATTGTTTTCTGATCGCGTTTGGTGTGAACAAGTCGGTACAAGTACTACTGCGCTATCTGATCGCCGCCTAGATTGTGCACGCAGGACGCTGCAATATGTCCGTACCTTATCACGACAAAAAAGCCATCAGTAGATATATACTAAAGGCTATTTAGGAATATACCTAGTACATAATAGTATATGATTGGAGGCAAAGAACAAAGCATAGTCTAAACTATTGGACATGGTTATTCCAAAAAGACACAATCAACTTTAAAATATATCATCGGTAAAAAACATGTAAATTGTCGACGCGTGTCGACAGCTTTGTCGTTAGTCGTCGACTCATTGGCAACGTGCCGCTCTTGAATGTGAGCTGTTAGAGCCTTTAGTGACGATGCGGCTGAGGCCAAAAAATGTCCGAAACGTGTGGGAGTAATTTTGATATCTTAACCGGTGGTTGTAAAGCCGTTTTAAGTAATGATTGATTTACAACTACTTTGTCTTTATTGATCGATAACAAAACTTTAACATTCTATTTATTCGTCTCAAAAACATTGTTATGTCTCAGAATCCCTCGCAAAGCTCAAGTGGCTTCCCATTTATCTTCATCTAAATACTCATATACTTTTGTTTCTATGTATATTGTTTAACCCCTTTACTCTTTTTATTTAAAAGCCTGATTATATTTTCTTTCTTCCTCCAATTCTTTTCTCTAAGGTTATCTGTGATACTGCTACTCGACACTCCGGCACCGGCAGAACACATTTTTATGACTCTTCATTCATTGTCCAAGCCATGTGCGGCTATGGAATAAATTATAATAATGCCTATTGTTATATAAGAACTGCACAATACATTATCCTACACATCAATAAGATCAAGTTTCAAGAGACAAGTTCGCATATTTTTTCATCTTTAGGTAAAATTTTATAGAAAATATAATATTATATTCTTTTATATGTTTAAATAAGTTTATGATGATGCATATGTAAACGTTGATATTATAACATGTAATGTAATAATCAATATCAATACCAGTTAATAATCAGTATCAATTACGTGCCGAATCCCATCACGCGAGGGACGCGCGGTAGGCCTGACTCCTGTGAAAAAAGACATCAAAAATGTCCGAAACGTGTCGGAGTAATTTCGACATCTTGTACCCTTACTACGAGTTTTCATACCAAACTCGATATAGTATATCGAACAAATTTTGTATGAAAAACAGTACAGCGCCTCTAGTGGTTACTATACTTCACTAAATTTAGACCAATCAGGGAGCCAGAATAAGTCGAAAAGTATTTGAGATCTATCAAAAGCGTTTCCGATGACAACTCGTACTAAGGGTACCTAACCCGTGACTGTAAAGCCATTTTAAATAATTATAATCAATACCAATCAACACCATCAACATCAACACCAATGTTATAAATGCGAAATTCAGTTTGTATATTTGTTTGCTTTTATTTGGGATTCTTCATGGTGAAGCGGTTAGACCGAATTAGCTAAAATTTTGCACAGGGATAGCCAGTACTATGGATAAGGATATGGATACTTATTAAAGCGAGCGAAGCCGCGGGGCACAGCTAGTGTCGTCTATAAAAATGTAGGTCAACATTGTAACTAAAACGTTTTTAATATAAACCACCGTCTTTATTCGATCTATAAAGATTAAAAGTTTGTCTTAGTTTAGGCAAGCTTCTTATTGGAGTTTACTCCTTAAGAACCGTTCTTTATTTAGGGCCCACGGTATCTTTTTATTTTCTTTATCTTGTTATGAATATCATAACAAAGAGATACGATATTAAATGTGACTAATTTTCTTCACATCTAAGTTATCTACCGAGCAGTATCAAACAATGACGATTCAAGATCAAGATTTAAATATGCACATTCAACCTCTCCACAAGGAAGCTGGTTGCACATGTATATTAATTAATATTCCATAGCCTGAGTAATTACTTATGCGCTGGCAACATCACCGCGTTTATTGGCTTACAAAACGAAGTACGTATTGCTACGATTTTAAAATAAAATATTATGTTTCTTTGAAGTGTCTCACACTTTATATTTTTGTAAATTGTTAAATACAATCCAAAATTTCATCGTACCGACGGGACTCGAACCCGCACCCCCCGGATTACACGTCCAGGTGCTCTGCCAATTAAGCCACGGTTCGATACATCGATACGACGAAATTAGTGGATTGCATTTTATTAACCCAATTATGCATTGGTGGCGCCATCTATGACTACTTATTACGTAAGTTAATCATTCGGAAGAAATCATTACAGTTTTCAAATCCGACGAGAGATGTTGCACTGCGTAAATCAAATATTATGTTTCTTTGAAGTGTCTCACACTTTATATTTTTTGTAAATTGTTAAATACAATCCAAAATTTCATAGTCGATTTTAAAATAGTTTAAGATCGTTTTAAAAACTAAAAGAACCGACTTCAAACGTCGCGCTAGTCAAAGTAGCCAGTAGACGCAGTAACTATTATATAATCTGTGCCAGTAGTAAGTAGTAAATCTTCGAGATAAGTAAATGCATCGTAATACAAATTTTGATATATAACAAACGGCTCGGCCGATTTCGTTAAAATTACAATGGGACCACCTCGTAAACGTACCCTACCCATTAAAAAAATAATTATTCGAATCCTTTCACAATTGACGGAGTAATCGCGTAACATAAACTTTTTTTTTTTTTAAACACAGACGAATTGAGAACCTCCTCCTTTTTTGGGAATTCGGTTAATTACACTAACAAGCAGAAACTGGCTCGACACATTGGTAAGTACGTTAGCCAAGTGCAAGTCTGACTCGCACTTGGCCGGTTCAGTTTATTAACCGACTTCACAAAAAGGAAGAGGTTCTCAATTCGACTGTATTTTTTTAAAATGTGGGTTACCTCAGAACTCCGTCAAATCTTGACCGATTTAAAAAAGATGTTTCTGTTTGAGAGATTATGCCTCCCCTGTTTGGTCCCATAAATTTTATCAATGTATGACAATTATCTCCGGAGATAGGAAGATAAACAGTATAAGCAATATTGTATACTTAAAAGACATGATTATAACTTATAGCCAGTACCTACTTTGACTATCGTGGCATGTGAAGTCAGTTTTTAGGGTTCCGAACCCAAAGGATACCAAGGGAACCCTATTACTGAGACTCCACTGTCCGTCTGTCTGTCTGTCTGTCTGTCGCCAGGCTGTATCTCATGAACCGTGATAGTTAGACGGTTGAAATTTTTACAGATGATGTATTTCTGTTGACACTATAACAACAAATACTAAGAAGAGAACAAATTAAAAATTAAAGAGCCCTTTAATTTTACATATATTACATACATACAAAAAACGTGTTTTTTACTATAGCGCCATCTATGAACGATTGTTTACCTTATTAATATAATATAAATTACTAACACCTTTGTGTTAACGTTCACTTAGTTGGTGTTAGACGTTCGTTAGATATTCGTTAGATGGTGTTCGGGACCCTCCGTGTGCGGGACAAAAGTCTGACTCGCACTTGGCCAGTTTTATTTCGTTTTGTACGATCATAAATTATTTTAAACCAAATTTAAAAAGTGTTACGTTTTAACCGACTTCAAAAAAAGGAGGAGGTTTCTCAATTCGACCGTATATATATATATATATATATATATATATTATGTTTGTTCGGGGATAACTTCGTCATTTATGCACCGATTTTGATTATTCTTTTTTTGTTCGAAAGGAGATATCCCAAGTGTGGTACCATGGTAATTTTATTGAGGTCTGATAAGTATCTCCAGAGATATTGAGATAAACATCTCAAAATTGGTACTGAAAATGAACATTGAAGTCGGTTCTTTTTTAGTTTTTAAACGATATTATATTGAATACATTTTTTGTATGTGCTGATTAGTCGTAATTTCGTTAATTCCAAATAAAAATCCGCGTGCGCGTTCGCGATCTGACTTTCAATCGTTTTCTGATCGCCGTAGATCCTGTTTGGTGTGAACCAGTCGCTACAAATACTACTGCGCTATCTGATCGCCATCTAGATCGCGCACGCAGGACGCCGCGATGTGGTCGTAGCTTAAAGGATTGTCCAGTAATCACGCCACAACCTGTATAATGTTGCTTATCTTGGAAACGGCTCCAACGATTTGGATCAAATTTTGTATTTAGATAGGGTTTTGCTTTTTAAGTTTACCTTTATACCTAGATGTATTTTTTTAATCAAAATTTTACTAGAAACATCGAGCAAAGCATTCGTCCAGGTATTGGTTTGAATAACCTTAAGCGTACGTTAGCACTGTGAGATCTCATAGCATTGTTTGTGAGTACTGGTGATAGACACATGTCAGTACCTATGTCAAGCCCAGTTCGACATTATTATAGCTAAAACGCCGTTTGTCTTCAAAACACGTGGGCATAACATTATGATACCTAGTGTAATGTAATAAAAATATACGGTCATTCCAGTTTTTACATTGTCTATATTTGTCATTGAATTGGTACGTGAATAAATTAATAAGTTGTTTCGTATCGCTGAGTAAAACAGTTCATAAATTAAATTTGCTGTTTTTTTATAGTGGTAGGATTCCGGATAACTTTGAAACTCGCTCTAGGTACTTTGTAAGCAAGCGAGCTAAAAGATAAGCTAAGTTTTGGCGAGAACGTGAGTGTGTGAAATAGCAAAGTGTTTGTGCTGTAATTTTTTTTTCTATACCTAACTAGTATGTATTCTTCCACGTCTCGGATGCCCTATAATTTCAATGGACTTTGCTATTTAAACCGCAAAAAACATTCCCATTACTGAATTAAATTCTGCCGAATAACAAACAAAGTGGTGGTACTGCCCCAAGAGGACTAGCAGAGACCCTAACCACTACAAAAGCTTCAGCGTCGTACCACACCACATGAGTGAAGAAAAGGAAGTCGTACTCTAATACCAGCCTAAGGACAGAGTTTATATAATAGTTACTACGTAACTACGGAATTGACTTATTCTTTTTTATCTCAAACTGTACAAGCGTTTGGCCGCTATCTCACCTGATGGTAAGTTACGATGCGGTCGCGGATGGAGCACGCTTACTCAGTAAAAACACTAAAAACCTATTCACTCTAGACCTGAACGCTACGAGGTTTTATTTGGGTGGTAAAACAAAAGCCGGTAAGTAATTCCATTTCTTGGCAGTTCTTACATATATAATTTAATATCGTTTAAAAAACTAAAAGAACCGACATAGTCAAAGTAGTCAGCAGTCAGTAGCATGTCATCGCAGTAAATAAATGCATAGTAATATAAATGAAACATGCACTGGGTTGCGGGTGCACGTAATGGTACGGTTGGCAACCCTACATTAATAAGGGGAATTAAACATGTGTTTTAAGTGTGACGTTCAACGTCTAGATGAAAGCTGAATGGCTCAATACCTTTGTTTTTTTTTTTGTAAATTCAAAGCGTTATGTTTCTGTTATATCTATATTTTTTGTTGAATATGATCTATTTAATGTTATTTGACGTGTGTAAGTGCTAATTTTTAATTTGCCCATATACTGAATAAATGCTTTGACTTTGACTTTGACTTTGTCGATATATTAGAAACGGCTCGACCGATTTCGTTAAAATTTAAATGGAATCAACCGGGAAGGGTACCCTTTGAAAAAAAAAAAGTATAATCCAAATCGGTTCTAGCATCTTTAAGTTATCGGTGAACATACATAAAAAATAATTTAAAAAAAGATTCCGACGAATTGAGAACCGCCTCCTTTTTTGTGAAGTTGGTTAAAAAGAGGCACCGAAACGCTTAGTTCTTATAGATAGATGGAATGTCCACCATAAAAGGGTGTCGACCTGCAGTACGTCTGGCATCAAACATAAAATCTTTGTAGAAGTCTCTAAAGGAAATAGAGCGCATATGACCTACCAAATCCTCGTATTTCCTTCCGCGGTTAAACGACCTACCTAGACTACCGTCAGAATATATATTGGCATATTTTACTGTTATTGACTTGAGGTTATTTACCTTTATTAATTTAAAGCTGATCGATCATACACTCGGTAAATTCTTAATTAATTCCGACATAGGTCTGATCAACTCAAAATTCGGTATCTTCTTACTTTAACGATATTGTAAGAACATGGTAGCATTAACCTGATGCTGGGATATCTCCTGGAATCTGCAGAATAATCAAGTCCTCACCAACTTACAGCTGAGATGTGGAGTTTGGGCTCATTGGAATGATCTAAATAAACAGATTATACTTACTAACATAGATTAATCGCAGGTGGTTTTTAGGGTTCCGTACCCAAAGGGTAAAACGGGACCCTATTACTAAGACTCCGCTGTCCGTCTGTCTGTCTGTCTGTCTATCTGTCTGTCCGGCTGTCACCAGGCTGTATCTCATGAACCGTGATAGTTATATAGTTGAAATTTTCACAGATGATGTATTTCTGTTGCCGCTATAACAATAAATACTAAAAACAGAATAAATTTAAAAATAATAGAGGGTCCCCATACAAGAAACGTGTTTTTTTCGGCATTTCACGCCACTATTGCTCATAGCGATATTTTATGTAAAGCAAAAATTTTGAAATAAACAATATTATTATATATTATTATACTATATATCTATGAACGCTTAGTTAGGTAAACGTCCCATAGATGGCGTTATATTGAACTGTCGATCACTAACACCTTTGTTAGACGTTAGATGGCGTTATAAGAAATAAAATGTTAATTAATTATTATTTTTGCTGGCAAAAAATTATAGTGGTATTTTTTGCTCGATCTTATAAAATACAGTAGTGTGGTACAGAACCCTACTAGTGCGAGTCCGACTTGCACTTGGCCAGTTTATTAATTTTGAATTTATATTACGTAAGTACTATTAATTATTCTGTGTTTATGTATTATGTCAACACTTGACGAGTAACACAAATATAACAAGACTTATTGTACCGATATACGGTCCAAGGACAAATTTCTGACAATTAAGATTGTAAGTCAGTGTCATCATACATTTTTGTTTTATTTTGTTGACGGAAGCTGAAACCAGCTTAGTCAGGTTTTGAACCTGTGGGCAATAATGGTCTAATTATGAATTGCAAATAAATAAGAAGCATCTCGGAGAAGTATTTAACTTTAAAATAAGAGATTTTCGTTCAAGAGTTTTCTATATTTTCTGTATTTACATAGTTTTCTATTGAGTTACTAAAGTTATCGGCAATAAGGTTGTTTTCTCCACACCTATCCTTAAAGTTTTCAATTAAAATGTTTAACCTTGAAAACAGCAAAATATATTCATATTGGTCTGCAGATGTCTATTAATATGGACGCACGTTATGAACGAATACTTCACAGAACAAGCCAAAAATAGCTCCAAATTATTTTATCTTGCATGCCAGCCCTATATAGTAGAAACGACGATAAAATATTAAAGATATTGAATACAAATGATAACACTAAATTTAAAAATATTTTATTATTATTAAATAAAGTTATATTACCTTTTGTTATTTATATTTTTTAACCGTCATTTTTATTTAAGATATTCAATTATTTAATATCATCATCGAAGTATGTAATAATTGAAAACAAATGTAACAAACAACTCCAAATTATGTTATCTTGCATGCCAACCCTATATAGTAGAAACGACGATAAAATATTAAAGATATTGAATACAAATGATAACACTAAATTTAAAAATATTTTATTATTATTAAATAAAGTTATATTACCTTTTGTTATTTATATTTTTTAACCGTCATTTTTATTTAAGATATTCAATTATTTGATATCATCATCGAAGTATGTAATAATTGAAAACAAATGAATAGATTTTATTTTAATCGCTATAAAACAAGTGTTTCGTGTAAAGAAATAATGGAAACATAATCTTGAATATAGATCCATATAACTTCACATAATACCATAAATTTCGCAAAAAAACCTTCTCTTTACATATCGACTAACTTCACGGTGTAGTTCAAAAATTCTTGCAGTGCGCGTGTATCGTAAGAATTCACTTTCATCATTTTAACGCGCCTTAAGAAGCACTTATAACTTCCTAAAACATAGAAAATAAAACCAACATCTACAGGAATTTGGATCTGTGAAGTTGGCCAAGCCCAATTAGAGCCACACACAGAGAGAACTACCAATCAATACTTAGCACTTGATAACTCAAATAGAACGCAAGATCGGCTCACCTAATACCAGTCGTTATCTGGTTACAAAAGCGTGAAGTTTGTTCAATAGGCTACCTCGACCTTGCCACAGAACTGCATAGCTACCTCGTAAACCTTGCATTTGAACTCTGGGCATAAGGATGTGCTAAGGCCCTAGACTATAGCGGTGATTTAGGCCGATATTATAACGAACGACGATTTATGGAACATGGCTCTTAGCAGTCATTAGTTGGGTTACATCGCACCTAGTTCACCAATCAAATTACTTTACCTGCGTTGGTACAGAATTGTTGCTACCGGTTTATAAAACCAGCTTCAGTAATGCTATAAGTGCAGTTTATGCTTGGAACACAGGTTGGAATAGTCGCTGTATGGATTGGATTAAACTAAAATTCATTTGTTTTTCGCTTTGTATCGTTGCCATATTCCATTTTCAGATACGCATGACATCTTAGACCTCATCGTCACTTACCATCAGGTAAGATAGTGTTCTAGTTTTTGTCTGTCTGGAAAAAATATTTGAGATCGTTTACAAAACGAAATAACCGGCCAAGTGCGTGTCGGGCCACGCGCAGTGTAGGGTTCCGTAGTAGCTCGTTATTCAATGCAAGTCTTTACCCGTTATAAACAAGCAACTAGGTACTTTGTCTTTGTAATTTTAAAGGATTTATACTAAGGATTTTGTATTTGGTACAAAATTATCCAACACCCAAGTACAACGACTATTACTGCTAAATTAACAAAGTTATCTTAATCGCTATAGTTTTCCTATAAGCTTTTAGTGGGGGGAGGGGATGCCCTACTGGAACAAAAATTTGCACTTTAAAGTTTAATATTTCGTTAATGGAACATTTAATCGAAAAATGGTATTAGCAACCCTTAAGTCATTTTAAAAGACCTATTCAACGATACCCCACACAATGGGGAGACGACAATAAAAAAAATCATCCCCACTTCTAATGTAGAGGTAGCTACCCTAAAAAAAAAATATTTTTCAAAATTTTATTTCACTACTTTGTCGGCGTAATTTATATACATACCCCTACAAAATTACAGCTTCCTAGTATTAACGCTCTCTTAGCAAAACCTCGGACAGACAGACAGACAGATAGACAGACGGACATGACGAAACTATAAGGGTTCCTATTCAGGACTACGGAACCCTAAAAAACTGACTTCAAGTGCCGCGGTAGTTATATTCAGTAAGTATCTACTAAGTTTAAGGTGTTCATCTCGATCTCGATAAAATTACAATGGGACCAAACGAGGAGTTTACATCATCAACTATCAACTATCTCAAACTAAAACTAATTTTTCAAATAGGTTCCTTATATATGACGAAGTTATTAGGTAACAAACATTAAAAATAAACATTTGAATTATTGAGTACTGCTTTCTCCTTTGGTAAAGTCTGTTGAAAAATTGCATTAGTTTAGCCTCGCCCTTAGGTGTATGCACCTACGTAACAGCTATTTTCAACCAACTTCCCAAAAAGAAGGAGGTTCTAAATCCGTCTATGTTTTTGTTTTTCATTTGTGTGTATGTTATGCGATTACTCCGTCAATTGAGAACCGATTTAAATGATTCTTCTATTAATCGGTGGGGTTCATTTTCGAGGTGGTCCCATTGTAATTTCATCGAGATCTGATGAGTATCCGATAGACGTCTCAAACTTGCTACTGACACTGACTCGCGTGGCATGGAAGTCTGTTGCTTTAGTTTTTAAACTTAATATCATAATTATATCATTATATTATTAAAACTACTTATTTTGTTCTAAACGGTAATTTTACACGTATTTTAAATGCAGCGGTAAGTCCATTGTCAATGCCACTCGTGGGATTAATTGTCTTTAATCGCCGCCATTGATATTACAATGCTATTGTTTGAGGAAATAAATAGTTAATTTTGAATGCCACTGGACCACACGGACTTTTTGAACCTTCCTCTGATTAGCACGCATCAAATCTATATAATCATAAATGTATATATACAATTCTATATATATAAGATATACGCTAATACGAGCTTCACTCGCAGCAAAGTAACAACCAATGTAGGTAATAAAACTTTGGAATAAAAAATCTAAGTTTCATTGAAAGCTACATGTTTCTTACGTCCATTTCTAGCGTTTTCCTTTTAGCAGTATCCAGAAATTATTTAAGGGTTAAGAGGGAACGCGGGGTGCACTTTTCCATACAAATGTATTCTGCCGTTTCCTCCCTGGAAAATGCTTCTAGAGCAAAATTTGTTTCTACAAAAAATCAAAGTCTGCTGTAGCTACGCCTCTATTATTTACTTTTTTTGGCAAACTAATTGCAAATAGAAATATGACCCTTCAAAAATCTTAAAGAGGAGATTATAATGCTTTTAATTCTTTTTGCAATTGGTTGGTTAAGATAAGCAAATGATATTGGCGTAGCTACAGCAGACCTTGATTTTTTGTAGAAACAAATTTTGCTCTAGAAGCATTTTCCAGGGAGGAAACGGAGGAATACATTTTTATGGACAAGAGCACCCCGCGTTCCCTCTTAAGCTTATTTTCGAACAGCCCCATTGACGGTGATGGGGCCGTACTTGTTAAAAGTGGTAAACTGCTTTAATAAAACTATTTCAATACATTTTCCGTAAAGTTTTATGTACCCAAGTCACTAAAATATAAGATGTACAGTAGATGCAGAGATAGACAGAAGATATTCAATACTACCTATACTATAGGGAAATGTCAATGTCAACGGACCGTCTAAATTAAATTCTTATGCTATAAAAATATGACTTAAAAACGGGTCCGACAAGTTTCCGTATTTTAAGACGGCTCTCGTAAATCACGAAAATCGTTAATGTTAATACCAATGTCAATGCCCACTCACTGCGGTCTTACATTTTCAGACAAGTAAGATTCCATCTTAGACCGCATCGTCACTCAACATTAAGCTAGTCTGGAAAAGATTGCTATAAAAATTAAGACCGCCCATTGACACTATCTTTAGAAATAATTTGTTTAGTCTTAAGTTATATCCTTCTGGAAGATCGGCCTAGCGATCGAGAGGTCGTGAGTTCAATCCCCACCCATTGCACTATTAACGTAAACCCACTCCAGACACAAACATATTTAGCTTAGTTAGAGGGGTTAGCAAGACTACTAGTAATACGGTGCAATCCACATTGAAAAGCTTTAAAAAAAAGATTACAAATGGCGATCAATAAAGCTTTTATCTGGATTAAACAAATTTAAAACATCGGAACAAAAAATGTTAAGCTCGCTTGTCCTGTTGTTCGTCGTTAAGTATTCTTTTAAAAGAATTTCTGATAACTCTCCCGGACTAGGGAACTACCAGGACTGAAAACCTTAATGTTTACTTGGGGATACAACCACGGAGTCACGAATCTGTAACCCAACCTCTGATGTATATTTTACAGATATTCGTAACATAATATAAGTAAATATATGAATACATGTATGTATAAAAAAATAAAATAAAATAACATAAGTGAAACAACAACAAAATATTCAAAGCCTGATATTATGCAAATGCTGTAATAAAATACAATAAAACAATGTATAATGTATTAGGTTCATACAGACAGATACAAGTATCTAAAACTACCCACAGCTGAGTTACATTCGCCATTACGACAAAATGTGAATTGCTACAAAATAAGGCAGGCTATTTAGAACCTTATTGTAAAAGTTAAAAGACGCATAACGAATGTCAATATTGCATAATAGTATGTTTACATTATGATCACGTTTTATGCGATCATCCACACAAAATTTAGGGTAAGAATACCATATCTGTTAACACATATAAATATACCTATTATATAGTTGGTTTGATCAAAGTTTTGCCTGCGAACTAGTGCGAATAATCACTGTGTCACCACCTCCTTTAAAATTCAAAAATTCAAAATTAATTTATTTCAGGTTCTTTACACCCATAAACACAATTTAAAACACATTTTTTTTCAATTTATGTACAATAGCTTATAAATATGAATTTAAAGGTAAGACCACACCGCGGCGTCCTGCGTGCGCTATCTAGGCGGCGATCAGATAGCGCAGTAGTATTTGTACCCACTAGGATACTAGTTCACACCAAACGCACTCTACGGAAATCAGAAAACGATTGAAAATCAGATCGCGAACGCGCAAGCGGATGCAAGACGCCGCGGCGTGGTCGTACCTAAAAAGTTTTTAACGTTTTATCATATGGTTTTCTTTAAATAATTGGTCATATACCGAACAGTCATTAACTTCAAAAGACAATACAAATACGGTAACGACGTATTAATATTTTAATTAGCTTGTTTTAAATATTATAGTTGTTTGAAAAACCTACCTAAACAAATAGTGAGTTTCTAGTCACATATTGATTGACAACTAATTGAATTTATGAGGCCCGGACTGGACATTTTTGTTTTAAGATGCATGGTGAACATTAATTCAGTTTTATGTTATTCAAGGACAGACTCGCGAGGTCTGCAGCTCATAGAGCCTCTGATAATATTGTAACGACACGGATCGACCACATCTAGCTCTAGCTAGCTGATTGACTACAAATAACAAGTAATATTTTAAAAAACCTTTTTAAACACAAGCTTTTCCATAACCTAGCATCAGAGTAAGTCAAGACAAATCCAACGAGCCCAAACAAGACGGGTATAACATGTGTAGTTTAGGAGTTCTCTTGGCTACCTTCCAGCTCTATCACCATGTCATCATAATATGTAATAACATTGCCACGCGATTTACACATGTATGCCAAATTTCAGCTCAATTGAACCCCTGGAAGTCGCTCTAAAATCAATCGCAAGATTTATGACGGACAAATAAATTCGCCGTGAAGTAGAGATAAAGCTAGTAATATTTAAAATAAACTTTTTAAACACAAGCTTTTACATAACCCAGGACCAGAGTAAGTCAAGACAAATCCAACGAGCCCAAACACGACAGGTATAACATGTGTAGTTTAGGAGTTCCTTTGGCCACCTTCCAGCTTCATCATCAGATCAGCACCATGTCATCATAATATTGCATTGTCATGCGATTTACACATGTAAAAAATCATTATGATTATTGAAGGTTGTACTGTTTCAATTTATAAACTCGTTTTGATGCATGTTGCTATTAAAATACAAAACATGCTAAAATATTACCTACAAAGTAAATATCGCTATCAATGCGTGAGCGAGGCGAGCGCGAAAATTTTTACGTCATTTTATGAACCTGACAGTTTTGATGACCTACCTAAGTCAAGACCGATGACCCTAAGGTTAAACTTGATATCCACGTATTTTAAGGTAAAAAATAATTATGATTACTGAAGGTTGTACTGTTTCAATTTATGAACTAGTTTTGATGCATGTGGCTATTTAAATACAAAAAATGCTGAAATATTAACCTACAAAGTAAAATAAACAAAGTTTTGCGCGAGCGTAGCGAACGCTATCAATGCGCGAGCGAAGCGAGCTCGAAAATTTTCTCGTCATTTTATGACCGTGACAGTTTTTATGACCTGCTAATTTACCACTTAAACAAAAACAAACAAAAACCAAAATCAACGAGAAGAAAGATGTAAAAACATTATTCAAGGTCATATTTTTTAGTCTTCAAAAGTATATGCAATAGCAACCTCCATTGTGTATAATCTTCTTGGGACTCTTCTACTAAAACCAGTACATTCTCCTATGTTTGAGGTATTTATCTCCATATCTCTGGAGATACTTATCAGATCTCGATAAAATTAAAATGGGACCACCTCGAAAACGTATCCTACCTATTAAAAAAAGAATCATTAGACTCCGTTCACAATTCACGGAGAAATCGCGTAACATACACACAAAAAAAAACATACAGACGAATTGAGAACCTCCTCCTTTTTTGTGAAGTCGGTTAAAAATATAGACAACCGAAATTTCCACCCAAAAAAAAAGTATTCGTTGTCCTCCTATGTCTTTTTGACTGTCTGTGTACAAAATTTCAGCTTAAATGGTTAACCCGTTTGACCGAGAGTAGGCCACACATTTACAAAGTTCAATTTAAAAATTCTGGACACCTGGACTCGACTGCCATAAAAGAAGTATCCTATGTGATTTTATGCAATATAAACTGTAATATGTATAAAATGTTTGCTGAATCGATAAAGCTGTTTAGCTGATAAGAGGCCACACATTCACAAAAATCAATAAAAAAAATCTAACACTCAGACTCGATAGCCAAAAAAAAGTATCCTATATATCCTATTCTGCCTTATGTTCTATCTTTGTACAAAATTTCAGCCAAATTGGTCATGCCGCTTGACCGTGAAGAAGTCCCAAACAAATAAACAAACTGACTTTCGCATTTATAATATTGGTGTTGACTACCAAAATCTATACTAGTTATGTTCGACGGATGGGGACGATCGTATTGGAGTATTACTTTAGCGGCTACTTCAATTCAGAGGAATCATGTGGCGATGCTCCGGCGTTAAAGCTCTTCTGTGTGAAACTTTTAACTGAATAGCCAATACGGGCGCACTTTCTTCTCAATTGTCTTCATCTTTTCTTTACTCATGTGTCTATAACATATTAGATTCAGTCACAGAATGAATAATTGTACAAATCGTGCCAATTATCACATTCAAAATATAGGAGTTGGTGAAATCTGCGAAAGATTCCGATTCATTCGTTGCGACCATTACAATGAGCCTAAACTTGACATCTCTGCTATAAGCTGTTGATGAGGAGTTGTGTATTCTGCAGATTCCAGGGAGATGTTCCAGCATCAGGTCAATGCTACCATGTTCTTACAATATCGTTGAATTAAGAGGATATTCTTTAAACGGCTGAACCGATTTTCAACACTCTCGATCTAGACACATATAAAAAAATTAAATCAAAATCGGTCCATCCGTTTGGGCGCAACGATGCTACAAACATTAAGGCAAATGCACAGACGCACACATACACATGTAGCACAGATCACAAATACACACGTCAAACTTATAACACCCCTTTTTATGCGTTGGGGGTTAAGAAACAATTGATTGCAACAAAACCTACCTTTGCAAAACTTACCAGCGTGTTTGTTTACACATTTTTAACACTCCAATTTCCGATATCTAACCTTGGAACTACTACAAGCACGCTTTAATATTTGGCTCGTAAATAGTTGTATGTAAATATAAAATTGACCTCAGCTCCACACATACAGGAAGTTAGACCGCATAAATAAGAAGCATGTTTAGTTTTGGCAGACAAATGTAGTAATCGCCCACCAAATAGAATTTATTATAATTATTTGTGAAAATGTCAATGACGTGACATAGACATAGTAGGTACAATTTTTTAAACTAGAAGTTCATTGTCACCCAGGCCTACGACATTGCATACATAATAAAGCGCAGACTACAGATAATAAAACGATTCATAATTATAAACGTACTTTGTACCGACATTGCAAAAATAGTCTGTGAATCAAAGAGTAACATATTTATACTCTGTGAATTTTTGTGGCAATTTTTGAAAACTTTGTGAGCGTGCTGTTAATTATTTTTATACCTCAAAAACGCATGTTTTATTATAATGGGTGGCAAAACATTGCGAAAATGAGAAGTTTGTGGTGTGAGGAGAGTGAGAAATAGACATTCAGGCATATTTTTGGCTAGATATCCCCTTGAACCAGACCGGTATGTTGATATGCTTTGAAGTCTTAATTTTAATATTTATCGAATAATTCTAGACATTTAGTCTTTAGCATTGCTTATTTCATTGATTCTACTACAAGTCTACTGAGATTTAGTCATAAATGAAGTGTAAAATTCTTTTATAATAAACTTGAATTTCAATTTAGCGGGAACGTGAAAAACTGTGTAAAGTAGTGATGAGCAACACTTATCGACAACCCATTTAATGTGCTATTGCAGATGTCGAATATGTGTCAAACTCACGATATGGCGGAAACGAAGATTTGGTGTACCTACCTAAACAAAAAGTAAAAGTTTAACGTCTCAAATCTGGATAACATCTTTCCAAAGGCTATTAAATCGTTTGTGAATAGAATAAAATTATAACGTATGCAAAGTTGTTAATTCTAAGTTGCATTATGTTCTTTTGTAACCATCATCATTAAAAGCCAATTTTCGTCTGCTGCTGGATATAGGTTCCTTAATTCTACTATGTAATATGTAATGTAATACAAAATACAGACACCGTAGCTTCGTTTTATTTACTATACCAAATTAACACAGGATTAAATGATATCACTACTCTTCATATTTTTTTTTCTTTTATCGATATCGATAAACAAAAGCAATTCGTTATGTTCAATCCCTATATCAATATTCCTGTTTTCATAATGTTGGCTCTAGTTTTGTATTGTTAGGTTGGTAACAAAGTGCTTTCATAATTTGGTTTTCAACAATGTAGGGAAGTGCCGACTCTTATAACGTAGTAGCGTGATTCAGTACTGTGTTGTCACCCACAGCTTAGATAAATTATCTATCATAAATATATCTCATATGTATTCAACTTAATTTAATTATTTATTTTATATTCTTAACATAGAACTTTATTTTATTTTATTATCATATTTGCAATTTTAAATACGTAATTATACATATTAAACACGCGGCAACTACGAGTTCAAAATAAAATTAAGTCTCATTCTACTACATTGCCTATCTTTTTGCAAAATTTCAGTTTAATTGGTCCAGCTGTTTAGCCGTGAGGTAACAGACAAACTCTGAGTTTTTCATGAATAATATTTTGTATTCAAGTGTTGATGTTGATATTTTCGGATCAAGGAACTGGATAGAACTTAGTGAGTCAATTTAATTGCGCTCGCGCAGGCGGAAAGTAGTAAAATCATATGAATTGTACAATGACGTCATCATTGAACAGTTGACGTAGCAAGTAGACATACGAAATCAGAAGAGAACATTTAAAACTTCATGGACAAGATATCGCGAAGACTCGTCCTATTAAAATAGGAACGGGTTACTCGTTTGACTACTTTTATGAATATATATAACTATGCTTTATAAATATGCTTCTAGGCCGTCGATTTCAACTACAATTTGAACCGAATGAGTTTGATGTTATTCGAAATAATCAATTTTCCGGCAGCTCTAAATGAGAAATACAATTAGTATTTACATTATTCAGTGTTATTTACTTGTTTGTTTTGCGTTCATATGAAATTGATAAGACACGTTAATACAAATTATATAAATCGGAAAGTGTACATATTTAAACGATTTTATATGTATTTATGGATTAGAATGTAAATGCCATACAAAATGGTCCAATAAAATAAAAAACATAGTCAAATGTACCTATGGATCTAACGTTTAGTAGTTTATCGTTAGTTTTTTAACCCAAATTATTATTGAACTAGCAGCTCGCCCCGGCTTCGCACGGGTAGAACATATATGCCTACAAAATTTGCATCAGTTTGTTGCATCAAATATAAAATATGAACATATTTAACAATCATCGTCATATTTTAACCAATTTACACAAAACCTTAACAAATTATGCACCTAAACCTTCCTCATAAACACTCTGGCTATTTGTGAAAACCGCATGATAATCCATTCAGTAGCTATTGAGATTATTGCGAACGGACAGACAGACGCAGTGATGGACTTTGTTTTATAACACTTACGTAGTGATATTGGACGTAAAGGATAGTTACCCTGATTCTGACCCGACGGTCGTTGGTTCTAATCCTAGCTATATACCTACCAATGAAAGTTTTATCTGCATTCATGAATCATGGGTTTTCGTACAGTGGTAGTGGGATCATGAAATCAAAATCAATAAAATCATGGGATCAAAGAAGGGGTATTATACGTTTAACGTGTGTATCTGTGTCTGTCTGTAGCATCTCAGCACCCAACCGGATGAACCGATTTTGATTCTATTATTGATATATTTTTTTTGTTTGATAGATGTCTTCATCGAGAGTGTTCATAGTTTTGATTCATGAAAATTCGTTGAATCGTTATAAAACTATGAGCTTTTTCTAGTTCATTGCGCTATGAAATCAACTTTCATAGGTCTGATCAATTCGAAAATCTTCTTCTTCAACGATATTGTAAGAACATGGAAGCATTGAGCTGATGCTGGAACATCTCCTGTACTCTACAGAATACTCAAATCCACACCAACTTACAGCTCAGATTCTAAATGACGTGTTTAGAGTCATTAGAACGCTTTTAATGAAAAGATTATTTATAGATCAGTCGGGGTGGTTTAAAATATTATTATTTTATACAATAGATCATATACTACATTGACTTCAAATTGATTGTGATTGGTGGGGATCAACAGAATAGCTAAGCTTTTATTAATATTTTCGTAGTAACTATGAACTAATCTGTGGTTACACTGCAAATATTTTATTAATTTTGCGACGCGTGTATGTGAAATTCGTGATATCTTCTAGAGTTTTCATTTGAATTATACACTGTAAAGGACAATTTTAATCTATAATATGTGGCGTAATTAACGTAATTATTTGGATAAGGATTAATACTATATACTTGAAAATAAAAAATATTACATAACTTCCAAAGTAATGTAATATTTTTTTAACTTAGATATTTTTAAAAATTTTAACAAAAAATTTAAGATTAAAATGGTTCCTGTGAGTCAACCTTAAGAGATAGAAATATGCTGTCGTGGACTTTTTTGTAGGTCTTATTAAGTTGTACAACGCTTCCATAGAAAATATTCTTCCATCATTTTCAATTGAGCAGCGTTCGTAAGAAACGTGTTTTTTCGGCCGTTTTTTGGTCGACTTAGGTTGCAAATTAGGTCTCCACGAATGTACCTTTGATTTAAACGGGATAATATATAGCCTATTTTCATTCCAAAAGTCCATTCTATATATTAGTGAAAGAAATTTTTAAATCGGTACAGTAGTTTTTGAGCCAAATCATTACAAACATACAAAAATACAAATATACAAATGTTCTCTCTTTATAATATTATTAGTATTAGTATAGATAACAAAACTTTAACATTCTATTTATTTTCGGTCTCAAAAACATTGTTATGTCTCAGAATCCCTCGCAAAGCCAAATCATTACAAACACACAAAAATACAAATTTTCTCTCTTTATAATATTAGTATAGATTTAGTTCTTATTCAATTACTTTTGTATTTTTAAGTTAAAGAATAATATTATGTGTTAATTACAATCACAGTGTAGTTATTTTTATAGTTAAACATCCATCACAAGTAATTATTGCATTTGATGCAACCTATCGACTGATCAATCTTTTGATTGTTTGAGTAGCATCCCTAGTGTTTATAAAGAAAAGTGTTCACTGACGTAACCTTATACTGACGTTTAGTTTTTTAGAACTAAAATTGTTTATTATGTTTTAAATGAATTATTAGTCTAAGTAAATCGTAAAAACGCTTTCTTTTGTAATTATTACAATAAATATGTATTTGTAACTTTAAGTACATAATTACTTAACATTTTAAACATTTTTTGACAAAACTCAGAACTGCATAATCAGTTCGGACTTTTAAATGACTAATAATTTTATGTGCCCCTCATTACAAGGTGTTGAATTTTTATATAGTGTCAAATGTGTTTTTTTTTTTTTTTATAATATAGATCGGCAAACAGGCAAGCGGCCCACCTGATGGTAAGTGGTCACCGCCGCCTATTGACATCTGCAAAACCAGAGGTATTGCCGGTGTGTTTGCCTACCCTTATTAGTGAGCACTCTCATCACTCTTCGTTTGAAGCTACCAAGGTTGAAGGTTTCGGGGAAAGTTTCAGATGGGAGATCATTCCACATCTTACAGGTACGTGGGAAGAACAGTCGTGTGAAACGAGTAGTATGTGATGCCCACGTATCTATAATGTGCGGATGTGCTTTTTGACGGTGTCGGGAGTTCCGATAGTAGAAACGGGACGGAGGAATGATATTAAAAAGCTCTTCAGAACATTCCCCGTGATAGTACCTATAGAAAAGGCTAAGAGAGCCAACGTCGCGACGAAGACTCAAAGGTTCCAATTTATCAGTTAGCTTGGGGTCGTCGACAAGTCTAATAGCTCTTCTCTGAAGGGAGTCAAGTGGTTGCAGTTGATATTTCGGTGCACCACTCCATAGATGAGAACAGTACTCAATGTGTGGCTGAACTTGCGCCTTATATAACAACAGACGCTGGCTCGGGGTGAAGTACTGTTTGGCTCTATTTAGTACACGGAGTTTTTTAGCAGTAAGTTTTGCTTTGCATTCCAAGTGACTCCCAAACTGGACCTCGTTAGATATGTCGACACCCAATATGCTAATTGACTTCGACAAGGTAAGGGGAATGTTCTGAAAAAGCGGGGCAACAGGAAATTGTGACTTTTTGGCCGAGAAAACGATAGCCTATGTTTTGACTACTATTATAGTAGTACTAACTACTGGCATAGATTATGTAATAGTTAGTACGTCTACTGGCTACTTTGACTAGCACAACGTTTGAAGTCGGTTCTTTTAGTTTTTTAAACGATCTTAATTTTTTTAGGTATATACCTAATTCGCAAAACACAATGTTTGAATGCTAAAAATACGATCGCTGCATACTTAATTTCCTAATTAACACTAAGGTTAAAATGGAAAAATGGTTTCAATGGATTTTCTAACACCAGGTGAATGTTGTTGATCACCTTCCTGTACGATGCGAGTTTAAGCAAACACTTATTTGGTACTTTTGTAATTATTTAATTGCGCTGGTTTAACTAATCAAATAGCTTAATTTTAAACTGTAGTATCGCTCTATAACGTCAGACTAAGGGGCAGTTTCACCGGTTCTAGATAACCTTTATAGGAACTATTCTAACAAATTTTTGACAGCATTTAAATCGCTGTATATATGTCAGATTATTATCTGAAACTTTATCAGGAACCAGTGAAATTGGATTGTTTTTCCAAGATAAATACTAGAGTAAGGATACGAGTTCTTTTAACCGGTGCCTACCCAGTATGGATTCCAAAGGATCGATACTAAAAGTACTTTAAATCACTATAAGTGTAGAGGGAGGTGCATTACGCTTTGAATAGCGTTACCTTCACCTCCCCCAAAGAACGTGGAAAACTGCAAGCTATTATATTTGCTCTTCTTGAGAGAGCCCTCCGTTCTCGCTCTATGTCAACATAGTCTTTTGGCTCCTTCAGCTTAAGCTTTTAGAAGCTCTCTAGTGATTCCGTCTTCACCTGGGACCTTCTCAATTTTTTGCACTGATTAAGATCTCGTCTTGGCTGATTTTGTGCAGCTCTTTTTTATGTATGTTTTCCGATTACTCAAAGAAGTCCGAAAAAAACTGAATATGACTAGCGCAGCATTCAAAGTCGGTTACTTAGTTTTTTAAACAATCTTAAATTAACTTATTCCAATTAGAAGCTCCTTACTCAAAGATCATAGCAGAAACTTCTCTATTTGCAATTAATTGAACCGATTGTACACCAATTAATAAAGTTCAACAACAAATATATACAAAGTCTTTGAGATTCATAAACACCGGATATTAAAATAACTTGTTTACGTTTGCTCAATGGAAATTTTGAGAATTGCGTTGTATTCCCAACAAGTTTCAAGTTTAGCAAACAGGCTATTTTTAATTTAGTTAATCCTTATATCAAAAAAAATAATGAAACCTATTGAAATTAATAATATGTAAGTCTAATGAGACAGATTGACCATCGGGTCAGTCTTTCTCTCCATCGGGTAAAGTGGTTAGTGCCAGTGACTACTAAATTGAAAGGTTGTAAGTTCGATTCCTATAATGTATAGGACAATTCTTTGGCTAATCCACAGACATTGTTTTTTAAGTCTTAGTGTCATTTGTGTCTATGACTTGAATGTTTGTAAAGTCCGCGACACAAGGATTTAAGGGCTCCACAGACTATCAGTTCGGACTTTGGACGGCAGGTCGCCTTACAGGCGGCAGGGACTGCCGGTGAACTGATAGTCTGTAAGGCCCTTTAATTGCTTCGCAGTACCTATCATAATATATATACAAATGAAAATAGGTTAAAAACTAATTTTGGTTGTTTGGAAGAGATTGCTTTTAGCGATTAGATCACCGATGTGACGTTGTTATGCAATGTTTTTTTATCTATTGTTTATTGTTATTTTGTTTGGTACCTAATCAATAAAAAGTATTTGTAGTATTTGTAATAGAAAAAAAGTATTTGTTAAATCTATGTCAGAACATTATTATCTAAATTAAATCATAATGAGAGTCCAAAAAATAATCTACCATAGGTAAAGTCTATAAATATACCTACTAAACAGTAATGCAATTTTTTTTATATCATATAGGCTAGCGTTTGAACACTATCACCTGTTGGTAAGTGATGATGCGATCGAAGATGGTAAGCACGCTAGGCCTAGAATGGGAACTAGCTGTCAAAGATAGCTGCCGGAACACTTGTTGTGTTGTTGTTTGGCGACAGTTTTTCTAACTTGAAAGGATTTTTAGATTAATAATATATGTTATAATTAACTAACTTCTTTTTGTAATATTCTATACGCGGCTAGAATTTTGCATTGCATTGCACTTCACCTGTTACTTAGAGACATAAAGATATTAAGTCTCACATGCCTTATAATTTCACTGGACACGTGGCCATTAGACGTATCTACTACATGCAACCTTCCATTAAGTATAAACTTCTTGGGTTTGATTAATCTTTTGCCAATATGATAAAATAAGTAGAACATAGGGTTCTTTTAATAGTAGTCGCAGCAGATAAGGGTCCCCGCACACGGGCCACGGGCCACAACCACAAAACGCCGCCACCGGCATATTTCCTATAGTTTTCATACATTTTATCATGTAACGTGTGGCGGCCACCGGCGTCAACCGTGTGCGGCGAGTCCATATAAAATGTATGAAAACTATAGGAAATATGCCGGTGGCGGCTTGTGGCCGGTGGCCCGTGTGCGCCGAGGGTAAGATATGTTGGTCAGTCCTAATGATTATTAGTAGCAGATCACCTTAATTAGAAAGTTGGATTTCAACTTACAAATCTAAATACCTACCAAAGGTTGCATGTGAACATTTTATAGTTATTTAAATCGATGACACGTAAGTAATGTAAGAATCCAAGGCATCTACTATGCTGACTAACAATAACAATGTGATATGAAAAGAACAATAATATGTTGTAATATGTTTTTCAAGTCAGTTGCAATAATATCAAACCCAAGTATTACTAACTTGATATTACTAACTATTCTAGAGTTTATGACTTTATTAATTGTTAATTAGTATGTCCTACTTTGGACAGCGTTAGAAAGTTAAAATAAATATTACTAACTGTGCGCCTAAAAATACCTATGTAATTCCCTAAAATAATTCCTAAGAAACTGAGAAGACCGACCGACTCTGATAAATGTTTTATGAAGCTTTACTGCGACGAATAACGGAACAAGAATCAAATTAACGTTATTGAGTGAAGAAAAATATATTTAAAAAAATTATATTGAAGTACTTTTGTATGTACTACAGGTTTTTTCAAACCTATTTCAGGCACCAGTCTCTCACAAAGATAGGGTACATATGTATAACTAGACATTAAGAACCCATTGTGTGAGAGAAATAAATCATTTTATTTTTTATTTACTTTTGTACCAAATACTTGTCAAAACTCTTAAAACTGCATCAGAATACTTTTGTACCTATCAAAGTCTTGTAGCGGAGTCACTTATGAGCTTAAGATTTGTAGGTACTCACTCTTCAAAGCCCATCTTCGGTTCATCAGCAATCCATCCAAGAACTTCCGTCCTTGTTCCCTGCAAGTCTTCTCAGTAACAGCTTCTACTGCACTAGAAAGAGATAGCAGATCACTAGCCAACACTACTGAAGATGCATAATCCGGCGACTCATCCACCACTCCTAATTTAGGACCGTTCCCATCATCATACGCGTTATAGTTTGGTATTCTAATCGTTTCAGGTTTAATTAAAGTTTTGTTGACTAAACCAGACAGTTTCGTTACAAGTTCTTTGTTAAGGGATGTTGTGTTGACTTTATCATTTGCAAGAATTTTTGTTATGACATCGCTTGTAGCGTTTGAAACTATCGATTCGTTCGCAGACGCGAGCGTCGCGATCGCGAGAATTAAGAGCGCAAACATGTCGAGCGGGCGTGCGCTCGCGCCGCTCCTTTAGCCAAACTGATCGTTGAGTTGAATGAAGCCTTCAAAGCCTTCTTTGCCACCATTACGTTATGGTAATCGCATTGTAGAGACGGCCTGATCCCAAATTTTAATTGAATGAGGTTCTCGAAGGTTCTTTATTAAAATAGATTAGATATACAATCTTTGCTTGTTTTATGGCAAGGCAATTTCAGGGTGTTTAATTTTGATTAAGTACTTATTTATAGGTTCCTATTAATGTAGATAGACCTATTGTTATGTATTAACATTAATAGGAACCTATAAATATATACGTACTCAATAAACATTAAGTATCAACATTCAACAATAATTAATAGGCAGTTAATGAAGTTTTAAATTATTAATTTTCAGGTACGAAAAAATGCATCAAATTACATAAATTATGTAACTATACGAAGTATTGTTTACTCATGTTTTTCGGACCTCAGGTAATATAAGATGCATGGTAACGTGAGGTGATTATTAGGGGTGCGTACTCAAAGGGTACCAACGGAACCTTAGTACTGAGACTTCGCCGTCCGTCTGTCCGCCTGTTAGCGGCCTATATCTTCTAAACCAAAGGATGTACCAAGCGTATTTTTAAGACTTATTTTTAACCGACTTCATAAAAAAGGATGAGGTTCTTCATTCGTCGGAATCTTATTTTTACGTATCTTCACCGATTACTCAAAGATGCTTGAACCGATTTGAAGAAATTATTTTTTGTTTCAAAGCGTAGGTGGTACCATTAAAATTTTAACAAAATCGGTCAAGCGGTTTTTAATATGTCAACAAAAAATCATCGATCTATCCTAAATTATGTTTAAAAAAATGTACTATGCTACCCTAGGCAAGTAATTAAATAGTACCTAAATTCAAATTTCAAACCAGCGCCGACTGATTTATGATATGATGATATGATGATATGATTTATTAATCTGTTCATTGAGACCATTCCAATGAGCTCGAACACGATATATCTGCTTGAGTTGGTGAAGAGTTGAGTATTCTGTTGATTCCAGGAGATGTCCCAACAAATAAATAGTAAAATGTTCATACAATATCATTGAAGTATGTGGCATTTCGTAAACCACCTAATTCATTTTCATCATCATTATCAGCCGGTGTCAGTCCACTGATGGACGTAGGCCTCTCCCGAGATGCGCCACTGAGCCCGATTTTCATTTTTCATATCATACATATACTCCTTTGTATTAAAACGATTTATGTTTCTTTATGACGGAACGATGTCAACTTTGAAAATGAATGACGGAAAAATATCGAGAAGGCAGTCAAACCCAGGGAATCAAACCGAAAAGACATAAATCAAGATCAATCTATTGTATTAAAAGAATATAAATAAAAATCAAGAAATGCCCGTGTACTACGGAGGTTATACTGACGGGGCCCATAGCGGTGGCTACTGCCTTTAATCGTTTGGTGGTTGCCCTCCCCACCACTGGTGGTTGCGGCGGTTGTGGTTGCTAAGCTAGGAAAGGCAAGTCCACAATCATAGCAAATGCCTGCTGTAATAATGACAACTGTAATTACATAATTTATAATCGTGAAGTCTTATTTATTAAACTATTATACCTACCGATGTTTCTGAAATGATGTAATACTACACCAAATGATTGTGGACGACGGGGACTCTCACCTTTACCAGGATACAATACAATGGACCCAAAAATCAGTGATGATCACTAAGTTTTGTTTAAGTTAAGTATCGTAGCGAGAGGTAGGCGCTCCGTTGCATTACAAGTATGATGATACTTAATTTCGAATTGATCAGACCTATGAAAGTTGATCTTATAGCGTCATCATCAAGAAATAAAACCGGCCTAGCTTAATTGGTACAAACCAAGTCCAACGTTGGTTTGTACCAATAAGCTAGACCTCTAAGCTTGCTCATATAACTCAGCGCTCATATAACTCAGAGGCCTATCTTAATTGCACCTATCTAGTTAATCAATAAAACTTAGCAGAAAACGTTTAGTTTTTTATTGTAATCATAATAACATTTCTATCTTGCGTAGCGGTAATATTGAGCACCACTTCTCCCGTTCGCTGTCCACTCCCATTCATCTAAATCTTGGTCATCTGCCCTCGAATAAGATCTCTCTCCTTCTCTCTCTAACCAAGCTTCCTCTTCACCTGCCTCTTCTTCTTCAATGATTTCTAAATCTTCGTCTTCTTCCCCTATCAGACCTTCCTCTTCTTCTTCGATTATTTCTTCCAGTCCTTCAGTCGTTTCCCTTTGCGTTTCATACTCAACTTCCACTTCAGGGATTTCTTCTAAAACTTCTCTATGAGCAACGAGATTAGGTCTACTTCTTGTAGGCGGTGTTATCTCTTTCTTTTCTTCTTGTTCTTCAGTTTTTGGTCCTGTATCTTCTTCTATTTCTTTTTCAGGTAACTTCTCAGGTTCTGATTTCCATTCGAAGGAGAAGATTTTATGCAGTGATTGCATGGGTATAACAAAGGTAACAGTCAGGATTATGGACGATAGAAGTATTGCTGATATTTCTTGTACGTCGATCTGAATTGAAAAAATACTTTTATTTTCATTTTAGTAATTTTAAAATTGTTCATATACTTCAAATTATATACGACTAGCTCTGCTCGCGACTTCGTCCGCGTGGAATAGTGTCTTTGGGTAGCATTTTTAATTATTTTGGCTAATTATTTTACAAATAAGACACATGCATATCCCACCTCCTCCCTCTCCCTACCCCTCAACCCTCTCTCCCCCCTATCTCTTCCCCCACTCCCCTTTCCCTGACTTCCCTCTCCTCCTCCCCTTTCCACTCACTCCCCCTACCCTCCCCTCCCCCTCTCTCTTCCCCCACTCCCTCCCCTCCCCGTCCCCTTACTTCCCCTCACCTCCCCTCCCCTTACTTCCACCTTTCGTCCCGTCCCTCCCCCTTTCCCTTCCCCCTACCCCTTCCCCCTCTCAAACTTTGAAGGTCATACTTATTTATATCGAATCAACAGCCTAAACAATAAGTTGCAAGCTTCTAGCTTTAAAAATGACGATACTTCCATACAAAGTTTCATCCCCCTTTCAACCCCTTACAACGCTCTTTTCATTAAAAAGTAGCCTATGTCCTTTCTCAGGCTCTAGACTATCTGAGTAACAAATTTCATTTGAATCCGTTCTGTAGAACATTCACATAACCTTACATATTTCCATACAAACTTTCATCCCCTATTTTCTATTGTTATTTTACACCCTTGAGGCTCCGAGCATTTACCAATGGAGATGTTAACGCAAGGCGTACCCCTCTTCTGGCCATATTGCCATTATTGGCCATATGAGCGTGCGTAACTACGCTGTATTTTTAATACTGTGTGCGTGTTTCAAACTAGTGTGCGGGAACGTTAAAGTGAGTGATTTGTGTGTGTGCAATGCGTGTTTACCTCGTCCCCCGTACGTATCGGCAGAAAAAAATGTTTGCGGATTACAACGTTAACATCTCCAATGGTAAATTCTCGAAGCCTTGAGGGTAAAATTTTTACAAACTTTGATTGTCATATTTTTTTAATATCAAATCAACAGCCTAAAAAATGAGTTTCAAGCTTCTAGCTCTAAAAATGACGATACTTCCATACAACATTTTATCCCCGTTACAACCCTCTTTTCGCATTAAAAAGTAGCTTATGTCCTCTCTCACGCTCTAGAATATCTGTGTACCAAATTCCATAAATCGGTTCAGAAGAACATTCACATAAACCTTACATATTTCCATACAAACTTTCATCCCCTATTATTATTTTACACCCTTGAGAGTACAACTTTTACAAACTTTAAATGTCATATTTATTTATATCGAATCAACAGCCTAAAAAATAAGTTTCAAGCTTCTAGCTCCTAAAATGACGATACTTCCATACAACTTTTCATCTCCCCTTTCAACCCCTTACAACCCTTTTTTCGCATAAAAAAGTAGCCTATGTCCTTTCTCAAGCTCTAGACTATCTGTGGACTAATATATTATTATATAATATATTAATATATAAATCTAAATGTATTTGAATTACCAACAAAGAGTTAATTGAATATTTAGTGCTATTTTGTTAAATTATCAATTTTGTCTTCTCTATTAAAATGCAAATTCAATTTATTGGAATTCAAACAGTATAAATAAAATGTTTATATTGCTAACACGCTGTATAACATGCAGCAACCTAAAAAATAACTACGTTGGTATGTAAAATAAAATACGATACAGTGACACACCCACAGATATTGTGGGCACACCCAACATTTGGTGAGGCAAACATAGCCCTGAAAAGTGATTTCTGGAAGGCTTAAGGGTAGATCTTTGCCCAGCTGTGGGACACAGTAGGTAAAGAAAAAAAACTTGATCCTCACCAAGGACATTAAAGTGAACTCTCTCGATGTCCTTACAGTGCCGATGTTGGTGATGAAGATGATGAACTGACACAGATAGAGAGCGTATGAAAGACGGCTGATGAACACTAGAGGGCGCCAGCAGAGAACGCGGGAAAGAAAACCTGTAATTAAAAAAAAAAAGTTTTTATCTTTTGTAAGAATTTCATGCTTATAGGATGGGGGTCACTGCCACGCACGAGACGGCCATTTTTACGTACGAGAGTGTCAATGATAGGTACCTACTTGCGTACAAAGGGGTAACAAACAACCAAAACTAATTGACTTTAACTATGATGATGATAGGATAGTTTTGTAAAAAACCCCCGTTTTATTGGTTGACGTCAATTATTGAACATAAAATCCACCAAATATTAATAAAAACTTCAACATTATGAGTCAATATAAAATAAATCTAAATGTTAACCGATATGGAGATTTTAAACCAGTCAATCTGGAATTTAAAGTCTGTGTGTGTTTTTCAATCAAATCAACATCAAACTTAACAGCATCAAGACTTTTTAGGGTTCCGTACCCATGAGGTGCCAAAGGTGATAAGGTGCCTATTACTGAGACTCTGCTGTCCATCTATCCATCCGTCCATCCATGCGTCCGTTTGATTACCAGCCTAAAAAATGAACCACCATACAAAATGACGTGTATTTGCTGTCGCTCGGCAAAGAGCTTCCTCGTGTGCAGTTAATATTAGGTATAAAACCAGATCATGCTTATCGTAAAATAAGCATAAGAATTAGAACTAAATCAACATTGTTCCACAGTTTCCACAGGTGGTTAACATATTATAACGATATTCCGCCGGACTTCTATCAAAAAGTAATTCACCACCATCAAAGAGAAAATCTGCCGCCATAACCTTACGCTGATTCGGCAGCACATGGCCCTTGAGAGCCAGAGCATTCTTAAGGCCTAGCGTGTTCACCATCTTCGACTACATCATCGCTTACCACCAGGCGAGATAGTGGTCAAACGCTTGCATATAATATGTTAAAAAAATTGAACATTTATTATTCGAAAGAGGAAGTGGTTTTCATTGCAAAATTGCAAAATATGACGTAACTAAACCTACTTTTTTATATATATCTTATAGGCTAGAGTTTGACCACTATCTCAACTGTTGGTAAGTGATGATGCGGTCAAAGACGGTAAACACGCTAGGCCTAGAATGGGAACTAGCTCTCATGGATAGCTGCCGGAACACATTACATGTTTAGCGATAGATTTTCTACGTTTCATCCTACGTTCAAACATATTATATACATTGCAAATACAAAAGAGCAATAGTAATACTCACCACCCTTCCCAGTGTGTACAGCATAGATGACCCATGCCATAGCCATGGCTGAGGCCAATGGAGCTATAGTAGCATACTGGGCCGCAAAGGTAGCATTGTATCTATACTGCGTTGACCCAGAGTCGATGCCTGCCCAAACCACCAGCGCCCCAAGACCGATGCTTGTCAACCAGCCCAGGGTTATGATGAACTGGAAACATAAAAAATTATATTCTATCATCTAGTATTATTATATCATCTAGTGAGGATTGATTGTTGAAAGAGATTTATGAGATGAATATGAATGGACCAGTCGGTAGAGGCTAACCTAGGCGAACCTATCACGACCAGATTGGAGACGTTTTAAAGAAAGGCCAAGTCAACATTTATACATAGGTATAGACGGCGAGGAAGGCGCTCATGAAAGTGGAAGAAGTGAAAGAGGTATGTCAGGTTTGTTGCATGTAGCAAGAAGTAGTCTCCGCTTACCCCAATGGAAAAATGCCTGATCTTATGTATGTACATATGAATATTATTGTATGAACTGTGGTAAGTATACATAAATACCGACACCTCTCTATTAGAGGAAGATTCAGCTAGAAAGCTATAGCAGCATCCCGCTCTCTCCGGCGTAATAAGATTGAAATTACTCTGTTGAAATAACTGTGTACCTACGGGGGAAAGGAACGAATCCACACTATTTTCAAATACTGTAATAATTTTTTGTTGACTGAATTTTTATACCATCAAAAACTTAAAGCATTTGTGTATTTCAGGGTCTAGGCGATCTACATACCAAATTTCAGCTCAATCGGTGATTTGTAAACTAGCATTTAGAGTATTTTAAACTGGCACATACCAACTAGGTGCCTACCCAAAAATCAATCTCGACAAAAACAGCAGCTGTTAACATTTCGCATGGGTGGTCCAAAATATATCCCCTACGGCCCGCCCCTACCTACAGAATTCTAAAATCCCCATATGATCCCACTTGATCTAAGGAATTTGGATAACTAATGAGTGCTTTTTTGTCTATAATTCGTATTGTGAGGTGCTCGAGCCGTGAGCAAACCAACTTGGTTTACTAGTCAGTGTGTACGTACGTAGTACTTAATATTATCTGATCTGTGTCTTCGGTGACAATGCAATAATATGGTAGGCTATCAAGCTTACCTGATACCTATAGAGATATATACCTATAAAGCCAGGTTGAAATGACTGGAACCAACTTTTTAGGATAAGAGAAAGATATAAAAACTAAAACAACCGACTTCCATGCCGCACGAGACTCACAAACTTTCACCTTTATATAAGTGTATAATATTAGTAGGATATGGGCAGATTAAAAGTCTGCACTTACGCACACGAGATTTCTACAAGAGAGGTCAAATTATAACTACCCGTTCTTTTAATAATTACCATCTTTTGAATTATGAATACGAAACCGGAACATAATACTAATAGGTAATGCGTTTTAGGAACAAGCCAAAAATTAATTGCTAGTGCAATAAAATTGCTTCAAATTCCAAGCTCTGGACGTTGAAAACTATGCAATATGTTTATTTGAAACTGTGTGAAAGTTAGGAAAAATAAGCGAAACTCAGTTAGGGCAACTCTCAAAACATTTTTGATGACCGAAAAATGTTGCTCAAAAATTTCATGAGGGACTAATTTCACATGCGACACTACGGGTTATTTTAACACGATTTTTTAAGTCTGAAGAATATTTAGAACGATAAAGGTATACCACAGGTGTTAGAAGCAATATATCGATGTTCTGTTCGACTTGCTGCCAAAAAGGAGCTTACAGTGGTAACGGTAGATTTTCTCCTTGATGATGATCAATGAGAAAATCTACCGCCAAAACCTTATGGGGGCCGGCAGCACACAGCCCTCGAGAGTCAGAGCGGCTTAGCGTGGTTCACCATTTTAGACCACATAATTGCTTACCACCAGGCAAGGCAGACAAGTTTGTAATTTTCAACGATGTACTTACGCTAAAAAATAATAAAAAAACATACATATGTAGTGGTTTTTAGGGTTCCGAACCCAAAGGGTACCAAAGGAACCCTATTACTGAGACTCCGATGTCCGTCTGTATGTCTGTCTGTCTGTCTGCCTGTTTGTCTGTCTGTCTGTCTGTCTGTCTGTCTGTCTGTCCGTCTGTCACCAGGCTGTATCTCATGAACCGTGATAGTTAGACGGTTGAAATTTTCACAGATGATGTATTTCTGTTGCCGCTATAACAACAAATACTAAAAACAGAACAAAGTTAAAAATTAAAGGGGGTACCCGTACAAAAAACATGTTTTTACTATAGCGCCATCTATGAACGATGGTAACCAACAAAAAGGTCACTGACCTTTGTGTTAACGTTCACATGGTGGGTGTTAGAAGTTCGTTCGACATTCGTTAGATGGCGTTGTAGTAAATAAGCATGTTTAGTGTTTGACACGGTATTGACTCGGTATTTATATAGATCGATGTTAAAACTATGTAGATACTTAATTTTTCCGGCAAATTTTGTTCAATCGGAACCCTATGTGTGCGAGTCCGAGTCGCACTTGGCCAGTTTATTTTTTATATGATAATGGCTCATAGACATGACAGTAATTAAAGTCTTGTATCCGTTTAATAGAACCTAAATAGGATCTAGGATACTATAGGATCACGTTGTTGGCCATCTGTCTGTCTGTTTGATATAACTACGTGTATGTAGAGACCAGACCACTGCGAATTGTATGTGCAACGAACACATTTTTTGCATACACCTGCTAATAAAAATGTTTGTACAAGTTTCCTAAAAACAAACCAATTTTGTCATTAAAAACTCCTAATTAAAGTCCAGGATGTAATAAAACTAAATAAAAAACATGGTATTTTTTGGACTTGTTTGTTTACATAGATAAGGCCCTGACTAATTAATTAAAGTTTGTTTAACTTTGCGTCCTTGTCTGCTTTAATATTTTCGTTTTAGAAAAATATCCTGTGGGTTCTTGTGTGTCTCAATTTTATCAAAATCTTTGAAGCACTTTTTTTTACAAGAATAATAGTATTAAAAAGCCTGAATATCTATACCGCTCTTCTATATATCATACCGGAATTAGATGAATCGATTGGCAATGTTCGGGGATTAGTTTGAGGTGGTCCATAGCCGTCCTACCGTCAATGGTCACCCATTTCTGCCCAGAGATCACGTGTAGGATTAGAGGTATACTTACTTTCCCATTTTTGGAAGGTTTCTTCAAGGCGAGTCCTAAACTGATTCCAATCAAGTAAGGCGAGCACCGGTGCAGTGTGGATATGTAGCTCAATCTAGCCGTGCGATATAGCTGGCTCACACTGGAATACAATGGTATAATACAACATTTAATCGTAAAATATTCACATTATCTACGAGTAATGAGAGTGCTCTCTAATAAGGGTAGTCAACACACCGGCAATACCTCTGTTTTGCAGATGTCAATAGGCGGCGGTGACCACTTACCATCAATCAGGTGGGCGCATAGAAATAGGATACCTTATTATTCCTATTTCTGTGGGTGGGCGCCTGCCTGTTTGTCGCTCCATATTATTTGAAAAAAAGGTCTTGAAGTGTCTCGGGTGAAAAAGATAGTCGGATAAAAAACATTACCTTAACAAAGGTAACAAAACATTTTAGGGACTTATTTAAATGGCTGATATATGATGTTATTTCCGATTTCAACCCCCATATCTCCGCCATCTCGATTTTTTTTACAAAACTGAATCGATAAAAATATTCCATACAATTATCAAATCTGCTCCCAAAATTTCACGATATTTAGTTGAGAAAATTAAGCTCTAGAGGAGAACAGCTAGATATCCACCCGACATACGAAAACATTTCTGCCCAAGTTATACTATAGTTCTACTGGATTGTAAAACTGTGCTGAAACGGAGATCCTTTGCTCGCACTTTGCATGACATTGTATAATGCGACATGAATACATAGGCTCCCGAAGTAGCGTAGCGATAATCTTTGCACGAAGGTTAGGTACAAATAATTCTAATATGAGTAAAAACTTACCTGACTCCATGATAAGCCAGCAATGTCAACCGATGGTCCCTCACAGTAGTGTACCGAAAGTAACCTGATATCAGATGGACTACAGGCAGGATAAGTCTGGCGAACGTGAGTTCGGACTGGACTGCCCAGATGACGATCCCGCCTAGAATGGTCAGCTGCATATCGAGAGCTAGCTGATGGGTTTGTGGGGCACACTGAAAACATAAAATACAAGTTAATAAAGAATGTACAGTGATATTACAGGGCATGTAAGACTAAACATCTTTTTGACTCAGGATAACAGGCGCAGTGTAGTGATGTGCAAAATTCTGGCTATCCAGAACTTTGAAATCCGCTGTATCTGTGATAGGTAGACGTCATCGCTTACTATCAGGTGAGCGTCATACTTTTCCTGTTATCTTAAATCATAAAAATGAGGATAAGGAAGAGGCTCCACAGCCTTGAGCACCACTGCAAAAACATTTTGGATTTACATTAGCCAAGGAAATTATGTTCCTACTAATACCACCATTCTGTTTTTTTTTATTTTCACAAATTTATAAAAAAGAATAGCAAAACATAGAGTGCAAAAAATTCCCAAATAGTAGATATAAGTAAAAATAATCATCGGGCATAGTTTGGTTTGAGAAACATGGGAATCCGGGTTGCAGCTGCCAGCTGCATTCCGAGAAGATCGGATCCCCTGCAAATTACAAGATAAAAATAGCTTCTTTCACTCGGGCATCGCAAAGCTTTCTAGAATAAAATAATTTCTATGAATCAGATGAGCTTCTTAAGATAATTTCTTTACATTTTATACCTACCTAGGAGTATTGAGCAGTAGGTAATGACTTCGCAAATTAGCTACATGTCCGGCTGCATCGTAACTCCATCAGATTAGATTGCATTTACAACATTTATTTGTCAGAAAAGCTTATTTTAATTTTTTTTTTACAAGATCTCGAGATCCATATTGCGCGAGATCTCAAACTTGCGATCTCGGTTTGAGATTGTATTCCCTACGTTTAAGAATCTTTTCTCTCTTAGGAAATTTGAGCAAGAGTATATTATAGTATCATCTACGCATGATTTCCATACAACAAACAAACTGGAACTATTCATTTCCTTGTCTATTTAACATATAACTTCCAGTTTAACCAAAACCAGCTCAACTCAATAGCAAAACAATCAAACTAGTACCCGAGAAAGCTTTCAAATCGTATTCAATTTTAGCTCCTATTCCATAGGGATAGAGTTAATATAGACTGTTAGTTACTTCTCTGACAATGGGGGTACATAGCTGGTTTTACCTCGAACCTAAACAAACAAGACGCAATGGGAATCCGATCTGGATAGGTAACCACTTACCTAGAAGCGACTGAGTGCACCTACAATACTCAAATCGAATCACTTTTGTTTACTTGTTGTATAGGTGCTATATTTGAATAACGTATTACGAAACGCCTTTATTTATTTTAATAGCAAAAGAGTTTATAATAATATTATTTACTTCTTAGTGCTATTTTCACCGGTTTTTGATAGCGCTAAAAGCTTTTATATGGCGTCATGTGTCAGATAACTATCTAACTCATTATCAGGAATCGGTGAATCTGGCCCTTATTATAGTACTAAAGAACGTCAACTGGTCAAACGAAGCGATTTGCTTCTACGTCCATCATACGAACCGCGAGGGAATTGAATACTCTGCCCTAGTTTAGTGTTTCCGGTTAAGTATAATATGGGGGGCTTCAAATTGCAAGTGATCTTCTGGGTAGGCGCGCTCCATCATCATCATATTATAACATCAATTGAGATAGAGGTGAAGTGCTACCCAGCTCAGTATAAAAAAATCTTCTCGTGTGCAATTTAAATCACAACAGTTCAATTCAAGTATAAAGTGAATAGGTTTTACTCCAATTCGCTCCAATTTCAATCACGTTGTCAACTAGTCTATATTATCTACTACTATCTATTACTAGTCTATATATTACGAAATTCAACCGTATACCAACGTAATACGATTGAATTTCGTAGTACGAAATTTGAATCTCACCGCGGATTCCGCTATCGAGATAGCTTACACAATAGCCTAGCAGGTGCGATAGCAGCCAAACACTTGCACAGTTTGCGAAAATAAAGCCGATATAAGTAACTTTATGATCAAAGCACAGAGTAAGTGTAAGTAAGATACTTACATCACTTTTCTTCTCTTCTGTACTATGTACTATCAGTACAGTACAGTATACAGTATAAACCAGTAATATTACAAATACTGGTCTGTGGTTTTATTTAAAAACGTCTTGGGCCAATCGTTGAACTTAGCCAATCGAGTGAGCCAAATGGACAAATATATATGAGAACAAGCAGATGGGTTGGTAAATTCCTTTTTATACTTTCCGTTTTTTCCAAGATCTGAACTGATCTGAGTATCTCTTGAGGTATGGAGATAAATGCCTCAAACTTGCTAACTGAAAATGACGAATGTGGCATGTGAAGTCGGTTTATAGTTTTTTAAACGATCTAAATTATTTCCAATTAGTTATTTGGCTACAATCAAAATCGTAATGTTAATTTATTTTTATTTCATGATGTGGTCTGGTTCTGGTTACGCTGTTTGTGCTCTGTCGGCGGTGCGGTCGAAGATGGTAAGGACGCTAGGCCTAGAATGGGAACTGACTCTCAAGGATAGCTGCCGGAACACATTAGATGTTTTGGCGACAGGTTTTCTAACTTGAGGGTGGTAGCTGGGCAGGTGGACTCTAGATATAGTGTCCTACCACCATGCTGGTTGTTGGTTTCTTAAAGATATTTTTCCTTCAACGGAGGGCCACTTTGAAAAGCACACATACATTTTTCGATAGAAAAATCCATAGGTGCACGGCGGGGATTTAACTCGGTACCTCTGTCATCAAAGCCGACCGTTCTCCCGATTACGCCACAGGGCCCTATAGCTGCACGTTACTGCTACTATTTAGCGTAGAGAAGATCTTTACTGAACTCGCTAAGAATTATGAACACAGTATGAAAAAATATGAAAAAATATGTGCAAAAAATTGAAAAATCATTCGAAATTTTATTCACGACTAAAGTAACATTCGTATAAATCAAATATTTATAAGTTGAATTGACTAATAAAATAATTGATTAAAATTAAAAAAAAAATTAAATCAAAATCATTCCTTGAGATATCGCAATATATTTAAAAAAAATTACGTTAGTTGATTACGTTTCATTTAAAGTTTAACTTGATACCATTACGCGTATCCTGAGAAAAAGGGTTTTGTCAGACCCTACAGACGGACAGAAGGACATACGAATAGCAAAGTGATCATAAAAGCCTTTCTTTTTTCCTTTTGAGGCACGGAACACTAATCAACAAGTTTAGCTTAGACCTCCTACTGAGACTATCATTTAGAATATTATAGTGCTCGCCTGACCACAAAAAATATTTTTCCCTGGAAAAATACTGAGACTCAATAAAAGCCACGCTCATTTTAATTCTAACAATCAAAGATTTACTGAACGTTATCTGACAACAAATAAATCTTATGACTAAATATACACATACAAATGGTTTTAAACAACGACAATATTTCTAAATGAGCCACTTTAGACAGTTCAAGGTAATTTAGAAACAAAAAAAAAGTGAATGACAAATAAGTTTTTATGTCTATAATTATATTTGTTCGTTATTTTAATATGCAAATGTCCACGACATGATACTTTAATACACGTTGGAGTAGGATGTGGTGTGCGTGGTTTTGTGAGTTGTAGACCTCGACTCGACACTAGCAGAAAAACGCCAAACAGCGTTTAAAAGCCATAAGAAGAAGAAGAAGAAGAAGACCTCGCGTGTCCTTCCTTGTATAACATAAAACCGTAGACAGAAGCTTCTCCCTCTTTGCATAAAACTGAATAAGTACAGACCGGCAAGTATAACTTGGCGTGCCTGTGCGCCACTGTGCTTTTACTTTGTTCTTTGATAACAGTTTCTCTTAAACCACTTTTAATTACTTTTGGCATTATTGAACTATTTTAATGTAGCAGATTTATCAACAATAATGTCGCGGTTATCTCTCAAACGTCAAACTCACAGTTTCAATTAAAAGATTTAGTTCCAAAAACCACCACCGCCAAGTTATACTTGTGGCACTGTAACACACCCTCGACGAACCCTTCCAACGAACGAACTTTATCAAATGAAAAAGTTGTGCCGACAAAAAAGTATTGATACAATTTTTAACCCTTAATAAGGCCAGGGGAAATAATTTTCCACCAAGACTACTTTCAGAAATATACTGTTATTACGTGACACATAGTCCATAGTAGAATGAACGCAACCGTAATGTACAGTTTCGTAGAATATTTTATTTCAGAACTGGCAACACTTTTCGAAATATGGCTACCTGGAACTAAATGTCAACGTCAAAGTGCAGTGTCGAGGATATGGTGAAAAAAAAACGGTAAATTTTCGGTTGTTCCTGAGAAAAAAGTTAAAATTGTTTTATAAAAAATCCTGTAAGTAGGTATTGGTAGATTATGTTTCTATCTATATCTATACTACTATTATAAAGAGAGAACATTTGTATTTTTGTATGTTTGTAATGATTTGGCTCAAAAAATACTGAACCGATTTAAAAAATTATTTCACTACTACATAGAATGGACTTTCGGAATGAAAATAGGCTATATATTATTCCGTTTAAATCAAAGGTACATTCGTGGAGACCTAATTTGCAACCTAAGTCGGCAAAAAAACGTTCGAAAAAACACGTTTCTTACGAACGCTGCTTAATTGAAAATAGATATAAAATACTTTCTATGGAATAGTTGTACTACTTAATAAGACCTACAAAAAAGTCCGCAACAGCATATGTCTATCTCTTAAGGTTGACTCACAGTAACCATTTTAATCTTAAAATTTTTGTTAAAAAATATTACATAACTTCCAAGGCTATTTTCAAGTATATAGTATTAATCCTTATCCAAATAATTACGTTAATTAGCTTGGCCTCATATTATATATTAAAATTGTCCTTTACAGTATATAATTCAAATGAAAACTCTAGAAGATATCACGAATTTCACATACACGCATCGCAAAATCAATAAAATATTTGCAGTGAAACCACAGATTAGGTCATAGTTACACAAGAAGAAAATATTATTATAAGCTTAGCTATGCTGTAGATCCCCACCGATCACAATCAATTTGAAGTCAATATAGTATAATAATATGATCATTGTATAAAATAATATTCATCTATATATAATAATATAATATTTTAAACCACCCCGACTGATCTATGTATAATCTTTTCATTAAAAGCATTCCAATGACTCTAAACACGACATTTAAAATCTGAGCTGTAAGTTGGTGAGGATTTCAGTATTCAGTCCAGGAGATGTCCCAGCATCAGGTCAATGCTTCCATGTTCTTACAATATCGTTGAAGAAGAAGATTTTCGAATTGATCAGACCTATGAAAGTTGATTTCATAGCGCAATTAACTAGAAAAAAGCTCATAGTTTTATAACGATTGAACGAATTTTCATGAATCAAAGCTAAGAAAACTCGATGAAGACATCTATCAAACAAAAAAAAAATATCAATAATAAAAACAAAATTGGTTCATCCAGTTAGGTGCTAAGATGCTACAGACAAACACACAGATACACACGTTAAACGTATATTAACCCTACATTTTGCGTCGGGGAACGCCTTAAGGTTACGGCGGCAGATGTTCTCCTTGGTGGTAACTACCACTGTACGAAAACTCATGATCTATGAATGCACAGAAAACTTTCATTGCTAGGTATATAGCTAGGATTTGAACCAACGACCGTCGGGTCAGAATCAGGGTAACTATCCTTTACGCCATAGGGCCATCCAATATCACTACGTAAGTATTATAAAACAAAGTCCATCACTGCGTCTGTCTGTCTGTTCGCAATAATCTCAATAGCTACTGAACGGATTATCATACGGTTTTCATCAATTGCCAGTGTTTATGAGGAAGGTTTAAGTACATAATTCGTTAAGGTTTTGTGTAAATTGGATAAAATATGACGATGATTGTTAAATATGTTCATATTTTATATTCGATGCAACAAACTGATGCAAATTTTGAAGGCATATATGTTCTACCCGTGCAAAGCCGGGGCGGGCTGCTAGTATCATATAAAATAACTATTTTAGCGCTGTTCTGTATTGTTCTTTAGTGCATATTGTTGATCTGCAACCTCAAAATGTAAATTACAAAGTGGGAAAATAATTCCCTTTGCCCGATTGCGCCATGATTTGTTTCTTATTATATATGTATAAATATTCTTCACCGTAAGTGATAGACAATGCACATATAAGTAATAGAACCACAATTACTTGGGATAGAACGCTATAATAGGAAACATAGGTTTCTCAGAGGTTGTGGAGGTTCACTCAGATGTTCCTCTTTATAGCCAAATATGATACTTAAATGCTATTATTTATGTATAGGATTCAAAGACCATGAATAAGAAAAAAAAGATAGGGAACCGAGAGTTAGAAGACATCGTGAATAACCTGTCCGATTTATCATTTATTTTTTATTTATTTTTTTTTATTTTTTTTTTAGCTACGGCAAAAGTTCGTAACTGAAACAGGCAAGGGGAATTATTTTCCCACTTCGAGACATAGTGTTAACACATAATCAGGCAAGGGGAATTAATTTCTCACCGAAAAAAATGGGGGAAACATCACTCCCCCCCATTTAATTTTTATTTTTTTGAATTCTGTAGTATTCATTTACCCTAAATCCACTCCAACTAACTTTGTAGCTTTTACACAAGCTGACGCCTTATTAAGGGTTAACATTTTTCGAAATGTCTGAAATAAGCATCGATATAAAAAACTGGCCAAGTGCAAGTCGAACTCGTAGGGTTCCGTAACACAGTAAAGTATTCTAAACTATGATTTTTCGCAACTAAAAAGCATGAAAAACAAAGAATCTTTGCGGTCGCTATATCTCAAAAACTACTGACTGTATCTCGTTCAAACCAATTTTCGTTGTTAGTTTTTATTGACATCTACAGCATATATTTTTTTTAGATTTTTCACTCCCATACTTTAAAAGTTAGAGGGGGAGGCGGGGACACACACATTACAACCACTTTAGACGCGCCTACCTCTCAATGATTGACTTTGAGAAAAAATGATTTTAGGAACCTCAATGTAATTTTTAAAGACCTATCCATACACGTATAGGTTCGAAGATTTTTTTTTTTTGTTTCAGTTCCAAGTATGGGATTCCCCATACTTGGAATACACCGTAAACTTTTATATTTTTTATTTTTGTATAAAAATCGGAAAGCGGTTCACAGAATACATCTATTTACCAAGTTTCAATTCTGTAGTCCTAACAGTTTCGGAATAAAATGGCTGTGACATACGGACGGACAGTCAGACAGACAGACATGACGACCCATAAGGGTTCCGTTTTTTGCCATTTGGCTACGGAACCCTAAAAAGGTAGAAGGTACTCACTCTAATGTCACGTAAACATAATGGAACTAGGAACAACTATATGTAAACACGAATTCCTAATGTCGCGCTTGATGTGTATGAAGAACAGAGGAAGGTATTGTTGCTAATTATTTAAATGGATCTGCGATAATTGCACATGAAATTCTGTACGTGCTACACAAACGCCAGTTCGATTGTATCTAAGGTGAAATTATGTTCGCGAACCTAATTCATGCTGTCCACTTTAAGGAGCGGGGTACCTTATCTCCCTTTTTAGGGTTCCGTAGCCGAATGGCAAAAAACGGAACCCTTATAGATTCGTCATGTCTGTCCGTCTGTTCGTCTGTCCGTCCGTATGTCACAGCCGTTTTATTCCGAAACTGTTAGGACTACAGAATTGAAACTTGGTGATAGATGTATTCTGAAAACGCCTTTACGATTTTAATACAACATTTAAAAATATAAAAGTTTAAATGGGGGCATCCCATACATGGAACTGATGCGAAATAGAATGTTTTTCTTCAAACCTATACGTGTGGGGTATCTATGGATAGGTTATTAAAATTTACATTGAGGTTCCTAAAATCATTTTTTCTTAAAGTCAAACATTTGAAAGATAGGCGCATCTAAAGTGGTAAAATGTGTGTCCCCCCTCTAACTTTTAAAGTATGGGATTACTCTCCAATCTAAAAAAAAAATAAATATTATAGATCTCAATAAAAACTAATAACGAAAATTGGTTTGAACAATATACAGTCAGCAGTTTTTGAGATATAGCGACCGCAAAGATAACTTTGTTTTTCATACAAACACTATGAAAAACAAAGTTAATTTTATAGTTGCAAAAATCATAGTTATAGAATACTTTACTGTGTTACGGAATCCTACGAGTGCGAGTCCGACTCGCACTTGGCCAGTTTTTTATGTATATCGATGGAAATAAGTATGATTTTTACATTTACAATTCCCATATCTCCACCATTTTTAAAATCTCTATATTTAAAAAAAATCTATATAATTATCAAACCTCCTCAGAAAATTTCACGAGAACCGGTTGAGAAATGCGACCTATAGAAGAACAGATATCTGGATACATAGGAAAGCATTTTTACCCAAGCTGAAAAGCTGAAACGGAGACCTTCGCTGCGCTCGGTCAAAAACGCATTTTTTTAATGGGATTATGGATAACGCTTCATCAACCACTATCTCACCTGATGTTCAGTGATGACGCGGTCGTAATTTTAGCTCGCTTACCCAAATGATACCTGTTCACTTTCGACTTGAAGACTCCTAAGATGTATCTAATCAGAAATACAGACTCAGGTAGGGTAATTACATTCCTCGGCAGTACGTATGATGAAAGAGGAAGCCAATCGCTTTGTACACTGTTTTTTAACGATTTGATAAAGTTATAAGTGAAATTACGTATTACGATACGATACGATAAACAACGATATTTTTAAGGTATATCGAATGCAGTGTTGTAATGCATTGACATTTGTGACGTAAAAATTTTATATCTCTTTTAAGGTACGGCAACCCGCGGCGACTTGCGATCTGCGGGCGCGATCTGAATACTTTTTTACAAATACATACTACGCTATCTGATGGCTGCCCAGATCGCAAACGCAGGACGCTGCGGTGTGTCCGTACCTTTATTTTTTTCGGAGTATCTTCTCAGATATTCTAATAATATAATACTTCAATTTAAAATTTAAAACCATCCCCGACTGATTTATTCATAATTTTTTTCATTGAAATCGTTCCTATGAGCCTAATCTCGACATTTCTTCTGTTGGAGTTGAGTATTCTGCAGATACCATGAGATGTTTCAGCATCAGGTCAATGCCACCAAGTTCTTACAATATCGTTGAAGTAGGAGTATAACGAGTTTCAAATTGATCTACAAAAGTTGATTTAATAATGAAATGATCTAGAAAAACTAAACCATGGTCTTAAAACGGCTGAACGGATTTGCATAAATATCAAAGCTAAGATACATTAATTAATAAATACATTAACTACTAGATAGAAATCCGTACGTACGTCTCCTTAGGGCTGGGCTAAAAATCAGTGCTGCGGTTCTTTAGAGTCACAGCAATATGCTGAGCCCAACCCTTTTCCAACGGCTATGTTCACGTCAGCAATTCTCAACATCATGTCTAAATTTAAAAAAAATGTGTTTTATTTTTGATTCGCTAGTTTTAGTAAAATTGTTAGTTTTAATTATAAATTTGGTCGTTGCAATAAACTATAAATCAATCAATCAATCAAAAGAACACTCTCCAAGCCTAACAAACACAAAAAAAAAAAATTCTAAATTGAAGTTCATCCGTTTGGGCGCTACGATCACATGAGTAAAGGAAATAATATAAAATAACGTGACGCGTCGACAGCGACAGCCCTATGTTAAAGCACCAGCCAAGCTACTATAAACCGGTTTCACTCCGTACGTGACAGGCGGTACACAGGCCGCTAGTGCTCACGCACGCACTCACGTGCGTCTACGTCATGATCACAGAGCAGATGTATGAAGCTTCGTCTCTGTTCCTTCTTTACTCATGTGTTACGATGCCACAGACAGACACACTCGTACAAAGATACATAGATACGCACGTCAAACTTATAACACCCCTTCTTTTTGCGTTAGGAGTTAAAAATGTCTTACCATATCCTCCATTCCGAAATAGTTCTGCACATACAGCAGGTTCCACCACCAGTTATCTTGGCAGATTTTAGCATTCTTGGTCACGAACATTCCCCACATGGGGCCAGTAGAGAGCTTGTCCCATACAAATGCGTAGAACAGCACCACAGCTAGGAGGGCTGGGGTTAACCTGAAAAGATAATTATAATATTAAATTAATATTTATCATAATAAAGATATCTCTATATCGTATAAAAAACTAAAAAAACAATTTTACATGCCCCGCTACTAATTTTCAGTAGTAAGTTTAGTAAGAATCTTCATGAGTAGTAGTACAACGGGAAGTATAACGACTCAAACAAAAATTGAATTTTATAAACCGGTTAATATCGTCAGTGTACAACCGTTTTATATAAAAATACCTACTGGCTAAAACCCGCAACTTCATTTACGTACACCAAGAATTTAGTAACCTATGTTCATCCTCATGCCATGAAGTATATCTTTGTGAAATTTCAGTAAGATCGAATCGTCTGTTTAGGTGTGATAAGATAACAAACAGACAGAGTGACAGAGATACAAACGTTTTTATAATATTAGAATGGAAGAATGGATGAAGTGTGATGATATTAGGATAAGCAGCTCTTAAAGGTAAATGATGACGTCTGCTTTTATTAAACACTGATGCGCAAAACGGTATTGCTTCAATCTTTTTTTAATATATAAAATTCTCGTGTCACAGTTTTCGTTGCCATACTCCTCCGAAACGGCTTGACCGATTTTGATGAATTTTTTTGTGCTTATCCGGTATCTATGAGAATCGGCCAACATCTATTTTTCATCCCCCTAAATGTTAGGGGTAGTCCACCCCTAAATTTTATTTTTTATTTTTTAGACAAAATTTTTAATTTCTATTTTTTTATGATACAACATACAAAAATACATACAATCCTCAATTTTCACTCTTCTACGATCAACCCTTATTTTTTAATAGCCATTTTAGTAATTTTATTAGGAAATTATTTATATGGCAAAACAACGTTTGCCGGGTCAGCTAGTTTTATATAAATTGTATATTTGTTTAATATATATAATATATAATTGTATAATTGTATATTCGTCGCGGCTCTGTACTGCGCCTGTTACCGTAAAAGTAGAAAGTATGTCTCACATGCCATGTAATTTAATTGAATCTATCAAGATTGATAAGAGAGCTGACTAACACACTTGAACCGTTGATTTTTCGTCGCGATGTTGGTTCGCTTAGTCTATTTTATAGATATTATCATGAGAATGCTCTGATAAGCTTGATGTGACCTCACGCTCTCGATTTTACCACAGGAACTCGCGTATTTATGAGAGGGCTCACCCTCATATTATTTATTTATTCAAATTATCATACATTGGGTGGGCTTGACAGTGTTACAACCAATACGCCCAACCAAGTTCTTACAAACTACAATCTTTAAAAAATACATTGGACTAAAATTAAACTCATTATACAGCTACAATAATACCTACACTACATAATTATTACAATTTATTTAAATTTACGGATGCAAATGTTTGTATATAATTTAATGACTTTCTGCGAAATACGAGCTCTTTGCAACATAATAGGTCCAGTTGTTGGTGTTGGCAGAGGAGCGAGGCGACCCAGCTCAGTTTGACACAACGGGACCGAAAACAGATCATGGTGACGAGCTCTGATATAGTTGTTTGGAACCGCTATTTTAATCCTCTCCAACAACGCAGGATTATACTTTCTGCCTACCATCACACCAAGCATATCCATATCCACATCCATATTGCTTATGTATATACTCGTATATCCATATTACGAAATTTTTAAGATGGCTCTACCCATCTGATAAATTTCTTCAGATTTTTTTCTACCGACTGCACATATTTTACAAGCTTTTATTTAACTTGCAATGTATGTATGTATGTATGTATGTATATATGTATGTATGTATGTATGTATGTATATATGTATATATGTATGTATGTATGTATGTATGTATGTCACTATGTATCTTCGGGTGGAATCTTTGAAGCTAAATTAGACCCACTTCCCGATGTCCGATTGGACTCAAATTTGGTGTATTTATGTATCTTCGGTGACAATACAATGATATGGTATCATAGAGCTGGTCTGATGATGAAGACGATAGGTGGCCACGGCGTCTCTGTGATAAAACAACATAACCCCACCGAGTTTGGGCTCGATTGATTTGTCTTAAAGAGAACTTTACGCCTAAATTATATCCAGGGTCTAATGATGAAGCTGGAAGGTGGCCACGGCATTTCTGTGATAAATCAACATAACCCTACCGAGTTTGGGCTCGATTGATTCGTCTTGAAAAGAACTTTTCACCTAGATAATATCCAGGGTCTGATGATGAAGCTGGAAGGTGGCCACGGCATCTCTGTGATAAATCAACGTAACTCTACCGAGTTTGGGCTCGGTTGATTCGTCTTGAAGAGAACTTTACACCTAGATAATATCCAGGGTCTGATTATGAAGCTGGAAGGCAGCCACGGAATATCTGTGATAAAAAAAACAAAACACTACCGAGCTTGGGCTCGATTGATTCGTCTTGAAGAGAACTTTACACCTAGATGATATTTAGCGACTAGTGATGAAGCTGGAAGGTGGCCACGGCATCTCTGTGATAAAATAACGTACCCGCAGTGAATTTGGGCTCAAATGATTCGTCTTGAGGACCACTGTACACTTAAATGATAGCCAGGATCTGATGATGAAGCTGTAAGGTGGCCATGGCATTTCTGTTATAAAGCAACATAGCCCCACCGAGTCGATTGATTTTCCTTGAAGAGTACTTTACCCATAATCAAATCAAATATCTGTGGAATATTTTAAAACATCATGCCTTCTCTTAAATACTTAGGTAGTAGGTAGGTAGTTGGTATCTATACCTACCTACTAAAAAGTTAAAAATAAATTATAAGCAAAAAATATTTTTTTAAATAAGCTTTTATCTGGGACAATGAACTAAAATGTTAAAAATAAATTCTAGTAAGTATTTGGCGTATAGGTAAGTACCTACCTATATTTTTAAAAGCTTGAGGCACTGAAGTATAGTAATTACCTAGCCTGAAAAACGGGTAGTGCTTCAAGCTTTTAAGAATATAGGTAAGTAACCTACACGCCAAATACTTACTAGGATTTATTTTTAACATTTTAGTTCATTGTCCCAGATAAAAGCTTGTTTTTAAAAATATTTTTTACTTATAACTTATTTATTATAGACTCGTGATCCTCCCACACACCGATTTAAGCGTTTCTTTTTTCCGCGTACATGCGAGATGTGGAATGACCTACCTGCCTATGTTTTCCCACAAGAGGCTGATCTGATTTGCTTCAAAAGGAGAGTTAACAGATTCCTCTTTCAAAAGAGCAAGCAACGCACCAGTATGCCCCTGGTATTGTAGGTTTAATAGGCGGCAGTAACCACTTATCATCAGGTGGGCCGCATGCTTGTTTGCTTCTCTATATTCATTTAAAAAAAGATAAATAGTAGTATTATTTTAAAAGGACTGTGAGAGCAACAATAATGTAGTTCGTTGCCGTTAATTGCCGTTGACACATCAGATGTTTAGCGACATATTTCTCAACTTGAGGGTGGTAGCTGGCCAGATGGACACTAAACAGTGTATTGTTGCCAGGAGTGTCTTAGCGATTTTTGTGTTCGTCGCTGGAGGGCAACTGTAAAATTGCTCATATACACTTTTCGACAAAAAAATAAATCCATTCGGGCACGGCGGGGATTTGAACTTTTTAAAAACTTCACATGCCTCGCGAGTTATTTTCAGTTGGCGTTCCGGGACGTTTTGCTTTACAACTCCGGTAATTGTAAAAGTATCTTGATTGCCATCAAAATTGGATTAGCTAAATCCACGATTTTTTTTATAAAGTGACTAGAAGTGCCTCGCGGCTTCGCCCGCGTTATAAACTTCTTTTCCTTACTTATAATGTTTCTTTTGTAAAAACATTTTTATCATAATAGACATCATAAAAGAATTAGCCAAATCGGTTCATCAGTTATCAAGTTGTCACGTGACTAAGGGAAATAGGGATTCATATTTATAAAACCCGAAAAACCATATTGATTTTCAGCCTTTGCTACCCCACTTCACTCTCTTCGGAGTTGCATTTTGAAATAGCCTGAAACTCGTATTTAATTATTTATTTACTGAAGCACTTGTGTGAAATTTCGAATAAAAACTATCGAAACTTTGCACCCCCGCTTCATCGCCTTAAAGAGTGAATTTTAAAAAATCCTTCCTTCGTCAAAACAACTATCTGCATGCCAAATTTCAGCGCAATCCGAAATAATATTGATTTCAGACTTTATTACCCCACTTCACCTTCTTGGGGTGGAATTTAGAAAAAGCCTGAAACACGTATTCTCAGTGAATTACTTATCTATATACTAAAGTACTTGTGTGAAGTTTAAAAAAAAAACTATGTAATCTTGTTTCTCCATACAAACTTTGAACCTTCATTTCATCCCCTTATGGGTGATTTTTTGGAAAATCCTTTTTTAACGGATACCAACGTCATAATAACTATCTGCATGCTAAATTTCAGCGCAATCCAAAACAATATTGATTTTCAGACTCTGTTACCCCATCTCACCTTCTTAGGAGTTGAATTTCGAAAAAGCCTGAAACACGTTATTACTTATTTATTTCTCTATCTAAGCTTGTTTCTCTATACACGTTTCATCCCCTTCAGGGGTGAATTTTAGAAACTAATTTCTCAGAGGGAACTAACGTCGTAATAACTATCTGCATACCAAATTTCAGCGCAATCCGAAACAATATTGATTTTCAGACTTTGTTTCCCTATTTCACCCTCTGAGGGGTGGCATATCAAAAAAGTCTGCCACACGTTTTCACTGATTTTTCTTACTGAAGCACTTATGTGAAGTTTCGAATAAAAAATACTATCTTATCTTGTTTCTTCATACAAATTTTGAACCACACTTTCATCCTCTTAAAGGGTGAATTTTAGAAAATATTTTTTTAGAGACAACTATCGTCGTAATAACTATCTGCATGCCAAATTTTAGCGCAACCCGAAACAATATTGGTGTTCAGACTCTGTTACCCCATTTCACCCATTTAGGGGTGGAATTTTGAAAAAACATGAAACACGTACACGTATTTACTTATTTTTTTACTGAAGCACTTGTGTGAAGTTTCAAATAGAAAAGACTATCTAATCTTGTTTCTCCATACAAACTTTGAACCCCCATTTAATTCCTTAAAAGGGTGAATTTTGGAAAATCCTTTCTAAGTGTAGTTATAAATAAAATATCTAACTGAAATATTTAACTGTAATACTTAACCGAAACACTCAACTAAAATATTCAACTAAAACATTCAACATAAATATCTAACTGAAATATTAAACTGAAACGAGTTGGGAGCGACGGAGTCGGCAGTCGCAGCGTCGTCCTTTCTAAGTGCACCCTTACGTACTACGACAAATATACCCTCCAAATTTCAAGTCTCTACGACCAGCGGTTAAGGCTGTCCGTTGTCTGTCAGTCAGTCAGTCAGTATGTCAGGACAAAGATTCTTATAGTATTAGATATAAAGTTGGTATATTTTGATCCTACTTTTAAATCATGTCTTTCTACAAGCTTTTGTTTTACTTGCCATGTGCTAGTGTCACAGAAATATAAATACTTTCTGTGGCTTTATTCCTATTTCTGTGGCTAGTGTAATGTATATTTGTGTGGGTTTAATATTGCTATATTAGAACCTGCCTGACGTTCGAATGGACTCGAATTTGATATACTTGCATATCTTCGGTGACAATGCAATAGCATGGTACCATTGAGCTGACCTGATGATTGAGCCGGACAGTAGGACTGGCAAGTTGTAGGACAGTCGAATTTGGGCTAGTATGTATGTATTGTTAACATTAGTACTTTTCATTATAATGATGAATAACGTCTTTACAAAAAGCTTGTGTTTAAAAAATATCTTTACATATAATTCATTCATTTCTTTGTGAAGCCGGTACATAAATTAGATAGATTTTTAAGAATCTCAATACTGGTAACCAAACGAACTTATTGTTAAAAAGTAAGTTTGTAATGTTTACATTAAATAATTTTATGCATTACTTCTTGGAAGAAACTAACAAAAACAAGCCACTCAACCATTTGCTTTAATATATTCCGATCATTCATCCAAGATTCCAAATGTACTTATTAGTTATTCGGATGACGGATTACGGCAATAGTAGCAAATAGTAAAACAACATATTGGGTGATGTGACGCAGATTGCGGTCAGATTTCCCCTGTTCTCTAAGTAGTGGTAATTAGGAAGATATACAGTTCCGTCATGGTGGTAAAGTATCACATATTAATACAATCGTCATCGATAAGTCTTTGGAAGTGGCACTATTTATAGATTTTGAATGTAACGTCAAGTGAGGTTTTTGAATGATACAAGAAGCCTTCAAGAACACAACATTATTTATTACCATCCTACTGAAAGGATACAGGTGTTTGAAAAGCTGTTATCATGTTACTAGCTGCGCCCTGCAGCTTTGGCTTGTTTTTTTACTGCCCGCGTTTAACCCTGGTTATAAACTTTCCTTTTGAATCACTCTATCTATTGCTGAAAACGGCATTAAAATCCGTTGCGTAGTTTAAAAGATCCAAGCGTACAGACAGCGGGAACGACTTTGTTTTATACTGTCTATGTAAAGATAACGCCCTACTTGGTATTGGGACACTGTCTAGTGTCCGCCTGTCTAGCTCTTCGAGAATTTACCAATGGAGATGTTAACTTTGTAATCCGCAAACATTTTTTTCTGCTGATAATTACGGGGGACGAGGTAAACACGCATTGCACACACACAAATCACTCACTTTAACGATCCCGAACACTAGCTTGAAACACGCACACAGTATTAAAAATACACCGTCGTTACGCACGCTCATATGGCCAAAAATGGCTATATGGCCAGCAGAGGGGTACGTCTTGCGTTAACATCTCCATTGGTAAATGCTCGAAGGTCTAGCTACCACTTTCAAGTTATAAAATCTTTCGGTGTCCCAAATATCTAACGATGTGTTCCAACAGCTATCCTTAAGAGCTATTCTCTCCTGTTGGTAGCACTCTAGGTCTAGCGTGCTACCATCCTCAACAGCATCGATATTTGCCGACAGGAGAGATCACGGTCAAAAGCCAGCTTAGTTAAAAAAAATATTTGTTACGCTTACAGGAAGGAAGAAGAGCCTGATAAAAGTTACTTGCAACCAAACTGAACTAAACTCTCAAACAAAAATCGGTCATGTTGGATGCCAGAACAGCCAGTAAATTTTTCGTTTCATTGAGAACCTCCTACTTTTATAAAATCGGTCAAAACTACCGAACCCACGCACCTCTTTTCGCAAAAAATAATCATTTTGCATTGTATTTTCATTAAGCTATGTATTTATAGGCTTCGTTTGTGCCTGAAAAACATGTTGACTTGATTGCCTTTATAAAATTAGTAGGCATCAACATTTTAAATGTGACGCGTACAAAAACGACTGGCCTCGTTAGTCCATTCCTTTGTTTGTTTATAAATAAATATCTGTTGAACTGTAAACATATACTTTTTTTAAGTACTTACCTACTCGTTTTAAGACAGTCTAGTCGGTGTGAAACTTAGGTCTTCCAACCAAAAGGTCTAATGTATAAGTTTTCATAAAGGTCCAAAATCTTATTGAAGAGGACCTCATTATTTTACAGTGTATCTGATCTGCCTGGGGCCACCGCCACTGTCTAGCAGCTAATTGAGTAGAATTAAATTACTATAACCAATTGTAACACTTACTGTAATAGGTACGCCATAATAGGCGTAAGTAAGCCTATTATGTCGTAGTAAGGTCTTAATCATACCAAATGATTTTGACGAACGCATAGCGGTTGGTTTAACACAAGTAATGTTAATAACGTATTGGTTCAAATGACACGAGTTTTCGAGCACTGTGAGACTGAGCTCATAAACACGGTAATGTTATCTATCCATTACTGGTGGTACAGAATCAGAATTATTTATATAAGAAATATTTCATAAGAAATGTCTATACAAAAATATTTATATCAGAAATTTGTCATAGTATTGTTTGTGGATTCGGGGATCAGTCTACTCGTTTTCGTTTGCGTTTCAATAGATTGATATTTACTCGTAACTCAGTTATAAGTTTGTAATGAGTTTTGGAGTTCCTATGCCAACTTCCATATTTATCTTTATAGCAGTTCGATAGTACCATAACATTGCATTGTTATCCAATGTTTAGCTCAATAGAACACCGAGAGGTAAAGGTACAGGCACACCGCGGCGTCCAGCGTGCGATCAGATAGCGCAGTAGTATTTGTATCGACTGCTTCACACCAAACGCGATCAGAAAACAATTGAAATGTACTTAGATCGCGCCCGCAGATCGCAGGACGCCGCGGTCTGTCTGTACCTTAAGTCAAATCTAACTAGTAACATTTGATTACCCACAGACACCGGGACAGGTCAAAATAAATCAATAACGCCTGCAGGTACAAAAGATAGCATACCAATAACTTCCCCGACAGAATCATACCTCAGATATCTGGAGAACAGCCTCCTGGCAGCTCCCGTGTCGGCAATACGATGAGACGTCAGTGTACCGCTGAGCAGTAGGAAGCAGTCTGTGAAGATCCAACCAGCTCGACACCACGACCAGAGAGGCGAACTTGCCAACTGAAACCATTAGAGGAATAACTTTGAAGGTTTGAAGATTATGAGCTCTTAGCAAGTTGACGAGGCTATGAGAGCAACTTTTCTGTTAGTATCATATTACTTCAATCAGGAACATGTCCGTGTAACCTTGTCTTTGATGCAGGGCATTTATGGAATCTGCAGAACACTCAACTCTTCACTTACTACCAGCAGAGATGTCTTGTTAGGGCTCATTGGAATATTTGCAATGAACAGATTATATATTAGATAATTGGGAGGTGGCTTTACATTTTTAATTTGAGTATTATTATTTAATTATTTGATAATCTGAGATGATGAGATAAGATAAAAGAATAAAGGAGAAATATTTTTTAAGGATTAGCGAAGAAATCAAGTAATATCAGTATTTTTTTTTATATCTTATAGGCTAGCGTTTTAACCACTATATCACCTGTTGGTAAGTGATGGTGCGGTCGAAGATGGTAAGCACGCTAGGCCTAGAATGGGAACTAGCTCTCAAGGATAGCTGCCGGAACACATTAGATGTTTGGCTACAGATTTTCTAACTTGAGGGTAGCTGGCCAGGCGGACACTAGATAGTGTCCTACCACCATGCGGGGGTTGTTGGTTTCTTAACGATGTTTTCCTTCACCGGAGGGCCACTGTGAGAAGCGCACATAATTTTTTCAGATAAATTCATTGGTGCACGGCGGTTTGAACTCGGTACCACGGCATCAAAGCCGACCATTCTCCCGATTACGCCACCGGGCCCTCAAGTCATTTGTCAATTGTGAATCACTCTTATATTATCCAAAGCTTTGCAAGTAGGAAAATTTAACACCAAAAACAGTGTTCCGAAAGCTGTCCGCGTTCTAACATCCCCAACCAAATCGTCACTTACCAGAAGATGGGATAGTCGTCAAATGCTAGATTTGTCAAGGGATCTATACCCTTATAAATGCTTGCACAAGCAAGGTGCTCGCTTGATGATAAACAACTAATATTAGACCTTTTTAGGGTTCCGTACAAAAAGGGTACCAAAATAACCATATTACTAATAAATAATAATAAACAATATGTATTTATTTCTCAAAATATACAGTGGAGCCAAAACAAGTTTGACTTAACTAAAAATGATACTGATGCCTGTGGTAGATTTTGCAGAAAAACCTGTATTACAGGACACCTGGACTCCCCGCTTAGATTACAATTAGTGATTGGCATAGTTTAGCGATTACATTAATAAAAATACTACATGATTAATAAGTTCATACAATTTGATTCAAGTTAATTACAATATGTTACCTAATATTAAAATTTAGTTAACTCATCTAAATTTAATTAAACGTAGTTATTCTAGTAATAGTATAGTTTTATAATTTCTAAGCGTAATACACGTTACACTTGAGAATAACCTAAAACCATCATGATAACCGTGCCATCAATATAATGTTAGTGTGTGCATGTGTATGTATGTGTGTGAAATGTGTGATAAGATTGTTTAAATAAAACTGGCCAAGTGCGAGTCAGACTTTTGTCCCGCACACGGAGGGTTCCGAACGCCCTCTATCGAATTTCTAACGAACTTCTAACACCAACTAAGTAAACGTTAACACAAAGGTAGAATAGTATTATATAGTAGTAATAGTAATAGTAGTAATAAATAGTAATTGTAGTAATTAATATGATTAAATATCTGGTTGACCGAGCTTTGCTCGGTATTTTTTGCAACTTAAACAGACAAATATGACTCTTCCCGACATCTATTGACGAATAATAATACTATTTTTTTTAATTGAGAGCAACTGAAGGCCCATTTAGACGGGAAGAGTTTCTCGTCTCGAAGATACGATTATCGAAGGAATATAAAAAAGATTATATGTCTAAACATTCACACTTCTCGCTCTTCCACTCTGGCGACAATTGACTCGCAATAGAATATTGACAGTGTCGGTCTAAACAGAATTTTATCGTATTTCGATTCTCGCACTCAAAACGGTTCAACCCGATTGAACTTGAAAAATGTCATACGAGATCGTATTTATACAAGTCAAGACTCTCATAAGCAAGAATGTGCTTACTATACTTTTGTTGTGTAAACAAACATAGGCAATTATCGCCTAGCGATAAGTCATATGCGAATCTCGTATGATATAATCGTAGGCGAGATTTTAGTTCTTGCCTGTATGTAAACATTTTGATACGATTGTGTTATGGCGATTATTGCTTGTGATAGTAGCGTATGGTTTCTCGTAAGGAAATGTACGAGAAACTCTCCCCGTCTAAATGGGCCGTAACTGCTTTACTGACACAGTACTTCTACTCGTCCAATAGATGTCGGGAAAAGTCATATTTTAAGTTGATAATCAATAAAGTTGATTATTGAAAACACGAATAAAACAACATTTTCTGAAAATGACTCCTAGCTAGATCGATTTATCGCCCCCGAAATCCCCTGTAGGTGTACTAAATTTTATTTAATCGTTGGAGCCGCTTCCGAGATTCAGATTAAGGTAAAGACGATAGCGCCATCTTTGATGCTAGGTAGATAGCGCTGCGCTATCGTAAAAAACTTTTTTTAAACTTTTCTTTAATTTTTAACTTTGTTCTGTTCTTAGTATTTGTTGTTATAGCGGCAACAGAAATACGAGTACATCATCTGTGAACATTTCAACCGTCTAACTATCACGGTTCATGAGATACAGCCTGGTGACAAACGGACAGACAGACAGACAGACGGATGGACAGCGGAGTCTCAGTAATAGGATTCCGCTGGTATGCTTTGGGTTCGGAACCCTAAAAACTAAAAAGAAACCGACTTCAATGCCGCGCTATTAATTTACAGTACCAATTTTGAGGTGTTTATCTCCATATCTCTGGAGATACTTATCAAACCTCGATAAAATTAACATGGTACATATTACACTTGGGATCAAATCATCAAAATCGGTTCATAAACGACGAAGTTATCCGCGAACAAACATAAAAAAAAACATATATACGATCGAATTGAGAAACATCCCCCTTTTTTTGAAGTCGGTTAAAAATGTGGTAATGTATAGATAGATCATAATATCACAATTTCAGAACGGAAAAGAGATTTTCTGTTTGTTCGTAATTAAAAGACAACAATAGTTTCGTTACAGATCTTTTGACGTTGTCGATGTTCAAGGTTTAAATCTTTGCTAAGGTTGTTATAAATATGACCGCTACAGACAGACACATGGGAATTTTTGATGAACGCTGTGTTGCATTTAGGAATTTTGAATACTCTATCTTGTCTGCGTTTTTACTGAGACTTCGCTGTCCGTCCGTCCATCCGTTTGCCTATCTGTGTGTCTGTTTGTCTGTCTGCATTTCACAGGGCGATAGAGCCCTGTGAAATGCAGACAGACAACCGTAATAGGTCCTTAACCGTAATAGGTAGATACTTGACATTTTCACGAAATAATTATTACTATAGGGAATTTAACAACAAATACTGAAAACAAAACAGATATATATCATACAGAAAACGTGTTTTTTCGATGTTTTTTGCTTGAACTTATGAGCCATAATATATAGAGGCTTGAAATTTTCACAAAGTATGTATTGTAGTTTGGCCGCTATAGCAAAAAACACTAAAAACAGAATAAAATTACAAATATAAGGAAGAATAATACATACATTCCACATTTTCACTGTTCATTTTATTTAAGACCTTGTTAATACTTTTATAGGCGCAATAAAATACTGAATACTAAATACAAGAAACGTGTTTTTGCACGGGTTTTTTACTAGATCTTACAAACCGTAATACATAGAGACTTGAAATTTGCTCATAGTTTGTATTATTATGATTTGATATAAATAATATTAACTAAATAAAATTTATAATGAAAAGGGGTCCTCATACAAAAAACTTATTAGTCCGGAAAATGTTGTTCAATCGGAACCCTACGTGTGCGAGTCCGACTCGCACTTGGCCAGTTTATTTCATATTTATCTTGCGTAGTACGTATAAATACCAAGACCATCTACATTTATTATAAATACGATTAAGAAGAAACATTTAGTAATTTGGCCAGATCTCGCCCTTTGTTTCGAATTCCATCACAAGGATGTTTAAGTTTGTTTTTAAAGGATTACAAGCTCTTGCCAATTAGGCGATGTAAACAACTTCTGCCTGTAGGTATACATTTTAACCGACTTCACAAAAAGGAGAAGGTTTTGTGGTATAGGGCCAAGTGGTTTAGTGGGAGAATGGTCGGCTTTGACGCCAGATGTACCGAGTTCTGTCCTCGCCGCGCATCAATGGCGCTTTTCACAGTGACCCTTCGGTGAAGGAAAAACATCGATAAGAAACCCCATAATGGTACATGGTGGTAGGACACTATATAGTGTCCGCCGGCCAGTTAACACCCTCAAGTTAGACAATCTGTTGCCAAACATCTAATGTGTTCCGGCAGCTATCCTTGAGAGCCAGTTCCCATTCATTCCAGGCCAAGCGTACAACCATCCTCGACCGCATCATTACTTACCAGGTGAGGATAAGTTGTGGTCAAACGCTAAAAAACTTGCTTCTTCTCTTTCTTCCCTTTACATTCTATTTGCGCTTTTTGTTTGGCTTGCAATGGTTGGTTGCATTTTTAACCGATTTCACAAAAAGGAGGAGGTGCTCAATTCGACTGCATTTTTTTTGTTTTTTTTTTTTGTTCGTCAAATCTAAACCCATTTGAAAAAATATTTTTTGTTTGAGAGATTATGCCTCCCGTTTGCGGTCCCATTGAAATTTTATCGAGATATGACTATTATGTCTGGAGATATGGAGATAAACAATATAATTGTATTTGTATACTTTGATGACATGATTATAACTAGCCAGTACTTAGACTATCGCGGCGTGTGAAGTCGGTTTTTTCGTTTTGTACGATCATAAATTATTATGTAATTACTACAAGATGAAAAATGCATCGAGATCGACTAAACAACCCTTTAACTCATCAACTTATCATCGATCGTTTCGCTTCAGTTCAATAAAACGAAAGTAATCGAAATGAGTCATTCGGAGTGCGCATACGTTTCGACGGTCAGCCATGGCCGATAGACGTCATGGCAATACGCCAATAGTAATACCGAACCAAATTGAACTGTAACTGCTAATAATTAAGATTCACAGAATGTATCTGACCTTTGACAAAAGTTTAGGTATTTAGATTAAATACGTGGGTTAATTTTTACTGTGTTACTGATTTTTCTCAAGGTTACATGGAACTGATGTCGTAGCGATTTTGTGCGACCGTCTGTTTTTATATTGGGTGTCTCTAGGAGGATGAAATGTAATACAAAAATATGCAATAATCGTTGTTTTTAACCGACTTCACAAAAAAGGAGGAGGTTCTCAATTCGACTGTATTTATTTATTTCTTCTTTTTTTAATTTTTTTTTTGTTACCTCACAGTCCAACAAATCTTAACCGATTTTTTTATTTGAGAGATTATGCCTTCCGTTTGGTCCCATTCAAATTTTATCGAGATATGACAATTATCTCAGGAGATATGGAGATAAACAATATAAACAAATTTGAAACCTTGACGACATGACTATGACTAGTGGATATTTTCTCTACCGCTGCATGTGAAGTCGGTTTTTTTCGTTTTGTAAATGATCTTAAATTATTAAATAGTCAGAGTGCCTAGGGTCAGTATAAACTCACACACAGTAAATATTTTTTTTTATAAATATCTTATAGGCTAGCGTTTGACCACTATCTCACCTGTTGGTAAGTGATGATGCGGTCGAAGATGGTAAGCACGCTAGGCCTAGATTGGGACTGGCTCTCAAGGATAGCTGCCGGAACACATTAGATTAACACACAACATCTAAATAATTGGATGTAAGTATTCACTAACTCGAACAAATTAAAGTAAACGCTGATTATATATAGATAGTTTGATCAAAGTTTATCAATTTGTCAATCAAAATCAAATTGCAAACCAAATCCCGTGGTTTGACTACTATCTTGCCTGATCGTAAGCAATGATATGGTTGAATATGGTGACCATACTAAGACTAGAATACTCTGCCTCTCCAGAACTGTATGCTGCCGGAACACCGTAAGATTATGGCGGCAGAGATTTCTCCTTGATAGTGGTAAACTACTTTTTGGTAGCAAGTTTTGAAAATCGATGTAATAGCTCCTACCACCTACCGATGAAGCCACAGTTGCAGGCAAGATTTTTAGTAGGATTCGAACCGGCTACATCTCGGTTACAAATCAAGTCATCTATCTTTTACGCCACAATTAAAATAATTTTGAGAGCCCTCTTAAAATTCTTTCTACTGCGGCACGCAATATTCTAGACTGGACGACGACTAGGATCTATAGTTGAACCCACTGCCTCAATTAATGAATTAAGTTTAAGGGTATTTATTTTGATAAAAGTTATTAAGATAAAATTAAACTCGCTAAACTAAAACTTGAAATGTTTATTTCCTTCACAAGGAACCTACTCAAAACTGCTTACTATCGAAAGATCAACAATTACAGTTTATTCAAGCAAAAGTTAGGGAACGAATTTAAATTAATTTCGCTGAGTATCTTCAAATTTCACTAAATTTTGAGGTCAGTTCGTAGGCTGCTGATGGTCTCGATAACATTGTAATTGGCCAAACCACTGTGTGAACGAAGTTAGTTCGTTTAAATGTAGGAAGGATTCAAACTATTAAATGAAACAGGACACATGAGACTCAAGATCTTTTGAAGCTTAAATCTAAATCGTAAACTATTCATCACCCAAAGGAACAGAAACGATTTACATAAATAGTAGATATCAGTTTTTCGTGACATTTTTGCGGGAAAAATAACTTACAAAATGTATTTATGTGTTCATCAATGTTATAGGCTATATTTCTTTGCCAAACTTTCTCCAAATGCGTTCAAAACAAAATATGTTGTGATTGAGAAAAACTTTAAAATCAAAAATATTAGTTGGTTAGTAGGATTGTTAGTTCAATGTATATAATTATGTATGGTAACAATACCACTCTATTTAAATTTGTGCGTAATGCAAAAGGGGCTTTTATCTCTTTTTATCAATTTCTGCTAGACAAGCGAACAGTAAAAAAATGTAACATTACGAAACTCTGAAAGACGTTGTGTATCGATCGATTGTGGTAGGTACTTACAAGTCAAAGTTTCGACGGGAACCAGATTTGTTTTCAAGTAATTGAATTGTGTACTAAATAATCTAAACAGGATAGCTAAAAATATCACTTGTTTTGAATGCAAAAGAGCAACGACTTTTTCATTCAAATACAAGTGGCGAGCTTTTATTGAAATCGAGTTAATATATAGAAGGAGTTATGATTTCAAAACGGAACTCTATAACTAAGCCTCCGTTGTCCATATATACGTCTTTTTGTCTACCATAATATCATTTAAAGAACTGATAATGTTGAATGAAAATTAACCCGTCTTCCAAGGCACTGACACCGAACATCATTCTGGACCTCGGCTAATCTCTTAGCAAAATAATGTTGCTGTTTGGTGGGCAGTTTGAGTCTTACTAAGTTACCACCAGTGGTCACCAATATACAACTACCCAAGGATCACTCGTAGGATTAAGGACTAAGCTTACTGACGCAGATGGATAACAAGAACCACCCCATGGCCATGGTTGACAATGGGTATCTTTCTTATGTATTCTTCGGAATGTTTATTACATCATAAAATGACTCATCCAGTATGTGAAGTGAAGTCACCATCAAGGAGAAAATCTGCCGTTATAACCTTAAGGTGTTCACAGGCCTTGAGAGTCAGACCATTCTAGACGTGTTCGCCGTTCTCAACCACAAAACATCGTCACTGACCACGAGACAGTTGTCAAACGCTGCCTATTAAAAAGGAAAAAAAAAATACAAAAAAGAAGAATCACAAACGTATACAGCGTGATTAACACATACCTCAGTAATCCGAAGCCTATTAGTATAAGGCATGACAGCGATTGGCATGAACTTGTGAGCAACGAGCAAGGCTATGGTGGCGATTCCCCTAATGCCGTGGATGCAGGAGATCTCATCATCAGTCCCGGGGGCAACCAGCTTGTTGATCGAGCGGTACAGCGAAAACGGGGTTAGGAAGTTATCTGTAAATTAAAAAATGGTATAAATTAGTATTACAGCTTTTTCCCGCATAGGCAAACCTGTGGTATAACTTACAGAAACTCTTTCTCTCCTGACTATGACTTCATAACTCTTAAAGCAGATGTACGGAGCGTGAGCCGATATCGTGTAGAATGTTGATGTCAATTGTTTATTAAATTCATCATTATCAGCCACTTTCCGTCCACTGGCAGACATAGGCATCTCCTATGGCACACCACTGAGCTCGATCTTCAGCTATTGTATTCATTAAACCAAATTCTTGCTTATATCGCTTAAGCTCTTGCGTGTTACGTGCTGAGTTTTAGAAGTCAAAACCACAGTGTTCTGTGGGAACAACCAAAATGGCCTAAAATATCACATATTCACTTACGGCTTTAACCTTTCAGATCTCAAGTAAGTTCTTAAGGGCTGCAATTTGCATGTCTACTGATAGCTTACATGATTCCTTTTTAGTATCTCCTCCACTATCTTCATCTTTTTTTTCGGTCAGGTCAGGTTCTGGTTCATCTGTTTCTTCCTGCCCCTCCACCGATTGTTTTCGAGCAATAAAATCTTGAACTGTCGCCACCAGTACCAGAATAACGACGACGCCATAGAATGCTCTGGAAAAGAAGATATTTTATGAATGCTAGAGTGAATAACGTGGTTACTGCAAGGTTTGAAATTTCCAAAAAAATGGAGGTCACAATCTATAAAAGAACGGTTGAGGAAGTTGAATATAAAATAATTCTATTAGTTTTAAAGCTAATGAACTGACTTCACATGCCGCGCGAATTAGTTTCAGTAGCAAGTTTGAAATGTTCAGCTCCATATCTTTTGAGATACCAATCAGATCTTGATAAAATTTACTTTACAACTATATACCTATTCAAGAATAATTAAAATCGGTTTATTTTTAGTGACAAGTTTGACGTGTTTGTCTCCATTTCTCCGAAGATACACATCAGATATCATTGAATTGTATAATGGGATCAACGTGAAGATGTACCCTAAACAAAAAAAATCATTCGAATCCGTTAACAATTGGCGGAGTAATCACGTAACACATAAGCTTACAAAAAAATAAAAACATACATAGGTGAATTGAGAACTTGATCTTTATTGGAAATCAGTTGAAAAGTCAATTTAAAATTCGTCTTTAATAATACGCCTAGCCAAGCCTAGTACCTGAGGCATTAAAAAATTTGAAAAATAATTAATCAGAGCAAATGAGTCGAAAACCAAAAACTTACAATGTCAAGACAGTCGGCAGTTCAAGCCACTCATCCAAGTCGAAATCCTCATCCGTCTGACAGTCATCTTCATCTACCTTGACCTTGACGATGAAGCCACTCTTGTGCTGGTAGTGCTTTACGGCGTCCTTGATGATGACCTCGACATCCTCACGGTCACAAGGTGATGGCACGCAGACACCCCAGCTCAGCGTGGAGAAACGGGGCACAAAGTGACCTGGCTAAACAGATTTATTGAACTGCTTAGCAAATTGAAAAGGAATCTCACTCATGTCAAATACAAATAATGTATACCACCGGATTTAAAACAAGTAATATTTTAAAAAACCTTTTTAAATACAAGCTTTAACAAAACCTAGGACCAGAGTAAGTCAAGAGAAATCCAACGAGGTCCAACACGACAGGTATAACATGTGTAGCTTAGGAGTTCCATTGGCCACCTTCCTGGTCCATCATCAGATCAGCGCCATGTTATCATAATATTGCATTGTCACGCAATTTACACATGTATGCGAAATTTCAGCTCAATCGAACCCCTGGAAGTCGCTCTAAAATCAATCGCAAGATTTGTGACGGCCAAATTCGCCGTGAAGTAGAGATAAAGCTTGTTATAAGAAATACGTCTATTAGGTACGAATATAAGAACTGTTACTGAGCTTATTGCACATATTTTTAACTCTACAGATATTTTGGCATGCTTCGTGTTCCATGAACACTGATAAAAAATTGTGAATGCAAAGACAACTATGGTAGACTGCATTTTATTGTCATCGAAGATAAACATTTTTAGATCAAGATGAAATCAATATCTTCATCCTATACGCTTTGTGAAACTAACATTTACTATTAATGCTAGTTTCTCAAAGGATACCTATGAGAAGTAAAAAGATTATTTGAATATTGTAAACTCGAGCATGTCCATACATTATTCTCTAAATAATAACTCTTTGTGTTTAGAAAGAGAAACTGTTTAGAAACCGTTCGACTCCAGTAATTATAATAGTAAAGATGAAATGAATGATAATGGCACATCGTCAGCATAGTACTCATTACAATACATTGTTGCTTTGATATTAAATAATTTAAAACTTTAGTTCATTCAGTACCTAATAACAGCTTAACAGGGGATTGAAAAGAGTCGGTAAATTGATCTACCATCATGTGAGATGAATAGCTAGAAAAAGAGGGTAAAAAAGAAGATAGAGATAAAAATAGAGAGCCATATATAAAAAAGTTTATAAATAGACGAAATAAAAATATACTGTAACATTAATGTCAATTAAAGTTGACGGACAAACAATAACAGGGTAATTGTTGGCAACGAGCCGTTAAAAACATGATCGGCATTTGTTAAATTAAAATACAACAATGAAACATATTGAATTTAGAACTCAAAGAAAGCATTGTAGAGTTAACAGTTCGAATACTCTGCACTGTCGTTATTATGCATTGTTTAGGGCGAATCGAAGGTCGTAGGATCGATTCCCTCACGGGACAATTATTTGTGTTTGTTTTATTAAGTGTAATTAATTGTGTATGTGATCCACAAACAACTGTTCTGAGTCTGAGTGTAATGTGTCCGTGATTTGTATATTTATATCCCTAAATATTAAACCCAATCCAAAACTCACATCATCAACTCTGCTTCTTATCAAGCTTTTAGCCTGAGCCAAGTAAACAGGGGCCTCCAGTTCTGTATTTTCCGCCTTTACGTCTATTTTAGCTAGGCAGTACTTCCCCTGGACCTTCACTACACTTCCTGTGTCCAACTGCACTCTCGCCTTTGTCCCTAGGCACTGATCGAAGTCACCTAGCTGGATCCCGTTCCCTTGAAGAACTCCCGAGGGGACCTTAGCCGTGGCGTCGAGCACTGCAATCAAAAATTCAACATTCGTTCAACTACATTGGGACCCTGGGGGACGCTTTACACGCGAACTGAATTTATTGTGTTATTCCTTTGTGTCGAGTAAAAACTTTAATGTGTAATGGTGCGCGTATTTCATTACAGTTAATTTGGCTGTTGCGAGCAATGAGGAATAAAGAACTAAAGTCAGTGTTATTCTTTATGTTGTGCTTCAATACCGAGTATTATTCACTATAATGTACTAACGTTCTCTTATTATTACCTCACGTTGAATGCTTTAATAAATTAACTGCAAAATTATTGTTTGGTTTGCATGCATGCAAAAGTTGCATCATTTTGTACCGCAATACCACAACATAAAGTACAATGTTGTACAACACACTCTTATAATATTTATCCTGTTATAATATGATGCCCTTGATCATGCAAAGAAGTAAAAAGTTTATAACATGGACTTTTGAACAACTTCAAAACGGAGGATTTTTTTTAAACAAATCATATTTAAAGCGAGTAGCTGCGGGAGACAAAATATTGTAGGTAAGTACATATTTCGTTATTGGATTGTAATTGGAAAGAAAATCAAAAGTCGTTTAGTACATATATGATTTGCACGAAAAAATTCACGAGTGGTTCCGGTTCAGACACACACTTGACAAACGTTTATTATGCATTGTCATTGTCATTGCACTGTCTTTACTAGTTTGAAAGTAGTATAATGTAGCAGTGAAATACAAATGTTACTTACATCTACCTACACATAACATTTTTAGACTGATAATAACCGGACAAGTGCGTGTCAGGCCACGCACAGTGTAGGGTTCCGTAGGAGCCTGTTATTCAATGCAAGTCTTTACCCGTTATAAACAAGCAACTAGGTACTCCGTTTTTGTCACTTTAAAGGATTTATTCTAAGGATTTTGTATTTAGTACAAAATTATCTAACACCCAAGTTTAACGACTATTACTGCTAAACTAATACAGTTATCTTAAGGGTTGCTAATACCATTTTTCGATTGATTGAATGCTCCATTTACGAAATATTAAACTTTAAAGTGCAAATTTTTGTTCCAGCGTCCCCCCCCCCCCCTCTCTAAAAGCTAAACTGCTGGCTTGAAAAATCTGGAAAAATTCGTGATAATAGTGCATTTTATGAACTTTAAAGGAAAATTATAGCGGTTAACCCTTAGTAGCCTGATTTACGAAAGTGATTTATTTTTAATATTACTGTGTTTGGTCAAAGAAATCAAAAAAATCACAATATTATACAACAGTAAAATATGTACAGCCACCCTATAAAAAAAACGAATAGTAATGTGAACATTCGGTTTAAAAGATTGGTATCAAAATTGAAACTCTAGGTTATTAAGGGTTAAGTCATTTTAAAAGACCTATTCAACGATACCCCACACGATGGGGTAAACGATGAAAAAAAAATTCACCCCCACTTCTCATATAGGGGAGCTACCCTAAAAAAAATATTTTTCAACATTTTATTTCAGCACTTTGTCGGCGTCATTTATTTACATACCCCCACAAAATTACAGCTTTCTAGTATTAACGGTCTCTTAGCAAAACCTCGGACAGACAGACAGACGGACATGACGAAACTATAAGGGTTCCTTGTCAGGACTACGGAACCCTAAAAACGTATGTTGTAAGGTATATAGTTTTTTATTTATGTTTGAAGCTATTGAGGTTTAAATAAGATATCTGAGAGCTGCAAAACCCATTTTTATTTTTTTTACTGACTAACTAAAAGGAGGAGGTTCTTAGTTCGCCTGTATGTATTTTGAACTGATTTAATTCTTTTTTCATAGGTAGGGATAATCTTCAAGGTGGTTCCATTTAAATTTAATCCAGATCTGATAATTATCTCCAGAGATATTATGATGTTAAAGTTCTCAAACTTGCTACTGAAACTGACTCGCGCGGCATGGCAGTCGGGTTTTTAGTTATTAAACTATCGTAATTATTTATTTTACTTCAAAACTCCATTACTAAAAATTACTATGTTACTTATTAGGTGAATGGGGTGGTGCAAAAGTTAATTTAAATGTTTATTTCTTGTATGAAAGCGAAAGATGTATCTTAGAATCGTAGCATGTGGAAAGAAGTTGAGTCTGCCTACCCAAAGGGAAAGAGGCGTGATTTTAATGTATTTCTCGTTTGGATAGATTTACATACTTTTATCTGTATTATTAATAAATCAAAAATGTGTGGTATCTATTGGCTGGATACGTAAGCCTACCTATCGCGGTACGCTCGCTTGAAAGTAAGCCGTAGTTATATACCTATCAAAAAGTGTGAAACATCTCTTATTCGAATTTTTACAATTATGCGAGACATTGCACTTTGCTATATATGTATATTGAATGTCACATTCACTGTAATTTGCTAAGGCATTTATTGTAATAATCATTCAATGACTGACAAAACGATAGTACCGCCCCAGGCGGTCTAGCAAATGTCCCCATGCAACTGCAATTTTTTTTCACCGACTTCAAAAAAAGGAGATGTTTCTCAATTCGACAGTATATATATATTTATATATATATATATATATATATATATATATATATATTTTATATATTTTTTTGTTTATGTTTGTTCGCGGATAACTTCGTCGTTTATGAACCGATTTTATAAGTATCTCCAGAGATATCGAGGTAAACATCTCAAAATTGGTACTGAAAATGAATAGCGTGGCATTGAAGTCGGTTCTTTTTTAGTTTTTAAACGATATTATTTATCATAATTACCTATCCGTACCTATCAGTCATAACTCATGAGCCTCTCCCAATTCAGGCTACGCAACATTTTTGATACGGCGAATATACCATACGAGTATTTAACATGTGATAAATAGAAGTATATTATAATATTTGTTATAGTTAATCTTCGATCTACTAAATAAACTTCATTGGTCAAACCTAGGTTTATTGCGGATATATGATTTTTTTTCACATAGCATCAGTTAACAAATCTCTGAAATGCTGCCAATGTAAATAAATAGCAGCAACATGCAATCATAACCTATAATAAATAAATTATATCTCACATTAGTTCAACGGCATGAAAAATACTTTCATGAATGTTATAAAAGAAAAATATAATTGCTACACTTACTATTTAAAGCCCATAATTTCGTTCCACGCAGTTGCCGCAGCAGAATCTGGCCGTGTCGCCTACATTCCGGGTTATGAATACGCGAAAAATTCGGCGCAAAGGTCGGGAAAAATGCATAGAAGTCGTCAAATTCACTTTTCAACAAGTTTCGTCTATTTAAAGCATCTGTCACCTGTTTGAGATACCTCTCTTCTCTACTGTCAGATACTTTGTCACCTGATGATTTATCTTTTTTCTTATGATCTTTGTGATGCGATTTCGTTACTTGCATCTTTTCGAATTCAGTGTAGTCGAAAGACCTAGCACTGTCTTTATATGCATTAGGTTTCTCAAAGTCATATTTGATGTCTTTTTTGAGTTCTGGAGCCTTGAAAATGTCTTTGTGATCAGTTTGATCCTTTTTTGGTTCATGTACATGTTTTTTGTCCTTAATATCTTCATGACTTGGACTCTTATCACCTTTCTCTAGTGGTTTAGCTTTTAATTTTTCTTTGTCCGTTTCTTTGGGTTTTTTGATTGGATCTTGTTTTGGTTTATCTTCGGCTGAGTCAATTTTTACATCTTTATTATCTTCTCTCTTTATTTGTATTGGCTTTTCTTTGGCTTCAGGTTTTATGTTTTCACTTATTTTGACAGGTTGTTCCTCTTTTTTTGTTTTTGCCATAGCTTTGCCGTCTTTTGGTAACACGTCTTGTTTCTTTACTTCTGATTCTTTGATTTTTTCTTTCTCTACCTTTTTCAATTCTTCAAGTTTAGGAGGACTTTTCTTCTGAATTTCTATACTTTCCTCTGAAGATGGCAAAGCTTCGTGTTTTTGGTCTTGCTTTAGGTTTTTTTCTTCGGTTTTGACGGGTTGCTTTTTGATATTCAATTCTTTTTTGTCTTTGATTTCCTTTGATGGCGTTGGTGATTTAGTGAGAACTATTTTCAAGTTCCTTTCTTTTGTTTTAACACTGTCCTCATTGTCATCGTCGTCATCATCGTCATCATCGTCTTCATCATCATCGTCATTAGCATGACTCTTTTTACTATCTTTAACTGGTAGATTTTTAACTTCTACATGAAGTTTTGTCTTTTGATTTAAATCTGTTTTAGCATTTTTTAATTTATGGCTTGGTTTTATATCCAGTATTTTAAATAATTCATCAATATTGTCCAATCCTTCATAATTATCATCATCTTTACTGTCGTCATCGTCATCATCATTGTTCTTTTTATAAAGAATTTCTTTTTTTGAAAGTTTTTCTTCTACTGATTTTATTTCTTTAGGTTTCGACAATGGTGATGGTATTTTAATGTCAGATACTTTAGTTTTTATCAAAGTTTTAGAGCTTTTGACATCATCTTTGTCATCATTTGTTACCTTGTTGGTGTCAGCTTTTTGATTTTTCACAGCCAGTTTTGCCGGTAAACTTTTGTTAATGTCAACTTTAAATTTTACTGGTGACGTCTTTTTTATTTCAGTTGTCTTCGATAATGTAGTCGATGCACTGTTTTCTTTACTGTCATCATCATCATCGTCGTCACCTTCGATATATTCATCGTCTTTATCCTCACTTTTCTTGTAAATACTGGACTTTGGTTTACTCACATCAAGCTTTTTTTTCACAATCGATTCCGTTTGAACTAACTTATTATCGTTTGTAAATTCCTGTCGAAAACCTGTTTGAATTTTGGGAAATTGCAAGTCATCATCGTCGTCATCATCTTCGTCGCTTCTCACATCGTATTTGTGTGTCGTTTTACTTTCAGTGGCCTTATCACGCACGGCTTTTTTCGGGTCATCATGTTTATGTTTATCACTGTCAGTTTTAGCACTATGCACTTTTTGACCGACCTTCACATCACAATTTTCACATATTTTCGTGTCTAGCTTGGTACTGTCGTGGGATTTGGGCAAGTCGCGTACGCGGAATGCGGTTATCACTGTAGCTAATATAGGTAAGCAGATTATAATTAGAGCTAGCGTCCGTCGGTCGTGCGCCATGGTAGACGCTCGTGGCGCTCACCGCGCCATTCTCGTTCAACTGACACGTTTCTCACCCACGATCCCTGGCGTTTATTTGCAACACTCATTGAATTCGTGGGATTTCATTGATGATTCTCGGTCTAGGTTATGGGTTAGTTCGAGCAGATATTTAGTCGGGATAGGTGCGTATATTGCCAGGGGTTAATGCTAGTGTACTGAGGAACGAGCTCGCCGTATGGCAGCTGTCCAAGAGTGGTTTAAAAATAGTGCTGTTAAGACGATTGTCCGCCGCGCGGGCTGATTTGATGATAACGTTGTCCACGGTGACGGATCGGATTTATTTCAGTGTTCGGATTTTTATACGTTTCAATATTCCATATATCTTTTTATAAAAATATATTGCAAATCAAATTGGAATTCCGTCATAAACTCATAATTATAAAAAAATTGACAGCTACCTTTGTCGATAGTAACTATTTGCATGTAAATATATGCTGTTTGTATGCAAAAATGTGTTTCGTAAATAAAATAATACAGTTCATTTTGTCTTATAGAGTGCAGCATTATTTGATAGGTTTTTAATATGTTTATGAGAGTTATAGGTATTTAAGGATAACATAAACTTTACTTTGATACACCTAGTCCAATCGTTAAGTAGACTACTAATGTAGGACTGGACTATTAACACAGAAAAAATAATAGTAAACATACTATTAATAGATTCACCGATAGAAAAGCATTCAGTCTTAGATAATGTAGGTATACACATCGTATTATCTAAGCATGCAGTGCCTTTCTACCAGCTAATAAAACTACTCGTTTAGCGTATTACATCAAAATCGTTTTTTTTAACCTATTTCACAAAAAGGAGGAGATTTTTCGTTTATTAACCGAATTTGAAAATTCAAAACGTACGTTTCCCTTTTGATCTCATTGTAATTTTATCGAGATCTGATAAGTATCTCCTGAGATATGGAGAAACACACGTAAAACTTAGTACTGAAAATTACTAGCGCATCATTTGGTAACGGTTGGATTTGTTTTGTGAATGATCTTTAATTATTCTTTGTATAAAAATATTAAATATAAACAACTCAAATAGTTTTAATGTGAAGTTTTATGAGGCAATTATAGTTCTCTCAATTATAAATTTCAGATTAATACCAAGTTTTTTTGTTCAGTTTATGATACATGTAAGACACTTAATGATATAATTAAATGACATAAACCATAGCACTAACAAATCTGAAGACCATAATTTCGTGTAAGAACGTACTGAATCGAAGTTCTTATTAAAACTGTAGCTATCTAATCATTATCATATTATATATGTATATGTATGTATGTTAAAATGTTAGTAACTATTTTATTACTATATTTTAAAGCCCTTGATTTTTCCTTTTCCCATAAAGTGGGATGAAAAGTAAAGTGTATCACTCGGTCGCAACGTTATTTTCTTTTAGCTGGCGTTTTGAATCCCTCGCTACGCTCTTGAGTCGAAATAGCGGCCTCAAAGAAAATACTACGTTACCTACACCCCCGAAATACAATCTACTATTAAGGTACACGGTTCATCTGTCATCCAATTCAGATAAGTAGCATTTATTACGCTGTGTTTAGCAGCTACAGTGTGGTTAACATTTTTCACAAACTACGTTCATTCAACACAAAGACAATCGAATCCACAGTCAAATTTTTCATCTAATACTATAAGAATCTTTGTCCTAACATACTGACTGACTGACTGACAGACAACGCACAGCCTAAACCGCTGGTTGTACAGACTTGAAATTTGGAGGGTATATTTGTCTTAGTACGTAAGCGTGTATTAAGAAAGGATTTTCCAAAATTCACCCCTTAAGGGGATGAAATGGGGTTCATATGGAGAAACAAGATTAGATAGTCTTTTCTAACCGAAACTTCACACAAGTGCTTCAGTAAATAAATTATATATAATAATTTATAATAATTATTATATATTAAAATAAATTATATTAATACCCATAATCACATCAAATATCCGTGGAATATTTTAAAACATCATGCCTTCTCTTAAATACTTAGGTAGTAGGTAGGTAGTCGGTATCTATACCTACCTACTTAAAAGTTAAAAATAAATTATAAGCAAAAAATATTTTTAAAAACAAGCTTTTATCTGGGACAATGAACTAAAATGTTAAAAATAAAGTCTAGTAAGTATTTGGCGTGTAGGCAATTACCTATATTCTTAAAAGCTTGAAGCACTACCCGTTTTTCAGGCTAGGTAATTACTATACTTCAGTGCCTCAAGCTTTTAAAAATATAGGTAAGTACCTACACGCCAAATACTTACTAGAATTTATTTTTAACATTTTAGTTCATTGTCCCAGATCAAAGCTTGTTTTTAAAAATATTTTTTGCTTATAATTTATTTTTAACTTTTAAGTAGGTAGGTATAGATACCGACTACCTACCTACTACCTAAGTATTTAAGAGAAGGCATGATGTTTTAAAATATTCCACGGATATTTGATGTGATTATGGGTAAAGTGCTCTTCAAGGAAAATCAATTGACTCGGTGGGGCTATGTTGCTTTATAACAGAAATGCCATGGCCACCTTACAGCTTCATCATCAGATCCTGGCTATCATTTAAGTGTAAAGTGCTCCTCAAGACGAATCATTTGAGCCCAAACTCGGTAGAGTTACGTTGATTTATCACAGAGATGCCGTGGCCACCTTCCAGCTTCATCATCAGACCCTGGATATTATCTAGGTGTAAACTTCTCTTCAAGATTTATCAATCGAGCCCAAACTCGATAGAGTTACGTTGATTTATCACAGAGATGCCGTGGCCACCTTCCAGCGTCATCATCAGACCATGGATAACATCTAGGTGAAAGGTTCTCTTCAAGACGAATCAATCGAGCTCAAACTCGGTAGGGTTATGTTGATTTATCACAGAGATGCCGTGGCCACCTTCCAGCTTCATCATCAGACCATGGATAACATCTAGGTGAAAGGTTCTCTTCAAGACGAATCAATCGAGCTCAAACTCGGTAGGGTTATGTTGATTTATCACAGAGATGCCGTGGCCACCTTCCAGCTTCATCATCAGACCCTGAATATCATCTAGGTGATAAGTTCTCTTCAAGACAAATCAATCGAGCCCAAACTCGGTTGGGTTACGTTGTTTTATCATAGAGATGCCGTGGCCACCTTCCGTCTCCATCATCAGACCAGCTCCATGGTACCATATTATTGTATTGTCACCGAAGATACGAGTACATAAGTACACTAAATTTAAGTCCAATCGGACATCGGGAAGTGGGTCTAATTTAGCTTCCAAGATTCCACCCGAACAAACATAGTGACATACATACATACATACATTGCAAGTTACATAAAAGCTTGTAAAAAATAAGTAAATATATGTTTCAGGTTTTTTTTATATTCCACCCCTAAGAGGGTGAATGGGGTAACAAAGTGTGAAAATCAATATTGTTTCGGATTGCACTGAAATTCGGCATGCAGATGCATGTTATTACGACGTTAGTTCCCTCTGAGAAAGGATTTTCAAAAATTCACCCCTGAAGAGGATGAAACGGGGGTTCAAAGTTTGTATGGAGAAACAAGATTAGATAGTCTTTTATATTTGACACTTAACACAAGTACTTAAGTAAGTAAATACGTGTTTCAGGCTCTTTCGAAATTCCACCCCTAAAACGGTGAAGTGGAGTAAAAAATTCTGAAATCAATATTGTTTCGGATTGCGCTGAAATTCGGCATGCAGATAGTTATTTTGACTTAGGTAGCCGCTAAAAAAGAATTTTTCAAAATTCACTCTTCAAGGGGATGAAGCGGGGGTTCAAAGTTTGGATAGTCATTTTATTTGACATTTCACACAAGTACTTCTGTAAATAAATAAGTGAACACGAGTTTCAGACTTTTTCAAAATGCCACCCTAAGAGAATAAACTGGGGTAACAAAGTCTAAAAATTAATATTGTTTCGGATTGGGCTGAAATTTAGAATGCAGATAGTTTTTTATTATTATTATTATTATTGATTATTTTTATTTAAAAAATCTCTCGTTACCGAGGAAAATATAACGATCGCGGGCTTTTGGCCAAACGATAATTATTTTATAAGTTATTGTTCTTTACATAAAAATTTTCGAACAATTCTGCAGGTGTTAAGTATGACTGCTTTTTGTAGAAGAATGAAAGTGAGCTTATGGATATTTAAGGTTTCAAGGCTGGTAAACAGTGAGTTGGGAATGACGCCGGTTGATGAAATTATAATAGGTATTGTTTTTACTGTTTGTACTCTCCATTGGGTTTTTTATTCTATGGCTAAATCTGTATACTTGGCTAGTTTTTCAGTATGTGTTGTTGTTAGATTGTGAGTGTTTGGGATTGCAATGTCGATGAGAAACACAGCTTTATTCTTTTTGTCGAGTAGGGTTATGTCCGGTCTATTGTGGTGGATGGTTTTGTCTGTGATAATGGTTCGGTCCCAGTATAGCTTGAATTCGTTTGACTCTAATATGACTTCCGGTGTGTATTTGTAGTATGCTACTCTATCTGTTATAAGTTTGTGTTTGAAAGCTAGGTATTGGTGAACTATTGCCGCTGCTTGGTCATGTCGGTGTTTATAGTCCGTCTGTGTGATAGACCTGCAAGCCCCGGTGATGTGTTGGATAGTTTCGGAGGCACTATGGCAGTGTCTACAGAGGTCAGTGGTGAGTGTAGTGTCTTTTATTATGTGTTTCCTGTAATTTCTAGTGTCCATGATTTGGTCCTGAATAGCGAGCATAAAACCTTCCGTCTCAGGAAAAAGTTCTCCACGCTTCAACCATGTGTTAGAGGCTACTTTATCTACGTTCGGGTTAATTAAATCACGACGATGTCTGCCGTGTAATGATTTGTGTAACCAATTCTGCAGTTTTTGTTCTGGAGACACTAGTGCTTCATTATTTTGAGTTTCGTGGTCATTGAGGTTCAATGGTGTTAATTTAAAGTCAGCATTCACTATGGCATCGTGTAAGGGTGATTGTGAAGCTTTTTGGTAAAAGAAGGTTCTTAGCGTAGTTATTTGTTTATTATGCTGGTTTTTAATATCAATGATTCCTCTTCCACCTTGTATTTTGGGAAGTGTTAGTCTTTCTACGCAAGAGCGTGGATGGTGTTTCCTATATTTTGTCATTGTTGTATTAATAACGCGCTGTAGCCTAATTAAATTGGATTGGGACCATTGTATAATACCAAAAGAATATGTAAGTATAGGGATGGCAAAGGTGTTTATAGCTTTTATTGTATTACGGGCGTTAAGTTGGGAGTTAAGGATTTTATGTAGCCTGCTTTTAAATTTCTGCTCTATAGTTGTTTTGGTCTCTTTCAGGTGAATTTGTTTAGTTTGATAATAACCAAGGTATTTGTATCCTGAGGCTGGATCTACGGGATCTATTTGTTGACCGTCCATCAACTGATAAGTGCTTGGTGTTATTTTTCCTTTGTGAATTGATAGTATTTTACATTTATCGATGCCGAACTCCATTTGAATGTCTGCTGAGAATCGTTGTGTTATGTCGGCCAGTTTGTGGATATCTGTCAAAGTACTGCTGAATAATTTGATATCATCCATGTACATTAGGTGAGATAAAGTATGTGTTAAAGTACTCTTGTGTTTTATTTTGAAGCCTTTGTTAGAGCTGTTGAGTAGGTTGGATAACGGGTTAAGAGCTAAGCAAAACCAGAGGGGGCTCAAGGAGTCACCCTGGAAAATGCCGCGTCGAATGGGTATAACTTCAGTTTCTAATGTAGTATTTCTTATATTCAATTTAATCATAGTCTTCCAGTTAAGCATGGCAGATTTTAGGAAGCTTACTATTGTTGGATGAATTTTATAGTGTTCTAAAATGTAAATTAACCAGCTATGTGGGACGGAATCAAAAGCTTTTTTGTAGTCTATGTACATGGTATATATATTTCTTTTCTTGACGAGGGCTTGTTTTGAGGCTACTGCGTCTATTGTTAATTGTTCCTTACATCCCTGACTATGTCTGCGACATCCTTTTTGTTCCTCTGCTAATAGGTGGTGTGTCTGGGTGAGACGACAAATTAATTCGCTAATGCATGAAGTTATTATTTTGTAAATATTTTGCAAGCATGTTATAGGTCTGTACTTAGCAGGGTTTTTAGGATCAGAGTTGTCTTTCGGGAGCATATAAGTTGTTCCTAAAGTAATGTAGGCAGGCATGGTTTCGGGAGACTGTATGAATGTATTAATATGATAAAGCAAAATGGGATGTAGAGAGGTGAATTTTTTATACCAGAAATTATGTATTTTATCTGAGCCTGTAGCTTTCCAATTGTATGTTTTACCTACGATTGTTTGTAGCATATCTAGAGTAATATTTTCATATGTCATATCCGGGATATTGAGTATATTTTGCGCGTCTTTTTTAATCCAGCTGTTTTCATTGTGTACTTTAGGTATTGACCAGATGTCACTCCAGAATTTATGAAAACTTTCAGCATTTGGTAGGTCAGTTATTGTACTATTGTTTTCGTTTTCTGATAGTTGTCTATAAAATACTTTTTCATTATTGTTGAATAGTTTGTTTTGTGTTTTTCGTTTAGATGTTTGTTTGTATCGTCGTAAACGGCTTGAGAGTGCATTCAGTTTTTGTTTTAGAGTGTCCATAAAGTGTTCTAGTTCTGTGTTTTCCGCTTCGTGTTGAGAGTGTATTTTATAGTTATTTTTTATGACATCTATATGTACTTTTAATCGCGAGCTTTGGTTTCCCTTCATATATTCTGTTAACCTACCTATCTTTATTCTTAGATTTTCTATTCTTGTGGTCAAATGCTTTTCCCATCTAGGTGTTTTGTCTCTATTTGTTTGTTTATTAGTTTCGTTTTTGATCTGTCCTCCGTTTTCTACTACAGCGGTGTATGCGGCACAATAGAGTGCTGTTTGAACTGATTGGAAGTTAAGATCATCTTTTAGATAGTTAGGTAATACGGTTCGGTTTATGAAATTTGTTATAGTCAAAAGTTGTTTTGTAGGATTCTGCCGTGGTATTGAAGGACGGTTTGTAGGCTCAGTATCCTTAAAATCATTTAACGTTTTTAAGAAAGTATTCTCAATTGTATTCTGCTTTTCCAAAGATATTTGTGTGCACAACAATGTCAGCGGCTCTACAACGTCTGGCGGTCTCGTTTGACAATTTTCGTCAGCCATTGTGTTCGCAGTATTATTTGATGGTAGTTCATCTGTGTTGTTGAGGACTTGAAAGTTCGTAGTTTCTGTTTGCACTTGCGTGTTGAGTATCGGTATGGAACTGTTTGACGGAGAAATTGTTTCTGGTTGAGATTCTATAGTAGTTATAGCTAATTCAGAAGATATTTCGTCTCTGATTTGTTGTAATCTATCACTTTTAATCAATTTGTTATGTATGATAACTCTGCGCTGATCAGCTATCCGTTGTTCAGATACGTGTGCTAGTTCTGGGTGTTCTTCAATAACTGCTCTATGTAGTGGCTGTCTGTAGGCTGATTTATTTGTTTCTATGTTTGTAATTTTGTAATAGTTCCGAATTATCGTTTCATTAAATTGGTTTGTCCATCGCATTCTTTGAGTTGTTTGCGTTGGTATGATTGTATGGTTTGACATTGATGTGCTGTTCTCTGTTGTTCTGTAATTTTGGCTTAGTGTATGGTCGATGTGTTTTTCTGCCTCTCCTCGAATCTCGTTGATTTGTTGTGTTGTCAGTAGTTTATTGCGGACTATTGCCCGTCTCTGATCGCCTATCCGTTGTTTGCTAATGTCCATTTCTGGGAACTGTTCGATAAATTTTTGATGCAAATCTGTCAAATAAGAACTTGAGTCGGATTCTAGTGACGTTAATATGAAGTACGTGCGCAAGATAAAGATGTTCATATCTTGAGTCCATCTCTTGCGTGCACGTGGGGCAGCTTTGGCGGGTGCAGGATTATTGACTAATGTCACCTGCACAACGTCCTCAGCCGTTGTTGATGTTGAACTATTTTCATTAAAATTTGCTCGATTGCAATTATCTATATCGTAAGTCTGATCAAAATCCGTATGAGAAGCATTGGTCGTTTGACAGTTAATCGATCCCGCCCGGAGATTCATCTCGCCCCTGACCACGGGGAGTTCTTGCCTACTGTCATCGGCATCACCCCCGGAGTCGCCGGGCACTTGGGGACATTGTATGGTTGTACTCATCATGCAGCTAGGGACAAGAAAAACTCATGACGCACCTTGGTCCCGTGCGTATGAGTATGCAGTGAGCTGTCTAACTAAGCCCGTGGGCGCCGCCGTTGGTATCTAGCCTAGGTACTCTTCCGCCGCCACCCAGAAATCACCATCCCGCATTAATGGCGATTGTTCCATATAAGCCTCAGAAGGGCTAATGTGCCCAAGAGCCTTAGCATGGCTTATTATCCTAACTTAATCCATCTTAGATAGAAATAAACCCTCTATCTATCATCCTATACTGTCACCATAATATTTTGTTCTAAATTTTGCCATTCGGTTTCCTTTTCACCACTTACCATCGTTATCATCATCTCTAATTCCTAAGTTTGCGTCTTTCCTATGTTTTCTAACCAATACGGTTTTTAATTGTCACTTAACATCGCTACCCTCATCTCTTATTTCCACTTATGCTCTTTCTATGTTTACTACTAAATCAATTTACTCGTCGTCACTTACCATCACTATCATATTTACTTATTACTCATCGTCACATACTATCTCTATCATCATCTCTAATCCCACTAATGCCTCTATTTTATGATTACTAACCAAGATTAGTACTCATTGTCACTTACCATCGCTATCATCATCTCTTAGTCCCTTGTGTCCCTCCTTACCCAGTCGTACTTTTCGTTACTCACCATCGCTGTTACCATCGTTTTAGTCACACCGAAATATTGAGCCTCAGTATAGGATTAAGCCGAGTCTTCGGCTCCTCTCGTTCTATTCTTATTTGCTACCCTATTTCTAACCTCCTCTACACCTCCTTCTCTTCTCCTCCCCTACCTACCCTTAGCCGTTTAAGTTTCAATAGTAATCGTTGCCCGCCCCCCACGTGGTCTGGTGTTCGACTCGGACGTTAGGTAGGATTAAGGGGGGCTTATTATTATTATTATTATGACGTTGATATCCGCTCAGAAAGGATTTTCTAAAAATTCCATTTTTCGAAATGGGGTAGGTAACAAAGTCTGAAAATTTGGGTTTTTCGGGTTCAATAAATATGAATCCCGAATTGCCTTAGTCACACGATAACACGAAAACCGGTGAACTGATTTGGCTAATTCTTTTTGGATGTCTTTAACGATAGAATCGTTTTTACTAAAGAAAAGTTTTTTGTAAATAAAAGAAGTTTTTAACGCGGGCGAAGCCGCGGTGCACTTCTAGTGTATTATAATTGTCTCATATGATTTTAAATGACACTATAAATATTTTTATCTTATTACGGTTCATTTTTAAAGTATATTTGCGGCGGAAGTTCCACTAAGCCTGGGGAGGTACAGGTTTAATTCTATTGACGATTTATGAAACTCATAAACTCCACCGCAGTCGGCGACGCGCCTGAAGTAGCGCCTCTACTAATTTAATTAAAACTGACGTGAGAGCGACGAAGCGCGTTGCTAAAGCTTTTAAATAGGCGTCACTGTTTTAATGCTTTTCGAATTCGAAATGAAGTTATCCGTCAGAAAACCAAAGTTATCAACATAGATCAAAGGATTAGCAAGCTGAAGTGGCAGTGGGCTGGTCATATCTGTCGTTGAAGCGATAACCATAAAGTAGACGTATCTTAGCGTGGAGACAACGGCTCGGTAAACGTATCGTAGGGCCAGCTAGATGGACCGATGATATACGCAAGCTGGCTTGCAGCGGTTAAAAACAAAGAGCTTAAGATCGAGCTCAGTGGCGTGCCATAGGAGAGGCCTATGTCCAGCAGCGGACAGAGATTGATGATAAGCTTTTAAATTTACATTAAGTAAGTAGGTACTCATACCATAGTTTAAAAAAAACACTCATACGTGTATGAGTACTACCAGGGATTGGAACTTCTTGTATGAAGCTTTGTTTCCTCAAAGGTACCATCTCGGCACGGTAATATAGATAACAGTATAGTACAGTAATAACAATATAATATACCTACAAATATCTGGCCAAACCTTTTACAATGAATCCAAATAAGACTGGACATAGTTCGCTAAACCTACAATCTAAATACCATCGCCTCAGACTAGCACGATTACCTATATGAAAGACAGCATCTTCACTTTCCATTAGGTGAAATGATGATTTTCCATCAAGTTCTGCTAGTAGTGGTACCACCCACCACTTTGCCAAATAATTTTCAGTCGTGAAATAGGAATGAGTTTTCGGTTGAAATGGCAAGGTATCCATTGAAATTACAGGGCATGTGAGACTCGACATCTTTATGTCTCAAAGTAACAGGCGCAGTGCAGTGACATGCAAAATTCTGGCAGTCCAGAATTTTGCATGCTGATGTATCTGTAATAGGTCCTCGCTTACTACCAGGCGGGCGTCCTATTACCTTTTACCATAAAAAAAATGTTCATTAAAAAAACTCGCAACGTTATATTAAAACATAACGAGTATGTTAGCAAATAGGTTACTAAGTTCATAATCACAAATAACAATTATGCAATTACTTAAATATACGCTGAAAAAAAAGTTGGTTAAAGGTTCCTTCTTTTAAGGCTCCACCGAGGCTTTTTTACCGACTTCAGAAAAAAAGAAGCAGGTTCTCAATCCGCCGAAATATTTTTTTTATGTATGTTTACTCGAAAACCGATTTAGAAACTTATTTTTTTGTTTGAAATGGTATACTTTCCAAGTGGTCCCACAAGGCTCCGTCAATTGTGAACCGATTCAAATGATTATTTTTAACCGACTTTAAAAAAAGGAGTTTTCGCAATTTGACCGTATATATTTTCTTTATTTTCGTTTGTTCGCGGATAACTTCGTCGTTTATAAACCGATTTTGATGATTCTTTTTTTGTTAGAAAGGAAATATCTCAAGGGTGGTACCGTAGTAATTTCATCATTCAGATCTAATAAGTATCTCTAGAGATATGGAGATAGACACCTTAAACTTGGTACTGAAAATTAATACCGCGGCATTTGAATTCAGTTATTTTAGTTTTTTAACCGACTTCAAAAAAAGTAGGAGGTTTCTCAATTCGACCATATATATATATATATATATATATATATATATATTTTTTATGTTTGTTCGCGGATAACTTCGCCGTTTATGAACCGATTTCGATTATTCTTTTTTTGTTCGAAAGAAGATATCCCAAGTGTGGTACAATGGTAATTTTATCGAGGTATAATAAGTATCTCCAGAGATATTGAGATAAACATCTCAAAATTGGTACTGAAAATGAATAGCGCGGCATTGAAGTCGGTTGTTTTTTAGTTTTTAAACGATATTATTAAACGATCTTATTATTTGGTAGGGTACATTTTCAAGGTGGTTTCTTTGAAATTTCATTGAGATATGATAAGTATCTCCAGAGATATTACTATACACGTCTCAAACTTGCTACTGAAACTAACTCGCGCGGCATAGAAGTCGGTTGTTTTAGTTCTTAAACTATCTTAATTATAGTTTCAACAACAAGTGTAGTTAATCGCAGGCATCTTAACAACATTTAGAAACGTAGCGCCCTTGTCACGATATCGCAATAGTTGATTAGAATTAGGACTGATACACTAAACTAACGTATTGTATTTTAATTCAATAGTACTAGCTGAATTCTCGACGTGCCAACCTAGACCTTTGTGAGGTCCCCAATTTGTAGGGCCCGGGGTGAAGGATAATGCTTTTATTTGCCATTTGTTTGTATACTTTATAGCCCTAATTTTTCAAGAGCTGAAGAAACATTAGATTAGACGAAGCTAAGATGAAGTCGAGACGTTATTTTTATTATATAAGGGGGTCTGTATACCTACTTATTGTACAGGGTTGTTAAAAAAGACGTTCAATTTGTTTTAGGTGATCTTGAGAAACTGTTTTATTTAGAGAGAGAGAAGAAGGAAATTTATTATGTGGTTTTCCTACCTATAATTTATAGGACTGTTTTTTTCGATTCTAGACGTCATAAGCCGAAGGAATGTGTGCCAAAAGGTGCAGGTTTTTACACAATATAAACATTTTGCTCAAAAAAAATGATTTATTACATTTCTCATATGTGAGTCATGACTATAACCAGATGTATAAGATTTATATATATTAATAACCTTTGTTCAACTTCGATGGTCTTTGTGGTACAATAGTCCCGCCCTACCTGTTTTCCTTAGCATTTTTGCTAACTGGTTGCCCATAGTAAACATATTTTTATACATATTAAGCAGTGAAAGCATATATTTGCGTTCACTGTATTTTAGAGGTATATTATATAACTTAACACATGTTTGTATTTAAAACGTACTTTTTATTATTTACAAAAAGTACTTATACAAATAATCATAATCCATCTAGAAACTAACTTGAGTTTTATTTTTTTGTACGATTAACAGTTAATGAATTGGCCTGAATTACAAATTAATTTTATGAAAAAATGACATGTTCCTTGGGACTTTGCCTGCTATAAATAGAAGATACTTGTAAAAAAACATCACGTATATGTGTTAATTCGAGTATTGTTTTAGACAAAACAACATATATACATCCGCCTATGTAAAGACAGTCAAAAGCATCCTATTTATTTGCTCTATTGTAGTTATTGAACGTTTTTTTTAATATCTGGCAGGCTAGCGTTGAAACACTATCTCGCCTGGTGGTAAGCGATGGTGGTAAGTGGTCCAAAATGATGAAACGCTAGGCCTAGGATGACGTGACTCTCAATGGATGTGTGCTGCCGGAACACCGTAAGGCTATACCGGCAGATGTTGTCCTTGATAGTGGTAAGGGTTCCGTACCCAAAGGGTAAAACGGGACCCTTTTACTAACACTCCGCTGAACGTTTAGGTAAACGTCCATAGATGGCGTTATATTGAAATGCTGATCCCTAACACCTTTGTGTTAACTTTAACTTAGATATTAGACGTTAGATGGCGTATATTTACGTATATTATAAGAAATAAAATGTTTATAATTATTATTTTTTGCTGGCGAAAAATGATATTGTATTTTTTGCTCGATCTTATTAACATACTGTAATATGGTACGAACCCTACGAGTGCGAGTCCGACTTGCACTTGGTCAGTTTATTTTTATTCTTAGATAATTAGGTCAAAATTTTCGACATTCGTATAGCTCACACGCAGGTATAGGTAGGTAGGTAGGTATATAGGTAGATATAGGTACACACCCACACTTTTTATCACAGTAGGTATGTCACAGAAGAACATGTTTAATAGGTTAAAGATATAATGATTATTGAATGATTAATTATCCTATGACTAATGTTTTTATTTTTATTATAAAATCCCATAGTGTTCAAAACTTGGAAATACCGGTTTAAGGTACGGCCACACCGCGGTGTCCTGCGATCTGCGTGCGCGATCTCAGTACTTTTCAATTGTTTTCTGATCGCGTTTGGTGTGAACCAGTCGGTACAAATACTACTGCGCTATCAGCTCGCCGCCTAGATCGCGCACGCAGGATGCTGCGGTGTGTCCGTACCTTTAGTGGCCCAAGGCTTCTAAATATCAGTGTTCCATAGAATAAAAGAGAACCTATTTTTCATTTATTTTATTTTACTTGAATTCATTATTGTAACCAAATTTGTCCATATATATTGCATTGACATTTGCCACGATAATAATATACTTACTAATTTTAATTTTAAATCAAAAGAAAATTCTTTTATATTAAAACCAGCTCAAAAGTAGTCTATAAACTGGTTGGTATAAAAATGATAGTAAAATGATACCTACCTATAAATAGTCAATTTACTGTAGAACAAAAACAACAAAAATTTAATACATACATACATCATCATCATCATTATCAGCCGGTATCAGTCCACTGCTGGACGTAGGCCTCCCCCAAGACACGCCGCTGAGCCCGATCTTCGACTCTTTGTTTCCAGTCACTGCCCACCGTTTTGGGAATGTCGTCGCTCCATCTTGTCACAGTGTGTCCTACGTTACGTTTGCCAATTTGCGGTCTCCACTCTAGAACCAGTCTACCCCGGTCCTACTGCAAATATGACCAGCCCACTGATACTTCAGTTTGCTAATCCACTGATCTATGTCGATCACTTTAGTTATGTGGCGAATAACTTCATTCCGGATTCGATCCCGCAGATCTCTCGGGGGTAGGTGTCTCCACCGAGCATAGCTCTTTCCATAGGTCGCTGAGCGACTTTAAATCGGTGGACTACTCGAACTGTATAGATAATTATACCTTTTTCGTTTTATGAAAATGCTGAAATCCATGACTCAGGACATTCCATTGAGGAATTTCAGGTCTAACCCATTTCTCCTAATTAAAAACCATAGAGTTAAACCAAAAGAGTCGCTATCCCGAGTACATTTTGTCGAACGGTTATCATTCAAGCGGGGACAGGGGGGAGCGGTTGCCGCCATAGATAAAACCGACGCACAGATGTGACAAATTGTAGATTAAATACCTATCGCCATACCGTCGATACCGACGACCAACGACGACTAAAGTACTTTTTGTTAAAAAAACGGAGGATAGGATATGATAAGTACTAATCATAACATACATACATACACTCGAAAAACATAGCCCTCCTTCTTTCGCAGTCGGGTAAAAAGGCTGAAACCTTTAAATTGAATTTTAAAATTTAGTTTGACATTTTATGAACTAAAACTAATGTTTTCCGACTGCTTTTTGCCTAAGCTATCTCAATAATACATTTATAGATTTTTTTAGATTTCTCATATAGAGTAAAATAACTTATGTCAAACACACATGTCAAACTGTTCTCCAAAGGTTAAAAATAGGCAATTTAATTTAGCTATAATGTCATATCTGTTTACACAGTCCATGAACTGCTCGTGCAAATAGAACATGGCGCCGCGTCGTGAAGTGTCATTACAATTTGACAAAATAATGTTTTATTTTAGCGTGTTTTATTCGAAAAGCTGAACTGACTTATGTAAAATGGACTCCGTCGCTTTTGTTAGTTTTTCCCGTTTGGTTTTTACAATATCTGAGGACACACGATGGCTTTTCGGATACGCAAGTTTTTTCATAATGCGCGTGTTGTAGTTTTGAGTGCCGAACTACGTGTGAGTGAGAAGAAGCCGGCCAGCTCCTTTGCGGTGTTCGACAATGCCAGTTCGAGATGTTCAGTCTCGAGGTTAATGGTCTATGTTAAAAACGTGCTTATTTGACAATGTCTACTTTATAAGAACCTTTGGCCAAAAAGGCGAAGAAGACTTGGATATTAGATAGATACTATGTTAGTAAGTAGGTAGATACATGTAGGTATTATCTATCTACTACCTATTAGACTTGGCTGGCACCGACTTCAAATAGAGAAGTGGGTAACGCTTATAATAATTTTAAGTAAATTATTTTTCGCTTTTGAGTGCCTTTTTGTGGTTATGAAGTCGGTTTTATTTTTTTTGAAAAATAATTTATTTTACCCTTTTTAGTGCAAAAAAAGTTTTAATGAAATTACATGCATTTATTAAATTTCGTGTCTGAGCCGTTATACACTAACGGATATATACTTTTTGAAAATTTCAAGTATGTACCTATAACGGTTAAGAAGATACAGATCTGTAAAGTGCGCACATATAGACACACGGACGGACGGACGGACGGACGGACGAACAGACAACAAAGTCGCAGAAAGTGTTCATTTGGTAGCCTTTGGGTTCCGAACCCTAAAAAAATTGACTTTAAATGCCGCGCTAAAGTGAAAATATTCACTAGTAATAATGACGTCATCAAGGTATCAAAGGACAATGTCTAAAATGGCCCTGTACAATTAAAGCATCTGACACACACGATAATTAATCGTCTATTTTATTACAATAATTCCAAATACTTTTATAACACGGACTAGTTGGATTCCAAAATGAATATTACATAGTATTATTACCATTAATTGCCTTAAATTATTAAATTATTAACATTAATTGCCGCCATATGGCCAACAGAGTACTGAATTCTACTACGATTCTACTATCTACGTTATAAGAGGCACTTCCCTATATTGTGGATACCCGAATTATGAAAGCACTGTGTAGCCAACCTAACAACGGAAAGTATTATTTACGTAGTAACTATTATATAATATGTGGTTTTATGCTTATAATTTTTTTTGCTGTGTTGATTGGTACAAAGTACGTTCATAATTCTGAGTAATTTAATTATGTATGCAGTGTCGCGGGTCTGAAATGGCCGCCATCTTCGCCAAATGTCATGTCATGTCAAAAAATATTAGGTATGTTCAAAAAGTTTGCACCCTAACAAGACTTTGCCCGGTAGAACATTCCTGTGAAGACAAATTATTTATATTTATATATTATTATTCATTATTATTAATATATAATTATTTATTGAGGGCCCGGTGGCGTAATTGGGAGAACGGTCGGCTTTGATGCCGTGGTACCGAGTTCAAACCGCCGTGCACCAATGAATTTTTCTATCGAAAAATATATGTGCGCTTCTCACAGTGGCCCTCCGGTGAAGGAAAAAATCGTTAAGAAACCAATAACCCCCGCATTGTGGTAGAACATATCTAGTGTCCGCCTGGCCAGCTACCACCCTCAAGTTAGAAAATCTGTCGCCAAACATCTAATGTGTTCCGGCAGCTATCCTTGAGAGCTAGTTCCCATTCTAGTCAACTTCTCTATCTTCGACCGCATCATCACTTAGCAACAGGTGAGATAGTGGTCAAACGCTTGCCTATAAGATATAAAAAAAAAATATCCCCACCTTTATTTCTATCTCGCTCACAGTTACCGTAAGAATATCTTATATGCAATAGCAACCTCCATTGTGTATATATATCCATATGTATAATCTTCTTGGGACTCTTCTACTAAAACTAGTACATTCTCCTATGTTTGAGGTATTTATCTCCATATCTCTGGTGATACTAATCAGATCTCGATAAAATTAAAATGGGACCACCTCGGAAACGTATCCTACCTATTAAAAAAAGAATCATTTGAATCCGTTCACAATTGATGAGAAATCGCGTAACATACACAAAAAAAAAAAAAAAAAAAAAAAACATACAGACGAATTGAGAACCTCCTCCTTTTTTGTGAAGTCGGTTAATAAATAGTCATTATGTATGTAAATTAAAAATATATAGGTTCAGCTTACATAAACATAACTTTATGATCACGTACACAAAAAAAGCTTACTTCAAATGCCGCGCTAGTCATTTTCAGTACCTACTAAGTTTGAGGTGTTTATATCTATGATTATCTCTAGAGAATATACTCATCATTAGGATTTCAATAATATTACAATGGGACCATACGAAAAGTATACACACTCAAAAAAACTTTTTTCAACTTTCCTTAATAAACAAAGGAGATAGCAAAAAGAAGGTAACAAACATTGAAAAAATCAGTCGAATTGAGAACCTCCTCTTTTTTTCGAAGTCGGTTGTCAGTTGAAAATAAATGCTAAAATAAAATTGTATGTATTATAAGAGCATTTTAGAACATGCTCTGATTGATTTTTGGATAAATTCCATTCTGTGACAACTTTCATTGCTATTATTGTTTCTCAGTATTCGACGTTCCTACCTACATTGAGGCACAATGAATTAGAATTGGAAATTAAAATAAAAATGGAATCGATGAATTATTTATTTGGTATAATTGAAAAAGGACAATGTCCATTTTCGGCCCGTTACTGATCAATTTGCTCAAAACAAACAAACTGGGACAATATATACAAAAAAATTAAAAATATTATGAAACACTTTTTTAAACATGATAGGGCTTGTTTCATTAAACCAACTTCACGACATTCAAAAGTCTCAATTCATCGGAATCTTTTTTTTTAATGTATGTTCACCGATTACTTGATCCCATTTCAATTTTACCGAAATCGGTAAATCAACATTTGTATTACGATGAATTTGTGTACCTCGCTGACATGCTACTAACTACTGGCTACTTTGACTAACGCAACGTTTGAAGTCGGTTCTTTTAGTTTTTTAAACGATCTTAAATTATTTACATTATTACATTACAAACTATTATTGCAAAACCAATAATAGTATCTGAGTTATTCTCCAAGCTTCTTATTTTTAACTTGCAATTAAAAATAAAAAAGCTTACTAACAATGTGGGTTGCACATTATATTACTAGTTGTCTTGTTAATCCCTCCAACCAATGTTTTACTTGCAATAGCTTTAACTTGTAATATATCATTGTTCATTATCATTATTAACACGTGCTACCCACTTATCTATTTGAAGTCGGTGCCAACCAAGTCTAATAGATAGTAGATAGATACTACCCAACTAGCAAAATCGTCTTACGTTTCTCACTTTATAAGAGTTCTGAGCTTATAGTGGTCTCTTATCTGTTTTCGTCATTGCTATCGCTCCTATATTAGTCTCTGACAAGCCGTTACAGGCTCTAATACGCTTGATCTTAATACCTTGTCTTAATTATGCATATAAGTTTAAATTTACAGTGCCGTTGTAAGCCACACTCTCCTAAAAAAGCATTTATTAAGACTTATCACACTTGAGATAAATTAGCTCACATATCCACATTTTCTAAGCTCATTTAATTTTATTACATATTTTCTAAATGCTATTGTAAGAATGTTAGACTAATATCAGCATTTAATTAGAGTACTTAAAACATGTAAATATTGATCTTATTCAAAACTATTATAAGATCAACAGCAGTGGATAGGCACAGTGTTAGAGTGATATTGAATCATCATACTTACAATAGAGAAAACGAGTCTAATTTAAGAAAGTTTGATCTTAAATCGAATTTGTGACTAAAATTGTGAGAGTAACATTTGATGTTGACTATTATATTTCACCAAAAGTATTTTAGTGCGGTCACATAAAATACCATTTCACATCACAAACGTTCACTCTTAAATGAAAATAAATGTTTTATGTCAATTCAAGGATCTCTAAGTTATTCCAACATGGAGTCATGTTGGAATGATCTAAATGAGCTTAAAATAGTCTTATAGTGATTCTAATAAATGCAATACTAATGGCGTCGCTTTTAATACAAATTAACAAATAAAATAATTAAACAAGAATACTAAATACTATATATTGATGAAGCGCACGAGTTGTGAAGCATAAACTAGGGTCTACTTTACAGTAAATAATATTTTCCAATGCTAATACTTATCGAAAAGCATAAAACGAAACACTTGTTAATAATGGTACGGTTATTACAATATAAATTATTAAATACCTTTATCCTTACTGTTTTCGATTTCTTTTTTATTAGTTGTAACTTTCAAACAAACACTACACCAAGTTTTTACGATTGTGTTTGATCTTATGTAAAATCAAAATAAACGTTCTTACGCTCACAGGACTCTTAACGTCAAAACAATGTAAGCCTATGTACGCTTAAATTAGTTTTGGTAAGAATAATTTAAGAAAAAACAACATTCAATGAGACTGACATTAGAAAGATATAAACAAATTACGCTTATAAATGGTGCCCAAATCCAGGCTTATACGACGATATAATAATGGTATAAGAGCAAGAAAACAGTGGTCTAGAGATTATTTTAAGTGTAGTTTTTGCTGGTTGGGTACCTACAAGTATCTACCTACTTACTACTACTACATACATAGATACATACATCTATCTACTATCCAATAGACTCCAAATAGATAAGTGGGTAGCGCTTATAATAATTATATTAAGTAATTTATTTTTCGCTATTGTGTGCCTGTTTGTGGTTATGAAGTAGATTTTTTTAAAAATAATTTATGTTGTGCAAATAAAGAGTTTATCTATCTATCATAGGCCTCTCTTATAGCACGTCACTGAGCTTGATTTTCAGCTGTTCTTTTCCAACCGCTACCACCTACCTTTCGAATATCGTCACTCCCCTAAGCTGGAGAGCGTCCTACGCTGCGTTTTCCAAGTAATATCCTAAATCGGGGCTGTCCAAACTAAATACCTTCGCGGGCTAAATTTAAATTAAGCTAAGCTAAATTAAATTTACTACAAAAGTTGGAGGGCCGCAGGCAAATATATTTTCAGTTTTCAAGTAAAAATAAAAACCGGCCAAGTCGACTTGAACTCGCCCACCGAGGCTTCCGTACCAACATTGGTATGTACCAATTAAACTAGACCTCTAAATGTATCAGCGCTTATATAACTCAGAGGTCTACCTTAATTGGCCTAAACTATGTAATAATAATGTAATTTAAATATTGTTTTGCCGTATAATAATCTCACGTAAGTAAGTTATTATTAGAGTAATAATTTGAATAATTAATCTTATTTATTGATTCTGCATAATTTTTCTCTTGATTGTAATTCTAATGTTTAAATAATAATTTTATAAATAATTTTATTTTAAACCTAATAATTAATGATAACTATATTTTATTATGTTCACAAGATTGATCAATTACTCGGAAGGAACTAATTGCTAAAACACGGCTGTTAAACACCTAGTTTAGTAGCTAGGGCCGCACTGAATTGTAAAGTACTTTGAACTGAAATAAACAAATTTTAATTTAATGTATGTATGGGGGCACCCTTTTATTTTCACATTTTTTTATTTTTTGGATATTTCCCTTAATTTGTGCTGTAAGACCTTGCTTCTTGCCAAATTTCATGATTCTAGGTCAACAGGAAGTACCCTATAGGTTTTCGACCCAAAACCTATAGGATACTAAATAAAATAGCTAAATCAACTGAACTTCCACCATGAGCAATATTAGATGATAAAGGCGGATAAACTGTTCATCCTGTTCCTGCTCCATTTTCTACAATTCTACTTGAAATTAATAGTGTGATTGAAGGAGGTAGTAATCAAAATCTTATATTATTTATTCGTGGGAATGCTATATCTGGAGCCCCTAATATTAAGGGTACTAATCTTTTTGACTTTTGATGATCTTTTTGGTTGACCTAGAATTGTCAATTTTGGTTAAAAACAAGGTCTTACAGCACAAGTAAAGGGTAAATTCCGAAAAATAAAAAAAGTTGAAAATTAAGGTACATTTTGGTACTAAGAAGTTTTTGTGAAAGTCTAAATTTGCCCATATCTTTTTATTGTGTTGACTCAAGACCTTGATTTTTATACACCCAATAGGAACTATAGACCTTAGTATCAGGTATAAATTTCAACTTGCTAGGTCCACCTGTTTCTAAGAAAATCAGTGGTGACACACGGACAGACAGACGGAGAGACAGACGGACAGACAGACATGGACAGACAGACGGACCGACAAACAGATAGACGGACAAGAAAGTGATCTTATAAAGGTTCCTTTTTTTACCTTTTGAGGTACGGAACCCTAAAAATACGGTTTTCAAGTAAAATAATATTATAAATATAATTTCTCTATACGTTTATTGATTCTTATCTTATTTATCTTTAACAATCATATCGAACCGTTGTTTTGAAAAATAATTCTATCATCAGAACTATTTATGTCCAAAACTATTTTCTAATTAAAACATGCGTACGGGCCGCCACATACAACCAAGCCACAGGCCTTATGCGGCCCACGGGCCGTGGTTTGGACAGCCCTGCCCTAGAACACGTTTGCTATTACCATCGGTTAAGTATCGTTTCTGCGGCATAATGACCCGCGCTTACTCATCTATCTATTTTGCACACCATGAATCATGGCAGAATGTATAAGGAACTACTATATTATGTTACCATCAACATGCATGTATGTATACCTACATTCTGCAAATAAATCTAGTGTCCGCCTGGCCAGCTATCACCCTCAAGTTAGAAAATCTGTCGCCAAACATCTAATGTGTTCCGGCAGCTATCCTTGAGAGCCAGTTCCTATTCTAGTCCTGGCGTGCTTACCATCTTCGACCGCATCATCACTTACCAACAGGTGAGAGCGGTCAAACGCTAGCCTATAGGATATAAAAAATAAAATAAAAATTGATTTAATATGATTTTATTTATCTAATATTTGTTAATACCTCAGAAACTAGTAGTATGACCTTGAACAGAGCATATTATGTCATAATAGATGTATTATAATTAAATTATCCAAAGCTTGATATGCTTGATTTATTGGAAATAATGATCAACCCACGGCGCGATGGTAATCTAACCACAATAACATGTACTCGTAAGTAGAGAGTTTTGGCGGGAACGTGTAAAAGTGTGTGTGATTTCATTGTATTTTTTCCTAAAACTTGTGTTCTTCCGCGTGTTAATGTGTAATAAATGTGGATTATTAACCATTAAGTGCCGGTGATTGTGTGCGAGTTTTAGAGTTTTACAACATTGTGCAGTTTCCCTAAACTGCACAATGTTGTAAAACATGCTATTTTCGTTCTCACCAAAATTCCACTGAAAATCTTTAGTAAACACCACATCTTCACTGAAGGTATGACTTAGACTAGACTTTTACTTGAAAACTGACCTGAAATGTGACTTTGACCCATCTGTATGCCTAAAATTTAATAAAAACTTGAAGAATTTCAATACACTTGACACTGGCTAAATACACTAATCGTGTGGAGCCATAATAAAACTAAAAAAAAAAACATGTAGGCATATGTATGGGTGTCCTTCCGTTACTTATTAACCGACATTATAGGAAAGGAGGGGGTTCTCAATTCGAAGGTTTATTTTTTTATGTTTGTCACCTCAGAACTCCGTCAAATCTTAACCGATTTGAAAAATCCTTGTTTAGTTTGAGAGATGATGCCTCCCGTAATCCCGTTTAGTTCCATTTAAATTTTATGGAGATAATCATCTCCGGCGATATGAAGATAAACAATATAAACAAATTTGATACCTCGATGACATGATTATGGCTAGTGGATATTTTCACTATCTCGGCATGTGAAGTCGGTTTTTAGGGTTCCGTACCCAAAGGGTAAAATGGGACCCTATTACTAAGACTCCGCTGTGCGTCTGTCTGTTTGTCTGTCTGTCCGTCTGTTTCCAGGCTTTTTTGCTGGGGAAAAATGATAGTGGTATTTTTTGCTCGATCTTATAAAATACTATAGTGTGGTACGGAACCCTACGAGTGTGAGTCCAACTTGCACTTGGTCGATTTTATTTATTTTGCCAGCTAATAAGCAAATTCATGATTCCATTTGAAAATACCTAGACAATTTTCAAATCCTATTATTTTTCTGAATTGTTTTGATATTTATGCCGGTTAGCGATACTTACAATAATTTATTTCTAGTCTCTGGTTATAATCTATAAAATGTTGAGAGATATGTATTTTTGTGCTAATATAAAAAAATACCTAGGTACTGTCAAAATTATTCCGAAATCACCAAATATACATTTTGGCTTTTTGATGATTTATCGTTTATTTAAAAGAATATTTTTTTGTAATTCACACATAATTTTTAGTATTATCTATTTGACATTCCTAATGGTACGGCCACACCCCGGCGTCCTGTGTCCTGCGGGCGCGATCTCATACTTTTCAAATGTTTTCGGATCGCGTTTGGTGTGAACCAGTCGGTACAAACCTGTGGTACAAATACTACTGCGCTATCTGATCGCCGCCTAGATCGCGCAAGCAGGACGCTGCGTTGTGTTCGTACCTGCATATTCTGTATTTTCAACCGACTTCAAAAAAGGAGGAAGTCCTCCTCATCTCGGTTCGACTGCATATTTTTGTATATTCGTACGGTACTGAAAATAAATAAAAAAAATAAAAAACTGACTTCATATCCTAGAGACATTTGAAGGCGGTTTATTAATTTTTTAAACTATCTTAAACTAGAAGTGCCCCGCGGCTTCGCCCGCGTTAAAAACTTCTTTTATTTACTTAAAGCTTTTCTTTTGTAAAAACGATTCTATCATTAATTACATAAAATAAGAATTAGCCAAATCGGTTCACCCTTTTTCATGTTATCGCGTGACTAAGGCAATTCGGGATTCATATTTATAAAAACCGAAATACCCAAATTTTCAGATTTTGTTGTACCATTTCAAAAAATCCTACAACACGTAGGTACTTTATCTCATCTTATTTCGCCATTTTTGCCAACTTTGAATCCGCGTTCAGTATCCGGAAGGAATTTTTAGAAAATCCCTTCTGAGCGGATACCTACGTAATAATAACTATCTGCATTCTAAATTTCAGCGCAATCCGAAACAATATTGATTTTCAAACTTTGTTACCCCATCTCACCCTATCTAATAAATATTATCATAAAAAAATACTATAAAAAAATAAATATATAAAATAAATATATAAAAAATAAATAATCATAAAAAAAAACTATAAGAAAATACTATCTAGTCTTGTCCCTCCATACAAACTTTGAACCCCCGTTTCATCCACTTCAGGGGTAAATTTTGAAAAATACTTTTTCAGAGGTGCATGCCACATTTCAGCGCAATCCAAAACAATATTGATTTTCACACTTTGTTACCCCATTTCTCCCTCTTAGGGGTGGATTTTCAAAAAAACCTGAAACACGTATATACTTATTTTTTTACTGGAGCACTTGTGTGAAGTTTTGGATAGAAAAGACTATCTAATCTTGTTTCTCCATACAAACTTTGAACCCCCATTTCATCCCCTTAAGGGGTGAATTTTGAAAAATCCTTTTTTAGTACACCCCTACGTACAAATATCAACAATATCAACACAAGACAAATATACCCTCTAAATTTCAAGTCTCTACAACCAGCGGTTTAGGCTGTGCGTTGTCTGTCAGTGAGTCTGTCACTATGTCAGGACAAAGATTCTTATAGTATTAGATAATGCTGTAAAGTCATGATAATGTACTTACCTACGCCCAAACTAAAACAGATTGTTATACGATTAGTGTTTTTTGCACTTTGTGATTTATTAAAATGCCCATTAAGACTATACTAAACAATAGGTACCTACCCATTTTTAATTTATGCATATTCGAGATTTGCGAGTCAGAGTTTAAATGTCACTGAGATATTTCGATATGTCTGACTTCATAACTATTCTCTTTTAAAACATGTATATTTACTTATTTTTACACTAGAAACACTAAATAATACAAAGCCAGCTAAAATAATGTTTAAGTTCATCAGATTTTAAAACAACGCAATAATAAGCCGGTTTTATTAAATAAAAAAGTTCCACGTAACCCGCTAGGTGGCTTTTGATGCGGAACCGACAGAATCGTTATATTTGTTAAATTCTTCTTAGCGAAATTATTTATTACTAGCAGCCCGCCCCGGCTTCGCACGGGTAGAACATATATACCTACAAAATTTGCATCGATTATAAAATATTAACATATTTAACAAACATCGTCATATTTCAACCAATTTACACAAAACCTTAACGAATTATGCACCTAAGACCTAAACCTTCCTCGTAAACACTCTGGCTATTGGTAAAAACCGCATGATAATCCGTTCAGAAGCTATTGAGATTATTGCGAACAGACAGACAGACGCATTGATGGACACTGTTTTATAATGTAGTGATATTGGACGGCCCTTTGGCGTAAAGGATAGTTACCCTGATTCTGACCCGAGGGTCGTTGGTTCTAATCCTAGCTATATACCTACCAATGAAAGTTTTATGAGCATTCATGAATCATGGGTTTTCGTGGGATCATTAAATCTACCTAATAGTACCTAATAATAATAATTTATATAGTTTAAAAACTAAAACAACTGACTTCAATGCCCCGCGAGTCAATTTTAGTAGCAAGTTTGAGACGTTTATCGTCATATCTCTGAAGATACTTATTACATCTCAATGAAATTACATTTGGACCACCTCGGAAACGTACCCTACCGATTACAAAAATAATCATTCGAATCAGTTCACAATTGACGGAGTAGTCGCGTAACATACACACACAAAAAAAGAAAGAAAAAAGAAACATACAGACGAATTGAGAACTTCCTACTTTTTGGAAGTCAATTGAAAAGTAGCTTACCACCAAGGAGAACATCTGCTGCCGTATCCTTACGGCGTTCCCCGATGCAAAAAGTAGTGGTATTATACGTTTAACGTGTGTATCTGTGTGTATGTCTGTAGCATCTTAGCACCCAACCGGATGAACCGATTTTGATTTAAAGTATGGGTATTATACGTTTAACTTGTGTATCTTTGTGTCTGTTTGTAGCATCTTAGCACCCAACCGGATAAACCGATTTTGATTTTATTATTGATAGTTTTTTTTTTTTTTTATAGATGTCTTCATCGGGAGTTTTCTTAGCTTTGATTTATGAAAATTCGTTCAATCGTTATAAAACCATGAGCTTTAATCAACTTTCATAGGTCTGATCAATTCGAAAATCTTCTTCTTCAATGATATTGTAAGAACATGGAAGTATTGACCTGATGCTGGGACATCTCCTGGACTCTACAGAATACTCAAATCCTCACCAACTTACAGCTCAGATTTTAAATATCGTGTTTAGAGTCATTGGAATTCTTTTAATGAAAAGATTATACATAGATCATTCGGGGTGGTTTAAAATATTATATTATTATATATATATAGATGAATATTATTTTATACAATAGATCATATTATTATACTATATTGACTTCAAATTGATTGTGATCGGTGGGGATCTACAGCATAGCTAAGCTTATAATAATACGTTCTTAGTAACTATGACCTAATCTAAAGTCCATTCTAAATATTAGTGAAAGAATTTTTTAAATCGGTCCAGTAGTTTTTGAGCCAAATCATTACAAACATACAAAAATACAAAAATACAAATGTTCTCTCTTTATAATATTAGTATAGATAAATTTAACACTAAAATCGTTGAAATTCAAAAATGTTAAAATATAATAATATTATAAAACCACCCCGACTGATCTATATATGTTCATTGAGACTATGTCAATGTGCCCAAACTCTACATCTCTACTGTAGGTAAGTTGGCGAGGAGTTGAGTATTCTGCAGATTATAGAAGATGTCCCAGCATCAGGTCAATGCTACCGTCAATGGTACCGCATCTTAAATTAATCAGGACCAATTAAAGTTGATTTTATATCGCTATAAACTAGAAAAAAACTGGCCAAGTGCAATTCGGACTCGCACTAGTAGGGTTCCGTACCACACTACAGTATTTTATAAGATCGAGCAAAAAATACCACTATCATTTTTCGCCAGCAAAAAATAATAATTAATAAACATTTTGTTTCTTATAATGCCATCTAACGTCTAACAAAGGTGTTAGGGATCCACATTTCAATATAACGCCATCTATGGGACGTTTACCTAACTAAGCGTTCATAGATGGCGTGAAATGCCGAAAAAAACACGTTTCTTGTATGGGGACCCTCTTTTATTTTTAACTTTATTCTGTTTTTAGTATTTGTTGTTATAGCGGCAACAGAAATACGACATACGACAGACAGACAGACAGACAGACAGACCGACAGACAGACAGACAGACAGACAGACAGACGGACAGCGGGGTCTTAGTAATAGGGTCCCGTTTTACCCTTTGGGTACGGAACCCTAAAAAGCTATAGATAGTGGTCAAACACAAATCGGTCGTGAAGAAATCAAACCAACAAATATACGAAATGACTTTCGTTTATACTATTGTAATTTAATTTTAGTGAATATCATTCTAAACACATAAGTTGAGAGACTCCACTCACACTGGCTTTATATTTTATATTCAATTCAAGCATATATAGATGCACGTTTTATGCATAGAAATTATTGTTATTACGATGAATCACATACTAGCTCCAACAGCAACGAAATAATTTAGATAGTTAAGAGGATTGTCCCTGAAAACGCGCGAATAGAGGTTTACGGTTTTTCAAATATTATGGAACTCGCTACACTGAGAGACACAATAAAAAAACCTCCGTTTCTTATTAGATGTGTCAACAGTTTCACCGCGTGATATTAAATATTGCAATCCTAATTTTCAAGAAAAAAAATCATCAATATAATCAAAAACACGCATAATAAATAATCAATCAATCATAATCACAGTAATTTTTGTCCGTTGCCAGGGTGTGTATCTATGCTCCGCAATCCATCGGTTACAAAATGTTTATGTAGGTAAAACAAAATTCCCACGGTCGCAAACGGCATTCTTAAAAACTAAAACAACCGACTTCCATGTCGCACGAGTCAGTTTCAGTAGCAAGTTTGATAGTTTATTGTCAATCTCTCAATATACTTATCAAATCTCAATGAAATTATAATGTAGTCCTACCTTGAAAATATACCCTACCTAAAAAAATAATAATTTGAATATGTTCACAATTGACGGAGAAATCGCATAACATACAAACAAATAATTAAGATAGTTTAAAAACTAAAACAACTGACGTCAATGCCCCGCGAGTCAATTTCAGTAGCAAGTTTGAGACGTTTATCGTCATATCTCTAGAGATACTTATCAGATCTCGATGAAATTACATTAGAACTACTTCGAAAACGTACCCTACCGATTACAAGATGAATCATTCAAATAGCGTAACATACATACAATAAAAAGAAGTGAGAACCTTATTTTGGAAGGCGGCTGAAAAAACCAGATAAATGCGAGTCTGCTATTGTCGTGTAAATTGGTGAACAGTTTCTTATAGATTCCAGGAGATGACACGACATCAGGTCAAGGTTACCGATTTATCAATAAATTGTTCGTTGAGACCATTTCAACGAGCCCAAACAATAAGAAACCTCTGCTGTATTTTGGTGAGGAGTTGAGAATCCTGTAGACTGTAATTTCAAGAAATTCTCAGCTTTAAGGTTTTATTATGTTCTGTTATTAAGAATGCATTTTACTTTTATTTATATTTATTGTTTCGGATTGCGCTGAACTTTGGTATGCAGATAATTATTATGGCGTAGGTATCCGCTTAGAAAGGATTTTCCAAACTTCACCTCTAAGGAGATGGAACGGGAGATCAAAGTTTGTATGGAGAAACAAGATTTGATTTTTTTTTTTATTCGATACTTTACATAAGTTCTTCTGTAAATATATATGTAAATACGTGACTCAGGATTTTTCGAAATTCCACCCCTGAGAGGGTGAAATGGGGTAACTAAATCTAAAAATCAATATTATGGTTTTTCGGATTTAATAAAAATGAATTTCCCTTAGTTACTCGATAACTTGAAAACGGGTGGACCAATTTGGCTAATTCTTTTTTTATGTGATTTTATGGTAGAAAGGTTTTCATGAAAGAAAAGTTAAAAGTCAATGAAAGTTTTCAACGCGGGCGAAGCCACTTCTAGTTTTAATAAACTTTGTGTATGCTTAATCTATCTAATACTATAAGAATCTTTGTCCTGACATACTGACTGACTGACTGACTGACAGAAAACGCACAGCCTAAACCGCTGGTCGTAGAGACTTGAAATTTGGAGGGTAAAAAAAATAAGTAAATAAATAAGTAAATGAAAATTTCAGGCTTTTTTGAAATTCCACCCCTAAGAGGGTAAAATGCGGTAACAAAGTCTGAAAATCGGTATTGTTTCAGATTGCGCTGAAATTTGGCATGCAGATAGTTATTACGACGTTAGTTCCCTCTGAGAAATGATTTTCTGAAATTCACCCCTGAAGGGGATGAAACGGGGGTTCAAAGTTTGTATGGAGAAACAAGATAAGATAGTCTTTTCTATTCGAAACTTCGCACAAGTACTTCTGTAAATAAATAAGTAAATATGAGTTTCAGACTTTTTCAAAATGCCACCCTAAGAGGATAAACTGGGGTAACAAAGTATTAAAATCAATATTGTTTTGGATTGCGCTGAAATTTAGAATGCAGATAGTTATTATGACGTAGGTATCCGCTCAGAAAGGATTTTCAAAAAATTCCTCCCGGATACGGAACGGGGATTCAAAGTTTGTATGGCGAAACAAGATGAAATAAAGTACGTGTTGTGGAATTTTTCGAAGTGGGGTAGGTAACAAAGTCTGAAAATTTGGGTTTTCCGGGTTTTATAAATATGAATCCCGAATTCCCTTAGTAACGCGATAACATGAAAACGGGTGAACTGATTTGGCTAATACTTATTTGATGTCTTTAATGATAGAATCGTTTTTACAAAAGAAAAGTTTTAACTAAATAAAATAAGTTTTTAACGCGGGCAAAGCCGCGGGGCACTTCTAGTTTACGTATATAATTATTTAAATTTAATTCAAATACAATTGATTATTTATATCAATTGCAATATTTTATTACTGCGAGTAACTAACTCTACAATATTATATACTAATTAATCAAAATAATGAAGCTATATTCGAAATGAGTAATTTTACCGTCGACCGATTTTGTATTGCCGCCTTCCTTATGATGTTTTCGGTAAAATCTAGGAAGTGGGTCCAACAGTTGTCGTTGTTAATGGCCGCAGTTAAGGACTATATATATATTGACCTTGAACTTCATATTACATTTGCACTCCATTCTTTTAGTCATACATCTTGGACACTTCAGAATGAAGTGTTAAGGTACGGTCACACGGCGGCGTCCTGCAATCTGCGGGCGCGATCTAAGTACATTTCAATTGTTTTCTGATCGCGTTTGGTGTGAACTAGTCGGTACAAATACTACTGCGCTATCTGATCGCCGCCTAGATCACGCACGCAGGACGCTGCGGTGTGTCCGTACCTTTAGCGCCAGCCTTAGGTCAAGGTTATGATGCTCTTTCAATAAAATATTTGATTTGAAGTAACAGGATTCCAAATTTTGAATAGATCAGACCTGTGGAAATATCTCTCATACCCTCATTCCATATTCAATACATTTTTTAACTGACATAAAATAAACTGGTCAAGTGCAAATCGGACTCGCACTCGTAGGGTTCCGTACCACACTACAGTATTTTATAAGATCGAGTAAAAAATACCACTATCATTTTTCGCCAGCAAAAAATTATAATTAATAAACATTTTATTTTTTATAACGCCATCTACCGTCTAACAAAGGAGGTAGGGATCGGCATTTAAATATAACGCCATCTATGGACGTTATATTGAAATGCCAAACAAAACACGTTTTTCGTATGGGGACCCCCTATTATTTTTAACTTTATTCTGTTTTTAGTATTTGTTGTTATAGCGGCAATAGAAATATATTATCTGTGAAAATTTCAACGGTCTAACTATCACGGTTCATGAAATACAGCCTGATAGACAGACAGACAGACAGACGAACAGCGGAGTCTTAGTAATAGGGTCCCGTTGTACCCTTTGGGTACGGAACCCTAAAAAAGGAGGAGTCTTCTCAATTAGACCGTATATATATATATATATTTATATATTTTTATGTGTGTTCGCGGTAACTTCGTCGTTTATGAACCGATTTTGAAGATAATTTTTAATTCTTAGGCTAAATTTCAGAGGTGGTTCCATTGTCCGGTGTCCACTGAAAAGTATCTTCAACAATATGACGATAAACGTCTCAATCTTGCTACTGAAACTGACTCGCGGGGAATGAAAATCTTAATTATTAATAACTTTTACCTAAATAAGACAACCCCAGAACTGAAAGCTAAACAATAAATTAGATTTTAGACTTTTGTGACGGCTCCACAAAAAGAAAAGGTTAAGAATGTCTTTAAGCAGTATTTGTATATATAATTTTGAATGATAATATGTATCTGTACTTTACTTTAAACTAGCTGCTTACTTCAATTTAGCTGATGCCTGCAACTTCGTTAAGTACCTACACCAATAATTTAGTAGGCAACGTTCATCCTCATCCTATAAAGTATCTCCTCAGACTACCATTAGTTTGAGAGTATCTCTTGTTCAATTTTATCAGATCATCCGTTCAGGCGTAGACAAACAGACAGAGTAACAGAGATACAAACGTTTTTTAACCGACTTCAAAAAAAGGAGGAGGTTTCTCAATTCGACCGTATATTTTTTTTTATTTTTATGTTTGTTCGCGGATAACTTCGTCGTTTATGAACCGATTTCGATTATTCTTTTTTTGTTCGAAAGGAGATATCCCAAGTGCGGTACCATGGTAATTTTATCGAGGTATGATAAGTATCTCCAGAGATATTGAGATAAACATCTCAAAATTGGTACTGAAAATGAATAGCGCGGCATTGAAGTCGGTTGTTTTTTAGTTTTTAAACGATATTATTATCATATTAGTCTGGATGTTATTCCACGGTAGCTGATTTTCATTCGTCATATATAAATAGTCAAGGAAATAGTCAAGTTAGCTAAGTAAAGGAATGATAACATAAAATAATATATTTTTAGTCGTTGTTTATATTTTTATTCATTTTAGTCAAGTGTTTGACCACCTTATCCTTACGTGATGATGTCTTGTATACGAGCATACTTACATTTATAAATTACGCATCGAAAAGCAGAAATCATTCTGTAATACGTAGGTACATTTTCGGGCAGACTTCATTGACACATTTGTGTACAATCTTGAACTCTGACTTTCATTGTTTGATTTTTAATGAAGTACCTACATAGCAACAAATTAAACATTGACCTTGAATACCTTACTAATCTAGATTAAGATTTCATTGCTTAATAGCACTAGTGAATTCACACTTGAAAATCAGCGCACTACTGCAGTCAATGTAGTGATGTATTATGCTGAGCATGTGCCCTTTTCGTAGCCAACCATTAATTATAACTTACCGATATTGTTACTGTGTACCTACTTTTATGGCTATGAATAAATGAGTATTCATTCTTTCTTCTTTCTAGTACTTGTACTTGTCGGATGCACTAAAACTGAACACAGGAACACCGTCGGTGGCCTAAGATTGTCACGCAATGGGTACCTGAAGGAAGACGGCCGTCAAAGTAGAAAAAGGCCCAAAAGGCGGTGGCGAGATGATTTGGATGGTTTTCGAAATTACAGGCCATAAACCACAAACGGCATTAGATAGGAATAGGTGTAAAAAATGGGTAGACCTTTGCCCAGCAGTGGGGTCAAATAAGTGGTTAGTCAATCAAAAAAAAGCTCAGCAAGAAATTATTGTTGCTGAGCTTTTTGCTGCTTTTACGAGTCATCACCATCATAATCAACCGGTGTCAGTCCATTGCTGGACGTAGGACTCTCCCAAGATACGCCACTGAGCCTGATCTTAGGCTCTTCTTTTCCAGTCACTGCTCACCGCTTTGCGTATATCGTCACTCCACTTGGTCACAGGACGTCCTACGCTACAATTGCCGATTCGGGGTCTCCACTCTAGGACAAGTCTACCCCAAAGGTTATCAGTCCTGCGGCAGATATGACCAGAATAAGGCATTTATGTACGATAATTCTGCTGCGCTATTCACTATCATTGGTGCTTTTTGGTGCTGAAATATGGACGCTCACCAAGGAAACTATGCACCAGATACAAGTCACACAACAAAAACAAATAGAGCGTATCATGTTAGGCATCACGTAAATACGGAGATAAGAAAAAGAACCAAGATGTTAGACATCGGATCTTGTACAACTGAACTGAAATGGCTGTGGGTTGGACAGTTGCAAGATGTGGTGATGGCTGGTGAAGTAAGACCCTATCGTCGATCACATCATCACATCAAGTGAGATAGTCAAACGCTTACCTAGGCCGGTATCTACATGCATAGCGATGAATTTCAAACGATAATCGTCGATATTAAAAGAGATGCAGATAACAACTGTCTAGCTGGATCTCATTCTAGCAGACGTTTGTGATCACAAGATGCATCGCTATTAATGTAGAGACTTCCACCCCTGGATGGTATTGAATAAAAACAAACAGAATGGTGCCCTCGTGTGGGAAAACGAAGCCGCGGCAGACCAAATACAGAGGTGGGTCGACAACATAGAATAGTTCGCAGAAAGGACCTGGCCAAGAGTAGCTCAAAATAGGGATAAGTGTACAGTGTGCGAAAATAAGCTAAGAATTTTTCGAAAACGAATTCAGATTCTAAGATTTCTTCTTCGACCTAGATGCTTGCAATTCATAATGCGCCGAATAGAAATTTTAGACACCTAATTTTAATTAATCGGCGATTCTAGTCCAACAGGTTTCTGTGCCCAAATATCTCACTCATGGATTTTAAAATCAAAATCATAAAACACTAAATATAGTATTAACTATTTTAACTGCTTTATATTGAGTTGAGTTTCTAATAGTGTTAGCTATTTTTAGTGTTTTTATTTTGAGTTGAAATTAGCGACATTTAAATCAGCTTAGGCAAAGGTAACTTGCCTTGCCTCACCTCTGAAGGTAAATAGACACTACAATAGATTAAGTATAGTTAAATATAGTTTAGTTAGTACAACATCAGAACCACCATCAAAGTTTTCCTACAACATGTGCTGTACCTTCTCATTTTAAGCTGACCATCGCGATCTCATTGCATGAATTATCCTAATGATCGATTTTTCATCTGATAGGCCAGCGTTTGACCACTATCTCACCTGGTGGTAAGTGATGATGTGATCAAAGATGGTAAACACGTTAAACCTAGAATGGTCTGACTTTGAAAAGCTGTGTGCTACCGGAACAACGTTAGGTGACGGCGGCAGATTTTGTTCTTGATGGTGGTAGGCTCCTTTTTGGTAGTAAGGTCAGCCATCAGGTGGAACATCGATTTAATGCTCCTACAACCACGAAAATTGATGTCATAAACTTAATTATATCACCTAACCAATCGTCATATTATTCAAAAAGACACATAATATTATTCAATAATTAAATAAAACATTAAATTAAAAAATCAAAAAACCCGACTGCGCAAAAAGTGAAGTGTTAAAAAACTAACTGAAAAGAAAAAAACAAGTAAGTCTAGTAGTTTAGACTTCTGTTTAGGGATATCAAAAAACTATACCATTTAAATTCTTTCTCGGTTGATACACTCATAAAATAAATTATACATTGTTATATGGAATATAGAGACTTTAACAGTCTGGACACATTAATGGCTTAACGAATGGGGATTAATGTGTCCCGACTATTAAAGTCTCTATATTCCATATAACAATGTATAATTTATTTTATGAGTGTATCGACCGAGAAAGAATTTAAATGGTATAGTTTTTTGATATCCCTAAACAGAAGTCTAAACTACTAGACTTACTTGTTTTTTAACCGACTTCAAAAAAAGGAGGAGGTTTCTCAATTCGACCGTATATATTTTTTTATTTTTTTTTATGTTTGTTCGCGGATAACTTCGTCGTTTTTGAACCGATTTCGATTATTCTTTTTTGTTCGAAAGGAGATATCCCAAGTGTGGTACCATGGTAATTTTATAGAGGTATGATAAGTATCTCCAGAGATATTGAGATAAACATCTCAAAATTGGTACTGAAAATGAATAGCGCAGCATTGAAGTCGGTTGTTTTTTAGTTTTTAAACGTTATTATTTCTTTTCAGTTCGTTTTTTAACACTTCACGTTTTGCGCAGTCGGGTTTTTTGATTTTTTAATTTAATGTTTTATTTTACACTTTTTAGTTAAGTAAAGGACGGCAATCCGTAATCCAAACCATAGAAAATTATTCAGATCTAAGCCACAGATTACTATATGATCTTAAGCAAGACAACGACAAGAAATTTGACAGATAGTGTTGCCACTACAAGAATTTAAAAAGGTACGAATTTTATCAGAGTTGCCAGATCTATAATTAAAATTACCGATTACTATGCCAAAAATAAAAATACAACGAATTTACTGAAAAATGGATAGCCAAATGCAAATATTATTCGAAAAAATACAAGAACAAATGAAACAACAGACCATAACTATAACGGAATCAGTAACTCAAAATGTAGTACAACAAATAGACGAGCGATTTAAAAAGTTGGACGAAGAAAATAAACAACTTAAAAATGAAGTTAAAGATTTGAAGGAGAAAATTAAAGGAATGGAAATGGCTAAAAAGAAAAACAACATACTTCTCTTCGGCATAACGGAAGACAAGCAAGAATTGAGTTTGGTGAAAATAATAACTGAAAAACTTAACAGTTTCCTCGGATTAAATATGCAAGAATTGGAAATTATGAATGCCTTCAGAATTGGAAATAAAAATACTACGAGACGACCGATTTTAATTTCACTTGTATCGTACTGGAGGAAAGTGGAAATAATGCGATTGAAAAATAAATTACCTCAAGGCATATATGTTAAGGAAGACTACACAAAGGAAATATTAGAAGCACGTAAAGCATTACAACCAAAACTTGAAGAGGAACGAGAGAAGGGTAACATAGCTTACATAAAATTAGATAAACTGGTAGTTAAGAACCCGACAGATGCAAATCGAGAAAAAAGAAAAAGGGAACCATCTTCTTCGCCCAATCTCGGCACACTACAGACAGAAAAACCATCGTACGTAGCTCCGAAGAAAGCCAATAAAACCAATGCCTACGAGTACATGGCACGTGCGAGATCAAACTCAATGAGAGAGAAAACCAATGCATAGCAACCACCACACACTCAAAACCGGAACAACAACCATTACAATACAAACTCGCAACAAACAACCGAGAAAAACACTCTCCCAAGCCGGCTGGTCCCCGTGGGAGAAAATGACCAAAACCCTCCAGAAAAAGATAAAGAACTGCCTCAAAAACCTCTACACATTGGAACATTCAATGTAAGATCCTTAGCATCCACAAGAAGATACATAGAACTTATGTTTGCTCTGGAAAAAATAAAAATTGATATACTTGACTTAGCAGAAGTTAGGCGAATGGGATGCAAAATCGAAGAACATAAAGATTATATATTTTGTTATAAAGGTGAAACGCTCGGCCTACATGGAGTTGGCTTCTTGATAAAAAAAGAATATAAAAACAATATATTAAAATTCTCGGGATTGTCTGAAAGAGTTGCCCTACTTCAACTGAAATTCAACAAAAAGATTATTTCTATAATCCAAGTATACGCACCAACCGAAAAAGCCTCTAAAGAAGAAATCGATAAATTTTATGATACCCTACAAGAAGCACAAATTCAGGGCGGAGAAAACGTGTTAGTTATTGGAGATTTTAATGCCAAAGTGGGCGTAGCCAAAACAAATGAAGAAAAGATTCTAGGCAAATTTGGCTATGGAAAAAGGAATGAACGAGGTAAAAAACTTATAGAATTTGCTTTCGAACACAAATTATCGGTCATGAATACTTATTTCAAAATGAGGCTTAATCGTAAATGGACATGGATCTCACCAAATGAAAAAATTAAGAATGAGGTGGACTACATCCTTTCAAACCAACCCGAAAAAATAAGGAATATAGAAGTTCTACACGGCTTAGAGTTTAGCTCTGATCACAGACTAGTTAGAGCTACATATCTCCTACAAAACAGCAAAAAAAGCAGGAAGTCATTTAAATCATCTTTGAATACATTCAAAACAGAAGAAGAGAAAACGCTGTACATTAGCAGTTTAGAAACCAACACAAAAGAATTGGAAAGTTTAGGCGACGACGAGGATGTCCAGACTTTATACAATAAAATAGAACTCATAATTAAAAATAGTATGTCAAGAAAACAAAAAGAAGAAAAACAAATCAATACAAACAAAATCTTCACAAAACCTACAATAGAATTAATGACTAGACGCTCGGAACTTTTGAAAACAAAACAAAAAACGAAGGAAATGAAGGAAGAGCTAAGTACGCTGTTCAAAATAACTAACAAATCCATTAATCAAGATTACAAAAACTACAGAAAACAGGTAATAGAAACAAGTCTTAAACAATACAGGAGCACGAAAAGAGCATATAAACAACTAGGTACACATAAAAACTGGATACAAAATTTAAAAACAAGAATCTCAACAACTAACATGAGAAAAGATATTATAGATTGTGCCACAGAGTTCTACAGAGAGCTGTATAAAAACAACGTTGTAACATATTATGCAAGCAAAAACAAGTATCCTAGAAGATGTAGCGACACTGAAAACGAGCCCGCAGAAGTGGACGTGATGGAGGTAGCAAGTCATATTAAGAAACTTAAATCAGAAAAAAGTCCAGGGCCAGATGGTATACCAAATGAGGCTTTAAAAATTGGAATTACTCTGTTAGCACGTCCTCTCTCATATTTGTTCAGCAAAGTTATAAACACGGGACAAATACCAGAACAATGGAACAAATCAGATATAGTTCTGCTGTATAAAAAAGGTGACCCTCAAGATATAGGCAACTACCGTCCAATTAGCCTTCTCCCTAGTACCTATAAACTTTTCACCACTATATTACTAAACAGAATCAGTGGCAAAATCGAAAAGCTTCAACCAATAGAACAAGCAGGGTTTCGGTCTGGTTTCTCAACGATTGACCATATACATGTAATGCAGCAAATAATAGAAAAATACAAAGAGTTTAACAGACCATTATATCTAGCTTTCATCGATTATGCAAAAGCATTTGATACGATATCACACGATGCAATCTGGGAAGCTCTGAACAAATGTCATGTCCACGAAAAGTACAAAAATATTTTGAAAAACATATACGAAAGCAGCACCAGTAATGTAAAACTAGAGAAACGAGGATCGGAAATACCAATTCTAAGAGGAGTGAGGCAAGGAGACCCCCTATCTCCCAAGATTTTCATAGCAGTATTACAAAACATCTTCGAGGATCTGAAATGGGAAAACGAAGGAATCAAAGTGGGTGACCGCTATTTAAGTCACCTCAGATTCGCAGATGATATAGTCCTCTTCGCCGAAAGCAGCAGAAAACTAGAAAAAATGATAAACTTATTAAGCGATCAAAGTAAAAAAGTAGGTCTTTTGATGAATAAAGATAAAACAAAACTAATGACAAACAGCTACACACACATAATAAAACTCGAAGGAAAGACCATTGAATACGTAAATAAATATATATATCTTGGAAAAGAAATATCATTTGAAGACAGAAATGAAGAAGAAGAGGTAGAACGTAGAATAAATATGAGTTGGAAAAAATACTGGTCACTCAAAGAGATTATGAAAGGTGACTATCCGCTCCACTTAAAGAAAATAGTAATGGACTCATGCATCTTACCGACTCTCACGTATGGTTGCCAGACAAGGACCTACAACACTAAAATAAAAACAAAACTGGTTAGCTGCCAGAAAGCTATGGAAAGAAGCTTACTAAAAATAAGAAGAATGCACAAAGTAAGAAGCGAATCTATACGAAAGAAGACAAAACTAATAGACGTCCTACACTACTGCCAAAGATTAAAATGGCAATGGGCTGGCCATGTAGCACGATACAGCGACAAGCGATGGACTACAGAAGTGACGAGATGGAAAGGACCTAGCGGAAAAAGACGAAAAGGACGACCTATAAAACGTATTAGCCTTTCATATAAAGAAGTTAGTTTTTTTTTTCATATAGGCAAGCTTTTGACCACTATCTCGCACGGTTGTACGTATTTCAGAAATAAGAATCATTCATTCGCATAAAATGTTAGTAATACATACCACAGAATAAATATAGTACAATTAATAGCAATGTCAGTTTAAATTATATAGTGCCGTAAACGCAGATTTGTATGTATCTTACCTATTATGCATACTAGATGGCGCTTTTTAATTGCCATACAAATCTGCGTGTAAGTAAAGATGCCGTAAACGCAGATTTGTATGTATCTTACCTATTATGCATACTAGATGGCGCTTTTTAATTGCCATACAAATCTGCGTGTAAGTAAAGATATGACGTAGCAGTGGACACATTTTGCCGCGTTGGCATGCACATTTATACTAATTGCATTATTAAGTAATCTGAATATGATTAATAAACCTAGCAAGTGCGATTCGGACTCTCACTCTGTACCACTGTTGTAGGACTATTATTTATTCTGTGCTACCGTACATTATATATATAGTTATACATATATAATGTACGGTATATCATCTATTAATAAAAGTATTTCCGCCACCTCCAGGTCGTGGCTGAAAACCAGCGCTGGGTGACCATTCATTCAGCATAATGCTGAGTTGCGACCTTTTCGACACTATTACGTAGCGTTTATTTAGTTTAGATTTTAAGTATCAATTATTTTTAACCGACTTCAAAAAAGGAGGAGGTTTCTCAATTCGACCGTATATATTTATTTTTTTTATGTTTGTTCGCGGATAACTTCGTCGTTTATGAACCGATTTTGATTATTTATTTTTTGTTCGAAAGGAGATATCCCAAGTGTGGTACCATGGTAATTTTATCGAGGTCTGATAAGTATCTCCAGAGATATTGAGATAAACATCTCAAAATTGGTACTGGAAATGAATAGCGCGGCATTGAAGTCGGTTCTTTTTTAGTTTTTAAACGATATTATTAAGTATGGTGTTGAATAAATGTATTTTCTTACTTTCGTTCTTACAGTATAGTTATAAGATACTGTAACAAAAAATTCCGAAATAAATTGGCCAAGTGCCAGTGGTAGGTAGGGTTTCTAGGTAGGTGTATGGGAATCCCCTCCCTCTTATTTTTAATTTAATTAACAATTAATTTTATAAGCGATTAAATTGTCATCATCTCGCAATGTACCGGTGCATAAATCACAGAATAATTTATAGTATACAGATTATTGCTTATACAAAATACGCTTAGCTCGCGAGAAAAGTCTAGCTCCCGGTAAAAATCACCTCGAGAGGAATTTCCCATCCTATTCGAAGAGAGACTGAAGCATCAATATATGAATCCAATTCCAACGTCGATATAATAGAAGTACCTAATCGTTAATATCGATAACGGTAGGTATAAAAGAATATTTCCATGGGCTCGATAATATCCCAATCTGCTTTTATGTCTGCCGTCACAAAGGCTAGAAATATTAGGGTATGAGGATAATGGCTAACCTGACGATGGGCCGCTTTTAGAGCTATGAGGTGAAGCCTTTACTTACACTAACCTTCAAAACTTAGTACCACACTTTTAAAATTGCCTAGGTAACTTTTCAAGTTCACAAGATATATTTTCGAAAGAAAAAGTATTACGAAAAATAATCAGACAGACAGACGCTGCGGGGACTTTCTTTTATAATATGTAGTGATAACATGGTAGTCGTCAGGCGCTAGCTCGTTGATCGAGCAAGCGAAGCGAGCAATGTGTTGAAGTGAAGCGAAGTTTTGAATTTGGCCACAAAATGCTTTTGCCCGGATGTTTGTTTGTTCTCGCCTACAGATCGCATTTTTGAACCGATTTTGACAAAAATTCGCACACGGGTTTTTTGAGTTTTAGTAGATTGCGTATTTTTGATTGAAAGAAATAGGGGGAGGGGAGAGAAGTTTGCTGTAGCGTTGCTTATCAACGGATTTCAGTCAAATTGGAAATGCACGCTATGGACTTCATTCTACACAAGATGTTGCGAAAAAAATTCAAATAGGGGAAGTGGTGCAGGTAACGGGGAAAGTTGAAAGTCGGAGAAAGTCTATTTTTATAAGGGCACGCGAGATCTACTGTTCTCACAGAACTACTAGTATTATAGACCAGCGTTTGACTATCATTTCACCTATTGGTAAGTGACGGTGCAGTTAAGGATAGAGGTCGCTAGCCTTAGAATGGGAACTTGCTCTTAAAGACAGACGCCGGGATACATCAGATGTTTGGTGACAGATTTTACCGACCAACATACAAGGGTAGTTACTAGATCGATACATGCTTTCCCAACAGCTGTTCCCAACAGCTTACTAAGCCAGGAGTTTTTCTGGGACGTTTTCCTTGGTTCCGTGGTAGTCTCGCGGTACACATATTTACACAGGTAGCACAGCAAACATATTTAACTTGTAGAAATCGGCAACAAATACATTTGAAATAAAATTTAATCGTAAAGGATTCGATCATAAATATTAATCGATCAAAAAATCGTATAATATTTGATCGTAAAATAAAAGAGGTAAAAGTGTTTCGTACTAATGCCCAGCCATGAACTTTAATGTATATTAATGCTGAAATGGATTACATTTTGCAATGAGTATGATTTATTTAATTTAAACATAGTTTTTTTTTATTTAATGTATTTTTGTTGTGAAATATTTTTTATGATGTGTAACTAGTTAACCCCGGACTACACTACTTTTACGGAGCCGTGATCTTCTTTAACTCATATACCCCAACGATTTGACCAGTCCACTGCCACTTCAGCTTGCTAATTCTTTGAGCTATGTCGATAAGTTTGGTTCCCCTACGGATGACTTCATTTCGAATTATAAATCCTTCAGAGGAACTCCAAGCATAGCCCACTCCATAGCTGGCTTATTTAAGTACTATAAAAGGTAACAGGATATATTATGTACAATGCTCACCGAATGGTAAGCGATGACGTCTACCTATTACAGATATACCGGCATGCAAGATTCTGGCTATCCATTGCGCCTGTTACCTTGAGACATCATGCCTTGTAATTTCACACACGGATACATGGCCATTCTAACCGAAAAACTTTCAAGGCTAAATTAGTTGGCAAAGTGGTTGTACCGCTCCAGGCAGACAAGCAGAAGTCTAACCACTACATCACTGAGTGACTTTGAATTGGTGAACCAGTCGCACCGTCAGTGTCCACGTCCCGACTCCGTAAGTAATAACAGGTAGGACACGCTCGTTAAAGACTTTTCTCTTCAGGCTTTAGGCCATGGCCAATGAAAAGACTCGACAAAGTTTTCCAAATACTGCCTATCATAACTGTAGCCATTGCAAGATTTGGTTAAGGTATACAGACGTATTCGTAAACAACTTCGAGAGAAACTCCATTAAGGGCAACCGGTTCCGGAATAACATGATCGTTGAACATCATGATCTTGGTTTTGTCCGTTCAATGCGAGCAGAAGAATCAGCCAGGGTACCTACTTAGCATGTATTGGAGATCTTGCACGGTTTCAACCAAAATGACGATATCATCCGCAAATCTCAAGTGTGAGAGGTAACTAATTCATTATTTATTAATCAGTGTTCCATTCCGTCATACTGGTAAATATTAATATACTACTTAAAATCAACATTTAATGTTTAATATGTTCATTGAGACCATTCCAATGAGCCTAAACACGACATACCTGCAGTAAGTTGAGAGTGAGGTTGTGTATTCTGCAGATTCCAGGAGATATCCCAGCAGCAGAACAATGCTACCATGTTCTTACAATGTCATTGTAAGTAAGATATTACCGAATTTCAAATGGATCAACCTTTTCAATCGAAAGTTGATTTTATAGCGTCATCAATTAGAAAAAACTCAGTGTTAAAACGGCTGAACAGATTTTCATGAATCAAAGCCAAAAACACTCTGGATTAAGACATCTATCAAACAAAAATATCTAAATTAACATTGGTGCATCCGTTTAGAAATAGAAAGAAAGAAAATAAATTTATTCAACACTACAATAATTAAGATAAAAACCAAAACAACCGACTTCCATGCCCAATTGTGTGCCCAATGCTTCAATCGTCATATCTCTGGAGATACTAATCAAATCTCGATGAAATGACAATGGGACCACCTCGGAAACGAACCCTTCCGATTAATAATATCGTTTAAAAACTAAAAAACAACCGACTTCAATGCCGCGCTATTCATTTTCAGTACCAATTTTGAGATGTTTATCTCAATAGCTCTGGAGATACTTATCATACCTCGATAAAATTACCATGGTACCACACTTGGGATATCTCCTTTCGAACAAAAAAAGAATAATCGAAATCGGTTCATAAACGACGAAGTTATCCGCGAACAAACATAAAAAAAAAAAAAAATACGGTCGAATTGAGAAACCTCCTCCTTTTTTTGAAGTCGGTTAAAAAAAAAAAATTCATATCGGTTCACTATTGAGGGAGTAATTGCGTATCATACACATATATATATATATATACAGACGAATTGAGAACCTCCTTCTTTTCGGGAAGTCGGTTGAAAAACAAAAAAATATATATAGAAACAAGTAAAAAAAGTACACATTAGGTTTAGGCGCTACGATGCCATAGACATACTCAAACATTCACACACACACGTTACTAGTATACTATAACACCCCTTCTTTATGCGTCGGGGGTTAAAATAAAAGTGCTAATGCTGGTGCAAAATTTCAGCCGAAAACTGAAACCATCGAATGAAAAAACAAAGTATTACATATATAAAAAACTGGCCAAGTGCAAGTCGTAGGTTTCCCTACCACACTACAGTATTTTATAAGATCGAGCAAGAAATACCACTATCATTTTTCGCCAGCAAAAAATAATAATTAATATTCATTTTATCAAAATAGAGTTGTGAGCATAGAATAACTATACTCCTACCGGAGGTTGTAAGCCGCGTGCTTATTTTTTATAACGCCATCTAACGTCTAACGCTATCTAAGAGAAAGTTAACACAAAGATGTAAGGGATCGGCATTTCAATATAACGCCATCTATGGACGTTTACCTAAGCGTTCATAGATGGCGTTATATTGAAATGCCGAAAAAAAACACGATTCTTGTATAGGGACCCCCTATAATTTTTAACTTTATTCTGTTTTTAGTATTTGTTGTTATAGCGGCAACAGAAATACATCATCTGTGAAAATGTCAACTGTCTAACTATCACAATTCATGAGATACAACCTGATGATAGACGGACAGACAGACAGCGGAGTCTCAGTAATAGGGTTCCGTTGGTACTCTTTCGGTTCGGAACCCTAAAAATTATGCCCAATTATCGGGTGCATGCAAAAAAATTCGCGTCCAACAGCTCACAATTTGAAATGTGCTAATTAGATTGACCATCCATTTGATACCCAACACGGCGTGATTAAAAAAAACATTTTATATATAATTTCATATCCTCTAGATGCCTTATTCAATTTAATGTGACATCACATAGCCTAAAAAAATTAAATTTAAAAAAAAGATTCCGACGAACTGAGAACCTCTTCCTTTTTTGTGAAGTCGGTTTAGCGGACAATAAAGTCGCTTCTAACGATACCTCATTTGTCAAATTCATAGCTGCTTGACAGATACACAGACACACGTCGTGACACACGTCTCGTTGTAAAGCATAATTTATTTTGATAATTTTTTTGGCTCGTTTTAATTGTTATTATTTTCTCACATAAATTCTTGATATTTATTTTGAACAATATACTTTCAAATAATAATTATGAAATAATAATAATAAGATTATTATTTATTGGGATGGATGGAAGGGAGCACAAATGCCACCTCAGTGCTCCTAGCCAACCTCACCTGCCCGTGGTGCATCCTGCTGACCAACGAACGAGGCTCTGGCGACCGACAAATGGCGGTATAACCATTTAAAATGATGGCGTAGCTAAATGCTAAAGGCCGTTGACGAGTAGCTGAGTCACCGGTGCGAGGAGCTACGTCCTGCGATCGCCAACCCGCTTGCCCAGCGTGGCGATTAGGGCATTCCCTCCCAATGAGCCGAAGATCGGGCTCAGTGGCGTATCCTGGGAGAGGCCTACGTCCAGCAGTGGACTGACACAGGCTGATTATGATGATGATGATTTATTAAAATATATTAAAATTAAAAACAAATTAATTGTATCACAATTTGTACGCCACGCCTTGCGAGTTTTTATACTGTACTATGGCATACCATGTTTTTGACAAATAAATACACTTTATCTTATATTTATCTTGTCAAACTCATCCCCTCCTCCTGTTAAAAACATTCATTCTTGTGTAGTTGGAATAAAAGGTCCAAAATATGCTTCCAGTGAAAAATCTTACCATCAGCGCAGAAATATTTAGGTTCACACTCTACTACAACAATGTTACATACGCATACAAATCTCATTTCTCGATGTCGCCTCGTTAGTCCATAAACAAACCAATTAGATAAAAGAGATAAACATATGCTCTTATTGATTTTTAATGGATCTTTTATAGCAAATCGTGCTACGTGCAGGTTACACATAATGATCAAAGGCTACTTACTGCCTTTGATCATTATGTATTACTTACTAGTAACCCAATAGTACCTGTACCAATCTGTCTATTTGTTTACAGCTGGTATACATACAATGTAGCAACCCTAGAAATAAAAAGACACAGAAAATAAGAGATTAGGTATTTACTAATACTAAAGTTCAAAATTTAAAACTCCCCAGACTAATCTATATAGAACCTGTTCATTGAGACCGTCCCCATGAGCAAAACACGACATATATGCTTTAAGTTGGTGAGGAGTTGAGTATTCTGCAGATTCCAGAAGATGTCCCAGAATCAGGTCAATGCTACTATAATGGCATTGAAGTAAGAGGATATCGAATTTCGAATTGATTAGACCTATAAAAGTTGATCTCATAGTCGTCATCAATTACAAAAAACTCAGTCTTAAAACAACTGAACGTAATTTAATGAATAACAGCTAAGAACACTCGATTAAAGCACCCATTCAAGGAAAAAAAACTAAATCAAAGTCGTTCATCCATTTGGGCGCTACGATGCCACAGACAGACACACGGATAAACAGATATACACGTCAAACTTATAACACCCCTTCTTTTTGCGTGGGGGTTTAAAAGCCCGACTGCGTGAAAAGTTGTAAGCTTTAATTTTTTAAACATAGGTACTTACTTTTTAATGATATGAAAAGATTTAAATATTTTGGTCATATAAACATAAAAATTGCGTATGTTTTGTAGGCCACTTATTAATATAAAAATTCACTCTATCGCTCGATTAGTTTGGAAAAAAATAAACGTTTTAAGGCTTCGATATAATAAGTACTTCATTAAGTAATTATGGCGCCAAAAATTGGCCGTGTCAATTTCTATATACCTACCTAGTATCATTTTCAAAATGAAGACGAATCTAACGACACCTCTCAAGCTAAACTCCATTAAACCGTTTAGACTACAGAACGTGCCAAAGAAGTATACACACATACGAGTACACTCGAAAAACATAACCCTACTTCAACTACTAAAGACAGAAATAATGTGAGTAACAAACACTACTCGCATCATTTCTGTCGTTTTCGACACCCGTCAAGGGTGATCATTAGTAAATTTTATCAAGAAAGATCCGATGAAAATATTTATCATGAGACAACCCCTGAGATACAAGTTGGTACCTACCACCCTACTTAAAAAAACAATAATTCAAATTGGTTCACAATTGGCAAAGAAGTCGAGTAGGTAACCATACATACAAACAAAAAAAACAACACGGCGTGTCCATTGACTAGCTGATCTTCCATTGTGATTTTTCAAATGACGTCACGATCTTATATTGATATTTGTAGAAGGAATGAAAATGGACAGATGAAAAAAAACTTGACTTAACACTACCCTCAAAAATCATTTGTGTTTATCCGAAGGCTGAACTAAGTGTCAACACAAATAAATATTAATTAGAAAAAGAAATAGTTTCTTAACCCTATTGTGTCGTGTGCCGTAGGTCAGACGTATCGCAGTTAATACCCGCGAAATGTGAGGCGAGCATCATTATGTCTGTTATCATGGCGGCGCGCGCATGCGCGGTTATTGTCCTCGCGATCGCGGCAACTCACGCGTCGAAACCGCGGGATTGTATCGAAATCACCTTTAGAGACAAAAATCTCATACCAGACAGTTTATTTAATGGAACTTTGATAAAAGATGCGACGAAAAATGAAACGTTTGAAGACAGTGCGCGGTTTAACGTGGTGGAGTTGTGGGATAAATTGCCGAGGGTCGTGGTGCCGAGCAATGCGACGAGTGAACAGTGCCGCAGAGATGGAAGGACATACCTTGACAGCTTGGAGCGGCTCGAGCTTTGGGCCTTGAAAAGTAATGTTCATATATTTTCAAATAATTAAGATAGTTCAAAAACTAAAACAACCGACTTCCATGCCTCGCGAGTCAGTTTCAGTAGCAATTTTGAGATATTTATCATCATATCTCTGAAGATACTTATCAGATCTCGATAATATTTAAATTGGACCACCTTGTCATTCAAATCGGTTCACAATTGGCGGATTATTTGCTTAACATATATACAAAAAACATACAGACGAATTGAGAACCTCGTAAATCTATGTAAAGTTAGTAGTAAAAAGAGGTTCTAAATTCAGATGTTTATTTTTTTATTTATGTACTTACATTCGGACGTATGACTCCGTCATATAAAGACGGATTTGCGTCGTCCGAAATGGTCCCATTTATATTTCGTAAAGATTTGATGAATATCTCCAGAGGTATGGAGATAAACACCCCAAACTTGGTACTGAATATGACTAGCGCAGCTTTTACAATCAGTTTATTACCAGAAAACTCAATCATTTTATTAACCAATTTAGTTTTTTTTTCTTTGTTTTGTATGCTTCCGTTTGGTCCCACTGTAATTTTATCGAGATCTGATAAGTATGTTCAGAGAGATAAGATGAACTTGCTACTGAAAATGACCGGCGCGGCATTTGAAGTCCGTTATTTTTGTTATGATTGTTCTTGCACATAACTAAATAAAGAATATTCTAACGCATTTTATGATACGGTTACAAAATATCTACCTATCCATCCCAAATATCTCTAAATTTCTAATACTTAACTAATAAATATTTTTTAGGCATGCGTTACAATACTTTTTCTGAATGAATGTGATGAGTGATAACCCAATGGTTTAGCCATCGGCCTGGCGATCGAGAGGTCGTGACACGGTAATATTATATTACCGTGGTCGTGAGCACTATTGACGTGAACTAACTCCAGACACAAACACAATATTTAGCTTAGTTTGAGGGGTTAACAAGATTACTATGGGTATAGTAATGTATAAATCACAATGCTAGTAAGCTTTAAAAAAATTAATATGACGATTGAAGATGAAAATAATATATGTGTACTTGTATAATAAATCTAGAGACTAGCGTTTTACCACTATTTCACGTGATGGTAAGTGATGATGTGGTCGAGGATAGTAGCGTGGTAAACTTAGAATGGGAACTGGCTCTCAAGGACAGCTGCCCGAACACATTAGATGTTTGGCGACAGATTTTCCAACTCTGGCTAGGCGGACAATAAATTGTCCTACCACCGCCCAAAACACTTGTTGCCCGATATGCTATAACCTCGGAAACGATCATTGTATTCCCGAATCTGTGACTTGGATGTCTTCAAGTTGAAAGTAAACAATTATAGTCAAGGCAAGCCACGCACTGGAACAATTACTTTCCATCATAATGATGCAAAGGGCAAATGCTGTCCTACACACATTAAAAATAATGTTTTTCTCGATAACCTGATTAAAATTAAATAAATTAAACGTTAAAAACATTTATAACCGCCTCCAAAAAGAAGAAGAGGTTTATTAATTCGTCAGATTTTTTTTTGTATGTTGACCAATTACTCGAAGACGTCTGAAACGAATTGTAAAATTATTTTTTGTTTCTAAGGGAGGTATCCCAGGTGGTTCCATTTACATTTAATCGAAATCGGTGAAGCGGTTTTTGAAAAATCAAAAATACCATAAATATGTGTTAACATGAATGAATCACGTTTTGGGTTTTTCGTGGTTCCCTTCATAAATTTTAAGCCTTTGAAGTCGTTCTTTTCTCGTTTCGCGATCGATCATACATTTTAAAACACTAGCTTTTTTGTAAAGACGTTAATTATGTTTAGTAAAAAGTACTAATTATAATAATAAATTCTAGCCCAAATTCGACTGTCCTTCCATTTTCCATTAGATACTGAGTTCCAGTATCTACAGCTCGGCTCCATCATCAGGCCAGCTCGACGGTACTATATTAAAGCATTGTCACTATTTATAAGTCAGTTTTTTATCGGATACATTTTGGAGAATGTGCAATCCAATTGCACGAATTAGTCCCACCATCCCCCTTCTTCTATCGGACAACCAGACGTACCGATGTGCGCCATCGATTTATGGTGGACATGCCATCTACCCGCACAAAACGTTTCGATACATCATTTATCATACGTACTGCTAAGGAATGGAATTCCTTGCCGGTGTCTGTGTTTCCCAGTAACTATAACCCGGGGGTCTTCAAATCGCGAGTGAACAGGTATCTTCTAGGTAAGCGTGCTACATCGTCGATCGCATCGTCACTTAACATCAGGTGAGATAGTGGTCAAACGCTTACCTATCTAGTATAAACATTTTTTTTTTAAATACGCAATATACGCATATACGCAAATATAACAAATTTGAGTCCAATCGAAATCAGGAAGTTGTTCTCATTAACCCCAGATGCAAAAAGAAGGGGTGTTATTAGTTTGACGTGTGTATCTGTGTGTCTGTATATGGCATTGTAGCGCCTAAGTACCGCTGAACCGATTTTGATTTAGTTTTTTTGTTTGATAGGTGACTTGATCGAGAGTGTTCTTAGCTTTGATTCATGAAAATTCGTTCAGCCGTTTGCATATTATGAGCATGTTTCTAAATGATGACGCTATGAAATAAGCTCTCGCAGTTCTGATCAATTCAAAATTTGGTATACTCTTAATTCAACGGTACCTATTGTAAGAACTTGCTAGTGTTGACCTAATGCTGAGACATCTCCTGGAATCTGCAGAAAATACTCAACTCCTCACCAACTTACAGCAGAGATGTCGAGTTTGAGCTCATTAGAAAGGTCTCATTGAACAGATTATGAATAGATCGGTTGTGGGTGATTTTTAATTTTGATGTAAAGTATTATTTACCTTTATTACTTCACCCTACACAAACATTCGTAACATGCATAACAGAGCAAGTTAAAAGGTCGTAAAAGGAAAAAATGTTTCTCGACAACAACAACTCGTTTTACCGTTGCGCTTATAAAATTCGAATCAACAATCCAAACATGTTTTAAGCTTAAGAGGTAACGCGGGGTGAACTTTTCCATACAAATGTATTCCCTCGTTAGATAGATAGATAGATAACTCTTTATTGTTACACCTTAAAACTAACTTACATAGTAAACTTAAGAATAATGTGTTACAATGGGCGGTCTTGTCGCTTATTAGCGATAAGACCGCCCATTAAATAACACATTATCGCGATCTCTTCCAGACAACCTTAGGATGGAGAGGATAGAACATGTGACAAATGACGGGTGTATCTAACAACTCTAAACACTAATCACTTACATATATACCTATAAATAAACTTAACTATCTTATATAAATACCCAGTGGCTCAAATATTAAGCGTAAATTAATCTCATGCAGCTAGAACAGTATAATACTAAATAATAACCTTGAAAAAGAATAAATAAATAAATATAACAGGGGACTCCAGTTACAATGACAGATAAAATTGTTTTAAATAATCTTTTAATATATTAATGGATTGAGATGCTCTAATGTCCTTAGGTAGAGAGTTCCACAGGCGAATAGCCTGTACTGTGAAGGATACATAAAATATACAAAAACTCAAGGTCTGCTATAGCTACGCCCCTATCATTTGCTTTTTTTGACCAACCAATTGCAAAAAGAAATACAAGCCTTGTAATATCTTCTTTAAGCATTTTGAATGGTCATATTTCAATTTGCAATTGGTTGATCAAAAAACGCAAACGATAGGGACGCAGCTACAGCAAACCTTGATTTTATGTAGAAACAAATTTTGCTCTAAAAGCATTTTCCAGGGAGGACACGGCGGTATATATATGTATGGAAAAGTGCACCGCGCGTTCCCTCCTAAGGTTTTTTAAGGGTCATATTTCTATTTGTCAAAGAATCAAAGAATCAAAGCATTTATTCAGTATGTAGGCAGTATAAATATACGCACATACACACGTCAAAATCATAAATCATAAAATAAATCATAACCAATTATCAAGTAAACATAGCAAAAGCAGAATTTAACGCTTTGAATTAGAACAAAAAAAGTAATGAACCATTCAGCTGTCATCCAATCGTTTACGTCAGAATATTAAAAAAAAATTAAAGTTGGTTAAAAACAACCACACATGTAACTGTGTGTTTCAGTACTTCAGACAATTTTTATATAAAAAAAAAATAAAAAAAGTGAAATAGTGAAAAACAACATAGAGAAACGCATACCGATCACAGTACATATCATGATCCAGATGGAACTGATAGTCCGTCTGTCAGCTGCATAATATTTGTAATTGATTGGTCAAAAAAAGAAAATGATAGGGGCGTAGCAGACCTTGACTTTTTGTAGAAACAAATTTTTCTCTAGAAGCAAATTTTTTCAGGGAGAAAAAGGAGGATTACATTTATATGGAAAATTGCACCCCGCGTTCCCTCTTAATTAACCGGCCAAGTGCGGGTAGGACTCGCGCACCGAGGCTTCCGTAGAAACTTTTCTTTTTTATATCTTATAATAGGCTAGCGTTTGACCACTACCTCACCTGTTGGTAAGTGATGATGCGGTCGAAGATGGTAAGCTAGGCCTAGAATGGGAACTGGCTCTCAAAGATAGCTGCCGGAACACATTAGACGTTTGGCGACAGATTTTCTAACTTGAGGGTGGTAGCTGGCCAGGCGGACACTAGATAGTATCCTACCACCATGCGGGGGTTGTTGGTTTCTTAACAATGTTTTTCCTTCACCGAAAGGGCCACTGTGAAAAGCAAAAATTATTCCATAGAAAAATTCATTGGTGCACGGCGCGGATTGAACTCGGTATCTCTGGCACCAAAGCCGACTGTTCTCCCGATTACGCAACCGGGCCCTCACATGTCAAAACAAACTTAACTTCACAGCACAGAATAATTAATAGTTTAACAGTTCGATCCTTAGAACGATGCCTAGACACTGTTAATGAACCAACCGTAAAAAATAAGTTTTGTTAGTTGTTAATAAATTGTATGTTTACGATTTTCATATTTTTTCCTTTGTAAATTCTCCAAGACTGTGATTCTTGCCAAATTGTATGATTCTAGGTCAACGGAAAGTACCCTATAGGTTTTGATTCCCTTGTGAAATCGCAAAATATACGAAAATATGCGACAAAAACGGTCATATCTTTTGATCGCGTTGACAAGTTTAATTATTTCTCAGCTGGAAGATACCGTAGTAGTCGATATAAGTTTCAACTGGTTATCTCTACGCGTCCCTGGGAAAAAGGGTCCTGACAGACGGACATACAGATAGACGGATAAACAGACGGACAATAAAGTGATCCTAAAAGGGGTCCTTTACAACCGATTTCCAAAAAAGAGGTTCTCAATTCGTCTGTATGTTTTTTTTTTTCGTTTTTTTTTGTATGTATGTTATGCGACTTCTCCGTCAATTGAGAACCGATTCAAATAATTCTTTTTTTAATCGGTAGGATACATTTCTGAGGTGGTACCATTGCAATTTTTTCGAGATTTGATAAGTATCTCCAGAGATATGACGATAGACGTTTCAAACTTGCTACTGAAACTGACTCGCGGGGCATGAAGTCGATTTTTTAGTTTTTAAACTATCTTAATTATTTCCTTTAGGTACGGAGCACTAACTAATAAAAACGTAACATATTTGAATTATAATAGGATAATGATATCCTATCACCATGGAGGTCGTTGAGCGATAGATCTAGAAAACAAAGTCATTATAACGGCACCTTGGGTGGTTCTGTATAATCATCGATGTGTATAATCGATAAAAATTGGAGGCAAACGATTCTTAGAGATGCCTAAGAGTATTTTATGCAAATCATCACAAATATTATAATCCACACCATCAACATCAATTATTATATATGTCAGTTTGTTTACTTGTTTGCTTGGGACATCTTCACGGTCAAGCGACTGGACCGATTTAGCAAAATTTTTGCTCAGGGATGGCCAATACTATGGATAAGCCTACAGGGTACTTTATAACGCAAGAGAAGACGCGGAGCAATGCTAGTAGCTCATAAAGTATCAATAAAAATACCCTACCAATAAAAAAAAAAATCATCATTCGAATCAGTTCACAATTGACGGAGTAATCGCGTAACATACATACAAAAGAAAACATACAGACGAATTGAGAACCTCCTCTTTTTAGGTAGTCGGTTGATAAAAGTGACTAATATATACGCGCATTGTAACAAGATAATGCTGACTCAATGTTATGTGATTTCATTTGACGTAACACTGCATTTAAAAAAGCATGTCATTCAATTAGCTAAAGATAATAAATACCGTCATAAACATATACACTTATACTACGGTCTATCATTTTAACATAAAGATTGAAAAAAAACGCGATCGTACATTATACATATAATTTGATTAATTGAAATAAAAAAACTAAATAAACTGGCCAAGTGCAAGTCTGACTCGCACTGGTAGGGTTCCGTACCACACTACAGTATTTTATATGATCGAGCAAAAACTACCACTATAATTTTTCGCCAGCAAAACATAATAATTAATAAACATTTTAGTTCTTATAACGCCATCTAACGTCTAACAAAGGTGTTAGGGATCGACATTTCAATATAACGCCATCTATGTGACGTTTACCTAACTAAGCGTGCAAAGATGGCGTTACATTGAATGCCGAAAAAAACACGTTTCTTCTGTGGGGACCCTCTATTATTTTTAACTTTATTCTATTTTTAGTATTTATTGTTATAACGGCAACAGAAATACATCATCTGTGAAAATTTCAACTGTCTAACTATCACGGTTCATGAGATACAGCCTGGTGACAGACGGACAGACAGACAGACAGACAGACAGACAGACGGACAGCGGAGTCTCAGTAATAAGGTTCCGTTGGTACCCTTTGGGTTCGGAACCCTAAAAAACATGCGATCGTACATTATACATATAATTTGGTTAATTGAAATAAAATAAACTGGCCAAGTGCAAGTCGGACTCGCACTCGTAGGGTTCCGTACCACACTACAGTATTTTATAAGATCGAGCAAAAAATACCACTACCATTTTTCGCCAGCAAAAAATAATAATTAACAAACATTTTATTTCTTATAACGCCATCTAACGTCTAACAAAGGTGTTAGGGATCGACATTTCAATATAACGCCATCTATGGGACGTTTACCTAACTAAGCGTTCATAAATGGCGTTAAATCCCGAAAAAACACGTTTCTTGTATGGGGATCCTCTATTATTTTTAACTTTATTCTGTTTTTAGTATTTGTTGTTATAGCGGCAATAGAAATACATCATCTGTGAAAATTTCAACTGTCTAACTATCACGGTTCATGAGATACAACCTGGTGACAGACGGACAGACAGACAGACAGACAGACAGACAGACAGACAGACAGACAGAGAGACAGACAGACAGACAGACAGATAGATAGACAGACAGACAGACAGACGGACAGCGGAGTCTTAGTAATAGGGTCCCGTTTTACCCTTTGGGTACGGAACCCTAAAAAAAAATCAAGAGCGCTTAAAAAAATTTTAGTTAAGCGATCTTAATTATTATTGTTACCGACTTAAAATTCTGCGCTAGTAATTTTTAGTACCAAGTTTGAGGTGTTTATCTCCATATCTCTGGAGATACTGCCCGCTAATTCTCAATTATTCGAAAACATCCGGAAGCTTCATTTTTAGGGTTCCGTAGTCCTTACAAAGAACCTTTATAGTTTCGTCATGTCCGCTGTCTGCCCGAGGTTTTGCTAAGAGACCTTTAGTACTAGAAATCTGTAATTGAAATGATAAAAATGAAATTTTGGAAAATATATTTTTTTAGGGTAGCTACATATGAACTATGGATGTTTTTTTTGTCTTCTACCCTCTCCTGTGGGGATTCGTTGAATAGGTCTTTTAAAATGTTTTAGGGGTTGCTAATACTATTTTATTACTATTACTATTTAATATTATTATTTTTAATTAAAATTTATTGCAAATGTTTGTTCCAGTAGGGCGTCTAAAAGCTAGACTGCATGCTCGATAAATCTGGGAAAATTCATAAAGATAATATGCTTTTCATGAACTATAAAGGAAAATTATAACATTTTATATAAGTTTAGCAGTAATAGGAGTTGAACTTGGGTGTTGGATAATTCAAAAACTAATTATGTTAAATATTATTCTACTACGGAACCCTACGTGTACAAGTCTGACTTGCACTTGACCAGTTTTTTTTCAGTTTGTTAATTATATAAGTATGTATATATTATTCTTACAATGAAACATTACCCTTTTTGTGCATGTTAGCAAGGGCAACTTACTATTATAAAAGGTCTTTTAAATCATCAAGTTATAAAAATCATATACAAAAACAAACGAACAAAAACTATCCAAATATACATATATGCAATTTTTCTTATTGATTACATACATTTATTAATGTCTTTATACATATAAATAATTAATTTGATTTAAATATACAAATTTTGCCATTATTATGTGTTTTCAATGTCAAAAATACTTTTAAAGATTTATTGGAGTATTGATTACCAAAGTAGTATAGGTATTTAGTTCTTCATGTTTACTTGTAGATATAATTCAAAGACCGTGTGTAATCAATGTTTTTTTTTATATCTAATAGTCTAGCGTTTGACCACTATCTCATCTGTTGGTAAGTGATGATGCGGTCGAAGATGGTAAGCACGCTAGGCCTAGAATGGGAACTGGCTCTCAGAGATAGCTGCCGGAACACATTAGATGTTAGGCGACAGATTTTCTAACTTGAACCCTCAAGCTTCAAGGTAGCTTAGCCAGGCGGACACTAGATAGTGTCCTACGGCCAAGCGGGAATTGTTAGTTTCTTAACGATGTTTTTCCTTCACCGGAGGGCCACTGTGAAAAGCGCACGTAATTGTTTTGATAGAAAAATCCATCGGTGCACGGCGGGGTTTGAACTCTCTGGCATCAAAGCCGACCGTTCTTCCATTTACGCCACCGGGCCCTCAGTAGTAGTCTACTGAGGGCCCGATGATAACATTGATTACTAAATCAATGTTATCAAAACACTAATCGACACCGATATTATAAATGCGTAGAAAGTCAAGTTTTATATTTGTTTGCTTGTTGGTCAACAAGCAAACAGAACTTTGACCGATTTGGTGGACATTTTGTAAGGGATAGCCAATATGGTAAAATATAGGACTTCTTAGGATACTTTTTTAAAGCCAGCGAAACCACAGGGCTCAGCTAGTCTTCTTTAAAAAAAAACTATACATTATATTTATAGTTTGAGGGCTCGGTGGTGTAAGTGGGAGAATGGTCGGCTTTGATGCCAGAGGAACCGCGTTCAATCCCCGCCGTGCGCCAATGGGTTTTTCTATCGAAAAATTTAATGTGCACTTTTCACAGTGGCCCTCCGGTGAAGGAAAAACATCAATAAGGAACCAGCAACTCCCGCTTGGGGTTGGACACTATCTAATATCCGCCTGGCCAGCTACAAACTTTCAAGTTATAAAATCTGTCGGCAAACATCTAATGTGTTCCGGTAGCTATCCTTGAGAGCCAGTTTCCATTCTAGACAGACCACATTAAAGCTCAGGCGTTCATCAGAATTATATTTAAAAACAAACAAAAGTAATGACTACTGACATAATTAAATTATATAGTTCTGTTGGCCTACTTTTACCCGAAAAGGTGATCGAGATTCCAAAATCGCAAGGGTGGACAAGTATAATGAACTTGAACGCTAATTGTTACGCAATCTGATCTCAATAATACTGTCAATGTTAACTTTGTAAAGGTTTAAATGTCACCGTAGGTTTGGTGGTCTTCAGGTGACCATGGGTTGCAGGGACCCCCTAAAACAAATTGCCTAACTTTTTATGTATCTATTATGTATCTACTAAATCTCATGGAATTTGATTTGAATGAGAAATATGACCCTTCAAAAATTTTAAAGAGAAAATTAAAAGGCTTGTATTTCTTTTTGCAATTGGTTGGTCAAAAAAAGCAAATGATAGGGGCATAGCTACAGCAGACCTTAATTTCTCGTTGAAACAAATTTTGCTCTAAAAGCATTTTCCGGGGAGGAAACAGGGGAATACGTTTGTATGGAAAACTGCACCCCGCGTACGCTCTTAAGGTACGGACACCGCGGCGTCCTGCGATTTGCATGCGCAATCTAAGTACTTTTTAATTATTTTCTGTGCGCGTTTGGTATGAACAAGTCGGTACAAATACTCCTGCGCTATCTGATCGCCGCCTAGATCGCGCACGCAGGACGCCGCGGTGTGTCCGTACCTTTAGTATTTACAGCCTCCCTAGAAAAACATAATTCTGTTAGGGGCTATTCTAGGCCTAGCGTATTCACCATCTTCGACCACATCAACAGGCGAGATAATAGTCAAACACCTATATATAGCCTATCAGATAATAAAATGATGCGCATCTCGTATTTCCATATCTCTGGAGATTTACCATGGAATCTGGATTATATTTAAGTTGGACCACCCTGCAAAATTTCGCGCAGATATATTTCATAATATTTTGCCTTACCATCAGGTATTTTTATGCTCAACCTTATATCGACTCCAAAAAAAGCCGATGCAAGTAGGTTTATGGATATTTCCTATGGGTTTCTAAGTAGTCCACTGACCTCAAACAAAACACAACAAATTATTTACAGTTAATAATAGTTGGCAAAACCAAAATACCAAATTAAATTCCGGTTCCAATAACCTACTCTAGCGTGACCTATGATGACGCCAGTTAATAATTAGGTAAATAATATCTTGATCGATTTTACTCGACTGCCAAAAGGAGGGTAATGTGTTTTGCGCGTGTGTATAAAGTTATTTATGAATGAGGGCTTGAATGAACGATAGATAGATATTTAAAAAACGCTTTATTTATTTAACGCTTAGAATAGTCCAATAGTGATTACAATTCACAGGACAATCGGTGGCCTTATTGCTAATTAGCAATATTGTCCAGGCAACCGTTCAAGGTATTGATTTCCCTATTTTTCCTAGGCTATATAAATTAAGAGAAGACACAACATGTATCCATAACTCTCACCATCTCACCAGTTCTGTTACCACCCCATTGAGGCGAACAAAACGGTCCAGCCACTTTTCGAGATTTTTCGAGAATAAAGGTACGGCCACAGCGCAGCGTCCTGCGTGCGCGATCTAGGCGGCGATCAGATAGCGCAGTAGTATTTGTATCCACTAGATCACACCAAACGCGATCTTCGGCGATCGGAAAACGATTGAAAATCGGATCACAAACGCGCACGCGGACGCAGGACGACGCAGTGTGGTCGTACCTTTAGTCACGACCATTAAATTTTATATCAACACAATAAATGCGAAAGTCAGTTTTTATATTTGCTTGTTTGGTACTTCTTCACGGTCAAACGGCTGGACCAATTTAGCTGAAATTTTGCACAGGGATAGCCAGTACTATGAATTAAACTATATGATACTTTTTAACGCGGGAGAAGCCACGGGGCACAGATAAAAGTTACAAATCTTTGTAACAAGAAACTCATGCAAAACACACATTATTGTATGGCGTATCATGGTTTCAATTAAAACCTTCGGCATTCAATGTAAATTCAAATGTTTCAACGTGTAAAAATGTGAACCATTGTAGGCAGTTGTAGGCACTTAGGACTCGTTCAGTTCATGACATTTTATTTTTATATCTGAATAGCAGTGCCTCACGGTTTAACCCGCGTAGTTCCCGTTCTTGTGAGAATACTGGGATACAATATAGTTGATGTTACTTGCTGATAATGTAGCTTTCTATTAGTGAAAGAATTTTTGAAATCGGTCCAGTAGTTTTTGAGTTAAATCGTAACAAACAAGAAATAAAAAATCTAATCTTTCCTTATTATAATATTAGTTTAGATGGACCAGCGTTTGATCACTATCTCGCCTGGTGGTAAGCGATGATGTGGTCAAGGATGGTAAACATGCTATGCTTAGAATATATATTAGATATGACTCTCAAGGGCTGTATGCTGCCGGAACACTGTAAACTTATGGCGGCAGATTTTCTCCTTGATGGTGGTAATTTACTTATTAGTAGGTAGGTAGCAAGTCAAGTAGAACATCGATATAATACTCTTACCACTTGTGAATGAAAACCCATGGTAGGATTTAAACCAGCGATCTCTCGATTTGCATTATAATTAAGGGTCAGTTTTATCAGTTTCTGATAAAGTTTCAGATAGCAATCTGAAATATGACGCCATATAAAAGTTGTTACAAATCTGTCAGATATGTTTTTTTTAAAGGCTTATTAGAAATGTGGTTTACCCCCAGGAAACAAGTGAATTATTAAAATGAACAAAAACCCGACTGCGTGAAAAATATTTTTTTAGGTACGTATCAACATTACAAAGGATATAAATGAAGCACTAGGATATTTTAAACCATAAGTGTTATTAAATATATTCGGAATGGGCTTTTAAAGTTATTTACTTTGATATCAAACACGGTATGGTTTGAGCAAACATATTTTTTTTAACCCCACATTATGGCATCCAAATTCCGCCATTTTGATTTTTTCAAATTTTATGTTCTTGTGTACACTCGCGCTGGCATAGCGAATCTAACGACGTATCATTTATCAAAATCGGCCTAGCGTTTTGTCTCTAGAGTGCTACAATGGAACAAACATAATAAATGGAACAATGGAACAATCATAATACGATCCGCCAAAGAATGGAACTCCTTGCCGGTGTCTGTGTTTCCCGATAGCTACAACCCGGGGGTCTTCAAATCGCGAGTGAACAGGTATTTACTAGGTAAGCGTGCTACATCGTCGACCGCATCGTCACTTAACATCAGGTGAGATAGTGGTCAAACGCTTGCCTATAAAGCATTAAAAAAAATATACATACATAGACTTATAAACACATTACCTCTCCTTTGCGTCGCGCAGTCAGGTAAAAAGGAACAAAATTACCTTATAAAGCTCAAGCTACAAATTATCTGGTTTTGGTAAAAGGACGCCTATTAGCTCGAATAGACTAATCACTGAAAGCTGATTGAATTGGATACTGATTAGACTCTTATATCCCAGTTCTAATGTAACCATGAAAACTAGTCCAAAGCCGATCCGAAAACCGAAATCTCATGTGACAATACGAGATTAGACAATGATTAGACGATTATGTCATTACCACATTATACACGACACACGTGCAGTACATATATTATTATTTTGCAACCGATTTTTCATTCCAAATAGGAGGAGAGACGATACTTACAATCCTTCTGTATGATTTTTTTTTGTATGTATGTTACTCGATTACTCCGTCAATTGTGAACCGATTCGAATGATTCTTTTTAATAAGACAGATGAAATTACAATGGGACCACCTCGAAAATGTACCCTACATTACTTACATTACTACCCTACAAAATGTAGGGTACATTTTCGAGGTGGTCCTATTGTAATTTCATCTATATCTGATAAGTATCTCTAGAGATATGACGATAAACGTCTCAAACTTGCTACTTGCTGATGACTCGCGGTGCATGGAAGTCGGTTGTTATAGTTTTTAAACTATCTGAATTATTTAAATATCTTTAGGCAAACGTTTGGCCGTTATTTCGCCTGGTGGTAAGCTATGATGTGATCGAAGATGGTGAACACGCTAGGCCTAGAATACTCTGATTAAGGGCTCAAGGGCTGGAAGCTGCTAGAACACCGTAAGGTTATGGAGGCAGATTTTCTCCTTGGTGGTGGTAAACTACTTTTTGGCAGCAAGTCAGACTGAACACGCTTTCACCTGGACAAACACCCGTGCTAGTCTCAAGTGCTTGTCTGTCAAAAATATATTTTTTATTGTGTTAATCTAGGATATATTATACACTATATGTGTGCCAAATTTCTGCCAAAACCGTTCAGCCGTTATCTTGTTGAGTTACAAGCACACCATACCACAGAATAATGAATAGTACATATAACCAATATCACAGCATGTCACGTTACAGCATGGTACACATTAATTTAAGTTAATGAACTGTGCCAATATGTCACACAGGCTAGGTTTTGCCCTTAAATGCTAAATATGCTAAGTATATACATACCTATATGAGTTATGAGTGTTATGAAAATATACCTTTACTATTATTTATTCTGTGACATAGGATACTTTAAACGCGGACAGGCGCAGCCAGTTAACGTTATATATAATATGCAATGATAATGATGTATATAGGTAAATTTGTCAAAAAAAATTACATTAAGTTATAAAATTTCACAACGTTTTTCGTCCGCTGGGCGACTGCTACAAAAAAAAACAATAAATTTTCCTCCTTTTTTGAAGTCAGTGAAAAGTGTACGTCAAGTGAATGTACCAGGAGTTCATAGCCATTCCAGTCACGCCAATGTCATCCTTGGATGAGCGCAGCATTTCGTATTCACCACCTACCATCATTTCACCACTCTGACATTTGACATGACAAGGTTCGACACAAGCGGTGAATTGACGCTCGAAAATCCAGACTTACCGACTACAAGGAATGGAAAAGCTAAACCCAATGTTACTTTTAACCATATTATATGGACATGCAATACCTAAAACTCGTAATGTCACATAAAATGGCTGCCATTGCTAGTAACACCTGTCCCTTGACTGAGACAATTATTTCGTCCTAATAATTTAGTCTTCCCATCTCTGTAAGTTTGATTTCAATTCCAAATAGCAAAATAGCTAATTTATTACTTCGATTAATAAATTAAAATATGATTTAGTAACGAAAATCCCTGTATAAATTTACATAAATTGAATAATTATAGTATTCCATATAATGTTCACGATGGTACGTTATTTAATAGGTATGAAATAAAATGATTTATGGATTTATTAAATTTGGCATTTCACGTATAGGGCTCGTAAAAAAATATTTTAAAGAAGTTGTAAACATGGTTTTTCCTTATAGAATCTAAATTATTTCATAAATATTTTATTACCAATATATTTAAAACTTACTTACCTAATAGGTCTATTTTTGGGCTTTGAGTGTCATATTATATTTTCAACCCACTTTCAAAAACAAAGGAGGTTCTCAATTCATCTGTTTTTTTTGTTTGTGTATGTTACGCGATTACTCCGTAAATTCCGAACGATTCGAATGATTCTTTTTGTTATCCGTAGGGTACGTTTTCGAGGTGGTCCCATTGTAATTTAATCGAGATCTGAAAAGTATCTCCAGAGATATGACGATAAACGTCTCAAACTTGCTACTGAAATTGACTCGCGGGGCATTGAAGTAGTTTGTTTTAGTTCTTAACCGACTTCAAAAAAAAGGAGGAGGTTCTCAATTCGTCTGTATGTTTTTTTTTTAACTATTTAATTATTTTTAGTATTTTGTCATAATCAAGACCATTATTATAAATGCGAAAGTCAGTTTATTTATTTGTTTGGGACTTCTTCACGGTCAAACGGCGGGACTGATTTAGCTAAAATGTTGTATAGGGATAGCTAGTACTATGAATAAGGCTAAAGGATACTTCTTAACGCGGTCAAAGCCGCGGAGCACAGTATGAAGTAAGGTAAAAGGAAAGCACGACGCTCGCCTGATGATAAGCGATGATGTTTACCTATTACAGACACAATGGCATGCAAAATTCTAGATGGACAGAATATTTTGCATGTCACTGCACTGCACTGCGATAAATAAGAACATTCGTATTTTTTGCATCACTTATTCTAAACGAACTTGTACCTACAAATACCTACTCATGCCTAATAATATGTAATCTTAGTATCAGTGTGAGTAAAATAAATATTAATTTCAATATTAACGTGTCCAAATTAAAACCCGTCGAGATTTTAAATGAATAACCGGCCAAGTGCGTGTCGTATCACGCGCAGTGTAGAGTTCCGTAGTAGCATGTTATTCAATGCAAGTCTTTACCCGTTATAAACAAGCAACTAGGTACTCCGTCTTTGTCACTTTAAAGGATTTATTCTAAGGATTTTGTATTTGGTACAAAATTATTCAACACCCAAGTTCAACGACTATTACTGCTAAACTAATAAAGTTATCTTAACCGCTATAATTTTCCTTTAAAGTTCATAAAATGCGCTATTATCACGTATTTTTCCAGATTTTTCAAGCCAGCGGTTTAGCTTTTAGAGGAGGGGGGACGCCCTACTGGAACAAAAATTTGCACTTTAAAGTTTAATATTTCGTAAATGGAGCATTCAATCGAAAAATGGTATTAGCAACCCTTTAGTCATTTTAAAAGACCTATTCAACGATACCCCACACGATGGAGTAGACGATGAAAAAAAAATCATCCCCACTTCTCATATAGGAGAGCTAAGCTACCCGAAAAAAAAAATTTTTCAAAATTATATTTCAGCACTTTGTCGGCGTCATTCATTTACATACCCCCACAAAATTACAGCTTTCTAGTATTAGCGGTCTCTTAGCAAAACCTCGGACAGACAGACAGACGGACATGACGAAACTATAAGGGCTCCTTGTCAGGACTACGGAACCCTAAAAAGTGGGTAGTTCTAAAATGAAACAGGAACTATTCGTACCCCCAGTCAACTATTATTTATTCTGTGGCCCAGTGTGCCCGGAGCCGCACTCTAAGCTCGTTCAGTCGGACAGAGAGCGGATATTTCCAATTAAATTGACCCAAGTTATGCAGTTGTACACGAAGGAACTCGACCGATATTTTTAATCTCATTGTGAAATTCTTTAGGAGAAATAAGTGGGTACATAGAAAACACGGCACTGAGACGTGGACGATAACCGCGCGACTAGTTCACGAATACAAAATCACTCGACGAGACGGCTATGCTAGGAGTTTCTCTAAAGGATCGAATTCGAAACAAAGTCATTCGTCTGAGAACCAAAGTTGATATAGCTCAAAGGATTAGCAAGCTGAAGAGGCAGTGGGCTAGTCACATCTGTCGTAGAACCGATAACCGTTGTAAAACGTAGTGTAGGCCCTCCAGCTAGGTGGAGCGATGATATACGCAAGCTGGCTGGCAGTGGTTGGAAACGAATAGCTGAAGATCGAGCTCAGTGGTGTGAGCTCAGTGTGAGCTCAGTGCCATAGGAGAGGCCTATGTCCACCAATGGACAAAAATATGCTGATAATGATGAAGATCATGATGATAGAAAAAACTGGATATAATGGTAATACTTAGGGTACTTAATTGAAAATACATATTATGTCATAGAACAATGTAACGTAAAAAAATAAATCAGACAAAATATTTTTTTATTCAGGATGACTGGCGTTCAACCACTATCTCGACTGAAGATACGAATAAATAAAACTGGCTAAGTGCGAGTCAGCATCGCGTCTCTTATCGCACACTTAGGGAAGGTTCCGTACAATACGAAACTTAACAGAGTTTCAACATCATATATTTGATTAATTGATTTTACCAAGAATATTTGGTTTGGTCGCGATCTAGAAAGACGGGACTCGTTTACTAGCGCCATCTATGTCATTTTGCCGAAACTAATTAGATGGCGTTTAAAAACACGTTTCTTGTATGGGGACCCCGTTTAATTTTTAACTTTATTTTATTTTTAGTATTTGTTGTTCTAGCGGCAACAGAAATACACCATCTGTGAAAATTTCAACTGTCTAACTATCGCGGTTAATGAGCTATAGCCTGGTGACAGACGGACAGACAAACAGACAGACAGACAGACAGACGGACAGCGGAGTCTTAGTAATAGGGTCCCGTTTTACTCTTTGGGTACGGAACCCTAAAAAATAGTGTAGTACGTATGAATGTTGAGCAAAGGTCTTAAAGTAAGTTAGATTGTCAGACTGAATAGCGAATTTAATTCGTGGCAGTTAAAATACAACGTGTTTGTGACCAAAAATCGCATACTTACAGAGCGCAGTTGCTCAAAGTTAACCAAATACCGACCCGTCACCGTGCTTACCTCTCATCTCTGTCAATGGCAAACCCCCAATCATTCTCTAACTCATACAAATCTCGTAAAACTATAAAAAATTGCATGTCAATAAAAACCATAAACAATAACAACGCGCACAAAGACATATAATCGCGGTTTGTGGCAAAAAACAACAAAGTCTTTGACCTTTCAAGTACAAGGGCAAAACGTAAATACGAGGTTATCATTTACGTAGAAAATTTCGCAGGCATCTGTAGCAATTACATTATGCAGCTACTGCATAAGAAATGTTGTAAAGCTTCTTTAGAGATTTTTTTGGGAATTACATTAAACTATGAGTCTGTAATGATGATTATGCTGAGGTTATTCACGTTGCAAGACTTAAGGTAAAGCAAAATAATCAATAAATTAAAAGTTGAAATCTTTATTAAGTAGAAGTTTTTTGTAAAGACGTTAGCCTAAACTCGACTACCCTGCCATACTCCATTACAGAATTGCAGTCCCTACAGCCCGTCTCCATCATCAGCCCCCTGAATCTCAATCAATTGAAAACCTATTCAGATTCGAGAGCTTAATTTTTAATTTTGTAATAAAACTGTGAGCTATTTAGCCGCGGATATCTTTCCGATAAGAGTCACTGTTATTTTAAAATTGAAATACCAAAAAAATATATACGGTCGAATTGAGAAACCTCCTCCTTTTTTTGAAGTCGGTTAAAAAGAAACCGATTGAAGTATTGTAAATTGCAAAGTTACGAGTTGAAGGAGAGACAGTTTCCAAATCTGAATTTGCTTTTGAATTATTGAAAATAAGCCTGCTGGTCAGCTCGATAGGGCCACATTGTCATTTGTCATCGAATATACATAAGATCTTTTAATTTTCAGTACCAATTTTGAGGTGTTTATCTCCATATCTCTGGAGATACTTATCAGACCTCAATAAAATTACCATGTTCCACACTTGGGATATCTAGGCTTCTTTCCAACAAAAAAATAATAATCACAATCGGTTCATAAACAACGAAGTTATCCGCGAACAAACATTAAAAAAAAACATATATACGGTCGAATTGAGAAACCTCCTCCTTTTTTTGAAGTCGGTTAAAAAATAAAACCTGACAATGTTCACTTTGTATGAAACTTTTCTCCACATATAGACAGTCACTATGTAAATAAAAAAATTTGGTATACAATAATAAGCAGTTTAGTTAGTAAGTTAGTGTAATCAATATTTTTTTATAGGTATGAAAGTTTGATTATTGGGCTTGGACCTGCTTCTACAAGGCATGAATTTTTTTTAAGGGTTCCATACCCAAAGGGGGACGGGACCCTATTACTAAGACTCCGTTGTCCATCTGTCTGTCTATCTGTCTGTCCGTCTATCACCAGGCTGTATCTCATGAACCATGATAGTTAGACAGTTGAAATTTTCACAGATGATGTATTTCTGTTGCCGTTATAACAACAAAAACTAAAAACAGAATAAAGTTAAAAATAATAGAGAGTCTCCATATAAGAAACGTGTTTTTTTCGGCATTATTCACGCCATCTATGAACGCTTAGTTAGGTAAACGTCCCATAGATGGCGTTATATTGAAATTTCGATCCCTAACACGTTAGTTAGACGTTAGATGGCGTTATAAGAAATAAAATGTTTATTAATTATTATATTTTGCTGGCGAAAAATAATAGTGGTATTTTTTGCTCGATCTTATAAAATACTGTAGTTGTGGTACGGAACCCTACTAGTGCGAGTCCGACTTGCACTTGGCCAGTATATTATACATATCATATGGGCTAGCGTTTGACCACTATCTCACCTGTTGGTAAGTGATGATGTGGTCAAGAATGGTAGCACGCTAGGCCTAGAATGGGAACTGGCTCTCAAGGATAGCTGCCGGAATACATAAGATGTTTGGCAACAGATTTTCTAACTTGAGGGTGGGAGCTGGCCAGGTCGACATTACATAGTGTCCTACCACCATGCGGAGGTTGGGGGTTTCTTAACGATGTTTTTCCTTCACTGGAGGGCCTCTGTGAAAAGCGCACATACATTTTCGATAGAAAAATCCATGCATACAAAGTATTTTTATTCGAAGATGTAACTACAGTAAAACATTTTCATGAATGAAATGAAATGAAAATACAAAGCGGGCAGGTAAGATTTTCTAAATCAATTTGACCCAAATAAATGTATGAGTAAAAACCTAACAGGACAAGCAAAATAAAACCGTTTGAAAAGGATCAACACGGACATTAAATATTATGTTTCATTCAAGTGTTACACACTTTATATTTTTGTAAATTCTTTAAAATTATTGTTATGTTTGGTTTGTTTTGAGCAGCCTATTCATCGGGCAATGACCAAAATGGTCATTGCCCTTTGAGTCCAATCGTACATCGGGCAGTGGTTCTAAATTAGTTTCAATGAAAGGACCCACACTTACTCGTAACACGGCAAGTTAAATAAAAGCTTGCATAAAATGATGAAGCTTTGCTTTTATTATACTCTTCTAAAGAAATGAGACAGTATTATATTGAATGCCAGTGCGAGTTAGACTCACGCACCGAGGCTTCCGTACCCTTAGTACGAGTTTTCAGACCAAAAACGATATCGTATATCGAGCAAATTTTGTATGAAAAACAGTACAGCGCCTCTAGTGGTTACTACACTTAACTAAATTTAGACCAATCAGGGAGCCAGAATAAGTCAAAAACTATGTGAGATCTGTCAAAAGCGTTTACGATAAAAACTCGTACTAAGGGTACCGTAGTACAAACTTGTCAAAATAGGTTAAAAACTCACATGCCTAAACACTGTAAAATCACATGTAAAATGCACCGACCGCAAATAATAAGTTTGTTTTTTTTGTTATTAAACTATATATTTACGGTTTTCAGATATCTTTTTCCCATTATAAAAGCTTCAAGACCTTGACTCTTGCCTTTATGATTCTAGGTCAACGGGAAGTACCCTGTAGGTTTTGATTCCCTTGTGAAATCGCAAAATATGCGAAAATTTGCGACTTGAACGGTCATATCTTACGATTGCGTAAACTTACAAGTTTAATTTATTCACAGCTAAAAGATAGCGTAGACCCGAGTACCTATTTGAAATATTTTTCAACTTGATACCTCTACGCGTTCCTGAAGGGTCTTGACAGATGGACAGACGGACAGACAGACAGACGGACAACAAAGTGATCCTATGAGGGTTCCTTATATCCTATAAGGTACGGAACCTAACCTGGCAATGTTCAAATCGAGAGTGAATAGGTATTTACTGAGCAAGCGTGCTACATCTTCGGCTACATCATCACTTTCCATCAGGTGAGATTGTAGTCAAATGTTTGCTTAGTCGTAAATAAAAAAATAAAAAAACCTTAAAACACAAAAATGTTTCTACCTGTCCGTTATAGACTTTGTAACTGGGTAATTACATTGTAATACGGGACTTATCGCGCTAAAACCATAATTTTATTTACCTCGACGTTTTGATCAAGTTGTTGTCGCAATGGCAACTCCGATCGAGATCAGATGAGGGTAGTTTCAAACTACTCTCAATCATAACAATGCTGATACCCACAACTTCAGTCTTCTCGTGACCACTGTCAATGCAACTTGATCGAAACGTCGAGGTAAATAATATTATGTTTTTAGCGCGATAAGTCCCGTATTACAATATAATTATGTGTGTTAATCGCGAAAGTTTAAAATTTACTTTTGTAACTAAGTATCTAACCGATGTGCCCCATACTGGCTTCATTATAAAGCCAATATGATGAGACTACTAAAACAATGCACATTCGGTCGCATTTATTTTTCTAGCGTATTAGCACGCGCACGATATCTACTATCTACTAGTAGTAAATATGATATTATGTAGATATCAATATGTTTGATCAAAATATTTATATGGTTGGTATGGTTATTAACCGGCCAAGTGCGTATCGGGCCACGCGCAGTGTAGGGTTCCGTAGTAGCCTGTTATTCAATGCAAGTCCTTACCCGTTATAAACAAGCAACTAGGTACTCCGTCTTTGTCACTTTAAAGCATTTATTCTAAGGATTTTGTATTTGGTACAAAATTATCCTAAACCCAAGTTCAACGACTATTACTGCTGAACTAATAAAGTTATCTCAACCGCTATAATTTTCATTTTAATTTCATGAAATGCGCTATTATCACGAATTTTTCCAAATTTTTCAAGCTAGTAGTTTAGCTTTTAGAGGGGGGGGGGGGACGCCCTACTGGAACAAAAATTTGCACTTTAAAGTTTAATATTTCGTAAATGGAGCATTCAATCGAAAAATGGTATTAGCAACCCTTACATCATTTTAAAAGACCTATTTAACGATACTCCACACGATGGGGTAGACGATGAAAAAAAAAATCATCCCCAGTTCTCATGGAGGGGAGCTATCCTAAAAAAAAATATTTTTCACAATTTTACTTCAGCACTTTGTCGGCGTAATATATAAACATACTCCCACAAAATTACAGCTTTCTAGTATTAACGGTCTCTTAGCAAAACCTCGGACAGACAGACAGACAGACATGACAAATCTATAAGGGTTCCTTGTCAGGACTACGGAACCCTAAAGATGGTTAAGTTTGTATACGACAATTTAAAAACGTTCAGCCAAATCGGTCTAATCGTTAAGGGATGTCTCCAGACGAGGCTACTCCTCAACGATCGACACATGAAATTTTGTAAGCCTACATATTTGTATTCAGTTATGGTAGCCTTTTCTAAAATCTCTCTAACTAACTAAGTAAAAACTTTTTACATTTTTTTTTTCATTTCGATTTGGCTCTACACGTTTAGTGTATTTAGCCAGTGTCAAAGTATTCACATTTTTCTAGTCTTTATAAATTATAGTCGTAAAGTCGACTTAAGTCACATTTCAGATCACGTTTAAGTCATAGTCCAGTCTGAGTTATACACTCAGTAAAGATGTGGACTAAGTATACTGAAAATGTTCAGTGGAATTATGGTGTGAGCGTAAAATGGAGACTAAAGAAACAATACAATGATGTTCAAGATTGTACCGTTTCCCTATACTCGCGCACATTTACCACCATATAATAGTACTAGCTGTTACCCGCGGCTTCGCCCGCGTTATTTGTGTCTTTTAGACCATTGAGGTCTAGATCGATGATCTCTTAGGCCAAATCACCATAGGCCCTCAAAGTCGAACTCAATATTTTCTATTGTTAAAGTCATTAATCATTTTGGTTAGGTAAGTATACGAAATTGTGCTGTTTAAATGTTTGACTCAATACAACAGTTCTTAAAACATTTTTTACAAAGAAAATAAGGTGAATAGCTGCGCGAGCGTAGCGAGCGATATTATTGGGCGAGTGAAATATTTTATGGCGTTTTATAACCCTGACAGTTTAATGACCTAATCATCAAGTCAATATAGATGACTCTTAGGTCGAACTCGATATCGACTATTGTTGAAGTCATTAATCATTACTTGGTACTTGGTAAACCTAACGAAGGTTTAGCAGCGAGCGCGAAAATTTTTACGTCATTATATGACCCTGGTAGTTTTTATAACCTACTAAATCAACACCGATGACCCTAGGGTTAAACTTGATATCCACTTATTTTAAGGTAAAAATTCATTATGATTATTGAAGGTAGTACTGTTTCAATTTATAAACTCGTTTTGATACATGTGGCTATTGAAATACAAAAAATGCTGAATTATAACCTACAAAGTAGACAAAACAAAGGTTTGCGCGAGCGCAGCGAGAGCTATCAATGCGCGAGCGAAGGGAACGCGAAAATTTTTACGTCATTTTATGACCCTGACAGTTTTTATGACCTACGAAGTTAACACCGATGACCCTAAGGTTAAACTTGACATCCACTTATTTTAAGGTGAAAATCATTTTGATTATTGAAGGTTGTACTGTTTTAATTTATAAACTCGTTTTGATGCATGTGGCTATTAAAATACAAAAAATGCTGAAAAATTACTTACAAAGTAGATAAAACAAAGGTTTGCGCGAGCGCAGCGGTCGTTATCAATGCGCGAGCGAAGCGAGCGCGAAAATTTTTTACGTCTTTTTATGACCCTTACAGTTTTTATGATCTTCTAAGTCAACACCGATGACCCTAAGGTTAAACTTGATATGCACTTATTTTAAGGTGAAAATCATTATGATTATTGAAGTCTGTACCGTTTCAATTAATAAACTCCTTTTGATGCATGTGGCTATTAAAATACAAAAAATGCTGAAATATTACCTACAAAGTAGATAAAATAAAGGTTTGCGCTAGCGCAGCGAGAGCTATGAATGCGCGAGCGAAGCGAGCGCGAAAATTTTTACGACCTTTTATGACCTTGACAGTTTTTATGACCTACCAAGTCAACACCGATGACCCTAAGGTTAAACTTGATATCCACTTATTTAAAGGTAAAAATCATTATGATTATTGAAGTCTGTACTGTTCCAATTTATGTCATGTTTTGATGAATTTGGCTATTAAAACACAAAAGTTGCTGAAATGTATCCAACAAAGTACATATAACAAATGCTTGCGAGCGCTATAACAGCGCGAGCGAAGCGAGCGCGAATAATGATTACGACCTTTTATGACCCTGACAGTGTTAATGACCTTTTAAGTTAACACTGATGAGACAAAGGTTTAACTTGATTTTCACTTATTTTAAGGTAAAAAATCATTATGATTATTGAAGGTTGTAACTGTTCCAATTAGAAACTCATTTTGATGCATGTGGCTATTAAAATACAAAAAATGCTGTAATATTACCTACAAAGTAGATAAAACAAAGGTTTGTTCGAACGCAGCGAGTGCTATCAATGCGCGAGCGAAGCAAACGCGAAAATGTTTACGTCATTTTATGACCCTGACAGTTTTTATGACCTACCAAGTCAACACCGATGACCCTAAGGTTAAACTTGATATCCACTTATTTTAAGGTAAAAATTCATTATAATTATTGAAGGTTGTACTGTTTCAATGAATAAACTCCTTTTGATGCATGTGGCTATTAAAATACAAAAAATGCTGAAATATTACCTACAAAGTAGATATAACAAAGGTTTTCGCGAGCGCAGCTAGAGCTATGAGTGCGCGAGCGTAGCGAGCGCGAAAATTTTTACGTCATTTTATGACCCTGACAGTTTTTATGACCTCCTCAGTCTAGACCGATGAATCTAAGGTTTAACTTGATATCCACTTATTTAAAGGCAAAAATCATTATGATTATTGAAGTCTGTACTGTTCCAATTTATGTGATGTTTTGATGAATGTGACTATTAAAATACAAAAGTTGCTGAAATGTATCCAACAAAATACATATAACAAATACTTGCGAGTGACATCACTGCGCAAACGTAGCGAGCGCAAAAATTTTTTCGACCTTTTATTACCCTGACAGTGTTTATGACCTTCTAAGTCAACACCGATGACCCTAAGGTTAAACTTGAAATCCACTTATTTTAAGGTAAAAATTCATTATGATTATTGAAGGTTGTACTGTTTCAATTAATAAACTCCTTTTGATGCATGTGGCTATTAAAATACAAAAAATGCTGAAATATTACCTGCAAAGTAGATAAAAGAATGGTTTGCGCGAGCGCAGCGAGAGCTATGAATGCGCGAGCGAAGCGAGCGCGAAAATTTTTACGTCATTTTATAACCCTGACAGTTTTTATGACCTCCTCAGTCTAGACCGATGAATCTAAGGTTGAACTTGATATCCACTTATTTTTAGGTAAAAATCATTATGATTATTGAAGTCTGTACTGTTCCAATTTATGTGATGTTTTGATGAATGTGACTATTAAAATACAAAAGTTGCTGAAATGTATCCAACAAAATACATATAACAAATACTTGCGAGTGACATCACTGCGCGAACGTAGCGAGCGCAAAAATTTTTACGACCTTTTATTACCCTGACAGTGTTTATGACCTTCTAAGTCAACACCGATGACCCTAAGGTTAAACTTGAAATCCACTTATTTTAAGGTAAAAATTCATTATGATTATTGAAGGTTGTACTGTTTCAATTAATAAACTCCTTTTGATGCATGTGGCTATTAAAATACATAAAATGCTGAAATATTACCTGCAAAGTAGATAAAATAAAGGTTTGCGCGAACGCAGCGAGAGCTATAAATGCGCGAGCGAAGCGAGCGCGAAAACTTTTACGTCATTTTATGACCCTGACAGTTTTTATGACCTCCTAAGTCTAGACCGATGAATCTAAGGTTAAACTTGATATCCACTTATTTTAAGGTAAAAATCATTATGATTATTGAAGTCTGTACTGTTCCAATTTATGTGATGTTTTGATGAATGTGACTATTAAAATACAAAAGTTGCTGAAATGTATCCAACAAAATACATATAAGAAATACTTGCGAGTGCCATCACTGCGCGAGCGTAGCGAGCGCGAAAAATTTTTACGACCTTTTATTACCCTGACAGTGTTTATGACCTTCAAAGTCAACACCGATGACCCTAAGGTTAAACTTGAAATCCACTTATATTAAGGTAAAAATTCATTATGATTATTGAAGGTTGTACTTTTTCAATTAATAAACTCCTTTTGATGCATGTGGCTATTAAAATACAAAAAATGCTGAAATATTACCTGCAAAGTAGATAAAAGAATGGTTTGCGCGAGCGCAGCGAGAGCTATGAATGCGCGAGCGAAGCGAGCGAAAAAATTTTTACTACCTTTTATGACCCTGACAGTTTTTATAACCTACTAAGTTAACACTGATTACACAAAGGTTAAACTTGATATCCAATTATTTAAGGTTAAAAATCATTATGATTATTGAAGATTGTACTGTTTTAATTTATGGACTCGTTCTGATGCATGTGGCTATTAAAATACAAAAGTTGCTGAAATATTACCTACAAAGTAAATCAAACAAATTATTGCGCGAGCGCAGCGAGCGCTATCACTGCGCGAGTGAAGTGGGCGCAAAAAATTTTACGTTTTATGACGCTAACAGTTTTTATAACCTACTTAGTCAACACCGATGACCCTAAGGTTAAATGTGGCTGTTAAAACTCGAATGCTTATGAAATACTTCCCACAAAGCAGATAAAACACGTTGGGCAAGCAAAGCCATTGCGTAAATTTTGATGACTTTTAATGACCCTGACAGTTTTATGGCCTAATTAAGGCACTTATTAAGTTTAGTCATAATCTATGAACCTAAGGTCAAACTTTTATGATTATGCAAACTCTATGTAAAGTTAACAAAAAATATAGGTACCCACACTTAACTGCCGAAAAAAAGTATTCTTTGCCCTTTTATGCCCTATTCAATGTGTTTGTACAAAATTTCATCTGAATCGGTCAAGCCGTTTGGCCATATAGAGGCCACACATTTACAAAATTCCATAATAAAAATATAGACAACCGAAATTTCCACCCAAAAAAAAGTATTCGTTGCCCTTCTATGTCTTTTTGACTGTCTGTGTACAAAATTTCAGCTTAAATGGTTAACCCGACCGAGAGTAGGCCACACATTTACATACTTCAATTTAAAAATTCTGGACACCTGGACTCGACTGCCAGAAAAAAGTATCCTATGTGATTCTATGCAATATGAACTATTAACTATATGTATAAAATTTCAGCTGAATCGGTCAAACTGTTTAGCTGATAAGAGGACACACATTCACAAAATTCAATAAAAAAAATCTAAACACTCAGACTCGATGGACAAAAAACAGTATCCGATATCCTATTCTGCCCTGAACTGTCTTTATACAACATTTCAGGCAAATCGGTCAAGCCGTTTATTCGAGAAGAGGTCTTAAATTTACAAAATTTAATCAAAAATATCTGGACTCGAAAGCCAGAAAAAAATTATCCTATATCCTATTCTGCCCTATGAACTGTCTCTATACAACATTTCAGGCAAATCGGTCAAGCCGTTTATTTGAAAAGAGATCTTATATTTACAAATTCCAATTAAAAAGTTTGTACCCTCTGACTCGATAGCCTGAAAAAATGTATTCTATATTCTATTCTGCCTTTTGAACTGTCTTTAAACAACATTTCAGGCAAATCGGTCAAGCTGTTTATTCGAGAAAAGGTCTTATATTTACAAAATTCAATTAAAAATAACTGGACCCCCTGACTCGACAGCCAGAAAAAAATTATCCTTTATCCTATTCTGCCCTATGACATATATTCACGCAAAATTTCAGGCAAATCGGTCAAGCCGTTTATTCAAGAAGAGATCTTATATTTACAAATTCCAATAAAAAATATTTGTACCCTCTGACTCGATAGCCAGAAAAAAGTTTTCTATATTCTATTCTGCCCTATGACATATATTCACACAAAATTTCAAGCAAATCGGTCAAGCCGTTTATTCAAGAAGAGATCTTATATTTACAAAATTCAATTAAAAATATCTGGACCCCTGACTCGACAGCCAGAAAAAAAGTATCCTATATCCTATTCTGCCCTACGAACTGTCTTTATACAATATTTCAGGCAAATCGGTCAAGCCGTTTATTCGAGAAACGATCTTATATTTACAAAATTCAATTAAAAATATCTGAACCCCCTGACTCGACAGCCAGAAAAAAAGTATCCTATATCCTATTCTGCCCTATGACATGTATTCACACAAAATTTCAGGCAAATCGGTCAAGCCGTTTATTCAAGAAGAGATCTTATATTTACAAATTCCAATTAAAAATATTTGTACCCTCTGACTCGATAGCCAGAAAAAAAGTTTTTTATATTCTATTCTGCCTTTTGAACTGTCTTTAAACAGAATTTCAGGCAAATCGGTCAAGCCGTTTATTCAAGAAGAGGTCTTATATTTACAAAATTCAATTAAAAATATCTGGACCCCCTGACTCGACAACCAGAAAAAAATTATCCTATATCCTATTTTGCCCTATGAACTGTCTCTATACAACATTTCAGGCAAATCGGTCAAGCCGTTTATTCGAAAAGAGATCTTATATTTACAAAATTCAATTAAAAATATTTGGACCTCCTGACTCAATATCCAGAAAAAAAGTATTTTATATTATTTTCTGCCTTATGAACTGTCTTTATACAACATTTCAGGCAAATCGGTCAAGCCGTTTATTCGAAAAGAGATCTTATATTTACAAAATTCAATTTAAAATATTTGGACCCCCTGACTCGATAGCCAAAAAAAAATTATCCTATATCCTATTCTGCCATATGTTCTATCTTTGTACAAAATTTCAGCCAAATCGGTCAAGCCGTTTGACCGTGAAGAAGTCCCAAACAAACAAACAAACAAACAAACAAACAAATAAACAAACTGACTTTCGCATTTATAATATTGGTGTTGTTGTTGATAATATAATAATAATAATCCACATTTTATTACACACGGAAGAACATAACTTTTAGGAAAAAATAGACAGAGCAAAGACACTTTTTCACATTCCCGCCAAAAATTAACTTTTTTTCTTAAGTTTTTTTTTATTTTAAAGTTTTTTTTTTATTTCCAGTGTTTGACGCAACAGCAAAGCCACCTGCAGGGATCCTCAGCGGCAACGGCAATCAATATGGAGACTTCGATGAGTGCCTCAGCATCGACGGGGCAGTCCGAGGGAAGTACTGCCTGGCCAACCTTCAAATGACCCTACAAGACAAGGAACTGGACTATTTAGTCCACAGCGGGCATTACATCAGGAGCAATATTACTGATGTAAGATTTTTTTAATTTAAAACCAATGATCACTTGACCACGGTCCTGATAAGTGACGAGACTGGCATTTAGAAGCCAAGGTATCTTATCCTTTATACCAATGAGCCGTAAACTTGATAACTTAACTAATATTACTTCTGTATCAAATAACAGTTGCCCTACTCTACGACAGGATTGTTGTACAGTAGATATTGATAGGATATAGTGCAATCTCATATTAATTTTCTAGTCAGTATGACAAGGTATACCCATTCTCATCGCAAGAGATTCTCCTACCTACCTCTCGACTCCGATACAAGCAATCAATTGAGTAATATTGCGATCAATCGAGTAACTCGAGATGGTGCTGTATCGTACAGACCACAGAATACACACAACTTTATTGATAGCGAAGATATACAACAGTAGCTATAAAGTTTCGAGGGCAATCTGTTAAATCCCCATTGATGGGGAATGTCAATGGGAATTTGTGGAATAACCCTTAGCTAAGAACCATCGTCGGTGAGTTACAAACTGTTTCAAGAAACATAATATTTGTTTAAAGAAAATTAGTCATGACGTTTTCTTGTATATATCATGGAACGGCCGACGCATACTGCCTTTTTTTTATATCATATAGCGTTTGACCACTACTTATCTCACCTGTTGGTAAGTGACTATGCAATCAAGGATGGTAGCACACAAAGCCTAGAATGGGAACTGGCTTTCAAAGGCTGGAACACATTAGATGTTTGGTGATAGATTTTCCAACATAAGGGTGGTGGCCAGTGCAATGTCCTACCACCATGTAGTAGCGTTACATATTGATACAAGCTATCCCAACACATGTTTCTTGCCAGCTTACTTATCCGGGGGTTTCTTTACGATCTTTTCATTCACATCTGCCAATGTGACATGGAAGGACAGCGTAGTCTCAGTAACAGCGTCCCGCTGGCACCCTTCGGGGTACTTACGGAACTCTAAACAAAGGTCTCCAGACAAATGTCTACATGATTACATTATTGATTCTCCCGTCCTGCGCAGTACAATACCTGCACAGTACAGAACCTCACTTAATCAGCCCCTTTATTAACCCCTGATTCTCAATCATTCAAAAAACTATTCGGATTCGGAAGCTTCATTTTAAATTTTGAAACAAATAGCTCACGGATGTATCAATCCGTGAGCTATTTGTTGCAGAAACCTTTCCAATTAGAATCATTGTTTTTTTGGAATTTAAATATCAAAAGTAACCGATCGGAGCATTGCGAATTGTAAAGATCCAAGTCGAAGTACTTATAGGCAGTTTTTCGAATCCGATTTTGCTTTCGAATTATTGAGATTAACCCTGATAATCGTGATCACACTCGTTAACAACACGGCCGTCTCGGCTCGCCTCTAGTAAAATTATAGATCAAGTTGTTACGACCACATCCGAATACTAACATTTAAATACTTACGAAAAAAAAAAAAGAATATAATATATATTATTATTATATACTTACGAAAAATATTTCTGAAATCATATTTAGTGTAAAAATATAAGTTCAATGTTATTTCATTTACATATTTTAGTAGTGTTATTATACTCGTTTAAGTATCGATGATTACTATTTATCGATTTTATTCGAGTTTATTGTCACGATGTACTGGGATGTACGATTTATTATTCAAAAGCATCGTCTCTACTCGCTAAAGGTCAATGACAAAGTGTAATAGTAACTATTATATAATTGTTTTTTATCTTTCCTATAATATGAGCCTTTAGTTAGTTTATTACACACATGCACAATTTCAGTAAAAAATTGAACTGCTTTTTCTGTTAACTGTCCGTGAAAAAGAAATATTTTTCAGCTTGTAGGATAACTAAAGTGTCCAGTGAAGAAACACTACATTAAACAAACTAAAATACACAAAAAGATTTCTGTGCATGAGATTAGAACCCATAACCACAATATTTGTAACTGTGTGGGAACAGTGAATACTAAACCGCGGAAGCGGGATGACTGCCAACAAATTATGCAAAATATTCACGTATTTATTGTTTTATCGGGAACACAATAATATTCTGTTTCGTTTTACAAATATAGTAGTAGGTATTCTAGGATTCATCGCTTAGATTTTCCTGGTATTTTTAAGTAAAACCACAGATTATATAATAGTTATAGTAAAACTGCCAAGTGCGAGTCGGAATCGCAGACGAAGGTTCCTGTACCACCATACAATAGGTTTCATTATAAACCTACCAATAAGAAGAATAATTCGAATCGGTTCACAATTGGCTGAGTAATAGCGTAACGAACCCAATAAAAATCATACAGACGAATTGAGAACCTCCTCCTTTTGGAAGTCGTTTGACAATACGGAAGTTCAGATATGAAATTCATTAGGTAGATCGATATGTCTATGAAGCTGCACCTATGTTGAGACCTTGTAATTCTGTCTAAACACCAAAAGCTTAGTTAACTACCCACGTATTTATAGAACCGGTCCATGTGAATCAGACACGGAGAATAAAGCTTCCGTAGTAACGCAAAATATATATTTAGTATAATTTATTATCTCTGTAAGTAATTTCCAATAAGTAGGTATGTTATTTATCTACCGACTTCCAAAAAGTAGGAGGTTATCGGTATGTTATTTTTTTGTATGCTTGTTCACCGATTACTCCGCCAGTTGTGAACTGATTTGGATTATTATTTTTTTAGTAGGTAGATTTCATCTCCAAGGTACTTTCATTTCAATTTTATCAATATCTGATAAGTATCTCCAGAGATATGACAATAAACGTCTCAAAACTTGCTACTGAAACTGACTCGCGCGTAGGTATGTTATTTATCTACCGACTTCCAAAAAGTAGGAGGTTATCGGTATGTTATTTTTTTGTATGCTTGTTCACCGATTACTCCGCCAGTTGTGAACTGATTTGGATTATTATTTTTTTAGTAGGTAGATTTCATCTCCAAGGTACTTTCATTTCAATTTTATCAATATCTGATAAGTATCTCCAGAGATATGACAATAAACGTCTCAAAACTTGCTACTGAAACTGACTCGCGCGGCATGGAAGTAAAAAAAACTGACTTCACATGTTGCGCCAGTCATTTTCAGTACCAAGTTTGAGGTGTTTATCACACAACTCTGGGGACGTACTCATCAAATCTCGATAAAAATACAATGGAACCTAACGGGATGTATTCAGCCAAAAATAATTTTCCATTAATAAATGATGGAGTTCTGACGTAACAAACATAAAAAATACCATAGAATTAAGAACCTTTTCCTTTCTTGAAGTTGGTTAAAAACGTACTGCCTCCCTGATGCGTCGCTTGCGAGATAGTATAAACAGCCTCCTAATTAATAGTACCCTTAGTACGAGTTTTTATCGTAAACGCTTTTGACAGATCTCACATAGTTTTCGCATAAAGTTAAACCAAAAGAGTCGCTATCCCGAGTACATTTGTCGAACGGTTATCATTCACGCGGGGGCAGGGGGGAGCGGTTGCCGCTATAGATAAAACCGACAAACAGATGTGACAAATTGTAGATTAAACACCTATCGCCATACCTTCGATACCAAGTTACCGACGACGACTAAAGTACTTTTTGTTAAAAAAAAGGAGGATAGGATACGATATTAGGATAGGATAGGTACTAATCATAACATACATACGTACACTCGAAAAACATAACCCTCATTCATTCGCAGTCGGGTAAAAAGGCTGAAACCTTTAAATTGAATTTTAAAATATAGTTTGATATTTATTGAACTAAAACTAATGTTTCAGACTGCTTTTTTTTGCCTATTTGCCTAAGCTATCTCAATAATACATTTATAGATTTTTTAGATTTCTCATATAGAGTAAAATAACTTATTGTACAGTAAATTACAGTATATACACACATGTCAAATTGTGCTCTAAAGGTTAAAAATAGGCCATTTAATTTAGCTATAATGTCATATCTGTTTACACAATCTATGAACTGCGCGCGCAAACAGAACATGGCGCCGCGAAAATCTGAATTATGTCTATTCTTACCACAGAAATAGGAATAATAATTATTCCTATTTCTATGATTCTTACTTATGAAAAGTGACTCCGTCGCTTTTGTTAGTTTTTCCCGTTTGGTTTTTACAATATCTGAGGATACACGATGGCATTTCGGATACGCAAGTTTTTTTATAACGCGCGTGTTGTTGTTTTGAGTGTCGAGCTACGTGTTAGCGAGAAGAAGCCGGCCAGCTCCTTTGCGGTGTTCGACAATACCAGTTCGAGATGTTCAGTCTCGAGGTTATAGGTCTATAAGTTTTCGACTTATTCTAGCTCTGATTGGTCTAAATTTAGTGAAGTGTAGTAAGCACTAGAGGCGCTGTACTGTTTTTCATACAAAATTTGTTCGATGTACGATATCGAGTTTGGTATGAAAACTCGTACGGGTGCAGGTACTAACTATTCTGTGTACTGTACCGTCATTATCAGCCAATTTCCGTCCACTGCTGGACATAGGCCTCTCCCATGGCACGCCACTGAGCTCAATCTTCAGCCATTCATTTTAACCGCTGCCAGCCAGCTTGCGTACATCATCGCTCCACCTAGCTGGAGGGCGTCCTACACTACGTTTGCCGAGCCGTGGTCTCCACTCTAGAACTCGTCTACCGCAACGGTTATCGGTTCTACGACAGATGTGACCAGCCCACTGCCATTTCAGCTTGCTAATCCTTTGAGCTATGTCGATAACTTTGGTTCTCTGACGGATGACTTCGTTTCGAATTCGATCCTTCAGAGAAACTCCGAGCATAGCCCTCTCCATAGCTCGTTTAAAACGTTTGTACCGTACTTTTGCACAATTACATACCTACTAATTAATAATCTTCAATGATTAATAATGATAATCGTAATAAAATAATTGTATAAAATTGCATTTATTTAATTTACTACATATTTTTAGGGTTCCGTACCCAAAGGGTAAAACGGGACCCTATTACTAAGACTCCACTGTCCGTCTGTCTGTCTGTCTGTCTGTCTGTCCGTCTGTCATCAAGCTATAGCTCATTAACCGTGATAGTTAGACAGTTGAAATTTTCACAGATGGTGTATTTCTGTTGCCGCTATAACAACAAATACTAAAAACAAAATAAAGTTAAACATTAAAGGGGGTCCTCATACAAAAAACGTGTTTTCAAACGCCATCTATCTAATTAGTTTCGGCAAAATGACATAGATGGCGCTAGTAAACGAGCCCCGTCTTTCTAGATCGCGACCAAACCAAATATTTTTGGTAATATCAATTAATCAAATATATGAGGTTGAAACTCTGTTATGTTTCGTATTGTACGGAACCCTCCCTAAGTGTGCGACTCGCACTGTGCCAGTTTTATTTTAATTCGCATAAGATGTCACTGTCTTTGTCTAAATTAAAACAAACGTGCCTTGAACTTAAAAATAGTAATTAAAAGTAGTATATCCGTAATTTTAATAACATTATTGACCAGTAGTTTGGCAATAATTATGCTATAAATATTTATGATACAAAATTATGATTTATTATATATTATTTAAAGCTATTTGGCTGTCATGTATCGTTTACAGTTAGTTTTTTTTTTATTGCTTACCAACTCAGAGGTTATTGATCCGATTACGTTTACTTTATAAAGGGCCAGTGTCACGGGTTCCTGATAGCGCTAATATGAAGAAATCTGACAGATATTTGACAGCTTTTATAAGGCGTCATGTGTCAGATAACTATCCAACGCATTACCAGGAACCGTTGTAACTGGCCCTCAGTTTTATACGACTTTAAAATCAACACCAATATTATAAATGCGAAAGTCAGTTTGTTTATTTGTTTGTTTGTTTGTTTGTTTGTTTGTTTGGGACTTCTTCACGGTCAAACGGCTTGACCAATTTGGCTGAAATTTTGTACAAAGATAGAACATATGGCAGAATAGGATATAGGATAATTTTTTTTTGGCTATCGAGTCAGGGGGTCCAAATATTTTAAATTGAATTTTGTAAATATAAGATCTCTTTTCGAATAAACGGCTTGACCGATTTGCCTGAAATGTTGTATAAAGACAGTTCATAAGGCAGAATAGAATATAGAAAACTTTTTTTCTGGCTATCGAGTCAGAGGGTACAAATATTTTTAATTGGAATTTGTAAATATAAGATCTCTTCTTGAATAAACGGCTTGACCGATTTGCCTGAAATTTTGTGTGAATACATGTCATGGGGCAGAATAGGATATAGGATACTTTTTTTCTGGCTGTCGAGTCAGGGGGTTCAGATATTTTTAATTGAATTTTGTAAATATAAGATCTTTTTTCGAATAAACGGCTTGACCGATTTGCCTGAAATGTTGTATAGAGACAGTTCGTAGGGCAGAATAGGATAAAGGATACTTTTTTTCTGGCTGTCGAGTCAGGGGGTCCAGATATTTTTAATTGAATTTTGTAAATATAAGACCTCTTCTCAAATAAACAGATTGACCGATTTGCCTGAAATGTTGTTTAAAGACAGTTCAAAAGGCAGAATAGAATATAGAATACTTTTTTTTTGGCTATCGAGTCAGAGGGTACAAATATTTTTTATTGGAATTTGTAAATATAAGATCTCTTCTTGAATAAACGGCTTGACCGATTTGCCTGAAATTTTGTGTGAATATATGTCATAGGGCAGAATAGGATAAAGGATAATTTTTTTCTGGCTGTCGAGTCAGGGGGTCCAGATATTTTTAATTGAATTTTGTAAATATAAGACCTCTTCTCGAATAAACAGCTTGACCGATTTGCCTGAAATGTTGTTTAAAGACAGTTCAAAAGGCAGAATAGAATATAGAATACTTTTTTGCAGGCTATCGAGTCAGAGGGTACAAACTTTTTAATTGAAATTTGTAAATATAAGATCTCTTCTCGAATAAATGGCTTGACCGATTTGCTTGAAATGTTGTATAAAGACAGTTCATAGGGTAGAATAGGATATAGGATACTTTTTTTTGGCTTTCGAGTCAAGATATTTTTGATTAAATGGTGTAAATTTAAGACCTCTTCTCGAATAAACGGCTTGACCGATTTGCCTGAAATGTTGTATAAAGACAGTTCATAGGGCAGAATAGGATATCGGATACTGTTTTTTGTCCATCGAGTCTGAGTGTTTAGATTTTTTTATTGAATTTTGTGAATGTGTGTCCTCTTATCAGCTAAACAGCTTGACCGATTCAGCTGAAATTTTATACATATTACAGTTCATATTGCATAGAATCACATAGGATACTTTTTTTCTGGCAGTCGAGTCCAGGTGACCAGAATTTTTAAAATGAAGTATGTAAATGTGTGGCCTACTCTCGGTCGGGTTAACCATTTAAGCTGAAATTTTGTACACAGACAGTCAAAAAGACATAGAAGGGCAACGAATACTTTTTTTGGGTGGAAATTTCGGTTGTCTATATTTTTATTATGGAATTTTGTAAATGTGTGGCCTTCTATTTGGCCAAACGGCTTGACCGATTCAAATGAAATTTTGTACAAACACATTGAATAGGGCATAAAAGGGCAAAGAATACTTTTTTTCGGCAGTTAAGTGTGGGTACCTATATTTTTTGTTAACTTTACATAGAGTTTGCATAATCATAAAAGTTTGACCTTAGGTTCATAGATTATGACTAAACTTAATAAGTGCCTTAATTAGGCCATAAAACTGTCAGGGTCATTAAAAGTCATCAAAATTTACGCGATGGCTTTGCTTGCCCAACGTGTTTTATTTGCTTTTTGGGAAGTATTTCATAAGCATTCGAGTTTTAACAGCCACATTTAACCTTAGGGTCATCGGTGTTGGCTTAGTAGATTATAAAAACTGTCAGCGTCATAAAACGTAAAATGTTTTGCGCCCACTTCACTCGCGCAGTGATAGCGCTCGCTGCGCTCGCGCAATAATTTGTTTGATTTACTTTGTAGGTAATATTTCAGCAACTTTTGTATTTTAAAAGCCACATGCATCTGAACGAGTCCATAAATTAAAACAGTACAATCTTCAATAATCATAATGATTTTTAACCTTAAATAATTGGATATCAAGTTTGACCTTTGTGTAATCAGTGTTAACTTAGTAGGTTATAAAAACTGTCAGGGTCATAAAAGGTCGTAAATATTTTTCGTGATTTCAGTTTCGTTTTCAGTGATAGCGCTTACTACGCTCGCGCAGTAATAGCGCTCGCTCCAGTCGTGCAAGCATTAGTTATATCTACTTTTTAGGAAACATTTCAGCAATTATTGTATTTTAATAGCCACATTCATCAAAACATGACATGAATTGGAACAGTACAGACTTCAATAATCATAATGATTTTTACCTTAAAATAAGTGGATATCAAGTTTAACCTTAGGGTCATCGGTGTTGACTTAGTAGGTCATAAAAACTGTCAGGGTCATAAAATGACGTAAAAATTTTCGCGCTCGCTTCGCTCGCGCATTCATAGCTCTCGCTATGCTCGCGCAAACCTTTATTTTATCTACTTTGCAGGTAATATTTCAGCATTTTATGTATTTTAATAGCCACATGCATCAAAAGGAGTTTATTAATTGAAACAGTACAACCTTCAATAATCATAATGAATGTTTACCTTAAAATAAGTGGATTTCAAGTTAAACCTTACGGTCATCGGTATTGACTTAGAAGGTCATAAACACTGTCAGGGTAATAAAAGGTCGTAAAAATTTTTGCGCTCGCTACGCTCGCGCAGTGATGGCACTCGCAAGTATTTGTTATATGTATTTTGTTGGATAAATTTCAGCAACTTTTGTATTTTAATAGTCACATTCATCAAAACATCACATAAATTAGAACAGTACAGACTTCAATAATCATAATGATTTTTACCTTTAAATAAGTGGATATCAAGTTTAACCTTAGGGTCATCGGTGTTGACTTGGTAGGTCATAAAAACTGTCAGGGTCATAAAATGACGTAAAAATTTTCGCGCTCGCTACGCTCGCGCATTGATAGCACTCGCTGCTCTCGCGCAAACCTTTGTTTTATCTACTTTGTAGGAAATATTTCAGCATTTTTTGTATTTTAATAGCCACATGCATCAAAAGGAGTTTATTAATTGAAACAGTACAACCTTCAATAATTATAATGAATTTTTACCTTAAAATAAGTGGATATCAAGTTTAACCTTAGGGTCATCGGTGTTGACTTGGTAGGTCATAAAAACTGTCAGGGTCATAAAATGACGTAAAAATTTTCGCGCTCGCTTCGCTCGCGCATTGATAGCACTCGCTGCGCTCGCACAAACCTTTGTTTTATCTACTTTGTAGGTAATATTACAGCATTTTTTGTATTTTAATAGCCACATGCATCAAAATGAGTTTATAATTGGAACAGTTACAACCTTCAATAATCATAATGATTTTTTACCTTAAAATAAGTGGAAATCAAGTTAAACCTTTGTCTCATCAGTGTTAACTTAAAAGGTCATAAACACTGTCAGGGTCATAAAAGGTCGTAAACATTTTTCGCGCTCGCTTCGCTCGCGCTGTTATAGCGCTCGCAAGCATTTGTTATATGTACTTTGTTGGATACATTTCAGCAACTTTTGTATTTTAATAGCCACATTAATCAAAACATGACATAAATTGGAACAGTACAGACTTCAATAATCATAATGATTTTTACCTTTAAATAAGTGGATATCAAGTTTAACCTTAGGGTCATCGGCGTTAACTTGGTAGGTCATAAAAACTGTCAGGGTCATAAAAGGTCGTAAAAATTTTCGCGCTCGCTTCGCTCGCGCATTCGTAGCTCTCGCTGCGCTCGCGCAAACCTTTATTTTATCTACTTTGTAGGTTATATTTCAGCATTTTTTGTATTTTAATAGCCACATGCATCAAAAGGAGTTTATTAATTGAAACAGTACAACCTTCAATAATCATAATGAATTTTTACCTTAAAATAAGTGGATATCAAGTTTAACCTTAGGGTCATCGGTGTTAACTTCGTAGGTCATAAAAACTGTCAGGGTCATAAAATGACGTAATAATTTTCGCGCTCGCTTCGCTCGCGCATTGATAGCTCCCGCTGCGCTCGCGCAAACCTTTGTTTTGTCTACTTTGTAAGCTATAATTCAGCATTTTTTGTATTTCAAATGCCACATGTATCAAAACGAGTTTATAAATTGAAACAGTACTACCTTCAATAATCATAATGAATTTTTACCTTAAAATAAGTGGATATCAAGTTTAACCCTAGGGTCATCGGTGTTGATTTAGTAGGTTATAAAAACTACCAGGGTCATATAATGACGTAAAAATTTTCGCGCTCGCTGCTAAACCTTCGTTAGGCTTACCAAGTACCAAGTAATGATTAATGACTTCAACAATAGACGATATCGAGTTCGACCTAAGAGTCATCTATATTGACTTGATGATTAGGTCATTAAACTGTCAGGGTTATAAAACGCCATAAAATATTTTCACTCGCCCAATAATATCGCTCGCTACGCTCGCGCAGCTATTCACCTTATTTTCTTTGTAAAAAATGTTTTAGTAACTGTTGTATTGAGTCAAACATTTAAACAGCACAATTTCGTATACTTACCTAACCAAAATGATTAATAACTTTAACAATAGAAGATATTGAGTTCGACTTTGAGAGCCTATGGTGATTTGGCCTAAGAGATCATCGATCTAGACCTCAATGGTCTAAAAGACACAAATAACGCGGGCGAAGCCGCGGGTAACAGCTAGTAGTAATTATATAACAGAAACCCAAAAATATTATGTCATCTTACTAAAAAAAAACAGATCCTCCTTGGATTAAAAATGATTTATCGATAACAAAACATGTAATCAATTTTTTTATTGCGGATATATTCGCGAATTATGTAGGTATATATTCACTTATAATACCACAAGAGCTTCAAAATTATCGGATATTTCCCGATAGGTTCGTTGCAAACAAATGAAGGAGTCAAGTTTTTCAGGTTAAAAAAATCACGAGCGCGGCGAGTGATTTTTCCTGAAAAACTTGACGACTTCATTTGTTTGCAGGGAACCTTGAGGGAAATTCCAGATAAATTTTGAAGCTCGTGTGGTATTCGGGAGATTATTTTTCCGACTCAAATATCGACCAATAGAATTGCACCATTCGACGTCACGTGGTACAACAGAGAAAATTTTCAAAAAAATTTCAGTATAATACCATGTAGGTTGTACCACGTGACGTCGAATGGTGCAATTCTATTGGTCGATATTTGGGTCGGAAAAATAATCAATAATAATAATATTTCATAATAATATTTCATGGGGGTAATTGTCAACGGTGGCTCATAGTTGCCAGGCATTTTTGGATAAAAATTGTCTGCAGTACTGAAACATGCATTGGAGGTGCACGTTATAGTACAATTGGCAACCCTACATTAACACTTTTTTTACGTGACGTTCGACGTTTGGCTAAGGGCTGAAATAAAAGCAATAAGTTATGCTTTTTCATATTTAGAATAATTATTATTGATTATGATCTATATGATTATCTATTTTTTGTGTGTAAGTGGAAATTTTAAATTTGCCCAATACATTACTGAACAAACGCTTTGACGTTTGACTTTTGAATTTTGACATTCATGCGTCCGTAGTCTAATTTCGGGAATCCCTCGATCATTTGACAAATTGTTACACACAATCCAGAATAAAAAAATATAAAGTGTGTAACACTTAAAAAATAAAAATAATATTTGGCAAATTAATTGGTCTTATGTCCTTGTTATGTGGGTGGTTCTGGCCGTGCCACAAATTCACCACTATTTATATCATATAGGCTAGCGTTTGATCACTCTCTCAATCTCAATCTCACCTGGAAGTGACGATGCTGTTGAGGATGGCAGCACGCTATGCCTCGGGAACCGGCTCTCAAGGACAGCTGCCGGAACACATTAGATATTTGGCGATAGATTCTCCAACTTGAGTATGGTAGCTGGCCAGGTAGACACTAGATCTGCCACCTGATACTCAATCATTCGAAAACCTGTCGGATTCGGAAGCGTCATTTTGAATTTCGAATATTTATTATTCCTTGAGCTATTTGCTCGAGGAAACCTTTCCGAATACAATCAATGATTATTTAGAGTTGAAATATCAAAAGTTGCGGATTAGAACATTGTAAATTGCAAAGATCTGAGTCGAAAGAGAAGCAGTTTCCGATTCCGAATTTGCTTTCGAATTATTGAGGATCAGGGGGCTGCTGTCTTTGTTCTAAAAAGCCGTTAACTGCAAAATCAAAATCAAAATATATTTACTGTAAATACTGTGTTACATAGGATGGTATGTTTATATTTATGTCAACAGTATGCTCTTTTCGAGCGTACATTAAAGCATCTGCTGAGCTAGGTTAGAAAGTAAGAACTAAACGTGTAATATGGATATTATCAACAAAGACTTCAAATTATAATTACCTACCTATTAAATATACGAAGAGATTATTATAGACTTATTCTAATTAACCGACTTCACAAAAAAGGAGGAGGTTCTCAATTCGTCGCAATATATATATATATATATATATTTTATGTATGTTCACCGATTACTCGAAGATGCCTGAACCGATTTGGAAAATTATTTTTTGTTGTTTTTGTTGTACCCTACCCAGGTGGTCCCATTTAAATTTTAACGAAATCGGCCGAGCCGTTTTTGATAAATAAACATTTGTATTACGACGCATTTACTTATCTCGACGACTTACTACTTGGCTGGCACTTTACGTACTGGCACAGATTATGTAATAGTTACTAGGTCTTTACTACACTACTTTTACGTTTTTTTACACGATGTTAAATTTAGGTGTCGGTGTGCGCGCGCATCGTAAAAATTCACTCTCATCATTTTTCTCTATCGCGCCAAAAGAAGTATAACTTCAATAACGTGGTATAACATATAAGATTTTTAACGCGAATAACAGAAGATACTTTGTTACATTATTTATACACTAGCTGGGTTTCAGGACTCAGTCAAAATAACTGTCTACATACAGATAACACGATGAATGCCAACTTTATCAAACTTGACATCTTTAGTCTTTAGTAGTTTGCAAACTGGTTCCGAACACGTTTACCCATCAACACATAACGTCACCACGCTGCCACAGATTAAGAAAATACTAGGTACGAGATACTAAACATTTATTTAGATAACGTCATATTTTATTTACTGTTATTTAAGGACTTTAAAATCGAAGTTTTTAATTTTAATGTTAGGTTTTTAATTGTAATCCTAATAAAAATAATTTAACTTTAATGTTACATCATAAATATGTCACAATATAAACCTGTTGTTGTGTATTTATCTATACTCATATTATAAGAGAAATTTTTATTTTTGTATGTTTGTAATGATTTGGCTCAAAAACTACTGAACCGATTTACAAAATTATTTCACTAAAACATAGAATGGACTTTCGGAATGAAAATAGGCTATATATTATCCCGTTTAAATCAAAGGTACATTCGTGGACACCTAATTTGCAACCTAAGTCGGAAAAAAAACGGTCGAAAAAACACGTTTCTTACGAACGCTGCTCAATTGAAAATAGATAGAAGAATATTTTCTATCGAAGAGTTGTACAACTTAATAAGACCTACAAAAAAGTCCGCGACAGCATATGTCTATCTCTTGAGATTGACTCACAGTAACCATTTTAATCTTAAAATTTTTGTTAAAAAATATTACATAACTTCCATGGCTATTTTCAAGTATATAGTATTAATTCTTATCCAAATAATTACGTTAATTAGCTTGGCTACATATTAAAGTTTAAAATTGTCTCTACTTGAACTGTATATCATTCAAATGAAAACTCTAGAAGATATCACGAATTTCACATACACGCATCGCAAAATTAATAAAATATTTGCAGTGAAACCACAGATTAGATCATAGTTACTACGAAAATATTATTATAAGCTTAGCTATGCTGTAGATCCCCACCGATCACAATCAATTTGAAGTCAATATAGTATAATAATATGATCTATTGTATAAAATAATATTCATCTATATATATAATAATACAATATAATATTTTAAACCACCCCGACTGATCTATGTATAATAGGTTTTTCCAATGACTCTAAACACGACATTTAAAATCTGAGCCTGTAAGTTGGTGAGGATTTGAGTATGAGTCCAGGAGATGTCCCAGCATCGGGTCAATGTTCCATATTCTTACAATATCGTTGAAGAAGAAGATTTTCGAATTGATCAGACCTATGAAAGTTGATTTCATAGCGTAATTAACTAGAAAAAAGCTCATAGTTTTATAACGATTGAACGAATTTTCATGAATCAAAGCTAAGAACACTCTCGATGAAGACATCTATCAAACAAAAAAAAAACTATCAATAATAAAAACAAAATCGGTTCATCCGATTAGGTGCTAAGATGCTACAGACAGACATACAGATACACACGTTAAGCGTATATTACCTCTATTTTTTGCGTCGGGGAACGCCGTAAGGTTAAGGCACCAGATGTTCTCCTTGATGGTAAGCTACTTTTTAGTAGATTTAATGATCCCACTACCACTGTACGAAAACTCATGATTCATGAATGCAGATATAACTGTCATTGGTAGGTATATAGCTAGGATTAGAACCAACGACCGTCGGTTCAGAATCAGGGTAACTATCCTTCACGCCAAAGGGCCTTCCAATATCACTACGTAAGTATTATAAAACAAAGTCCATCACTGCGTCTGTCTGTCTGTTCGCAATAATCTCAATAGCTACTGAACGGATTATCATGCAGTTTTAACCAATAGCCAGAGTGTTTATCAGGAAGGTTTAGGTGCATAATTCGTTAAGGTTTTGTGTTAATTGGTTGAAATATGACGATGATTGTTAAATATGTTCATATTTTATATTCGATGCAACAAACTGATGCAAATTTTGTAGGCATATGTTCTACTCGTGCGAAGCCGGGGCGGGTTGCTAGTAAATTATATAATGGAAAGGTGAACCGCAAATTTGATCCCTAATCATCATTAAGATCTAACAGAATTCTTCAAAATATCCCTATAGCAACTTGAAATAGGTATATCAAGATCTAACAGAATTCTTCAATATATCCCTATACCAACTCGAAATATATTAAGATCCAACAGAACTCTTTAAAATGTCCCTAAAACAACTCGAAATATATCAAGATCTAACAGAATTCTTGAAAATATGCCTAAACCAACTCGAAATATATCAAGATCTAACAAAATTCTTCAAAATATCCCTAAACCAGTTGGTTTAGGGATATTTTGAAATACATCAATATTTTTGAGGGCCCGGTGGTGTTATCGGGAGAACGGTCAGCTTTGATGCCAGTGGTACTGAGTTCAAACCCCGTCGTGCACCAATGGATTGGAAATGTATGTGCGCTTCTCACAGTGGCCATCCGGCGAAGGAAACACATCGTTAAGAAACCAACAACCCCCGCATGGTGGTAGGACACTATCTAGTGTCCGCCTGGCCAGCTACCACCCTCAAGTTAGAAAATCTGTCGCCGAACATCTAATGTGTTCCGGCAGCTGTCCTTGAGAGCTAGTTCCCATTCTAGCCCTAGCCTGCTTACCATCTTCATCCGCATCATGACTGACCAACAGGTGAGATAGTGGTCAAACGCTAGCCTATAAGATATAAAAAAAAAACTAAACCGACTCGAAATATATCAAGATCTAACAGAACTCTTCAAAATATCCCTAAACCACTTCGAAATATATCAAGGTCTAGTAGAATTCTTCAAAATAATCCCTAAACCAATTCGAAATATATCAAGATCTGACAAAACTTTTCAAATTATCAAATTCTTCTTAATATCCCTCGGTAACTCAAAATCTACCAAAATCAAAAAGCACTCTTTAACGTGAACAGTAATTTAGAAATCTCAATATGAACAGCTGTTCAAAGATGTTACTCCTAACTACAGTATTAGGTATTCACTGAAACAGATGACAAAAGTCAGTCCCTCAATTTCTACTGATATGCGAAAACGATTAAAATCCGGCCGTTTGGCGTAAAATGTCGCAACTGATTGCAACACAGAACCAGTAGGTACCCCTGACCTTCATTGTAGCCACCTCTGAAGCTGTGATATGTTGTGACATAGGTAGGTTATGTCAGAAAGGAAATGTTAAGGGTGCGAATCGGTTCAAGGTGTAAGTAAGATGTGAGGCCAGGAATTTCTGAATTGGTAGGAGCATATTATATCGATGTTTGGCCGAACTTGCTACCAAAAGGTTCAAGGAGAAAATCTGCCGCCACAACCTTGCGGTGTTACGGCGGCACTCAGTTCTTAAGAGGGAACGCAGGGTGCACTTTTCCATACAAATGTATTCCCCCGTTTCCTCCCTGGAAAATGCATCTAGAGAAAAATTTGTTTGTACAAAAAATCAAGGTCTGCTGTAGCTACGCCCTTATCATTTTCTTTTTTGGCCAACCAATTGAAATAGAAATATGACCCTTCAAATGTCTTAAAGAAGAGATAAGAAGGCTTATATTTCTTTTTTGCAATTGGCTCGTCAAAAAAAGCAAATGATAAGGGCGTAGCTACAGCAGACCTTGATTTTTTGTAGAAATATATTTTTCTCTAGAAGCATTTTCCAGGGAGGAAACGGGGTAATACATTTGTATGGAAAAGTTCACCCCGCGTAATAAACATTTTATTTCTTATAACGCCATCTAACAAAGGAGTTAGGGATCGACATTTCAATATAACGCCATCTATGGGACGTTTACCTAACTAAGCGTTCATAGATGGCGTGAAATGCCGAAAAAAACACGTTTCTTGTATGGGGACACTCTATTATTTTTAACTTTATTCTGTTTTTAGTATTTGTTGTTATAGCGGCAACAGAAGTACATCATCTGTGAAAATTTCAACTGTCTAAGTATCACGGTTCATGAGATAAAGCCTGGTGACAGACGGACAGACAGACAGACAGACAGACAGACGGACAGTGGAGTCTTAGTAATAGGGTCCCGTTTTACCCTTTGGGTACGGAGCCCTAAAAACGATGACCGTATTGTAACATCTTCTTTTCTCCAAGACCTTAAACGAATTAAAATTTATCGTTTAAAAAAATACATTTTAAGGAGTGTTTATGTTTGTAAAGTTTTTTTCTGCCATTCCTTAAAATGAACTGGCCAAGTGGAAGTCAGACTCGCACTCGTAGGGTTCCGTAACACAGTAAAGTATTCTATAACTATTATTTTTCATAGTGTTTGTATGAAAAACAAAGTTATATTTGCGGTCGCTATATCTCAAAAACTGCTGCCTGCATCTTGTGCAAACAAATTTTCGTTGAAAGTTTTTATTGAGATCTAGAGAATATATTTTTTTCAGATTTTTTACTCCCTTACTTTAAAAGTTAGAGCGGAGGGGGGACACACATTTTACCACTTTAGATGCGCCTATCTTTCAAATGACTGACTTTGAGAAAAAATGATTTTTGGAACCTCAATTTCATTTTTAAAGACTTATCCATAGACACGAATAGGTTTCACGAAAAAAAAATGTTTTGTTTCAGTTCCATGTATGGGATGCCCCCCCCCCCTTATTCTTTTATATTTTTTATTTTTGTATAAAAATCGGAAAGCAGTTCACAGAATACATCATACACATCATACACCTACCAAGTTTCAATTCTGTAGTCTTAATAGTTTCTGAATAAAATGGCTGTGACATACGGACGGACAGACAGACAGACATGACGAATTTATAAGTGTTCCGTTTTTTGCCATTCGGCTACGGAACCCTAAAAAGGTTATGGAAAGGCTATCGAACGTTATCGAAGGTTATTGAAATTTGATTTTAAAATAATCGGCCAGGTGCGAGTTAGACTCGCGCACCGACGGTTCCGTACAAACTTGTTAGGCTTAGACCGATGCATTGCTTAGACACGGTTAATGCGCCAACCGCAAATAGTAAGTTTTAACAAACCTAGAACAAAAAACTAGTGCTAGTAAATTCGCTTTTTAACCGATTTCACAAAAAGAGGAGGTTCTCAATTTGACTGTTTTTTTTTATGTTTGAGAACTCAGCGCTCCGTCAAATCTAATAACCGATTAAAAATAATAACCGATTCGAAAAATCCCTTTTTGTTCAATTTTTGTTTGAGAGATTATGCCTTTTCGCCCGTTTGGTCCCTTTTTATCGAGATCTGATAATAACCTCCGGAGATACGTAGACAAAAACTATAAGTAAGTTTATATACTTGGATGACATGATTATAGCTACTGGCTACATGTGCATTGACTATCGCGGCATGTAAAGTCGGTTTAATTGTTTTGTACGATCATTTTTTGTTTCGTTAATAAAATACATAGGTACTTATTGACTTTTTTCCTTGACCTTGCTTTTTGCCAAATTTCTTGATTCTAGGTGAACGGAAAGTCTTGACAGACAGGCAAACAGATGGAATGGCGGACAACAAAGTGATCCCATAGGATCACTGAACAATAACAAAATGAACCTTTACAAAGGTTCATTGTTTTCCTTTTGAGGCACGAAACCCTAAAACTATAAAGTTTTGATATGCAAAATTAAATTCATTTTGTAATCCTTTTTATTTCGAAAATGTATATTGTGTACTTTAAAAGTTATTGCAATTTCAAAAGTGTGGCACTAAGTTTTGAAGGCCAGCGTAGTTACTATACTACCTACCATTACGTAGTAGCTACTATTAATTATTCTGTGCCATAAGTCAATCCTCACGTAATATTCAAATGTGTTTGCTAGAAGGAAACTTGGATTCTAGCAAAGCCTTTTATGTATCCCGTGGGATGGGCCAACTTACCAACTTGGCTTTAGCATAACTTACTACTTCAATATTTTAGCTCACACTTAAGTATTTAAAATAAACAGTCGACTTAATTATGGCTTAATAGACCATTAAAGTGGTAACCGCTGAACAGATGGATGTTTTGTAATTGTGCGCTATAACAATAGAACTTGTAGTTTAGTTTATATGTTAAACATTGTTAGTTACTTAGCTTCTGCAGGCACGGGCAATTAAATAGCTTAAGCTGAGTACTTGCCTAGCTGTAACTACGTTTTTTTTATGACATAAGGTAACAGGACAAGTACGAAACTCGCCTGATCGTAAGCGACTACGTCTACCTATTGCAGGTACAGCTACATGCGAAATTCTGGACTGCCAGAATGCATGTCACTGCACTGCGCCTGTTACCTCGAGACATAAAGATGTCTCACGTGCCCTGTAATTTCACTGAATACTTTGCCATTCCAACCGAAAAACATTCCTATTTCACGGCTGAATTAATTGGCTTAGTGGTGGTACCGCCCTAGGCTGCCTAGCAGAAATCCTACGACTACAAATATTTCACTACAAACGTAATATAATAATCGCGTAATTAACAACACACACAGATGAAATTAGAACCTCCATCTTTTTAGAAGTCGGTAGAAAATTGGTTACAAACAATACAAGATATCGGATCTCTCCATAGCAACAAAACTCATTCAACTGTCATTGTTATATTCAATTGTATAATTTTAATGTGTTTCTAGCCAAAAGGAATAGTTTGTGTCTGTATAATCATGCATACATTTGATGTCATCTACCAGACTGTTTATGATATTGTTTTGCATATTTCAAATATCAGCATATATTATAATACCTATCTCTTTGATAAATAATTAAGATAGTTTAAAAACTAAAACAACCGACTTTTATGCCGCGCGAGTCAGTTTCAGTTGCAAGTTTGAGACGTTAATCGAAATATCTCTTAAGATACTAATCAGATCTCAATGAAATTACAATGGTATCACTCTTGAAATATCTACTTTCTAACAAAAAAAGAATCATCAAAATCCGCGAACATCATCCGCAAACACACATAAAAAATATATACGGTCGAATTGAGAAACCTCCTCCTTTTTTTGAAGGCGGTTATAATTTTAGATGCCTAGGTACCTACAAAATCGAAATATACAGCTTGTTACATTATAAAAGGAAGGTAATTATTAAAAAAAACCCTAATGTTGAGGAATGTTTTGTTGTTTTTTAGCATTTCGCATTTAAAATTGTATTCTTCCCAAATTTTATTTAAACATACAAATTATGTATATTTTTATAAACCCTTTAATAAGTAAAACCTTTTATTTGATTATGTCAGTCGATAGGTTTTAAGGAAAACAAATTTGCGGACAATATGGCGCCAAAAATAAGCCATTTTAATTTCTATAATTTTGATATATCCGTTGTCAGTGCTCCTTACGACACCTCTGAAGCTAAAATCCATCAAGTTATGTAAATTTCCGAGGTGGTCCCATTGTAATTTCATCGAGATGTGATAAGTATCTTCAGAGATATGACGATAAACGTTTCAAACTTGCTACTGAAATTGATTCGCGGGGCATGGGAGTCGTTTGTTTCAGTTTTTAAACTATATTAATTATTGGAATCAAGGTCTGCCGTAGTAGCTACGTCCCTATCATTTTCATTTTTTAACCGACTTCAAAAAAGGAGGAGGTTTCTCAATTCGACCGTATATATATATATATATATTTTATGTTTGTTCGCGGATAACTTCGTCGTTTATGAACCGATTTTGATTATTATTTTTTTGTTCGAATGGAGATATCCCAAGTGCCGTGGTAATTTTATCGAGGTCTGATAAGTATCTCCAGAGATATTGAGATAAACATCAAAAATCAAAAAAATCAACAAAATTGGTTCTGCAAATTAATAGCGCGGCATTGAAGTCGGTTCTTTTTTAGTTTTTAAACGATATTATTGATAAACCAATTGCAATAATAATATAAGCCCCTTCAAAAATATTAAAGATGAGATTAGGAGGCTTATATTTCTTTTCGCAATTGGTTGGTCAAAAAAAGTAAATGGGCGATTTTTTTTATTTTTTTTTATACTTTATAGGCTAGCGTTTGACCACTATCTCACCTGTTGGTAAGTGATGATGCGGTCGAAGATGGTATGCACGCTAGGCCTAGAATGGGAACTGGGTCTCAAGGATAGCTGCCGGAACACATTAGATGTTTGGTAACAGATTTTCTAACTTGAGGGTGGTAGCTGGCCAGGCGTTGGTCGAAATAGGGACGTAGCTACATTAGACCTTGATTTTTTATAGAAACAAATTATGCTCTAGAAGCCGTTTTTCAGGGAGGAAACGGGGGGGAATACATTTGTATGGAAAAGTGCGCCCTGCGTTCCCTCTTACCATCAGGTGAGATAGTCGCCAAGCGCTTGCCTATCTAAAGCCTATCTAACAGTATAAAAAAAGGTAATAATGTATTTTTGTATTTTTACCCGACTATAGGAGCGTTAAGGTACGGCCACACCGCGGCGTCCTGCGATCTGCGGGCGCGATCTAAGTACTTTTCAATTGTTTTCTGATCGTGTTTGGTGTGAACCAATCGGTACAAATACTACTTCGCTATCTGATCGCCGCCTAGATCGCGCACGCAGGACGCTGCGGTCTGTCCGTACCTATATAATTTTGATTGGTATGTATCTATTTCCTCATAACTTTTTAGCTCCATGTCATATTTTGACAAATGACGTGTCGTTGGAAGCATCTTGATTGTCCACTGGTTATAATAGGCTATTAGATGTAACATTCAATTGAATATGGCGCGCTCTAGAAGCCATAAATAAAGTCATGAACTAAAACATTTTTTTTTGTTAAGTTACCTGTGTTGGGCACCAAATGAAAAGGCTTAATTAGCATATTTTAAACATATATATTTTGTTAGGCGTAGCTCGCGGCTTTGCTTGCATGTTCCCAATAATTGGGAGTAATTTATAACATTAGTGCGTGACTTTTCGGTACCTAGTGTGGTATTCGTTTTTAGACGACTTCAAAAAAAGGAGGAGATTCGACTGTATGTTTTTTTTATGTATGTTCACTGATTACTCGAAAACGCCTGAATTGATTTCTTTTTTTTATTTATTTGAAGGGTGGTCACAGGTGTTTTCATTTAAATGTCATCGAGATATGAAGATAAACGCCTCAAACTTAGTACTGAAAACTTTTAGTTTTTTAAAAGATCTTAAATTATTAACTTACTTTTTATACATGTTAATGAATAGGTTTATCACAGTTACGTTCTGAGAAGACATTTTTGAAACATTCCTTACTTTAAAGTTGTTAAATTATATGGCTGAGTGCAGGCGAATATACCGAGACAGATCCTTAATCGGCCCCAAATTTAAATTCAAAACACGAGTTGATGTTTCGAAGCACGCCTACGGAATACCTTACTTCTTTGTATACAAAATATATTTTATTGATATTTAAGTTTGATGTTAATGTTTTACATATAGCGTCAATATCGTTATGTTGCATTTTGTATGCATTTTCGTGTATAGTCCTAATTAGATAATCATGCATTTCTCTTTTCTCTCTTTTCTAACTCTTGGGGGTCTTTACCATTCAGTGGAAGGTGTATGTTGCTTTCCTGCGTCCGCAGTCTTGGATCTTAATATTCCATACAGATTGATTGATCCTTGGGTGGTACTTCATGGTGACCGCTGGCTTCGACCGTGGCTCGACCCACTGGACAAAGATATTATGCCAATCGGTTTACCGAGTTCTTGCAAGATGTTCAATGCCAGCCAGTATGGAAGACGGGTTTGGATTTTTTTTCTCATAGGTTAGAGTCTGACCACTATCTCGCCTCGTGATAAGCAATGATGTGGTCGAAGATGGTGAACACGCTAGGCCTATAATACTCTCACAGGCTGTGTCCTACCGGAATACCGTACTGATAGTTGCGCTCTGTAACAGAATAATCATAGCACTGTGGATTGTACTAAAGTCGGTTGTCCTAGCCCCGTTTTAGTGCCGTCTTTCAATTCCATATAAACTAGATTCCATCTTAGAGCGCATCTTCACTTAATATCAGGTGAACGAACAGTCAAGTGCTTGTCCGGCAAAGATAAAGAATAAGTGCACCCTTATAACAGCGTCGTCGCTCCTGACTATCTACTCGTATCTCCCTTACACCACCCACTACCCATATGCGTCTCGTTCTTACACAAACCATAACTAACTGAATACTAACGTCGTGGAGACACAAAAATCTTCGAAAGCAACAAAAGCAACAAGCCCTTTCCCATTGTCCATCCATATAAATGTATGCCTTCCATACATCTAATCTGCCATAACTCCATTAACAATAGTTTCGAGTTGCTATCATCTTGATCGACGACACGCAAAACGCTCCCAAGGCTCGCTTAGTTAATATTCCGAGAGCAGACGCATGTCCGTCCGTCTGCGTCTTATTTGGTCTCAAAACTGATTTTGAATCACAATTGTTTTTGTGCAACAATAGCCCTTGACCAAGACTGGGACGCTGAAAACGTACAAAGAATTCTGCAACCGATGCCCTCTCTTTGAGCAGGACGGGAACAATGCTATTGAAGACCCAATTTCGGTTTTGTTGCTCCCCACCCTAGGCATTGTTTCGCTGCGACGTAATTGCGCACAAATTCCAGCCGGTTATTGTCAACGAATGCTTGATAAAGTTGGGGATTGATACCCGAGATGGCATTCGCTCCCTGGAACTCTCTTTTGTTTTAATCAAAGCCTCGATTTCGGTGTCGATATTTGATATGCCCTATACAATGACTTCGCCGCTGTACCTATTTATAGACTGCTGATGCCACATAAGTCTTTTAAGACTTCTGCGGCTGATATTTTAGGCATCTGATGCTCATGGCACGTCAACTAGTAACTATAAACACCGCATAGACGAACACACTAGTTACAATGTACTGGGGTTGTTTTTTGGGTTTAGGCGCAAAATGCTCAATTCTCAAAATGGCATATGAGTCTTAAAAGGACCAATTATCAAAATGGCAAATTTCAAAACGCCTAATTCTCAAATTCTCAATGGCGAAATGTTATTATTCACGTCTATAGTGAAACCACATTGATTGAAAGCTTTTTTTTTAAATAATACTAAAATTTCGCCATTTGAGAATTAGGCATTTTGAGTATTTGCCATTTTGAGAATTAGCCATTTTCAGAATTAGGCATTTTGAGAATTTGCCATTTTGAGAATTTGCCATTTTGAGAATTTGGGATGTAAGGGAGCACAATTTCACCTTAGTGCTCCCAGCCAACCTCACCTGCCCGCGGTGCATCCTGCCGATCAGCTGACGAGGCTCTGGCGACCGACCAATGGCGGTAGAACCATTCCAAGCGGCGTAACTAAATACCACAGACCGGTGACGGGCAGCAGCGTCACCGGTGCGAGAAGCTACGTCCTGCGATCACCCAACCCGACTGCCCAGCGCGTGGTGATTATTTGGGCAAAACCTTCATGGCAGACACAACTACACAACGGCCCCCAGTTCCCGGTCGCCCTGCTATTCCTGGCCAAGGCGGCGGTCATGGTAACGGCGGGGCAGGGGGTGCTAAGAATCCCCGGGCTACGGTAGGCCGCCAACACCGACTGACACTGGCAACGTACAACGGACGCACGCTACGGCTTGATGAACATCTGGCACAACTCGAAGAGGAGCTGAAGAACATAAGATGGCACATTCTAGGGTTATGTGAAATCCGAAGAGAGGGGGAGGATACCGTGACCCTGGAATCCGGTCATCTTATGTACTTCAGAGAGGGAGACCAACCATCCCAAGGCGGTGTCGGGTTTTTGGTCCACAAGGTCCTCTCTGACAACGTTCTAGAAATCTCCAGTGTGTCGACAAGGGTAGCGTATCTTGTGATCAAACTCACCGAGAGGTATAGCCTTAAAGTTATCCAAGTATACGCACCGACTTCGGCACACTCGGATGATGAAGTGGAGGAAATGTACGAGGACATTTCCAAGGCCTTGCACACCACCCAAAAGGCTCACTTCAACGTTGTCATGGGGGATCTCAACGCTAAAGTGGGAGTACAATCAAGCAGCGAATCGGTAGTAGGTCCATACGGAATTGGAAGCAGGAATCATAGGGGGCAAATGCTCGTCAACTTCCTGGAAAAAGAGGGGCTTCTTCTGATGAATTCTTTTTTTCAGAAAGATCCCCGGCGGAAGTGGACGTGGCAAAGCCCCGACTCTATGACCAATAACGAGATCGACTTCATTATGACGGACAAGAAGCGTATATTTAGAGATGTCTCAGTGATCACTAGGTTTAAAACCGGCAGTGATCACCGACTAGTCCGAGGCACTCTAGATATCGACTGCAAGCTTGAACGCGTCCGTCTAATGAAGTCCACGCTCCGACCTAACATGCTCCAGTCCGTAGTTGGGTCTGAAACATTCCAGCTGAAACTGGAGAACCGATTCGCTGCCCTGGAAACCACAGTCGACGTTGATATTGACCAAGATCTCGACCAAGTGGTGGAAATCCTCAGGGAAGAGGGAACGAAATTCTGTGAGACGCGAGGTGCCGTTAGGAAGTCTAAGCTTTCAGGAGAATCTCTGCGGCTAATGCAGAAGCGGCGTGAAACTCCTGCAGTCACTTCGTCAGAACAGCGGTCTTTGAACAAAAAGATCACGAAGCTCGTAAGACGTGACCTCCGGAATTCCAACACAAGCTCTATTAAAGATGCGATCGAGCGAAACCGGGGGTCAAAAGTCTTTGTTCAAGAGCTGGGCCGAAGCCATCTGACGAAGTTGACCACATCTAACGGGAGTGTCGTCGCTTCTAAGCCGGAGATTCTCAGGGAAGTTAAAGACTTCTACGGCCACTTATACACCTCACAAGCGTCCCGTCCCCAACCCCATATTGAAGATCCTAGAGCCACTCTAACCCGCCACCATACCGAAGATTTGCCAGATATCAGCCTAGACGAAATTGTGTTGGCTCTCAGACAGCTTAAAAACGGAAAAGCCCCCGGAGAGGATGGAATCACAACGGAGCTCTTAAAAGCTAGTGGAACTCCTACGCTACAACAGCTTCAGCGTATTTTCAATTCTGTCCTCTTTTCGGGGAGAACTCCGAAGACGTGGAGCAAGAGTGTAGTCATTATGTTCTTCAAAAAAGGAGACAAAACCCTATTAAAGAACTATCGACCTATTTCACTCTTGAGTCACGTCTATAAGCTGTTTTCGAGAGTCATCACAAATCGTCTCGCGCGTAAACTCGACGAGTTCCAGCCCCCTGAACAGGCTGGGTTCCGAAGAGGATACGGCACCATAGACCACATACACACTGTGCGGCAGGTTATACAGAAGACAGAAGAGTATAACCAGCCCCTGTGTCTAGCATTTGTGGACTATGAGAAAGCCTTTGACTCTATTGAAACCTGGTCTGTTCTGGATTCCCTGCAACGGTGCCAAATTGATTGGCGATACGTGCAAGTGCTGAGAGGTTTGTATGAAGCCGCGACTATGTCCGTCCAAGTACAAAATCAGCAGACTGAACATATCCCTTTACATCGAGGTGTGAGACAAGGGGACGTTATTTCCCCCAAATTGTTCACAAACGCTCTAGAGGATATGTTCAAGACGCTGAACTGGAAAGGACGAGGCATAAACATCAACGGCGAAAACCTCTCACACCTGAGATTTGCGGACGATATCGTTATCATGGCTGAAACCGTACAGGACTTGGAATACATGCTGACCACCCTTGCTGATTCTTCTGCACGCATCGGTCTCCGGATGAACTTGGATAAGACCAAGATCATGTTCAACGAACATGTCATTCCGGAACCGATTGCCTTAAATGGAGTCCCTCTCGAGACTGTTCAAGAATATGTCTACCTTGGCCAAACCTTGCAATTGGGTAGAAACAATTTCGAAAAGGAAGTCCGCAGAAGAATACTGCTGGGATGGGCAGCATATAGAAAACTACGTCGAGTCTTTTCATCGCCGATACCACAGAGCCTAAAGACAAAAGTCTTTAATGAGTGCGTCCTACCTGTAATGACATACGGAGCCGAGACGTGGACACTGACGGTGCGACTGATCCACCAATTAAAAGTCGCTCAGCGAGCTATGGAAAGGGCTATGCTCGGAGTATCTCTGAAAGATCGAATTCGAAATGAAGTCATCCGACAGAGAACCAAGGTTATCGACATAGCTCAAAGGATTAGCAAGCTGAAGTGGCAGTGGACTGGTCACATCTGTCGTAGAACCGATAACCGTTGGGGTAGACGTGTTCTAGAGTGGAGACCACGACTCGGGAAACGAAGCGTAGGACGCCCTCCAGCTAGATGGAGCGATGATATACGCAAGCTGGCTGGCAGCGGTTGGAAACAAATAGCTGAAGATCGAGCTCAGTGGCGTGCCATAGGAGAGGCCTATGTCCAGCAGTGGACGAGTACAGGCTGTTAATGATGATGATGGTGAGAATTTGGTAATTTGAGAATTAGCCATTTTGAGAATTTGCCATTTTGAGAATTTGCCATTTTGAGAATTAGCCATTTTGAGAATTAGTCCTTTTAAGACTCATATGCAATTTTCAGAATTGGGCATTTTGCGCCTAAACCGTTTTTTGGCTGTAGGTACATGTAGCAAACAACAAACACTTTTTTAACCCCCGATGGAATAAGAAGGGTGTTATAATTTTGACGTGTGTATCTGTGTAGCTGTGTGTGTGTCTGTGGCATCGTAGCGCCTAAACGGATGAACAGATTTTGATTTCTTTTTGATAGGTGTTAATCGAGAGTATTCTTAGCTTAGATCCATGAAAATCCATTCAGCGGTCAGCCGTTATTGATAATATACACTATGATATTGTAATGACATGGTAGCATAGACCTTCTGTTGGGACATCTCCTGAAATCTGCAGAATACGCAACTCCTCGCCAGCTTACATCAGAGATGTCGAGGTTGGGCTCATTGGAATGGTCTCAATTAACAGATATATATCAGTCGGAGTTGGTTTTAAATTTTGATTTAATATTATTCAACACGTAAACGATAAGTATCCTCTTTCAACGACTGTTGATATCTAGTCAGACGCCGGAAAGTTATGACAGTCAGACCATAACTTTACCCGACTTTACTTACCTTAAAATGGAACACCACCAATACCACCACGCATTCTAAAGTATTGTTTTGATTTCTTTACATCATATAAGCTATTATCTCTCTTAATGGTAAGTGATGATGTGGTCGAGGATAGCTGCCGGAACACATAACATGTTTGGCGACAGATTTTCTAACTTGAGGGTGGCAGCTGGCCAGGCGGAGATCACATAGTGTCCTACCACCATGCGGGGTTAGGGGTTCTTAACAATGCCATTTACAAGGCCACTGTGCAAAGCGCACACAAATTTTTCAATGAAAAAATCCATTGGTGCACGACGGGGATTGAACTCGGTACCTCTGGCGTCAAAGCCGACCCTTCGATTCTCCACTAGACTACACCACTGGGCCCTCGAATACCACCATGCACTCTAAAGTACTATTTTACATTGTTTTACAGATGGGTCATCGAGTTCCCCGATACTCAAGTCTTCTCTGGGGTGTCTGCATCCCAAGTTCTTGCAGCAGCTTTGATCTTGAAGAGGAGCTATCTTATAGACTCGCAGACTTGGGCATATCAGTGAGAGTCCATAACACTATGTGCACAGTGAAGGATTTCAAGAGACCATATTCATTTGCGAAAACACTTTCCATGTAAGTATAGTAAATAGTAGTAGTAGTAGTGTAGTAGTATCATAGTAAGTATCATTAGGTATATCATAACGTTTGTGAAATAAACAGTCATGCTAGTCATAGTTAGTCACGATTTATAATTCGTAATAAAGCTACTTATTTTAAAAAAAACTTATTATATGGTGCAATTATATAATTGTTATATACCCAGTGTCACTCCCTTCTAACGACACCTCTCAAACACAAATCTAAGCCATTTAGGCGTGATAAAGAAATATACAATAATAATACATACACTCGATAAACCTCCTTTTGGCGCAGTTTGCTGACTAGTTACTGTATTATTAATATTGTATTGGATATTTTTATGCAAAATTTCAACTAAACCGGTCGAATTGTTTGACGATGAAGCGGCAATAAACTGACTTTCGCATGTATAATGTTAAAGCATAGAAATATGAATAATAAGGTATTTATTTATATTTCTGTGTGTTGAAGACAGTATTCTAAGTTTTATCTAAGTCAGTTGTGCTTTATTGCTGAAAAATTTAATTTTAAAAAATTCACATATAATTTGATGGAGAGAGCTCGGTGTTTCTATGCGGGATCGAATCCGGAATGAAGTAATTCGCCAGAGAACTAAAGTGATCGACGTCATCATCATAATCAGCTGTTGTCTGTCCACTGCTGGACGTAGGACTCCCCTAAGACGCGCCACAAAGTTAGTGATCGACATAGCTCAAAGAATCAGAATACTGAAGTGGCAGTAGACTGGTCATATCTGCCGCAGGACTGATAACCGTTGGGGTAGACTATTGTCCTAGAGTGGAGACCGCGAATAGGCAAACGTAGCGTAGGACGTCCTGTGACCAGGTGGAGCGACGATATACGCAAAGCGGAGGGCAGTAACTGGAAAAGAGCCGAAGATCGGGCTCAGTGACGTATCTTGGAAGAGGCCTTCGTCCAACAGTGGACTGACACTAGCTGATTCTCATGATAATGATTTAATTTGAAGATAATTATTAATTTCCACTCAACATGAAACAAACAATCTGTTTGGATCATATAATAATCTTAGATCCGTTTCCATTAAGTTATCAAGCTCGACAACATAACATCAAGCCCTTACCATCAAATCACAGACATGAGGTAATTTAATGACATCAATTAGATATTCGCATTATAAATTAAGCGCACGATTTGCATGTGTTACTCCGCATCACGCTCCTAATATATAATTACCGTTACGTCATGTTGTACGGCTTCATCACAGAACCTATAATTTATCTCTGGAGATATAAGTTTTCCTTTTCCGGAACATAGTTTTTTTTAGTGTGCCTTAGGAGTTAATTTTAAAACTTATACGTTACCGTTTGACCACACGATTTTTCTAGAAAATACTGATTCACTCACAACGACTTGAAGACCCTAAATAGTATTTAACCGGAAACACAAATTTAGGCAGGAAATTCCAGGCAGTATTCGCAAAAACGTGGGCAAGAATTATTTAGGCAGTTAAAATGTATATCTGATAGCAATAAAAGCGAACATTTTATAGTACTTATGTGAGACAACACCTACGAAAAGAAAACTATAGGTAGTAGAATTGTCTCGATTTATCTAATGCATTTCAAAATATTTTCACAGATGGGCAAACACAATGACAAAATATTTATTACTATATTTATAGTTTAGCTATACAGTATCAATAACTACTAAAATGATAATGTTTAAGACTTTTTACTAAACTACATGTTTAAGACTTTTTGTTGGCCAGTCCAGTTGACTTTTTGTTCATCAATATAATTTTGAAATATTTTCAGAACTTTCTTTCTGGCGATACTAATGTTGATAGGACTCGGCACAGCACTCGACGATGGGAAAGAAGGCCTCACAAACTTTGAAAACCTTCTCAATGCGTTTTCCTTAAAACGCAACTTGAAAAAGGTATTCGACCTATCCGATGGCCCAACGAAGATCAAAGGAGTAGATGCGTACAGAGGCATGAATGCCCTAGCTCTTCTTATAGCACACAAATCGATGGCAATGGCACATAATCCTTATATCAACAAAGTGAGCTACTCAGAGGTATGTACATGAAATTTAACGATGACTTTAAACTTCAGCTAGAAGCCTTTTTGTTACAAACTCGTATAATAGAATGTCGCGTCATCAATAACAATTTCATCGAATTGGAAACTCAGCGTGATCTTCTAAAACAACGCAAACTATTCACGGTCAGAGGCCACTCGGCATACATGCTGGCTAATAAAGGTCGACCTCATCATTCATCGCGATTAACTTATCTGAAAACTTTATAAATTCCACTTTAAACGCTCAATTTTCACCTCTGAAACTCCGGAGTAATTAATGAGTATATTGAGTCTTCGATTTTAACGTTGGCCGATTTTGGTAAGCAGTTTAAAGGATTATCCACTGGGGCCGGCACCTCTAAAAGCTGTGACGAATTTATTTTATTGAGAATAAAGTGCCCGACGCACGATACGGGAATCGCACCCGTAGATTGATATACATCATTGGCTCTGATGAACATGTCTTGTTTTTGGCAGCCTAATGATATTACGAAAATACATACATGAAATCACGCCTTTTTCCCGTTGAGGTAGACAGAGACTACTTCTTTCGACATGCTACGATCCTGACACACATCTTTCGCTATTTCCACTTTCATGAGCGCCTTCATACATGCTCGCCAGTAATAGATACTTTTGACTTAGCCTTTCTTTAAAACGTCTCTGGTCGGTCGTGATACGTTCGCCTAGGTCGGCCTCTACCGGCTCGCCCATTCACATTACGAAAATAATAAATTTAAATAAGAAATAAAACATATTTTTGGCAAGCCATTGACCGTGTCGTAATTATGAAAAGGTATAACGATTAGCCAGGTCATAACGGTCGTTTTTAAACGAGTTAATACAAAATTGCGATATTTGCGTCATGTATAGGGCCCATAAAGTCCTCAAATTTTGAGCACTTAATAACTTACTTACTAATTTCGCTCGATGACCCCAAAGTGGATCTTTGCCTCCGACAATAATAGACGCCAATGCTCTCTGGATTGCGCTGTCTTTCTCCAGTCGGACACTCCGAGTTGGGTAATGTTCTTTTGGACCTCGTCTGACCAACGGTATCGTTCCATAAAACGTGCAAATTTGAGCACAATGCGAATTAATCAAATGATAAATTAAACGACTTTCGACCTTATTACGTGAGTCATACCAGTCTTTAGTTAAAATAAATTAATCTGTTTCAGGTGTTTGGAATGCCGTGGGCTGTAGTTGGCCGTTCTGCCATATTGTACACCGACAGTTTTCTGTATCTCAGCGGCTTTTTGAACGCCCACAATCTTTTGCAAGATCTCGAGAGAAAGGGAACAATCAACATGAAAGACAGATTTATCGCCAGATGGTTTAGGTATGGTATTAACGTTATACTTATACACCTACGATGCTTATTTTCATTCGTTTCTAGACTTTTTTTACCAACAAACACAATAGTCTATTGAGTTATTTGAGACCCTTTCACCTCAAACCAAAAAATATAATTTATGGCTTGTCCTTTCTTGTTATTGGTCAACTAGATGGCAGCACAGGAAAAAATAGCACGCGCAAGCGTTTCATTTGTTAAATTTGTGGGCCTCGGTCGATTTATTTACTTATACCTATATGAAATATAGCCAGAAGCGTTGAGACCAGTGCAATAAGAATGCACAGGAAATTACGCCTTATTATTTATCTCTATTATTCCTTCTAAGGTGGATACCCCGCAAGTGTGAGCGATAGTACTTTATCTATAAGGAAAATGTCTTTGTCCCAATCATCAAAGTTCAAATTCTTCGACAATTAAAACATCATTATTCTATCCTAGTTACTGATCACGCGCACGTGTTTACACTTCTATTAGCTTATTAATAACAAATGTAAATGTAGTTATAGTATCATTAATCCCATTTAAGGATAATGAATGTCGTTAAAATAACTTTTATCTACTTCATAACATAAAGTTCGATTATGAATTAAAAAATATTGACTTACTTACCATAATGATATAATGAATTTATGCATATAAGTACAACAAATTAAATAGTTTATTATAGATACAGATTTATTAGCAAAATAATGTAAAAAAATAACTTTTAAAATATTTTTTTTTATATTATATAATATTATGTTTCTTTGAAGTGCACACTTTATATTTTTGTCAATTGTTAAACACAATCCAAAATGTCATCGTACCGACGGGACTTGAACCCGCAACCTCCGGAATTATAAACTGTTGAAAACTGTAATGATTTCTTCTGAATGATTAACTTACGTAATAAGTAGTCATAGATGGCGCCACCAATGCATAATTGGGTTAACAAATGCAATCCACTAATTTCATCGTAACGATACATCGCACTGTGGCTTAATTGGCAAAGCACCTGAACATGTTATTCAGGAGGTTGCGGGTTCAAGTCCCGTCGGTACGATGAAATTTTGGATTGTGTTTAACAATTTACAAATATATAATATCTATCTAGTATTATTATTATTCTATCTTATTATTATTGTCTTATTTTTCTTAGATTATAGATGTTATCTTTTTATACTGTTACTTCTACTAATCTTAGATATTATCTTATTATTCTATCTAGTACACTTTGGATCGACCAATGAGTTTTCAGTTCGATTTTTAGGGTTCCGGACCCAAAGGGTACCAACGGAACCCTATTACTGAGACTCCGCTGTCCGTCTGTCTGTCTGTCTTTCAGTCTCTCTGTCCGTCTGTCACCAGGCTGTATCTCATGAACCGTGATAGTTAGACGGTTGAAATTTTCACAGATGATGTATTTTTGTTGTCGCTATAACAACAAATACTAAAAACAGAACAAAGTTAAAAATTAAAAGGTGTCCTCATACAAAAAACGTGTCTTTACTATAGCGCCATCTATGAACGATTGTTTAGCTTTACCTTATTATTACCTACCTCAACACCTTTGTGTTAACATTCACTTAGTTGGTGGCGTTGTAGTAAATAAGCATGTTTAGTATTGACACGGTTACTTAATTTTTCCGGCAAATTTTGTTCAATCGGAACGTGCGCGAGTCCGACTCGCACTTGGCCAGTTTATTATCATTGTTTATGGGGGCCGCGCGCTAGGACGTATGCGCGGTTGACCGATGTTCACTCAGTAACCATAAAAACGTAATCCACGCTTCTATGGTTTCAAAGCCATTGTTGTGTTTATTATTTTTATTTAAATAGGTAGGTAACTACCTATTGCATGAGTGTTGATAAAGTAGTGTATGAAACTGCACATAACTAGGTACTAAAACACTAATGTGATACTGTTAAAAACCTCATTTTTTAATACCCTCATTATGCAGAAGTTTCCCATTGGATAAGGTGTCGGACTGGCGATCAAGAGGTCGTCAGTTTGATTCCCACCCATTGCACTATTAACGTGAACCCACTCCAGACACAAGCATATTTAGCTTAGTTGGAGGGGTTAACAAGAAAACTAGTAATGTGCAGCCCACATTGCTAGTAAGCTTTCTTAAATAAATAAAAAAACTGCTATTATGATAAAATATTGTTTCTTTAAGTGTAACACACTTTATATTTGTGTTCATTGTTACACACAATCCAAATGTCATCGTACCGACGGGACTTGAACCCGCAACCTCCTGAATAAAAAACTGTTGTAAAGTGTAATGATTTATTCCGAATGATTAACTTACGTAATAAGTAGTCATAGATGGAGCCACCAATGTATAATTGGTTAAAAATGCAATCCATTAGTTTCGTCGTATTGATAGGATCGTATATTGTAGTAAAGTGTGGCAGTGGGCCGGTCGCATATGTCGTAGAAGCGATAACCGTTGGTGTAGACGTGTTCTACCATGGAGACCTCGGTAATCGTAATGCAGGGCGCCCTCCAGCTAGGTAGAGCGATGACATACGCAAGCTGAACAAACAAAGATATTTTTAAGTTTTCATAATTAGTTTAACCCTTGTTATAACTTAGTTACTAAATAGTTAGCGTTTTGGCAATGCTGTTAGCTTCCTATTTTCTGAAATAAATAAATAAAAGAGCTGAATATCGAGCTCAGTGCCGTTCCATAGGAGAGGCCTATGACCAACACTGTACTGTTTGTTGATTATAATGGTGTTGATGATGGGATCGTACTGAGGCTTAGTTGGAAATTTTGGATTGTGTTTAACGATTTTCTATTATGATTTTATTGTATTGAATTCTTTATGCGCAGGTTATTCCCCTTGTTTTTGAGCGTGATGTTGTTCTGTACTTACATCCTGCCTGATATAAGCAACGGTCCTCAGTGGAACTTGGTGGTGGAGGAACACAGCAGGGTTTGCGAGAAGAATATGTGGAAGAGCTTCCTATTCATTCACAACTACTTTGGATTTGAAGAAATGGTAAGTTTTTTTTTATATCATAAAGACTATAATAAATCGTAAGTCAGGAGAAGTAACTGCGTTATAAAAATGACCCAATAAAAGTCGTGTCCAAGCAGGCGGTGTTTAAAGTCGTGTCCAGCGCGTCATTAGTCGGACATTATGTCTCGTTTGACTTAACTGTCATAACAGACATTGCAGCACATGCACGAACCAATCCCTGCTTTCGTTCTGAATTTAAATCAATCTCCAAGCCAATCATTTGTAACTTCTAAGGTTACTAGTTTGGCTACTCGTTTGGGCTACTTTTTGTGTGGAATTTGTTCTGAATTAGAGTTCCTGACTTATGATTTATTTGTAGCATAAAGGCTAGCGTTTGACCACTATCTCACCTATTGGTAAGTGATGATGCGGTCGAGGATGGTAGTACTTTTTATTGAACACCATTCAGAAAACACTAAAGAACTTTAGTAAAAATTCACAAATAAGTGTTACAAAAGGCGGTCTTATCGCTGAGAGCGATCTCTTCCAGCCAACCGTTGGGTAATGAGGATTTGTATATGGTGTTAAATACCTAAACTTGAATAAATAAGTAAATACATAAACACTACACTACAAATATAAAGAGACAAACGTAATTTAACTTAGATGGAGAGGTTAACAAGAATATTAGTAATGTGCAACCCACATTGCGAGTTATTTTTTTTTATTTAAATTTATAATTTATTTAATGCATATAACATAGGTACAATACATAAATAATATATTTATCAATAAACAATACATATACTATATAAATAAATATAACAAGGAGAGAAAACAAAAATTACAGTAGGTAGCAATTTAATCTTACGAGAGATAGTGAGCTTTGACACGTTCTTTGGAAGTAGTAATGGTCTGGCAACGTCTTACTTCAACTGGAAGCGCATTCCAGAGCCTTACAGCTTGTACTACGAACGATTTATCGTAGAACGAGCTATGATGACTAGGCATCAACAATGTATGAGTCTCTAAAGACCGCAAAGAGAGAGAATTCAAAGTGTGTAGGAATTGGAAGAGGTCTTTAAGGTAGGGAGGAGAAGTAGGATTGAAATATTAAACAGGAGGTTAAGGATATGAGCATTGCGGCGAAGGCGGATGGTTAGCCATTTAAGCTTTAAACGGAAATCAGTGACGTGGTCATATTTGCGTAGGCCAAACTTGAACCTAATCGCAAAGTTTTGGAGTCGTTCAAGTTTGTTTAGCTGTTCCTCAGTGATGTCCAGATAAGCGGCGTCGGCGTAATCAAGAATAGGAAGAAGAAGAGGTTGTGCAAGCGTAGCTTTAGTGGCAGTAGGCAAGAAATTTCGTAATCTTCGCAGTGCACCCGCGGCTGCAAACATTTTATTACTGACGGCAGTCAACTGAGGACCCCAAGACATGCTGATCGAATAATACTCCCAGGTTCTTGATAGTTTCACTGTAAGGGATGGTCAACCCATTAAAAACGACGGTAGTATGCTTCGATTGGTTTTTGATACAGCTCTAGAACTTCCTACTATAAGGACTTGCGTTTTATCCGGGTTAATTTTCAGACCATGGGATTCGCTCGACTCAGATATACAGCGTAAGTTGGCATTTACACGTTCTACGGCAGTTGCTATTTGATTCATTTGACTTGAAGTTGGTGGTTCGCACAAAAAATATCATGGATTTTATTTTATAACAAGATAAATACGGTGACATATTATCAGAAAATAAATATATATGAGCGTCACTGCCCTGCGCCCATTATCTCAAGATGAAAATATTAAGTCGCCTATGCCTTTTAGTTTTAGTGACACTGAGTCGGAAAAGCCGGATATTACCTATTGCTTTTTCATAGCTGATAACTAATAAAGTAATAGCACCACACCATAAAACAATATGAGTAGATGCCTACCACTTCGGTTCAAACATTAACTACTTATACCTACCTATTAATAATCAATGCACACATTGCAAATATTTCATCATTATCACCTTGAAAATAAAAATTTCATTTTTTTTAAATCTTATAGTCTAGGGTTTGACCACTATCTCACCTGTTGGTAAGTGATGATGCGGTCGAAGATGGTAAGCACGCTAAGCCTAGAATGGGAACTGGCTCTCAAGGATAGTTGCCAAAACATATTAGAAGTTTGGTGACAGATTTTCTAACTTGAGGGTGGTAGCTGGCCAGGCCGACACTAGATAGTGTCCTACCACCATCGATTATGCATAGTTAATATCCATAGATGTCGTAAATAAATCTATACTAATATTATAAAGAGAGAACATTTGTATTTTTGTAGTTTTGTATTTTTGTAATGATTTGGCTCAAAAACTACTGGACCGATTTAAAAACTTCTTTCACTTATATATAGAATGGACCTTCGAAATGAAAATAGGCTATATATTATCCCGTTTAAATCAAAGGTACATTCGTGGAGACCTAATTTGCAACCTAAGTCGGCAAAAAAATGGTCGAAAAAACAGGTTTCTTTCGAACGCTGCTTAATTGAAAATAGATAGAAGAATATTTTCTATGCAAGAGTTGTACAACTTAATAAGACCTACAAAAAAGTCCGCAACAGCATGTCTATCTCTTAAGGTTGACTCACAGTAACCATTTTAATCTTTAATTTTTTGTTAAAAAATATTACATAAATTCCAGGGCTATTTTTAAGTATATATAATTAACCCTTATCCAAATAATTACGTTAATTAGCTTGGCCAAATATTATAGATTAAAATTGTCCATTACAGTATGTAATTCAAATGAAAACTCTAGAAGATATCACAGATTTCACATACACGCATCGCAAAATTAATAAAATATTTGCAGTCAAACCACAGAATAGGTCATAGTTACTACGAAAATATTATTATAAGCTTAGCTTTTCTGTAGATCCCCACCGATCGCAATCAATTTGAAGTCAATATAGTATAATAATATGATCAATTGTATAAAATAATATTCATCTATATATATAATAATACAATATTTTAAACCATCCCGACTGATCTATGTATAATCTTTTCATTAAAAGCATTCCAATGACACATCATTATCAGCCGGTATCAGTCCACTGCTGAACGTAGGCCTCCCCCAAGACACGCCACTGAGCCCGGTCTTCGGCTCTTTGTTTCCAGTCACTGCCCACCGCTTTGCGAATGTCGTCGCTCCACCTAGTCACAGGGCGTCCTACTCTACGTTTGCCGATTCGCGGTCTCCACTCTAGAACCAGTCTGCCCCAACGGTTATCGGTCCTACGGCAGATATGACCAGCCCACTGCCACATCAGTTTGCTAATCCGCTGAGCTATGTCGATCACTTTAGTTCTCTGGCGAATTACTTCGTTCCGGATTCGATCCCGCAGAGAAACACCGAGCATAGCTCTTTCCATAGCTCGCTGAGCGACTTTAAACTGGTGGACTAGTCGAACCGTGAGTATCCACGTCTCGGCTCCGTATGTCATGACAGGTAGGACGCACTGATTAAAGACTTTTGTCTTTAGGCACTGTGGTATAGGCGACGAGAAGACTCGACGGAGTTTCCCAAATGCTGCCCAGCCCAGCTGAATTCTTCTCTGGATTTCCTTCTCGAAGTTGTGTTTGCCTAGTTGGAGCGTTTGCCCTAGGTAAACATACTGCGTGACTACTTCGAGTGAGATTCCATCTACGGCAATCGGTTCCGGAACAACGTGCTCGTTGTACATGACTTTGGTTTTATCCAAATTCATCCGGAGACCGATGTGACGAGAAGAATCAGCTAGGTCATTCAACATCCTTTGTAGGTCCTGCAGCGTCTCTGCCATAATGACGATGTCATCTGCGAATCGTAAGTGAGAGATGTACTTGCCGTTAATGTTGATGCCACAATATTTCCTGTCCAGCGTCTTAAACATATCCTCTAAGGCATTAGTGAACAGTTTCGGGGATATGACGTCCCCCTGTCTCACTCCTCGACGCAGGTGAATATGTTTAGTACGCTGGTTCTGTACTTGTACTGACATCGTTGCGTTATTATATAGACATTTCATCACTTCGATATATCGCCAGTCGACTTGGCAACGCTGCAGGGACTCAAGAACCGACCAGGTTTCGATTGAATTGAAGGCCTTCTCATAGTCCACAAATGCTAAGCACAGGGGCCGATTGTACTCTTCGGTCTTCTGTACAATCTGCCGCACCGTGTGGATGTGGTCTATGGTGCCGTAACCGCTTCGAAACCCAGCCTGTTCCGGAGGTTGAAACTCGTCGAGTCTTCGCGCAAGACGGTTCGTGATGACCCTTGAAAACAGCTTGTAGACATGGCTCAGAAGCGAAATCGGGCGGTAGTTTTTCAATAGGGTTTTATCTCCTTTTTTGAAAAACAAAACCACCATGCTTCTTTTCCATGCCTGTGGAGTTCTACCAGTGAAGAGAACAGAATTGAAGAGCTGTTGCAGCTGACTTACAGCTGGAGCTCCTCCAGCTTTTAGAAGCTCCGTTGTGATTCCGTCCTCACCTGGGGCTTTTCCATTTTTGAGCTGTCTAAGGGCCATCACGATCTCATCTCGGCTGACTTCGGGCAGGTCTTCTGTGAAGTGGCGGGTTAAGGTGGCTCTGCAATCCTCAGTATCGGGTTCGGGCCTTGAAGCATGCGATGCGTAGAGCTTGCTGTAGAAGTCTTCAACTTCCGACAGAATCTCCGGCTTGGATGCGACGACGTTCCCCGTTGATGTTGTCAGCTTTGTGAGGTGGCTTCTACCTATAGGCTGGACGAACACTTTCGACCCCCGATTCTGCTCAATTGATTCTGTAATCAAGAGCGTGTTAGAGGATCGGAGGTCGCGTCGTACCAGCTTCTTAATAGTTTTGTTGCGCACCTGGTTAATTGACAAAGCTGACAATCGGTCTGTTCGTCTCTCTTCCATTAGTTGAAGTGTTTCTGCCGAAAGCTTGGACTTTTTGCCCATACGCTTGCTCTCGCAAAATTTCATCCCTTCTTCCCTGAGGATTTTCACCACTTCTTCTAGTTTCTGGTCTACGTCATCTGTGGTTTCCAAGGCAGCGAATCGATTTTCCAATTTTAATTGGAATGTTTCAGACCCAACAACGGTTTGGAGTAGGTTTGGTCGGAGCGTGGACTTCATCAATCGGAATCTCTCGGCTTTGAAGTCGATATCCAGAGAGCATCGCACAAGTCAGTGATCACTTCCAGTATTGAACCTAGTGAACACAGAGACGTCTCTGAATATGCGCCGTTTGTCCGTAATGATGAAGTCAATCTCGTTTTTAGTCACAGTGTCGGGGTCGGGGTTTGCCACGTCCACTTCCTTTGGGGCTTTTTCTTGAAGAACGAGTTCATTAAGAAAAGCCCCTCTTTCTCGAGGAAATTGACGAGCATTTGCCCCCTGTGATTCCTACTCCCAAATCCGTGTGGTCCTAGAGTCGATTCACTGCAGGTCTGTACTCCCACTTTGGCGTTAAAGTCTCCCATGACAACGTTGTAGTGAGCCTTAGCGGTGGTATGTAGGGCTCTGGAGATGTCTTCGTACATACTTTCCACCTCTTCATCCAAGTGTGACGAGGTCGGTGCGTAGACCTGGATAACCTTGAGGCTGTACCTCTTGGTTAACCTTATTATAAGGTACGCAACCCTGGTCGACACACTGGAGATTTCTACAACGTTGTCACTGAGAGCCTTGTTGACCAGAAACCCGACGCCGCCTTGGGATGGTTGGTCACCTTCTATGTAATACATAAGATGGCCTGATTCTAGAGTTATGGTGTCCTCTCCCTGTCTTCGGACTTCACATAACCCCAGAATGTGCCATCTTATGTGTCCCAGCTCCTCCTCCAGCTGCGTCAGATGCTCATCCAGCCGAATCGTGCGTCCATTAAACATAGCGAGGGTCAGTTTCTTTTGGCGGCCTACCGTAACCCGGGGATTCTTAGCACCCCCTGCCCTGCCGTTACCATGACCGCCGCCGTGGTCAGGAATAGCAGGGCGGCCGGGAACTGGGGGCTGCGGCTTATTGTGACTTTCCATGATGGGTGGGGGGGGGGATGCCCTAATCGCCACGCTGGGCAGGCGTGTTGGCGATCGCAGGACGTAGCTTCTCGCACCGGTGACGCTGCTGCCCGTCACCGGCCTGTAGTATTTAGCTACGCCATAATTTTGAAATGGTTATACCGCCATTTGTCGGTCACCAGAGCATCGTTGGTTTGTCAGCAGGATGCACCACGGGCAGGTGAGGTTGGCTGGGAGCACTGAGGTGGTATTTGTTCTCCCTCACATCCCTGTATTCATCATATCCCTGATTTCCAATGACACGAAACACGACATTTAAAATATGAGCTGTAAGTTGGTGAGGATTTGAGTATTCTGTAGAGTCCAGGAGATGTCCCAGCATCAGGTCAATGCTTCCATGTTCTTACAATATCGTTGAAGAAGAAGATTTTCGAATTGATCAGACCTATTAAAGTTGATTAAAGCTCATAGTTTTATAACGATTGAACGAATTTTCATGAATCAAAGCTAAAAACACTATCGATGAAGACATAGATAAAAAAAAAATCAATAATAAAATCAAAATCGGTTCATCCAGTTGGGTGCTAAGATGATACAGACAGACACACAGATACACACGTTAAACGTATAATACCCCTACTTTTTGCGTCGGGGAACGCCGTAAGGTTACGGCGGCAGATGTTCTCCTTGGTGGTAAACTACTTTTCAACCGACTTCCAAAAAGAAGGAAGTTCTCAATTCGTCTGTATGTTTATTTTTTCTTTCTTTTTTTGTGTGTGTATGTAACGCGATTACTCCGTCAATTATGAACCGATTCAAATTATTATTTTTGTAATCGGTAGGGTACGTTTTCGAGGTGGTCCTATTGTAATTTCATTGAGATGTAATAAGCATCTTCAGAGATATGACGATAAACGTCTCAAACTTGCTACTGAAATTGACTCGCGGGGCATTGAAGTCAGTTGTCTTAGTTTTTAAACTATCTTAATTATTGGTAGATTTAATGATTTCACGAAAACCCATGATTCATGAATGCACATAAAACTTTCATTGTTCCCGACGACCCTCGGGTCAGAATCAGGGTAACTATCCTTTACGCCAAAGGGCCGTCCAATATCACTACGTAAGTATTATAAAACAATGTCCATCACTGCGACTGTCTATCTGTTCGCAATAATCTCAATAGTTTCTGAACGGATTATCACGCGGTTTTCACCAATAGCCAGAGTGTTTATGAGGAAGGTTTAGGTGCATAATTCGTTAAGGTTTTGTGTAAATTGGTTGACATATGACGATGATTGTTAAATATGTTAATATGTTATATTCGATGCAACAAACTGATGCAAATTTTGTAGGCATATATGTTCTACCCGTGCAAAGCCGGGGTGGGCTGCTAGTCAAAGATAAGTTAATTGTATTAGATGCATTGTTTCACAAGGTACCCTGGTTCTCATGATGGTTATATAACGCGATCACTGTGTCACCTACATAACCTCTATGTCATACAATTATCAAGATATTGCAATATATATTGATAGTACTTAGTCTTATTAGAAGATTGTTTTATTGTTCTACAACCTTTAGTTCAATTATTTAAAAAAATATCCCTTGATTCTCATTTCAATTGGATACATTCGAATTCGGAAGCTTCATTTTCCATTTTGAATTTTGATAAATCCGTAAGGTAATTTCTTGCGGAAGCTTTTCCAATTGGAAAAACTATTTTTTCGAATTGAAACATCAAAAGTAACCTATCGGAGCATTGTGAATTGCAAAGGTCTAACTCGAAGTAAATGCAGTTTCCGAATCCAAATTTACTTTCTAATGATTCAGAATCAAGGAGCTGGTTACATTTTCAGGAACTGTTTCTAGAATAAAATTCTATATAACCCTTATTATACTCTTAATACAAGCTATTAAACTAATGTATTTGAACTCGACACAACGTGGCTAGCAAGGCTTGTGGTCAACTTACCCACAGATCTAATAATAAAACATTTATGGGCTCCCTTTTCATCCTTTCGAGAACTATAAATTACGTATTTGCCTTCCAAATCACCGCTAACTTTTTGTACCCTTTACCAGAACTTGGCCACTTTGGCTTGCCCGTGAATAAGGATTATGATGGATAGCAAAAGTTTCAGTTTCTATGACAGACCCACGTCTTTACGATAGTTTTTAATATAAGTAGAAGCTTTGATTTAAATTTAAATTAATGTATATTATGTTTATTTTATTTATTTATTTCCATTTTATTATGGCTCCACGTGATTAGTGTTTTTGGCCAGTGTCAAGTATTAAAGTTCTTCAAGTTTTTGAGAATCCAAGTCATAAAAATGGGTCTAAGTCGCATTTCAGGTCAAGTTTAAAGTCAAAGTCAATAAGTCATACTCTCAGTATAAATGTGGACTTTACTGAAGATTTTCAGTGTAATTTTTGTGAGAACGCAAATAGTATGTTTTTCAACATTGTGCTGTTTCCATACACTCGCACTCATTAAATGGCCAATAATCCACATTTATTACACATAAACTCGCGGAAGAACACAAGTTTTAGGAAAAAATATATAGGAGCACACACACTTTTCCACGTTCCCGCCAAAACTCTATATTATGTTTGTTGTGGTCAAATCTAAATTAGAACTACTTCTTGCATTTTGATTTTAAATTCCGAATTCTGAATATACTTTAAACTGAATTAAAACTACTTTCTCCTATTGCATCAAGATATAGTTTTACAATTTAATACTGGTGTTGATGCAATTTTTCGATAATCATGATCCTGGTCACTTTTAAACAAATATTTCTAACTGGAATATGACTAAAGTTGTTGTTCTATTGTTTTTCAAAGAAATGAACTAATTAAATATTTGACTATTCTATTTTTAGCCGACTGCCAAGGAAGGGTTATGTTTTACGCGCGTATCATTATTGTATACATCGATGTATTATATACTACGTACCAGATGACGCGTCGGGAACTAGCTCTACGTTCAAATAAAAAGCAGTGCTGAATCTTGTACTTTTCATTATTCTGTGGCTGAATGTGGATTCAGCTCGCTTAGTTTAGCGTAAGTACTCACGCCCGATCACGCGCCGCTCGGCACGTAAGTCAGTTTATGATGGGCGTCTCTGGTTTACATGTACCTCGATGATTGTATATATGTTTGTGAATTTCTTTTATTACCTACCTCGTACTAGACCGGCGGTTCTAGGGGTCTAATTACGGAATGACAAAAAGAAAATGATGGTCATAGCGCTGGTACCGACGGCCCAATCGCGTGGGCGTTAATCAAATGTGTCGGATAAATAATAGTGTTAAACGATTTGTTCCACTAAAATGCTTGTATTTTCCGATAGTCGATAAAAAAAGATGTAGGCGGTAGCGTAATGCCATACTTCTACGGTGTGACTCATGCACCATGCCATACTTTTCTGATGGTTCCAAATGGCCGCCATACCTTACCATATCATATGCCGCAAAAGAGTTTTTTTTTCGCAAACGATTTGTATCAGTATTGCATTTGGATTTTTGGAAAATATTTGATTAAATGTGACCGTTATTACATTTCCCATATGTCTTATAGGGGGAAAAAGTGCTGCCATACTTGAAAAACTTATTTATTCGAAACGCTTTGATAATACGACTGTAAAATACGTAAAAAGAGATGATGAATATAACTATCAACCATTAAAATAAACTAATATTCAAAATTAACCATAATATTCAATAAAGAAAATTAACATTAACGAATAAAAATATTATATCAACTTCAACTGATAATGACCTCGCCTCGCGAATCACGAACTAACCCATTTTTATGCACTTAAATTTAAGCTTTAAACGGTAATAGATAAGGAACATATTCGTACATTGATATATTTTACGATGACCGGAGTGAAGTTCGAACATGTTGTTTTCAACCATATTAAATATTCCATAAGTTAACTGCATTCGATTGTATGCTCTATTGCCCTCAAAATAAAACACTTTAATAATTTATTCGCCGAGTCGATGTTTCCGATAATTTTATTCTTAACAAAGTGAAGCGATATTTTAAACAATTAACAGTAGTGTATGGAATGAGTTAATCGATGTTTTCGATATTTTTATCCTTAACAAAGTGAAGTGATATTTCAAACAATTAACTGTAGTGTATGGAATGAGTTAATCGATGATTCCGATATTTTTATTTTATTATGGTTACTTTTATTAGATAATAAAGTTGTTGTTGTTGTACTATTATTTATTATGTGTTGTTGTGTAGTGGAAAACGAAAGTAGTTTAAAAAAATGCTGAGACGGAATACCTCCGGCAATAATATGGTTTCATTTCGATAAGTGTGTGGGAGTCGAAAATGAAAAACCAAACCTACTCGAATAATATTAACTAATATTTTTAACCAATAAAATTATCGATATATTTTTTTATCAATTAACTGTTAACCATTAAAATGTTTCAACCATTATTGCCATCTTTGGTTTGGATGTAATTGTACCTAAAAAAAATATTCCAGATTGTAACCATGGGGCGGACGACTGTCGGACTTAATCCAAGATGTTAAAAGAAAATAAAAAAATTGGCGATTTGTACTTACCAGTATAGCATTTGGATTTTTTCAGAAATTATATGATACAATGTGACCATTATTATATTTGCCACACTTCAGGAAAAAAGTGGCGCCGTTCTTGACAAACATTGTTTTTCAAGAAAATAAAATTGGTAATAAAAAAGTGCGTTCCCATACATTATGGCTTATAAATACGATTACCTATCTACAATTCGAAAAATCTTTCGAGCGCCGGTAGCCGTACAATATTATACGACATAACATCTGGTTATAAGACAAGATTGCCGCCACCTAGGTGTTTGAAATTTTGTATTTATATTCGTTAAACCTCTAACTTACAGGAAAACAAATCGTGCGAATTACGAATAAAATCTTAGAATTTTGAAAAAATATTGTACACATTTGCCACCTCCCACAGGTATGGCATGATCAGACTTCTATTTATAATCATACAGATAACTGTTAAAAAAGTTTTAGACTGGTACAAATCGCTTAGCAAAAATAATATTATTTTTAACCGACTTCAAAAAAAGGAGGAGGTTTCTCAATTCGAACGTATATATATAATTATTTTTTTTATGTTTGTTTGCTTAGTTACTACGTTTACTAGTTATAGTTACTACGTAAATAATACTTTCCGTTGTTAGGTTGGCTACACAGTGCTTTCATAATTCGGGTATTAACAATGTAAGGAAGTGCCAACTCTTATAACGCAGTAGAGTGATTCAGACTATGTGGGCCATATATATGGCGGCAATAAATCTTAATAATCGCAAATAATACTTTTTAACATTCATTTTGGAATACAACTAGGCCGTGTTATAAATGTATTTGGAATTATTGTAATAAAATATTTAATTAATTATCGTGTGTGTTATGTGTGTCAGATGCTTTTATTGCAAGTCAATTTTTTAGGATTCCGAACCCAAAGGGTACCAAATGAACACTTTCTGAGACGTTGTTGTCCGTTCGTCCGTCCGTCCGTCCGTCCGTCCATGTGTCTATATGTGCGCACTTTACAGATGTACCTTCTTAACCGTAATAGGTACATACTTGAAATTTTCACAAAGTATATATCTGTGGGGAACCCTAAGCACAGCGGTGGAGCAGTGGACTGTATTTCTTCGATTAGGACTCCGGGTTCCCACACTTATACTGTGAAGCTTTGGAGCTGGGATTTAAACACGTCTTCAAGCCTTGAAACGCTAATTTATTCTTTCTTCACAATTTATTCTTAATAGCTACTGAGCTATTCACTAGTCACTAAGTCACTTTTCACTATTCTTCCTAGATTTCTTTCTTCTTACTAGTAGAGCCGCCGTTGGTGAACTGAACAATTTGGCACGGTAGCGACGCTCTATTTATAATGTTGTTGGTACTTGCAAAAGAGCGAGAGGTCGATAGTCTGGGAGCGCCCGCACTCTGTCTCGCGGGGCGTGTCCTTGTGTGGGCGCACGCACGAGATGCCGACTTTTCGGAGATATACTCTCCCGAGATGCTGTTTAGTCGAGCGCTAACCATCAGAGAGTGCGGAGCTCTCCCAGACCTATGCTATTTCCAAGTACCAACCCTATTCCTAAACCTAACCTGGTCTAGGTTGACTATCTGTTACATCTGTCTATTAAAGCCGGACATGCTTTAGTTCTATCTAGTACCTATCTACCTAGGTTGTACGAATGACCTGTCTGTGGTCCTCTAAGACCTATTATACTGTTACAAACCTTATACGAGTTATATTCCTATGTTCTAATAAGAATCTAACAAGAATCTATCTATAATAAGGCTGTCTACGAATGCGATACAAATACAAGTTACTATCTATCTATACGAATATGAACGTTATACATTGCAAAGTGCCCTACCTATCCTAGAGTACTAGCTTAACTTATCTTTATTATATACAACTTATAACTAACTATACATAGTGCGTTCATATCGTCGGTGTACGTCGTTGTCCGGAACAATATCCGTCAGTGTATAACGGCCCAGACATGAAATTTTATAGATGCATGTAATTTAATTAAAAATTGTTTTGCACTAAAAAGGGTAAAATAAATTCTTTTTAAAAAAAAACTGACTTCATTACCACAAACAGGCACTCAAAAGCGAAAAATTAATTACTTAATATAATTATTATAAGCGCTACCCACTTATCTATTTGAAGTCGGTGCCAGCCAAGTCTAATAGGTAGTAGATAGATACTACCTACATGTATCTACCTACTTACTACTACTACATACATAAAAGAAAAGAAAGAAAGAAAAATCATTTATTTGACATAACACATTAAAATACTTACTAAAACAATGAAACAAGAAAAAACAAGAAACAATGTGAGGTGTCAAAAAGGCTTGTCTCAGCATATTATGTCTAGATTTACACCTGGACGCTGATTTTCAGACAAGCCTGCGGGTGATGAAAAAAATGCGAAAATATTTGTAAATAAAATAATAAAAATAAATAATAAATTGATACATAGATAAAATAGGTACACTTAGATAGATATTAAATATAAATATATTTAATAATAATATTAAATATAGATATTAGATACTAAATATATGTATAAAAAATTTATATGTCGGAGCGAAAAAATATAATAAAAATTATAAATATGTATTTTAGGTTAATTAGGAAAGGAACAACATTTGGAGGCTTTTAATTTAGAAAGGAATAGCTGGGTCATTTGGAAGGCAGAACTAAATAAATAAAATTATTAAGAATGAGCGAGAATATATTGTATATGTCTTATATGATCGACATATCTTTATTTACATCAGCATTTTTCCGCTGCTCAACTATCAGGTACTGCTTTAACTTAAACTTGAAAGAACTTAAAGTTTTAGTAGTCCTTATCGGAGGAGGGATGTTATTCCAGCACCTGGTAGCGGAGTAGCGGAAAGAGCCCCAAAACCGGCTGAGTGATGATGCGGTGTGGAGAGTTGCTGTGAGACCTGTCTTATGGGACACGACCTTCTCTGAGATCTCCAGATGAGCCTGTCGCATAAGTATGACGGTTGTCCGTAATTAAGAATCCCGAAAAGAAGGGACGCGAGGTGGAGTTTTCGTCGAGATTTCATTTTCAAAGCGTAGTGGTTGTTAAGAAAAGGTGTGGCATGACCTCTAGCGGGGATATTATAGCAAAATCTTGCACAGGCGTTTTGTACTCTTTGAACTAAATGTTGAGTTCGAGACAGCAATCGTGATCCATACACAGTGTCCGCGTAATTAAGCTTAGACAAGATGAGTGATTCAACCAATGCAATGCGAAGGTTTTCGCTTAAAAAGGGTCTAAGCTTATAGAGCGTTTTTAGTCTATAAAAACAGTTTTTAATTGACTCTGCAATATGCTCTTCAAAACGCAAGTGTACGTCTACTTTAAGACCTAGATTGCGAGCTACGTATACTCTCTCAACCTTTTCGCCCAATATAGTTATATTAATATCAAGAGGTAGCAAAGAGAGTTTATGTTTACTTCCAAAAACCATAAATGTAGTCTTACTGGGATTTAGTAAAAGGCAATTATTAACAGACCAGCTTACTATAGCATTTAAATCTTCAGTTATATTTTTAATAGCTGTGTCTAGAAAGTCTGGTGCAAAATGTATATAAATTTGGATATCATCGGCATAAATGTGAAATTTGGAATGTTTTATGTATTTTGTAACGTCGGCACTATACAATATAAACAGAATAGGGCCCAGTATGGACCCTTGTGGCACGCCTCTATTTACTTCGGCTTGTGAAGATATTAAAGGGGGACCACTATTCTGTCTCAGTTCGACATATTGCCGACGGTTACTTAAGTAACTGTCGAACCACTTAATAGCTGATGCGTCAAAACCGTAGTAATGTAATTTTGAAAGAAGTAAATTTATGTTTATTGCGTCAAAGGCTCGCGAAAAATCCAACAAAACTAGCAAAGTGCACATGCCCTTGTCTTGGGCCGCTAAAATATTGTCCGTGACGTCAATTAATGCTGTGGCCGTGCTTCTACCTCTCCTGAATCCTGACTGCACCTCCGGTAGTATTTTGTTATTTTCTAGAAAACTATTTAGCTGCTGACATACTACCTTTTCCATGATCTTAGACATGCATGGTAAGATGCTTATTGGTCTAAGATCTTTTAATTCATTTGGATTGTTGTTTTTCGGTAAAGGTCGTACGATATCGGTTTTCCAGGCTTCAGGGAAGGTACAGGTACGAATAGAGTTGTTTATCAAAGAAGTGATAAAATCGATGGTATTTGGCAAGGTAAAGAGTATCATGTTTAATGTGATATGGTCACAGCCCTCTGCGTTAGATTTTAAACAGCTTATAATTTTATAAATAGAATCGGCGCTTACTGTTGCAAGTGAAAACGTACTTTCATTTGCATAGCAGTGTCGGTGAAATTCAAAGTAAGTTAGTTGTGAGATATGTGTATGTGAATTTCCCGGAACGTCTAAAAAATGAAAATTTATTGCATTTGCATCCGTAAAATGTAGTGGAAGGTCTTTGCTACTAGATGTGTTTAAGAGTGTTGATTTAAGATTTTTCCAAAGAACCTTCGGATTATTAATTTTATTATTTATGTTATGTTTATAATATGCTACTTTTTCAAAAAATATGGATCGATTTACTAAAGATTTTAGATCTTTGTAATAAATAAGTTTGGTATCTAGTTTAGTCTGTCTGTATACGGATAGAGCTTCGTTACGCAGTTGCACATAGTATCTATCTACTATCCAATAGACTTGGCTGGCACCGACTTCAAATAGATAAGTGGGTAGCGCTTATAATAATTATATTAAGTAATTTATTTTTCGCTTTTGAGTGCCTGTTTGTGGTAATGAAGTCGGTTTTTTGTTTTTTAAAAAATAATTTATTTCTGTTACCATCTCCCGGTATTTATTATATGTTCTAAACGGCTGAACGGATTTCGACAGTTAAGGTATATCGTTATATTCGTCTCAAAAACCCATGGCAGATTTTTGGAGCTAAGTTGAAAGTTATTAGGGAATAATTTTTGTAACCAAACCTATCGAGAAGGATATCAAAATGAAGGAAATTAAAAGGATATTACAAAAACATGCATAAGTCCTTAGTTAAAATTATTGTCATTACGCCAAATTTCCAGTGTTTCGCTACCGGCTTTTTTATCTTCTGTCCACGGTTGATAAAATAATACATAATTATATAGCAAAAATATCGATCAATCTAATGGAAGAAGCTAAAAATGTATGGTCCTTGGCATGCCCGGAGGAAGCCTTTCCGAGAAGTCTCCGTTCGCAACGGCAATGGGACGAGCCCAAAAATGCAAAAATGTACAAAAAATTATTTAAGACAGTTGTTTAGATAATAGGGACTGGGCTCGTCTTCTTGCCACGCGCGAACGGGAATCAGGTAACCTTCGTCCAGTATAGGAACGTTCATGGAAAACAATAGTTTTTCAGTAGCAGTGGGACTGCGTCTGGGCATCCCTAGAACAGAGCCGCATCGCTGTCGCTGCGGTGACGAGGTAGATCATCGAGGCCACCACGGCCTATGATGTTACCGCTTTCACGACACGCTTCTTTAAACGACGTTATCCGTCGGGCCCTTGCCACCATCAACGTGCCGGCTATTTTAGAGCCAAACGGTATCGTGCACGTGACGATGGCAAGAGGCCTGACGGCATGACGTCGATTCCTTGGTGTCGTGGAAAGCCGTTAGTGTGGGATGCAAGGTGCGCCGATACGTTAGCAGTATTCCACCTCGACAGTACCTCACGGGCTGCAGGAGCAGCCGCATACGCGGCTGAGGCTCTCAAGCGGAGGAAATATGCAGACATTGGAGACAATTACGCGTTTCTTCCGTTTGGGGTCGAGACCATGGGCCCGTGGGGTCATCTCATCAAGCACGCGGTTTTGTAAAGGAGTTGTCCAGACGTCTGATAGATGTCTCCCATGACCAAAGAGCTGGCGTTTACCTCGGGCAACGAATTAGTCTTGCCATTCAAAGAGGTAATATCGCCGCCAGCTTTTTGGGTACCCTACCAGCGGACAGCGACCTTAATTCAGTTTTTTATTTGTAGATTTCACATGGGTAGTCTGTATTATAGTTTTAGGAGTAGTTTCTATTGTATATATAGTTTTAAATTAACTTTAATTGTATACACTGAATAATAAGTCATTAGTTAAAATTTATTTAAAAATGAAAAATACTAAAAAAACAACAAAATATTCCTTTTATCTCGTAGTGGGGTTTTTGTTCTCTTCATTAATTCACTTGTTATACAATGAGGTAAAAAGATAGCTTGAACTTGCAAAGTCAGATACTTGAGCAATTTAAGGAAAATTCGGTTACAATAATGTAGGTATTTTATAACTCAAGTCTCAACAAACAAAGGCCCACTCGATTTAGCTGTTTAAGACCTGCTAGGCTATTCTGTTAGCTATCTCGACAGCGAAATCCGCGGTGAGATTCGAATTTCGTACTACGAAATTCAATCGTATCACGTTCGTAATACGGTTGAATTTCGTAATACGAAATTCAAATCTCACCGCGGATTCCGCTGTCGAGATAGCTTACAGAATAGCCTAGCTGACTTGAATTCAGTAATCGAGTTTAGGAGGCACGTATCCACGAGTCATCTTAGTGCCTTTCAAACTTACTGCACTAAATACTTATAGGTAAATACTCAGTAGGTAAGTCAGTAAGATTATTTGATTTGATTCAGTAGCATTTAGGGCGATCTCATACATGGGTAAGTTGATGTAGCATTTTTACCCGACTGCAAAAGAAGGAGGGTTATGTTTTTCCATTGTATGTATGTATATATATATGTGTGTATGTATATATGTATTTCTGTATATTTCTTTGGCATGTCCTAGAGCCTAAACGGCTTGTCGTATTTTTATGTGAGTGGTGTCAATAGATTCGTCTTAGTCGTGAGAGTGACACTGGGCGCATCAAAATTAAAAAAACTAAATTACGGATTTTTGGCGCCAATAAGTAATAAAAAAAAATCGTGTGTTCATAATACATCGAGTTACCAGCCACCTTGCGAACATCATCGGTCCCCTAGGTCCTAGTCTGAGGGCGTCCGCTACACTTGCCGTTTCGCGGTCTCCACTCAAGAACTCGTTTACCCCAGCGATAATCGGTTCTTCGGCTAATGTGACCGGTCCACATTAGCCGAATACAATGAAGTAAAGTATACTGAAGTGACAACTGGAGCTTACTAATTTGACGGGCTATGACGATGACTTTGGTTCTCTGTCGTCCCTTGATTACTTTTCTAAAAAAACTCTTGTCTTCGTTGCAGTGTCTGACTCACACCCATCAAATCGGCATGGACATGCAACTGTACGTGGCTACCTTACCCCTGATGCTGCTTCTCTGGAAGCACCGCACGGCTGGCTGGGCGGTGCTGGCTGGTGTTGCGGTCGCGTCCACAGTGCTGCGGTACATGGCTGTCCACTGGTATGAGATCAGCATGTTCGTGTATTATGGGATCTCGTGAGTATATTTTCTTATAATTTTTTTTTCGTATGCTTACTTCAGAATTAGCTTAATTTTAATTAAATCTTAATAGAAACTCTAAATTAAACTAACGTGTTCACCATCACCGACCACATCATCGCTTATCACCAAGCGAGATTTTGGACATACGCTAGCCCATCAGATTAAAAAAAGTTTATATAAGTTGTGTCATGTGAGATATCTCTAAATGTAATAAATAATCTATGTGACCAGGGAAACTGGCAATACTACCCGAAATAGGATAACGTAAATTAGTGTGTGTGTGTGTGTGTTGCTATGAGAATTTAAAATTATTGGATAAAGAGTATGCCTTCCAACTTCAAAAATGAATTCCTCCACCCTTTCTTCCATCAAACTACCAGAAGTTTTGTTGTACGCCAACGTTACGTGGACGAACTTTCCATTTACCCACACGAAACGTTATATATTTAACCGACTTCCAAGTTCATTGGTAGGGTTGATCATCAAGATCCCATTTAAATTTTATCGAGGTCTGATAAGTGTCTCTAAAGATATGGTGATAAACATCATACATTTGCTACTGAAACTGACTCGGGTGGCATGTAAAGTCGGTTTTTAGGGTCCCGAACCCAAAGGGTACCAACGGAACCCTATTACTGAGACTCCGCTGTCCGTCTGTCTGTCTGTCTGTCTGTCTGTCTGCCTGTCTGTTTGTCTGTCTGTCTGTCTGTCTGTCTGTCTGTCTGTCTGTCTGTCTGTCTGTCTGTCTGTCTGTCAGTCTGTCTGTCTGTCTGTCTGTCTGTCTGTCTGTCCGTCTGTCACCAGGCTGTATCTCATGAACCGTGATAGTTAGACGGTTGAAATTTTCACAGATGATGTATTTCTGTTGCCGCTATAACAACAAATACTAAGAACAGAACAAAGTTCAAAATTAAAGAAAAGTTTAAAAAAAGTTTTTTACGATAGCGACACGCCATCTAGCTAGCATTAAAGATGGCGCTATCGTCTTAACCTTAATCTGAATCTCGGAAGCGGCTCCAACGAATTAATAAAATTTAGTATACAGGGGATTTCGGGGGCGATAAATCGATCTAGCTAGGAGTCATTTTCAGAAAATGTTGTTTTATTCGTGTTTTCAATAATCAACTTTATTGATAATCAACTCAAAATATGACTCTTCCCGACATCTATTGGCGAGTAGAAGTAGCTTTAGTGTTACCGTGTCGGTAAAGCAGTTAGTTGCTCTCAATTAAAAAAACTAGTAGTATTATTCGTCAATAGATGTCGGGAAGAGTCATATTTGTCTGTTTAAGTTGCAAAAAATACCGAGCAAAGCTCGGTCAACCAGATATTTAATAATATTAATTACTACAATTACTATTTATTACTACTATTACTACTATATAATACTATTCTACCTTTGTGTTAACGTTTACTTAGTTGGTGTTAGAAGTTTGTTAGAAATTCGTTAGATGGCGTTCGGAACCGTGTGCGGGACAAAAGTCTGACTCGCACTTGGCCAGTTTTATTTAATAATTAACTTCGTTATACGCACTTATCTATATGAAAAATATTATTGCATTGTTCCATTTATATTATAATTATTATGATAAGCTCTCTTAGCATCAATCGATCGCTCGATAATATTGCGCGAGAACATATCAAAACACTAGCAGTGCCTCGCGGTTTCACCCGCGTAGTTCCCGTTGCAAGATTTTTTTTAATCGGTTCAGTAGTTTTTAGTTAAAATGTAACAAACAAACACACAAAAAATCTTAGATTTATAGTTATAGTGAGTTTGAATCATGATTATAAAATACCGACTATTATACTCACTACGATTTGATGTCGATTGTCTCGACGCGCTCGGTGCTCGTCGCGATCTCGCTGCGTGAACTCCCGAGGAAGTGCATCGGACATGCACGAAACCTAGGTCGAGACAATCGATATCAAATCGTAGTGAGTATAATAGTCGGTATTTTATAATCACACAAAAAATCAAAACTTTCCTCATTATAATATTAGTTTAGACCAGTTTTTTCAACCTTTTTCACGACGCGAAACTTTGAAAAAAAAACATGACGACTTTTCATTTTTTTAGGGTGGGTCGCCCCGCGACCCCCTTTATAGGAAAAAAAAATTGGCAACCCCCTACTGTTTATAATCTGTAGGTATTTTATTATTTTACTAGCTTCTGCCCGCGGCTTTGCTCGCGTTACCTGTACTGTTTATAATCTGTAGGTATTTTATTATTTTACTAGCTTCTGCCCGCGGCTTTGCTCGCGTGGCCTACAGGAAACAAATTGCATATTTTTCTTTAGAAACAAATATTATATGCGCTCTCACTCCCTCTCTTTTACAACACTTACAAATGCCCTTTAATTAATATTTTGCTAATAAAAGTATTTTTTTAAACTTTTTTTTTTTTCATTTACTGAGACTTTGCGACCCCCTTTTAGATGCTTCGCGACCCACCAGGGTGTCGCGACCCACACGTTGAAGAACACTGGTTTAGACAAATCAGTTTGCTGCTGCGTTTCCATTTCCAACCCTTACTATTTAAAATAGGTACTAAAAGTCTGTATTCTGAGCAACAAGCTCTACATGTAACAAGTAAATTGCACGATAATGGTATTTGTTGAAGGAAAATATTCAGTGCGATTTGTGCTCGACACTTGAGAGGTGTTTGCTTACCGACACTTTGCTTCTCTGTAATGGACTCTTACTGACTACGGATTATTTACACGTTCTTTTACATACAGAATTAAAATAATACTGTCAAAGATATGCGAAATTAAATAGATCCACGCTTTTCATTAGCAGCTTTACATATAATTTAAGAGCATACCTTATAATCATAAACAAATAAATATACCTAATAAACAACCATAAAAACTAAAATTTCGTCTACCGAACCACTACCAGAGGTAAAGTTCCCAAAATACTGACTGTAATCCCCCGTTGAATGGCGATGCTTAGTCTCTGAGCTAAATAAATACATGCCAGCATTTTAGTCCCGTGTCGTCATAATTAAATATAATAATTTAAGATCGTTTAAATAAAACTGGCCAAGTGCGAGTTGGACTCGTGCTGTTTCCGTACAAACCGTACAAGCTGTTTCCGTACAAACTTGTCAATCTTTAAGAAATATATTAAATGTATATATATATATATATATATTTTAAACTGGTTTAAGGGCCAAACTTAACTTTGCAGTTCGATCACGACGTTGCAGACTGATACTATATTGTAATGGAGGATATTATGGGCTACAAACTCCAAATTAACATAGGCTGTCGTCACTTCAAACGATGTACTCGTATATATTGAAAACACATGAAAATTAACTACCTTTTTCATTCCAGCGTACAAAAGCTCCTAGACGCAGCGAGATATTCATACATCCTGCCCACGCACCGAGCTACCATCTACCTCATAGGGGTTGTGATGGCTTACTTCATGAAGACGAGGAAATTGAACTACACACTCTCCAACGTAAGTACATAGTGCAAATATACGGGGTTCTACACTGTCGAGATTGGACCGTAAGGGCTGACACCTATTATATTTTCTGTGCTGATACGTTAAATATTATTAAGAATACGATATGTATCAGCCCTCTTCCACTGTAGCTACAGTAAAATGTTCTGACGAGAATTTTCAACCGACTTCCCAAAAGAAAGAGGTTCTCAATTCGTATGTATGTTATTACTTATGTTTGTCACCCGACTACTCCGCCAATTGTGAAACAATTTGAATGATTATTTTTGTTATGGGTACAGTTTATCTCTGAAGTAGTCCCAATAAAATGTTATCACGGTCTGATGAGTATCTCCAGAGATATGGCGATGAACATGCAAACTTGCTACTGAAACTGACGCGCGGCATGTGAGCTTTGTATTTTAGTTATAAATCTTAATTATTTATTATGTGTGGAAGGTGGCAGTTTAACTTTATGTCTTACAAATAAGCACTAGACCACTGTCTCAATCTCATAATTTTGATTTAGTTTCTTTTGTTTGATAGGTGTTTTAATCGAAAGTGTTAATTGTTTTGATTCATGAAAATCCGTTCAGCCATTATTACCACGGAACCCTATTACTGAGACTCCGCTGTCCGTCTTTCTGTCTGTCTGTCTGTCTGTCTGTCTGTCTGTCTGTCCGTCCGTCTGTCACCAGGCTGTATCTCATGAACCGTGATAGTTAGACGGTTGAAATTTTCACAGATGATGTATTTCTGTTGCCGCTATAACAACAAATACTAAGAACAGAACAAAGTTAAAAATTAAAGAAAAGTTTTTAAAAAGTTTTTTACGATAGCGCAGCGCCACCTATTTAGTTGCTAAGATGGCGCGGCGCTATCGTCTTTACCATAATCTGAATCTCGGAAGCGACTCCAACGATTAAATAAAATTTAGTATACCTACAGGGGATTTCGAGGGCGATAAATCGATCTAGCTACGAGTCATTTTCAGAAAATGGTGTTTTATTCGTGTTTTCAATAATCAACTTTATTGAGAATTAACTTAAAATATGACTCTTCCCGACATCTATTGGCGAGTAGAAGTACTGTTGATACAGTACTTCTAAACTAACGAAAAGAAAACAGAGCAACTAACTGCTTTACTGATGTAAAGCAGTTAGTTGCTCTCAATTAAAAAAAACAGTATTATTATTCGTCAATAGATGTCGGGAAGAGTCATATTTGTCTGTTTAAGTGGCAAAAAATACCGAGCAAAGCTCGGTCAACCAGATATTTAATAATATTAATTACTACAATTACTATTACTATTACTACTATATAATACTATTCTACCTTTGTGTTAACGTTTACTTAGTTGGTGTTAGAAGTTCGTTAGAAACTCGATAGATGGCGTTCGGAACCCTCCGTGTGCGGGACAAAGTCGGACTCGCACTTGGCCAGTTTTATTTTTTGGTGATGATACTATGAGATACATTTTCATAGATCTAATCAATTAGCAGATAATTCGGTATCCTCTTACTTCAATTACTTTTTAAGAACATGGTAGCATTGATCCGATTTTATGGCATTTCCTGGATTTTGCAGGATATTCTACTCTTCACCAATGGTTTTAAGTTTGAAATTAAGAATTATAGATATACGTTTAATATAAGTTTTTAACGCCTACTTTAATTGTAAAACTTAAATTATCGTCTTAGTAACCTTTCATAGTGCTTTGGTAAAGACTTTGCCATATAAATTCGGTGCGTTGCCAACGGAGGTGAGACAAGCATCTCTTCATGTACAAGATTTTTGCACAAGAACGCAATAAACACCATGAAAGCTGATCCTGGGAGTTTCATTTGCGTCCGCACACGGGCGTATTCAATCAGTATATTTAATAAGTAGCAGTCTCCTGTTCTGTAAATTTGACCTAATGTTCCTTTTCCAGCTGCAAGTAAAGCTGCTATGGTGGTCTTCTCTAGCGCTGGCGCTGGGTACAATGTGCACTCCTTACAAATGGGGCCTGGCTGGATACGAGTTCGAGGCAGGCCCGGCGGCGATGTTCGCGGCTTTATCTCCTATACTGTGGGGATTGTTCATGAGTCTTAGTCATTGGGCAATATGTAATGACTATGCAGGTTTGTGATTACATGCTAATTTTAATCAATACCAGGCCTGTCGGACTCCGCGCTGTAGCTATGTCAATATTAGTACATACGCGGTAGCCGGCCGGCTACAAATTCAGTCAGCTGTGTCAAGCGCGCTCTCAATCGGACGCGCGTCTTTACTTTACTATTCAATCTGTTTTCTCACAACACTCAACCTTACACTAAGAGACAGCTGACGGCCCGCAAGCTGACCAAGTGATCCAGACTCTCGCAGCGCGGACTTACTTTTTTTTGTTTTTGTATGCTTTGTTAGCTCAAAATATAAAAATATAGTCCATCATTTTTAGAGAGAGTTTGTTTTCCGTTTGGTCCCAATGTTATTTTATCCAGTTCCGATAAGTATCTCCAGAGATATGGAGATTAACACCTCAAACTTAGTTCTGAGAATGACTACCGCGGCATTTGAAGTCGGTTTTTTCGTGTCGTAAACAATGAAATTATACATGTAGGTAACAATTCGATGTATACAAGCATCTATACAAGCCTTTATTTATATTGCCATGTTAAGTATGTATGTAAGTTTGTGTTAGACAAATATTTGAAGTTAAATTAGAACCACATCCTGACGTTTGATTGGACGATATTATTGCATTCATCTATACTAATATTATAAAGAGAGAACATTTGTATTTTTGTATGTTTGTAATGATTTGGCTCAAAAACTACTGGACCAATTTAAAAAATTCTTTCACTAATATATAGAATGGACTTTCGAAATGAAAATAGGCTATATATTATCCCGTTTAAATCAAAGGTACATTCGTGGAGACCTAATTTGCAACCTAAGTCGACTAAAAAACGGTCGAAAAAACACGTTTCTTACGAACGCTGCTCAATTGAAAATAGATAGAAGAATATTTTCTATGGAAGAATTGTACAACTTAATAAGACCTACAAAAAAATCCGCGACAGCATATCAGCATCTTAAGGTTGAGGTTGACTCACAGTAACCATTTTAATCTTTAATTTTTTGTTAAAAAATGTTACATAAATTCCAAGGCTAATTCCAAGTATATAGTATTAATCCTTATCCAAATAATTACGTTAATTAGCTTGGCCATATATTATAGATTAAAATTGTCCTTTACAGTATATAATTCAAATGAAAACTAGAAGATATCACGGATTTCACATACACGCATCGCAAAATTAATAAAATATCTGCAGTGAAACCACAGATATTAGGTCATAGTTACTACGAAAATATTATTATAAGCTTAGCTATGCTGTAGATCCCCACCGATCACAATCAATTTGAAGTCAATATAGTATAATAATATATTTTTACTGTATAAAATTCTATTGTATAATATAGTTATGATCTATATGTAAACCACCCCGACTGATCTATGTATAATCTTTTCAATAAAAGCATTCCAATGACTCTAAACACGACATTTAAAATCTGAGCTGTAAGTTGGTGTGGATTTGAGTATTCTGTAGAGTACAGGAGATGTCCCAGCATCAGGTCAATGATTCCATGTTCTTACAATATCGTTGAAGAAGAAGATTTTCGAATTGATCAGACCTATGATAGTTGATTTCATAGCGCAATTAACTAGAAAAAAAGCTCATAGTTTTAAAATGATTGAACGAATTTTCATGAATCACAGCTAAGAACACTCTCGATGAAGACTTCTATCAAACAAAAAAAAATATCAATAATAGAATCAAAATCAGTTCATCCGGTTGGGTGCTAAGATGCTACAGACAGACACAGATACACACGTTAAACGTATAATACCCCTTCTTTGATCCCATGATTTGATTGATTTTGATTCCATGATCCCACTACCTCTGTACGAAAACCCATGATTCATGAATGCACATAAAACTTTAATTGGTAGGTATATAGCTAGGATTAGAACCAACGACCGTTGGGTCAGAATCAGGGTAACTATCCTTTACGCCAAAGGGCCGTCCAATATCACTACGTAAGTATTATAAAACAAAGTCCATCACTGCGTCTGTCTGTCTGTTCGCAATAATCTCAATAGCTACTGAACGGATTATCATGCGGTTTTCACCAATAGCCAGAGTTTATGAGGAAGGTTTAGGTGCATAATTCGTTAAGGTTTTGTGTAAATTGGTTGAAATATGACGATGATTGTTAAATATGTTAATATTATTTGATATTTATATTTGATGAAACAAACTGATGCAAACTTTGTAGGCATATATGTTCTACCCGTGCGAAACCGGGGCGGGCTGCTAGTCGAAGATACGCAAGTATTGATATTCAATGCAATAATATCGTACTATCGAGCTGACCTATGGAGCCGGGCTGTAGGGACTGCAACGTCGTAATGGCTATGTCGAATTTGGGATAGGATGTATTATTACCATTACTACTTTTTAATACACATGATACCCTCTTTATAACTTTCAATATTCACTTCAAAAGCAGTCAATCAATCACCTCCACAGCTAAACATAGCGCCCAATCTAAACTTGTTAATCTGATCGTCACCTTACTAGTTTAGTCCTCTCCAGGGATTACCGATTCCTGATACACTTTCTGAATAAAAGGCTAAATTGTTAGTAGCTATCTCCATTCCAAATTTCATGCATATTTGTTCATCTGTTCAACCCTGAAGGAGTAACAAACATATACGTATACTAAAACATACAAACTCACAAACTTTAGCTATCCAGAATTTACCATCAGGTGAGCGTCGTGCTTGTCTTTTTACCTTACTTCATAAAACAAGTAATATTTTTTAAAAAAACTCATTAAACATAAGCTTTTACATAACCTAGGACCAGAGTAAATCAAAAAAAGTCAAACGACTTCAAACACGACGGTTATAACGTGTATCGTTTAGGAGTTCCTATGGCCACCATCCGTCTCCATTATCAGACCAGTCGATGGTGGACATTGCATTGTCACCCAATCTACATATGTATGCAAAATTCCAGCTCAATCAAACTCCGAAAAGTGGGTCAAATGTAATTTGCAAGATTTGATGACAAACATCGGGATATGCAGATGAAGCTAAATATGCAAAAGCTTGTAAAAAAAGTTATTTCAGAACATGCAGGGAGTCTCACACCGATTATTTTCCTTTACCGGAGCGCCACTTAGATATGCGTACATACATCTTTCGATACAAAAATCCATTGGTGCACGGCGGAGATTTGAACCCTCTGGTTACGTAGTAACTATTATATAATCTGTGCCTCTGGCATCAAAGCCGACCATTCCCCCACAGTGTTACTAGGCCCTCATAAATATTTTTTATAATTCCAGGAGCAGGCACGGCGTTCTTAGAGTCCCGCGTCTTCAAATTGTTCAACAAAGTAGCATATAGCGTGTACCTCACCCAGTTTCCGATATTCTTCTACAACGTGGGCACTCAGAGGCACACGGGCCAGTACTCGCCCTTCTCTCTGGTTAGTAGTTTTTTTTAGAGTTCTGAACCCAAAGGATACCATAGAAACCCTATTACTGAGACTTCGCTATCCGTTTGTCTGTCTATCTGTCTGTCCATCTGTCACCAGACTGTATCTCATGAACCGTGATAGTTAGACAGTTGAAATTTTCACAGATGATGTATTTCTGTTGCCGCTATAAAAAAAATACTGAAAACAGAATAAAGGTACCCATACAATAAACGTGTTTTTTTCGGCATTTCACTATAACGCCATCTATGAACGTTTACCTACACTAACACCTGTGTGTTAACTTTCACTTAGATGGCTTTAGACGTTCGTCAGATATTCGTTAGATGGCGTTATAGTAAATAAGCACGCTGCTCACAACTCTATTTTGATTACAAGTTTAAATGTTTAATATAGTACTGTGGTACGGGACCCTACGTGTGCGGCACTGCGATTCCGACACGCACTTGCATACACCAGATAATGGGTACGGAACCCTTAGTGCGCGAGTCTGACTCGCACTTAGCCGGTATTCTTTTTTTCAGATAGCGTTTAACCACTATCTCACCTGAGTGCCTTGTGCGAGTTTCTTAAGAAATTTTTATTTACTCGAGCACGTTAAGTAAATGCATATTTGTATGGAATTAAAAATATCGTGTATTTTAATTACTTTAGCCAAATTAATAAGATTTCAACATAAGACAACCTCTAGTTTAAATATTTTGCTATTTTAATTTTGAAACATCCGTTGCGAATGGGTGAACTGTCATGGCGTCGTAAATTGACGTCACCAGTCGGTAGTAAATAACCCGTCAGATGTATGCCCTTTTAGCGGTAGTGCCGTTGTTTTACATGTGACATCAACAGAACCGCCATCATTAAAAGAGCGTTTGTAGTCTCTAGACCGCAGATGTAAAAAAATGCTATTTGTTTTCATATATTCTGTTGTCATACACGTTTTTAAATGCTTATATTTTGGATGGAAATAGCGCGATACACGATTTAATACAGTCAAATGCCGTATTAGAAAACTGCAGTAATACGAAGCGCAGGACATAGCTCCACTATTTACACAACCGGGTTTCCAAACTAGATGGCACTGAACATCATGCTGGAACTCGGCGAACTGACTATTCAGTTTACTATTGCTAACAATATTACATTGCTCAATGAGTAGTTTATTTCACGGCTAATGCCTACCTACCCTGTGTGACTAGTGCTTTTAGAACCACAGAGAAAGAACCCTCAAATAATATCATTTGTTTGGCCACCCACGTTATCTAATGATTTGTTTGTTTTTTAGTTACATGTCCCAGAAATGTTGACAGTGATCGGGATATCAGTTCTGACAACTGTCGCGATAGAGATGCCTTTCAACCAAGTGTACAGGATATATTTCGGTAAGTGGTATTTTTTTTAATATTTTATAGGCTAGCGTTTGACCACTATCCCGTCTGGTAAGCGATGACGTGGTCAAAGATGGTGAACACGCTAGGCCCAGAATACTGACTCTCAAGAGCTGTGTACTGCCGAAACACCGTAAGGTTACGGTGGCAAATTGGCTCTTACACAAAAAGTCAAATACGCACAAAGTCAAAACCCACATGATTTTCTCCTTGATGGTGGTACGCTACTTTTTTGGTAGTAAGTCAGGCGGAACATCGCTATAACATCTTCCTACCACCTGTGGAAAACCGATACCACATTAGCAGACACTACTTAAATACTAAAAAACTTGTCAGGTGTTCTGGCCGTACTTTGACTGGCCATCATTTTGTCCACATGACCAAAATAGGTCATCATTTTTAAATTGTAGAAAAAGGTTATATTTAATTATTCCTGATGGTAAAACATAAAGCGGAAAGTTCCTTTTTTTTCAGTAATCTACTGTTATTAATTTACGTTTGTGTTATTTATAGAATTAAAAACGGGAATTTAACGTGACTTACGCGATGTCGTTAAATTCCCGTTTTTAATTCTATAAGTTTAAAATGAACGTGAGTTTTTATAATAAAAGTTTGTGTTATTCTTTCAGGAAAATCACAAGCGAAACTAAAAGAAAAATGAAACCAGACAAAGACTTGTATTATTAAGTTAGGAATAAGTTATTTTAAGATTTAGACATTATTATTAGAAATGTAAACTTTGACTACTTTTATACGAACAAATTAGAAATGTAAAATGTATTAAGAAAGTGATATGACAATTAAATAAACTGGTTTTGTATATTTCAATGTCACTTTATTTTCGTATAACCTTTATTTAACTATCACATAGAACAGAATTAACAATAAAAGATACGACCACTCTTATGCTTCAGCCACACTACCGTGTTATGGACATGGTTATGGCCATAATTGAAACAACACCTAGGTGTAGCCACCATATATGGCCATAATTTTACACTGTCAATTAATACGGCCTAGGACGGTAGTGTCATATTTGGTAAACTCTAATGTAACCACACCCCTTCGCGCGGTAATTTCGGCAGAATTAAATGCCTAATTATTGCGGTAAGCAGGCGGCAAAGTAGTGTGACCGCAGCATCAGGCACGGTAATTATTACTACCGTCTTAGGCGCACTGTCGACAAGCAAGAATATCGTGGCGATCGGCGTGTGGAGATCGTACTAATATTATAAACGCGAAATATTTCGAAGTTCAATTTTCAAGATAATATGACGGCTGCTTTTTTTATACTTTTTTTATTTTTGAGTTGGTTTATTTGATGACACGGTAAGAAAATCGCACCAATATTCTCATGCTCACCAGGCTTCTTAAAGGCTGATTAATTAGCATTAATCTTGCAGCGACATATTTTAAGGCTTCTGCCCGTTTGCTTCATAAGGATCGCTCATGATTATCTATATATCCCAAAATAGAGACGTCTAGAGATAATGGATGAAGAAAGACTGACAAAACAGATTTATTAGACGAGTGTGAAATGGGCCAGCCGGTAGAGGACGAGCTAGGCGAACGTATCACGACCAGGTCGGAGAAGCTTTAAAGAAAGTCGAAGTCAAAAGTACCTGTAACCGGCGAGCATGTGCATACCGGCGGTCATGAAAGTGGAAGAAGCGAAAGACGTGTGTGAGGACCGTAGCGTATGGAAAGAAGTAGTCCCTTCCTACCGTGGGAAAAAGGCGTGATTTTATGTATGTATGTAAGTAAAAATGACAACATCGGGCATAAAAATATCAACATTGATTGTAATTATAGTATATAGTAATTTGATGTAGTTTTTTTGTAGATATATTGAGAATCTTTTTTTTATATCTGTTAGGCTAGCGTTTGACCACTATCTCACCTGGTGGTAAGCGATAATGTGATCAAAGATGGTGAACAGGCTAAGCCTAGAATAGTCTGCCTTGAGAGGCAGCTAAAGGGCTGTGAGCAGCCGGAACACCGTAAGGTTATGGACGGCAGATTTTATCCTTGATAGCGGTAAGAGATTTTTAGTAGTAAGTAAATAAAGGCGGAACATCGATATGCACATAATAGGAGCATAGGTGATAGCACCTGTGATAAACCGATACCATATTAGCAGTCACGAAATCCAATAGTCAGCTTATATACAACTTAAAAGGCAGATACATAACTTGTCACACGGTTTGGCCGTACTTAGACTGGCCAAATTTCTAAAGGTCTACTGTAAAAATTTGGCCAAGACTAAATATAATTGAAAAACTTTGCTTTGATTTTTCTAGCGTATCTATCTTACCAACTATAATTATTATTATCTTTAATTACAAATTCAACTAAACTTAAGACATTTTATTCGGATATTCAGATTAATATTTACAATAGTTTATTCTGTAATTTATATCTAAAACATAAAATACGCAAAACTCAATTTTCTTCTTAGTTCTAATCAAAACAATAACATTCATCGTCGACATATTTAGTTTGATTTACATCCAATAATGTGCTTAGTGAAAAATCGTAGTTTCAATTTACACGTGCGTTTAAAATGTGTCGACCATTTTCAGACTAAGCTTTTTTTTAAATTAATTTATTTAATTTTAATTTTGTGTTAACAAGTCTAACTGATAAGAAATGCATAATTTACTATCAATAATGTTAACTGTTAGTTTAGTGTTGCACGATTATTAATTATCAATATCAATCGATATCAATTACTGCATTTCATATTTATTGACAGTTTAACCGGTCCCTGGCCTAATTTCATGTCAATTATTGGTTTTACACGAACAATGTTCGGCTTAACAAATACTTTACACGAACAATTTTCGGCTTTTACACATGGTCGTATTTCTAAACGTCTCAAACACTAAACACCATTTGTTCACCGCTTTATCTCCTTCTATGAGATCCCCAGCTGGGGGTGGTATGGAGTTGCAAGCAGGGGGTTGGGTCCCTGGTCGACAGGAACAAGTGACCTGTCCAGCCGAGCCCCTAGCTAGCCAGGCCCCGTGTGGACAGGGGCCTTGTGTGTGGAGGATGTGACAAGCGCCACCGTATGATACTGAGCCTCGTCGAGAACTGCAAGCTTCCTCCTGAAATAAATTATACTCATATGTACAAATCAAACGGAAAGAAAAGTTTAAAGAATGGCCAAGTCAAAAGTACTTATAACCGGCGAGCATGTATGAAGGCGCTCAGGAAAATGAAAGAAACGAAAGAGGTATGTCAGGATCGTAGCATGTGGAAAGAATTAGTCTCTGCCGGTATTTGGGGGTACCCAACGGGGAAAAGGTGTGATTGTATGTATGTATGTATCTGTATCTATCTAAGAACCACCACTGTATTGTTATGTATGTATATATGTGACAAGTAAAGCAATAAAGCATGATGATTGGCAGTCTCTGGGGTCATTGTGACCCACGGTATTGTCATGGTTGCGTCTGTATGCTTTTTTATGCTAATAGGCAAGCGATGGACCACTATCTTACCTGTTGTTAAGTGACGATGCGGACCAAGATGTAGCGCGCTTGCCCAGAAGATTCACTCGCATCATGAAGACCCCCCAGGTGATAGTTTAGCTTAGACTTTAATATAACCTACTCACGTGTTTCCCTAGAGGTTCTACATGGGTGACCACTAGTGGTAAGCTTCTACAGTAGCTTGAACCACCCACTGGACAAAGTCATCTCGCCGATCGTTTCGCTTAGTCCGGCATGATGACAGCCATCTTGCTCATTTTAAATAAAAGTTTGCAAAAACATACCTCTCTTTTATTACAATTCCCGCTGGTACAAGTACAGACTCCGTTGTGACTGAGTCCGTCCAACGCTGGGCGAGCGTCGAAGTCGAACGCGACCACTTCGCCGATGGGGCAGGGGTCAGCGGTGCCGGGCCGGTAGCAACGACGACGGTCTGGCATGTACAGGCGACCACGGGCGCATGGTATCTGCGAGTTTATGAGAGAAGAAATAAGGACTATTATTGAGTGATAAACCTCACGACAAAGCATTATTAAAATTATGAGAAAGTAATAGGACGGGTTGGCATTAGATATGTACATACGACTTCGGAAGTACGTGATCTTTGGAGTTGGAATAGGCAGAAGAAATAAGATCTAGTATTGCATGATAGAAATAACGAGAAAAGTATGAAGACGGATTGGTATCAGATATCAAGTGACGACCTTAGGCTTATGAGATCTGGAGTTTAAGAGAAGAAGAAAGAAATTAGAGTTAACATTGAATGGTAAATTTTAAGACACGCTAGGAAGACGAGTGGATTTTTTAACATGTACAAACTATGATTACAAAGTTAAAGCAACAAGACGATCACTGATCAGTGGTCGTCGCGATCCCGCTGCGTAAACTCCCGAAAAACCGCATAGTCGATAACAATCAGTACCCTTAGTACGAGTTTTCATACCAAACTCGATATCGTTTATCGAACAAATTTTGTATAAAAAACAGTACAGCGCCTCTAGTGGTTACTACACTTCACTAAATTTAGACCAATCAGGGAGCTAGAATAAGTCGAAAACTGTGAGATTAGTCAAAAGCGTTTACGATACAAACTCGTACTAAGGGTACAGTAGTGAGTACCATAATCATGATTCAAACTCACGATAACTAAAAATATAGAAACTACTTCGAACGCATCGAATTATAACCTACTAGCAACCCGCCCCGGCTTCGCACGGGGAGAACAAATATGCCTATAAAATTTGCATCAGTTTGTTGCATCGAATATAAAATATGAACATATTTAACAATCATCGTCATATTTCGACCAATTTACACAAAACCTTAACGAATTATGCACCTAAACCTTCCTCATAAACACTCTGGCTATTGGTTAAAACTGCATGATAATCCGTTCAGTAGCTATTGAGATTATTGCGAACAGACAGACAGACGCAGTGATGGACTTTGTTTTATAATACTTACGTAGTGATATTGGACGACCCTTTGGCGTAAAGGATAGTTACCCTGATTCTGACCCGACGGTCGTTGGTTCTAATCCTAGCTATATACCTACCAATGAAAGTTTTATGTGCATTCATGAATCATGAGTTTTCGTACAGTGGTAGTGGGATCATTAAATCTACCAAAAAGTAGCTATAAGTTAGTTAGTTAAGTAGGAGAACATCTGCCGCCGTAACCTTACGCGTTCCCCGACGCAAAATGTAGGGGTAATATACGTTTAACGTGTGTATCTGTGTGTCTGTCTGTAGCATCTTAGCACCTAACCGGATGAACCGATTTTGTTTTTATTATTGATAGTATATTTTTTGTTTGATTGATGTTTTCATCGAGAGTGTTCTTAGCTTTGATTCGTGAAAATTCGTTCAATCGTTATAAAACTATGAGCTTTTTTCTAGTTAATTGCGCTATGAAATCAACTTTCATAGGTCTGATCTATTCGAAAATCTTCTTCTTCAACGATATTGTAAGAACATGGAAGCATTGACCTGATGCTGGGACATCTCCTGGTCTCTACAGAATACTCAAATCCTCACCAACTTACATTTTAAATTTCGTGTTTAGGGTCATTGGAATGCTTTTAATGAAAAGATTATACATAGATCAGTCGGGGTGGTTTAAAATATTATATTATTATATATATAGATGAATATTATTTTAAACAATAGATATATTGTAAATTGTTAAACACAATCCAAAATTTCATCGTACCGACGGGACTTGAACCCGCAACATCCGGAACGACATGTTCCGGTGCTTTGCCAATTAAGCCACGGTGCGAAGTATCGTTACGACAAAATTAGTGGATTGCATTTGTTAACCCAATTATGCATTGGTGGCGCCATCTATGACTACTTATTACGTAAGTTAATCATTCGGAAGAAATCATTACAGTTTTCAAATCCGACGAGAGATGTTGCACTGCGTAAATCAAATCGTGGCTTAATTGGCAAAGCACCGGAACATGTCATTCCGGAGGTTGCGGGTTCAAGTCCCGTCGGTACGATGAAATTTTGGATTGTGTTTAACAATTTACAAAAAATATAAAGTGTGAAACACTTCAAAGTAACATAATATTTGATTTACGCAGTGCAACATCTCTCGTCGGATTTGAAAACTGTAATGATTTCTTCCGAATAAGTAGTCATAGATGGCGCCACCAATGCATAATTGGGTTAACAAATGCAATCCACTAATTTCGTCGTAACGATACTTCACACCGTGGCTTAATTGGCAATGCACCGGAACATGTCATTCCGGAGGTTGCGGGTTCAAGTCCCGTCGGTACGATGAAATTTTGGATTGTGTTTAACAATTTACAAAAAATATAAAGTGTGAAACACTTCAAAGTAACATAATATTTGATTTACGCAGTGCAACATCTCTCGTCGGATTTGAAAACTGTAATGATTTCTTCCGAATAAGTAGTCATAGATGGCGCCACCAATGCATAATTGGGTTAACAAATGCAATCCACTAATTTCGTCGTAACGATACTTCACACCGTGGCTTAATTGGCAATGCACCGGAACATGTCATTCCGGAGGTTGCGGGTTCAAGTCCCGTCGGTACGATGAAATTTTGGATTGTGTTTAACAATTTACAGAAAATATAAAGTGTAAAACACTTCAAAGTAACATAATATTTGATTTACGCAGTGCAACATCTCTCGTCGGATTTGAAAACTGTAATGATGTCTTCCAAATGATTAACTTACGCAATAAGTAGTCATAGATGGCGCCACCAATGCATAATTGGGTTAACAAATGCAATCCACTAATTTCGTCGTAACGATACTTCGCACCGTGGCTTAATTGGCAAAGCACCGGAACATGTCATTCCGGAGGTTGCGGGTTCAAGTCCCGTCGGTACGATGAAATTTTGGATTGTGTTTAACAATTTACAAAAAAATATAAAGTGTGAAACACTTCAAAGTAACTTAATAATAGATATATTATTATACTATATTGACTTCAAATTGATTGTGATCGGTGGGGATCTACAGCATAGCTAAGCTTATAATAATATTTTCGTAGTAACTATGACCTAATCTGTGGTTTCACTGCAAATATTTTATTAATTTTGCGATGCGTGTATGTGAAATTCGTGATATCTTCTAGAGTTTTCATTTGAATTATATACTGTAAGGGACAATTTTAATCTATAATATGTGGCCAAGCTAATTAACGTAATTATTTGGATAAGGATTAATACAATATACTTGAAAATAGCCAAAATAGCAAAAATAGCAAAAATATTGAAAGAAGTTATGTAATATTTATTAACAAAAATTTTAATATTAAAATGGTTACTGTGAGTCAACCTTAAGAGATAGACATATGCTGTTGCGGACTTTTTTGTAGATCTTATTAAGTTGTACAACTCTTCCATAGAAAATATTCTTCTATATATTTTCAATTGAGCAGCGTTCGTAAGAAACGTTTTTTCGACCGTTTTTTAGTCGACTTAGGTTGCAAATTAGGTCTCCGCGAATGTACCTTTGATTTAAACGGGATAATATATAGCCTATTTTCATTCCGAAAGTCCATTCTATGTATTAGTGAAAGAATTTTTTAAATCGGTTCAGTAGTTTTTGAGCCAAATCATTACATTAAAATACAAAAATACAAATGTTCTCTCGTTATAATATTAGTATAGATAGGTTTGATGTTCGAACGTATGTGACCTGAGTGGAGCAATCAGGGCTAGAATTGAAAGATACACTTTAAAATAATTGCGCTCTAAATGTTGGACTCCAGCATGAAACGACATCAATCACTCGGGATTTGGAGTTTAAGATATAAAGAAATCAGGGCTAGAGTTGCTTGATGTATTTCAAGACAAGAAGGTTAAAAGATGGATTGACAACGTATGTGAATTGAATTGAAGTCAGTTGAATATTTAATCGTGTGTACAATAACATGGACTTTTATTTAATGATGGCGACATATACAAAGTGGATTTCAATACAAGTGAAGATGTCGTCATAAAATAAATGTTGTTTGAAAGTGTAAGGCAGAGAGGTAAGACAAGGTGCTGAATAATTAACTTTAGAGCCTATTTATTAATCTATTATATTTTATTATCTATATGAAGCATTCGGAACTGCTGGATTACTTGGCAAGCTGCTATGATATTCGGTGTTAGCTAGTTCCAAGGGTAGTTAAAAGGCGGCCTATCACAATTTGTAAATTATGTGAAATTGTGAATAACACTTACTTTAGTACACCGTCCTCCTCTTGCGATCATTTCGTCCTGCTCACACGGACCCCTGGTATAAAGTCTGTAGCAAGCGCCATCGGCTGCCCTTGCATGGAAGTTCTTGCATTTACATTCAGCTCGGGATCCTTGAGCTTCCACTTCTGTGATGGAAAACGTGTGCCCTTTGGGACAGGGGCCGAGGGAATCTGCAACGTAATTATAAAAGTGATAAAGTTAGTTTTTGTTGGTCTTGTTTGTATCTGTTACAATTATTATTATGCCTACTGCTTGGTAGAGGCTTACCTCTAAGTTAAGTAGTTACTTACAACGACATACTTATAGTTGTTGAAAAAATATAATATGTTTTATGACAGGCTAGCGTATGACCACTATGTCGCAAGGTTGTAAGCGATAATGTGGTCGAAGATGCTTGACATGCCTAGAATGGTCTGACTCTCAAAGGCTGTGTGCTGCCGGAACACTGTGTCAAATTTTATCCTTCATGGTGATATGCTATAATATATTATTGCCATGTACATTTTTACATGTCAAATGCACATACATACTCAGTAATACATACATACAGTGAATATAAAAGCGCGGATTGAAACAAAATTAGTTTTGTATTTTTTTATTATATCAGATACCTATCGATGTGATGGTAGTATTTATTTGATATTATGTTTCTTTGAAGTGTTTCACACTTTATATTAAAATTAATTAAAAAGAAATTGTTGAACACAATCCAAAATTTCATCGTACCGACGGGACTCGAACCCGCACCCCCCGGATTACACGTCCAGGTGCTCTGCCAATTAAGCCACGGCTCGATCCATCGATACGACGAAATTAGTGGATTGCATTTGTTAACCCAATTATGCATTGGTGGCGCCATCTATGACTACTTATGACGTAAGTTAATCAGTATTATATTATAGTATTTATTTGGTACCTTAGTAGAGGCCTAAAGTTTGACGACTATCTCATCTGTTGGTACCGTAACGATGTGGTCGAAGATGGTAGCACGCTAGGTCTAGAATGGTAACTGGCTCTTTTATCTAAAAACCTTTTAGGATCAACTTATGTTAGTCAAAAAACTATTTTGTAATAACCTACTTCAAAAAAAGGAGATGGTTCTTAATTCGTCGGATTTTTATGTATGTTCACCGATTACTCAAAGACGCCTTGACCGATTGGAAAATTATTTTTTTTGTTTTAAACGGTATACTTTCCAGGTAGTCCCGTTTAAATTTCGTTAAGATATGCTTAGTACCTCCAGCGATATGGTGATATTCACCTCCTACTTGGTACTGAAAATTACTAGCGCGGCAAGAATTTTTGAAGTTGGTTCTTTTAGTTTTTTAAACGATCCTTAGTAATATTATTTATGTTAACAGTTAAGTAGTGTAGTTTATTGGTAAGTGAAGTCAAGCCAAAAGTAGTCTGTTTGACTTTAACATAATATAATTCAGACACACTAACTCAGACAAATAACATAACTGAGCCACTCTCGGACTCGGCTAGAGTGCTGAACAAACTATTAAAGAGATATCTAACGTAATTAGATAAGTTTCGTAAGTAACCAGGCTAATATACTCACAATTGTATGAGAGGCACTTTTTGTTCATTAAAAATAAAATCTCACACAGAGTTATATCATCCTATAGCCCAATGGCTAAGTTGTCGCACTGGCGATCGAGGGGTTTTGAGTTCGATCCCTACTCATTGCACTATTGACGTGAACCCACTCCTACACAAGCATATTTCGTTTAGTTGGAGGGATTAACAAGAATAGGTACTAGTAATGTGCAACCCACATTGCTAATAATCTTTTTTAAAGTAAACGAAATGAAAAAATTTTTTTAAAAAATCCTAATCACTTTAAACAAAATTCAAATATAAACGGTCAATTTACAATTATTCAAATGGAAACTTATCGTACTTAATTCAATATTTAACTGTATTTCGTGCAAACAAAACGATCCGGCGGTTAATTGAGGGTAATCCGAATTAACTTGTTGAAATAAACAAGCAATCGAAACGAAATAAATACCTATATTATATACTAGCTGACCCTGCAAACGTTGTTTTGCTTAAACCCAAATATCTTACGGAACACTATTTTTTTATATGTTACTTGTGGATACTGTGGCTTTCGAATGGTGAAAGAATTTTTAAAAACGGTCCAGTAGTTTTTGAGCTTATTCATTACAACCAAACAAACAAAGTTTTCCTCTTTATGATATTAGTGTAGATGAATTACATTTTCTGATGAACAATTATGAAATGTACATGAGTACAATAAAATAATTTACTACCGCAATTTTAGCTGCTTTTTTTATGATAAACAAGAATAGTAAGATAACAGGACAAACACGACGCTCGCCTGATGGTGAGCGATGACGACTACCTATAACAGATACAGCGGCATGCAAAATTCTGGACTGCCAGAATTTTGCATGTAACTGCACTGCACCTGTTACCTTGAGACATAAAGATGTTAAGTCTCACATGCCCTGTAATTTCACTGGAAACCCCGCCATTTTAACCGAAAAACTTTCCTATTTCACGGCCGAAAATTAATTGGCAAAGTGGTGGTACCACCCCAGGCGAACTAGCAGAAGTCCTACCACTACAATTTTATTTAGTAGAAAGCTTTTGCTAAACCGCCAGGAGGCCGTACTCCTGGCGGTTTAGCAAAAGCTTTCTACCATTACAAAAAAAACTACTGAAATTCTGCAGTTTTTTTGCAGTAGTAGGACTTCTGCAGTGGTAGCAATTGTAGGTAACATTTCTTTGTATGTAGGTAATAAAATAAAATTTTCGGTACGTAGGACAAAGTGTCCAATTAAATTTCACATCGTATGAAACATAACATCTTAGTTTCAACAACTGTAAAATGTGGAACGAGCTGCCGTCTGCTGTTTTCCCGCAGAGTCAGCATCGCGTCTCTTATCGCACACTTAGGTAGGGTTCCGTACAACACGAAACATAACAGAGTTTCAACCTCATATGTTTGATTAATTGATATTACCAAGAATATTTGGTTTGGTCGCGATCTAGAAAGACGGGGCTCGTTTACTACCGCCATCTATGTCATTTTGCCGAAACTAATTAGATAGATGGCGTTTAAAAACACGTTTTTTGTATGGGGATCCCTTTAATTTTTAACTTTATTTTGTTTTTAGTATTTGTTGTTCTAGCGGCAACAGAAATACACCATCTGTGAAAATTTCAACTGTCTAACTGTCACGGTTAATGAGCTATAGCCTGGTGACACACGGACAGACAGACAGACAGACAGACAGCCAGACAGACAGACAGACAGACAGACGGACAGCGGAGTCTTAGTAATAGGGTCCCGTTTTACCCTTTGGGTACGGAACCCTAAAAAGAGGGTGCGTAGAAAGCTACGCGTTAGAAAAACAATAGTATTTGTTAAATGCAATCAAAACTTGTTTGAGCATTTAAATAGTAAGCGTCATCAATACAAAATTTGTTGTCCGCATAATAGAACAATGCAGTTTAATAAAAGTGTATTCTGCATGGCATCAAAAATCTACAATCATTTACCCAAAGCTTTAATTAACTGTTCCAATATGAATATATATAAAAATAAATTGAAAAAGTTTATGTTAAATAAGGCATACTACTGTATAAATGAATATTTAAATGAAAAATTCCATTGTGACGTATTATGATCAAATGACACTACGTGAAATTTTCTGGGACATTGTATATGTCGGCGCAAACGCTCTATTCTACTCCAAATAAATAATAATAAATTTGTAAACGCTAAATTAATAACTTGAATGTCTACTCGAGGATTTCAAGTTGATTGAATTCATTTAAGATTGTTGAAATATTTAATTAACTTCATTATTTATTACCAAAATCACTTTATTATTATTTCTTAATTCATTTTGTAATTTATAATTAAGCTTCAAGGTCATAGAAACATTGTAAACGTACGTAAACAATTAAAATGTAAACAACTCAACGAACTGAAGTTGGTATAAATACGGCCGCCCGTAGCTCCATAATTCCGCCCTACCTGCATGGCTGCAAAAGTGGCGGCTCACGGTTAACGTGGCCAAAACCCAAGCGCTGTGCACCGGAAGAGGGAGAAAGCCCGCGCCCGCGAAACTGATGGAAACCGAAATCCCATGGACGAAGAGTGTGAGATACCTCGGAGTCGAGATAGACAGAAACCTGACCTTCACAAGTCACGTCGATTACGTCATTTCAAATGCCAAAAGAGCACGAGGAAAACTTTCGGCTATATGGACATCGAAGCTACCCACCAGAACGAAGTTGATGATCTATAAAACATACGTTAGAACAAGGCTAACGTACGCTGCCCCTGCCTGGTACCCCTTCCTGAGCAGGCGCAACAAAAACCGAATCCAGGCACAGGAAAATCAAACCCTCAGGAAGATGGTCGGGGCACCAACCTTCGTGAGGAATGACGTAATCCGACGTGACCTAAGAACAGAAGAACTCGATTCCTTCATTAAATCCCTTGGGAAGAAGATGTTCAAGAAAGCCGACAGATCCGCGCACGACCACATACGAGGAATAGCCCCACTCCACGCGAGACCGCCAGAGAGAAGAGGACGAAGCCTAACAACAATGAAACCAAGTATCCGAAAATTCTTAATTGAAACTGAAACAGACACCGAAGACGAAGAAAACATAGATAATGATGCCGATGACGTAAGGAGGGACCCGCCGGTAGGCGCTGCCGGGTTCGCTGATCGGTTCGCTGGGCTTCCCCGAACGGGGATCAACCTGGCAGGGCCTGATCGCACCGGCGTATAGTGGCCGCTGGCGGTTCCCCCTCCCGAAATCATCACAACGAAGACGCGCCCATTGTAATGGGCGAAGAGGAATCCAGGGGCAGAGGGCCCAGCCCTGACCCCCTCTCCCTACACCAATAGGTGTAAGCGGTAACCCGGATGGGTCCATAATTCATTCGAGCTCGGATCGTCGAGCGGTACGTAGCTCCCGACATTGCTGTGTACTTGTGATGTTTTTGTTGTTACAACATAAAGTTAAAATAAAATGTCTGGAGAGTGGTGCCTCTGAGCTAAACCATGGTTACCCTTGAGCTAACCACGGATCCTTGATGTATCCACAAGTGAACCCTGAGATACCGTAGGGACGCCTTGTGGAACTATGGGTAGACACGTATACACCACAGATTCTAAATAAATAAGGCAGTGCACTTAAGATGTCTTTGAAATGTTGTAGCAACGGTAACATTAACAAAACATTAGCAATATTGTGCAAGGATAGGTGTTTTGTTCAAATCAATGACTCACCTAGTTTTGCTATAAAAGGCCGAGCGCATGCCGGACTTATTGCATTCTCACTTGAGCCGTCGTAGTGGTCGGACCTCCTCAAAAGTTCGAGAATAAAGTAAAGAAAGTATTACTTGTGTTTACTTTGATCACCGAAGAGGAGCGATAGCCCTGACCATGGAAGTTGTGACGCCAGCAATTCTGGTGTCACGCCTTTTAAAAATAATTACGGAGACCCTGCTTCGTCATCAGAAGTGGGATGAGACCCTTTTACGTCATCAGAAGTGGGATTGGAACCAAATCCAATCCAAACTACTGCCTCATCAGCACCTGATATGCTTGGAACTGCCGCTACACAACAAACTGATCTAGTGCCAGTTCCCAGTACCTCATCAGGCTTCCTATCCCAATCAGGGACGCGTAATGAGATACTTCAACACGGACCTGCACTGTCTATGGGCGGGTTGACAGTTCCACGGGTGCATAGATTTAGGGATGCACGCGTCGGACTTGTAGCATCCGTTCTTTTTGCGTCAGGGGTTACAAAGCAACTACTGTTCCTGATTTCTATTATTTATTTCTATTGCATCAAAGTCAAAGTCAAAGTCAAAGCATTTATTCAGTATATGGGCAAATTAAAAATTAGCACTTACACACGTCAAATAACATTAAATAGATCATATTCAACAAAAAAATATAGATATAACAGAAACATAACGCTTTGAATTTACAAAAAAAAAAACAAAGGTATTGAGCCATTCAGCTTTCATCTAGACGTCGAACGTCACACTTAAAACACATGTTTAATTCCCCTTATTAATGTAGGGTTGCCAACCGTACCATTACGTGCACCCGCAAGGCAAAAGAAGCGTCCCCATCATAGTTCAAACACCACTACGTCCAGCATCCATGCTTAACGGCTAATAGTCAACCATCTCGGAGCTATCAGATTTGTAAATCTTTGTCCACGGCTGGACATAGGCCTGACCTATGGCGCGCCACTGATCTCGGTTTTCAGGTCTTTGTTTCCAGCCGCTGCCGGCCGGCTTGTGCATGTGATCGCTCCATCTGGCTGGAGAGCGCCCTGCGCTGCGTTTGCCGAGCTGTGGTCTCCGCTCTGAAACACGTCTACCCCAACAGCTATCGGTTCTGCGACGGATATGGCGGGCCCGCTGCCGCTTTGGCTTGCTGGTCCTTTGAGCTGTGTTGATAGTTTTGGTTCTCTGACGGATGACTGGTGTTCACGTTCCGGCTCCATGGAGGACAAGTTATATTCAGGCTGGTGCAGAGCGCGCACCACCTATCAGAATGGCCGTGTCGGCGCAAACGCTCTATTCTACTCCCAATAAATAATAATAAATTTGTAAACGCTAATTTAATAACTTGAATGTCTACTCGAGGATTTCAAGTTGATTGAATTCATTTAAGATTTAAGCATCAAGCTCATAGAAACATTGTAAACGTACGTAAACAATTAAAATGTAAACTCAACGAACTGAAGTTGGTATAAATACGGCCGCCCGTAGCTCCATAATTCATTCGAGCTCGGATCGTCGAGCGGTACGTAGCTCCCGACATTGCTGTGTACTTGTGATGTTTTTGTTGTTACAACATAAAGTTAAAATAAAATGTCTGGAGAGTGGTACCTCGGAGCTAAACCAGGTTACCCTTGAGCTAACCATGGATCCTTGATGTATCCACAAGTGAACCCTGAGATACCGTAGGGACGCCTTGTGGAACTATGGGTAGACACGTATACACCACAGATTCTAAATAAATAAGGCAGTGCACTTAAGATGTCTTTGTAATGTTACCGTTGCGGTAACATTAACAAAACATTAGCAATATTGTGCAAGGATAGGTGTTTTGTTCAAATGAATGACTCACCTAGTTTTGCTATAAAAGGCCGAGCGCATGCCGGACTTATTGCATTCTCACTTGAGCCGTCGTAGTGGTCGGACCTCCTCAAAAGTTCAAGAATAAAGTAAAGAAAGTATTACTTGTGTTTACTTTGATCACCGAAGAGGAGCGATAGCCCTGACCATGGAAGTTGTGACGCCAGCAATTCTGGTGTCACGCCTTTTAAAAATAATTACGGAGACCCTGCTTCGTCATCAGAAGTGGGATGAGACCCTTCTTCGTCATATACAATTAATTACGTTAATGTCAATTATTATTTTCACATTATTTAATTGCTAGGCTAGGTATTTCTTATTTTTGACATTTAGTTGGTTCTGACATTTGATGACTTAATTTTATTTGGCACTATGGTATTATTAATGACAATAATTATTATGAGTGTAAAGTTGTCAATTTAGGAAATTTGTTACTAATTTATCAATTATAAAATTTGTGTTTGAATGTTAAGTAATTTATATCAACGTAATGATGTACTATTTGTAATTATATATTTTTTTTAAATTGCATGATGAATATGAGAATTGAAACTTCCAAGTTCATTCAACTTATTTCTCAACATCACTATTTATTTTTTGTAACTCCATCTGTTGAACTTAGCGGGTCGAATGCCCGAATGATAGCGAATACGTCTTCGTATAGTCTGGCCATAACTGCTGTACACTCCCTGAGGTATGCGCGGCGAGGTGGGAGCCGGGGAAACAGAGGCAGACTGACGGAGCGCGTCCCCCCCGTCTCGCCGCGCCCATACCTCAGGGAGTGTACATCAGTTATGGCCAGACTATAGTTACGCCGTTCTACAATAGAGGGCGTTTATACATATAAAATATAACATGGCGCTTTCGTCATTTCCGTTGATTCGGACCGAGACGCTAGGTCACATCCATACGTCAATTTTTCGGCCGTGGCGTCTTACAATTAATATCGTAACTTACCCAGTTCATAGCAAGCTCCAGTATCATTATGGTAATGCGGCAGATGAGGTTCACATCCACACTTGGCTCCGGGAAGGAACAGCTGTCCTCTGTCGCAGGGACCTCTGGTGTAGTGGGCGTAGCACCCGCCGTCTGCGGCTGAGAAGTGAGGGCCGTCGGATGCGCACTGGAAGATGTTGTTTACACTATTTACTCGTGTGTAACACGCTTTTTTATTTACAGCTGGTTTTAACTGGAGAAGAAGAGTGGCTAGAGATGGAAAACAATGAAAGAACTTTAGAACTTTAGAACTTTTTAGAAGCCTTTGTTTTCTATCTCTAGTCACTTACTTATAGGCGGCCTATGCCAAGAGGCAAACTCAACTGAGAGACAATCTGTAAAACATTTGAATATTTTTAGACGACAAACTTAAAAGTAAAGGATAAGAGGCTCTTGAATACGCTTTTTCAAAGCGAACTTAGTATATACATTTTTCTATTGATTGATATATTATCTGTGACAGACAGAAATTTGGCTCAGAACGGCATGGTTCTATGGAAGAACATAAGCGCCCTTTTGGGCTATCGGGTAATTATATTAAACGGCAATAGCCCAATGGCTTAGGTGTCAGCCTGGCGATCGAGAGGTTGTGAATTCAATTCCCACCCATTGCACTATTGATGTGAACCCACTCCAGATTATTACTCCAGATATTTAGCTTAGTCGGAAGTATAACAAGACAATTAGTAATGTGCAACTTTGCTAGTAAGTTTTTAAAAAAATACATTAAAAAAGAATCTTAATATTTACTTGCACTTGTGGTTATCAGTATCCTAAATATACAAAGTATCAAAGGTCTATAATGAAAACACAAGAAAATATTTAGAGTTCGAACAGGTTGAACAGTAAGTAGATAAAGAGTTAAAAGGATTAGCAAATGGTGTTTGTTTCCAAAAATAGTTTATTATAATTATACTCATAATATACGCACTTGTTTAACGAGTTCTTATTATTATTATAATATAGTTGAAAAACTAAAACAACCGACTTCCATGCCGCGCGAGTCAGATTCCGTTGCGAGTTTAAAACGTTTATTGATATATCTCTGAAGATACTTATCAGACCTCGATAAAATTACAATGGTACTATCCTTGAGATATTTTCTTTCCAATAAAAAAATAATCTTCAAAATCGGTTCATAAATGACGAAGTTATCTGCGAACACACATAAAAAATATATATACCGTCGAATTGAGAACCCTCCTTTATTGAAGTCGCTGAAAAAAGCAGTTTTTTTCTTTTTCTACGCCACTTAAATATCAGTAAATCAGCCTAGTGGATAAAATTACACACAAATACGAAATGCAATATAAACGTGTTATTTAACTTATTTATTAGGGCTAGAAAAGAGACATGGATGCAGCAGGTATTATACAAAGATCTACACGGATGCACATTTAACACGTTGACCTAGTAACGAGACTGCCGGAAGCCCAATAAAAATATGATGGGCAACTGAAAGTCGTAATTGAGAGGTAGCTGAAAGGTCTCGCTATGCAAATATCAAAGTTAACGCCCGAGGAGGATTTGTACATCTTTGATTGACGGCGTAATTGTACGGTAGAATGAATAATACGGTATCTCTTGAAGATGTCGAATTGAAGTCATGTCAATGGAGTATAGAAAAAAATGTTTGGTAATTGACTGTAATAGTCATATTTAACAGAATCTGATATGTACTTTTTATGGCTATTTTTATATCTTAGCTAACGTTTGATCACTATCTCGCCTGGTGAAAAGCGATGATGTGATCGAAGATGGAAAGAACACTCTGAACCTTAAATGCCCTGACCATTAAGGGCTGTGTGCTGCCGGAACATCGTAAAGTTAAGCGGCAGATTGTTTCCTTGATGGTGGTAAGCTACTTCCGACCGACTTCACAAAAAAGGCGGTGCCCAATTCGATTGCTTTTTTTCTTCTTGTTACCTCAGATCTCCGTCAAATCCTAACCGATTTGAAAAATTCTTTTTTTGTCTGAGAAATTATGCCTCCCGTTTGGTCCCATTCAAGTTTTATCGAGATCTGATAATAATCTCCGGAGATAAACAATATAAAAAAAATGATACCTAAATGACATGATTATAACTAGTTGATATTTTCAGTATCGCGGCATGTGAAGTCGGTTTTATTCGTTTTGTAAACGATCTTAAATTATTGGTAGCAAGTCAGGTGGAACATCGATATAATGCTCCTACCACCTGTGGACAAACAGTACCAACACCCGTTGTAGGATTAGAACCGGTAACCTTTCGCATAGAATGTCAAGCTATCTATTATGACGCCAATGGGGCTTTGATAAATCTCTCAGGTTTGTTTCTTGTACGCAAATCAGTGTAAAAGTGTTTATTCTCTTGTCGCCGGGGCGTACTGGAAAACGAGTGTTATGTTTAACGCCAATCCAGAAAAACTCGGCTACTTAAGTTACGACAGCGCTTTTTAACCGACCTCACAAAAAGGAGGAGGTTCTCAATTCGTTGGAACCATTTTGTTTTCTTTTATATATGTTCACCGATTACTCGAAGGTGCCTGAACCGATTTGAAAAAATATTTTTTATTTCAAAGGGTACCCTTCCCAGGTGGTCCCATTTCAACGAAATCGGCCGAGCCGTTTTTAATATATCAACATGTGTATTACGACGCATTTACTTATCTCGACGACTTACTTTACTACTTAAGTACTAACTACTGGCACACATTATGTAATAGTTACTGAGTCTACTGTCTATTTTGACTAGCGCGACGTTTGAAGTCGGTTCTTTCAGTTTTCTAAACGATCTTAAATAATTGCCCATAACATTCTTCATCACTATAATGATGATAATTTTTTTTTATATCATATACGCTAGCGTTTGACCACTTTCACCTCTTGGTAAGTGATGATGCGGTCGAGGATGGTAGCACGCTAGGTCTAGAATGGGAACTGGCTCTCAAGGATAGCTGCCGGAACACATTATTTGTTACACATTCACAATTATTCGAAAGTTTTGATAAATAAGTCAATAGCGCGCAGCGTGATTTTAATCAAAAACAAAAATCATTGCTGAGTACACAAAGTGACAGAATCGAATCGAAGACCTTCAAATTCGAAATCGGGTCACATTTGGCAATAACATTAAATTTGCCATGACTAAAAAGAAGATTTAGCATATTACGATACGTGTGACTTAAGTAGTAGTAATAATTGACAACTTAAGTCACGAGTAGCGTATATTATTCTATATCTGTCAGTAGTCGGCTTTGAAGTTTTGTGAACGATCTTAAATTATTTTATAGCACAGTGTGACATAAGCCCGCACTTTACGCTTGCTACGCTTTTCTGTCAATTAGAAGATTACTGCACGGCGTGAAGTTGGCTAAACGTCGTGCAATAATCGACTATTTAAGTCACTGAAAAGCGTGCGTAATGCGCGGGTTTAGGTCACACTGTGCTATAAAATAATTTAAGATCGTTCACAAAACTTCAAAGCCGACTTCAAATGGCGCACTAGTCTAGTAATTTTCAATACTAAAGGTCTTTATATCCATATCTCTGTCATCATATTTTGACATCATATTTTGATAAAATTACAATGGGACCAAACGGAAAGCATACTTTATGAAACAACAAAAGAATTTCACAAATCGGTTTAGAAATGGCGGAGTTCTGAGGTACATAAAAAATAAAACCGGCTAAGTCGAGTTGAACTCGCTCACCGAGGCTTCCGTAAAAACCAATTAAGCTAGACCTCTAAATTGTATCAGCGCTCATATAACTCAGAGGTCTACCTTAATTGGCGCATACTATGTATGTAAGTATGGGGACACCCTTTAATTTTCAACTTATTTTATTTTTTGAATTTTTCCTTAATTTGTGCTGTAAGACCTTGCTTCTTGCCAAATTTCATGATTCTAGGTCAACAGGAAGTACTCTATAGGTTTTCGACCCAAAACCTATAGGGTATTTCCGGTTTACCTAGAATTGTCAATTTTGGTTATAAGCAAGGTCTTACAGCACAAGTAAAAGAAAAATTCCGAAAAATAAAAGTTGAAAATTAAAGTACATTTTGGTACTTACAAGTTTTCGCGAAAATCTAAATTTGCCCATATCTTTTTACCCGATTGCGCGACGCAAAGGAGAGGTAATGTGTTTATCAGTCTATATATGTATGTATGTATGTTTGTTCCTTTGTGGCACACTAGAGACAAAGCGTGGGCCGATTTTGATAATTGGCACGTCAATAGATTCGCCATACTAGCGCGAGTGTCAACGAAAACATAAAAAATTCAAAAATTCAAAATGGCGGATTTCAGACGCCAAAATTTGGGGTTCAAAAAAAATTTTTTTTTTTCAAAACCTATCGAGTGGGGTATCGAATTAAAGGTCTACAAATGGAGATTCAAAATATATTTATAACAAATAATTTATGATCGTACAAATCGAAAAAAAAAACGATTTTACATGCCGCGTTAGTCACTTTCAGTAACAAGTTTGCGGTGCTCATCTCTGAAATTACTTATCAGATCTCAATAAAATTACAATGAGACCAAACGAAAATCATATTAACTCAAAAAAAAAAGAATTTTCCAAATTGGTTAAGAATTGATGGAGTTCTGAGGTAACAAACAATCTCTTCCTTTTGGTATAGTCGCTTCCTTTTAGTTCACGCATTTTTGCCTATGTAGCATTGAGCCGGGTTAGATCTTAATATGGACTAGTAATAAGTAGTTTAGATCCCCAAAAACTACTCAATAATCCACATGACATCAACACTCTAAATGAAATGAGAAGATTACGGAATTTGCCGTCCTTTACTTAACTAAAAAGTGTAAAATAAAACATTAAATTAAAAAATCAAAAAACCCGACTGCGCAAAAAGTGAAGTGTTAAAAAACGAACTGAAAAGAAAAAAACAAGTAAGTCTAGTAGTTTAGACTTCTGTTTAGGGATATCAAAAAACTATACCATTTAAATTCTTTCTCGGTCGATACACTCATAAAATAAATTATACATTGTTATATGGAATGTAGAGACTTTAACAGTCGGGATACATATGGGGATTAATGTGTCCCGACTGTTAAAGTCTCTATATTATTATCCCTAAACAGAAGTCTAAACTACTAGACTTACTTGTTTTTTTCTTTTCAGTTCGTTTTTTAACACTTCACTTTTTGCGCAGTCGGGTTTTTTGATTTTTTATTTAATGTTTTATTACTGTGTTGACTCAAGACCTTGATTTTTACACACCCAATTAGGGACTATAGACCTCAGTATCAGGTGTAAATTTCAACTTGCGGTTCCTTTTTTTACCTTTTGAGGTACGGAACCCTAAAAATAACATAATTAATACAGTTGAATTAAGAACCTCCTCCTTTATTGTAAAGTCGGTTAAAAATAAAGGAACTTAATGCTTACAGTGCAATTAGCGAGTCCGTCTTCTCCAAGATCCAATATGGTCCCAGGATAGCATGGACCCTGACTCAGTCTGAAGTAGCAGTGTCCGTCAGGTGGCCAGTAGAGCAAGGTCTCATCAGCGCATAGCTGAGGTCGGACGCACATACCTTGGCGTTCACTGGAATAATAAACGTTAGGATTAGCTTATTTAGTCAGAAAGCATGAGGACTATTGGGTAACGTGGTGAATGGCCATGAAAAGAATGCGTTAAATTGGATAAATTCTTAAATGCTAGATATGAGTAACGTGGTTTCTGACATCTATCATGTTCGGAATGTGGTGATTGAATGCACAGTACATTATTTATTTGGATGGTGGTAGAACAGTAAATCTAGTGTCCGCCTGGCCAGCTACTACCCTCAAGTTAGAAAATCTATCGCCAAACATCTAATGTGTTCCAGCAGCTATCCTTGAGAGCCAGTTCCCATACTAGACCTATTGTGGTACTATCCTGGACCGCATCATAATTTACCTACAGCTGAGATAGCGGTCAAACGCTAGCATTGACGTTATAAAAAAACGAATGTACTGGGTTGAAAGGTAGGATTTCGGGATATAAACGCATTGCATTTGGTTTTGAGTGAAATTTAGCAATATTGCATACTTTTGGTAATGCTCTCAACATAAAAGTAGCTTTATTAGTACGATGTGGCTCAAAGAGTAAATGTTGCACGTTGCAATGAATATGTGCGCTTTTCCATAACATTTTAGAACAACATTGCGGTTCCCTATAATTTCTATCATTAAAACACAAAACACGATTTACCAAAAAAAAAATAGCGAGCAAAACTCGGTCATCCAGATATTATTATATTATTTTACCGTGTCAATTTCAAACATTTATTAAAACTGGAGCCGCGTGCTTATTTAGTACAACGCCATCTTTCGAACATCTAACGCCAACTAAGTGAAAGTTAACACATAGGATGTGTAATTAATAGAGATGCGCCGAATATTCGTTTGGTATTCGGTATTCAGCGTATTCTGCATCTTTTCCACTATTTGTATTCGGCCAAATTATTCGGTTTTGTTGCCGAAAATATTCGGTTCAAGCATTTCTTTTTTCTTGGCTCATGCTCCCCCTTTAATTTTTTTTAACTTTGTTCTGTTTTTAGTATTTGTTGTTATAGCGGCAACAGAAATACGTCATCTGTGAAAATGTCAACTGTCTAACTATCATGGTTCATGAGATACAGCCTGGTAACAGACGGACAGACAGACAGACAGACGGACAGCGGAGTCTCAGTAATAGGGTTCCGTCGGTACCCTCTGGGTTCGGAACCCTAAAAACGAAAAAACTTGACTTGAAAAAACTGACTTGACTTTAAGTTAGTTAACATAGTGTTTATCTCCATATCTCTGGAGATTCTCACCAGAACTCGATGTTTTACAATAAAATCACCGCAGCAGCATACTCTTTCGGATAATTTCGAAAATCGGTTCCCAATTGACAAATAAATCGGTAAATATACATAAAAACCTACAGGCGAACTGTGAGCCTCCTGCTTTTAAAGGAAATACGATGAGTATGATACCTAATGCTAAAATTTGACCAGTTCTTCTAAATCAATCTTTTAACTAACTCAAAGAGTTAAAGCTGAATGATAAATTAATAGATCTTTTACGATTCAGTAAAATAAATCGACCAATAAAACTAGATTCCGTAATACCGCGTGAATCCGAAAAGATAGTTTACAATTAAATAGTCATAAATATTGAGGTCGCAACTGATGGCGGTTCAAATTATCATAATAGAATCAGTTGTACCGTCTGCTGACATAAAGTTGCTTGTGTAAGAAGAGCCCATGACCCAACTCAATGCAATTTGGATAAAACAATGGCAAAGTGAAGCGAATGCTACCCAAATGCTCTTCGTGACTTTGTATCCGCGTGACCTAGTGACATCAATACGCCTACATGTCTTTACATACAAGGAAATTATTAACAGTTGGTGAGGGTACTTGACAGTTTTGATATCCATATTATACCATATGCTTACATCAGATCATACCATGATCTAAAAACTGTGAAATGAGTCTCCACTTTGTGTTTTCTTTAAATGACTTGGATCAAAAGAGTCACTGTCAAATACTGTCAATGCAGTGCTTCAGTTACCCCAATATATCTGATATAGAATCCAACATGTGCGCTCCGTAATTTGTATGGTCAATTAGCCCCAAAAACCGAAGTTCACATTTCTCCTTCGATCTTTAATTACTGTCAAAATGGTGACGCTGCAAGCGGCTCCTCACAACATTCTTAATATATACTACTGACCATAAAGTTTTACACCCTAGCGAAAGTTCTTGCTTCTACCATATTTGCAATGGTCTATTTACTGCTTGCTTTTGGGATGCTTACCCACCCTCGCTTGTTGAAGGTCTCCTCGACGGGTGCGAAGTATTCCCCAGGTCTGCAGGGGCCTCTTTCGAACAGCTTGTGGCAGGTGGTCGTTTGAGGCAGCTGGGCTGTGCCAGGAGGACACTTGCACTCCGCTACTGTTCGACCCCCCCATCGCGCTGGGCTTAACTCTTGAGTTTCTGGACATGGATGGCCTTTCTGAAAGTATTGAGATGATGTGATTAAGATGTTGTAACCATGTGTGCATATAACAATTGTGAAATTTAGAGGCTAAATTTAACCTTCCTTCATTAGAAAATATTATACAGAACTAACTCCCAAATAATAATTCATATAATTACTGATAGGAGCACTATCCTATACGTAGCTAGTTCTATTTTAGGTTGGCATTATTAAATATTTTCAAACATTAATCTGGCAAGCCCTATTGTTTCGCAAACAGTAGATCGTAAAACATCTGTTAATTGCCAAATTATTTGATGGCTGCGATTCAAGATAACCCAAAATCCTATTATTTGCCACGGTGTACAAAAACTTACAATAGTATGACATCACTAACGACTTATCATTTGAGGAAATCTCTTCCTGATCTTTGAAATTCAACTAGATAAGTTAATTTTGATACTGCCAAAATAAATATTTTCGCATACGTGTATTAAAAGTAATGTAGATTAAAAATGCAGTTAATTCTCACTTCTAAATCGAAGTTTGATATGAAAACAAAATCAAAATCATCTGCTCGAGATTATTGCAATTCCATCATAGGTCTAACCAAGGGTCTAACAGTTTTTAAAAGAAGCATTGTCTATATTTGCGAATAATTAGCTGAAATTAAGGTACGGCCACACCGCAGCGTCCTGCGAGCTGCGGGCACGATCTCAGTACTTTTCAATTGTTTTCTGATTGCGTTTGGTGTGAACCAGTCGGTACAAATACTACTGCGCTATCTGATCGCCGCCTAGATCGCGCACGCAGGACGCTGCGGTGTGCCCGTACCTTTGGTTAGGTAACACGTAAGCTCATCTGACCTTCGAAGTGCTTAGAAATATGACACGTTACTTGTGTAGTCAGGCAAGGACACATTTTGAACTACAATCTGAAAGCTTATCCGTGCATTTTATGCATACCTAGTCGTTGCATTTTACTACATAGTTTTAATTAAGTACTCAAAATATTGTGCCAAAACTACAGAGAGCATCTACCAAGCAACCTGTTTCTATCATATTGTCAGACTTCATCATCATTATCAGCCGGACTCCCTAAGACACGACCCTGAGCCCGATTTTCGGCTCTTTTTTTCCAGTCACTGCCCACCGCTTCGCGAATGTTGTCGCTCCACCTAGTCCACCAGTCACAGGGTGTCCTACGCTACGTTTGCCGATTCGCGGTCTCCACTCTAGAACCCATCGACAACTTTGCTAGGATGTCGATGCTAGAACCAGTCTGCCCCAACGGTTATTGGTCCTACGGCAGATATGACCAGGCCACTGCCACTTCAGTTTTCTAATCCGCTGAGCTATGTCGACCACCTTAGTTCTCTGGCGAATTACTTAAATTACTTTTTAAATTCTCAGACATATTATTAACAAACTTACATTCATATAGGTTACTTTTATAAACATCAGTACAGATAGGGGCATCTTAAGAGCCATCAAACTATTTAAATCGAATATGTGTATTGTGTAAGTTAAAAATAATTATAAAACATGATGCCATTAGAAAAGAGCAAGCTCATTAATCAACTTGAAATGATTTGTTGAATCAATAACACCAAATTATTTTTTGAACTGATTTTATCTTAAGGGTTATATCTAAACCTACCTCCTTAGTGCTGTGTATGCCAATATGTCAAGATTCCGCAGTAACTTCAGTAATCTGTGATTCTGAGTACAAAAATAAAAGAAATCCTTGCAACAATGTAGGAACAAGCACCACGCAAGCCATAGATCAAAGTTACACAAGTGCAAGACGTTTCCTTCTCGCACGAAACCCCTGGCACGATAGGTTACCCAACCTCACCTCTAACCTAACCCTGACTCTCAGGAAACACGTACCCTCGAAATCGCATCGAATCGCAAAGCAATAAAAAGTTTTTATTGGTTTGCGATAAAGGGAATGGAATAAAAGCAATAATAGGAAGGAATAAAAGGAATGTGTATTAGACTAGCTGAAAACCGGGGAACGGATTGGAATGCTTTAATTTGTGGTACTTATGAAGAACCATGGAAAAAGTTATTAGGCTACTTTTCAGTACGTCACTGTTCAATATTCTTGTGGGATAAATCGCGAGGCACGGGTAGTCTATACCTATGCTTATATTTCCTATCATAGAATAGAGCACAGCGTAGCGTAATCCGAGATTTGTATCCCAGACTGGGCAAAGATTTCCCAACTTCTTCCACTCTTCCCTGTCTTGTAGAACTTTACACTAATTACCAACGAAATCTACATCAGTCTGCGTTTATTCAACTATATTGAATTGTTAGCTTATATGCCAGGGATGTATTTAGGCAATCTGGCCTGGGCTGGGCAGCATTTGGGAAACTCCGTCGAGTCTTCTCGTCGCTTATACCACAGTGCCTAAAGACAAAAGTCTGTCATGACATAGCTCAGCGGATTAGCAGACTGAAGTGGCAGTGGGCTGATCATATCTGCCGTAGGACCGATAACCGTTGGGGTGCGGGTCGGAACACCTCCTCGTGGTGTACCCTGGGTATCGGCCGACAACTTTTCCTAGTCTGCTGGGTTAAGTTGTCGACCGATAGCGAAGTTCCGACGTGAGGGGTTCCTCCGCGTGTCCCTCTGATATTTAGCAGAGGGCACAGTGTGACGGGGCAGGGCGGGCTCGGTGGTGGGAGCCGCCCGGTGGTGGGTCTGAGCATAATGCTCAGCCTAAGTGGCGGGGCCGGTAACGGTTGCAAGAGGGCTGCTCGCATTCTTTTGACATGCGAGCCGGACGGTGGACGGTGTTCGAGTAGGGGTAGTTGCCCTTCGCACACGTCATGTGAGGGATAGAGGGTGTGGTGAGTTTGAGGAGAAGACGAGCCACACTCCTCTTAGGCTGTGGGTCCGACATGGTCGGGCCGAGTGGTGGGGCCGTTAACGGTCGTGAATGGAGTCTCGTATGCCACTGGTACTGGCATGCAAGTCGAACAGCGGACGGTGTGCGAGTAGGGGTATTTGCTCATCGCACACCTGTCATCAGGGACGGAGGGTGTGGTAAGTTTGACGAGAAGACGAGCAACACTCCTCTGTCATTGTGGGGTAACTGCCGCTGCCGTTGGAGCCGTTGGAGCCGTTGGAGAGTCCCCCGACTCTCCAACGGCTCCAACGGCCCACATGATGGTTATGGGTTGACTTTGGTGAGCAAGGTCAGCCCTCCGCAGCGGCAGAGGCCCATTTGGGTCTGCCACCGGGGCAAGTTGGTGAATGCTAGCGCAACCCCAAATTGCCCCACTACGGTGGATGACGGCTCACCCCAGGTTTTTAGTGCGGTATTCTGCCTTTTAGGCAGCGAGTCCCACATAATCATCTCGCTCCCCCGGGCGAGTTGGTACCCATAAAGGATTTTACTGGGTCAAAAAAAAAAGGACCGATAACCGTTGGGGCAGACTGGTTCTAGAGTTGAGAACTTGAATCGGCAAACGTAGCGTAGGACGCCCTGTGACTAGGTGGAGCGACGACATTCGCAAAGCAGTGGGCAGTGACTAGACACGCCACTGAGCCGAAGATCGGGCTTAGTGGCGTGTCTTGGGGGAGGCCTACGTCCGGCTGAAAATGATGATGATGATGATGAATGTGGCCTGCTCAATCCCATCTGAGAATAGCAGGGTGGTCAAGCGTTTGACCACCATCTCTCCTACAAGTTTACGATGGAGCACGCGAAGAACTACACTATGCCAATCACCAACTACCAATCCAAGGTTTTTTTTTTGTTCCGCACGTTTTATTCCTCCGACATTGGTCGGAGACCTTTTTGAGCGGTATAGGTATATTCTAGGTTATTATGCATGAGTTTTTTATTGTGTGGTGTTTAATGTAGGTAAGTGTGATACATAGAGTATACAATTATATAAGAGTGTATTGTATATTGATACCAAACCAAGGTTAGTTTGGTAGTCGGTCATGCTAATTGACAGTACAGGTTTTAACAATAAGCCGGTACTCAGGCGGAATCAGGAATACACGGGAAAATCCGTAGAATACAACAAGGGCATACATTACCAGTGTATTTTCTATGCATCTATAACATATGCGTTTATAACATAAATGCAATCACGCCTATTTCAGTAGGCAGAGACTACTTCTTTCCACGTGCTATATTTATGCTGCTTTTATCTCTATCGTGTCAACTTCCGTTAAGGTGCATAAATTTATATTGAATAAAAATATTTTTACACATAGTTATTATACCTAAACGGTGATAAGGAATATCATAATCAGAGAACGCAATGTAAATAATAGCTGTGGTTATTTTGGTGTGCCAAAATCTTTGTAGTATTTAAACGAGTCACAATTACCCATGTCATAGAAAAGATAATAATACTACGCCATGTCACAGTTTTACAATCTTAATAAAACTGAGCCCATGTTGTGAAGGTCTTTGAAATTATGACATGTCCGTTTTAGACAAAATGAATGAATGACCTTGACACTGCCATAACCTTGTGATTATGTCGCTCGACGCCAGTCAATACAGCCCGATTGAGGTAAAGTAGAGACTTTACTCTGTTCGCCGAGAATGTCTAATATAGGGGGCTCTCTCTTGCACAATTGTATGAAAGTAATAACCGGCCAAGTGCGTGTCGGGCCACGTGCAGTGTAGGGTTCCGTAGTAGCCTGTTATTCAATGTAAGTCTTTAACCGTTATAAACAAGCAACTAGGTACTCCGTATTTGTCAGTTTAAAGGATTTACTCTAAGGATTTTGTATTTGGTACAAAATTATCCAACACCCAAGTTCAACGACTATTACTGCTAAACTAATAAAGTTATCTCAAATGCTATAGTTTTCCTTTAAATTTCATGAAAATCGCTATTATCACGAATTTTTCCCAGCAGTTTAGCTTTTAAAGGGGGGGGGGGGACGCACAAAACGAACGACGGCACGAAACGGGACGAACAAAAATTTGCACTTTACAGTTTAATATTTCGTAAATGGAGCATTTAATCGAAAAATTGTATTGGCATCCCTAAGTCATTTTAAAAGACCTATTCAACGATATCCCACACGATGGGGTAGACGATGAAAAAAAAAATCATGTCCACTTCTCATATAGGGGCAGGGGAGCTCCCCTAAAAAAATATTTTTGACAATTTTATTTCACCACTTTGTTGGCGTAATATATATACATACCCCCACAAAATTACAGCTTTTTAGTGGGTCTCTTAGCAAAACCTCGGACAGACAGACAGACAGACATACAGACGGACATGACGAAACTATAAGGGTTCCTTGTCAGGACTACGGAACCCTAAAAAGGACGGCACTAGTATTAGTAGTAGCACCATGAGTGACCGTGATTGGTCAGGGGTGTGATCATTTTTTTCAAATGTTAGGCCGCGTTTATATTGCTACAAACTTTTAATTACCCGGCTAAACAATTAGAAGTGTAATGTTTTCGGAATTCATGTATGTATGTGATTTTTTTTTATTCCACCATAATTTTTGAATACCGTAACAAATTTAGTTGTTTACCTACTTCATCCAATACTTTTTAGATAAAAATACTGAAATTACTGAATGTTTTGGTACTTTGTCAAGTATTATGTCAGAAAATCAAACTTTGAACACATTCGCGTTCATGTCTTTGTGGTAGTCTACATCCTTTTTAGATTCAAAGACTAATAACCATTCTTCAACAAGACCGTTCATACTTCCTAAGTGTGTGATAATTAGGCGTTTTTTTACCTGTTGGAGAACAATACATAATTATTGATTATTAATACTGGTTACCTGGCAAAATTTTCTAAAATTCAATTCTTAGTTAACCAACAATAAGTCCCCGTCACGAGAAGCTATAAATTATGTAAACAAGTGTTCAGGAGTTCACAACATTTGCACCAACAAAAAAAATGAATTTGTTTAAGATTTAATAAATTATTAAGTACCTAACAAATATTAATTAACATATATTATTTAAGAATAATTATTCGTCGGATTCAGATGTTTCCATTTCTGTGTCAAAATCAGTGACATGTATCACTCGTACGCATTCGAAACTCGAATGACGCGTTTATTTCAAAATGGCGTCCCGATAGTTTACAATCCCTGCGTCCGGTACCAAGAAACACAAACGATAGCGCTTTGCGTCGTTAAAATATGATCCGACTAAATTAAATAGGTTGTTACTTTCATATAACCCGTCTATATTTCATGTCGATTGAATATGGTCAATTTATTATTATCTCGCAGTATAAAATGTTTACTTAGTAAAAGATGTTTGTTTACATAATTTATAGCTTCTCGTGACGGGGACTTTAGGTAACAATGACAGATCTTTTCCCGGATCCTGGTATAAGGCCTCAGCTAATAAATAGGTAGGTACTAATACCTACAAATATGACAATATAAAAATAGAAATATAATAAATATTATGTAAAACTCACCAGATGGATTTTTGAAGCCAATAAGTAAGACCATTCAAAATGCATCTCAAATTTTTCGCAACGATACGTCCGCCCCACACAACTGACCGATAAAACTGACTTTTACTCTCAGCGTGCACGCGTCCTATTTTCGTTATCTGCGACCAATGACGTGCAGTCCCTGACTTCCCTATTACCCTAGACATTCTCGGCGAACGGAGTATAGAGTGTGACCACCCACAGACCTAAACTGACGTTCCATGAGTTTGACATGCTAAATGTGACCTGTCATCATCATCATCATCAGCTGATGTCAGTCCACTGGACGTAGGCCTCTCCCAAGATGCGCCACTGATACGGCTTTTCTTTTCCAGTCACTGCCCACCGCTTTGCGAATGTCGTCACTCCACCTGGTCACAGGACGTCCTACGCTACGTTTGCCGATTCGTAATCTTCACTCTTGAATTAGATCCAGTCTACCCCAGCGGTTATCGGTCCTACGGCGGATATGACCTTCACATATGTTAAGGTAAGGGAACCAGCCACGCACGGCGTCCTGCGACCTGCGGGCGCGATCTCAGTACTTTTCAATTGTTTTCTGATCACGTTTGGTGTGAACAAGTCGGTACAAACAAATACTACTGCGCTATCTGATCGCTGCATAAATCGCGCACGCAGGACGCTGTGATGTGTCCGTACCTTTATGATAGATGCTTTTATATTACTTAAATTAAGTTAGTAAGTATAGATGTACGGCTAAACGGATTTGAATAAAATTTGGCATACAGATAGTATATAACCTGGAATAACACTTAGGAAACTTAACGGGCGAAGCCGCAAAGCACTACTAGTAAGATATTCATAAAAATGTTTGAAATCCTTGAGCTATCCGAGCTAAGACAACCAATTCATCACTAATTAACGAATATTTAATCCTGAAAAAGACAGGCAAATCTGTAGGGAATTAATTTAATCAAGATGAAGGGCGAACGAACCCTTCAAATTTATAATAATCCAAACAAAGCTATGATTTTATAAAGTCTCAAAGGATTATAAGAGTTAGCAAAATCTTGTACGCTCCCAAATGACTCGAGTTAGATTCAAAATAAAACAACGCATTCATAAAAAGTTATGTAACCTAAATAGTTGACTACGGGTCCACTGTTTTTAGGGTTCCGTACCCAAACGGTAAAACGGGACCCTATTACTAAGACTCCGCTGTCCGTCTGTCTGTCTGTCTGTCTGTCTGTCCTTCTTTCACCAGGCTGTATCTCATGAATCATGATAGTTAGATAGTTGAAATTTTCACAGATGATGTATTTCTGTTGCCGCTATAACAACAAATACTAAAAACAGAATAAGGTTAAAAATAATAGAGGGTCCCCATACAAGAAACGTGTTTCGGCATTTCACGCCACCTATGAACGCTTAGTTAGGTAAACGTCCCATAGATGGCGTTATATTGAAATGTCGATCCCTAACACCTTTGTTAGACGTTAGATGGCGTTATAAGAAATAAAATATTATTTTTTGCTGGCAAAAAATTATAGTGGTATTTTTTGCTTGATCTTATAAAATACTGTAGTGTGGTACGGAACCCTACTAGTGCGAGTCCGACTTGCACTTGGCCAGTTAATTTATTGTATACTAGCTGGCCCGGTGAACTTCGTATCACCTAACAAACAATGAATGTCGTGTTACCGTTTAGGTGAACTTAATTTAGGCTTTTATGAACGTAATACAATTAATGCAGAAGAGTAAATTTATGTACTGTATAATGGCAATACAGAAATAGAATAAAAATACAATAATTAAGTACTTCAACCGCGTGTCAGCAAGACATGATGGAATTAAACATTGTAATTATTGTTATAGATAAGTTATTAACTTGACATTAGTTCGATTGAATTGTAATTGTAATCATTAAGATAGTTTAAAAACTAAAACAACCGACTTCAATGCCCCGCGAGTCAATTTCAGGAGCAAGTTTGAGACGTTTATCGTCATATCTCTGGAGATACTTATCAGACCTCGATGAAATTACAATAGAATAAACAAAATATAAACATAATAAATGATGTCATAATTGAATGTATACACATATTTTATGCTGAATTGTTCGAATTAACATAAATAAAGTTAACTTAATTACACATTTATTAATTTCTACAGAAACGACTATATATATTATAAAAGTACACAAAAAATATATTTAACACTTCCAAAGTCATAATTAAGGTAAGACTACGTGTCATGTTTAGTTGAGAGTTGTTTGGCTCCAAAAAAAAATCGTGGTTTCAAGTTTTTAAATCAATGTTTGTTAATACCTAAACTTCAAGTCCGTAGCCAAATTAAATGTATTAAATAAAGTGTACTTTATTATGTATTATGTGGAAAGAAGTAGTCTCTGCCTACCGTACCCCAACGGGAAAAAGGCGTGATTGTATGTATGTATGTCAATAAAGTAATATAAAGTTATTAATACCAACCAAATTTTGGTACTAGACTGTGACAGTAGGTTCGAGTTCGGCGGGAGTGGCCCTTGGGCCACCCCTACGCCGCGATTATTTTTATTTTAGAACTGAAAGTTATTTGACCTAACGCAAACATTAAATTAACATAACTTACCTTTTTTCGAAGTGCATCTATCTCACGGTTTTGGTTCTGCATTTGATTAGATGTCAGCTCATGATTATGTTCGTAATTTAGTTAGGTAGTTACAAGTCAATATTTACACTTAATTTGCGCATCTTGGCGTGCTTAACACATCCAACAAACTTTTTATTAATTTTATGATATTTTTTTGTAAATCTACAAGCTAAGCTTAGTAACTTCGTCTACATTAAAAAGTATTATATGTCGTATTCCATTATATTAGGTATACCAGAGCAATATTTAAACAAAATCGGTCTACTAGCTAGATTAGTCACAAAGAGATAAAAATTTTGATAAAATGGCTGTGACATACGGACGGACAGACAGACAGACATGGCGAATCTATAAGGGTTCAGTTTTTTGCCATTCGGCTACGGAACCCTAAAAAGTACCTTTTAATAATTATGCTATAATAGTATGACCAAAAAAAATTAAACAATTATTCCGAATTATAGTTATGCGCTTATAACATTATTCTTTAGAATATTATGCCAAAAATGCTTATGCTAACAGTAATTATGTCAAGAAAAATATGCCTAATTACTTTATGCCAAATTAATGTACGCTTAAATATACTTAGGAGAAACAACATTATGCTACAGTATATTATGACAAAAAATGTTATGCAAATGGTAACCGAAAATAATATATTTGGCAACGTTTTATTTAAAAATTCGCAATAAAAACATTCATAAATCACATAAACCAGAAAGTTTACGACGGAAATTATATTACGCAGTTACATTACGTAAAATATTTTGATATTCTTGTGACCGGGTAAAATGTAATAAAAATAAAAAGTTAAGTAATATAGGATATGGAAGATACTATAATATAAAAGAAGGAGATACCAAAGAAAATATGAAAAGACTGTGTAAAAAATAGAAAAGAAGAAAATCTAGATGTAATCACGAGTGACAGACCGAACTTGAAGATGAGATGTATGTTTCGCTAACTCTTTGTTGATCCCAAGTTTATTTAATTTTTATAAAGGTGACAATTGTAGAAGTAATGGCAATGATGACAGGCAGGCATATTCGTGGAGGCACACACCAGTTGGACCAAAGGAAGCTAAGGTAATAAAAATGAATGAAAATAAATAATAGTTTAAAAAAACTAAAAAATACGCTTTTATAGAAAATCCAACTAAAAAATAGAAAATAAATTTTAGTAAATTTGAATTAAAGATAGTGTAAGAAAAAATGATTTTATTGTAAAAAAAAGCGTGGGGTGCATGGTATGAATAGTTCCAAATATTTTATGAACAGATATGACTAGAAGGGTTATTTTGATAATATCCTGAAAAGCACCCCACGCTTTTTTTTACAATAAAATCATTTTTTCTTATACTATTTTTAATTCAAATTTATTAAAATTTATGTTCTATATTTTAGTTGGATTTTCTATAAAAGCGTATTTTTTAGTTTTTTTAAACTATTATTTATTTTTAATTTTTTAGTCGAATTTTTTTTTTATTATTTTTTTTTTATTTATTTATTGTCATCGGCCCTTAATAAGTATGCCAAATTTCGAGTTAATCCGACGTTTTGAAGGGGGTTAAAATCATGTTCAAAGATTCCGTTACATACTGACATAGAAACATACATACGTCTGAAGCTAATAAAAGCGTATTAAAAACAACCATACGTTTTGAATAAGTTAAAATTATGTTTAATGCCAATCGATCCTATTTCTAGTAAGAATCAAAAACTTATGTAAGCAGGCCAACAGATCTAAGAGTGCTAAAATTTCAAAATTTCTCATATTATTTAGTTAATTATTACGCGCATTTCAGACTACGCTATAATATAATATAGCTTATACTCGTAGCATATAGTTTAAGGCACAACAATATCGCTCACCATACGTTTCTTTAGAACACGTTCACACTTAGCTATACTATAAATGAGCCGGTTTGCTTGTCATTTGCTTGTCATAGCGGAATATTATAGCGCAGTCTGAAATGCGCTTTATCTTTTTCCTGACAATCTTCTCGAAAATTTCAAGGTGAAAATTTCGCAACATCTTTGTGTCGCACGCATGCATTATGCTTTAACGCAATACAATACCCGATTACCCGAGTTCCGGTATAACCAGTTTCATTTAATTTCGCTTTATTGTGGTGGGACCGTGACCGAGACTAGATCCAGTTCTGCCCGCTGACCTACTCAATTCGCGAATTGGTGACTACAGATTTCGTCATTAATCGGAAAATTCCTAGTCATTTCTAGGTGTGTAAAAGTCATCACAGTGCTGTTATTTCTACATCAGATATTATTCGAAGTATACACGGTTTCGGTTTTATTATTTTTCATATTTTTTACTAGTGGTGAATAACGCCTTATGGTAAGCGCTACCATTGCTCACGAACATTGGCAACACTTATTCTTTAACCGGAGGGCCACTGTGAAATGCGCACACACATTTTATTAGATATTAGATATTTTATAGATTATTTTAATCCATTGGTCATCGGCGGGGATTTGAATCCGCTACCTCTGGCGTCAAAACTGACCATTCTCCTAACGCACCTCTGAGCTTTCAATGTTGAATAACTGACAAAACAGTGTGTAGTAACATCAGTAACGTTCCAGGTAAACCAACACAACTAACCACAGAACAGACGATTAGATAGAGTGCAACTTTTATTACTACACATTAATTTTTTTCGTCCATATATCTATCGCATGCATGACGCCGCATTACAGGCGGTCCTGATTGATGTATGATGTATGACATTTAGGTCTATCTGTGATTGGCGGACGCTTTCGCAGCCATATTTGTATACCTACATGCTAATGTTTCATGTCAACTGCTGTCATAGTAGCTAGCTACCATAGCCACATATAAACAAAAAATACTCAGCCAAACACTTTAAAGTAAATAATACTAAAATTTAAAATTTAAGGGTGGTTTTCTGAATGATTTGTGTATGTATAATTTGTTCTTTGAGACCATTTCAATGATGAGAGATGAGATTTGAAATAAGCCTAAACACGACATCTCAGACGAGGATTTGAGGAGATATTTTCTGCAAATTCAAGGAGATGTCTCAACATTACATCAAGCTTACCATATTCTTGCAATATCGTTGAAGTAACAGGATACTAAATTTCAAGTGAATACATTTGATTTGACTAATGTAAACTATGCTAAACTGACAGCAGCATGACTACGAACATCGAGTACGTAGTACATATACATCAATAGCTACGAAAGTTGCTATCGTAGTCTCATCAACTAAAAAAGTGCTTATAAATATCTGCCAAGTGGTGGATACAATACTCTCGTTAATGTTTTTCGTCCCATATTCCGACATCATTACTCAAGTACTTGAACACACCAAAGGCATAAGCGTACCATGTAATTATAACTTGTGCACTTTAGCAATAACAAATATTCTTATAAAACCTGCTAGAAAGTAGCATATAGACACGCAAGATTTTCGTCACAATATTTCTCCATTTCAATGCATCATGTCATTCATTAACCAATATAATGTAAAAAATGTATTGGTGCATTGCATTGGTATTGCTCTCTTTCTTCATGTATAATTACGTCAATGATTGTAAGTAGCCTGTGCTAAGACGTAAGTATAAAGTAAATTTTGCAAATGAAGTAACGTGCGCAAGCGGTGGATTTGATACAAATAGTAGAACCACACACAGGTTTTTTTATATCATACATTTATAGCGTTTGACCACTATCTCGCCTGTAAGTGTAAGTAAGGTGGTAAGTAATGTGGTCGAAGATGGTGAACACTTTAGGCCTAATATTAATAATGTTTACTTATCACTGTCTTCGGAACTACAGATAGGTCATCAGCCTGGTCCGGTTGTACCATTCTTCTTCACCACACCTTCACTTACCAACAGGTGAGATAGTGGTCAAACACCAGCCTATAGGTTATAAAAAAGTCAATATTCAATATAATTCATCCAAATTGCAGCTTAACACAATTTAAACTGAAATGTGTGAAGCAAGTCAATCTTCGGCTCAAACTTAAATTCATCCTTCGTTAGTCCATTTCTACAATACCTCAAAATAACCTCTACATAGAAAGTACCGTATACCCAAGTTATTGACCGTTTAATGGCCTCGACAATTCTCAAAACGCCGAAAACCTACCAGGTCGTAGTCCCATTACGCAATACGTGACAAAAACTCGAGTTTAGTTCCCTGAACTTACTCATCGCTATGCATGGTGGGTGACAGGAAACGATAGTTGTCGTCCACATGTCAATGGATAGCTCTAATGAGGTATGGGAATGGATTTATCTTTACCATTTGATGTTGTTTAGTTAGATTTATTTTTACTCGACTGCGCGAGAAGAAGGGTTATATTTTTCGAGTTTATGTATGTATGTATCTATGTGTGTATTTGGCGCGCTCTGTAAACTAAACGGTTTGATAGATTTTATCTAGGGAGTCGTTAGATTCGTCTTAGTCGTGAGAGTGACACTAGGTACTCGTATATCAATATTATAAAAAATAAAATGAACGATTTTTGGGGCCATAATGTCTTAATTTTTTTTTCCACAAAACATATTAAGTTTTTTATAAAAGTATATACAACTTTTATATTTATACATAATTTAGAATGAGATATACTAGGAAAACAACAATCTTTTAGGCCGCAGCCGGGTTTTGTTGTTTTTTTTCAATAATTCGCTGGTTTTATAATAGTCAAATGCAGACCATTTCTTTCCTTAAACCTTCAAAATTCATGTTGAAAACTCTAATCAACAAAAATATTATAAATGCGAAGGCCTGTTTTTTGTTCCCTTTCCAAACAACCTGACCGATTTAGCTGAAATTTTGCACAAGTATAATAGCCAATATGTAGAATAGGACATACGAAACTATTATTTATTCTGTGACTTAGGATACAATGGCGTGGGCGAAAGAACCGCTACTTTATAAGGTCGTGCTAAAGATTTTACGATTCTCTCAGTCCAAACTTTCCTGTAACCAAGAGCTTTAAAAGCATTCTTTAGAATAGTCTAGACCCTTATCCAGCCCTAGTAATAGTATCATTCTTATTCTTTTAATAGGTAACCACTATAAACATGATACAGTTCCAGCAACACACATCTATAGTCAGACCATTCTAGGTCTAGCGTGTTCACCATCCTCGACCACATCATCGCTTACCATCAGGTGAGATGGTACCTAGTCAAACGCAAGCCTATCAAATATTAAAAGAAATAATAGTTACCTTATAAATAGTGTAGCATTTTCCATCGCTAGGCCAGTACAGCATCAGCCAGCCTCTCGGATGAGATGCACAAGGGTTCCTCTTCACATCGGCCCAAGGAGGTGGAAGTACCACCGCTTGAGTGCCACAAAAAAGAGCTGCCAACCACATCCAAGCAGCCATTTTAATTACACTATGTCCACATCACAAAGCACAGAAAAACCAGACACTGAATGTTTTTACACAAAATCTTCGTCGCATTCGAAGTCCAAAAGCTACTGACGACACAGTCTTCGCGTAAACAGTTAATTTTATAAACTTAACACTTTACAGTCTTTGAGAATTCAATCGAAAAGTTTTAGTCACATTTTTGTACTAGACAACGTAAAATTAGTCGTTTGATCAGACAAGAGTAGGGTAATACGAGTTTTTAAATTGCTGTTTTACTCCTACCCTCAATTTGAGATCTTTCTGTAAAGTTAAGTAAAAGAGGATAAGTGCTTATTCGTCTTTGGTAATGTTATTATCTAAGCTATTCGTATTTGAGTAATGAATGATATTGTACTAATTAGTAATCAAGCATTATAATTTATGAGTTACAATAGGTACATTATTAATATTGACATTATGTAGGTAATCAAAAGTGAACTCCTAGTTAATATATATTTTCGAATTTCTACAGTTCGTTTTTTTAATCGAGTTAAATATATTGATGATGATGGATGATGGAGTGACTACTAGCAAAGCCCTCGAGTTTGAGTTCATTTGATTCGTTTTGAACATTCAATCTGACTAAGCTTCGTAACGAGGGTCTGGTGCATGATGGAACCAGGAGTATACTTTTTACTTCAATCGTGTTTTATAAGTTCTTTAATTCTACACTTATTTATTTATGGTATTACGAGTGAGTCGTGCAACCCAGTTTCGTGTATAACTTTATTCGTCAGAGCAGTCCGTTGTGGTAAGTACATTATCTGTGTTTCCGTAACTCGTTTTGCATTCTGTTAGGTCGCCAGCATACTTCCTGGAGTTATTCGTAACCATGGTTACAGTTGAGAGGCGAATCTGGATATGTCCTCACTAATATTATAAAGAGGAAAATTTTGTTTGTTTGGTTGTAATGAATAGGCTCAAAAACTACTGGACCGTTTTTAAAAATTATTTCACTATTCGAAAGCCACATTATCCACGAGTAACATAGGCTAAGTTTTAGGGTTCCGTAAGATATTTGGGTTTTAGCAAAACAACGTTTGCCGGGTCAGCTAGTCTTTTATATTTATATTATTTCTAGCGGATACCTGTGACTTCGTTCACGTACACCTAGAATTTATAAGTAGCCCTTTTATATTTATTTATAAGGCTACGAGGGTGAACATACTTATCCTCGTGCAATACAGTATCTATCTCCTTGTTCAATTTCAGTAAGATCGGATCGTCCGTTTAGGCGTAATTAGATTGATTACCGACTTCAGATAAAAGAAGAAGGTTCTCAATTCGTCGGAATCTTTTTTTTTTTTTTTTTTGATGTTTGTGAACCGATTACTCGAAGATGCCTGAACAGATTTGGAAATGTATTTTTTTGTTTCAAAGCGTACCCTTCCCAAGTGGTCCCATTTAAATTTTAACGAAATCGGCCGAGCCGTTTTTAATATATCAACATTTGTATTGCGACGCATTTACTTATCTCGGTGACTAACTACATGGCTGGCACTTTACTTACTGGCACAGATTATGGAATAGTTACTACGTCTACTAGCTACTTTGACTAGCGCGATGTTTGAAGTCGGTTCTTTTAGTTCTTTAAACGATCTTATATTATTATGATATTAGTCTGGATTAGTCTGGATTAGTCTGGATTAGTCTGGATTAGTCTGGATTAGTCTGGATTATAGAATAGTCATAGAAAATTAAATATATCGATATAAGTTATCGATATCACGGAATATTAAATATATCAATCAAATGTATCGATCAGATGTCGAATACAAAGACTAGAAAAAATATGAGATACAAGATCCGCTGCAGAAAATTGCTCTTCAAAATGATCTTCCGCATATTTCCACGCCCGAAGACGATTAGATTAAATCAAGAATGACCATCAGCCGTAAAGCATACCGTAATGACTATGGTTAGTGATCTAACGGTGCAGGTTACCGTTCGATCTGTTCAACCGAGTCGAGCGCACTGAGCTGAAATGTCGAAACTATAACCACAATTAGGTATTGTAATCTAAGAGACGAGTGCTTCTAAAGAATTACGTGCATACCGACGATTATTAGGTTGGTATTGTAGTTAATCTGTGGTATGAATTACGAAAAGTTAGGGCTGTGATAGTTTTTATAGCTATAGATTTTTTTACGATATGGGTAAGTATAGACGAATTTAAGGCGGCAATAGCCCAATGGATAGGGTGTCAGACTGGCGATCGAGAGGTCGTGAGTTCGATCCCCATTACACCCATTGCACTATTGACGTGAACCCACTCCAGACACATGCATATCCACAAGCATATTTAGCTTAGTTGGAGGGGTTAACAAGAATACTAGCAATGTGCAACCCACATTGTGAGTAAGATTAAAAAAAAAAAATTAAGATAACTTTTTTTCTAAACTGTGATATAAGGTAACCGGACAAGCATGACGCTCGCCTGATGGTCAACAATGACGTCTACCTATTACAGATATCCAGAATTTTGCATGTTACTGCAATGCGCCTGTTGCTCTGTCCATAGCTCGCTGATCGACTTTGAATTAAAAATAAGATTTAAAATACTATCAGTATAATAAGGGCGAAGACGCGGGTCACAACTAGTAACTAATGAGTTATACTTGGCATGGGTCACAAATTTCTTTTTAAATATATCTTATAGACTAGCGTTTGATCACTATCTCGCCTGGTGGTAAGCGATGATGTGGTCGAAGATGGCAAGATGGTAAACGCGCTAGGCCTAGAATAATCTGACTCTCAAAGACCTCAATGATAGGTCACATTGACTGTCAAAGGCATTCGTTTCATCAGACCTCTAAGCTTTAGTACAATAGGCAATCGAATAATTTTGAAACCTATACAATTTAAGCCTACTGTTGCAATAAGTCCTAACAACATATAAGTACAATTATTAATGGGTCGTAATGTAATGAGTTACTTTGCATAACTTTAACACTAGCACAGAATAAATAATAGTGACAATAGCTAGAAGGCTAGATTTGTAAATACAGTAGAATCCGTTTATTATGACTTCGCCTATATTGACCAACCGGTTATTATGACGTAACTATACTACGAAGTTTGGTTATCATATGAAATTCTTTATAAACAGTCGGATATAATGACTTCCCACTTCCCTTACAGTGACATGTCGCTTATTATGACCCATTTTTAATACAACAATGTAAATCATGTCCGGTTATAATGACCGACATGATTCTGTACACGTTCGGTAATGTTCGTTGATTACCGACGACGTTCGGCACGTGGCTCGTTTTTGTTTTGAACTATGTTTATGTATTAAACTACTTAAGTACATTCATATTTACATAAAAAAGGTTTTTCATTTCACAAAACGCTTTGTATGACGTCCGCTTATTATGACTTGTTTGTCAGTTCCTTTCGATGTCATTATAAACGGACTCTACTGTAATCCAAAAGCTTGTTATTACTTACTCCTTAATTTGGTTTGATTTTTATGAAATAGTCTAAAAAAACCATTGTAGTAATACCGAGTTAATATTAAGACTATTCGTATATTATAGTCTATTGCTATAAATCAATTATTTTTCAGTTTCAACCGGATTCCAAAATGAGGAGTTCTCAATTCGTCTGTGTGTGTGTGATTTTTATTATGTATGTTACGCGATTACTCCGCCAATTGTGAACTGATTCAAATTATTATTATTGTTACAGGTAGGGTTTATATGTGTATGTTACAGGTATCAAGGTGGTCCCATTTAAATTTAATCGAGATCTGATAAGTATCTTCACAGATATGATGATACCTAAATGTCTCAAACTTGCTACTGAAACTGACTGACGCGGCATGGAAGTCGGTTGTTTTTAAACGACTTCAAAAAAAGGAGGAGGTTTCTCAATTCGACCGTATATATATATATATATATATATATTTATGTTTGTTCGCGGATAACTTCGTCGTTTATGAACCGATTTTGATTATTCTTTTTTGTTTGAAAGGAGATATCCTAAGTGTGGTACCATGGTAATTTATCGAGGTCTGATAATTATCTCCAGAGATATTGAGATAAACATCTTCAAAATTGGTACTGAGAATTATTAGCGCGGCATTGAAGTCAGTTCTTTTTTAGTTTTTATACGATATTATAGTATTTAAACTATGTATCTTAATTATCATCATAAAGCCTAGTATCAATGTACTTGTTGTTACGTCAAGCGTACTACAATCACGAGACAAGCAAAAAGCATCGAGAAAAATATCATTATATTCATTTTCAGTACCAGTTTTGAGATGTTTATCTCAATATCTCTGGAGATACTTATCAGACCTCGATAAAATTACCATGGTACTACACTTGGGATATCTCCTTTCGAACAAAAAAAGAATAATCAAAATCGGTTCATAAACGACGAAGTTATCCGCGAACAAACATAAATATATATATATATATATATATATATATACGGTCGAATTGAGAAACCTCCTCCTTTTTTTGAAGTCGGTTAAAAAGCCTATGATCGGTTGAAATTATGCATCGGTTCCCATTTATTGAATCGGTAAAGCTATGAGTGAATAATAATGCCTTCTCAGAGTTGCAATAATGGCGCATGGGTAATGAAATGAAGCAAGAATTAACTGTATGCATAAATTTATGATTTGCATACATTATTGACAAATCTATCTTGGTGTGGGTAAAGGAAATCATTGATACGTTATACGATCTGACATATCCATACTAATATAAAAAAAAATTAACAACATTTGTAACTCTGTCACTCTATGTGTTTGTTACCTAATCATGCCTACAGTCCCACAAGTATAACTTGGCGGTGGTGGTTTTTGGAACTAATTCCGCTCTCTTGAAACTGTGAGTTTGACGTTTGAGAGATTACCGCGACATTATTGTTGATAAATCTGCTACATTAAAATAGTTCAATAATGCCAAAAGTAATTAAAAGTGGTTTAAGAGAAACTGTTATCAAAGTACAAAGTAAAAGCACAGTGGCGCACAGGCACGCCAAGTTATACTTGCCGGACTGTAAACGAACGATCCGATCTTACTGAAAATTAACAAGGAAATACTTTATAGCATGAGGATGAACATAGGCTACTTTTTGTGAAAATAAAATCATTATTTTTACAAATAACTCAAATTGCACAAATGTTTATTGACAGAGCTTTTCAATGATAATATTCTTGGTGGACATTAACGAAGTCGCAGGTATCAACTAGGGACGCCATATAAAAGTTGTCCAATCTGTCAGATAAGTGCCTACTAAGGGCATTTAGAGGCCGGTGAAACTAACCCTATAGACAAGTAAAATTTAAAAAAAAAATTATATGTTGATACTGACGTATGGGAAAATAGCAATTATCGGGCCTGCCTTTACCGAACTTCAAATGTAAGTAAATATGCTAAAATCCAGCTTAATCAAAATTCTGAGCCAGCAAGTAGGAGTTTAAAAATTATTTGCAAATGTTGAAGCATACAACTTACTGAGGGCATTGCGTCTATAAAATAAATAAAAAGCCATGTTTTTGTATCATCGTTATCTTTCAAAGCAGCAAGTGTGATTCTTTCTTTCTTTTTTCTTTCCATAAAAAATATATTTTTATATCGTTTAGCACTGTTATTTATACTATACCATTTCCTGTAAGTAGCAAAAAATCACAAATAATTACTCCGAAGCTATCCCCTCCTCATCAAAATGGAAACGCAGTTTCTGCGAGTCTATTGCAGTCGTCACATTATTATGCATAACTAACCTATATTCATTCTACCGATCTACTTGTAAACTAATAACACTTAAAATCTAACTGCTTGGAACAAAACAACCACCACTCAATTAACGACGTTTATTTTTTGCTCAACAAACAAATAAATAACTCCACAACCAGTCCAAGAAATAACTTCAGGATCTTTTATAACGCCTAAATAAGTTCTAAGTTCTTTGTTAGTTATTATTAACTTATGTTATCTTTTTCATAATGAGCGCTTTTTGAAACGTAACTGAGATTAAATAACTATTGCTTTTTTAGTTTCAAAACATAATAGTTAGGTAATCTTTTGTCGTCTACATTTTTGTTCCTTATATGTAGGGCTGGCTCTCATAAAATTGCCAACTTTCAATATTTTATTTAATAATAGGAACCTACTTACTTTACGTAAGTCCAAAATAAAGTTAAAAGTGTTATATATATTACGTACCTACTATGTAATAATACTATTATACAGAATGATCATCACTTTAGTTTAATAGTTATTTTTTTCTCCGACCTGGCTTCATTTTATTTCTGTCTTGATTTTAAATTTAAGTAAATAAAAAATGTAATAAAATGTCAACCCTGCTAATAACTACTGGGTACACGAAATTAAATGGTATATGAATTTAAATTTTACATAAATAAAATATTTAGGAGGTGCATGTTACCTAGGCCACTAGGGCACGTATATCACACTAGGCCTAAAATGGGAACTGGCTCTCAAGAACAGAAGAAGTTGCCAGAACACATTACTTAAATGTTTTGGCGGCAAATTTTTCTAAAGCGCATTTCAGACTACGCTAGACTATTCTACTATATAGTACAACATTACAAGCAATCCGCCCAATATATAGTATAGCTAAGTGTGAACGTGTTCTAAGTAAATGTATGATGAGCAATATTGTTGTGCTATATACTATATGCTATTATATTGTATATGTACTCGAAGTTGGCAACCCTACATTACAGCTGATTGTTTAGCAAATTACTCAAAACGCTACCGGTACCGATGTAAACGAAAATGTTAATTTTAGAATGTAGGTGAATGTTTCGGCATTAACATAAAGGCCTAGTTCTCTCATAGAACTTTATGGATTTGTCGTTTTATGTCGTAACCGTAATGCATTTATATTCATTTATGCGATCTTGGCTTCATCGAAGCATAGCAATATTAAGGTTTGCGCTTTCCGCATTTATTATAATGGTAGTTTGTTAGTAAAGTCACAGATACTAGTGACTACGTCATTTGTTTTGGTAACTAGAATTTTTAACCGACTTTACAAAAAAGGAGGATATCCTTATTTCGACTGTTTTTTTTTCTTTTTTATGTTTTTTACCTCAGAACTCCGTCAAATCTTAATCGATTTGAAAAATTATTTTTTTGTTTGAGATTTTAGGCCTCTCGTTTGGCCCTTTTTTTATCGAGATCGAACACTTATCTCCGGATGATATGGAGATAAACAATATAAGCAAATAACTATCCATCCATGTCGGCTTTTTCGTTTTGTACGATCATAAATTATAAATATTCTGAATACATATTTAAAAGAAGCCTGCCCCCAGGCTTCTTTTAAGTATTTCCGCTTTAGCACATAAAACCTGTATCTATAGGTTTTATGTGCTAAAGCTCAAAACTATATTGCACAATGTTTACCTTTTGCCGTATTTGTGAATTAGGTACACTACACAGGTCGTAAAAACCTCTCGCCAGCCGCCACTGTTCCTATCAAAAAGATATCCGTAATAAATTTGCACGCGAGGTCTTTGGTTGTTGCAAATCCTTCTAAAGTAAGTGGAAATTGTTAAACACAATCCAAAATTTCATCGTACCGACGGGACTTGAACCCGCAACCTCCGGAATGACATGTTCCGGTGCTTTGCCAATTAAGCCACGGTGCGAAGTATCGTTACGACGAAATTAGTGGATTGCATTTGTTAACCCAATTATGCATTGGTGGCGCCATCTATGACTACTTATTACGTAAGTTAATCATTCGGAAGAAATCATTACAGTTTTCAAATTTCAAATTCAATTACAAAAAATATAAAGTGTGAAACACTTCAAAGTAACATAATATTTGATTTACGCAGTGCAACATCTCTCGTCGGATTTGAAAACTGTAATGATTTCTTCCGAATGATTAACTTACGTAATAAGTAGTCATAGATGGCGCCACCAATGCATAATTGGGTTAACAAATGCAATCCACTAATTTCGTCGTAACGATACTTCGCACCGTGGCTTAATTGGCAAAGCACCGGAACATGTCATTCCGGAGGTTGCGGGTTCAAGTCCCGTCGGTACGATGAAATTTTGGATTGTGTTTAACAATTTACAAAAAATATAAAGTGTGAAACACTTCAAAGTAACATAATATTTGATTTACGCAGTGCAACATCTCTCGTCGGATTTGAAAACTGTAATGATTTCTTCCGAATGATTAACTTACGTAATAAGTAGTCATAGATGGCGCCACCAATGCATAATTGGGTTAACAAATGCAATCCACTAATTTCGTCGTAACGATACTTCGCACCGTGGCTTAATTGGCAAAGCACCGGAACATGTCATTCCGGAGGTTGCGGGTTCAAGTCCCGTCGGTACGATGAAATTTTGGATTGTGTTTAACAATTTACAAAAAATATAAAGTGTGAAACACTTCAAAGTAACATAATATTTGATTTACGCAGTGCAACATCTCTCGTCGGATTTGAAAACTGTAATGATTTCTTCCGAATGATTAACTTACGTAATAAGTAGTCATAGATGGCGCCACCAATGCATAATTGGGTTAACAAATGCAATCCACTAATTTCGTCGTAACGATACTTCGCACCGTGGCTTAATTGGCAAAGCACCGGAACATGTCATTCCGGAGGTTGCGGGTTCAAGTCCCGTCGGTACGATGAAATTTTGGATTGTGTTTAACAATTTACAAAAAATATAAAGTGTGAAACACTTCAAAGTAACATAATATTTGATTTACGCAGTGCAACATCTCTCGTCGGATTTGAAAACTGTAATGATTTCTTCCGAATGATTAACTTACGTAATAAGTAGTCATAGATGGCGCCACCAATGCATAATTGGGTTAACAAATGCAATCCACTAATTTCGTCGTAACGATACTTCGCACCGTGGCTTAATTGGCAAAGCACCGGAACATGTCATTCCGGAGGTTGCGGGTTCAAGTCCCGTCGGTACGATGAAATTTTGGATTGTGTTTAACAATTTACAAAAAATATAAAGTGTGAAACACTTCAAAGTAACATAATATTTGATTTACGCAGTGCAACATCTCTCGTCGGATTTGAAAACTGTAATGATTTCTTCCGAATGATTAACTTACGTAATAAGTAGTCATAGATGGCGCCACCAATGCATAATTGGGTTAACAAATGCAATCCACTAATTTCGTCGTAATGATACTTCGCACCGTGGCTTAATTGGCAAAGCACCGGAACATGTCATTCCGGAGGTTGCGGGTTCAAGTCCCGTCGGTACGATGAAATTTTGGATTGTGTTTAACAATTTACAAAAAATATAAAGTGTGAAACACTTCAAAGTAACATAATATTTGATTTACGCAGTGCAACATCTCTCGTCGGATTTGAAAACTGTAATGATTTCTTCCGAATGATTAACTTACGTAATAAGTAGTCATAGATGGCGCCACCAATGCATAATTGGGTTAACAAATGCAATCCACTAATTTCGTCGTAACGATACTTCGCACCGTGGCTTAATTGGCAAAGCACCGGAACATGTCATTCCGGAGGTTGCGGGTTCAAGTCCCGTCGGTACGATGAAATTTTGGATTGTGTTTAACAATTTACAAAAAATATAAAGTATGAAACACTTCAAAGTAACATAATATTTGATTTACGCAGTGCAACATCTCTCGTCGGATTTGAAAACTGTAATGATTTCTTCCGAATGATTAACTTACGTAATAAGTAGTCATAGATGGCGCCACCAATGCATAATTGGGTTAACAAATGCAATCCACTAATTTCGTCGTAACGATACTTCGCACCGTGGCTTAATTGGCAAAGCACCGGAACATGTCATTCCGGAGGTTGCGGGTTCAAGTCCCGTCGGTACGATGAAATTTTGGATTGTGTTTAACAATTTACAAAAAATATAAAGTGTGAAACACTACAAAGTAACATAATATTTGTAAGTGGAAATGTCTCAGTGGGATCACGAATCACGATATATTTTTTATGGAGAGGAATTATCCCTACATTACGTACAGCTCAAAACTCCGAACTCCAATCCGGAAAATCTCATCAAATATCTTTAAAAGGGTATTTAAAAATCTCACGTCAACTTTTTGATTCATTATAAAAAATAAAACTAAAACTTTTTTGTTTTTTGCGTGTCTCATTTTGTTCGAAATTAAATTTCCTGTTATAAATAGTACATTTTAGTTTTTTATTGGTAACATTTGATAGGAGGTTCGTATCCTTCCATCACTTGCCAGCCTTTTGCACCACTGTTAGCTGATTACAAGACAAAGTTTAAGTCGCAAATTAAAAATAACAAAAATTCCCTACGATTCTTTCAATACCGAGCTTGCAAGCTTTTCCTCAATAGGTTTCCTATTTTTTTTTTAAGTTGATACAATATTTCAACGAAAGAAAGAAATTATTATTATTAATTATTATTTACAAAACATATAAAGTGTGAGACACTTCAAGAAACATAATATTTTTAATAAGTATTTGCGGCAAATGCTGAAAACCAGAAAATGTTCAATACAATATCGAATTGTTTATTTATACATAGACTTATCACGTATTATGTTTTGTGAAACTTTATATAATATGGCACCTTTGATGATATAATATACATATTAATAGTATAATATCAAAAATCAAAGTATGGCACAATACCTACCAACCGAGGAATTTGTTTTCATTTATCTCGTATGAATTGGAAAATCGACCGTAGCCGTGAAAAATTTATAAATACGCTAAGCGTAATGTCGAGAAAGTGTAAGTAAGTACTTATGTATGCAGGTACCGCAAATCCGTGAACAATCCGTTAAATATACTCATCAAATTAACTTAGGTTACAGGTTAACGTCACGTCTAAGTTAATTTGATGTTAATTGACTTAACTTAAAATATCAACAACAACAAAATTTTAAATAGTTAGTTTTTTGCAAGGCCTTTCGCTTTTAGGTTAATAGAACTTGTTAGCACACGATTATCGAATATCTTCTATAAATGCAAAGATTTCGTAAAGTTTAAAGCGCGTCTGTAAAACTCCTATCGAACACCAATGCATAATGTATTCCAATTAGTTTAAATTAACGTATTTGATAAGTTTTTCAACATGGAAGCAACTCCATACTCATCCATGGAATTCACCAAGTAATTTTTGTATCGGTATTTTTTTACACGTTTTACGAAATCCGGATAAATTGCGTTGCAACGAAAATATTAATGTAGCATTTTAAGGTGTTTTTAGGTACACATCAAAATGCAAATTAAGTCTTAGTCTAAACAGTCCGCTTTCCATAAATCTAATATTTTGTTGAAACATCAGAAAAATCTAATGACTTTAATTTTTTTTCAAATTATATTGTTGTACATGTTAAAGTTATTAACTTTAAAAATTATTTTGACATCTGTATTTCTTAAAAAAGGTTGTATGTGGTTACAGTTATCACAGCACGCGTAGTTTATAGAGCGCGCGACGCGGCGTCGCGTAAAAGCCTGCGGTACCGGCAGCCGGTTCGATTGCTACTGAAGCCCGGTAGAGCTTTCCGTGTCGTACTGCCTTAGCGTTTTACATATGGATTGTAAAACTGTGGCCTTAGTCAGCGTAGCAGGCCGGCATTGCATCTTAGGATAAAAAGCCTCACAGTCTACAACCATAACTCACATGCTTTTTTTATGGTAAAAGGTAACATGACAAGCACGACGCTCGCCTGATGGTAAGCGATGACGTCTACCTATTACAGATAGATTGCATGCAAAATTCTGGCAGTCCAGAATTTAGCATGTCACTGCACTGCGCCTGTTACCTTGAGACATAAAGATGTTGAGTCTCACATGCCCTGTAATTTCACTGGACAACTTGCCATTTCAACCGAAAAACATTCCTATTTCACGGCTGAAAATTAATTGGCAAAGTGGTGCATGCGCCCTAGGGGGACTAGCAGAAGTCCTACCACTACAATAACATTAAAAAGTTGTTGCTCGAGTTCAGTATAAATCGGATGACAATGCGATGTTATGATACCATTGAGCTTGTCTGATGATGGAGCCGGAAGGGGGCCGTAGTAACTCTGAAACTTGATGAGGAAGAATTATGATGATAAAACCCCGTCGTGTTTGGGCTCGTTTTCGTGATATAAAAGCTTTTTTGCAGCTTTTTAAGTTATTACTAGTTTCATGTTAGTATTTGTTGAGTTGCGCTATGTCTATATTAGACTACTAGCAGCCCGCCCCGGCTTCGCACGGGTAGAACATATATGCCTACAAAATTTGCATCAGTTTGTTGCATCGAATATAAAATATGAACATATTTAACAACCATCGTCATATTTCATCCAATTTACACAAAACCTTAACGAATTATGCACCTAAACCTTCCTCATAAACACTCTGGCTATTGGTGAAAACCGCATGATAATCCGTTCAGTAGCTATTGAGATTATTGCGAACAGACAGACAGACGCAGTGATGAACTTTGTTTTATAATACTTACGTATTGATATTGGACGGCCCTTTGGCGTAAAGGATAGTTACCCTGATTCTGACCCGACAGTCGTTGGTTCTAATCCTAGCTATATACCTACCAATGAAAGATTTATGTGCATTCATGAATCATGAGTTTTCGTACAGTGGTAGTGGAATCATTAAATCTACAAAAAGTAGCTTACCACCAAGGAGTACATCTGCCGCTGTAACCTTACGGCATTCCCCGACGCAAAATGTAGGGGTAATATACGTTTAACGTGTGTATCTGTGTGTCTGTCTGTAGCATCTTAGCACCTAACCGGATGAACCGACTTTGTTTTTATTATTGATAGTTTTTTTTTGTTTGATAGATGTCTTCATCGAGAGTTTTCTTAGCTTTGATTCATGAAAATTCGTTCAATCGTTATAAAATTATGAGCTTTTTTCTAGTTAATTGCGCTATGAAATCAACTTTCATAGGTCTGATCAATTCGAAAATCTTCTTCTTCAACGATATTGTAAGAACATTAAAGCCTCCTGGACTCTACAGAATACTCAAATCCTCACCAACTTACAGCTCAGATTTTAAATGTCGTGTTTAGAGTCATTGAAAAAAGCTATTATACATAGATCAGTCGGGGTGGTTTAAAATATTATATTATATTATTATATATATAGATGAATATTATTTTATACAATAGATCATATTATTATACTATATTGACTTCAAATTGATTGTGATCGACGGGGATCTACAACATAGCTAAGCTTATAATAATATTTTCGTAGTAACTATGACCTAATCTGTGGTTTCACTGCAAATATTTTATTAATTTTGCGATGCGTGTTTGTGAAATTCGTGATATCTTCTAGAGTTTTCATTTGAATTTTATACTGTACAGGACAATTTTAATCTATAATATGTGGCCAAGCTAATTAACGTAATTATTTGGATAAGGATTAATACTATATACTTGAAAATAGCCTTGGAAGTTATGTAATATTTTTTAACAAAAATTTTAAAATTAAAATGATTACTGTGAGTCAACCTTAAGAGATAGACATATGCTGTCGCGGACTTTTTTGTAGGTCTTATTAAGTTGTACAACTCTTGCGTAGAAAATATTCTTCTATCTATTTTCAATTAAGCAACGTTCGTCAGAAACGTGTTTTTTCTACCGTTTATTTGCCGACTTAGGTTGCAAATTAGGTCTCCACGAATGTACCTTTGATTTAAACGGGATAATATATAGCCTATTTTCATTCCGAAAGTCCATTCTATGTATTAGTGAAAGAATTTTTTTAAATCGGTTCAGTAGTTTTTGAGCTTACTCATTACAAACATACAAAAATACAAAAATATAAAAATACAAATGTTCTCTCTTTATAATATTAGTATAGATAGTCAGTAGTCCTGCACCTCTTCTTATTGCTATCTTCCATTTGCAAACCAGCACGTTTCCGTCTTAGACCGCATCGTCACTCAACATCGGTTGATATAGTGGTCGAGTGCCTATCATCATCAGCCGGTGTCGGTCCACAGCTGGACGTAGACCTCTCGTCTTGGGAGAGGCCTACTTTTAACGTCGCCACTGAGCCCGATCTTCGGCTCTTCTTCGCCAGTGCTTTTCGGATATACATTGAAATACAATACACTCGCGTACCACTATTAAACCGACTTCAAACTGGCCAAGTGCAAGTCGGACTCGCACTTGTAGGGTTCCGTAACACAGTTAAGTATTCCATAACTATGATTTTTCGCAACTACAAATTAACTTTGTTTTTCATAGTGTTTGTATGAAAAACAAAGTTATCATTGCGGTCACCATATCTCTAAAACTGCTGACTGTATCTCGTTCAAACCAATTTTCCTTGTTAGTTTTTATTGAGATCTACAGCATATATTTTTTTTAGATTTTTCACTCCCATACTTTAAAAGTTAGAGGGGGGTGACACACATATTACCACTTTAGACGCGCCTATCTTTCAAATGATTGACTTTGAGAAAAAATGATTTTAGGAACCTCAATGTCATTTTTGAAGACCTATCAATAAACGTATCAATAACCCCACACGTATAGGTTTGAAGAAAAAAAAAATTTTTTGTTCCAGTTCCATGTATGGGATGCCCCGCCTTAAACTTTTATATTTATTATCTTTGTATAAAAATCGGAAAGCGGTTCACAGAATACATCTACCTTCCAAGTTTCAATTCTGTAGTCCTAACAGTTTCGGAATAAAATGGCTGTGACATACGGACGGACAGACAGACAGTCTATGGATAGGTCTTTAAAAATGACATTGATGTTCCTACAATCATTTTTAGGGTTCCGAACCCAAAGGGTACCAACGGAACCCTATTACTGAGACTCCGCTGTCCGTCTGTCTGTCTGTCTGTCTGTCTGTCTGTCTGTCTGTCTGTCTGTCCGTCTGTCACCAGGCTGTATCTCATGAACCGTGTAGTTAGACGGTTGAAATTTTCACAGATGTAAGATGTATTTCTGTTGCCGCTATAACAACAAATACTAAGAACAGAACAAAGTTATAAATTAAAGAAAAGTTAAAAAAAGTTTTTTGCGATAGCGCCGCGCCATCTAGATAATCATTAAAGATGGCGCTATCGTCTTTACCTTAATCTGAATCTCGGAAGCGGCTCCAACGATTAAATAAAATTTAGTATACAGGGGATTTCGGGGGCGATAAATCGATAATCTAGCTAGGAATCATTTTCAGAAAATGTTATTTTATTCGTGTTTTCAATAATCAACTTTATTGATAATCAACTTAAAATATTACTCCTCCCGACATCTATTGGCGAGTAGAAGTAGCTGTAGCTAACTGCTTTACCCACACAGTAACAACTGTGTGGGTAAAGCAGTTAGTGGCTCTTAATTAAAAAATTGTATAATTATTCGTAAATAGATGTCGGGATGAGTCATATTTCATTATTGAACGAATCGTGAGTATTATTCATTTTTATTATTTATACGGTTTGACTCACGTGCAATGGTCGACTGTCAGTTAGACGTCCGACCGGTTTCGAGGCAATCGGTGCCTCATCATCATGGGTCAGTGCGCGTACCCTCGCGGACCGCTGTACCCGCACTGACCCATGATGATGAGGCACCGATTGCCTCGAAACCGGTCGGACGTCTAACTGACAGTCGACCATTGCACGTGAGTCAAACCGTATAAATAATAAAAAAAGAGTTATATTTGTCTGTTTAAGTGACAAAAAATATCGAGCAAAGCGCGGTCAACCAAATATTTACTAATATTAATTACTACTATTACTATTATATAATACTATTCTACCTTTGTTTTAACGTTTACTTAGTTGGTGTTCGGTTCGGAACCCTCCGTGTGCGGGACAAAAGTCTGACTCGCACTTGGCAAGTTTTATTTCTGAAAGTCAATCATTTAATAGATAGGCGCGTCTAAAGTGGTAAAATGTGTGTCCCCCCCCCCCCCCCCCCCTCTAACTTCTAAAGTAAGGGAGTGAAAAATTAAAAAAAAATATATTCTGTAGATCTCAATAAAAACTTTCAACGAAAATTGGCTTGAACGAGGTACAGTCAGCAGTTGTTGAGATATAGTGACCGCAAGTATATCTTTGTTTTTCATACAAACACTATGAAAAACAAAGTTATTTTTGTAGTTGCGAAAAATCAAAGTTATAGAATACTCTACTGTGTTACGGAACCCTACGAGTGCGACACACAGTAGAGTATTCTATAACTTTGATTTTTTGATAGGTATCAATAGACGTATAGTTTTGAAGAAAAATATTTTTTTTGTTTCAGTTCCATGTATGGGATGCCCCCCCCCCCCCCCCCCCTCCCCTTAAACTTTTATATTTTTATTTTTGTACAAAAATCAAAAAGCGGTTCACAGAATACATCTACCTACCAAGTTTCAATTCTGTAGTCCTAATAGTTTCGGAATAAAATGGCTGTGATATACGGACGGACAGACAGACAGACAGACAGACAGACAGACATGGCGAATCTATAAGGATTCCGTTTTTTGCCATTCGGCTACGGAACCCTAAAAACGCACGGTGTGTGTTTTCAGCAGAGAACGAGTATTTCCTGGCCCGCGCGGCATGGATGTCGGATGTTTTAGTTTTTAAACTATCTTAATTATTTGAGACACATGTACGGTCCGACTCCTTACCAACTCCTTTTAAATGAGTAGACACAAAATATCAAGTAAATTTAGTTCAAAATTTATTAATACGATTATTATCTTAACATTTTGCAATGAGCTAATAGCCTTAATATTTCACATTTGCACAACAGAGAAAAACGTGTTCTAATTTGATAACCATCATTTTATATAACACCATATCTACAACATACCTTATAAGAAAGAAGGCGGTAGGTATAACTGCCTATTCACGCTAAAACCGTTAATTTAACCCGTTTAAATTGGAGCTAATAAAATTGTAAAAGATTCCGTGTTCTGTGAATGTTTATTTTTATTCCGAACAGAAAGGTTGTACTGCTCTCCTCTTTCGCCAAATGATAGATGGCAGTGATGGCACTGTGGCTTAAGTTAGAATCGTACTTTTCTGAGTAGTACCATAGATAAATGAAAACTTTTTCAATTATTTTATCTATTGTAGTACTTACCACAAAATTTTTATTTTTCCACAGACCTGCTACATATTAAACTTGATCGCGTACACCGGCCGCCATGAGACCGACCTTGAACGGAGTTTGTACCTTTCTTTTGTATGGACAACTTATATATACCATACATATAGACGTACTTATATATATACCATACATACAAACGTAGAATCGACGACTTGTACAGTAATATTGTTAGTATTCTAAGTGAATCTGCAGTACTGGCATATGAAAATAAAAATAGAAATTGTAATAATCAAGTAATAGGCTGGAATAAGCATGTAAGCGCTGCGCACAGGGAGGCCAGGTACAGATTACAGATCTGGAATTGATACGGATGGTACGGAAAATGGATATTATAGCTAGCCATAGGTCGGCAAAAAACTTTTCGGATTTCTGGAAAGCCACTAATAAGCTTAATTTGAAACCTGACCTACCTGTGAGCATCGTGGGTAAGTCAGAACCAAAATGTATCGCAAACCTATTTATGGACAACTTTAAAATAGAGTCACCTCTTTGTTTCCATACACGGGTGTTTGGTGCTGGGACCGTCGATGGCGTGGAATGTAGTGTTAGATTTACACCTAGGGAAGTGAGGAGTATTGTTCAGACCATGAGCAGAGGCAAGTCTCCAGGCCACGACGGTTTAAGTATTGAGCATCTGCAGTGTGCGGGGATACATCTGCCGCGGGTCCTGTCCATGTTCTACTCCCTTTGTATTTCACATTGCTATTTACCGTATAGATCTGATGAAGACGATTGTCGTACCAATAATAAAAAACAGAACCGGTGATATTTCAGATAAAACTAATTATAGGCCCATCTCTCTAGCTACCATTATTGCTAAGTTACTGGATCGCCTGCTGGACAAGCATCTCAATAGACATTTACACCTGCATGATGGACAGTTTGGTTTTAGAACGGGTCTTTCGACGGAGAGTGCCATTTTGACACTTAAGCACACCGTAAGATACTATGTCGACAGAAAGACACCGGTCTATGCCTGCTTTCTTGACTTGTCCAAAGCCTTCGACATAGTGTCTTATGGTGTGCTATGGAAGAAACTCAGGTACACCACTTTACCATCTGAAGTGTGCTCTGTTTTTGAGTACTGGTACGACAACCAGATTAACTTTGTTAAGTGTGGTGAACAGTTTTCTGAGCCATACGGGTTGCGGTACGGGGTGAGGCAGGGGGGGATAACCTCTCCCAAACTGTTCAACCTGTATGTGAACGAGCTGATAGAGGGTCTTAGCGGTATGCAAGTCGGCTGTTCTATTGACTCAAATTCTATTGATTAAAAGATGACGAGGATATGAACAGAGAGCGTAGAGCGTTGACGGTGAGACCTAATACATATTAGCTCTTACCGTCTACTCGTTAGAATCTTCGGGACAACATTGTCCCGAAGATTCGTTTCTTGCTCGAACGAAGCAAAAGTTACACTCTTTAAGGCGTATTGTCAAAGCTTCTATGGAAGTAGCCTGTGGACAACATATACGCAGAAGACCATCAACGCTCTCCGTGTACAATACAATAATGCTTTCAGAATGCTGATGGGGCTGCCTAGATTCTGTAGTGCATCTGGCATGTTGGCAGTGGCGCGCACAGATGATTTTGTAGCCATTATGCGCAAAAGAGTTGCATCACTGCTGTACATGATACGGGGCAGCGGCAACAGCATTCTGAGGGCTGTTACGGACAGGTTTGACTTTCCTATACTTCGACACCAAATTGGCATACTCATTAAGTAAGTAGTCTTATCTTTCATCGTGGCTAGCCCGTTCCGTATTATGTTTTTGTTGTGTAAATGTTATGACATACATAAAATTTGAATAATAATAATATTTGTATTGTAATCATTTAATCTAATTACTAACATTTATTTTTAAGAATATTTATTTGTGCATTACTAACAATATGGATCTTTGTGTCTGCGAATAAATGAATTGAATTGAATATAGTATAGAACAAATATAACTATCAGGTTGTTAGACAAGGACACACTCCCACCCTGGTGACTCTCAATTGGGCCGTTTTGTTCTACAAAGCAATTACAACCTTATCGTTAAAGCATACGGATAAAATTGAATTTGTCAAAACATCTGCAGTGCACTATCAATTTTATTACGTCTATGTTTTTTTCATCTTGATCTGCGTTTGATCACTATCTCACCTGGTGGTAAGCAATGATGCGGTCGATGATGGTGAATATGCTAGACCTATACTCTATAGAATATAGAGAATACTCTGACTCTGAATGGATGGAACACCATAAGGTTATGGCGGCAGGTTTTCTCCTTCATGGTGGTAAGCGTCTTTTTGTTCTGTGGTAGATAATACTTTCATTTCTATCCGCTGGATAATTTACTTTTGTTTATTTCTTACTAGCTTCGCCCCGTGGCTTTGTTTTATGCTATGTAAAGATGGCGCAACTATCCCAACTTGATAGCATTGAACATCATGCTGGAACTCGACAAACCGATCGATGAACTAGGTATATTTTTCAAACAACTTCCCAAGAAGAAGGAGGTTCTCAATTCGCCTGTTTTTTTTGTGTATGTTACTCGATTACTCCGTCAATTGTGAACCGATTTGAATGATTTTTTAATCGGTAGAGTACGTATCCGAGGTGGTCCCATTGCAGTTTCATCGAGATCTGATGAGTATCTCCAGAGATATGACGATAAACGTCTCAAACTTGCTACTGAAACTGACTCGCGTGGCATGGAAGTCGGTTGTTTTAGTTTTTAATAATGGGTTATTTAAGCCATAGCTGAAATCGCCACCCTTGATCTGGGGTGGAAGTCTTTACATTGATAGCGTTGCGTCCTGTCATCGCAAACGTCTAGTAGAAGGAAATGCAGCTAGACAGTTGTTATCTGCATCTCATTCTAGTAGACGTTTGCGATGACAAGATGACTAGACGCATCGCTGTCAATGTAGAGACTTCCACTTTATCTTGATTATAATGGGTGATTTAAGCCATAGCTGAAATCGCCACCCTTAATCCGGGGTAGAAGTCTCAGTGTACAGTGATAGCGATGTGTCCTGTCATCGCAAACGTCTTATAGAAGAAGATGCAGCTATACAGTTTTATATTTGCATCTCGTTTCATATCGACGATTATCGGTCGAAATTCATCGCTATTCATATAGAGACTACCGGCCCTGGTCGATCACTATAATCTAATAATATCGTTTAAAAAACTAAAAAACAACCGAATTCAATGCCACGCTATTCATTTTCAGTACCAATTTTGAGATGTTTATCTCAATATCTCTGGAGATACTTATCATACCTCGATAAAATTACCATGGTACCACACTTGGGATATCTCCTTTCGAACAAAAAAAGAATAATCGAAATCGATTCATAAACGACGAAGTTATCCGCGAACAAACACAAAAAAAATAAAAAGTATAAAAAAAATATACGGTCGAATTGAGAAACCTCCTCCTTTTTTTGAAGTCGGTTAAAAATGTAATCTTGCCATGTTAAATATAACTTATCTATTAACATGTTATAATACATATGCGTACGAGGTCTTTTTCTCACTTTACGCAAGCTCACTTTGCAGTTGCAAGTCTTGTTGATTTAAAATGTTAACAACTTAGCAAGTGTTACTAAAAATAGAAACCAACATATATTGTAACGTCAACTTGTCAGTTTTTCGTGCCTACGATGTATTTGTTAAACACTGGCTTTTTTTAATTTTATTTAAACCATAAAATTGTTTCATTTTTTTGTGCTACATCGTCGATCGCATCGTCACTTAACATCAGGTAAGATAGTGGTCAAACGCTTACCTATCTAGTATAAAAAATAATTTAAGATCTTTTACAATACGTAAAAAAACCGACTTCACATGCCGCGATAGTGATAGTGGATATTTTCATAATTATGTCATCAAGGTATTAATTTTTTTTATATTGTTTATCTCCATATCTCCGGAGATAATGGATCAAAAACATCAAAAAAAGGATGTATCTCAATTTGACCGTATAGGTATGTATATATTTCGTGTGTGTATATGTGAGTTCGCGGATAACTTCGTCATTTATGAACCGATTTAGAAGATTATTTTTTGTTGGAAAAGTGATATCTCAAGGGTGGTTCCATTGTAATTTCATCGAGATCTGATAAGTATCTCCAGAGATATGGAGAAAAACACCTCAAACTGGGCACTGAAAATTAATAGCGCGGCATTTGAAGTCGGTTCTTTTAGTTTGTTAAACGATCTTAAATTTGTTTGTTGGTATCTACTGGCCGTACTATGATCATGAAGGTTTAATGTTTTTTCGTTTGCGAACTAACTGGGTCCTCACAATAAAAAGGTCTACCCTCCATACCTTATCATGGCCACTTGTTTCTTTTCCCATCAAGGAGAAAATCTGCCGCCAAACCCTACGGTGTTCCGGCAGCACACAGCACTTGAGAGTCTGAGTATTCTAAGCCTACCGTGTTCACCATCTTTGACCACATCATCGCTTACCACCAGGCGAGATAATCGTAAAACGCTAGTCTTCACGTAGCACGTCTTCTCAGCAAGCGTGCTACATTTTAGATCACATCATCACATAACATCAGGTGAGATAGTGGTCAATCTCATGACTATTAGACATATATATAAAAAAAACGTAAAGTACCTAATTACGTCAGTCAATGGCAAGGAATGCAAGGATGTCCAACCCACAGAAGTTTTTGTAAATAATATAACGGTAGATTAGATAGACTGATAGCCAAAAAAAACGTTAAATCGGGCCAAGCTTTACAGTTCTGATAGAAAGTGGTTATGGAATAGACGACGACGATGAAATATTTAGTAAAACTTTAATTAAATAATTAAGATAGTTTAAAAACTAAAACAACCGACTTCAATGCCCCGCGAGTCAATTTCAGTAGCAAGTTTGAGACGTTTATCGTCATATCTCTGAAGATACTAATCAGATCTCGATTAAATTACAATGGGACCACCTCGGAAACGTACCCTACCGATTACAAAAATAATCATTCGAATCGGTTCAGAATTGACCGAGTAATCGCGTAACATACACACAATAAAAAACATACAGACGAATTGAGAACCTCCTTTTTTTGTGAAATCGGTTAAAAAACCGGCCAAATGTGAGATAAGCTCACTCAGGGCTCAGTGGCGTGTCTTGGGGGAGGCCTACGTCCAGCTGTGGACTGATGCCGGCTGATGATGATGATGATGATGACAAGGGTTCCGTACAAACTTCTAGGAATTATTGCTTTGATAAAAGACTAACTATATTCAAGGACAAGACAAACTTAGCTTCGCCATTCAATCCTTTAGATTATTTTTAACCGACTTCACAAAAAAGGAGGAGGTTCTCAATTCGACTGTTTTTTTTAATGTTTGTCACCTCAGAACTCCGTCAAACCTAAACCAATTTGAATTTTTTTTTTTTGTTTGAGATATTATACCTCCCATTTGGTCCCATATAAATTTTATCGAGATTTGATAATCATCTCCGGAGATATATTGGTGATAAACAATATACCTAAGCAAATTTGTATACTTTGATGACATGCTTATAAGTGGCTTCTTCTTTGACTATCGTTGCATGTGAAGTCGGTTTTTTTCGTTGTATAAGGGATCTTTAATTATTTTATATTTTTTCTCTGACTCTCAAGGGCCGCCGGAACACTGTAAGGTTATGCGGCAGATTTTCTCCTTGATGGTGGTAAGCTACTTTTTGGTTGCAAGTCAGGCGGAACATCGATATAATATGCTTCTACCACCTGTGAAATCTGACGAAGTTCTTATTCCTCCTAAAATCGAAGGTAACTGAAGGACATTATTTATCAACCGACTTCCAAAAAGAAGGTTCTCAATTCGTATGTATGTTTTTTTTGTGTATGTTACGCGATTACTCCATCAATTGTGAACCGATTCGAATGACTCTTTTTGTAATCGGTAGGGTACGTTTCCGAAGTGGTCCCATTGTAATTTCATCGAGATCTGATAAGTATGTCCAGAGATATGACGATAAACGTCTCAAACTTGCTACTGAAACTGACTAGCGGGGCATGGAAGTCGGTTGTTTTAGTTTTTTATTATTTCTGAAAAGTTTGTCTTGCTAGCCTAGGCCTTTGGAGTTTAAAACGCTTATGTTCCCGACTGTACAGCGTCCGTCGGTGTGTCTAACCAGAACCAGACCACAGAATAAATAATATTACAAGACCAGACGGTGTTACGTAACGAAGCTGGTTTTATAGAGCACGCCCGTGACTCCATTTACCGTTGGACGAGGTTGATCGACCCAAGGCGGGAATAGACTGCCTCCCAATATACAGTTACCTAATATAATTTGTCGATCACAATCAAGATGCGTTTTATTGTCTATGGTGACAGGATAGACAAGATGCTCGTCTTTATGAAATAAACTGGCCAAGTGCAAGTCGGACTCGCACTCGTAGGGTTCCATACCACACTACAGTATTTTATAAGATCAAGCAAAAAATACCACTATCATTTTTCGCCAGCAAAAAACAATAATTATTGTACTTTATTTTTCTAATAACGCCATCTAACGTCTAACAAAGGTGTTAGGGATCGACATTTCAATATAACGCCATCTATGGGACGTTTACCTAACTAAGCGTTCATAGATGGCTTGAAATACCAAAAAAAACACGTTTCTTGTATGGGGTCCCTCTATTATTTTTGACTTTATTCTGTTTTTAGTATTTGTTGTTAAAGCGGCAACAGAAATACATCATCTGTGAAAATGTCAACTGTCTAACTATCACGCTTCATGAGATACAGCCTGGTGACAGACGGACAGACAGACAGACGGACAGCGGAGTCTTAGTAATAGGGTCCCGTTTTACCCTTTGGGTACGGAACCCTAAAAAAGATGACGAATTCTTTTAATATCGTGTAGATTAGCGTTTGACCACCATCTCACCTGGTGGTTAGCGATGATGTGGTCGAAGATGGTGAACACACTAGGCCTAGAATCTATAATGGTCTGACGTTCAAGGACTGTGTGCTACCGGAACACCATATGGTTATGGTGGCAGATTTTCTCATTGATTGTAGAACGCTACTTTTTGGTAGGAAGTCAAGCGGACCATGGCTATATATAATGCTCCTACCATCTGTGGAAAATTAAGTAATGGTAGAAGATAATGTTCCATTGAACTACGGAATGACAGCAGACGTTTTAGTGGTGGGACTTCGGATAATCCGGGTGGGCTGGTACCAGCACTTTTCAGTTATTCAACCATGAAAATTAAATACAGGCTAAATTGCACCATCTTACTTCACTGTAACTATAACCGGTATTTTTATATGGAGTTTGACAGATTTTTGACATTTGTTATGATTAAAGTAAGATGGTGCAACTCAGCCATAGTGTTTCGTCATGTCCGTCTGTCTGTCTGTCTGTCTGTCCGAGGTTTTGCTAAGAGACAGTTAATACTAGATAGCTGTAATTTTGTGGGAGTATGTATATAAATTACGCCGACAAAGTGCTGAAATAAAATTGTGAAAAAAAAATTTTTTTAGGGTAGCTCCCGTATATGAGAAGTGGGGATGATTTTTTTTTTCATCGTCTACTCCATCGTGTGGGTTATCGTTGAATAGATCTTATAAAATGGAATGAAAAAAAAATCAGGGTTGCTAATACCATTTTTCGATTGAATGCTCCATTTACGAAATATTAAACTTTAAAGTGCACATTTTTGTTCCAGTAGGGCGTCCCCCCTCCCCCTAAAAGCTAAACTGCTGGCTTGAAAAAACTGGATAAAATCGTGATAATAGCGCATTTCGGTTAAGATAACTTTATTAGTTTAGCAGTAATAGTCGTTGAACTTGGGTGTTGGATAATTTTGTACCAAATACAAAATTCATAGAATAAATCTTTTAAAATGACAAAGACGGAGTACCTAGTTGCTTGTTTATAACGGGTAAAACTTGCATTGAATAACAGGCTACTACGGAACCCTACACTGCGCGTGGCCCGACACGCACTTGGTCGGTTATTATTTTTCGTTTTGAAGGGTAAAGTGTCTTGAGTTTTTTAATAATGTATCTATGGTAATAAAAAAAAATCTATCAAAGGTACTACACTACACCTTTGATAAAAATTTGCACTCGGTCTGAGTTTGTTATGATGTCAACAGCCCGGTGAATGTGTATAAGTGTAGGGAAACAGCACAATGTTGAAAAACATGCTATTTGCGTTCTCACTAAAATTCCACTAAAAATCTTTAGTAAAGTCCAAATTTTTACTAAGGTTATGATTTGGACTATACTTTGACTACAACTTGACCTGATAAATGCGTAACATTACTAATGTTACCATCGAATTCTACGCAAGTGTCGTTTTATGTAATCTATAGCTACAATTTATTCTATTATTTATAATTATACACAATATCGAGGAACACAAAACATGGCAGCTATCTGCCAGCAGAATAAATTGTGAGTTGTGCCACGATTGGTTGCCTAAGTTTACATTACTAAATTTAAATTAATAAGTTAAGTTACTATTGGTAGTCCAAGCATTCTAGTTAGCAATGTATGGAAAAATTGGCAAAAAATAATGCAGTCGTTTGATCTATCGGGATACATATTCCGATAGATAAAAGAAACAAATTATACCTCTTTTTAACCGACTTCAAAAAAGGAGGAGGTTTCTCAATTCGACCGTATATATATATATATATATATTTTATGTTTGTTCGCAGATAACTTCGTCGTTTATGAACCGATTTTGATTATTCTTTTTTTGTTCGAAAGGAGATATCCCAAGTGTGGTACCATGGTAATTTTATTGGGGACTGGTAAGTATCTCCAGAGATATTGAGATAAACATCTCAAAATTGGTACTGAAAATGAATAGCGCGGCATTGAAGTCGGTTCTTTTTCAGTTTTTGAACGATATTATTATTAAACGATATTATTAACGAGCATCTTGTATTCTTTACTTTAGTTTACATATCTTGGCCATAGAAAAGATAATCTACGTAACTTGGCGATATTGTGGCAATTTTTTGAGAATACTAATTTTTTAACCCGAGAAATAGATAAATAATTTTATAGCACAGTGTGACCTAAACCCGCACTTTACGCACGCTTTTCCGTGACTATATAGTCGATTATTACACGACGTTTAGCAGTTTAGACGTGAAGTAAGTCACACGTATCGTAATATACTATAATATCGTTTAAAAACTAAAAAACAACCGACTTCAATGCCGCGCTATTCATTTTCAGTACCAATTTTGAGATGTTTATCTCAATATCTCAGGAGATACTTATTATACCTCGATAAAATTACCATGGTACCACACTTGGGATATCTCCTTTCGAACAAAAAAAGAATAATCGAAATCGGTTCATAAACGACGAAGTTATCCGCGAACAAACATAAAAAAAAAAAAAAAAAAAAAAAAAATATATACGGTCGAATTGAGAAACCTCCTCCTTTTTTTTAAAATCGGTTAAAAAAAAGCATTTTTTGTGGCAGATAATATAAGTGATTAGTATTATTTCCGCATGTATTATAGGTTGATAGTAAATTTTTAAAGGATCATTTCGTTCATATAGACTTCACATATCTAGTACGGTTTTCCACATCACGTTACAGGACACTTTCAGGGGCGCGGGGGGGTGACGCTCACCCGGGAAAGGGGGGAGAGTAGTTATATTTTAACTTCGCTTATAACCTATATATCCCGATAGATAAAACAACTGCATTAATTTTGCCAATTTTTAGCTCATATTACTCCACTATATCGGATGTTTGATCTTGAAACATGAGTTATAATATATCTTCATACCTACCTATATATATATAACAGCTAGTATCTCTAGCGAAAGTTTGTATGTATGAATGTATGGATTTTTGTTCAGGAAAAACTACAGAACCGATTGAGCAGAAATTTGGTATGTAGATAGCTTAGACCCTGGAACAACACATAGGATACTTTTTATCCCGATATTCCTACAAGAACGATGTTACTGTGGTAAAACCGCGGGGCACAGCTAGTAAAGCATTAACTACCTTCAAACAGAAAAATTCTCGCGCGCGCCGGGAGGTAGGTACTCCCGACTCCCGTGTATACATTTTGTACTAGGTCACATGAGTAAGGAAAAGGACTAGGTCCCGCACACCGCAAGAAATTTCTTGTGACAAAATGTCTAGCACGGAGGGAAGTAACTATTATATAATCTGTGACGGAGTGCCTTCCGGCACATGAGTAGAGAAAAGGTATTCTTTACTCATGTGCTTCCGGCGCGCGCGAAACGATTGAGATGATTGATACTAGGGTTAATACGTGCTTACTACCTTCCATAATGATAGACTTTATGCATGTACACACGCATGTACAACTGAAATAAAATTAAAAAGATGCATTATGATATACAGATTATGCTATTATACTTCAATGTTCCATCCTCGAGATTTAAATTACCACGTAGTCCGTCTTTCGTTGTATCGCATCGTCACACAGTTCAAAGCATACAAAAAATATATATATATACTTTGTTCATTCGTTTATGTTCACTCGCTGAACGATACTGCGTCTGTGTTCATTCCTTAACTTCATTCGTATTTTGTGTGTAGCATCGTCCAGATGTCACAATTTTAATTGTTACAATTTTAATGTTTTAAAAGTATTTGCTATAAGTTTTGTGAATTAGTGTTTGTTTCTCATACTTAAATATGGGTAAACGATTGGAAAGTTCTGATTGCGACGTTATCAGACGAAACTTTCGCTGGATTTTTGGGATGCGGAGGAAAATATACCGCTTCGAGCAAAATCTACCTACACCCACATTTTTAAAAAGAAAAAATGTGTTGAAGTAAATTACTTATTGTCTTAACGTGGTAATACGTGATATTATCCCGACAATAAACAAAAATAATTCCTTAAAGTGGTGCTACGAGATATCATCCCGGAATTTATTTAATACTTTCTTAATGTAGTAGTACGCGATGCTACTCAGAAAGTAAACTACCTCCTGTGTCGCATATATCTACATGGGACTTATTGGATTCTTCGATTCTACAGATCTTAACCAGAGATCAGAAACTTGCTCCACTACGGTGTCCGAGCATGAAGATAGGCAATAATAATTGCCGATAATGTTGCTACCATTATGTCATAGCGGAATTACAGGTAAGTAATTAATTTAATCTACTTTTAAAACTGGCAGAAAAACGTCAAGCGTTTAAAAGCCATAAGAAGAAGAACAAGAACAAGAACCCGTATATGTCATTAAACCTCTTAGCGGATTATATGGTATGCAACCAACCACATTATAATGAATCTAGTTCCTGTCTACCCAAAGATTGACTGCCAGATATTGCTCTAAGCGATAAGACATGCCCATTGTTAAATAAATCTTATTATATTTTTTCCTAGATAAAGGTTTTGTCTGGTATGCAATAAAGTGTTCATATGTTTTTATACTTTCTTAGTGTGGTAGTACGCGATGCTACCCTAGAAAGAACTTCCTACTGTGTCGTATAGTACATGGGAAAGCCATTATGCAAAAGAAAGGCTACAACATAAGGTACAAAATAATTCAACCAGATATGTCTAGATACTGTTATAGTACCTATATTGCCTGTGTATGCGATACGATTACGGTAAAGACCTTGACCATGGCTCTAACCCCGCTAAACTCTTGGTCGAAGATTCAACACTTGAGTCAACTAACCAACTTCTTCAGTCGTGCCAAATGAGATCTTGCAATGATTTAAAGCGGTCAAGAAATTTTCTCATTGATGAGGTTGAAAACACCTACAGTGATCTCTGAACGTTGGGGTAAGACTGTACTACATTGTATTACTAAATACACATAAACCGGTCAGAAACATAATCCTCCCTTTTGCTTCACCTTAGTCAGGTTAAAAAAGAATGAGTCATCTTGTGATTATTTTTCTTTTGCTATTGGCACAAAGGGCTAGAAAAACCACAAACAAAGGTATATCCTGGCTTCACTGACCTAGTTGACTTATGTCTTATGACTAAGTCTTGATACAGCCTACTGTTATCAAACTTAACATCTTCAAGAGGTTGTGCGTTTATATAATAATAAACCTACGACTGTGCGACCAACCTTTCATTTTTCGACCTCGATGTCAAACAACATTAATCTGCAAATGCCGAATCGTCTAAAGTACCACGGAATATTGCTCCATTTAATCCACCTGTTCCTGAATGACCGTGGCTGAATGGCAGCGCGTTACCAAGCTGAGAAGGCCTAAAAGGCCAAAAAGGTCCTGGCATACAACGTCTTGTCCATACAAACGTAATACAAAAATCGTATAAAATTGAAGCATATTTATGGATTATTAAGCATATTGATATTATTCATCCTCATATTCAAATTGACAGAAATCGTTATAGTTTTCGCCCAAGGACACAGATTTAAGTGAGCAATAATAGACTAATAATCTTTGACTATGCATAATAATGCCTACCCTCATCAACAATACATTGCAAAATAATAATACATTTTGGTTGCAAATGTAGGCGAACGTGAATGGTTAAACGTTAACCTAAAAAGTCACCTTGTTCTGCGCAACACATTAGTTTGTGTTAAACGTTATAAATTATTTATCACACAAAAGCAATGGAGCGTATACAAGCTTATAGTTTAGTGTCGCTTCCTATTGTTAACATAAATTGTAAGATTTACTTACCGGTAATGTTGCAGTAATTTTACATAGCCATAATCGGCTTCAAGAAGGCCTATTTATGTTGCCTGATTTAACTAGACAACACACACTCATACATGAACATTGTAAAATAATGTGTACTAACTAATACGTCAGATATGGTTCCAATAAGGCTTTTGTTACAATGAAAATATCATAGTACAATATGAAACAATACATAATATTATGGTATGGTTAAATAGCTTAATGTACGGCCTCAAGCGCTCCAGTACAACCTTGATTTTGCTACGTTAATGAAGTCAGTAGTTATTCCGATTATGAAAAAAAAAAGGGACACACTATTGTTACCCCTTTTAATATTTTGTGCCTAGACTCAGAGTACAAAACTTGCAAAAAGCAGCAAGTAAGTAGTAAACACGTCTGTGTGATCAATGATTTGATAAGAAATAATTTGGAATGGAAAATGTAATATGCATTGCCTCCACAAATTTTTAAGTCTTGAGATGAATACACTCAATGTTTCATAATTAAATTAACACAAGCTCAACGTTAGTAACCGAGAATAAACTCATATACTTACGAATCCGTGAGTTTACCAAGTTACCAAATTAACTACTTCTTGTCTTGCCGCAGCAATATTAAATTATAGCCAACGGCCCATCGTTAATTTTGACGTGTGAATAGAGATAAATAATTATAATAATAACAACAATAATGTTCAAGTGTCTTCACAAATGTTATGCTATATGTTGTAACAATACATATGATGTTTAAAGTTAAATGAAGTAATTAACTACGCGATAGTTGTAGAAATTTGATGCAATCAATTTTATGGAGAAGTATTTACTGTATCACAACCTGTGATTCACAGATCACCAAAGGTCATCACAGCTCTAATTGGAATTCTCATGCATGTTGATTGATGATCGTGCTTCTTAATTTAGAAATATCGATTATCGAGCTCCGTAAAGTTTTTAAAATCATAATATGGCAAATTCTATATTTCATATTGTATCACAGGATAAGCCTGTGCCAGATACGTATTCACAACTATATTTTTTCTGAAATAATTTATAAAACCTCTTATATTATTTCACAAATCCACTGAGGCTCAACATTACCCTTGCTTGCATTTATAACCCGGTAGCTACAAATCGTTATAAACGTAGATATGTACGGTATTTACCAAGACATTAATGATGATATAATTAGTCTACTAGTAATAACATCGATAGTATTTTTTTTGTCAGCTATATTAGATTATTATAATGCAGTACTAAAATTTTTAAAACTTATGAGATGAATCAGCGTCGAATAAAATTCGTAAAAATTGAATTTTTAAACGGAGTCTGTTATAAGTAAAAAGAAATCATAAGTTTATGATTTTATATTAATTATTAAACTGGCTGTGATAATCGATTGTAAGGGTGTATTTAAGTTTCTAAACATCAATCACTTTTGAATTAAATGATTATTCTTAGATCATTGTTTTATACTCAATGACAATGTTTTGCTTGATTTTTATAAAACTATTTACCTTGACAAAATAAATTTGATAATATGCTTGCCATGTCAATATATCAAGTCAAACATTTAATCATTTAATTGTCCAGAATACAATTTCACACTAAAAGATCTTCTGATAGATTGTAAGTTGAAGTACTCAGACTGCGTGCAAGTATGACAATATTGAATAATATTACATTTTATTTATTAATGCATTTCAAATTTATTGATGCTATAGAAAGTTTGAGTATGCAGACGTTGTCTGCGATATCCCTTATTTTGGCTTAAATATCTTTAAATGTGTATGTAAACTTACTCTATGTTACAGCTTTGCAGCAGTATATGAACGTTTTTATCTACACCTTATATAGTACTATTATTTATCCTGTTATAGTACGCCTCGTGGTTCTACTTTGCTGCCAATTGATTGTCTCTATTGACGTCATCAAAAGAACAACTGTCATTATACTGTTCTAATCAAATTGTATGGGTATCGTATAACGACCAATTTTACATTCCGGAGGTCAGCCATTGTGCAATATTTTTTTTTATTTCCTTGTGTCTAATCCTAATGATTGATTTAATTCCTTACTAATAAAGGAAAATCTATTTATTTATGCATGCACACATGCATTAGGTTATCATCAAAATTTAATTTTGATCAATTACTGAGTAAATAAATAATATGAGGAGTGCTTTTATTCTGCAACAGGCGCTAAACATCTACATGGTAATTTAAATCTCGAGGATGGAACATTGAAGTATAATATATGGTTGAAAGAACTTACCTAAGTGAATTTCAACCGCTATTATACGAAATGTTCCATCCGAAGAGATTTAAACTCCCACCCAACCCGTTTATACAACTTTTAACCCAGATGTTGCAGAATGCAGACGCCGGTCAATCAGTTTCTACTACTCTAAAACGAATGAAGTTAAGGAATGAACACAGACGCAGTATCGTTCAGCGAGTGAACATGAACGAATGAACAAAGTATATATTTTTTTTTTGTATGCTTTGAACTGTGTGACGATGCGATACAACGAAAGACGGACTACGTGGTAATTTAAATCTCTTCGGATGGAACATTTCGTATAATAGCGGTTGAAATTCACTTAGGTAAGTTCTTTCAACCATATATTATAGTAGTTTATGCAACTGTCATATAATGAAGGGTATTAAAACACGAGTGTGAGTTTATGAAACGAGCGCAGCGAGTTTCATAATAGTAACGAGTGTTTTAATACCCGTGTTATATGCAGTTGCATACACTACTTTATCTTCACTAATGCAATTAATCAAACAACAAGAGTAAAAGCTGACAATAGTTTATTTATAATAATTGTTCAAATTTTGGATGGTACAATTTTGAAAGTTAAAATGCCAAAAAGTTATTATATTCTTTTTCATATAATTTTCTAGATTTTTCTGGCAAAAGATTGTGAGTTACTTTTGTTGCCAATTCTAGAATATCCGGAGGCGTACAAATATCATCGTCGCTATCCATTTTTAACTTTTAATTTGTATTTTAAAAACAAAACACATTGCGAAACATTAAATTCACGCGTACGTGTATTGTCAGTGAACTTGCCGCCATTAAAATCTAACCAATGAGAGCGCAGCTGCGCGCGCAGGCCAATCAGGAGCGAGCGCGCGCTGTTCTTTTTTTATTTAATTGGCACAAGATCTTACCAAAGAGTTTTGTGTATGTAAGTTTAGTAGTTTCGACGAAGTTTTCACGTATAACCCAACTGTTTTCAAAAGCCAGCCTAATATCAAAATTTTATACAACTTGTATGAGGATTTTGACATAAGGCTCGCCAGGTTAATTGGTCGCGTTTTATTGATGTTATAATGAGATTTTACGATATCGATGTGGATATTATACCATCATGTGAAATTGCTTAAATTGAGTGTTTTGTTATCTGCGCTATAACAGTAGTAATTATAAGTCAAGTATTGGAAACATAAGTAGAATGTTATAACATTAGTGTAGATAAAATAACGTTTTTCTATTATTTTCTATTACACTTTGGATCGACCAAGGAATTCAGTAAAGTCCACATCTTTAGATGTGGACTGATAAACTGAGGGTATGACTTGGACTAGGCTATGACTTCCACTTGACCTAAAATGTGAGTTTGACCCGTCTTTGTGACTTAACTCACAAAAACTTCAATACTTAACACTTTATACTAACTTCAATACACTTATCGTGTGGAGCCATAATGAACTAAAAAAAATGAATGTCAACAAAAAAGTTACGTCATTGTCAAACTCAAACACGTGATAGCTGACAATGTCATAAAATGTCATTACCTGACTATTTCTTTCTGTGCTGTCAGCTGTCAGTTTTGTTGAAACTGCTAAGCTGAAACTGTTGTTAGATGGTATTTTTTAATTTGTATTTTGTAACGATTTCGTAAAAGTGGAACTTTTATAAAATACATTAATGTGTTATTAAAGAAATAAAACCATTTTTTTATTGTAATGGATCCTTACAAACCGAAAAATGCTTCAGAAGGAATAGCGGTAAGTCATTACTCATTAGCATAGATTTGTCCTATTTGTAACTTGAACCTAATTTTGTGTCATCATTACGTATGATATCATTCATCGCGGCTTTGTATCTATCCGTTACAGAGCTATATTAGCAATATCAGTTGGTACATACATTTATTATCTCCAAAAAACATTAAACTTGTTATAACTACATAGGCCATGTCTGCAACTTAAATTGAGTTGTTCCAATAAGTACTGAGTAATACATTTTTTCAGCCCATGGGTATTACAGCCCTCAATGAGACAGTGTTGAGTAACCAGCCAGAGTCCCGGTATGAGTGCCCTGTGTGCCTCAACTGGCTGCGAGATCCTGTGATCACCACCTGTGGGCACAAGTTCTGTAAAAGTTGCATTACATCATGGTTACAGTAAGTATTTTTAACCGACTTCAAAAATAGGAGGTTTCTCAATTCAACCGTATATATATATATATTTTTTTTTATGTTTGTTCGCAGATAGCTTCGTTGTTTATGAACCGATTTTGATTATTCTTTTTTTGTTGGAAAGGAGATATCTTAAGTGTGGTACCATGGTAATTTTATCGAGGTCTGATAAGTATCTCCAGAGATATGGAGATAAACACCTCAAAATTGGTACTGAAAATTAATAGCGCGGTATTGAAGTCGGTTATTTTTAGTTTTTTAAACAATATTAGTCACTCATACTATTATATATATACTCGTGTTATTAGTTACTCATACTATTTTAAACTGATTTAATATAAGAAAGAGGTTCTGAATTGGTCTGAATATATTATTTATATGTATGGTCCCTGATTATTCAGAATTGGCTTAAAAGGGCATACTTCCCAAGCGGTCCCATTTAAATAGCATCAAGATCTGATGAGTATTTCCTGAGAAGTTCAAGTTAGAAAATCTGTCGCCAAATATCTAATGTGTTCCGGCAGCTATCCTTGACAGCCAGTTTCCATTCTAGGCCTAGCATGCTTACCATAGTCGACCTCATCATCACTTTACAACAGGTGATCAAAGGCTACCCTATAAGATATAAAAAATTATATAATGTAGATATTCTCCTAAAACTAAGTATTGAAAATGACCAGCGTGGAACTTGTAGTTGGTTCTTTTAGTTTTTTAAACAATCTTAAGTTATATTTTATTTACTTAAAAAAAGTGCTGTAAAGTGAGAAGATAGATGAGTCTTCAATCAAGACATGTATGTACAAAATTCTCATGTTACAACATTATGTAAATTATTCTCGACACCATGTTTAGCAAGTTAGTAATCCTCAGATCTGACTCGAATCAGTAATCATAATAAATCAATTTGTACAATTTCATGATATTGAACAACAACACAGAGATACTTATCCAGTAAAAATTATAATATCAATCCATATGTTGTCCTTGACCTGGCATGCTACCATCCTCAACCACTTACGAAGACATAGGCAGTGGTCAAATACTAGCCTATAACCTATGACAACTATTATTGTAACTACAGTAGGGCCTCGATAATCCGAATGCCCAAAATGTTCGGATCCCTGTTCGGATGTACTCAGCATTCAGATTATAGTATGCAGACATTATAAAAGACATTCTTTTCTGGAACGCTATTACAAAAAAAAAACAAAGTTGCAATAATGTTATTCCTTAATTTTTCAGAAATAGTGGTCACTGTCCAATTGACAACATCAATCTAAGTATGAAGGTGGACATATTCCCTGATAACTATACAAAGAGAGAGATACAAGAACAAAGGATGAGCTGTCCGTTTTCAAATAAAGGTAACTCATAGATTCCTACATTTGTTACCATAAATACTTACCTAAATAAAAAATTAATAAAATAAAATATTCATTCATACTTTCAAATTGTTCTGTACCCAAAGGTAACCAATGGATTTCTATTACTAAGACTATGCTGTCTGTTTGTCAGAGGGCTGTACCTTAAGCCGTAATAGGTAGATATTTGAAATTTGATGTGGGGCCACTATAACAACAAATAATTAAAATAAATTAAATGGGGGTCCCCTAAACTTAAAGCAAGATTTATTCAGCGTTTTTTCCTTTGGCCCTATAATCCGTTATTAATAGAGACTTGAAATATTCACAGTGTTTATATTACTATGGCCAGAAAATTGCAGTTTTAAGTAGACATTGAAGGCCCGTTAAAAATGTATATTTATTTCCAGGGTGCAAAGTAAAAGTAACCCCGTTAGATCTAGACGCACACATAGCAGAGTGTGAATATAATCAACCGGAGACATCCTCACAGCCGGAAATCAGAGTGCCGTGTGCATTCCACGCGGTCGGATGTAAGGACAAGTTTGACAGCCAAGATGAGATGAATCAGCATTTGCATAATGATATACAGAATCATATGAGTGTAAGTTTTAACTTCCTATTTTCAATACATTTATAGTGATTATTTCTATGCAGTCTTGCACATTGAGTATAGCTCGATTTCTCCTCAGACTGCATCTTCACATAACGATGAGATATTTTTTATGTATGAGTCTAAAAACGACTGGACCTGTACTGGACTGGATAATGGCCTGGTATTTAAAAAAAATGCCAACCCGGGACGCCTGGCAGTTGGAAATATCTAATACTGCAAAACTGGAGAGGCGCATGCGCGGGGAGAGAGAGTATCGCTGACGAGCCACGAGCGGCGGAAAATTCACACGCGATAGTCCCCATTAAATGTTTCACATCAAAAAAAATATGCGGGGCTGTCTTCAGGGACTGCTGATAGAAGTTTAAACTGAGTAACTTGTATCTTCGAGCTATTAGATTATTATTTTGGGTTTGTAGAGAAAGAGAAGAGAGAAGACGAAAAGAGAGTTGTAAGAAGTGTTGATGACCAAGTACACATACATTGTGAGCATCGTGAGCTCCATGGTTTTTGTTCACCCAAAAAGTGCTCAACGTGCTTAAAGAAGTTTTTACTTCAAAAAACATGTGAAATCTTGTTTACCACATTTCCATACAATTTCAACTTGCAGTTTCTAATGAACGCATACTCAGAGATGAAGATAAACAACGACATGTCCAACGCTAGCTTGGACGCTCGGGAACAAGAGGCCATGACCCTGTGGGAGGCGCCAGACAAGGAGGGGAATGAGGCCAAGCCTGCACCGAACAACACCAGTGCGCTTATACGGTATGTACTTAGGGCTCTATTGCACTAGGACCATAGACGTAATAAAAAGGATGGTGCATTGCAGATGTTTTGACAAATTCAATTTAATCCGTATGCTTTAACGGTAAGGTTGTAATTGCTTTGTAGAACAAAACGGCCCAATTGAGAGACACCAGGGTGGGAGGGAGTGTGTCCTTGTCTAACAACCTGATAGTCCTATATATGATCTATACTATATGTATGGTATACGTATGGTATATTTATAAGTTGACCATACAAAAGAAAGGGACAAACTCCGTTCAAGGTCGTTTTCATGGGGGCCAGTGTACGCAATCGAGTTAATATGTAGCAGGTCTGTGACTAGGACAACACGGTGGCGGCGCCGATCGCGCCACCGTGTCCATGCGTCTGTATACTGTATACATTTTAGCTAGAATACCAGCAGTTTTAGTCTTAACTGAATACCATCTTTTCTTTTTACCATCTTGTCTTTTAGTTTTAACAGAATACAATCTTTCTTTAACAAACATCAAAAATCAGTCAAACTCCATACAAAAACACCGGTTATAGTTATATAGGGTGTCTCAGTAAGAGTGCACTTTTTCATTTTAAAATATAAACAAGTATTTTATGACAGAGTTGTGATATTTTTATTGTATTGTAAAGAAGACATGTTCCGATTAAGTATGGAATAAAATATCCGGCAACTGACCCCCACAGCTCCGACGACAGGCCATTACTATTTTCATTAAATTTTCCATGACTTTTCCATGATGCACAGAGATATGGCTGTATCTCACCGATGACGCGTTGGAATTCCGATTTGAGGTCAGGAATTGTTTCGGGTTTATTCGCATAAACCCGAGATTTCACAAAACCCCAAAGAAAATAATCGCACGGCGTTAAATCGCACGATCTTGGTGGCCAGTTGACTGTTGACATCAGAATTTCGTGAGATAATGTGTTCTGGAAATCGTTGCTGCGTTGCGTTGCAATCGTTTCATGCGCGGTGTGGCAGGTTGCGCCGTCCTGCTGAAAACACATGTTGTCCAGATTCATGCCGTCCAGTTGAGGCCACAAGAAGTTCGTTATCATATTCCTGTAATTTTTCCAGTTTCATTTTTGTAATGAGTGAAAACTCAACTCTTCGAAAGAACTTCTTTCGAAAAGCGCTCAATTTTTAATAATCGGAATAAACAGAGATGACAGCTGTCAAATTTCAGAGTTGCCACTTGCATGAAAAAAAAAGTATTCCAATTTTAAAAAGTGCACTCTTACTGAGACACCCGTTAGTTACGGTTATGTTACTCTTTGGGTTAAAGTAAGATGACAGCCTTAGGCTGAGTTGCACCACACCCCGGACACTCGCTAAATCTCCATACAAACTAGCGTTTTAACGACCGACACTGTGACACCGACACAGACACTACACACGGGTCGTTTTTCTATACGTGCATTTGTGTGCGTGATGTCTAAGGTTGTCGCCCGTAATCACCGTATCACAGATTATATAATAGTTACTTCGTACATACGTACTACGTACTGACCGTATGAATATTTTTTGTACACTTACCCAAAAAGCTATTAACACTAAAATATTAGTCGCTATTTCGTAAACCATCATCTCCAGGTCCAGTCGACTTGCATAGAACAAACTGCACCACAGTAACTATTTTTTATTCTGTGTTGGGCGGCCAGCCAGAGCTGTACGAAACGATGTCGTGTGTCTTGCTCGCACGTTAGAGCGACATCAAGTAAAGAGAATATAAATACTACGTACCTACATCAAGTTCCCAATTGCTGTGTTATAAAAATGTTTAAACGTGAAAGTTTTTTCAAATATTTTACAAATTAAGCGTTATTTACGCACGAGTATATATATATATATATATATATATATCGTTATTTCATTTATGAAAATGAATTCTAAAATACGAATATGTAGGTAGGTATACTAATATAATTAAGTGTTTATTATATACCTACGTAATAAGAACCTACGTAAATTTGAACCTCCAGTGTCTACTGGTCCCAACATAAATGTATGAAGTTGATGTTCTTCTCTCCGTGAGTAGTAATTGTTCTATAGTCGTACGCGTGTGGCGTCCTTGCTCAGCGCAGCTCCTCGACAGCTCCAAGTCGGTGGCGGGGTGAGGAAGCCCGGAATTGGTGGGGGGAACAGAGTGTCCATTCTATACGTAGTATTATTATCTTTTCTATGGTTGCACCATCTTCCTTTGACAATAACAAACGTCAAAATTCTGTCAAACTTCATATAAAATCACCGGTTAATAGTTATAGCTACGGTTAAAATAAGATGGTGCAACTCAGCCTTAGTGTAAAGCCGCGCATGCGCCCTAGCTATTATAAAACGACTACTACTACAAAAGACTAAAAACTCCTTGGTTGATCCAAAGTGTCCTATGTGGTCGAACTATAACAGGAAGAAAGTTATTGTATGGTATTATTTTATTATAAAATCTGTATTATAATCAAACTTTTTAATTTTAATTACAGTTGTACATGCATAAAGTCTGTCATTATGCTACTATTTTTGTATTCATAATCAGAATTTAACGATAGAGTGTAGATTAACTTTGTCAAGATTGAAGTAACTATCATTTTTCACCAGCAAAAAATTAACTTTGTTTTTCATAGTGTATGTATAAAAAACAAAGTTATATATGCAACAAAACTGTTGGCCATATCTCGATGATATTAAAAAAGTTTCATAGTTTATAGTTTTATGGAAGTAATTTCAAATGTTTGTTACAGAGCCCTCTACGAACGAGTAGTGGTACTAGAGCAACGCAACCGCGAACAAGACATCGTCATAGCTAACTTATCCAAACAACTGTCAGCGTTCGCAACCGCCAAGATGAAGCAAAGCAATGAAATGCTCCTGCGATACTGTATGGGCAACTATGTGTGGAAACTTGACAACTTTCACTCCAGACTCGACGCTATGCTGAAGGACCATTGTAAGATGTTGTACAGCCCAGGGTTTTATACATCGCCTAATGGATATAGGTAAATATTTTGGAAATATTGCCTTTGCATTCGGTTATCATAATTACCCACCACGGGCATGGCTAGGAGGGTTTTGAGGGTTCAAAGGTAGATTTGCCCGGTGGTGTAAATGGAAGAATGGTCGGCTTTGATGCCAAAGAGACCGAGTTCAATCCCCGCTGTGCACCATTGGATTTTTCTATCGAAACATTTATGTGCCCTTTTCACAGTGGAGGAAAAATATTGTTAAGAAACCCCAACCCCCGCATGGTGGTAGAACACTATCTAGTGTCCGCCTGGCCAGCTACCACCCTCAAATTTAAAAATCTATCGCCAAAACATTTAATGTGTTCTGGCAGCTATCCTAGACAGCCAGATCCCAATCTAGGCCTAGCGTGTTAACCCTCTTCGACCGCATCATCACTTACAAACAGATGAGATAGTGACGACAGACGAGATAATGAGATAGATAGATGATAGTCGACAACAAACAGTAGGTAAGTATAATTGTCGGTAGTTTTTAGGGTTGTGTACCCGAATGGCAAAACGGAACCCTTATAGATTCGTCATGTCTGTCTGTCTGTCCGTCCGTTCGTATGTCACAGCCATTTTATTCCGAAACTATTAGGACTACAGTATTAAAACTTTATAGGTAGATGTATGTGAACCGCTCTCCGATTTTTATACAAAAATAAAAGATATAAGAGTTTGAGGGGGGCATACCATACATGGAACTGAAACAAAAATAATGTTCTTAAAACCTATACGTGTGGCATGTCTATGGATAGGTATTAAATAAACTGGCCAAGTGCAAGTCGGACTCGCACTCGTAGGGTTTCGTACCATACCACAGTATATTTATAAAATCGAGCAAAAAATACCACTATCATTTTTCCCAGCAAAAAATAATAATTAATAAACATTTTATTTCTTATAACGCCATCTAACGTCTAATATCTAAGTGAAAGTTAACACAAAGGTGTTAGGGATCGGCTTTTCAATATAACGCCAACTATGGACGTATGGACGAACCTAAGCGTTCATAGATGGTGTTATATTGAAATGCCGAACAAAAAAACGTTTCTTGTATGGGGACCCCCTATTATTTTTAACTATATCCAGTTTTTAGTGATGATGATGTATTTCTGTTGCCGCTATAACAACGAAGTTATAGCGGCAACAGAAATACATCATCTGTGAAAATTTACTGTCCAACTATCACGGTTCATGAGATACAGCCTGGTGACAGACGGACAGACAGACAGACAGACAGACGGACAGCGGAGTCTTAGTAATAGGATCCCGTTTTACCCTTTGGGTACGGAACCCTAAAAATGACATTGAGGTTCCTAAAATCATTTCTTCTCAAAGTCAATCGTTTGAAAGATAATCGCGTCTAAAATGGTAAAATGTGCTCCTCTAACTTAAGGGAGTGAAAAATCTCGAAAAAAAATATTCTGTAGATCTCAATAAAAACTTTCTACGAAAATTGTCGTAAACGAAATACAGTCAGCAGTTTTTGAAATATAGCGACCGCAAATATAACTTTGTTTTTCATACAAACACTATGAAAAACAAAGTTAATTTTTCTAGTTACCCCTCCAACTGAGCTAAATATGCTTGTGTCTGGAGTGGGTTTACGTCAATAGTGATTGCACTATTGGGGTTGAGATCGTACTCACGACCTCCCGATCGCCAGGCCGATACCATTGTCATTGGGCTATTGCCGCTTAGTTTATATAATTATAAACTAAAACAAAACAGAGCTTGTTATAATTAACAAGCTCTGCCCCGCGCCTTTGCCCACTTTAAAAAGTATTCTATGTTTAGCCTTATCCATAATACTGGCTATCCATGTGCAAAATTTGAGCTAAATCAGTCCAGCCATTCGACCGTGAAGAAGTCCCAAACAAATAAACAAACTGACTGTCGCATTTGTAATATTGGTGTTGATGTCTTTGTTACAGATTCTGCGTGCGTCTCAACATATCCCCTCAGAACCCCCAGTGCTTCGCTCTCCACGTGCATCTAATGCAAACAGAGAACGACGACTACCTCGACTGGCCGTTCAACGGTCGCATATCATTCTCCATGATCAACCAGTACAACTGTGACCTCTCACAACGAGACACTATGATGTCAAACTCTAACCTCATCGCATTTAGGAAACCCACAGCTGCTATATGCGTCCGTGGGTTCGGATACACGGAGTATGCAGTAGTGTCAGAAGTGGTCAGAAATGGATTTGTCAAAGATGATGTCCTCATTTTCAGGGTGAGTATCAAGTGCGTATGACATGAGGAGTGATTTTTTGTTTGTGCTGTTGTTTTTTTGTTTGTGGTTTTAATGGTTATCTGCAGTTTTTGAGTCGGAAGATATAGGTTATATTATAAAGTGAAGTAGTTAGCTAAGTAAATATTCGAGACAAATTTGTTGGTTTTATAACTAACTAGCTGACCCGGCGAACTTCGTACCGCGAATATAAATAAACTGTCCAAGTGTGAGTTGAATTCGCACACGCAGGGTTCCGATTTTACAATATTTGCCGGAAAAATAGGTTTCTCATACGGAAACCCTCTTTAATTTTTAATTTAATTTAGTTTTTATTATTTATTTGATCTTATAGCAGCCATTGCAACACACACCATGAGTAAATTTGTAAGATCGAGCATAAAAAGCCTCAAAAACCACGTTTCTTTTATGGGGACCCCCTTAATTATTTAATTTTGTTTTTGTTTTTGTTTTTATCGGTTATACACAAATAGCGAATACCCATGTATGGAAGCGCCATAATGACAACCATCAAAATATGTCAATACAACGACAAAAATGACTGAACGAACCAACAATGAAAACCTGGGACAACCATCAAAATTCATAATATTAAAATTTAAATACCTACCTACCTACGCGATAACTCGAGTAATGTAGATAATAGATATATTATGTTGTCGATTCAAAACCTTTAATGCTTCAAATTTCAATTCGAGAGTGGAACAGATTCTACCCATACCGAAGGGACGAACGTCAACGTTTGACAAGAAAGTAGGTAGAACAGTTGTAAAACAGTATGGGAAAAATGAAGTTGGGTTCTTACTATCTTCCTCGCAATTTCTCGTGGACTCAACAAACATTTCAAAATCAAAATCAGCTAAATCGGCCCAGCCGTTCTCGAGTTCTAGCGAGAGTAACGAACAGCAATTGATTTTTATATATAAGACTAGATGGCGTTAAAACCCGTTAAAACACGCAAGTGTTTCAAACACACGTTTCGTGAGGGGCTATTTTAAAACTCGGTTCTACCTCGCTACGCTCGCATAGCTATAATGCTATGTTAAGTTTTTGAAAAAGAAAACCTTTTGCCGACGGGTGATAGGTATTCTTTGAAAACAATAATTTAAATGTATTATTTATAGAAGACAACATACAAATTATGCGATATTCTTATCTCATCTAATAAGAGGTTGTATGTATTTCTTTTAAATCGATCAAACATTTTAAAATACCCATCTCCCGTAAAAATGTATAATGAAAAATATGAAATTAGGATAACAAACCCTTTCTAGGTTTGGTAGAAAATCTTATTACGTGTTAGATAAAGTAAAAAATAAGTCGATACCATTTAAACCATTAAAGTAGTATCTATTGTAATTAGTAGTAGTCTACGAATAAATAATAAGTCAGGAAGTCTAATTCAGAACAAAATCCACACAAAAAGTGGTCCTCCTTCAAACCAAAACGACGTAGATTCAAAATAAAAATCACTTTCGAAGTTACAAATGATTGGTTTGGAAATTGATTTAAATTCGGAAGGGAAGAAGGGATTGGTTCACGCATGTGCTGCAATATCTGTTATGACAGTTGAGTCAAACAAGACAAATGTCCGACTAACGACGCGCTATACACGACTTTTAACCCCGCCTGCTTGGACACGACTTTTGTTGGGTCACTTTTTTAACGCAGTTACATTTCCTGACTTATTATTTATTCGTAGGTTGTAGTAGTGTTATGTAGATAACCATTAAAGCTATTTTTAACCGACTTCAAAAAAAAGGGGAAGGTTTCTCAATTCGACCATATATATATATATATATATATTTATTTTTTAATGTTTGTATGTTTGTTCGCTGATAACTTCGTCGTTTGTGAACCGATTTTAATTATTCTTTTTTTGTTGGAAAGGAGATATGCCAAGTTTGGTACCATGGTAATTTTATCGAGGTTTGATAAGTATCTCCAGAGATATGGAGATAAACACCTCAAAATTGGTACTGAAAATTAATAGCGCGGCATTGAAGTCGGTTATTTTTAGTTTTTTAAACGATCTTATATATTGTTACACACATTCCAAAGCGCCGGGCATGTTTCGCAGGAGGTGCAGGTTCAAATCCCGTCGGTACGATGAAATTTTGGATTGTGTGTAACACTTAAAGGAATATAATATTCTATTTTATATTGTATTATTAAAGTTTAAACGTCATGTTCTAAGTTACCCGAGTTATATATTGTTGTCACGTGTTATTATTATGGTAGCTATGTCTCTGTCTGTTATTTCTTCGTTTTTTTTTTTTTTTTTTTTATTTAATTTGTAAGCGAACCAAACTTGTATTATATTTCTGTGTTATTATTAATTTGAAATAGTGATAATAATGCCCTTCATAATTTTTGTTATGTGCCCCAAAACGATCTTATAATAATAAGTTTTATATTATATCAGTACTTATATAGAATCTCGTCAACATTCTACAATTCTAATATTTTATAGATGTGAAAGTTAATACCGTCCAAATAATATAAGAAATTTTAAACTTTAAGAAATTTGTCTTTTCATAAAGTGTATATACCTATCAGTATTAACTACGAATTACTGTAATTAATTGTACTGAAAAACATAAGTGAATGCTTGTGTAGATTATTTCTTATACATTCCATTGTTAAATCGATTTATTATATTTTTATCATTCTATGTGATCACGAATAATTCTCGGTGCCTCCAGAAATATCGATGTATATAAATATTTACATTGTTTTGTAGATGGATTATATTTTTAAATAAATTACCAATTATACACATTTTATGCAATATTTTATTTAAAACAAACCTGATGATTGTACCTGGTCGCTCGCATGTTTTTCTCTCGAACTTCTCCATAGTCTGATGATAGATTTGTATTCTTTAATGTATGGTCAAATATAACAAGCTCCAGCTCTGTCGCATACAATAAAGGTATGCATAAACATCAAACTATTTACATAATATACTATTGGATCCGGCAGACATTGTTCTGCCTGATCGCAGCGCCACCTATCGCGTCCAATTGTGAATCTAAACCATCCAGGGACCAACAAAAATCAAAATCGGTCCAGCCGTTTAAAACCGCAACGCGACGCGACGCGATGTGACGAGGCTTTTGGTTTCGCGCGGCGCAGCAAAACGCGCGACGCCACCAAATTATCTCAATGCAATGTGTATCTTATTGAGTAGTTAATAAAGTTCAATTGTTTATCACGCGGCGCAGCCTGAAGCCGCCGAACTAACTCAATGAAATGTGTATATTTTTGTGTAGTAAATAAAGTTCTTTTTAGGGTTCCGAACCCAAACGGAACCCTATTACTGAGACTCCGCTGTCCGTCTGTGTCTGTCTGTCTGTCTGTCTGTCTGTCCGTCTGTCACCAGGCTGTATCTCATGAACCGTGATAGTTAGACGGTTGAAATTTTCACAGATGATGTATTTCTGTTGCCGCTATAACAACAAATACTAAGAACAGAACAAAGTTAAAAATTAAAGAAAAGTTTAAAAAAAGTTTTTTACGATAGCGCAGCGCCACCTATGTAGTTGCTAAGATGTCGCTATCGTCTTTAACTTAATCTGAATCTCGGAAGCGGCTCCAACGATTAAATAAAATTTAGTATACCTACAGGGGATTTCGGGGGCGATAAATCGATCTAGCTAGGAGTCATTTCAGAAAATGTTGTTTTATTAGTGTTTTCAATAATCAACTTTATTGATAATCAACTTAAAATATGACTCTTCCCGACATCTATTGGCGAGTAGAAGTACTGTATCAGTAAAGCAGTTAGTTGCTCTCAATTTAAAAAAAAAATAGTATTATTATTCGTCAATAGATGTCGGGAAGTCATATTTGTCTGTTTAAGTGGCAAAAAATTCCGAGCAAAGCTCGGTCAACCAGATATTTAATAATATTAATTACTATTACTACAATTACTATTACCACAATTACTATTTATATAATACTATTCTACCTTTGTGTTAACGTTTACTTAGTTGGTGTTAGAAGTTCGTTAGAAATTCGATAGATGGCGTTCAGAACCCTCCGTGTGCGGGACAAAGTCTGACTCGCACTTGGCCAGTTTTATTTGTATCACTTTCTTAATAAGCGCACGCGTCGCATCGCGGTCTGAACTAACCCTAAGAGGAGTTCAGTGACAGAGCCACGTACAGAAGAATTATATGATCGCAGTGCCACCTATCGGGTCTTATTGTGAATCTAAACCATTTAGGGTAACGACCTATGGACCAACTTACGTAAATTTTACAAAATCGGAGTTCATTAACAAAGGCACGTACAGATACAATATTGGTCAATTTTATAATGTATTCATATACATTTTAAAATACTGGCAGCTAATGATGATGTATAAACAAGGCGTTTTCCCGATGTTAAGCGATGACGTTTTGCCGTCGTCGAAATAAGTTCGTTGACGTTAACTCTGTTACTGCCATAGGCCACAGCCTCCGTCTGTTTGGTGCGGTTTCAAAAAAATTATTAATAAAAAAAATAATAAAATTTAATTTGGCTGAATTATAGGATAGTGATATAGATATAGCCAGTATGGTTTCGAATATATTGTTCTACCACTTGATAATCATTAAAATGATTTGCAACTTACAAAAGATGATAAAAACTCATTATGTGGTATGAAAGTATAGATGCTTGTTATAAGATACTATTGATAAAAAGGAATATAATAAAACCCACCATTTTCAATAAATTCGCATTTATTTTATTCAAATCTTACAAAATAGCGTAAACCGACTAAGAAATCTACCATCTTATTAAAATATAGGAATTTAACTTTACATAAATTAAGATTACATTTTCTAACACTATCGTTTATTCTTATCACATACAACCATCACATATCCCGACACTTGAAAGCAAAAACATATTATACGCTTTAACGCCGTGAGTGTGCATTTTTATACTTTTAAAACATTGGGTAAAATACCTTGGAAATTTTTCACCTTTCTCTAGGAGCATTTTCTAAACAGCTTTTCTATTTCTTTATACTTAAATCAACTAAAATCAGCACAAAGTAAAAAGTTACTGAAGATTTAGAATATTCATTCTGTGTAGTAAAAAATAAATACAAATTTAACTGAATTCAATGTCATAATAATAATAAAAGTTAAGAAAGTATCCAAACTTTAAAATGAAGTTTAACCGTACCGATTAAACTTTTTTATAAGATAGGTATAAAATAATATATATAAGATTATGTTTAATTCAAATTAAAAAAGCCTAAATATGGTTAAATATGTTATGTAAATAGGATAGGCCACGTCTGTACTTACTTCTTTGAGATCGTGAGTTCGATCCCCCCATCGCACTATGGAGATAAACCCACTCCACACAAGCACATTTAGCTTAGTTGGAGGGATTAACAAGACTACTAGTAACGTGCAACCCACACTGCTAGTAAACTTTTAAAAAATAAAACCGGCTAAGTCGAGTTGAACTCGCCCACCGAGGCTTCCGTAAAATCCAATTAAGCTAGACCTCTAAATTGTATCAGCGCTCATACAATTTAGAGGTCTACCTTAATTGGCGCAATCTATGTATGTATGGGGACACCCTTTAATTTTCAACTTTTTTTATTTTTTGGAATGTTTCCTTAATTTGTGCTGTAAGACCTTGCTTCTTGCTAAATTTCATGATTCTAGGTCAACGGGAAGGTACCTTATAGGTTTTCGACCCAAAACCTATAGGGTACTTTCGGTTTACCTAGAATTGTCAATTTTGGTTATACTCGTAAGCATGGTCTTAGAGCACAAGTAAAGGAAAAATTCCGAAAAATAAAAAAAGTTGAAAATTAAGGTACATTTTGGTACTAACAAGTTTTCGCGAAAATCTAAATTTGCCCATATTTTTTTATTGTGTTGACTCAAGACCTTAATTTTTACACACCTAATAGAGAATATAGACTTCAGTATCAGGTATACATTTCAACTTGCTAGGCCCACCCGTTCCTGAGAAAATCAGTGGTGACACACGGACAGACATACGGACAAGAAAGTGATCTTATAAGGGTTCCTTTTTTACCTTTTGAGGTACGGAACCCTAAAAATAACTCGTCATAAAAAAGTTACATAAAAATGCACACGTAATGAAGGCTATTCTCACACTGCACCGCATCACGCAACTTAGCGCGGGAGTGCGTGGTCTTACGTAGTTTGCAAGTAGCTGTGTTTGTATAGAAAACACGCGTAGTGCAAAACACTGAACACGCATTCACGCGCAGTGTTGCGCCTACATGCAGAGAAACACGCACCAACGCGCGTGTTTCCAAGAAATCAATACAAAAAAATCTGCATGCGGATGTAGATCTGCACTCACGTACGGAGCACACCGCAGGGTGGCACGGAGCAGTGTGTGTATCACCTAAAAGTAATGAAAGTCGATTCTACCAATCCTTCGTATAATTCAATTCATTTTTTGACTATATTTATGGCCGAACAATAATTACACAAAATATATCTTCCATTTTCCAACATACACAAAAATGGAACAATGATGATTCTCCAATACAGTAACAGTGAATGAAATAGCTTTGAAGCCACTATAATATAATTTCAAAATATATATACATGGTAACTAAAATTCAAAATGCCGAATAGCTTAAGTACCTCTTAAACTCGTGATTTTTATCAGAAATTTTACATTTAGGTTAAAAAATATTATTTTTACATTCTCTTATCTTATCATGACCAATATTTTTTTTAATTTAACACAATGCGTACACTTTGTTAGTGATTATATTAATAATTTTATCTTACTTTTGAAATTTTAACCAAACGGTGGTTTTCTCGTTCAGTCTACATTTTAGAACCTTTTTTGCCACTTGCATTCCATGCTTTTTGTTAAATTTTCATTCGAATTAATTTACCTAAATTAAATACACAATAATGTCAAAACTTACAAAATATGTATGTTTAATATATTTAACATCGATTTTTCGTTTTAGTTCTACAATAATATTTTCCAAAAATGTATTAATTATGTTAAATAACTATAATCTAATTTTAACAAAAAAATACTATACGCCTGATCATTATTGAAAATTCTGTTTCACCTAACTAATGCATCGATAAATAAAAAAGCCTGTCTTTTAAAAAATAAATAAACATACAATGACAAAACCAATGGAAAGTTTTAGTTACAAAGGAATATAAATAAGGAAGACAATTCTTTGGAAGTGATCCAAAATGTTACTCATTCATTGCCAATTCGATCCACTGAACTTTGCGTGAAACATTCTGGATAGTCAGAATTTTGCATGTTACTTCACACAGCCTGTTACTGCCATGTACGGCCGTTAGTCGACCGACGACGTCACCGGGACGTCAACGAGAACAAGGTGACGGCGACGGCGCCGAAGTAGCGGTACATATATGTTTGTATAGTATGATCGCTTGTCCACTGCACGTCCGTCACCGAGCGCCGTTATCCTGTAGGGCTATTCTGTAAGCTAATCTCGGAAGCGAACTTCGCAGTGAGATTTGAATTTCGTAGTACGACTCACCGCAGATTCCGCTTGCTAATTGCGTAAACTAGCTTACAGAATAGCCTGGCTGGGCGCCAATATTTCGAGTCGAAGGTCGCTGTTTTATGTCTATGGAAACGCAACTACCACGCATGTCAGCTAGAACAAACTGAACCAACGAGATCGGTCACGGTGTACAAACGATCGCCGTCTGCACGTCATTTTGAACTCGGCCCGCATAAATCTCGTTATCGATGACGTCCCGGTGACGGTGGCGGTGGACAAATCCTGTAAGGCTGTAATTTCACTGGACACTGCCATTCAAACCGAAAAAATATTCGTAAGTACCTAAGTTAGTTATTATAAATTGCCGTTACGCGTCTGTAGTAATCGATAAATAAATGAGGACCCTTGCCTTTAGGACCCTTAGTACTGTAAAATGTCAATGTAGCAAGTCGGTACATAGCTTGACTAAATTGTATATGTCGAGTTTCTTATTACTTTGTGCCGAAAGGCTTGAATTACGTTTTTTTGTAGGTACTTAATAATGTATTTATAGCACAGTATGACCTAAATCCGCACTTTACGCACGCTTTTCCGTGACTTAAATAGTCGATTATTGCACGACGTTTAGCACCCTCGCTGCGCTCGGGTGATCTTCTGTTTGACGGAAAAGCATAGCAAGCGTAAAGTGCGGGTTTATGTCACACTGACAGCTATAAAATAATATACGATACTCGTGACTTAAGTTGTCTATTATTGCACGGCGTACTTCACGTAACTTCACGCCGTGCAATAATAGACTATTTAAGTCACACGTATCGTAATATACTATTCTAAGCATCCTGGAATGTTTCAAAACAACAAAATTACAACAACGAGAATGGTCGTATAAAATACTAAAAAAACCGACTTCAAGTGGGTGGGATGGTACTATTTCGGAATAAACCTCTTCCGAATAAAGAAATAAGTTTGCAAAGCCATGACTATATACATGACGGAATTATGCCCGAACATAAATTTAAAAAAAAAACATCGGAATTAAGAACCTCCTTTCTTGAAGTCGGTTAAAACTGTTATTGTTCCAAGTTCCAAATCCCTCTATCCTAAGCAAGCTCTTTTAATTTCTAGTCATATCACAGTTACGGTAAACAAATGCATAATGTTTTGCCACGCGAATTCGATGCATTACTGCACGCTAACGATCATGGTAATGGTACATAACATAACCTTACTTTTACACTTATTTCTAATGAAAATTCAAGAAATTTCTTCTTTGCTAGTAAAATAATAACTGGTTACAAACACGGCTTATCGGAAGAAACGCAAACGCAACTGGCTTGCTAGCTTTATATGGTCATATTACTCTTTTGCTGAAGCTATAAAGCTAGCTAATAAGACCTTATTTACGTTTCTGAACAAGCTAAAAATATCAAGAATTTGTGTTTATCTTGATTTCTCTGCTATTTACCCTACTGCGTAAGAAGGAGGGTTATGTTTTTCGAGTGTATGTATGTGTGTACATTTCTTTGGCACGCCCTAGAGCCTAAACGGCTTTTCGTATTTTTATGTGAGTGGTGTCAATAGATTCTTTCTTAGTCGTGAGAGTGACACTGGGTACATCAAAATTAAAAAAACTAAATTAAGGATTTTCAGCGCCAAAAAGTAATCTAAAACAAATTAAAAAATGTTTTCAAAATACATCGAGTGTGGTGTCAAAAGAAAGAATTTTTAATGTTTTATTGGAGTTTGGAATAGGAAAAGCTAACAAATCTTTTTTTCACGCAGTCGGGTTTTTGTACTTTTAAATAATTCACTTGTATCTTTAACTATACACACACACGGCATATACGGTTGGACATCAGCAATCCAAAATCCAATTTCTGTCAGAGTTCACGCCCATCGAATGATATGGACACAGACATTTGTTGTGATGTCATTACCCTACATATTGAAGTTGCGTAGAGCGCTAACAGAAATTGCACTTTGTCTAAGGGGGCACGACTGCCAACCAAGTGTGGGCAAACTGTTGTTTAACCAAAAAGTAATTAGTGTCTAAACAACTATTAAGCTTTGCATTTTTTGTACTATATAAAGTAATAGGCCAAGTACCTATCACAGATACCGGAGCATGCAAAATGCTGGATAGCCAGAAAGTTGCATGTCACTGCACTACGCCTGTTACCTCGAGACGTTAAGATGTTAAGGGCCAGTTACACCGGTTCATGATAAAGTGACTGATAGTTATCTGACAGAAGACGTCATACAACATTTGTCAAAAATCTGTCACATAAGTTCCTGATAGGTCTATCTGGAATCGGTGAAACTGGCCCTAAGTCTCATATGCCCTGTAATTTAACTTGTATACATACATCCATTAGAGGCAGCCTCGGGTGGAGCGGCTGCCTCGACTGGATCGCGTCGCCTCTCTTTGATCCGAAACTTGCCTCTACATTCTGCCTCGAAGTTAGCAGCCTCAGTCTGCCTCAAGTAGAGGCTGATCCAATGGATACACAGCTGTAGGTATAATACGTGCCACTATATATAAGACTTTTTTTTTTATTCAACTTTTATTTAGGGGCTTTTGGAAATATAAGACTTGGCAAACCACGAGGTTTATATTGATTTATAGGTGTATTATAGGTTATGAGAAGAAGTGAAGTCCACGTGACTAGAAAGGCAAATGACATGAAAGTGGACGGCTATAGAGGAAGAGGAAGACCGAAGAAAGTGTGGATGGACTGTATGTTAGAAGATATGGATGTAAAAGGAGTGGATGCGGAAATGACTGGGGATAGACCCAAATGGAAGAGAATGACATGTTGCACCGACCTACTTTAATGGGATAAGGGTAGGAAGATGATGATGAGGTCTCTTTAGCGGTGTGGGGTCTGAGACGGAAAATCGCGAGGCATCATCGGGGCCGCGGAAAGAGCCGATTCCATGACGCCCATTCCCTTCCCGCCTCAGACCTCATGCCGCTAAAGAGACCAATAAATCAAATATAAACCACGTGGTTCGAAGTCTCAACTTTGGTGGCACGTACTATACCAGTTAGCGACCATTCGAGTGACATGATTGGCTGTTGCCCCCGGCTGTGGTCCCTTAAATAAAAGATTAAGAAAGAAGTTTTCGATTCCTTGTAAGCCGTATTTGTTATCTTATACCTAAATTGTTAATAATAATATGAATCTATACCTCTTGCTAAAAACCCCCGCACTCAAAATATTGATATGAACGCATTCTACTTACATTCAGAACCACGCAATCTGTTATAGAAATGTCAAAGACTCACTGCCCGCGAGGCAATAAAATGTGGAAATAGAACGCCGCCCATTGCGCTCTCTGTCTTTTGGGGGCCTTATGGTGGCCATAGTTTGACGCACAACTGCCATGTCGATGTAAAATATTATGAAAGGTAGAACAAGCAGTTTTCGATAAGCGACGCACCACACGCGTCCGTACCTAGCGCACCGATGAATTATGGCACCGCGTGCAGCGAGCGTTTGACATTACTATAGAGGATATAAACTCAACCTTTTTGTCGATTAAATATAGGAAGATGTATAACGCCCAGTTTCAACTAAAGCGAAGAGAAGGAATTTCGTTGCGCTGAAAATCTTATTAGTTTATGACAAATATACCTTCTCTACGTTTTGGTGAATACCGGCCCTAACGCTCAGTTTCAGGTACGCGAATCAACGTCAGCATTGACTTATAATTTGTTCTAAAGTAAACGCAGATTTGTATGGAAATTACAATGTTGCTGATTAAGCACACTAGATGGCGCTTTTTTATACCATACAAATGTGCGTTTACTTAATGTGATCGAGTAAGTAAAATAATCTAAGGAAATATGCTATGGCAGCTAGTTACGATGACAGCAGTTGACATGACACATTAGCATGTACACAAATGGCTGCGGAAATGTCCCCCAATCACAGCAAGACCTAAATGTCATAATATCACCTCACCACATCATATCCACCAATCAGCACCGGCTGTGATGCGACATGCGGTAGATGGGCGAAAAAATTTGAAGCGATGTAATAAAAGTTTCACGTTAAAAAAACATGCATCACGCCTTTCGCCGCGTTACGTTCGCCTTGCCGGGCTTACATTGAGACTTGATTACTGTGCTAATTTGACAAGCCTGTGATGTCAGCTGCTTCGAGATTTGATTGGCATACCAGAAACCAAACGGAAGCATAACGCACTTATTTTAATTGCTTATGATGCAAAAATATGACGTATTTTTTGTCTAAGCCCCAGATTAACTACGCTAACATTTATCTTACATCAAGTCGTAAACAATAAATAATCTAAGATGAAGATCATTGTTATGTGAACTATTTGCAGTTAGTGTGTTTTTTCTTACCGCCAATAGATGTCATTCTTGAGAAATTATAGCATTAAAAAAATCAAAAAATTAAGTTTGATGGTTTACAAGAGATGTTGACAACTGTGTGGGTAGTTGCCTATTGTCATCTTATTTTTTTAGTATGGTTCTACGCGATTAGTGTATTTAGCCAGTGTCAAAGTATGTATGTATTATACGTTTTTAAGTTTTAGTAGAAACAAGTCGTAAAGTCATGTCACAGTCACATTCAAGTCAAGTTGAAGTCATAGTCAGTTTAGTCATAACCTCAGTAAAGATGTGGACTTTACTGAAGATTTTCTGTGAACTTTTGGTGAGAACGGAAAATGGCATGCTTTTCAACATTGTACTGTTTCCCTACACTCGTACACATTCACCGACACTTAATGGTTAATAATCCGTACATATTATTACACATAAACTTGCTAATTAACACAATTTTATGAAAACATACAGACGAACTGAGAACCTCCTTCTTTTTGGAAGTCGGTTAAAAAATACAATGTGAGCACATATTTTCACGTTCCCGCCAAAAAATACTACTTTATTCTGCACAATGACAGAAATTACGTGGTTTTCAGAAAATCCAGTTCTTACACATAGATGGCGTTAAACTGAACTGCTTGAGTCTCCAGGGAAGTGCAGTAAGTTGTCGCCGCTGCAGCTCGGAGTGGGGGATGAAGGGGGGTCGAGGGAGGCGCGGGAGGTGGAACTGAAGCTACTTGAGCTTAGCTCTTCCTGCTCCGCCTCGTAGCGATGTGTGATGCCTGTAAATAAATTTACACAAACATTTAGATCAATTCATCAAGCATTATTTATCAGCCAACTTCCTTCCACTGTTGGACATAGGTCTGGATCTTCAGCTATTCGTTTCCAACTGCTGCCAGCCAGCTTGCGTATATCATGGCTCCACTTTGCTAGCTGGGCGTCCTACGCTACGTATCATTGCGGTTATTCGTTTCCTACAGTGACAATCCGAATATGTTGTCGCCAAAACATCTAATGTGTTCCGGCAGCTATCCTTGAGAGCCAGTTCCCATTATAGGCCTAGCGTGCTTACCACCTTCCACCGCATCATCACTTACCCAACAAGTGAGATAGTGGTCAAACGCTAGCTTATAGATTAAAAAAATAAAAAATGTTTTATTCTATCATTTTGAAGAACAGGACAAGCAAGACGTGTACTTGATGCCTAATTGTGTACAATTGTCACCATCATTATTATCAGCTTGTGTCAGTCCACTGCTGGACACAGGCCTCTCCTAAAACACGCCACTGAGCTCGATCTTCAGCTCACCTTAGTATGTTCTTAGCAGATGATAACATAAAATATACTGTGGCAAACTTGCGTATTTCTGATAGGTAGCTGCAAGCACCTTTTACCCTAAAATGTTAAGTCGTGTGCCCGGGAGGTACTTACTTCCCCAGGCGGCAGTGGGGGCCATGGCCCCCCGGCACCCCCCACTTCGCGCTGACGAACCCCACAGGCGTTTTGGGCGGCGGCAACGTTTTCAGGGTTTAGTTTCAGTTGTCTTCTTATCCCATAAATGTTTTTCGCGTGACTTTCGTTTCAGCTTAATTATTAAACATTTCATGCTCACTTCTCTGGCATACTACTATTTTCAGTCATTTTTAACCGACTTCAAAAAAAGGAGGAGGTTTCTCAATTCGACCGTATATTTTTTTTTTATGTTTGTTCGGGGATAACTTCGTCATTTATGCACCGATTTTGATTATTCTTTTTTTGTTCGAAAGGAGATATCCCAAGTGTGGTACCATGGTAATTTTATCGAGGTCTGATAAGTATCTCCAGAGATATTGAGATAAACATCTCAAAATTGGTACTGAAAATGAACATTGAAGTCGGTTCTTTTTTTTTTAGTTTTTAAACGATATTATAAATATAGCGTAAAAATCTTTTTTATTTGGGATCATTACTTGAAAATTTATTATATTTACTTGTAACTTTAACAAATTGAATTAAGTTGAAAAGTTTATTTTAGGTTTAAAACTTTTATACCTAAATAAGAGGGCGGCAAAATTTGCCTCTGCCCCGGGCGGCACAATTCCACGCTACGCCACTGCCAGGCGGAAGATAGCAGAAATCCTACCACCACTACCTATCTCTTACCAAAATACTATCTTATGTACTTTGCTACCTACGTCTGTAACTATAAGTTTTCACTGCACAGAAAACATGTTGTAAAACAATTGCCCGCTCTGTTACTTATAGGCTGTTAGACAGAGATTCTAATTAAACTTTTGTCAGACATTGCCAGCAGAGGCATTAGTAAAATAATAGTTTGTTCATTCCCGTATCTTAAAACAAGTAGTTGCTCTTATAATGAGCATGCTCATAAATTGAACTTGGCACTGTACAATTTGACGTGTCGCTTCAGCGACTTTTTGTATTTTGAAACCAACAAATTTATTAGTAAAGTAATATTGACAAAGGATACTTTGTATCTCAATAAGACTAATAAGTCGACCATTGCTAAGTTATCATCATTCATCATTAACAGCCTGTACTCGTCCACTGCTGGACATAGGCCTCTCCTATGGCACGCCACTGAGCTCGATCTTCAGCTATTTGTTTCCAACCGCTGCCAGCCAGCTTGCGTATATCATCGCTCCATCTAGCTGGAGGGCGTCCTACGCTTCGTTTCCCGAGTCGTGGTCTCCACTCTAGAACACGTCTACCCCAACGGTTATCGGTTCTACGACAGATGTGACCAGTCCACTGCCACTTCAGCTTGCTAATCCTTTGAGCTATGTCGATAACCTTGGTTCTCTGTCGGATGACTTCATTTCGAATTCGATCTTTCAGAGATACTCCGAGCATAGCCCTTTCCATAGCTCGCTGAGCGACTTTTAATTGGTGGATCAGTCGCACCGTCAGTGTCCACGTCTCGGCTCCGTATGTCATTACAGGTAGGACGCACTCATTAAAGACTTTTGTCTTTAGGCTCTGTGGTATCGGCGATGAAAAGACTCGACGTAGTTTTCTATATGCTGCCCATCCCAGCTGTATTCTTCTGCGGACTTCCTTTTCGAAATTGTTTCTACCCAATTGCAAGGTTTGGCCAAGGTAGACATATTCTTGAACAGTCTCGAGAGGGACTCCATTTAAGGCAATCGGTTCCGGAATGACATGTTCGTTGAACATGATCTTGGTCTTATCCAAGTTCATCCGGAGACCGATGCGTGCAGAAGAATCAGCAAGGGTGGTCAGCATGTATTCCAAGTCCTGTACGGTTTCAGCCATGATAACGATATCGTCCGCAAATCTCAGGTGTGAGAGGTTTTCGCCGTTGATGTTTATGCCTCGTCCTTTCCAGTTCAGCGTCTTGAACATATCCTCTAGAGCGTTTGTGAACAATTTGGGGGAAATAACGTCCCCTTGTCTCACACCTCGATGTAAAGGGATATGTTCAGTCTGCTGATTTTGTACTTGGACGGACATAGTCGCGGCTTCATACAAACCTCTCAGCACTTGCACGTATCGCCAATCAATTTGGCACCGTTGCAGGGAATCCAGAACAGACCGGGTTTCAATAGAGTCAAAGGCTTTCTCATAGTCCACAAATGCTAGACACAGGGGCTGGTTATACTCTTCTGTCTTCTGTATAACCTGCCGCACAGTGTGTATGTGGTCTATGGTGCCGTATCCTCCTCGGAACCCAGCCTGTTCAGGGGGCTGGAACTCGTCGAGTTTACGCGCGAGACGATTTGTGATGACTCTCAAAAACAGCTTATAGACGTGACTCAAGAGTGAAATAGGTCGAAGTAAGTTATTAAGGCTAAGTTATTAGCATACAATATTTATGACCCTGTTTTACATATTGTAACAGATCACAAAGACGAGCCCCAACGTAGTGGTGTTACTATGCAGGGTAATTGTAGCGTAGTAGACTTAGTTAGTTTAAACTAATGTCTAAGACAATGGGGAGGCCTGACTCAATCAACATTTTTCATCAGAATATACAAGGTCTCTCCAGCAAAGCCTTAGAGTTAGAATTATTTCTCAATTATTATAAAGTTGACATAATGTGTATTACTGAACACTGGTTTGTGAAAGGTACTTTGTTACCAATATTAAAAAATTATACAATTGCCAGCACATTCATTAGACAAAAGGCAATTCGTGGTGGCTCACTAATATATGTAACTGAAAATTGTAACTTTAAAGAGCGTAAAGACATAGTAGATTTGTCTGTGGAACGATGTGTTGAATTATCTTGTATAGAGCTGGGGCAACATATAGTCATCTGTGTATACAGACCTCCATCGGCTGATTATAAAATGTTTGAAACAATTATGGAAGAAGTAATGAGCAAAGTCTTCAACACCTCTAAATCTTTAATAGTTTGTGGCGATTTCAATGTTAATTTAATTGAGCAGTCTCCGCTCAGCGACAAATTAAAAGATTTATTTCTAAGCTTCAATCTGAAGCATCTTTTTAATCAGCCAACAAGAATCACTAGCTCGTCAGCTACCTGCTTGGACAATGTCTTCTGCAACTGTGAACCCGAAAAAATTGCAATTTTTGATAAACTTGGCTCGGACCATCTGGGACAAAGTGTCACTTTTTCATGTAAATTATCCATCAAAGGCCAAGAACATTTTTACAGGCCCATTACCACCAAACGGGTTGAACAGTTTGTGGATATCATTGACAAGCAATTAATGAACCTAAGATTTTCTGAGGATCCTGATGACCTATGCAGTGCTTTATTTCAAATGTTAGATGCAGAGTTCAATGATATTTTTAAAATTAAAATGGTTAGAAAGGGTGCGAAGGTTCGTTTCGATGACTGGGCAACTCCTGGTATTTATAAAAGTAGAAACAATTTGTATAACTTGTACTCACAAAAAACCATTAATTTACATAATACTAAATTCATAAATCACTTAAAATTGTATTCAAAAACTTTTAAAGTTGTTTGTCAGACTGCAAAATCACTGCATCTAAGTAGAAAAATTAAGCATGCCGATGACAAAATAAAATCAACATGGAAAGTCATTAATACAGAAACTGGAAAAATTAAGCAGAGGGACGGTAAAATTATGTTAAAAGTTAATAATAAATTAATCATAGATAATAATGATGTCGCTAACACATTTGTTGAGTACTTCTCACAAGTACCTATTATTACTACTCAGCCTTTAAACTCTTCCCCTAAGGATGCTTTTGTTTTACTATCGAAGTGTGTGAATGTATGTGACTCTATGTTTGAGTTCAGACACATAACTTTAATATCAATTATCAAAACTTTTAAAATGCTCAATCAAAAGAAAACCGAGGATCTGTGGGGTATGTCAACCAAAGTACTTAGTTATATTATTAATGCAATTAGCCCTCACTTAGCGTTTATTTTTAACAGATGCGTCGATGAAGGTGTCTTTCCTGATGTAATGAAAAAAAGTAAATTAATTCCCCTATACAAATCAGTGAACAAAAAGGACCCTTCAAACTATAGACCAATCTCTATATTACCGGCGCTCAGTAAAGTTTTTGAAAAAGTTATATTAGACCAGCTTTTGGCACATTTTAATATTAATCATCTTTTAAATCACAAACAATATGGTTTCACTAAGGGGCGTTCTACTACTGATGCTGGAGTAGATCTTCTTAAACATATATTTGATGCCTGGGAGAAAGCACAAGATGCTATCGGCGTTTTCTGTGACTTATCTAAAGCGTTTGATTGCGTCTGTCACAAAACGCTAATTTGCAAATTAAAACACTACGGCGTTAACGGAAAAGCACTTGATCTGGTCTCATCCTACCTCAGTAATAGAATACAGATGGTTGAGGTCAATGGCGTCAGGTCATCTGGATCCCTCATAAAAATGGGAGTTCCGCAGGGATCGATCTTAGGGCCATTTTTATTTCTAGTTTATATTAATGACTTGCCGTCTTTCGTGCAAAACTTATGTGACATTGTTTTGTTCGCGGATGATACATCCTTAATATTCAAAATAGATAGGATTGCGCCTGGATTTGACGATGTTAACAAATCAATCGCACAGGTTTTGAATTGGTTTACAACCAATAACTTATTACTGAACGCCAAAAAAACTAAATGTATTAAATTCTCGCTGCCAAATGTAAGAAAGGGTGTCATTAATAGCAGGATATTAATAAACTATGTACCGATAGAATTTGCATCCGCTACATTCTTGGGCATCACCCTGGATTCAAAACTACAATGGGGTTCTCAAATATCGGCTCTGGCAGGTAGATTGAGCTCCGCTGCATACGCAGTACGTAAAATCAGAAACTTGACTGACGAATCCACTGCTAGATTGGTTTACTTTAGCTACTTCCATAGTATAATGTCCTATGGCATTTTATTGTGGGGGGAAAGCCGCCGAAATCCAATCTATATTTGTTTTACAAAAAAGAGCTATTCGATCTATATATACCATGAAGTCGCGAGACTCACTTCGTGAAAAATTTAAGGAGATTAAAATTCTCACAGTGGCATGTCAATATATATATGAAAATATTATGTACGTACGCAAAAATTTGAATGAGTATGATAAGAGGTCCGATGTACATAATTTCAATACAAGACACAAAAATAGATTAATTCTACCTCAATTCAGGTTGTGGAAAGTTAGTGTTTCTTTTCTGGGGAACTGTATACGATTTTATAATAAACTTCCTAAAGATATTGATCAACTGTCTATAAGCAGATTTAAAACCTTTGTAAAATCCAATTTAATGAAGAAATCGTACTATACAATAAATGACTATATGAATGACAAAAATGCTTGGCCTGAATGCCCCAAGCTCCAAGATATAATATAAATTGTATGATAATAGAATTACTTATTGTACATTAAACATTTATTTAATATGAATTAAAAAAAATGAATTAAAATAAGTGACAAGCCCCATAGAGTTTCTTGGTGTTTCTTCTCTGATGGGAGTACTTCCGAAACACCAGTAGATTCAACAGTCAATCAGTTTTCATCTTTTGTTTGCAGATCTAGGGTTGCCTGTTACGACGGTATTATGCGGCTGATAGTCGGACAATCAGTTCCATTCGGAACATGATTTGTACTGCAATTAGTCTGCGTTTTATTTATCTATTATGTTTCATTATTTCACAATTTTTTGGATAAAAATTGTCTGAAGTACTGAAACATGCACTGGGTTGCGGGTGCACGTAATGGTACGGTTGGCAACCCTACATTAATAAGGGGAATTAAACATGTGTTTTAAGTGTGACGTTCGACGTCTAGATGAAAGCTGAATGGCTCAATACCTTTGTTTTTTTTTTTTGTAAATTCAAAGCGTTATGTTTCTGTTATATCTATATTTTTTGTTGAATATGATCTATTTAATGTTATTTGACGTGTGTAAGTGCTAATTTTTAATTTGCCCATATACTGAATAAATGCTTTGACTTTGACTTTGACTTTGAGACGGAGATTGTTTTGCAACATGGTTGCTGCTCTGCAGTGAAAACGATCAGTACCTAACTCATAGGTACCTGTTATCAAAATCTAACTTACTTTTAACTGGTAGTTGCTATCGACCATCCAGTTAAATTATCACTGACAGTAACTACAATTTTAATAACAAGATCAACAAATGTTTTATAACCGACTTCACAAAAAAGAGGAGGTTCTCAATCCGACAGTTTTTAAAAAATGTTTGTTACCTGAGAACTCCGTCAAACCTTGACCAATTTGAAAAAATATTTTTTTGTTTGAGAGTTTATGCTTCCTATTTGGTCCCATAGAGTAGGATGTGACTAGGTGGAGCGACGACATTCGCAAAGCGGTGGGCAGTGACTGGAAACAAAGAGCCGAAGACCGGGCTCAGTGGCGTGTCTTGAGGGAGGCCTACGTCCAGCAGTGGACTCTTACCGGCTGATAATGATGATGATGATGATTTGGTCCCATTCACATTTTATCGAGCTATGACAATTATCTCCGGAGATATGGAGATAAAAAATATAAGCAAATTTGTATACTTAGGTGACACGATTATAACTAGCCAGTACTTTGACTATCACGGCATGTGAAGTCGGTTTTTTCGTTTTTTTACGATCATACATTATTAAAGATAAACTATCTTTCTGCAGAAAAACAGCGTTTAAAAGCCGTAACAAGAAGAAGAAATCATAGCTGACCCTGATTTCTTGTTTATTGAAACGGAGCTACGACTGGTCGGTTAAGTAGTAATCAAAAGTTAGTAAGTTAAACGAAAATACGACCACGTCTCCCATTTTCGTAAAAAGCTCAAGTGGTTGCCAATTTGCCTTCGTCGGAACACTCACATTCTTACTTTTCTTTACAATGTCCTCTTCAAACCTTCTACTCCTCTTTACTTGAAGGAACGTTTTCTCCCTCTTTATTGCTCTGATAATCACTATTTAATATTATGTTTCTTTGAAGTGTTTCACACTTTATATTTTTGTAAATTGTTAAACACAATTCAAAATTTAATCGTACCGACGGGACTTGAACCCTCAACCTCCGGAATAACATGTTCCGGTGCTTTTGCCAATTAAGCCACGGTGCGAAGTATCGTTACGACGAAATTAGTGGATTGCATTTGTTAACCCAATTATGCATTGGTGGCGCCATCTATGACTACTTAATACGTAAGTTAATCATTCGGAAGAAATCATTACAGTTTTCAAATCCGACGAGAGATGTTGCACTGCGTAAATCAAATATTATGTTTATTTGAAGTGTTTCACACTTTTTTGGATTGTGTTTAACAATTTACTATTTAATATCTTCTGAAAATCTACTACTTAGTTTTCCCCAGCACAAAACAAGCTTTTACGATAAGTCGTTATCCGTAGAAGGTGTGCATCTGTGGAATAGTCTCACAGCTAAAATTAGGCAGGCTCAGTCTATCGCTTCATTCAAGACAATGGTTAAAAACTATTATCTTAATGACTCTGCCAACTGCTGAATGCATAAAGCCTTCATTGAGTTTGAAAATTGTAATATAATATTTACTAGTAGGTATATTTATTTATTTATTTGTATATATATATATATATATATATTTACTATATAATATAAACTAATATAGGTATTTATATGTATGTATATAGATATATACATTATTTATTGTATTTTTTTTTTTATAAGAACTGGGTAGCACTTGATCACTATCTCACCTGATGTTAAGTGATGATGCGATCGATGATGGAGCGTGCTTACCCAGAAGATACCTATTCACTCGCGATTTGAAGACCCCCATATTGTACTTAACCGGAAACACAGACTCAGGCAGAGTATTCCATTCTTTGTCATTGTATCTTATTTATGTAGGTGTATAAGCCTTATTCTTAGGTGTATGTTTATTTTGATTTATTATGGTTTTTATTGGTAAATTTTGTAGTTTATAATATGGTTTCATTTTTCTTAATAATTATTATTTTATTTATCGCCCCTATAATGTTACACCACCGACCATGCTCAACACGCATCTCCCTTTCTCCACCCAAGGTTGACTGGAAGAGATCGCTTTTAGCGATAAGTCCGCCCATTGTACTGTAGTTTTAAGTGTTTATTCAGTTAGTTTTAATTGGTGTACAATAAAGAATTTTGTATTGTATTGTATAACGTAGTTTACGTAGTATATGTATACCTTGTTACCACACAAAGAAAATATATATTAAAATTAAAAAACTAGCTAACGCCCCGCGGCTTTGCCCGCATTTAATCCTGGTTATAAACCTTCTACTTGAATCACTCTATCTATTGCCGAAAACTGCATAAAAATCCTTTGCGTAGTTTAAATGATCTAAACGTACAGACACAGAGGAAGCGACTTCGTTTTATGATATGTAAAGATTCTATAAACATCCTGTACTTAATTTTATTCAAACGTGTAAGCAAACGTTTGACCACTTTCTCAGCACGCTTGTCTAGAAGATACCTGACCACTCGCGAGTTAAAGACTCCCGAATTAATTAATTACAAGGTGTCCAATGAAATTACAAGGCATGTGAGACTCGACAGTTTTATGTCTCAAGGTGACAGGCGTAGTGCAGTGACATGCAACATTCTGGCAGTTCAGAATTTTGTATACCACTGTATCTGTAATAGGTAGGCGTTATCGCTTACCATCAGGCGAGCGTCGTGCTTATCCTGTTACCTTATATCATAACAAAAAAAAATTACATAAAATTACTTATTTTTAAATAGTACAAGACAATGACTTTTGTTTCGCTTCATTGTTCTGCAGTTGCTTTGTGACTCAGTGATACTGATTCACAGGCTTATCTATATTCTTCAAAGAGGTCAGTTATGTGACCTATTCGGTAGCTAATCGCTATATATTGAGATAGGTAATAACTAGAGTCTAGTCTAGACTCACCTTATTAGTGTAAATAAATTCATCAATACTTTGCGTATCAAACATGTATTTAACTCGTTCGCTGCTGAAAACACACCGTGCGGTTTTTCGATTTTTTGTATCGGAAGTAAAATTAAAAAAAATATATAATACATGTTTCTTTAAATTATTTTTTTCACAAGGGATGACCTTCTGTTGTTGGATTTTAGTTTTTATTTGATGCCACACCTACGAAAAAAAAAAATAATAATAATTTAAAAAATGAAAAAATATGCGAAAAATTGCCGCAGTCAAAGTGTTAAGTTATTGCCTAATTAATTTTAGTTGCCATAGATAGACTAAATGGCCTGTTAAAAGTTATGACAATTCTTAGATGATTTTTCTTCACACATACCTATTTGTTTATATGTAAAAACGTAGTTAATAATAATAACAAATCACTTTTGTCAATATTATTGTATAAGGATATTATAGTCTTCATTATGGTTGGTTGGTTTCGTTAGTAATGGATATATTTATTGTATAGAAAAAGAACAACACAACACAATATATTTTGAGATTTCGTGAATAGGTCCTAAAAATCCAATAACTGGTTTAAATACAGAATGTTTTTTTTTTACATTTCTTATTGTTTTTTTTATTTTTTAGTAGCGTCTTAAAATTTTTAAAAACAAAAATTCTTACCACAGCTATTTTTTAAGAACAGTTTTGTGTAAATTTAGTAGCGGCTTAAAATGTTTAAAAACAAAAATTCTTACCACAGCAAATTTTTAAGAGCAGTTTTGCGCAAAACTCCAAAGAGCAAAGATAGGCGATCTCTCACTCCCATAAATGAAATTCAAAGAATATTATTATCATTTTTGCATCATAAAATTGTTCATAAAATTAGTCTGTTAGTAGGATTTTGTCGGACTTTTTTTACTTGACTGCCTTAGGAGATGGTTCACTTAGTCTCTGCCCCTTGATCTAGTGTAATATCAATGACTGAAATGAAACTACAATATGTTTTGTATGGGTAATAGAAAAAAGGCAAAATTTGGTTTTTGAATTTCATTTTATTATGATACTTGATTTTTAAACACTCCTTAATATTATCAACAAACCGTAGGTACTGTGAGAAGCAGCCGAATATACACATAAATAATACTAAAATATAAAATAATTTAGTTGCGTGCAAACAATACATATATGTTACATATTTACATTATGAGACGAAACACTCGAAAAATAAATGTATAAAAGTCAAAAACAAACGTAGGAAGTTTAAATTCAAAACAGCTATTTTGTAAATCATAAAACTATGTATAAATTGTAAAATCTTGAGTTACATATAATTACGATAGTTTAAAAACTAAAACAACTGACTTCCATGCCCCGCAAGTCAATTTCAGTAGCAAGTTTGAGACGTTTATCGTCATATCTCTGAAGATATTTATCAGATCTCGATGAAATTACAATGGGACCAACATGGAAATGTACCCTACCGATTAAAAAAAGAATCATTCGTATCGGTTAACAATTAACGGAGTAATCGCGTAACATACATACAAAAAAAAAAACTGACGAATTGAGAACCTGGTTCTTTTTGGCAGGCGGTTGAAAGTTACACTTGCAGCATGCAAAAGGGATTTTATATGCTTTTCATACATTTTAGTTTCTGAAAGCATATATGTTTTGTCTCATAATGTATTCATTATTATGCATTTAATGGCTATAAAATAGCTATAAAATATATTACATTAAAATCATTTCTACTACACTATTATCATTGTAAATTACATAAGTGTAATAAGCCTGATTAAAACATTTACCAAATTCTAAAAAAAAGTCAAAAATATTGTACTAATTTGGTGTATGCTACGATAAAAATAAACATAAGATAATCACAGCGCCTTCAAATCTTCGACAAACAAAGCAGTTTGTATCACAAAAGTTCCGAAAAGTTCTAAAGAAAACAATTTGTATCAAAAAAAGTTCCGAAAGTACTAAAATCTAATCTTTATTTAGTTTTTGAATGGGAAATTAGTAACTAAAATTTAAAACGAAAGAGTTAAGCATAAACCGACAAAACCTAATGTGATTTAAAGTCTACCCTGTTAATGCATTGTTTAATCGTGTACCTATGTCAATCAAGAGCGAATTCGTTTAAAAATGTTATATTTTTTTCACCCACTAATATGTCAGTTGATTAGTAATTTGTCTTATAAGTACACGTACCTTGAATGGGACCAACGTAATATATTACGTAACTTATTTTTTTATAATCGTAATTTTTTTGATACATTGATCATTTTTTTATTTTAAAGTTATTGTGTTACGTTAAAAGTGACAAAATTATATATCTTTTAATTTTTTTAACTTTATCAAATAAATTAGCATAATTTCATTAAGTTTAAAGTTCATTAGCCGATATTTACTCAATTGTACTAAATAATATCATAACAAACCGCCTTAAAAAACGGTTAACAGATCATAGTCAGCTTAAAATAAACAATTTTACTACTTAAATATACTTGTAAAGTTAAGGCCGTAGCGTAAAAAAAGATTAAATTATTACGCACCGCTTACGTATCGCCATACGCCATCAAATAATTTCAAATCAATCAATGTACATAAAAATAATAAATATTTGTCATGAGTCAACATAGTAAAGCTAAATAAATTAGGTATTTTTTGACAATAATACTCGGTCATTAAGTTATATTTATAAAAATAATATTTGTACAGACAGCCGCGTATGCGATGAGGTATTTAATACCAGGTGACTTTGTCAATACAGTGGAAATCAGGTCCCTATAGAATGAACATTAAACTCTCCTTTCCAGTTCCCATTATAGGCCTAGCGTGCTTACCACCTTCCACCGCATCATCACTTACCCAACAAGTGAGATAGTGGTCAAACGCTAGCTTATAGATTAAAAAAATAAAAAATGTTTTATTCTATCATTTTGAAGAACAGGACAAGCAAGACGTGTACTTGATGCCTAATTGTGTACAATTGTCACCATCATTATTATCAGCTTGTGTCAGTCCACTGCTGGACACAGGCCTCTCCTAAAACACGCCACTGAGCTCGATCTTCAGCTCACCTTAGTATGTTCTTAGCAGATGATAACATAAAATATACTGTGGCAAACTTGCGTATTTCTGATAGGTAGCTGCAAGCACCTTTTACCCTAAAATGTTAAGTCGTGTGCCCGGGAGGTACTTACTTCCCCAGGCGGCAGTGGGGGCCATGGCCCCCCGGCACCCCCCACTTCGCGCTGACGAACCCCACAGGCGTTTTGGGCGGCGGCAACGTTTTCAGGGTTTAGTTTCAGTTGTCTTCTTATCCCATAAATGTTTTTCGCGTGACTTTCGTTTCAGCTTAATTATTAAACATTTCATGCTCACTTCTCTGGCATACTACTATTTTCAGTCATTTTTAACCGACTTCAAAAAAAGGAGGAGGTTTCTCAATTCGACCGTATATTTTTTTTTTATGTTTGTTCGGGGATAACTTCGTCATTTATGCACCGATTTTGATTATTCTTTTTTTGTTCGAAAGGAGATATCCCAAGTGTGGTACCATGGTAATTTTATCGAGGTCTGATAAGTATCTCCAGAGATATTGAGATAAACATCTCAAAATTGGTACTGAAAATGAACATTGAAGTCGGTTCTTTTTTTTTTAGTTTTTAAACGATATTATAAATATAGCGTAAAAATCTTTTTTATTTGGGATCATTACTTGAAAATTTATTATATTTACTTGTAACTTTAACAAATTGAATTAAGTTGAAAAGTTTATTTTAGGTTTAAAACTTTTATACCTAAATAAGAGGGCGGCAAAATTTGCCTCTGCCCCGGGCGGCACAATTCCACGCTACGCCACTGCCAGGCGGAAGATAGCAGAAATCCTACCACCACTACCTATCTCTTACCAAAATACTATCTTATGTACTTTGCTACCTACGTCTGTAACTATAAGTTTTCACTGCACAGAAAACATGTTGTAAAACAATTGCCCGCTCTGTTACTTATAGGCTGTTAGACAGAGATTCTAATTAAACTTTTGTCAGACATTGCCAGCAGAGGCATTAGTAAAATAATAGTTTGTTCATTCCCGTATCTTAAAACAAGTAGTTGCTCTTATAATGAGCATGCTCATAAATTGAACTTGGCACTGTACAATTTGACGTGTCGCTTCAGCGACTTTTTGTATTTTGAAACCAACAAATTTATTAGTAAAGTAATATTGACAAAGGATACTTTGTATCTCAATAAGACTAATAAGTCGACCATTGCTAAGTTATCATCATTCATCATTAACAGCCTGTACTCGTCCACTGCTGGACATAGGCCTCTCCTATGGCACGCCACTGAGCTCGATCTTCAGCTATTTGTTTCCAACCGCTGCCAGCCAGCTTGCGTATATCATCGCTCCATCTAGCTGGAGGGCGTCCTACGCTTCGTTTCCCGAGTCGTGGTCTCCACTCTAGAACACGTCTACCCCAACGGTTATCGGTTCTACGACAGATGTGACCAGTCCACTGCCACTTCAGCTTGCTAATCCTTTGAGCTATGTCGATAACCTTGGTTCTCTGTCGGATGACTTCATTTCGAATTCGATCTTTCAGAGATACTCCGAGCATAGCCCTTTCCATAGCTCGCTGAGCGACTTTTAATTGGTGGATCAGTCGCACCGTCAGTGTCCACGTCTCGGCTCCGTATGTCATTACAGGTAGGACGCACTCATTAAAGACTTTTGTCTTTAGGCTCTGTGGTATCGGCGATGAAAAGACTCGACGTAGTTTTCTATATGCTGCCCATCCCAGCTGTATTCTTCTGCGGACTTCCTTTTCGAAATTGTTTCTACCCAATTGCAAGGTTTGGCCAAGGTAGACATATTCTTGAACAGTCTCGAGAGGGACTCCATTTAAGGCAATCGGTTCCGGAATGACATGTTCGTTGAACATGATCTTGGTCTTATCCAAGTTCATCCGGAGACCGATGCGTGCAGAAGAATCAGCAAGGGTGGTCAGCATGTATTCCAAGTCCTGTACGGTTTCAGCCATGATAACGATATCGTCCGCAAATCTCAGGTGTGAGAGGTTTTCGCCGTTGATGTTTATGCCTCGTCCTTTCCAGTTCAGCGTCTTGAACATATCCTCTAGAGCGTTTGTGAACAATTTGGGGGAAATAACGTCCCCTTGTCTCACACCTCGATGTAAAGGGATATGTTCAGTCTGCTGATTTTGTACTTGGACGGACATAGTCGCGGCTTCATACAAACCTCTCAGCACTTGCACGTATCGCCAATCAATTTGGCACCGTTGCAGGGAATCCAGAACAGACCGGGTTTCAATAGAGTCAAAGGCTTTCTCATAGTCCACAAATGCTAGACACAGGGGCTGGTTATACTCTTCTGTCTTCTGTATAACCTGCCGCACAGTGTGTATGTGGTCTATGGTGCCGTATCCTCCTCGGAACCCAGCCTGTTCAGGGGGCTGGAACTCGTCGAGTTTACGCGCGAGACGATTTGTGATGACTCTCAAAAACAGCTTATAGACGTGACTCAAGAGTGAAATAGGTCGAAGTAAGTTATTAAGGCTAAGTTATTAGCATACAATATTTATGACCCTGTTTTACATATTGTAACAGATCACAAAGACGAGCCCCAACGTAGTGGTGTTACTATGCAGGGTAATTGTAGCGTAGTAGACTTAGTTAGTTTAAACTAATGTCTAAGACAATGGGGAGGCCTGACTCAATCAACATTTTTCATCAGAATATACAAGGTCTCTCCAGCAAAGCCTTAGAGTTAGAATTATTTCTCAATTATTATAAAGTTGACATAATGTGTATTACTGAACACTGGTTTGTGAAAGGTACTTTGTTACCAATATTAAAAAATTATACAATTGCCAGCACATTCATTAGACAAAAGGCAATTCGTGGTGGCTCACTAATATATGTAACTGAAAATTGTAACTTTAAAGAGCGTAAAGACATAGTAGATTTGTCTGTGGAACGATGTGTTGAATTATCTTGTATAGAGCTGGGGCAACATATAGTCATCTGTGTATACAGACCTCCATCGGCTGATTATAAAATGTTTGAAACAATTATGGAAGAAGTAATGAGCAAAGTCTTCAACACCTCTAAATCTTTAATAGTTTGTGGCGATTTCAATGTTAATTTAATTGAGCAGTCTCCGCTCAGCGACAAATTAAAAGATTTATTTCTAAGCTTCAATCTGAAGCATCTTTTTAATCAGCCAACAAGAATCACTAGCTCGTCAGCTACCTGCTTGGACAATGTCTTCTGCAACTGTGAACCCGAAAAAATTGCAATTTTTGATAAACTTGGCTCGGACCATCTGGGACAAAGTGTCACTTTTTCATGTAAATTATCCATCAAAGGCCAAGAACATTTTTACAGGCCCATTACCACCAAACGGGTTGAACAGTTTGTGGATATCATTGACAAGCAATTAATGAACCTAAGATTTTCTGAGGATCCTGATGACCTATGCAGTGCTTTATTTCAAATGTTAGATGCAGAGTTCAATGATATTTTTAAAATTAAAATGGTTAGAAAGGGTGCGAAGGTTCGTTTCGATGACTGGGCAACTCCTGGTATTTATAAAAGTAGAAACAATTTGTATAACTTGTACTCACAAAAAACCATTAATTTACATAATACTAAATTCATAAATCACTTAAAATTGTATTCAAAAACTTTTAAAGTTGTTTGTCAGACTGCAAAATCACTGCATCTAAGTAGAAAAATTAAGCATGCCGATGACAAAATAAAATCAACATGGAAAGTCATTAATACAGAAACTGGAAAAATTAAGCAGAGGGACGGTAAAATTATGTTAAAAGTTAATAATAAATTAATCATAGATAATAATGATGTCGCTAACACATTTGTTGAGTACTTCTCACAAGTACCTATTATTACTACTCAGCCTTTAAACTCTTCCCCTAAGGATGCTTTTGTTTTACTATCGAAGTGTGTGAATGTATGTGACTCTATGTTTGAGTTCAGACACATAACTTTAATATCAATTATCAAAACTTTTAAAATGCTCAATCAAAAGAAAACCGAGGATCTGTGGGGTATGTCAACCAAAGTACTTAGTTATATTATTAATGCAATTAGCCCTCACTTAGCGTTTATTTTTAACAGATGCGTCGATGAAGGTGTCTTTCCTGATGTAATGAAAAAAAGTAAATTAATTCCCCTATACAAATCAGTGAACAAAAAGGACCCTTCAAACTATAGACCAATCTCTATATTACCGGCGCTCAGTAAAGTTTTTGAAAAAGTTATATTAGACCAGCTTTTGGCACATTTTAATATTAATCATCTTTTAAATCACAAACAATATGGTTTCACTAAGGGGCGTTCTACTACTGATGCTGGAGTAGATCTTCTTAAACATATATTTGATGCCTGGGAGAAAGCACAAGATGCTATCGGCGTTTTCTGTGACTTATCTAAAGCGTTTGATTGCGTCTGTCACAAAACGCTAATTTGCAAATTAAAACACTACGGCGTTAACGGAAAAGCACTTGATCTGGTCTCATCCTACCTCAGTAATAGAATACAGATGGTTGAGGTCAATGGCGTCAGGTCATCTGGATCCCTCATAAAAATGGGAGTTCCGCAGGGATCGATCTTAGGGCCATTTTTATTTCTAGTTTATATTAATGACTTGCCGTCTTTCGTGCAAAACTTATGTGACATTGTTTTGTTCGCGGATGATACATCCTTAATATTCAAAATAGATAGGATTGCGCCTGGATTTGACGATGTTAACAAATCAATCGCACAGGTTTTGAATTGGTTTACAACCAATAACTTATTACTGAACGCCAAAAAAACTAAATGTATTAAATTCTCGCTGCCAAATGTAAGAAAGGGTGTCATTAATAGCAGGATATTAATAAACTATGTACCGATAGAATTTGCATCCGCTACATTCTTGGGCATCACCCTGGATTCAAAACTACAATGGGGTTCTCAAATATCGGCTCTGGCAGGTAGATTGAGCTCCGCTGCATACGCAGTACGTAAAATCAGAAACTTGACTGACGAATCCACTGCTAGATTGGTTTACTTTAGCTACTTCCATAGTATAATGTCCTATGGCATTTTATTGTGGGGGGAAAGCCGCCGAAATCCAATCTATATTTGTTTTACAAAAAAGAGCTATTCGATCTATATATACCATGAAGTCGCGAGACTCACTTCGTGAAAAATTTAAGGAGATTAAAATTCTCACAGTGGCATGTCAATATATATATGAAAATATTATGTACGTACGCAAAAATTTGAATGAGTATGATAAGAGGTCCGATGTACATAATTTCAATACAAGACACAAAAATAGATTAATTCTACCTCAATTCAGGTTGTGGAAAGTTAGTGTTTCTTTTCTGGGGAACTGTATACGATTTTATAATAAACTTCCTAAAGATATTGATCAACTGTCTATAAGCAGATTTAAAACCTTTGTAAAATCCAATTTAATGAAGAAATCGTACTATACAATAAATGACTATATGAATGACAAAAATGCTTGGCCTGAATGCCCCAAGCTCCAAGATATAATATAAATTGTATGATAATAGAATTACTTATTGTACATTAAACATTTATTTAATATGAATTAAAAAAAATGAATTAAAATAAGTGACAAGCCCCATAGAGTTTCTTGGTGTTTCTTCTCTGATGGGAGTACTTCCGAAACACCAGTAGATTCAACAGTCAATCAGTTTTCATCTTTTGTTTGCAGATCTAGGGTTGCCTGTTACGACGGTATTATGCGGCTGATAGTCGGACAATCAGTTCCATTCGGAACATGATTTGTACTGCAATTAGTCTGCGTTTTATTTATCTATTATGTTTCATTATTTCACAATTTTTTGGATAAAAATTGTCTGAAGTACTGAAACATGCACTGGGTTGCGGGTGCACGTAATGGTACGGTTGGCAACCCTACATTAATAAGGGGAATTAAACATGTGTTTTAAGTGTGACGTTCGACGTCTAGATGAAAGCTGAATGGCTCAATACCTTTGTTTTTTTTTTTTGTAAATTCAAAGCGTTATGTTTCTGTTATATCTATATTTTTTGTTGAATATGATCTATTTAATGTTATTTGACGTGTGTAAGTGCTAATTTTTAATTTGCCCATATACTGAATAAATGCTTTGACTTTGACTTTGACTTTGAGACGGAGATTGTTTTGCAACATGGTTGCTGCTCTGCAGTGAAAACGATCAGTACCTAACTCATAGGTACCTGTTATCAAAATCTAACTTACTTTTAACTGGTAGTTGCTATCGACCATCCAGTTAAATTATCACTGACAGTAACTACAATTTTAATAACAAGATCAACAAATGTTTTATAACCGACTTCACAAAAAAGAGGAGGTTCTCAATCCGACAGTTTTTAAAAAATGTTTGTTACCTGAGAACTCCGTCAAACCTTGACCAATTTGAAAAAATATTTTTTTGTTTGAGAGTTTATGCTTCCTATTTGGTCCCATAGAGTAGGATGTGACTAGGTGGAGCGACGACATTCGCAAAGCGGTGGGCAGTGACTGGAAACAAAGAGCCGAAGACCGGGCTCAGTGGCGTGTCTTGAGGGAGGCCTACGTCCAGCAGTGGACTCTTACCGGCTGATAATGATGATGATGATGATTTGGTCCCATTCACATTTTATCGAGCTATGACAATTATCTCCGGAGATATGGAGATAAAAAATATAAGCAAATTTGTATACTTAGGTGACACGATTATAACTAGCCAGTACTTTGACTATCACGGCATGTGAAGTCGGTTTTTTCGTTTTTTTACGATCATACATTATTAAAGATAAACTATCTTTCTGCAGAAAAACAGCGTTTAAAAGCCGTAACAAGAAGAAGAAATCATAGCTGACCCTGATTTCTTGTTTATTGAAACGGAGCTACGACTGGTCGGTTAAGTAGTAATCAAAAGTTAGTAAGTTAAACGAAAATACGACCACGTCTCCCATTTTCGTAAAAAGCTCAAGTGGTTGCCAATTTGCCTTCGTCGGAACACTCACATTCTTACTTTTCTTTACAATGTCCTCTTCAAACCTTCTACTCCTCTTTACTTGAAGGAACGTTTTCTCCCTCTTTATTGCTCTGATAATCACTATTTAATATTATGTTTCTTTGAAGTGTTTCACACTTTATATTTTTGTAAATTGTTAAACACAATTCAAAATTTAATCGTACCGACGGGACTTGAACCCTCAACCTCCGGAATAACATGTTCCGGTGCTTTTGCCAATTAAGCCACGGTGCGAAGTATCGTTACGACGAAATTAGTGGATTGCATTTGTTAACCCAATTATGCATTGGTGGCGCCATCTATGACTACTTAATACGTAAGTTAATCATTCGGAAGAAATCATTACAGTTTTCAAATCCGACGAGAGATGTTGCACTGCGTAAATCAAATATTATGTTTATTTGAAGTGTTTCACACTTTTTTGGATTGTGTTTAACAATTTACTATTTAATATCTTCTGAAAATCTACTACTTAGTTTTCCCCAGCACAAAACAAGCTTTTACGATAAGTCGTTATCCGTAGAAGGTGTGCATCTGTGGAATAGTCTCACAGCTAAAATTAGGCAGGCTCAGTCTATCGCTTCATTCAAGACAATGGTTAAAAACTATTATCTTAATGACTCTGCCAACTGCTGAATGCATAAAGCCTTCATTGAGTTTGAAAATTGTAATATAATATTTACTAGTAGGTATATTTATTTATTTATTTGTATATATATATATATATATATATTTACTATATAATATAAACTAATATAGGTATTTATATGTATGTATATAGATATATACATTATTTATTGTATTTTTTTTTTTATAAGAACTGGGTAGCACTTGATCACTATCTCACCTGATGTTAAGTGATGATGCGATCGATGATGGAGCGTGCTTACCCAGAAGATACCTATTCACTCGCGATTTGAAGACCCCCATATTGTACTTAACCGGAAACACAGACTCAGGCAGAGTATTCCATTCTTTGTCATTGTATCTTATTTATGTAGGTGTATAAGCCTTATTCTTAGGTGTATGTTTATTTTGATTTATTATGGTTTTTATTGGTAAATTTTGTAGTTTATAATATGGTTTCATTTTTCTTAATAATTATTATTTTATTTATCGCCCCTATAATGTTACACCACCGACCATGCTCAACACGCATCTCCCTTTCTCCACCCAAGGTTGACTGGAAGAGATCGCTTTTAGCGATAAGTCCGCCCATTGTACTGTAGTTTTAAGTGTTTATTCAGTTAGTTTTAATTGGTGTACAATAAAGAATTTTGTATTGTATTGTATAACGTAGTTTACGTAGTATATGTATACCTTGTTACCACACAAAGAAAATATATATTAAAACTAGCTGTTACCCGCGGCTTCGCCCGCGTTATTTGTGTCTTTTAGACCATTGAGGTCTAGATCAATGATCTCTTAGGCCAAATCACCATAGGCCCTCAAAGTCGAACTCAATATCTTCTATTGTTAAAGTCATTAATCATTTTGGTTAGGTAAGTATACGAAATTGTGCTGTTTAAATGTTTGACTCAATACAACAGTTCTTAAAACATTTTTTACAAAGAAAATAAGGTGAATAGCTGCGCGAGCGTAGCGAGCGATATTATTGGGCGAGTGAAATATTTTATGGCGTTTTATAACCCTGACAGTTTAATGACCTAATCATCAATATAGATGACTCTTAGGTCAAACTCGATATCGTCTATTGTTGAAGTCATTAATCATTACTTGGTACTTGGTAAACCTAACGAAGGTTTAGCAGCGAGCGCGAAAATTTTTACGTCATTATATGACCCTGGTAGTTTTTATAACCTACTAAATCAACACCGATGACCCTAGGGTTAAACTTGATATCCACTTATTTTAAGGTAAAAATTCATTATGATTATTGAAGGTAGTACTGTTTCAATTTATAAACTCGTTTTGATACATGTGGCTATTGAAATACAAAAAATGCTGAATTATAACCTACAAAGTAGACAAAACAAAGGTTTGCGCGAGCGCAGCGAGAGCTATCAATGCGCGAGCGAAGGGAACGCGAAAATTTTTACGTCATTTTATGACCCTGACAGTTTTTATGACCTACGAAGTTAACACCGATGACCCTAAGGTTAAACTTGACATCCACTTATTTTAAGGTGAAAATCATTTTGATTATTGAAGGTTGTACTGTTTTAATTTATAAACTCGTTTTGATGCATGTGGCTATTAAAATACAAAAAATGCTGAAAAATTACTTACAAAGTAGATAAAACAAAGGTTTGCGCGAGCGCAGCGGTCGTTATCAATGCGCGAGCGAAGCGAGCGCGAAAATTTTTTACGTCTTTTTATGACCCTTACAGTTTTTATGATCTTCTAAGTCAACACCGATGACCCTAAGGTTAAACTTGATATCCACTTATTTTAAGGTAAAAAATCATTATGATTATTGAAGTCTGTACCGTTTCAATTAATAAACTCCTTTTGATGCATGTGGCTATTAAAATACAAAAAATGCTGAAATATTACCTACAAAGTAAATAAAATAAAGGTTTGCGCTAGCGCAGCGAGAGCTATGAATGCGCGAGCGAAGCGAGCGCGAACATTTTTACGACCTTTTATGACCTTGACAGTTTTTATGACCTACCAAGTCAACACCGATGACCCTAAGGTTAAACTTGATATCCACTTATTTAAAGGTAAAAATCATTATGATTATTGAAGTCTGTACTGTTCCAATTTATGTGATGTTTTGATGAATGTGACTATTAAAATACAAAAGTTGCTGAAATGTATCCAACAAAATACATATAACAAATACTTGCGAGTGACATCACTGCGCGAACGTAGCGAGCGCAAAAATTTTTTCGACCTTTTATTACCCTGACAGTGTTTATGACCTTCTAAGTCAACACCGATGACCCTAAGGTTAAACTTGAAATCCACTTATTTTAAGGTAAAAATTCATTATGATTATTGAAGGATGTACTGTTTCAATTAATAAACTCCTTTTGATGCATGTTGCTATTAAAATACATAAAATGCTGAAATATTACCTGCAAAGTAGATAAAATAAAGGTTTGCGCGAGCGCAGCGAGAGCTATGAATGCGCGAGCGAAGCGAGCGCGAAAATTTTTACGTCATTTTATGACCCTGACAGTTTTTATGACCTGCTCAGTCTAGACCGATGAATCTAAGGTTTAACTTGATATCCACTTATTTTTAGGTAAAAATCATTATGATTATTGAAGTCTGTACTGTTCCAATTTATGTGATGTTTTGATGAATGTGACTATTAAAATACAAAAGTTGCTGAAATGTATCCAACAAAATACATATAAGAAATACTTACGAGTGCCATCACTGCGCGAGCGTAGCGAGCGCGAAAAATTTTTACGACCTTTTATTACCCTGACAGTGTTTATGACCTTCTAAGTCAACACCGATGACCCTAAGGTTAAACTTGAAATCCACTTATATTTAGGTAAAAATTCATTATGATTATTGAAGGTTGTACTTTTTCAATTAATAAACTCCTTTTGATGCATGTGGCTATTAAAATACAAAAAATGCTGAAATATTACCTGCAAAGTAGATAAAAGAAAGGTTTGCGCGAGCGCAGCGAGAGCTATGAATGCGCGAGCGAAGCGAGCGAAAAAATTTTTACGACCTTTTATGACCCTGACAGTTTTTATAACCTACTAAGTTAACACTGATTACACAAAGGTTAAACTTGATATCCAATTATTTAAGGTTAAAAATCATTATGATTATTGAAGATTGTACTGTTTTAATTTATGGACTCGTTCTGATGCATGTGGCTATTAAAATACAAAAGTGGCTGAAATATTACCTACAAAGTAAATCAAACAAATTATTGCGCGAGCGCAGCGAGCGCTATCACTGCGCGAGTGAAGTGGGCGCAAAAAATTTTACGTTTTATGACGCTAACAGTTTTTATAACCTACTTAGTCAACACCGATGACCCTAAGGTTAAATGTGGCTGTTAAAACTCGAATGCTTATGAAATACTTCCCACAAAGCAGATAAAACACGTTGGGCAAGCAAAGCCATCGCGTAAATTTTGATGACTTTTAATGACCCTGACAGTTTTATGGCCTAATTAAGGCACTTATTAAGTTTAGTCATAATCTATGAACCTAAGGTCAAACTTTTATGATTATGCAAACTCTATGTAAAGTTAACAAAAAATATAGGTACCCACACTTAACTGCCGAAAAAAAGTATTCTTTGCCCTTTTATGCCCTATTCAATGTGTTTGTACAAAATTTCATCTGAATCGGTCAAGCCGTTTGGCCATATAGAGGCCACACATTTACAAAATTCCATAATAAAAATATAGACAACCGAAATTTCCACCCAAAAAAAAGTATTCGTTGCCCTTCTATGTCTTTTTGACTGTCTGTGTACAAAATTTCAGCTTAAATGGTTAACCCGACCGAGAGTAGGCCACACATTTACATACTTCAATTTAAAAATTCTGGACACCTGGACTCGACTGCCAGAAAAAAGTATCCTATGTGATTCTATGCAATATGAACTGTAATATGTATAAAATTTCAGCTGAATCGGTCAAGCTGTTTAGCTGATAAGAGGACACACATTCACAAAATTCAATAAAAAAAATCTAAACACTCAGACTCGATGGACAAAAAACAGTATCCGATATCCTATTCTGCCCTATGAACTGTCTTTATACAACATTTCAGGCAAATCGGTCAAGCCGTTTATTCGAGAAGAAGTCTTAAATTTACAAAATTTAATCAAAAATATCTGGACTCGAAAGCCAGAAAAAAATTATCCTATATCCTATTCTGCCCTTTGAACTGTCTCTATACAACATTTCAGGCAAATCGGTCAAGCCGTTTATTCGAAAAGAGATCTTATATTTACAAATTCCAATTAAAAAGTTTGTACCCTCTGACTCGATAGCCTGAAAAAATGTATTCTATATTCTATTCTGCCTTTTGAACTGTCTTTAAACAACATTTCAGGCAAATCGGTCAAGCTGTTTATTCGAGAAAAGGTCTTATATTTACAAAATTCAATTAAAAATAACTGGACCCCCTGACTCGACAGCCAGAAAAAAATTATCCTTTATCCTATTCTGCCCTATGACATATATTCACGCAAAATTTCAGGCAAATCGGTCAAGCCGTTTATTCAAGAAGAGATCTTATATTTACAAATTCCAATAAAAAATATTTGTACCCTCTGACTCGATAGCCAGAAAAAAAGTTTTCTATATTCTATTCTGCCTTTTGAACTGTCTTTAAACAAAATTTCAGGCAAATCGGTCAAGCCGTTTATTCAAGAAGAGGTCTTATATTTACAAAATTCAATTAAAAATATCTGGACCCCCTGACTCGACAGCCAGAAAAAAATTATCCTTTATCCTATTCTGCCCTATGACATATATTCACACAAAATTTCAAGCAAATCGGTCAAGCCGTTTATTCAAGAAGAGATCTTATATTTACAAATTCCAATAAAAAATATTTGTACCCTCTGACTCGATAGCCAGAAAAAAAGTATTCTATATTCTATTCTGCCTTTTGAACTGTCTTTAAACAACATTTCAGGCAAATTGGTCAAGCTGTTTATTCGAGAAGAGGTCTTATATTTACAAAATTCAATTAAAAATATCTGGACCCCTGACTCGACAGCCAGAAAAAAAGTATCCTATATCCTATTCTGCCCTACGAACTGTCTTTATACAATATTTCAGGCAAATCGGTCAAGCCGTTTATTCGAGAAACGATCTTATATTTACAAAATTCAATTAAAAATATCTGAACCCCCTGACTCGACAGCCAGAAAAAAGTATCCTATATCCTATTCTGCCCTATGACATGTATTCACACAAAATTTCAGGCAAATCGGTCAAGCCGTTTATTCAAGAAGAGATCTTATATTTACAAATTCCAATTAAAAATATTTGTACCCTCTGACTCGATAGCCAGAAAAAAAGTTTTCTATATTCTATTCTGCCTTTTGAACTGTCTTTAAATAGAATTTCAGGCAAATTGGTCAAGCCGTTTATTCAAGAAGAGGTCTTATATTTACAAAATTCAATTAAAAATATCTGGACATCTTGACTCGACAACCAGAAAAAAATTATTCTATATCCTATTTTGCCCTATGAACTGTCTCTATACAACATTTCAGGCAAATCGGTCAAGCCGTTTATTCGAAAAGAGATCTTATATTTACAAAATTCAATTTAAAATATTTGGACCCCCTGACTCGATAGCCAAAAAAAAATTATCCTATATCCTATTCTGCCATATGTTCTATCTTTGTACAAAATTTCAGCCAAATCGGTCAAGCCGTTTGACCGTGAAGAAGTCCCAAACAAACAAACAAACAAACAAACAAACAAATAAACAAACTGACTTTCGCATTTATAATATTGGTGTTGATTTTGATGCATGTGGCTATTAAAATACAAAAAATGCTGTAATATTACCTACAAAGTAGATAAAATAAAGGTTTGCGCGAGCACAGCGGGCGTTATCAATGCGCGAGCGAAGCGAGCGCGAAAATTTTTTACGTCTTTTTATGACCCTTACAGTTTTTATGATCTTCTAAGTCAACACCGATGACCCTACGGTTAAACTTGATATCCACTTATTTTAAGGTGAAAATCATTTTGATTATTGAAGGTTGTACTGTTTTAATTTATAAACTCGTTTTGATGCATGTGGCTATTAAAATACAAAAAATGCTGAAATATTACCTACAAAGTAGATAAAGTAAAGGTTTTCGCGAGCGCAGCGAGAGCTATGAACGCGCGAGCGAAGCGAGCGCGAAAATTTTTATGACCTTTTATGACCCTGACAGTTTTTATAACCTACGAAGTTAACACCGATGACCCTAAGGTTAAACTTGATATCCACTTATTTTAAGGTGAAAATCATTTTGATTATTGAAGTATGTACTGTTCCAATTTATGTCATGTTTTGATGAATGTGGCTATTAAAATACAAATGTTGCTGAAATGTATCCAACAAAGTACATATAACAAATGTTTGCGAGCGCTATATCAGCGCGAGCGAAGCGAGCGCGAAAAATGTTTACGACCTTTTATGACCCTGACAGTGTTTATGACCTTTTAAGTTAACACTGATGAGACAAAGGTTTAACTTGATTTCCACTTATTTAAAGGTAAAAAATCATTATGATTATTGAAGGTTGTAACTGTTCCAATTATAAACTCATTTTGATGCATGTGGCTATTAAAATACAAAAAATGCTGTAATATTACCTACAAAGTAGATAAAATAAAGATTTGCGCGAGCACAGCGGGCGTTATCAATGCGCGAGCGAAGCGAGCGCGAAAATTTTTTACGTCTTTTTATGACCCTTACAGTTTTTATTACCTACGAAGTTAACACCGATGACCCTAAGGTTAAACTTGATATCCACTAATTATAAGGTGAAAATCATTTTGATTATTGAAGGTTGTACTGTTTTAATTTATAAACTCGTTTTGATGCATGTGGCTATTAAAATACAAAAAATGCTGAATTATAACCTACAAAGTAGACAAAACAAAGGTTTGCGCGAGCGCAGCGAGAGCTATGAATGCGCGAGCGAAGCGAGCGCGAAAATTTTTACGTCATTTAATGACCCTGACAGTTTTTATTACCTACGAAGTTAACACCGATGACCCTAAGGTTAAACTTGATATCCACTTATTTTAAGGTGAAAATCATTTTGATTATTGAAGGTTGTACTGTTTTAATTTATAAACTCGTTTTGATGCATGTGGCTATTAAAATACAAAAAATGCTGAAAAATTACTTACAAAGTAGATAAAAAAGGTTTGCGCGAGCGCAGCGTGCGTTATCAATGCGCGAGCGAAGCGAGCTCGAAAATTTTAAGTCATTTTATGACCCTGACAGTTTTTATGACCTACTAAGTCAACACCGATGACCCTGAGGTTAAACTTGATATCCACTTATTTTAAGGTAAAAATCATTATGATTATTGAAGTCTGTACTGTTCCAATTCATGTCATGTTTTGATGAATGTGGCTATTAAAATACAATAATTGCTGAAATGTTTCCTACAAAGTAGATATAACTAATGCTTGCACGACCGGAGCGAGCGCTATTACTGCGCGAGCGTAGTAAGCGCTATCACTGAAAACGAAACTGAAATCACGAAAAATGTTTACGACCTTTAATGTCCTTTTAGTACTCGACCTTTAAGTTTTTATTACCTACTAAGTTAACACTGATTACACAAAGGTTAAACTTGATATCCAATTATTTAAGGTTAAAATCATTATGATTATTGAAGATTGTACTGTTTTAATTTATGGACTCGTTCTGATGCATGTGGCTATTAAAATACAAAAGTTGAAGCTGAAATATTACCTACAAAGTAAATCAAACACTTTATTGCGCGAGCGCAGCGAGCGCTATCACTGCGCGAGTGAAGTGGGCGCAAAAATTTTTACGTTTTATGACGCTGACAGTTTTTATAACCTACTAAGTCAACACCGATGACCCTAAGGTTAAATGTGGCTGTTAAAACTCGAATGCTTATGCAATACTTCCCACAAAGCAGATAAAACACGTTGGGCAAGCAAAGCCATCGCGTAAATTTTGATGACTTTTAATGACCCTGACAGTTTTATGGCCTAATTAAGGCACTTATTAAGTTTAGTCATAATCTATGAACCTAAGGTCAAACTTTTATGAGTATGCAAACTCTATGTAAAGTTAACAAAAAATATAGGTACCCACACTTAACTGCCAAAAAAAAGTATTCTTTGTACTTTTATGCCCTATTCAATGTGTTTGTACAAAATTTCATCTGAATCGGTCAAGCCGTTTGGCCAAATAGAGGCCACACATTTACAAAATTCCATAATAAAAATATAGACAACCGAAATTTCCACCCAAAAAAAAGTATTCGTTGCCCTTCTATGTCTTTTTGACTGTCTGTGTACAAAATTTCAGCTTAAATGGTTAACCCGACCGAGAGTAGGCCACACATTTACATACTTCAATTTAAAAATTCTGTACACCTGGACTCGACTGCCAGAAAAAAAGTATCCTATGTGATTCTATGCAATATGAACTGTAATATGTATAAAATTTCAGCTGAATCGGTCAAGCTGTTTAGCTGATAAGAGGACACACATTCACAAAATTTAATAAAAAAAAATCTAAACACTCAGACTCGATGGACAAAAAACAGTATCCGATATCCTATTCTGCCCTATGAACTGTCTTTATACAACATTTCAAGCAAATCGGTCAAGCCATTTATTCGAGAAGAGATCTTATATTTACAAATTTCAATTAAAAAGTTTGTACCCTCTGACTCGATAGCCTAAAAAAAATTATTCTATATTCTATTCTGCCTTTTGAACTGTCTTTAAACAACATTTCAGGCAAATCGGTTAAGCTGTTTATTCGAGAAAAGGTCTTATATTTACAAAATTCAATTAAAAATATCTGGACCCCTGACTCGACAGCCAGAAAAAAAATATCCTGTATCCTATTCTGCCCTATGACATATATTCACACAAAATTTCAGGCAAATCGGTCAAGCCGTTTATTCAAGAAGAGATCTTATATTTACAAATTCCAATTAAAAATATTTGTACCCACTGACTCGATAGCCAGAAAAAAAGTATCCTATATCCTATTCTGCCCTACGAACTGTCTCTATACAACATTTCAGGCAAATCGGTCAAGCCGTTTATTCAAAAAGAGATCTTATATTTACAAAATTCAATTAAAAATATCTGAACCCCCTGACTCGACAGCCAGAAAAAAAGTATCCTATATCCTATTCTGCCCTATGACATGTAGTCACACAAAATTTAAGGCAAATCGGTCAAGCTGTTTATTCAAGAAGAGATCTTATATTTGCAAATTCCAATTAAAAATATTTGTACCCTCCGACTCGATAGCCAGAAAAAAAGTTTTGTATATTCTATTCTGCCTTTTGAACTGTCTTTAAACAACATTTCAGGCAAATCGGTAAAGCTGTTTATTCGAGAAGAGGTCTTATATTTACAAAATTCAATTTAAAATATCTGGACCCCCCGACTCGACAGCCAGAAAAAAAGTATTCTATATCCTATTCTGCCCTATGAACTGTCTCTATACAACATTTCAGGCAAATCGGTCAAGCCGTTTATTCGAAAAGAGATCTTATATTTACAAAATTCAATTTAAAATATCTGGACCCCCCGACTCGACAGCCAGAAAAAAATTATCCTATATCCTATTCTGCCCTATGAACTGTCTCTATACAACATTTCAGGCAAATCGGTCAAGCCGTTTATTCGAAAAGAGATCTTATATTTACAAAATTCAATTAAAAATATTTGGACCCCCTGACTCAATAGCCAGAAAAAAAGTATTCTTTATTATTTTCTGCCTTATGAACTGTCTTTATACAACATTTCAGGCAAATCGGTCAAGCCGTTTATTCGAAAAGAGATCTTATATTTACAAAATTCAATTTAAAATATTTGGACCCTCTGACTCGATAGCCAAAAAAAAATTATCTTATATCCTATTCTGCCATATTTTCTATCTTTGTACAAAATTTCAGCCAAATCGGTCAAGCCGTTTGACCGTGAAGAAGTCCCAAACAAACAAACAAACAAACAAACAAACAAATAAACAAACTGACTTTCACATTTATAATATTGGTGTTGATTAAAAAACTAGCTAACGCCCCGCGGCTTTGCCCGCATTTAATCCTGGTTATAAACCTTCTACTTGAATCACTCTATCTATTGCCGAAAACTGCATAAAAATCCTTTGCGTAGTTTAAATGATCTAAACGTACAGACACAGAGGAAGCGACTTCGTTTTATGATATGTAAAGATTCTATAAACATCCTGTACTTAATTTTATTCAAACGTGTAAGCAAACGTTTGACCACTTTCTCAGCACGCTTGTCTAGAAGATACCTGACCACTCGCGAGTTAAAGACTCCCGAATTAATTAATTACAAGGTGTCCAATGAAATTACAAGGCATGTGAGACTCGACAGTTTTATGTCTCAAGGTGACAGGCGTAGTGCAGTGACATGCAACATTCTGGCAGTTCAGAATTTTGTATACCACTGTATCTGTAATAGGTAGGCGTTATCGCTTACCATCAGGCGAGCGTCGTGCTTATCCTGTTACCTTATATCATAACAAAAAAAAATTACATAAAATTACTTATTTTTAAATAGTACAAGACAATGACTTTTGTTTCGCTTCATTGTTCTGCAGTTGCTTTGTGACTCAGTGATACTGATTCACAGGCTTATCTATATTCTTCAAAGAGGTCAGTTATGTGACCTATTCGGTAGCTAATCGCTATATATTGAGATAGGTAATAACTAGAGTCTAGTCTAGACTCACCTTATTAGTGTAAATAAATTCATCAATACTTTGCGTATCAAACATGTATTTAACTCGTTCGCTGCTGAAAACACACCGTGCGGTTTTTCGATTTTTTGTATCGGAAGTAAAATTAAAAAAAATATATAATACATGTTTCTTTAAATTATTTTTTTCACAAGGGATGACCTTCTGTTGTTGGATTTTAGTTTTTATTTGATGCCACACCTACGAAAAAAAAAAATAATAATAATTTAAAAAATGAAAAAATATGCGAAAAATTGCCGCAGTCAAAGTGTTAAGTTATTGCCTAATTAATTTTAGTTGCCATAGATAGACTAAATGGCCTGTTAAAAGTTATGACAATTCTTAGATGATTTTTCTTCACACATACCTATTTGTTTATATGTAAAAACGTAGTTAATAATAATAACAAATCACTTTTGTCAATATTATTGTATAAGGATATTATAGTCTTCATTATGGTTGGTTGGTTTCGTTAGTAATGGATATATTTATTGTATAGAAAAAGAACAACACAACACAATATATTTTGAGATTTCGTGAATAGGTCCTAAAAATCCAATAACTGGTTTAAATACAGAATGTTTTTTTTTTACATTTCTTATTGTTTTTTTTATTTTTTAGTAGCGTCTTAAAATTTTTAAAAACAAAAATTCTTACCACAGCTATTTTTTAAGAACAGTTTTGTGTAAATTTAGTAGCGGCTTAAAATGTTTAAAAACAAAAATTCTTACCACAGCAAATTTTTAAGAGCAGTTTTGCGCAAAACTCCAAAGAGCAAAGATAGGCGATCTCTCACTCCCATAAATGAAATTCAAAGAATATTATTATCATTTTTGCATCATAAAATTGTTCATAAAATTAGTCTGTTAGTAGGATTTTGTCGGACTTTTTTTACTTGACTGCCTTAGGAGATGGTTCACTTAGTCTCTGCCCCTTGATCTAGTGTAATATCAATGACTGAAATGAAACTACAATATGTTTTGTATGGGTAATAGAAAAAAGGCAAAATTTGGTTTTTGAATTTCATTTTATTATGATACTTGATTTTTAAACACTCCTTAATATTATCAACAAACCGTAGGTACTGTGAGAAGCAGCCGAATATACACATAAATAATACTAAAATATAAAATAATTTAGTTGCGTGCAAACAATACATATATGTTACATATTTACATTATGAGACGAAACACTCGAAAAATAAATGTATAAAAGTCAAAAACAAACGTAGGAAGTTTAAATTCAAAACAGCTATTTTGTAAATCATAAAACTATGTATAAATTGTAAAATCTTGAGTTACATATAATTACGATAGTTTAAAAACTAAAACAACTGACTTCCATGCCCCGCAAGTCAATTTCAGTAGCAAGTTTGAGACGTTTATCGTCATATCTCTGAAGATATTTATCAGATCTCGATGAAATTACAATGGGACCAACATGGAAATGTACCCTACCGATTAAAAAAAGAATCATTCGTATCGGTTAACAATTAACGGAGTAATCGCGTAACATACATACAAAAAAAAAAACTGACGAATTGAGAACCTGGTTCTTTTTGGCAGGCGGTTGAAAGTTACACTTGCAGCATGCAAAAGGGATTTTATATGCTTTTCATACATTTTAGTTTCTGAAAGCATATATGTTTTGTCTCATAATGTATTCATTATTATGCATTTAATGGCTATAAAATAGCTATAAAATATATTACATTAAAATCATTTCTACTACACTATTATCATTGTAAATTACATAAGTGTAATAAGCCTGATTAAAACATTTACCAAATTCTAAAAAAAAGTCAAAAATATTGTACTAATTTGGTGTATGCTACGATAAAAATAAACATAAGATAATCACAGCGCCTTCAAATCTTCGACAAACAAAGCAGTTTGTATCACAAAAGTTCCGAAAAGTTCTAAAGAAAACAATTTGTATCAAAAAAAGTTCCGAAAGTACTAAAATCTAATCTTTATTTAGTTTTTGAATGGGAAATTAGTAACTAAAATTTAAAACGAAAGAGTTAAGCATAAACCGACAAAACCTAATGTGATTTAAAGTCTACCCTGTTAATGCATTGTTTAATCGTGTACCTATGTCAATCAAGAGCGAATTCGTTTAAAAATGTTATATTTTTTTCACCCACTAATATGTCAGTTGATTAGTAATTTGTCTTATAAGTACACGTACCTTGAATGGGACCAACGTAATATATTACGTAACTTATTTTTTTATAATCGTAATTTTTTTGATACATTGATCATTTTTTTATTTTAAAGTTATTGTGTTACGTTAAAAGTGACAAAATTATATATCTTTTAATTTTTTTAACTTTATCAAATAAATTAGCATAATTTCATTAAGTTTAAAGTTCATTAGCCGATATTTACTCAATTGTACTAAATAATATCATAACAAACCGCCTTAAAAAACGGTTAACAGATCATAGTCAGCTTAAAATAAACAATTTTACTACTTAAATATACTTGTAAAGTTAAGGCCGTAGCGTAAAAAAAGATTAAATTATTACGCACCGCTTACGTATCGCCATACGCCATCAAATAATTTCAAATCAATCAATGTACATAAAAATAATAAATATTTGTCATGAGTCAACATAGTAAAGCTAAATAAATTAGGTATTTTTTGACAATAATACTCGGTCATTAAGTTATATTTATAAAAATAATATTTGTACAGACAGCCGCGTATGCGATGAGGTATTTAATACCAGGTGACTTTGTCAATACAGTGGAAATCAGGTCCCTATAGAATGAACATTAAACTCTCCTTGTCGGATTAAACTCTCCTTGTCGGATTTAAAAAAATCGTAATTGTCTATAAAGTTGGTTTACGGACGATAGTTTAACGTGACAACATCATAACAAAACATAGATGCGGCGCAAGCGTACAATGAGCGTAACGAGACAATAAGCATAACGGGACACATTTCCGTGCACGCAGCCGGCGTTCATCGATTTATTAGACGTTGTCACATCAATATTAATTGAACAATTCGATAGTCGGAAACGTTCTCATGAAGATATTAAATACAGTAGCGCATATACATACTACATGTATGATTATGTATTTAGTGTACATACCAACATTGTACAGCGGAACCATAGAGCGTGCCATGTTTAGCATTCGCATCAGGACTAAGAGACAAAGTTTAAAACAAGTATATACAAAACAGAACCAAGATGGTAGACATCTGATACTGTGTAATTTTTGTGACAGAAGACCTAGTGTTGCCAACTTTTTGTACGAGAAATAAAGTGTATTAAAGTCGGAGAGTTAAAATAAACAGTATTTAAAAAAAAACATATTTTATTATTTTACTTTCTCGTTCCCGCCAAAACTCCGACAGTTTCGTTCGGAAATAAACTACAAGGACGTTTACTTTTTTATGCTATGGCTCCGGTGGTTACCTGCGAGGATGAAAACATTATTTTGCGTACCTTTTATTTAATAATAAGTAATCAGTATTAGATAGCGAAATAAAGTATAATACTGTTTCTAACGGTGTGGTTGGCAACCCTAAGTAGACCTGACACGTTTAAAGATACATCAATGTTCTTTCTGCAGTTGTTTTGATTTAGGCTTCCATTCGATATCGACAATTTTTTTTATGTAACGTTCATAAAATAGGGACCAAAATGAAGTATATTAATAAGAAAATTATTATTTTTACACGTTATTTTATAAATTATAAATTTGCTTAAATTGAAACCAATTCATATTATCGCGCTTGCTAGACCCAGAAGTAACATTAATACATTAATACTGAGGTATAAACGATATAAACCTAATGATAAAGATTTTATTAGCGAAGCCTCAACATATTTTTGTTTTCAAAGCGAAAGCCTATAACTTAACGATATTAAAAAATTAAACGTACCGCACCGACGGCATAAGGTTTTTATTTTTTATGAATTATAATATTTATAATATTCTATTTAATAGTTGCAACTTTGCGAGCAATACAGAGGTAACATATAGCATACTGGCCTGTTACATTGTTTGCTTCATTATACAAACTAAGCGAAACATCGACTTCATAAGCGTTGTATTTTTTATCTATAATAATAATGTATTGAAAGTTATACTTGTAACTAAACCCGAGAGATAAGTACTAGGAGCGATTATACGCGTACATACATGTATATGTATGTATTTAGTATTTAGATTTTTTATGAAAACTAATTCAAAGCAATAGTTCAATAACACAATGAATGTCTGTCGTCCATGTTAGGCAACACCTAATATAATGTCACAGGTGCATTTTGTGTTATTTTATCACTCCGAATATCTACATAAAGAATCCAAACATTATTAGAATATTTTTTAAAGTTTTTGCAAAATTTTTAAGTTTTTATTTTGATTTTTTCGATATGACAACACCGCTACCTTCTTCTCAATAATTTTAAAATCGTCGGCGACATCTAAGGCTAGGCGTCCGTATTATAATTTGACATCACAATTTAAACATTTTAAAGTTTTTTTTTTGTCTTTTGCCTGAACTTATCGACTAAATTGCTTTACTTATTCTAATATAACTACGAGCGGCAAACGTCGAATAACTACTAGCTAGGTTTATTACAACAATCGAGAAAATGAACACATTACTGATATTACTTCTTCTTCCTACGCGATTTTTTAGATTTAGATGATTGCTTTGTAGAAGGCAAGGTTACGTTTGAAGCACCAGTTGGTTTTTTATCCTCCTTGTCACTGTCGGCTGAGAGCGCGGGTGAGGCGTTGTCGTCGTCCGAAGACTTCTCCATCGTTTCCACTTCTTTGTCCTCACATTTGGCATCGTCGTCCGCCTTCACCTCTTGACTCGAGATTTTATCGTTCTCGACGACGCTGAAGCCTTTCTCTTTCTTATCTGGAACCTTCTCGAGGTCTATCAGATTGAAAGCGCTCGTGGACTCTTTTATGGAAGATAGAATACTATCTATGTTGATTTTGCAAATCGGACTGGACAGTTGCGCGTCGTTCGCATCCAGAAGACTGTCCCTCATGACTTCGAGTCGGAAATCGTCCAAACCGAAGTCTAGTTCGAGAGGCGGCAGATCCTGTAGCAGGGAGTGGTGCTCCTCGACAAAGTTCAAGCCCGAGGGAGCGTCGCACTGCGCTACCATTATGTCGGTTCTTTTACAAAGTCTCATCAATTCTTCGTGTAAGGAGATAGGAGAGGTGGGTTCGTCATCGTCCGGGTATCTACTAGATCTCTGCTTCTTCTCAATTTTAGTGATACTTCTCACTTCATTTTCTACGTCTCTATCATCGATCTTCTTTTCTACAATTTTAGTCTCCGGTTTCTTCATCTCTTCGTCCGATCTCTTGGAGTTTTTAGACGCGGCGATGGAGCTCCAAGATTTTATCGGCATTTCTGGAATCACTTCGATATCCTCATTCTTTTTATCTTTATCTATTTGCGGCGACTTTTTACGTATCTTGCTAATCCTGGTGCTGGTTATCTGAATCTCTGGGAATTCATCTTTCGTACTGTCGATTACGTACACGTCTTTCACGTCAACATCCAGTGTTTTGTCTGCCAGCTTGCGACTTTCGTGACTTGGCGCCATTGATTTCGTTTTTCTATCTTTCAAAACTTCTTTCAGAGAAATGGTTTCAATAAAGGCACTATCCGTGTTTTCAATTTTGAGATCAACGTTCTCAACGTTACATTCGTTTGATTTGATTTTAGAATCACATTCCGCCACAATCTCAATTTCAGATGTGACGCTCTTCTTTCTCGCGGAGGAGGTATTTATGTTAATGGTACAATCGATGTCTTCTAAAGACCAATCGTCCAATTTCAGCGGCGAAGGCTCCTTCTTGTCGATTTTCGGTGAACGAGCCTTTTTAGTTCTCGATGAGTAGGAATTAGACGGTTCTATTTCTTCGTAAGGCATCGAAATAGACACTAATTCTCCACTGCAGGGTTGTACCTTCTCTTCAATTGCGTGGATTTCTACGAAGCTATCGTCCTCGGATTTGTTTTGGGGGTCGTCTTGTGATTTTTTGATTTTACGATTCTTCTTAGTTTTCCTTGTTTCATCGCTTTTATCGCTGGCTGTGGATTGCGGGCTCACATTTAGAATTGATTTCTCCGGCTCGTTTAGAAGCATATCCCAAGCTTGCTCCTCTGTCTTTATTTGTACTGCCTGTGTCTGTTCAGTTAAAGACTTAGAAATTTCTTTCTTAGACGAGACCATAGTTTCAAGTGACTCAGTCTTTAACGACCAATCCAATTTAGGTGAATCTTTTTTCCAAGCAGATTTCGGTTCCTTCTCTTCTTTCCTCGGTGAACTCTCTCGCGCAGGTGAATTTCTTTTCTCAACATTCAATTTGGGAAATTCTTTGGATAGCTTGGTTTCGGATAATTCTGTCTTAGTATCATGTACGGTTTTCTTTGAGGTTAATTTAGCTTCATGTCTATCTTTCTTAGTGGAAATAATAGATTCCGCCACCGGCTCTATCGATACTTGTACGTCTTTTTTCGTCGTTAGTGTTGACTCACGCGTATCTTCTTTTATAGACATTTTTGTTTCCGACACCATTTTTTTTGCCGGTTTTATTTCAGCATCTTTCTTCATCGAAGCTTTTGTTTCGGCAACTTCTTTAGTCGATACTTTTGTTTCACTAATCTCTTTAGTAGATTCTTTATTAGATGACTTCGCTACAGACATATCCTTTTTAGCTTCTGGTTCCTTTTTGCATTCTAGTTCCTTTTTAATTTCAGGTTCCTTTTCAGTCGCAGTTTTAGATTCTAATACGGATTTCTTAGATTCAGTCGTTTCGGGTTTGACCGCCACTTTACTTTCAGTAACCACTTTTGAAGATTTCGAGCTCTTAGACTCGGTTTTCTTATCCTTGCTTTTACCACCATCACGCTCTGATTTAGTAGACGTTGCGGTATCCATAAGGTTATTTTTCGAAGTAAGTTCCGAGTTCATCGTTTCCTTCTTCGATTCGGGTTCAGGGGTATTAATTATTTTCGACGCTTTCACTTCAATTTTTGCAGGTTCTTCGGTAACAGCGGTCGCAGCTGCGGGTTTCGGAGTAGTGTCCTCAGTAGATTTTGCTACATTTCGATCTCTATCGACCGGTATCTTAAAACTATCATCAATATCACTTTCGACCACGGTGGGAGATGGCTTAACTCTAACGGGCGGCGGCAGTGTCGGGTCTGGTTCTCGGCTCGCTTCGTCCATTTCTCGTTCAAGGCGAGTTTCTGCGGCGAGGAAAGCTGAGAGCGCGGCGGGTATGATGACGTCAGTGGAGAGAGGGCGAGCTACGGATTGGACGGGGATGGTTGTAGTTCGGGGGAGGGGGCGCGCGGGGAGGTCGGGCGGGGGGAGCGCGGCGGGGGCGCGGACGACGGGGCGGAAGGTGGCCTCGTCGCTATTGGCCCGCGTGTAGTCGTCCGGGTCGGCCGGCTGCGGCGTGGCGGCCGGCATGGCGCGCACCACCGTCCCCAGCGGGTCCACGGCATGCTCCACGCCGTGCGACCACTCCACGCGGTCACCGCCTTCCATCCGTCGGCACCCTATACGAACACCGAAGGCAACCATTACTTTCTTATCGCTTTTGTTACGCGAGATTTTGTACAGAGCGTTGCCATTATACCCCGAGTGATGACTGAAAGACCGAGTCTCAATAGCAACGAATTAGATTTAGTCGCGGAATTGGAAACAAAATTTGCATATTGTTAAATCTATCCGTCAGTGTTATGTGAGATAGCATGGAAACGCTTGTTTTAAAATGTGGTGTATTAACATGGGATCTGTACAAAATATCGCGAGGGAAATCGTGAGGTAAATCGGCGCAGTGATCTGAACGGTCAAGAGGGTGTTAGTGCGATGGATGCCTTTGGCTTCGGTGGGCGCCGACGGCGGTGTACAAACACGCATTATCTAACTCGTCCTCTTGATACTTCTTGCTTCTTACACTCATATCACTTTACCACTTACTTATGCTATAAAATAACCCATCGTCTGATCAATAAGAATCAGTACGATAGCGCCTGCGTATAAGTATACGCGATATTCTGTAATACCGTTTGAAAAATGTGTGTGAAAGCGGTGGCGAAATGAAATGTTTAGTCATGATGTCTAGAAAATTCGTAGCGTTGCTTTTGCTTCGATGGTTTCTTATTATTAAGTCAAATAGCGTAAGCTTAATGTATATTGGAAGCAGGACTAGGGCTATGGCCGGTATTTAAGAACGATACTTGGGCATAGCTCTGCTCTAGAATAAAGGCCCGCGCGCCCATCTGCGGACGGCGGGGCAGTGTCAACAAAAATGCCAACGTAAATTTGGTGCGCGCAGTTTTTTTAGACACGACTTAACCAACCAAATAGTTTCATTCTCTGCTTATGAGTGCATATGTGCTTGTCTATGGTTAAACATTGTTTTGCACTTATCGTAAAAATTATCAAAAACAAATGTTTATTTAATAAGTAATTATTATTACATGCTAAGTATTTTCGGATATTTTATTATTTCTTAAGCTTTATCACTTAATTCCCTTCGAATAACAAATAAAAAAATTAAATAACATTTAATTAGCCTTTTTTTATTTTGGTTCAAACCTCCAAAATTGGGTATTTTTCCAAATTGCTAATTTCTTGTAAACTATTAAATTTCGGCCATACATTAGGGAGTCTAAATATGTCGCATTTTAGCCCCCCTATCTGTTCCTGCCGGGAATACGTCGAATTACCAATAACCCTGTATTTCTTTAGAGAGTTTAAATTTATTTAATGACGAAAGAGGATCTGGTTCCAAAATGTAGGATCCCATACATTGAGCAATATTTATAAGAACGATGCAATATGCTTCAGATGCTTTTATATTTATTTGGTGAGTATAGTTAGATGGATGGATGAACTCCTTCACGCAAAAGCATCTGAATGAATTTTGATGAAATTTGGTATATAGATATTATATAACTAGGATTAACATATGGGATACTTTTTAACGCGGGCAAAGCTTGTGTGTTATTCAAAACAAAAAAGGAAAGCAAAATTCCTAATGACTCTTCTATATCAGAAACAACAAATAGCACATGGCTATGAAAAGTAAGATGTGGTTTTAGATGGACCGTATTTTTTGACACACTTTTTTTTAATTAATAGAATACATTTCCGTGTCCTTATAATTATTGCAATCTAATCAATAGAACTAATAAGCAATTTAACTTTAACCTTATCTTTATACGTTAGGCTTATACTAAGAATGTGTCCAACTTTTCCAATTGTCTTTAATAAAGGCGTAGACCACATTGTTCAAGTTTTCTATAAGGTCTGTGTCACACAGACATGCACATAACCATTATCTCTTCTGATGTTAAGTGAGGATGCGGTCTATGATAGAAATAGTCCTTTTGTAGACTTACCTAAGAGATTTTAAGGATGTAGTGACACGGTATACTATTAACTCAAGTGTATTTACTATATGCTAAAAAGTCTAGAACATTCTTATTTTAATCTTTAGACGCAAGAGTAAGCGAGATGCTAAAGAAAGCTATGAGACTGAAGAGTAGCATCTCTCCATCTCTTTTTCCGCTGTTTAGCAAGATGCTTTTAGACTCAGTCTGGACTTTTCAATTGACATCAGGTGATCAGTGGTTAGACTTGATTATCACTTATTTAAAAAAATTACACAACGAACACAATGATTACATTTTTTTGTGCGTGTATTTTATCCGATTCTTAATATTTTTCAGCTATAGAATGAACAACACTTGCGACATTGCCCTAAAATGTTTAACTCTTAAATAATATTATTACGAACTAGTTGTGCCCCGCGGCTTCGCCCGCGTTAAAAACATTCATTTATTTAAAACTGTTCTTTCATAAAAACCTCATCCTGACCACACAAACACATCAAAAAATAATAAGCGAAATCGTTCCACCCGTTCCCAAGATATAGCGTGACCAAAGGACGGACATAGGGATTCATGTTTTATCGATGCATAATAATATGGTAAATTATACCGTTTCAAATTTTATTAAGTGTCAGTGACCATGAGAAGTTACAGACTTATAAATGCCTCCGAAAATGTTACAAGACTGCATGGCGGTAAGACTATCCAGTGTCCGCCTTACTAGCTACCACGTGGAAAAATTGTGTATGTCTTTCAAAGCCAGTTCCAATATTCTAGCGTGCTGCCATCCTCGACCGCATCGTCACTCGCCATCAAGTTATACAGTGGTCAAATGTTAGTCTGTACATAGAATAAAACAAAGTAGTGCCCGCTGTCTGTACGCGGGATCTTTTAAACTACGTAACGGATTATAATGCAGTGTTAATCAATAGATAAAGTGATTCAAGATAAAGGTTTATAACCAGGATTCAGAAGCAAATCTGCGAGGTGAAACTAGTTATGATATAATTATATAACTATCTTAATTAAGATTTATTTATTTATTTATTTATTAAGGAACAGTAAACATATAGATAGTTTAAAAACTAAAAGAGCCGATTTCCATGCCCCGCGAGTCAGTTTCAGTAGCGAGTTTGAAACGTTTGTCGTCATATCTCTGAAGATACTAATCAGATTTTGATGAAATTACAATGGGGCCACCTCGGGAATGTACCCTACCGATTAAAAATAGAACCATTCGAATCGATTCACAATTGTCAGAGAAATCGCGTAACATACATACAAAAAAATCAACATATGGATGAAATGAGAATCTCGTCCTTTTTGAAAGTCGGTTTATAATAATAATAAAAGGAGAAGTATGCAACTCACCGTGATCTTCTTTCATAGCTTCCGCGAGGTCTTCTCTCAGTTGCACGTCGCAGACGGAAGCGGCGCGCCCGGTCTCAGCTAGCACCGACTTGCGACGGAAACTGTCTGACGGAGAGTGTTCTAGGGAACCTGGAGAATAGAGTGGTACTGGTTACAACGAGAGACCGATACAATAAGCTCTAAAGGTAGGTACTGACCGGTATTACGGGGCGTAATGTACCATATCCAGCGAGCTTGATACGTTTCGCCGTGTGTTAAAATCCATTCAACACGCTCGGCTCGAACTTTTCTCAACTCTCGAGGCTCGCCTCGCATATTATCTTTTTTATACCTACACTTTACTCGGTCACCGCTGTCTATGTTATCCATGTTTTGCAAGCTCTGCCTATTTCACTCGCTCTAAAACTAGCTACCATGATGCTATCTCGCTTCAATACCAGTCTAGCTACTTGCTATCTCACCTATCATAGCCGATACGCAAACGTTTTGCATTCAGCAGTCGGTAAACAAAACCTGTTTACGATTACGATTACTATAACTGTGAAGCTTACTTATGCAGTTTTCTCTTATATACTTTATTCTATTCATTATTTACTTGTTGATCACACCGCTATGCCTATTGATACAACTTTTTATAAGCCATTAAAAAACATTATGCACAACTTTCTAATAAATTTTGCTGTTATACATTTTACAACCCGCTTTTGGCACGGGTATATTCACGTTTCTATTATGTTTATGCTGCAAGACAATAATGTATAGTAATCGTTTATTATGCTATTATCAAAACGTACGAGGTTTACGTACAAAAACTTCAATATTCAGGCGTAACTTACTATTAAATAACTATAATCTTATAGCCTTAACAGAAACATGGTTAGTTGATAATGTACTGGATGCCGAGCTATTTGACAGCAGGTACATAGTGTTGCGTCGAGATCGTAAGTATGACCTTACAGGACAAACGAAGGGAGGGGGAGTTCTATTGGCTGTCAGTAGGGATCTCCTGGTATCCCCCCGACCGGACTGGAGCTCCACCGCAGAAGACATGTGGCTCTCGATATCGCTAGGTAAGAACAGTCTTCATGTGTGTGTTATCTACTTATGTAATCAGAACCTAGGTCTAAATTTTGCTCAACAATTACATAACTTCCTAAATAGACTTAAAAATATTACTACGTCTAACCCATCTGATAGTTTTTGATTATGGGTGACTTTAATATGAGTACTATTAACTGGAAACTAATGTCTGATAGCTGTTGTAGGTATCTTGAGCCACTAAATGTTTCAGGATATAACGAATGCAACTTTATCGATGATTTAAACTTGATGGACCTACATCAGTACAACCATGTCACGAATAAACACGGTAGGTTGCTAGATCTTATTCTGTGTAATACCGACGTGTCAGTTAGCGATATTTCGGACCCGCTCGTACCACTGGACCTATATCACAATGCACTTAGCGCACTAGTAGATTTACATGTTCAACAAGCCCTTAAGCCGGCGCCACGTATTAAATATTGTTATAATAGAACTGACTTTGATGGTTTTGACAGTGAATTATCCTTAATCGATTGGCAGAATACTCTATACGACATTTCACTGGAGGAAGCGGTTAGCTATTTTTATAGCACTTTGGAAAGCTTGCGCGATAAATACGTACCTACAAAGTACGTACGCAACAACTCATACCCTCCTTGGTACACATCAGCAATTATCAAAGCTATTAAGGAGAAATTTAAATATCTCACTAAATATAAGCGATATGGTATGATTTCAGATAAACATTCAATTACTATCCTTAACAATAGAATAAAAAAATTAGAAGAGCAATGCTATGAGTGGTATTTATCTAAAGTAGAAAACTCAATTAAATGCAATCCTAAATATTTTTGGTCATACTTTAAAACATTATCACAGTCTAATTCTATTCCCAGCTCAATGATATATGAAAATAAAAAAACTAGTACAGGAAATGAAATCTGTGATCTTTTCGCTACATACTTTCATTCCACATTTCTGTTACCTGACACCAACATTGCTACACCTACTATATCTCATAATATGATCACTGACGGGGATATAAATACTATACTTTTAACAAAAACTCTTATAAAAAGTAGACTCTTAAAATTAGACACCACTAAGTCAGCCGGTCCGGACTCAATTCCTCCTATTTTATTAATTAAATGCGCGGATAATATTTCCACTCCTCTACATATTTTATTCTCCAGATCTATAAGAGAAGGCTGTGTACCATCCATCTGGAAAAAAGCGTTTATATCACCCGTTCACAAAAAAGGTCCAAAAAATGAAGTTAGTAATTATCGTCCTATTTCTAAATTATGTATAATCGCTAAAGTGTTTGAAAAAATAGTGTACGATCAGTTATATTCTTCGCTAAGTAGGTCATTGCCACCTTCTCAACACGGTTTTCTGAAAGGTAGATCGACTGTCACTAATTTAATATTATTAAATGAAATCGCTACTAATCTAATCTAATACTAATCTATGGATACAGGAGGGCAGGCCGATGTTGTTTACACGGACTATAGTAAATGTTTTGACAGAATTGACCACCGGCTACTTATTATGAAGCTACAGATGGCCGGCATTAGAGGTGACTTACTAAGATGGTTTTCGTCATATATAGATAATAGGTCGCAGGCGGTTATCCTTGGTAACTATGTGTCGAAATGGATGAGTGTTCCTAGTGGGGTTCCTCAAGGATCCCTGCTTGGTCCACTCCTTTTTCTAACTTTTGTAGCAGATATTGATGCATGTTTCAAAAATTCTACCTTGCTCAGTTTTGCAGACGACATGAAAATAATTAAAACTGTTAGATCTCAGAATGATTCATTCCTGTTGCAAGAGGACCTTAATAGACTAGATATTTATTGTACTGCTAACAAATTAGACCTTAATCCTAAAAAGTGCACAGTAATGACATTTACCCGGAAAAAACATCCTATCCAATCTAAGTATATATTACAAGGCCAAGTCCTGTGCCGTGTAACGAGCATGAGAGATCTAGGAGTAATCCATGACTCTAAATTAATATTCGATGGACATATTACCTCTATTGTTGCTAAAGCTAATAAGTCTCTTGGTTTCATAATGCGGTCAGGACTTTAAAAAAATAAAAACATTTAAAATACTTTACAGTACTTATGTTCGTTCTCACTTAGAATATGCATCGCAAATATGGAACCCGAGATATAATACTTATATCGATAGGCTCGAGCGAATCCAACGAAAATTTATTAGATTTCTTAATTATAGGACTTCATCGAAAAGTAATGATTATCATAGCTCATGTGCACGGTACCATTTCCTCCCGCTTGATAGGAGACGTGATACTTCAGATATAGTTTTTCTGAAAAAGATTATGTCTTCATGTATTGACTGTCCCGACCTGCTCAGTAAAATATCATTATACGTACCCTCTAGAACATTTAGAAGTAGCCCCCTATTCTACCTGCCATGTAGTTCTACAAACTACCGTATGAATAGCTATGTACGCAGAGCTTGCAATTCTTATAATGATCAGTGTAAGGATATTGACATATTTAACTGTAGTGTGGCCTCCATGAGGCGTCAACTCGCAAACTTATTTTTTAGAAAATTCTAAGAAAAAAAAAAAAAATACTTTTACTACGATAACTACTTCTAAATTAGACTAATAAAATCACTTTTAATTGTGTTAACGAGTGCAGACAGAATAATTGTATCTAATATTACCTAAGTAACCTAAAAACAGTTTTATATAATTTATATGTATATTAGTATAACTAGTACACCACAACAGTATCTACTTATCTAATTTACTTCTATCAGTGAAAACTTGTAATTGACTTACACGTAGAATAATTAGTTGCTATTTTAATATTAATAGTCATTAGTTTTCCGAATAAAATAAAATAAATAAAATAAAAAATAAAATATTACTTACTGGCAGAGCCCGAGTCGACGAGGATGGGTACGAGAGGCCGCACCCCGGGCATGTTGACAGGGTTAGACCGGGCCACAGACCGACCGTTACCTTCTACGTCTACCGTCTCCGCCTCCGATAGAGATGAGTTTGACCTGACATAAGACACGACAGTTTTAGGGTTAACACACATAAGAAAGCCGGAGGTGAGGATCAAAAGCTCACATATAGTAATTTGAAACACTTGAAGTAATTTGTTAAAATAACAATAAAAACCAAATTACTTTTCTCATAAACTAATTAGAGGATTTATGGTGGATTGAACGAAACTCTTAAAATAGTTTGCGTTTCACTGCATACATATATGCTGTTTTTAACCGACTTCACAAAAAAGGAGGATGTTCTCAATTCGTCTGTTTTTTTTTCTTTTTTTTGGGTGTATGTTACGCGATTACTCCGTCAATTGTGAACCGATTCGAATGATTCTTTTTGTAAACGATTCCGAGGTGGTCCCATTGTAATTTCAATTGCTCCGCCAATCAAGCCACGGTCCGATCTATCTATACGACGAAATTAGTGGATTGCATTTTTAACCCAGTTATGCATTGGTGGCGCCATCTATGATTACTTATTTCGAAAGTTAATCATTCGGAAGAAATCATTACAGTTTTCAAATCCGACGAGAGATGTTGCACTGCGTAAATCAAATATTGTTTCTTGAAGTGTTACACACTTTATATTTTTGTAAATTGTTACTATAATAATAATAAATCGTTGCTGATATTTAAGTTAATTATATTTAATTTTTTTACACCGAACTGGGTAGCACTTGACCACTATCTCACCTGATGTTAAGTGATGATGCGATCGATGATGGAGCGTGCTTACCCTGAAGATATCTATTCTCTCGCGATTTGAAGACCCCCATATTGTACTTAACCGGAAAAACAGACTCAGGCAAACTTTATTAATTAAGTTCAATTTAATATTGAACTTGGCTCTCATTTTACATTTATGTTTTTGATAGTATAAATGACTTACCCAGTACAGTTGTAAGTTTTGAAGACAAATTGCGGTCCCATCCAGAGTCTACGATGCGGTCCGGCGTGCGTCACTATCTCCACCTGCGCTAACCATCGCTCCTCCTCGCTCACACACATGTCCGAGCATCGCTGCAAATTATACATTCTATACGTTTTACTACAATCTACGCTATTATTACAATTACTAAGGTTGTTACACAAAGACACACTCCCACCTAGGTGTAGTGATGAGTAACTCACTCACTAGTTCCTCGTTTGAGGACCTCAAAAACTAAAACGTCAAGGGTGTCACCTAGTTTTGCAACGATGAATCGCCTCATTTAATCTCCTCACAAAATCCTCACAGAGCGTTGCGTTCGGGACCACAGAGTACTATATATATATATATATATATATATATATAAAGATAGATAGATAGATAGATAACTCTTTATTGTACACTTATAAGATATATACAAACATAAAAAGCTAAATATAATATGAACCGTACAATGGGCGGTCTTATCGCTAAAAGAGCGATCTCTTCCAGACAACCTTTGGATGGAATGGATTGAAATTAGACAGATAGACTAATGTAATTTAAATGTAAAAAAAAGGATATTTTTATCACTAAACAATTACATGATTAATACATATTATATGCCTAGTTAATATAAATATGTCTATGTTTAAACTACACATACTACACATATTCCTAATAATAAATGCATATACACACATACATATACTTAAATATACAATATCATACATAATATTACACAATATAAATATATTATTCTATGGTATGCGTTGTCATATTTCAATTATTAACATTAATAAGGTTTATAAATTAGCAGACAGAAGAACAACTGTGAATGGTTGCTAATGTGGTATTTTGGCAAGATAAAACTTTTTTACCTGTTCTTTGAACGAGGAAGGAGACTGTGCCTGCCGAATAGTATATATATATATATATATATATATATATATATATACGGAAACTCGCAGTCGCAACCAAACGCAATAAATAAGTACTTTAATACTAAAAATAGTTCTGCTTTACTCATACACTCAATAGTTAGTAGTCTCCTCATTTGAGTGTCAGGATGAGGACCTCGTTTGTGGATGAGGTGGCCTACCTCGTTCTTGTTTGAAATCACTGAGGAACCCCCATCACTACCTAGGTGTCTTTCGTTTGAGCCGTTTTGTTGTACAAAGCAATTTACAACCTTATCTATCTATACTAATCTATACTAAATAATATATAGAGGGAACATTTTACAACGAGTTCAAATTTTAAGATGTTTGATGTCGAAACAAGTGCATCAGGTTTCAACATCGCGGATAATATCGTTTGCGCGATGCAGGATCTCATACATTGTAGCAATATTTACAAGGAGAGCTATTCAACCTACTCTAGCGCCATCTAGATGTTTTTATCTAAACTAATATTACAAAGTACAAAGATTTGATTTTTTGTTCGTATCTATTTGACTCAAAAACTAACGAATTGATTTAAAAAAATCTTTCACTAATGAAAAGCTACATTATCAGTGAGTATATATTTATATAGTATATAATTGATCCCCTTTTTCTGACGGGTACGGGAATTACGCGGGTGAAACCGCGAGGCGCTGCGAGAAAATAATAAAAAGGCAATAGAAACTCAGATATCGTGCGATACGTAATGGACACACACTTCTATGATGATTATTTCATTCATTCGAGTTAAGAATGTTCATTTTAGAACTACCTACATTTAATTTGTTTTTATTGTATTTAAATATATATATGTTTTTATACTTTATACGCTACTGTTTGAACACTATGTCACCTGTTGGTAAGTGACGATGCGGTCGAAAATGGTAAGCATGCTAGGCCTAGAATGGGAACTGGCTCTCAACGATAGCTGCCAGAACACATTAGATGTTTTGGCGAAAAATTTTCTTTGTTTACCATGGATTACGATAATTTAAATCCATATGTTATATTTAAGATTTAGTAAACTCTATTTATAAGTAATTCTAGTGTAGTAATTTGTAATTTTAGAGATAATAATATCTTTATGGTTTACATAAATCATAAAGGTGTAACGGCCCAACGGATTTTAATAACATTATGGATATATATTTTATACAATTTATAGAATCAAAAAAATTCACCGTCTTTAAGCTGCCACTTCGTGCTTAAGTTGGCGAGATTTAAACTGTAGGTATTTAATTATTTTTTAAATATTTTATATACTAACGTTTGACTTGTGACTTAGATAATCGCTGGCAGGGGGAAATCCCCAATACACCCCGGAAAGCGGGACGTCAGTACACGTCTTATCGCCCCACCACCAATTAGAATAGGGAATATGCGTCTGATTTAAACATGGGTCAAATATTTTTTTTCTAAAGTGTATTGCTTCAGAATGTCATGCATATCAATATGGTTTAAATTACTTCTATTTGGATAAGAAAATAATTATTAAAAAGTGCCAAAAATTTGCGAGCAATTCATGGAAGTCGCACGCTATTGGTCAGATCAAAAGTGACGTCGAAGTCTACAATGCGAGCTTTATAGTGTAGGGAGAAATCCTCCATGGTTGATTATTATTATAGACTATTACGTCACGCCAAGCGCGCCATCATGGTGAGCGTTTAAAGCGTATCTGTTAATCGTAATTTTTAATATATTTTATCAATACCTAAAATGCTTTTTTTGCGCTGTGTATTTTTTTCTAATTACATAACAATATAATCTATCGTATAAATATATTTTAAAAAATACATGCATATTCCCTATAAATTAATGTAGTACTCACGCGACACTCGAGCGGTTGCAACAGCGGGTTGGAAGTGGGTAGTGGGGCTAACAAATCCCCCGCGGCTGCCGGGCGTGCCAGCGGCCATTGTGCTATTGGTTCCACTTCTATTTCTATCGGAGAGTCGTCGCAGATCTTCTCTTTTGGCACATCTGTTAGATTAACACAAGATATTTTATAGCTGACCAGAGTGCCTAGTGCTAGTTCCTTTAGATTTATTTAGTAAATGCAAATTTGTATGGAAATCACAATGTTGCCTAACGCGAGGTGCACTTTTCCATGCAAATGTATTCCCCCATTTCCTCCTTGGAAAATACTTCTAGAGCAATATTTTTGCAACAAAAAAACAAGGTCTGCTGTAGCTATTGTTTGCTTTTTTTGACGAACCAATTGCAAAAAGAAATATAAGCCTTCTAATCTCCTCTTTAAGATCTGTGGAGGGTCATATTTGAATTTGCAATTGGTTGGTCAAAAAGAAATTGATAGGGGCGTAGCTACAGCAGACCTTGATTTTTTGTAGAAACAAGTTTTGTTCTAGAAGCATTTTCCAGGGAGGAAACGGGGGAATACATTTGCATGGAAAAGTGCACCATGCGTTCCCTCTAAGTGCACTAGATGGCGCTTTTAAATTCCATACACATCTGTGTTTACTTTGTTCGAGTAAGTAAACCAATCTAAAGAAACTTGCACTAGGCACTCTGTAGAATTTCTAAACATGAAAAATGCAAAAGATTGTAACGCACTTTCACCTAAATATGGTGTTGCGGTCGAAGATGGAATGCCTGAGCAGTCAACCTCCCAGCAATTGACGGCAATGAGACAAAACACTGGATATCTCTTTTTAGGTGTTTTTTTCGTCGAGATACGACAAGGGGTATGGTGTAACAATACAAGTGTGGAATTTGTTTTTTAAATCAACGATGTAATTTCTAAGATAATGTTAAAAAATCGAAATAAACTGTGTTCTGATTTTGTCAAAATCGTTCTAAGCTCTCGTAAACATTATTCTACTTTAGTCTTAGGTTATCGTCACCCACTTGAAAAATTGGCCCATTATACCGTATCGCTTTGCTCGCATTAAAAATCGAAATCCTATAGCCTATTCTAATATATTGTATCTCTGTGGTACATGCCGGCCAAAACAGAGGTTATAAACAAGTATCGGTACACATTTTAGCATTTATATTATTGATGTTGATATACATACTGGAGGCGACACGTGGATGTAACGAGAGATGTGTCAGTCCCGAAGCAGACATGAGGTATACGGCGTGGTGCGCCCCGCCCCGCGCGCCGCCAGCGCCCCACGCGGCGCGCGCTAGAAGCGGGGCGTAGTTGTTGTCTTCAGACAGCGATGAGAGACGTTGACGTCCTGTCATAGACCACAGAATTGGTGTAAATTAGAATAGATAATAGAGCTATAGTATTGGACTTTTACAAGTCTTATAGATGAGCTATACAACAGAAACAACCCAATATGAGCATCGTCTACAATGTTTATGTTATGTAACGTAAAAGTGTAATGTCTCTATTTCGACTAAATAGAGATTCGATATCGGTGGATATTTTTGACTCTACTACTGAACGAATGATAGTTGACTCTACGTAGATATATTGCATACTAGCTGTGCCCGCGACTTCGTCCGCGTGGAATAGTGTCTTTGGGCACAGAATAATGAATAGTACAAGTACAGAAATTGCACTCCCTGAGAGCAAAAAGGCGAGATTAAACCTAGTTACAACGCCGGTAACGTTCAAAATGCGCTTCACGCCTCGAGCGCGACCTTGAATTTGCGTCACAGTACCAACTAATAGTAACTATGAACCGCGTGTTGCGCACAGTGAAATGCACCGTAAGTCCGCACAGCGAGAGTCTGAATAACTATGTCAACTCGCGGCCTCTCCTATAGGGTTGAATGTTATAAGATAACTTATTGAAGCCTTTAATTGGTAGCAGAATACTTTAAGGTAGAACAATGTAATGAGTATATTTAAAGTGCTACATTCATGTTTAATGTCGAGGTAGGATAAAATTACTACAGTTATACTTTAATTAAGATAGTTTATGTGATAGTTTAATTAAGATAGTTAAAACTAAAACAACCGACTTCCATGCCGTGCGAGTCAGTTTCAGTAGCAAGTTTGAGACGTTTATCGTCATATCTCTGGAGACCCTCATCAGATCTCGACGAAATTACAATGGTACCACCTCGGCAACGAACTCTACCGATAAAAATCATTCAAATCGGTTCACAATTGTCGGAGTAATCGCGTAACATACACACAAAGACGAATTAAGAACCTCCTTCTGTTTGGAAAGTCGGTAGAAAATAATGTTCTACGTTCAATTGAAAATGAGTATGTAAAAACGTATAAGTATGTATAAACGTATGCTACGCAATGCTTTGTAGCCCTTCGTTTAGACATACTGAACAATATTTTTATATGTTAATATCGTAAGCAAGGAATATAATAATGAGGTAGGTACAAGTAAGGCGCGCGGCCGATCGAGAGCGCGCGTGACACTTAACTGACTGAACATGGACCCGAGAGGGTGCGCGGAAGTACTTGTAGTTTCATAGCTACAGCGCGGAGTGTGACAGGCCTGCTTTGGGTAGCATTAACAAATAAGACACATACTTATCCCAACTACACCGCGCCGTACCACGCCACGCTAATCCCCCCTTCCCTCACTTACCCTCCCCTCCCCCTTCCCCTCACTTCCCCTCCCCCTCACTTCCCCTCCCCTTCCCCTGATTTCCACACCCCTTCACCTCTCCATCCCCCTCCCCCTACCCTTCCCCTCACTTACCCTACCCTCCCCCTCCCCTCCCGGAAATACTGCCGGCCAGGGTACGGAGGTAGCCGAGGGTTGGGTCACTGTGACCACACCGTCTGCCGCTATGTTACCTGAGCTGGTGCGTGTGATGGTGTGAGTGGCGAGGGTGGCGGTGGGCCGCAGCTGTGCCAGCGGGGAACATACTGCCGGCACAGGGTACGGAGGTAGCCGAGGGTTGGGTCACTGTGACCACACCGTCTGCCGCTATGTTACCTGAGCTGGTGCGTGTGATGGTGTGAGTGGCGAGGGTGGCGGTGGGCCGCAGCTGTGCCAGCGGGGAACATACTGCCGGCACAGGGTACGGAGGTAGCCGAGGGTTGGGTCACTGTGACCACACCGTCTGCCGCTATGTTACCTGAGCTGGTGCGTGTGATGGTGTGAGTGGCGAGGGTGGCGGTGGGCCGCAGCTGTGCCAGCGGGGAACATACTGCCGGCACAGGGTACGGAGGTAGCTGAGGGTTGGGTCACTGTGACCACACCGTCTGCCGCTATGTTACCTGAGCTGGTGCGTGTGATGGTGTGAGTGGCGAGGGTGGCGGTGGGCCGCAGCTGTGCCAGCGGGGAACATACTGCCGGCACAGGGTACGGAGGTAGCCGAGGGTAGGGTCACTGTGACCACACCGTCTGCCGCTATGTTACCTGAGCTGGTGCGTGTGATGGTGTGAGTGGCGAGGGTGGCGGTGGGCCGCAGCTGTGCCAGCGGGGAACATACTGCCGGCACAGGGTACGGAGGTAGCCGAGGGTTGGGTCACTGTGACCACACCGTCTGCCGCTATGTTACCTGAGCTGGTGCGTGTGATGGTGTGAGTGGCGAGGGTGGCGGTGGGCCGCAGCTGTGCCAGCGGGGAACATACTGCCGGCACAGGGTACGGAGGTAGCCGAGGGTTGGGGAACCAGGAGCCCACGCCTGTCCCATCGCCCACCTGGGAATGAATACAACAGTTATTGGTTTTTATAGGAAACAGGGTTTTAAAAGATGTTCTGATATGATAGAATCGGTGTGTGTACTGTAGCTGAATTGGTACAGCGCCGGGGATGTTTCCCAGGAGGTTCGAAACCCGGCTGGTACGGCGTAATTTTATTTAAATGCTCAGACTAAATAAAAAGTCAAGACCCCCACCGCCGAACAACGCAAGGCCGGTTTCGTAAACATGTGTGCACTTAGTGAATGTTGCCGTGCAGTAAAAACTTTGTGATGATGTGATGAAAATGTGATTGCATCCTGCTTTTTATTTTAATTGGTTTTTACACCCTTTCACAATACAATTCGGCACTTTTTCTTAAAAAAATTGAGGATTATTATAGCGTGGCACTCCGCGCGCCTGACAAGGTAAGGCGTAGTTTCGTTATATGTGTGTGCGTGTAACTGTGTATTACACGGCGAGGCGTAGTTTTAACCTGCCTCAGCGCGTTGCGTAGTTCGACGGGCCTCCGTCTTGACTTCTTATTTGGTCTGAGTTAAAATGTGTATTTTTTGTGCAATACATACATAAAATCACGCCTTTTTTCCGTTGGAGTAAGCTATTTCAATTTTAGAGATAACATTTCCAATTTTTTTTGCAATAAAACATTTGGATATATGCATGTGTAAAGTGTATAATATATAATATCGTTTAAAAACTAAAAAAGAACCGACTTTAATGTTCATTTTCAGTACCAATTTTGAGATGTTTATCTCAATATCTCTGGAGATACTTATCAGACCTCGATAAAATTACCATGGTACCACACTTGGGATATCTCCTTTCGAACAAAAAAAGAATAATCAAAATCGGTGCATAAATGACGAAGTTATCCCCGAACAAACATAAAAAAAAAATATATATATATATATATATATACGGTCGAATTGAGAAACCTCCTCCTTTTTTTGAAGTCGGTTAAAAATAATTAATAAAATTGACATTGTAAAATTTTAATGGAATGTAATTGAATATTTTCGTGCTGTACATGAATTACAAATTAGTTGTAATGTGTTATAAATTGTGTTTATGGGTGTACAGAACCTGAAATAAATTAATTTTGATTTGATAAATATTAGGTAGAAGATGTAGTGACAAAGATAGAGAAAGGGATAAATCATAAATCATAAATTATTTATTGCTGAATTGTAGTCGGTACAGATGGTGAAGTTACAAAATTGTTTCATACAAACTACCATGAAAATGGTGTGCAATGGTTTGCCTGGAGAGGCTACAGACATATATCAAGTATAATTATGGGCTGCGGAAACTTTGACATTATAAATAAATATGACATAATATCATAGTATTACATCGTACAATTAATTAATTTGTATTTGATTCAACGGAAAAAATGTTTACAGAATAAAAATAGTATAGGTAATATAATAGAATAATATAAATAGATAAAGGTAATGTAAAGCAATCAAAATGTCGAATCTCAGTAAAATGTGTGATAATAAAATATTACATAAGGTGATTCAAGCAATGTCAATAATATTCAATCAAAGTTATCATTTAAAAAATCGTCAATAGCATAGTAACATTTGGTCGTCAACATTCTCTTAAATTTATTTTTGAACTATGTCATGGTGAGGTCCTTCATACAATTTGGTATATTATTAAATATTTTGGGAGCTTATGGGATGCTTAGATGGTTTGGACATCTAGAGAGGATGGATGAAGAAAGATTGACGAAACATATTTATGAGACGTGTGTGAATGGGCCAGTTGGTAGAGGCCGACCTAGGCGAACGACTAGATCGGAGACGTTTTAAAAAAAGGCCAAGTCAAAAGTACCTATAACCGGCGAGCATGTATGAAGGCGCTCATGAAAGTGGAAGAAGCGAAGGTATGTCAGGATCGTAGCATGTGAAAAGAAGTAGTCTCTGCCTACCTCAACGGGAAAAAGGCGTGATTGTATGTATGTATGATATGTATGATATATGTGTAGAGACTAGAGTAGGTACCGGCTTGGGCGGCGCACGTTTGTTGGCGGCGGCGTGTATGGGCAGCCCGGCGGAGCGGTGGAAGCGAGACAGGCGGTTGACGACGCGCGGCGAGGTGTGCGTGCGCACGCCCACCGCGCCCCCGTACGGAGACATCGCGAACACGTGCGTCGTGCCGCGCAGGGTCGACACGCAGCACCAGCGGCAGTCGCCTGATATTGCTATGTCCTGGAATTACAAACACATAGTTATAATATAATAATATAGGCCTAGCGTGCTTAACATCTTCGACCGCATCATCACTTACCAACAGGTGAGATAGTGGTCAAACGCTAGCCTATAAGATATAAAAATAGAAATGTATAAAAAAAATGTTATATTTCTCGTCGAAAAACCGACAACAGTACCCGAGCTTTTATCGTAAAAGCTTCTGACAGATCTCACATAGTTTTCGACTTATTCTGGCTCCCTGATTGGTCTAAATTTAGTAAGGTGTGAAAACCACTAGAGGCGCTGTACTGTTTTTCATACAAAGTCTGTTCGAAATACGTCGTATGATGATAATGATGATGCTAAAAAATAGATCGATGCTTGTATACATTTCTATTCCACTTGATCAAAGGGTCTGAAGATGGACCCAAAAGACTTACCTCCCTAATCGGTAAAAGCACCGGCTGGCCAAATCTTGCCAGCATTCACTTGTTTCGCCAGCAACACTGCTTTACGTGTGCACATTTCAAAATCTGTTTTTCTAAAGCCGTAAGTACTATTTTACGATGGCAGCGCAGAAAAACAACAAATTTCAAATAAATGTCAACTGTCAATGGTACTCTTATAGGCTAAGCTCGTTTGAAAAAGATGTATTAAATTTTTTTTTATAATTACCTGTACTTTAGCGGTAGTATCACCTCTATGCAGCACATACAAGTGATGCACGGCAGCGAGCGCCGGCCCGCACGGGTGAGGGTTAATTCTGAACACGTGGAAGTCGTGCCCGCGCCGATCTGCCGTCACTAGTACCATCCCGCTCGAGTCGAACTTCAGGGCGATTATAGACTCCGAATGTGCTATGAAGTGAGCTACGATTGGATCGCAGGGCTCTTCTGCGTCTTGGCCGTCTTCTTCTTCTATACCCTATGGGGAAGGAAGAGAAGTTTTACTAGGTGGCAAGCGAAAAATTGTCTCTTTTTAAATCAAAATAGCAGAGCCCGCGGCTCCCGCGTGGAAATTGATGTGTGCCAAGTAAGTATTTTCGCAGTTATAATATTCGTAGCATATGTCAGCGTGTGATCGCTATTTCACATGTTTGTAAGTGACCATATGGTTGACGATGGTAGCACGCTAGTCCTAAGAAAAATGGCTCTCAAGAACAGCTGCCGGAACACATTAGATCAGTCGCACTCGTACCTTCTACTAGAGCGGTCGCTGCAAAACTTGCCGATCGCTCCGATGCTGACTAACATTTTGCGCTGCGTTGACTAAACGCACGTAAAGAAAATCGCGATGGCGCAATCTAAGCGCTCCGATACTATATTGGTGAACGAGTTCCTAGCCTTCGTACAGAACAAACTGGACGTCATGGATGAAGTGAGTCTCTCCCAGATCTGTACCACCAGCTACACATAGGCTGAGATCATCGCCGCCAAGAAGTTCTTGGCCGACACCGCTGCCACTTCCATCCGGCTTGCTACAGGACATAAGGATGGAACCGGCAAGAAGGACCTGCAGGACATCTTCAGGGTTTTCAAGGAGACTGAACCTGACGACGTCCCAACGTACGTGGCGAAAGACCTCTACAAGCTGCCACCAATAACGTGGGATCATGTGGACACCACCCGCGTATTGAAGGACATTATGCTGTTGAGGGCTGACGTCACCGATCTAAGGATGAAACTCGAGGCATCGGAATCCACGGTGTCTGAGTTACGTAGCGAACTCGTGGCGTTGCGAAATAGTGCTGCTCAGGCAAAATTGCCGTCGCCGGCCTCGACGCAAAACGTCACCGTGCGCCGTCCCGTCAAACGCAACACGCGACTCAGCACTCCTGCGGTGTCTCATGACGCAACGGTTCCGCGGGCTATTGACCGACCTACATTATCGACCTCGGCAACCGATACACCTTCGCCTCAGCTACTGGCTTCTCCTGTGTTACCTGCACCATCCCGGAAACAAAGGAAGTCTTACGCTCAGGTGACAGGACCAAACCGACCTATGCATTCGAATACCACCGTAACTGATAAAAATGCAAGATCGGTTAATAAACCGAATAAAGATGCTGATGGCTTTACTCTTGTAGAGAATAAGGTCCGGTCACGAAAAAACCGCAACCAACGCGGTACCGCCAAGGGTACAACATCCTCACTACATGTTGTACCCCCGACCACCAAAATTTACATCTCGCGCCTGGACAACGACACGAAGACCGACGATGTCCAGCGATACATCTGCGGGAAGCTACAACAGGAGGACAGCATGCGTATGTGTCTGAAGGAGCTGGAGCAGAAGCGGCCGACAGACTTCAAGTCATACGTGCTGCAGGTTCCAGCCGAGCACAAGAAGATGTTCCTCGTACCGGAGTTCTGGCCTGCAGGGGTTGTATACCGTAAATACAGGGATACTAGACCGGCTAAAATCCCTGAAACTCGTAGTGCTCCTATATTAAAATAGTTATATTTATATGTATGTTAGTCTGTAAGGTATTTATAATATGGGTCTTAGAATAACATGTACTGTTTTCTTAAGTTACCTGAATTAAAGATATATTTTTTTTTATTTTTTTTTTTTTATTTGATGTTTGGCGACTGATTGTCTAACTTGAGGGAGGTAGCTGGCCAGGCGGACACTAGACCCAAAAGATGTTTGGCGACAGATTGTCCAACTTGAGGGTGGTAGCTGGCCAGGCGGACACTAGACCCAAAAGATGTTTGGCGACAGATTGTCCAACTTGAGGGTGGTAGCTGGCCAGGCGGACACTAGACCCAAAAGATGTTTGGCGACAGATTGTCCAACTTGAGGGAGGTAGCTGGCCAGGCGGACACTAGACCCAAAAGATGTTTGGCGACAGATTGTCCAACTTGAGGGTGGTAGCTGGCCAGGCGGACACTGACCCAAAAGATGTTTGGCGACAGACTGTTCAACTTGAGGGTGGTTGCTGGCCAGGCGGACACTAGACCCAAAAGATGTTTGGCGACAGATTGTCCAACTTGAGGGAGGTAGCTGGCCAGGCGGACACTAGACCCAAAAGATGTTTGGCGACAGATTGTCCAACTTGAGGGTGGTAGCTGGCCAGGCGGACACTAGACCCAAAAGATGTTTGGCGACAGATTGTCCAACTTGAGGGTGGTAGCTGGTCAGGCGGACACTAGACCCAAAAGATGTTTGGCGACAGATTGTCCAACTTGAGGGTGGTAGCTGGCCAGGCGGACACTAGACCACCTGTTAGTGTCCTACCACCATACAAAGGCCGTAACTAGATAGAAGACACAAACTACCCAAATCAGCGTGAGGTGGTGATGAAGATTAAGACGCATTTTAAGTGAACTATGCCGCTTACGCCAACTTTACATAGACCCTTGCTGATATAAATAGAGTATGTGATCACGGTTCTTATAAAACTGGACATTCCACATCAACCATCGTTCATAGACCCTCCGACAAGATCAAAGTCCTTTAAATGACGGATCATTGATATCTAGTCTTACCTATTTAGGTAAGACTAGATAGGTATGTCCTATAATAGTAACGACGCCAGGTTAGTAAAGATCAGCGTGAGGTGGTGATGGAGATTGGGATGCAGCTCGAGTGCCAGCAAGACTATGACGCTTGCGCCCACTTTACATAGACTCTTGCTGATATAAATAGAGTATGTGATCACAGTTCTTATACAACTGGACATTCCATATCAACCATCTTACATAGAGCCTCCGACAAAATCAAAATTCTTTTAATGACGGTTCATTAATATCTAGTTTTACCTCAATATCTATAATAGTGACGACGCCAGGTTGGTGATGATCTGCGTGAGGTGGTGATGGAGATTGGGACGCAGCTCTAGTTCCAGCTAAACTGTGAGCCACAGTTTCGCCCAGTCCACGTAGACCCTTGCTCAAAGACTTTGCTGCATGAAGCACGGTTGCTGTATAACTGGTTTGGCCTTCACCTATAAAATAAAAACGAATCAACCGACTTCAAATAGGAGGTGGTTCTCAATTCGACGGAATCTTTTAATGTATGTATGTTCACCGATTACTCGAAGACGCCTTAAAAGGTTTGGAAAATTATTCTTTGTATTTAAATTTCCTCGAGATGTGTTCAGTATCTCCAGAGATATGCATAAACAATTCAAACTACAAGGTACAAATACTTTGTTACAACAATATATTTTTTGAAACAAAGCAATTTTGTATGTGTATTTTATAAACTTAGTACTGAAAGTGATATTTAAAGTCGGTTCTTCTAGTTTTTTAAACGATTTTAAATTATTCATCAGTTCCTGATAGAGAGTTTCTCATAACCTAATAAGAACTTATCTACCAGATAAACTAAAACTTTCATTCGGCCTTACATGTCAGATATCTTAGCTTTACCATTTTACAACTTTTATTATTCTGAGAAAATATCAACTTTTCATTTAAACTACCTGAAGGAACTATGTACGAGTATTTTGTAAAATTTTATGAAATAGTTCTATAAACTATATCAGTCGTCTCGTGACGGGACTACGATCTATGCAACTGTCGAAACGTCGAGTTAAATAGAAATTAATGTTTTAGGCGCGATAAGTCCCGTATTTTAATATTTATAACTACTATAGGTAGACTAATTTATTAATTTTAACTGTATTAATTGTAAGAATGTTAATTTTGTTATTTTCACTGTTCCTTTACCCAATTCATCAGCCACAAAAAGCTTTAATATAATTAGATATAATAATTAAAGCTCAAATACTAGAAATCTCACGTAAAACATAAGTCTTGACCTTGACTTATATCAGAAGTAAGGCACCAAATATAATAACAATAATTAGGAAACTATTATAAAACTCGACTGATTATTAAACTAGCTTTATCACACGCATATATATTAGAATGGTTTTATATATATTTATATTGTTCATTAAATCAAATTCAGACTAATATTATAAAAACATTTGTAACTCTGTCACTCTGTCTGTTTGTTACTTAATCACGCCTTAACAGACGATCCGATCTTACTGAAATTTAACATGGATATACTTTAAAGCATAAGGATGAACATAGGCTACTTTTTGCGAAAATAAAATCATGATTATCTAATACTATAAGAATCTTTGTCCTGACATACTGACTGACTGACTGACAGACAAAGCACAGCCTAAACCGCTGGTCGTAGAGACTTGAAATTTGGAGGGTATATTTGTCTTAGTACGTAGGGGTGTACTAAGAAAGGATTTTTCAAAATTCACCCCTTAAGGGGATGAAATGGGGGTTTAAAGTGTATGGAGAAACAAGATTAGATAGTCATTTCTATCCGAAACTTCACAAAAGTGCTTCAGTACAAAAATAAGTAAATACGTGTTTCAGGTTTTTTTGAAATTCCACCCCTAAGAGGGTGAAATGGGGTAACAAAGTGTGAAAATCAATATATTTTCGGATTGCGCTAAAGCTTGGCATGCAGATAATTAATACAACGTTAGTTACCTTTGAAAAAGGATTTTTCAAATTTCACCCCTGAAGGGGATGAAACGGGGTTTCAAAGTTTCTATGGAGAAACATTATTAGATAGTCTTTTCTATTCGAAACTTCACACAAGTGCTTCAGGACATAAATAAGTAAACATGTGTTTTAGGTTTTTTCGAAATTCCACCCCTAAGAGGGTGAAATGGGGTAACAAAGTGTGAAAATCCATATTGTTTCGGATTGCGCTAAAATTTGGCGTGCAGATAGTTATTACGACGTTAGTTACCTCTAAGAAAGGATTTTCTAAAATTCACCCCTGAAGGGGATGAAACGGGGGTTAAAAGTTTGTATGGAGAAACAAGATTAGATAGTATTTTCTATTCGAAATTTCAAACAAGTGCTCCAGTAAAAAAATAAGTAAACACGTGTTTCAGGTGTTTTTGAAATTCCACCCCTAAGAGGGTGCAATGGGGTAACAAAATGTGAAAATCCATATTGTTTCGGATTGAGCTGAAATTTGGTATGCAGATAGTTATTACGACGTAAGATACCTCTAAGAAAGGATTTTCCAAAATTCGCCCCTGAAGAGGATGAAACGGAGGTGAAAAGTTTGTATGGAGAAACAAGATTAGATAGTATTTTCTATTCGAAACTTCAAACAAGTGCTCCGGTAAAAAAATAAGAAAATACGTGTTTCAGGTTATTTTGAAATTCCACCCCTAAGAGGGTGAATTGGGTGGGGTAGCAAAGTGTTAAAATCAATATTGTTTCGGATTGCGCTGAAATTTGGCATGCAGATAGTTATTATGATGTTAGTTCTCTGCGAAAGGGTTTTCCAAAATTCACCCCTGAAGGGGATGAAACGATTTGAACGGGGGTTCAAAGTTTGTATGGAGGAACAAGATTAGATAGTCTTTTATATTCGAAACTTAACACAAGTACTTAATAAGTAAATACGTGTTTTAGGCTCTTTCGAAATTCCACCCCTAAAAGGATAACGTGGATTAACAAAGTCTGAAATCAATATTGTTTCGGATTGCGCTGAAATTTGGCATGCAGATAGTTATTTCGACTTAGGTATCCGCTAAGAAAGAATTTTTCAAAATTCACTCTTCAAGGAGATGAAGCGGGGGTTCAAAGTTTGGATAGACATTTTATTCGACATTTCACACAAGTACTTCTGTAAATAAATGAGTAAATACGAGTTTCAGACTTTTTCGAAATGCCACCCTAAGAGGATAAACTGGGGTAACAAAGTCTAAATGAAATTTAGAATGCAGATAGTTATTATGACGTAGGTATCCGCTCAGAAAGGATTTTCTAAAAATTCATCCGGATACGGAACGGAGATTCAAAATTTGAATGGCGAAACAAGATGAGATAAAGTACGTGTTATAGAATTTTTAGAAATGGGTTAGGTAACAAAGTCTGAAAATTTGGGTTTTTCAGGTTTTAAATATATGTATATATTTTATATCCTTATTGCCTTAGTCACGCGACAACATGAAAACGGGTGAACCGATTTGGCTAATTCTTATTGTCTTTAATGATAGAATCGTTTTTAGAAAAGAAAAGTTTTAAGTAAATAAAAGAAGTTTTTAACGCGGGCGAAGCCGCGGGGCACTTCTAGTTACACATATGTTGATTGACAGAGCTTTACAGTAGTAACATCAACACGTATCACCAGGAGGGTAGGTGTTTAAAAGTTGCTAAAACATCACGTAATGAATATAATCCCATGATCAGATTTATTTATGTTCTATATTGATTTATTTTATTTTACTTCATAGTACAGGTCGTGTCATGTAAGAAGAACGCTGGTGGTCAAGTTTCACATAAAGTGATTCATTGGTCTAATTGGCGGTATGAGGATGCTTGCCGGTGCGCTATTGGTTCGTCTGTCGAAATTTTGGCTTTCCCGGGCTGTGTACCTATTAGGGTTTGAGTCCCAGGACGTCTCGTGTCTCGAGGTCCCGGTTTTCGCAATTTTAGTAGTCTCGAGTCCCGGGACCTTCGAGACGAGACAAGATAGTCAAAATTGTTATGCAATCATTTTTATTTTCAAATAATTGAAGGAGCTTAGCGCCATCTGTCAGTTTAATGAATAATTACTTGGTCTACTACGTACCTACTGTGTACAAAACACAATAAATACGTTTGCCGCGGCGCCATCATGCCGCCTATTGGTTATTATGTGACGTTTGGATTATGATTATTGATTGTGTATGTGTACTTGAGTCAGTAAGTCGTCAATTTCATTTATGATGTGAGTGTGGTGTGGTGTTTCTTTTGCAGCGTATTTTTTATACGTTTCACCAGAATTTTACTCAATTAAAATTCTTCAAAAAAGGCTTAAAGGCCCTCTAAAAAAATCATTTTTTTTTGTCGTGATGACGTCTTATACCGAAATCGAAGAACGCCGGCTGAACGCACGAAAAAAATGTCAAATTCCGCCTGAGCCAAACGTGCAAGCGAGAGCGCGCAACAAGCGATAGAGATGCACGATCGTATGACGTTATCACGTAAAATTATCGTCCGTACACCGACTTTACAGACAACCAATTTTTTCTGAATAGTCTCAAAGTCCCGGGACTTTGATTGTAGGCTGTCTCGTTTCCCGGGACTTTGAAATTGTCGGGAATTTCCAAAACCCTAGTACCTATAAATGCGCAAACACACTCCCTCCACTTACAGAGTTCTTTTTACATGACGCGTACTGTAACCTTTTCCGTAAACGATATGATAGCATTGTATAAGTTCACCAACCTGTGTTGATAAAAATGTTTACGAGACAGCTAATTAATGTTCTTCACTGATAAATCATAAACATAAAATAAATCAAACAAAAAAAAACTCGACGGATTGTTGAGTTATAAAGGAGTACTCATAAAACAGTCTAGCTGTCTAGAATCACAACAAATCACATGTTAATATTTTTAACCGACTTTACATAAAAGGAGTTTTAATTCGCCTGTTTTTTTTATGTATGCCTCGGAACTCCGTTATGTATAAACCGATTTCGAAAATTATTTTTTTTTTGTTTAAGAGAGTTTGTAATTTTGTCCCATTGTAATTTTATCGAGATCTGACGAGTATCTCCAGAGATATGGAGATAAACAACTCAAACTTGGTACTGAAAATAACTAGCGCGGCATGTGAAGTCGCTACTTCTGTAGATTAAAATGTACTTTTAAGATTTTATTACCTTTTATTTATTTGTTTGTGAATTAGTAACAAGTGTAGCTAATAAACGCGGCTTAAATAATTAAGATAGTTTAAAAACTAAAACAACCGTCTTCTATGCGCCGCGAGTCAATTTCAGTAGCAAATATGAGACGTTTATCGTCATATCTCTGGAGATACTTGTCAGACCTCGATGAAATTACAAAGGGACCACCTCGGAAACGTAGGGTACGTTTCAGATTAAAAAAAGAATCATTCAAATCGGTTCACAATTGACGGAGTAATCGCGTAACATACAAAAAAAAACATTCAGACGAATTGAGAACCTCCTTCATTTAGGAGTCGGTTGAAAAGTAGAGAAAATCCTGAAGAAATACCTACAGCTGATAATTCACGATCTCGTGACTATTAGAAGCTATGAATGTTAGAGTAATCTTAACAAAGTAAATACCAACAGAAAAGTGGAACTAACAAAATAAATCTAGAACAGAACCTTGGAACCGACGCAATAGTACTAGCTGCTTACTCGATGTTGTAACGTTTTGTTAGATGAATATCTTAAAATGTGCTATTACTGCCTTGTTTGAATAACAATGAGTTTTCAAACGACACTTTGTTTTTTTTATTTCTGACAGACAAGTACTTGACCCATAGACGTAATAAAAAGGATGGTGCACTGCAGATGTTTTGACAAATTCAATTTAATCCGTATGTTATAACGATAAGGTTGTAATTGCTTTGTACAACAAAACGGCCCAATTGAGAGTCACCAGGGTGGGAGGGAGTGTGTCCTTGTCTAACAACCTGATAGTCCTATATATGTTCTATACTATATGTATGGTATATATATATATATATATAAGTTGTCCATACAAAAAATGGGACAAACTCCGTTCAAGGTCGTTCTCATGGGGGCCGGTGTACGCGATCTAGTTAATATGTAGCAGGTCTGTGACTTGACCACTATCTCAACTGGAGCGATGATGTGGTCGAAGATGGTGAACACGCCAGGTCTAGAATACTCTGCCTCTCTCAAGGGCTGTGTGCTGCCGGAACACCGTAAGGTTATAAGTAATATATTAAGGTAAGCTACTTTTTGGTAGCAAGTAAAGCGGGACATTTTTTTTAAATATTTTATAGTCTAGCGTTTGACCACTATCTCACCTGTTGGTAAGTGATGATGCGGTCGAGGATGGTAGCACGCTAGGCCTAGAATGGGAACTGGCTCTCAAGGATAGCTGCCATCGATATAATATGCTACTTCCACCTGTGGACGAACATACGTGCTAGGATTGGAACCGGCGACCTCTCGTTTCGAATTCAAGCCACCTATCCGTTACGCCAACGGGGATCACCTTTTGAAGCAACACACAGCAATACATGTGGGAAAATATTAACCATCGTATATCTAGAAAGTTCTTACCTTCACATCCTCCACTGCTCCTCTTCGAAGGATTCAACTTCTTATCAGCGTAAGCGAGCCATCTATCGCCCAAAGTGAGAGGGTTGATAGGAGTGCTGCCACCTAGCGGACACGGGCAGGGATAGCAAGTCGTCACGGCCATTCTATCTTCGAGACTACCCGCGTCAAACACGGCGAAACGTTCAGAGAATGACACCACTACAGAACGCTTGTTGGCCAACACGTCGAGGATTGGGTTCTTGAATTTGATGCTTTTTACCTGAGGAGATGTTGATCTGTTAGTTTTTTGTAAATTTTATAGGCTAGGGTTTGACCACCTACGCTACGCTGGCCTAGAATGGGAACTGGCTCTCAAAGACAGCTGCCGGATGAAATTAGATGTTTGGCGATGATTTGCCAATACCAGTGAGCCCAAACACGACATCTCTGCTGTAAGTTGGTGAGGATTAAGGTATTCTGCAGAATCTAGGAGATGCCCAAGCATCAGGTCAATGTTGTTAAAATATAATTGAAGTATGAGGTATACCGAAATTGGATCATATGCGTCATTAAATACAAAAGTGCTCATAGTCTTATAACAGCTGGTTTTTTATAAAATAAATCATAGCTAAGAACATTCTCTATTAAGTCACCTATCAAACAAAAAGAAACTAAATCAGTTCATGCACTTGAGCGCTATGCTATGATGCCACAGACAGACACACATGTACTCGCCTCAAACTTACAACACACCTCTTTTTGTGTCGGGGTAAAAAGAGCAAAAACAATATACACATACTTTATTTAGACCACTAGGTAATTTAGTGGTCAGTAGCCATTTAGGAATATACATATCATAATCACTCACGATTGATATGAAATATTTGTTTTGAATGGTTATCACAGGCTATATGTATCAGTAATGATTATCACTAGATGATCACGCCACTGAGCACGATCCTCGGCTACTCTCATCCAGCTCTTGCCAGCCACCTTGCGAACATCATTGCTCCACCTATTCCGAGGACACCCTAGGCTACGTTTCCTAATTCGCGGTCTAGAGACCGCGAATTAGTCATTAGTCGAACTAGAGTCAAGAACTCGGTTATCTCGTTACCGCCGTGCACCACTGGATTTTTCTATCGAAAAAATGTATGTGCGCTTTTCACAGTAGCCCTCCAGTGAAGGAAAAACATCGTTAAGAAATCAACAACCCACGCATGGTGGTAGGACACTATCTAGTGTCCGCTTGGCCAGCTACCACCCTCAAGTTATAAAATTTGTTGCCAAACATCTAATGTGTTCCGGTAGCTATCCTTGAGAGCCAGTTCCCATTCTAGGCCTAGCGTGCTTACCATCTTCGACCGCATCATCACTTACCAACAGGTGAGATAGTGGTCAAACGCTAGACTATAAGATATTTAAAAAAACCCTAACAGCCTATATAATGATTAATGAGGATCAGTACAGTTATAGCAAATTCAATAGAATTAGTTTTCACGTTTTTCTCTAGGACATGAGAATCATATATCTTTTTGAATTATCCAAATCGAACCATTACTTACGAAGATATTAAGTAATAAACATATGCCGTTTCTGTAGCTAAAAGTTAAAGTACGCGGGTGCGTGTGACGTCACTGTGAGTGTTTGCCGCCACTCGCCAGTTTCTTTGTTTATGTATGACGACGCATAACTTTTTACAGAGTGGTCCGATTTTGATTTTTTTTTTGTTGGAAAGGGTATAACCTCGAAGTTGGTTTTATATAAATTAGGGGAAAAGATTCCAAACCTAAGGGTAGGAAAACATGTAATGATTGATTATCGACTCACTGATTGTAATGAATGACTACACATAACTTTTTACAGAGTAGTCCGATTTTATGAGCAAATTTCAAGTCTATTACTTTTTTTAAATACTTTTGTACAGCTCTATCTGTCGTACGTTAGCGAACACGTCTTCGTAGTTACGCCGTTCTACAATAGAGGGCATTTATAAATATAAAATATAACTGCAACTAGTCTGCGTTTTATTTATTCAATATTTCACAATTTTTTGGATAAAAATTGTCTGAAGTACTGAAACATGCACTGGGTTGCGGGTGCACGTAATAGTACTGTTGGCAACCCTACATTAATCAGGGGAATTAAACATGTGTTTGAAGTGTGACGTTCGACGTCTAGATGAAAGCTGAATGGCTCAATTGTATTTTTTTGTAAATTCAAAGCAATAAGTTATGTTTCTGTTATATCTATAATAATTATTATTGCATATGATCTATTTAATGTTATTTGACGTGTGTAAGTGCAAATTTTTAATATGCCCATATACTGAATAAATGCTTTGACTTAACATGACGCTTACGTCACTTCCGCTGCCTCGGACCGTGACGCTACGTCACGTCCGTCAAGTTTTACCCTAGTGCGCTTAAAGAAGTAACACTTTAAAACTACTAATTTATTTATTTATTAACATAACGCAATAGCAGGCCTCCCTCACTCGCCCATAGCTACTGCGATTTATACCTAAACTTTCGTCAACGCCGGCGGTACTATCTGCCAGTCGGTTGTCACTGCTCACGCGCACGCAACGTATATTATTATTCTATTGACGGGATAACTGTGCATTCGTATTCTATCTTAGAAACGATTTAAGTTTTTCATAGTCATTTTGCGGGTTTGACAAAAAACAAGCAAAATATGTTTAATTTTTTATGCTAACGATACTAAAATGACAATACGGCGTAAAATTCACTTTCTCGACTTCATATTCGACTCTTAGTTATAAATGTTGATGTTATTTTGTGAGGTAAATAAAAATAATTCGTAAACTTTTTTTATTTTATTGAGTCAACCCTTTACTGTATCACGCGCGCGCCCGTACTTCGCGCGCTGAACGAAGTAATAACAACGCTAGGTCGAGCGTATTAGAAACATTTTTGCTTGTATTGTCTGAAATAAACGTTCGTATTGTGTTTGTAGGGGAGTGAAGTATCTGTTACGTAGTAACTATTTTATAATCTGTGGCAATAGTCAAAACTATTTAAAAAACTAATTAAACTAATATATTAACAATGAATAATAATTAAAATAATAACTACAAATAATAAATGGAATTTAGGTCGCTGTCTGCTGGTAGAGTACCCAAAAAGCTGGCGACATTACCTCTTTGAATCGCGAAACTAATGCGTTGCCCGAGGTAAGCGCCAGCTCTTTGCTCGTGGGAGACATCGATTAGGCGTCTAGATAGCTCCCTAACAAAACCGCAATTAAATGCATCATACCTGTTCACCGCCTCTGATAGAAATAAAACTAAGGGAGCAGAAGGCAGGCCCCGGGCTGGCGGAGTCACATAGAGCTATCAGAGGTCTTTTAGCTGTGAAGCAATCACCTCTGTCTGGTGTTGGAAGGATTCTTAGTACTCGCACCGTCCCTACAAACATAAATAACATTAGTAAATCAACACCGATATTATTAACGCTAATCTTGGTACTTAATTAAATTTGAATTTCATAGAAATATGTTCAGTATCTCCAAAGATATGGAGAAAAAAACCTCAACATTGGTACTGAAAATGACTGGCGCGGCATTTGAGGACGGTTCTTATAGATTTTTGAGAGAACTTAAATGATCAGTACCAAGCTTGAGGTGTTTATCGCCATATCTCTGGATATACCGAACATATCTTAATAAAATTTAAATCGGAATTATACCCTAACAAACAAAAACGAAAGAATTTTCTTAATCGGTTCAGGCGTCTTTAAGTAATCGGTAAAATACATAAAAAAGATTCCGACCAATTTAGAATCTCCTCTTTTTTTGAAGTCGAAAGTTTAATAAAAGCTTTTAAGAATATTAATAGTACCTTGTCTCCAAGATAAGACTTCCTGCGCCTCTCCATTTGGTGGTATTAGCCATACTTGCACGCCGGTACCGTACCCTAGTACTAGAAGGAGAGGGGAATTGTCGGTGTCGCTGTCTCCCTCTGCCGTCGGCTCGTTTATATCGGCCGTCTCGAACCTGTGGGATTATCATACTATATATATCAATTTGCATCTCCTCAATGTATAATAATGAATTTATTTTAATACATAAATATAAAATTTTTTGGTATGTAAGGGAGCACAAATACCACCTTAATGCTCCCAGCCACCCGGTCAGCAGGATGCACGCTGACCAACAAACGAAGCTCTGGCGACCGACAAGTGGCGATATAACCATTTCAAATTATGGCGTAGCTAAATACTACAGGCTGGTGACGGGCAGCAGCGTCACTGATGCGAGGAGCTACGTCCTGCGATCGCCAACCCGCCTGCCCAGCGTGGCGATTAGGACTTATCCCAATGAACGGAAGATCGGGCTCAGTGGCGTATCTTGGGAGAGGCCTACGTCCAGCAGTGGCCTGACACTGGCTGATTATGATGATAACATTATTTGCATGGTGGTAGGGCTTTGGCGGTCTAGCGTTCGTTAACCTTGGGGGGTCTTCAAACAGAGGTATATTCTAGGCAAGCGTGCTCTATCGTCGCAACTGATTCCATAACCTTACGGTACTTGCAGCACACAGCCCTTGAGAGTCACAGTATTCTAGGCCTAGCGTGTTCACCATCTTCGATCACACTATCGTTTTCCACCAAGCGAGATAGTGCTCAAACGCTAGCCTATAAGATATAAAAAAAACCTCCTCTATTTTTACAGTTAGTGAATAATTTATGATCGTACAAAACAAAAAAACCGACTTCACATGCCGCGATAGTGAAAATATCCACTAGCCATAACCATGTCATCAAGGTATCAAATTTGTTTATATTGTTTATCTCTATAGTCCATATCTCCGGAGATGATTATCAGATCTCGATTAAATGGGACCAACCGGGAGGCATAATTTCTAACAAAAAAAAAAATTTTTCAAATCGGTTAAATTTGACGGAGTTCTGAGGTAACAAGCAAAAAAAAATAAACAGTCGAACTGAGAACCTCCTCCTTTTTTGTAAAGTCGGTTAAAAATGAACTAAATATGGACAGATACTTGCAGTAGATTGTGAGAGGTTTAAAGGTAACATTTTCTTTGTAATAAAACATCAAGAAATGTGTTATAATTATGAGTAATTTAGACTGAGTCATTAAAAACAAAGACAATAATATGTTCTTATTATATCTATACCTAAGTTAAATTATTGTAGGTACCTAAAATCTACTTATTATTTTCTTACGCAATTATTTTGTTTCATTGTGTTTTTCCAGCAATCGGTAGGTAAAATGCTATGGCTAATTGCAATTTGTGAGAATCAAGCGCGTATAAACATCCAGGTACTGAGGCTGACTTATTTACCGACTTCACAAAAAAGGAAGTTCTCAATTCGACTGTATTTTTTTTTCTTTTTTTTTATGTTTGTTACCTCAGAACTCCGTCAAATCTTAACCGATTTGAAAAATTCTTTTTTTTGTTGGAGAGATTATGCCCGTTTGGTCCCATTCAAATTTTATCAAGAACTGATTATCATCTCCGGAGATATGGAGATAAACATATAAACAAATCTGTATACTTATGGCTATTTTGACTATCGACGATCGTAAATTATTTTATGACAGTGCTGCTGCCAGCAACTGTCACCATGCAAACGGTTTTTCTAATCTTAAATCTAAATCAAAAACTGTGGCACGCACCACGCATTTTTACAGACTGCCATCCAATACCTTGTGTCTGCCTATGCAATGATATGATAGATATAGTTTATTTTTTATTGTTGTACATACCTTAAGGCTAGCTTTTGACAAATATCTCAACTGTTAAATGACGATGAGGTCAAGGATGGGGACTGGCTCTCAAGGACAGCTTTCGTAACACAAAACGTTGGCAACATAACTTCCAACTTAATGGGATGGTAGCTGGCCACGTGGACACTAGACAATCCTACCACAATGCTAGTGACCAAATCTTATAAAGGTTGTTCTTACCTCGCCCACTGTATAACGTCCTTAGGATCAACAGCGGCAGAGGTGAGTTTAACATCGTTGATGAAGCCGGAGACAGCGTCGATGAGGGAGCGGTCAGGCGGGGGCTGCGACGGCACCGTCAGCGGCCCGCCCGACCGGATGTGACGCGGGGACTCCGCTGACATCTTGTGAGGTTGCCGCCTGAGGACACAATGTAAAAATTTAATTCATTTTATTTACAAAGGGGTCAACCTCATAATTAAGCTAGTTTAAGAACTACAACAACAACTTCCATGCCCCGCGAGTCAATTTCAGTAGCAAGTTTGAGACGTTTATCTCTGGAGATACTTATCAGATCTCGATTTAATTACAATGGGACCACCTCGGAGACGTACCCTACCGATTAAAAAAAGAATCATTCAATTCGGTTCACAATTGACGGAGTAATCGCGTAATATACATACAAAAAATAATAATACTCATTTTTTAAAAAACATAGAGACGAATTGAGAACCTCCTTCTTTTTGGGAAGTAGTTTGAAAATGAGAGATAATAAGCTGTGTTGTCGTATATCCCTTCATTTCGTCATTTTAAAAGTTGTATGAAAAGTCTCATAACATCTTATGTAATTTTTTTTAATGTGAAAATGGGTAGCACTTGACCACTATCTCACCTGATGTTAAGTGAAGATGCGGTCGATGATGTAGCGCGCTTACCCAAAAGATACCTATTAACTCGCGACTTGAAGACCCCTATGTTGTATCTAATCGGAAACATAGACTCGGGCAGGGAATTCCATTCCTTGGCAGTACGTATGATGAAAGAAGAAGCGAATCGCTTGTCATTGGAGGTTGATCGCTACTTTGACTCAACTAATATGTTATATGGTCATGTTAGTGAGGCATATCAGTTATCACACGTTGTAGACACAGCTTTACTGAATTTATAAGATGTTTAGTCTAGCTGATAATGTAGTTCGGTATATTTAGGGCCAATTTCACCAGTTTCTGATAGTCTTATTGGGGCCAGTTTCAGCTGTAATAAAACAATTTTGTTTATAAAAATATAAACGTTACTAGTTGTAACATGAAGGTTATAGAGTATAAAAAGCTAAAAATTAATGTTAGGTAGACAGTATTTATGAATATCGAGCGCCCTTGTTCTACCAAGATCTAAAACTTACCAGGATAAATCAGCGGTGTCATTGAGACTTTTAATCTCGGACCGGGGGACAGGCAAATGATAACACGGTTTGGGATTGTATGACAAATTTTAATACTTCAAAACGTCCCTTACCTCCAGAATGAGATACACAATATTTAGTTAAAGCCGGAATACTATGTCTAAACATTTGACTATAAATACCATTCGGTTTTCGTTACTTTTTAGGTTAATTTATTTTACATTTTACTACTGAAATTTGGTTATTGTCTTTCTTGCATCTTGCTAATATGAAATTAAAGTTTTAAGGGTAATAAAAAGAGTTATAATGAAATTAGCTTATCTGCAGCGTCCGGTGGCGTCTGAACACACCGTTCAAAATAGACGACGACATCTAGCGTCGCTCAAACAGCTCAAAACTACGACGACATCCAAACGTGGTGCGTCGAACAAACATCTCAAAATAACGACGTCTTCCGGCGTCGTACAAACAGTTGACGACACCCATAGTCGCACAAACAGTAGACGACAGTCGTCCAAACAAACAGCGCCAAAGGCTGTAACCAAAAATCCGATTGTAAATATATTTGTCGCCATGAAGGATGACGCGAAACATTTTAGGTTATCAAAAATTGACTCACCGCAAAATCACGACGTTATCATATGGCACTACGCCATAAGCACGCCGAGTATCATCGCAAATTTAATTAACAAGATGGATTAATCTTGTAAAATCTGATTAAGAAAAAATACAAAAAGTTTAGCTCTTTGTAGGCCCCAGGGACAAGAAAAAGTGACGTCTCCGATCGAGAATTGACAGATGTCAAAGTCATTTTTTTTTTAAAGATTGTCTATAGGATATGGAATGATCCACAGACCAAGTAATAACTCGATTATTTAAAATCGACTAAAAATGGCTAAATACGAAAATGTTCTAAATTATTTAAAACCAAAAGGTAATTTTGTCAGTCTTAGAAGCTGAAATGTGCTTCCAAACGAAAAATATGTAACGAGTCGAAATACCTCGTTACAGTACATACCTTCCCAAAAAAAAATAAAAGAATGAAACTTCTTTTATTTTTGAGAAGAACTCCCAAAAAATTCCTAACAAAAACTTATTCAAAAAAATTAATAAACAGAAAATATTCCGCCACCAAAATATGAAATTTATTCAAACTAAAAGAAGACACTAATAAAGCATAACATTAAATCAGTTAAGCTTCTAGCCACTGACTAAGTTGCTCTAGAAAAACAAGTTATAAAAACTTTCTAACCAAGTGAAAAACAATGTAAAGGTTTACCAAAACTAATCCATCAATATGACTCAATCCTAAAATCCATCACAAATTAATTATACTCAAGAGTGGATAAGCACCATAGCCTCCATCTACCTATCTGTATTACAAACCAAATAAATATTTCTGAAATATTTAACAAAAGTGTAGATAAGCACCATCGCCTCTATCTTTTATAATCTCAGAACGATTCTAACTAAATTAAAAGGTAATAACAAAGGTTATCCATATTGTAGTACGGTTAAGCATTAGCTGCCGACTTTAGATAATTATTCACTGCAAAAGATTCAGTGAACAAGTTTTCAATGAAAAAGTTGAACAACAAAAGTTCAAATTATTCTCATAAAAATAGAGAACCAAAAATAATAAGTAGTGACCGGCTCAACTCTACCGACTTTCCGAACACTAACAAATTAATAAAAGGGTTTGTCAAAAAGACCAAAAATTGTATATTGTGACCGGCTCAACACCACCGACATTCCGTGCACAATAACAAGTTAACAAAAGTTTGTTGGGAAAACAACAAAGTTGTATTGTGACCGGCTCAACACCACCGACTTTCCGTTCACAATATCTAAAAAGTTTTCAACGCTTGAACTAAAAATGTCAAAGCGAGGAAAAAATGAAGAGTAAAAAATTACCCAAAAAGGTTAACTGAGACAAAAGCTCAAAAAGAGTCAAATCCGAGAGGCAAATCCGGGTAAAAATTATATAGAGCTCTAAGTGTCAAATCCAAGTCTTAGGTCTACAACAAACACAAACTAAATAATCTAAATAATATATAACATGCTTCACAAAGACTGAAACACATCTATATTAAAAATGTATTTACACAATATGCAGGCTATTTGAAAAGTGGAAAGCTTTTCATAGCAATCTAAAACAATATTTATACTAGAAAAGTGGAAAACTTCTCAAAGTATCTAAAAGAAAGTTGAGTACTTGAAAAGTGAAAAGCTTTTCAAAGTAACCAAAATAATAAAATATACAAAAATATACATAAGATCTTTTGATGCCAAGAAAATTTCTAAAAGAAAATATAATCGTCAGATGTAGCTTTTAAAGTTGGGTAAAAGTTTAAAAGTAGGATAAAAGTACTAAAATAAAATAAAATTACCAAAAATAGACCTAAGTTAGGTTTAGTAATTTAAAGTTGTATTTGAATAAAGTGTTGGTTTCCTTTCAGATAATCATCTTTCATCCTGCACGTCCTCTTCCATACATCAAATCTCATACTTCCACAATCAACGTGCCTCCCAAAACAGAATACCAAAACAAAGTTAAATAAAAGTTAAATCCAAAAATGAAAATTTTTATATTTAATTATATCTTTAACATGGTAACGTCCAGTACTTGTTTTATTAAATTCCTTTAGTACATAAACGTTAGGAGAAATTCTCTCTACAATTTCACATTTAATAAACTTAGGTGCTAATTTAGCCGAAAAATATGCAGGTGCATTTGACTGTACAAAACTTCTACGCCAAACTACATCACCGACATCAAAAGAAATGACTTTTCTTCCCCTATTATAATAAAGAGCATTACGCTTATAAGCTTTCAAAAGATAAGCTTGAACTTTAACAAAAACTTCACTAAGTGAATTTAAAGAGTGAGCATAAGTATCTCTAGTACTAAGCTCAAGTTGATCTAAGTTATCAAAAGAGTTACTAAAACGGTGTAAAGATGCATCAAAAATAAGTTCTCTACCGAACATCAAAAAGTTAGGAGTGTACTCTGTAGCAAGATTTACACTACTATTTAAAGCTAATTGGACATGAGGCAAAAACCTTGACCAAGTTCGATGATCATTTTTAACAAAACAAGAAATACATGTTTCTATTGTCTTATTATATCTTTCTACTGGATTATTCTGTGGAGTGTATAGTGCATTATAAAATATTTTAGTTATGTTGAAATTTTTTAAGAAATCTACAAAATGTTTAGATATAAATTGGGGTCCGTTGTCGGCCACTAAGATTTTAGGTACACCAAATTTAAGAAATATTTCTTTTTCAAAGATTTTACAAATTACTTTAGAAGTAGCATTTATCATAGGAAATATCCAACAATATTTAGTAAAAACATCTACAATTGAAAGAATGAATCTATGTCCAGAATAAGATTTAGGTAAAATCCCAATAATATCAACGGATAACATTACCATAGGTTGATCAACTTTCTTAGGGTTAACCATCTTACCAGCAGGAGCAGAAGTTGAATGTTTATAAGCTTTACAAATGTCGCAAGAAGAAATATATCTTTGAACGTCTCCGAACATTCCTTTCCAATAATAATGTTGTTTTATTTTATTAAGAGTTTTATGTATTCCAAAGTGTCCAGAATTAATATCATCATGATTAGAACGAATAGTATCTAAAACATGTTCTTTAGGTATAACAATTTTCCAATTTAAACGACTATTAGGGTCAAATTTATTTTTACAGTAACGATACAAAGTATTATCTTCTACTCGAAGGTTTTTCATTCTAGAAGGGTATTTTTGACAATTTATAAAGACTTTTCTATACCAAGGGTCTTCTATATCTTCATCTGGTGAGACAATATTTATAGCGGAAACTAATATTGAAGTTATATTGATTCTAGATAAAGCGTCAGGAACTTGATGTAAAGATCCTTTTTTATGAACAATATCAAAAGTAAATTGAGAAATACGTGCAGCCCATCGAGCTAAGCGTCCACTAGGGTTATTAAGTTTTAAAAGCCACTTAAGACTAGCATGATCTGTCACAACTGTGAATTTCATCCCTTCGACATAAGGTCTAAAATGTTCAATTGAATCTAAAACTGCCAAAAGTTCACGTTCAGTGGTACTATAATTTCTTTCACATTTATTTAAAGATCTTGAATAATAAGCAATTGGATGTTGTTCATTATTTTCGTCTTCTTGACTCAGAACACTACCAATTCCTACAGAACTAGCATCGCAATGTAAAAAGAAAGGTTTTTCAAAATCAGGACACTGTAAAACAGGTGTAGTTATTAAGGCATTTTTTAAATTAATGAAGGCTTCTTCAGCTTCTTCATTCCAAACAAAAGTATGTTTTATCTTTTTACTTCCAGAAGTTAATTTAGTTAAAGGGGAGGCAATATCAGCGAATTTACAAATGAAACGTCGATAATATGAACATAATCCTAAAAAGCTTCTAAGTTGTTTTACGGACTCTGGTCGTGGAAAGTTTTCTATAATTTCTAATTTAGACGGATCAGTATGTAGGCCTTGACTGTCTACAATATAACCGAGATAACGGAGTCTTTCTTTGCAAAATTCACATTTTTTAAGATTTACTGTTAAGCCTGAGTTTTTAAGTATTTCATGGACTTTTTTAAGGTACTCTATATGATTTTGAAAATTATCATTTACTAAAATCAAATCATCTAAATATTTAAACAGGACATTGTCAAATTCAGGTCCAAAGAGTTTATCAACCAAGCGTTGTAACTCTGCCGGTGCGTTGGTGATTCCAAAAGGCATCCGAACAAAATGGTACAAGTTTTTTCCAGGAACTACAAAAGCAGTCTTTTCACGAGAGGACTCTTCAAGTTTAATTTGCAGAAATGCTTTAGAAAGATCTATGGTAGATATGAATTTAGCCCCACGAAGGCTGTCTAATATCCTAGAAGGGTACGGCAAAGGATAAGAATCTTTAACAGTTATTGAATTTAATCGTCTCGAATCTAAACATAATCTGGTTCCACCATCTTTTTTATCGACGGCTAATACAGGGGAACACCAAGGAGATTTTGAAGGTTCTATAATTCCTTCCTTTAATAAAACTTCCACTTCATCATAAAGTTCTTTTTGTTTAGCAGGACTCAACGGCCAATATCTACTTTTAAAAGGGTCGCCAGTAACGTTAATTTTATGTTCCACAAGGGTGGTAAGGCCTAAACCTTTTTTCTCATAAGAAATATCTTCAAACAAAGCAATGGTTTCATCTAATTGTTGTTTCTCAGAAGGAGTTAAATGAACTGTAGAAGTAACAGCGTTCACTTGAATTTTATTATTGTGAACATATTCAATATTTTTCCACAAGTCTTTAGCTAAGTTAAATTTCAACCAAAAATCAAATCCCAATATAATAGGTGGATCAAAAGAGGGTATTATTAAAAATTCTACAAGTTTACAAACATTGTCAACGGTAACCGGTAATCGCATAGAACCGATAACTTTTCTTGATGAACCGTCAGCAGTACAAGCGGAGGCATCAATAGGTTTAATTTGAAATCCTAGTTTAGAAAAATGCAAGTGTTGGTTATTACCTAAAACACAGCTATTTGAACCACTATCTAGCAATCCAGAAAAAGTTTCATTATAAATGGTAAATTTTAAAAATGGTCTAGTATCATTTTGTTTAGTAAAAAGTATAGGAGCTGCTTTATGAACAGAAAAAAATGTTTTTAAATAGTCAAGCCATTCTGAAAATTCTCTCTTACACGTATCATCATCAGGTTTATAATTGGATATCGGAGCACCTAAAGTTTTTTTAAAAACCTGGGCCCGATGCCTTACAAGTTTTTTGAATTATTATTATTTTTAATATTGTCAGAATGACAAGTATCACAGTTCTTTGTCAAAACGCCTCGTTTATGACATTTAAAGCACACAGGTCCAAGAATCTCTGTACACTCTTTATAAGTGTGGTCAGTCGACTTACACTTCAAACAAGAAAGTTTGGTTTCAACCGCATGAAAGTTTTGTTTAATTTCCTTTACAGGTTTTCGGTTAACTAAAATCTCTAATTCCTTACTAATTCGGATAAACTGTTCAACAGTGTCTATTGATTTTCCAAATAAAAACGGTGTGTAAATAGGTAACATATTGTGTTTAATTATAGTTATCAAAACATTCTCAAAAGTTGGAATAGCTAATCTGCTAGACATATCTAAAATCTCAGTAATGAAATCAGGAAGTGACTCATTACTCCGTTGTTTGCGAGTTCTCATTTCATACTCCAAATGATAATCAAATTCAGGTTTGTCGAATCTGTTCAACAATTCAGTTTTAAGTGTTGTCCACGAAGAAACCCTAATTCGAATACTACGGAACCATTTCGTTGCTGTTCCAGTGAGCAGATCAGAAAAAGAACCGACTAAAAAGTTTTCATCAAAGTTTTTATACAAAAAATACTCCTCAACCGAAGTGATAAAATCTCTAACACAAGTTTTCCCATCAAAAGATATCTTACTACGCTTCAAATCAGGAAGTTTATTTGTTGAAGGCAAATGCTTTTTCAATTGTTCATTGAGTTGAACATTCATCGAGTTAAACGAAGGTAAAGGTGTAAAATTATGCAAGCTACTATGACCAAGGTTAGGTAAGAAAGGGTCAACCTCTGTTGCATTCTGCATAACTAAATTATCCAACGCCGGATTAGAAATAACATCCCTAGAAGTACCAGGTAAATTCTCTTCCAACAAGGGTGGAAATTGAACCTGTTTGTCACTCATGATGAATAATCAAAAATATTAAAGAAACAAAGACAAACAACCAACTAAAAATTCAAAGAATAGTTAAAATGCTTCAAAGTTTATAAGATTTTTAGTTAAAAACCGGTTGAAGTTATTATGTTTTAAAGTTTATGTTAATATTTAATAATGTTCAAAAGTATTTAAAGAAATTTGAATGTACAAAGAAACATTCAAATTGTGAAGTATGTAAGATGCAAAAAAGATTCACAATTTATCTCAATTTTCAAGATTATTAACAACGGCTAAGGTTATATCTATTTGTGAAAAGTAAAATCAATAAACTGGTTAATAATTATGTTAATAAGCTAGTATTTTCTAATATGAATGTAGCTTAATGCTTCTCAACAGTAAACAAACGTTATAACTTTATATAAGACAAAGTTATATCAATTCAAACAAAAACTTAGCACTTTCAATGTGGTCAAGGTCAGTTCCTTACAAAATGTAAACAACGCATATCTCAAATGTTATTATATAGTAAGTACACACTTAGATTAGTCTATCCAGTATATAAGACATATAAAGAACATTGTATGTTAATTAGTTTTGTTAAAATACAAAAAAAGTTGTAAACAAAGTTACAATTGTGTTTTCAAAGTACACAAAACAAAGTAAAAATGCTAAAAATAACAAAAAATTGCACTAAATTGTGACAAGAAAAACAAAAATAAGATGCAAGAAAGATTATATATGTGGAGGTAACTCCGGTCCCTGTTCTCGCGCTAATTGTAATAAAAAAATTTTGTTTATAAAAATATAAACGTTACTAGTTGTAACATGAAGGTTATAGAGTATAAAAAGCTAAAAATTAATGTTAGGTAGACAGTATTTATGAATATCGAGCGCCCTTGTTCTACCAAGATCTAAAACTTACCAGGATAAATCAGCGGTGTCATTGAGACTTTTAATCTCGGACCGGGGGACAGGCAAATGATAACACGGTTTGGGATTGTATGACAAATTTTAATACTTCAAAACGTCCCTTACCTCCAGAATGAGATACACAATATTTAGTTAAAGCCGGAATACTATGTCTAAACATTTGACTATAAATACCATTCGGTTTTCGTTACTTTTTAGGTTAATTTATTTTACATTTTACTACTGAAATTTGGTTATTGTCTTTCTTGCATCTTGCTAATATGAAATTAAAGTTTTAAGGGTAATAAAAAGAGTTATAATGAAATTAGCTTATCTGCAGCGTCCGGTGGCGTCTGAACACACCGTTCAAAATAGACGACGACATCTAGCGTCGCTCAAACAGCTCAAAACTACGACGACATCCAAACGTGGTGCGTCGAACAAACATCTCAAAATAACGACGTCTTCCGGCGTCGTACAAACAGTTGACGACACCCATAGTCGCACAAACAGTAGACGACAGTCGTCCAAACAAACAGCGCCAAAGGCTGTAACCAAAAATCCGATTGTAAATATATTTGTCGCCATGAAGGATGACGCGAAACATTTTAGGTTATCAAAAATTGACTCACCGCAAAATCACGACGTTATCATATGGCACTACGCCATAAGCACGCCGAGTATCATCGCAAATTTAATTAACAAGATGGATTAATCTTGTAAAATCTGATTAAGAAAAAATACAAAAAGTTTAGCTCTTTGTAGGCCCCAGGGACAAGAAAAAGTGACGTCTCCGATCGAGAATTGACAGATGTCAAAGTCATTTTTTTTTTAAAGATTGTCTATAGGATATGGAATGATCCACAGACCAAGTAATAACTCGATTATTTAAAATCGACTAAAAATGGCTAAATACGAAAATGTTCTAAATTATTTAAAACCAAAAGGTAATTTTGTCAGTCTTAGAAGCTGAAATGTGCTTCCAAACGAAAAATATGTAACGAGTCGAAATACCTCGTTACACAGCGGTTCATGATAAAGTTTTAGATAGTTATGTGACACATGATGCCATACAAGCTGTCAAAAATCTGTCAAATTTCTTCATATTAACTCGATCAGGAACCGGTGAAACTGGCCCTAAGTAATATAATTTTAATTGATAGTTTTAAATTTTTGTTTACATTGATAGCTTTAGTATAGATAAGCTGGCAATATAATACAGTTTTAAAATACTATCAAAATATTAAAAGATAAGGGCAAACATGTTTTCAATGACAAACATGTGATAAAAATAGTTTATTTGTGTTCCAAAACAGGGTAAAAGCAGGTTATAACTGTCCCATGATAAACCTTTGTATTGAGACACTAATACATCAGGGTATGTGAACCTTTATGAATGAACGTGCCATTTTTTGTAAAGAAATCACACTTGGCCCATTTATTTATTCTATAGTCACTAAATGTTATGCCAATGCCAATACCACAATTACCAAATGCTGACTGATTAAAATACTCTTAGATTTTCAGCTGTTTTATTTATGTGCATAGTTAAAACAATAGAACATAATATAAATAATATGTAGATTAAACCATGAGGGTGTGAATGTTGGGTATGGCATAAGAAGCATGAAAGTAAAATGAATGCTGCAGAAATGAGAAGTTTAAGAAGTATGATTGGAGTGATTCTGATAGATAAGGTGGAGAACGGCATGATAAGGGAATATTGTGTTGTGGTACAAGATGTAGTGACAAAGATAGAGAAAGGGATGCTTAGATTGTTTGGACATCTAGAGAGGTTGGATGAAGGAATATTGATGAAACACATTTAAGAGACGAGTGTGAATGGGCCAACCAGTAGAGGTCGTCCTAGGCAAATGTGTGACGACCAGATCTGAGACGTTTTAAAGAAAGGCCAAGACAAAAGTACCTATAACCAGCTAGCATGTATGAACGCACCCATTAAAAGTGAAAGAGGTATGTCAGGATCATAGCATGTGAAAAGAAGTAGTCTCTGCCTACCCCAAGGAGAAAAAAGTGTGATTTTATGTATGTAAAATTGTGTTAATTCCATAAATAAAACAAATTATCTGTCTTCATCTAATGTTACTGGCCAGCAACACCATCTAATTAACTCTACTTAAAAATAAAATCACTATTGTCTTATGAACTGCTAAAATTAGAATAAAATCTAATCAAAATAGCCCAGTACTGTTTGTACCTGATTGTAGTAAACAAAAATAGATGCAGAGATTACATAATATTGTTAGGATAACAATTCAACTCATGATAAACATTTGAGATTCACTGAAAAATTAGCTACATCGATTTTTGTACACAAAAACAGCTGGTTGCAATTCTGTGTACATATAGCTAGGTAAGTAAAGGCTACAACATACATAGGACTGAGGACAAAGGAAATCGATTCGAGCTCGCCGTCAAATACAACACAATCTAAAACACTTTTGACAATCACAAACGAAACTTAACTAGGCGTTAATTACAAAACTTACCTTATTCACGAAAACAATCCTCATTTTAAATCCATTTTCGAGTAAAATGCAATTGCGTCGTTGATACTGGCAGTCGAAAACAATGACGTCACACGCATAAAAAACAAAAACTCACATACATAGCTCACTCAAGCATTCAAAATACGTTTTTGATTCAACTAAACTCTCATTCCAATAAATTAAATTAATAATAAATTATTTTATATACAACTAAACAACAATTCACAAAAACAGATGATTTGAATGACAATACAGCTACTCCACTTGTTCGTTTCGTTTGATTTGGTTGTGTGCGTGCTGTTTACAAGATTTACATAAAGTTACGATTATATTTTTCACACACAGATACGAAAATTCACTGTGTGAGAATTACAATTCAGCAAAGAACAAAAGTTTGATCACTCATGTAAAGATGCAACATGTGTAGTTGTTACCTAACAAGAGATAGTGATATAAATGAATTCCGTAAGTGACATATACAATTCTGCGTCCCCGAGACATTCAAGTGAACTTGAAAAGACTACTTGATTGAAGTGAATATTGATCGTTTCCGTGTTGACTTGATGCTACCGTGAAGCAGTTTACGGCTTATCATATATATATATCCATACTAGCTGTAATAACTGTGCCTCACAACTTTGCCTGCGTTAATCAGTACTTATAATGCGGGGTACACACAGAGCCGAATGAAAATATATGTAAATCCTATATGTTGACCTAGGTTATAAACTATCTGTGTGCGATAATTGTCATCCAAATCCGTTCAGCCTATATTCTGTGTTTGATCGACAATCATACACATATTAGATATAAAATATTAGTTGAATTGGATTATTAGAATTATATATATGTATGTATCATCAAAGACCATACTTGTCTACTCTATTGTAATAATGTATTCTTTGAAATGTTGTTGTTTTGTGTTCATTGTATTCACTTCACTACACACACACACACACGCATACAAATCCGTTTATTCTATTTACATTGGATTTGTTCCATTTCACGTAGAAATCCAAGACAAGACAATAGACTTTATATTGTGAATTTTTTTCTTTTATATTTTTTTATATCGTCTTTATTTATTATTTATTTTAAAATAAGTTTTATATTTTACCTACTTAAAAAAAAAAACAGAGAACACTAACTATAATGTTTTAGCGGTGTGTAAATTCTAGGTTTATCTCATATGGCAACGTCCTTAAATTTATTCTATCCGTGTTCTATCCTGAAGAGTTTCAACATTCACCAAATGAGAGCATAATATACAGAAAATGACGTCAATAGTTGCGCTTTTAAGTTTTGTTTTAATAATAAACACGATAAGCGCTACAAAATTTAACATTTTGGTGATATTAATCGATGACTTTCGCCATCTGTCGGTAGAAAATGTTAGCTTACCGCACTTCAATAAAATGGCTACAAATGGCGCCAATTTCAAAAATGCCTTCGCTCAGGTGAGACATTTGGCCAATAACATTAATAAATTAACAAACAAAAACGTTATATTAATGTCACGTATTCTTAATATTTAGCTGTTGTTTTTTGTTGTTTTTTGTTGTTTGTTATTTTAGCAAGCGCTGTGTGCTCCAAGCAGAAACTCATTATTGACCGGTCGACGCCCAGATGCATTGCGCTTGTACGATTTTTACAGCTACTGGCGCAATACTGTAGCTAATTTCACTACACTGCCGCAATTCTTCAAGGAGCGCGGTTACGAAACTTTTTCGGTAGGGAAAGTATTTCACCCCGGGGAAAGTTCTAACTTCACGGACGACTTTCCGTACAGCTGGTCCGAACTACCATACCACCCGCCTACTGAGAAATACAAAGATGCGCCAGTTTGTAGAGATAGAAAAACTAAGAAACTCCAAAGCAATCTCATCTGCCCTGTCACAGTCCGCAAACAGCCAGGAAACAGTTTGCCTGACCTGGAAAGTCTTGATTCTGCGGTGAATATTCTGAAAAATAGAAGGCATAAAAGCAAACCGTTCTTTTTAGCTGTTGGGTTTCATAAGCCACATATTCCTATCAAATTTCCAAAGAAGTTTTTAAGTAAGTACCTACTGTAAGATCAGTATTTAGCAGTCGTCACTTACCTACTGTATTGCTTAGTTATACTTACTTACGTATAGCATAAATTCGTCGCTTACCATCAGTTGACTAGTCTGCTTATTACAGGCAGATACTTTGAAAGTTAAAAACAATAATCGATTTATGTTCCTCCCTAAGTTCATTCTCAAAACATATTTCCTTTTTAGGTAAAATTCCTTTAAAAAACGTCCCTCCTCCGAAGCACAACCGCCGTCCTACAAATCTACCAGCAGCGGCGTGGCATCCGTGGACGGACGTCCGACGCCGAGACGACGTAAAACGTCTGAACATACCGTTTCCTTACGGTACGATGCCTATGAAATGGACCTTGAGAATTAGGCAGAGCTATTTCGCCGCCTCTGCTTACGTGGACACCTTGATTGGAGTACTAATGAGCTATGTGGATATGAGGAAAACTATTGTAGTCTTAACCAGCGACCATGGTAGGTTGTCTTGACCTTAGTCTAGTTTAGCCACGGGGACAACATAGACACCTAAATGTATTTCATACGGGGACAATTGGTAAATAACTAACAACCTGCGGGTGTGGCTGACCAAATACTAATCCTAGTTTACTTAAGTAACTATTATATAATCTGTGTCCTAGTGTATAGGGCATCGACTTCATTACTATGACGTCGATGGTACAGGGTAATATTTTTTTTTAATATACAACTTGGATTTTTGAGATGGGACGGTACCTACCTCTTCCATTGTAGCTCTGTTCACTGTCACGTTCTGAGGAGACCCACTATTTTTGACTAAATTTTGAGTTGCATTCACAGAATTCGAAAAAATGTAGTCAGAAATCTCAAACATTTTGCCACACATTTTAGAGTTAAAAAAGTTAGCAATTCACAGCAATTTCTACTTTAAAAAAGTTACTAAAGTAATTTTTTTACAGGTTGGTCTTTAGGCGAGAACGGGCTATGGGCAAAATATAGCAACTTTGACGTCGCACTCAAAGTCCCTCTAATATTCACGATACCCGGAATCCGTCCAAAAACAATCAACACACCCGTGGAACTAATCGACATTTTCCCAACTCTAGTCGACTTGACAGGCTTAGACCATAAAATACCCAAATGTCAAAATCAGCATGATAAAACGATTCTATGTTTCGAAGGGAAAAGTTTGGTTCCTGTGTTAACAAAAGAGAGGGAAATATCGATGAAAACGTTTGCTGTCAGTCAATGCCCTCGGCCGAGTGAAAATCCGCAACATAATTCCGACAAACCGCGACTGAAAAACATAAAAATTATGGGATACACAATAAGAACAAAAAGATACAGGTATACTGCATGGGTATATTTTAATAACACATCTTTTACAATTAACTGGAATAAAATATATGGCATGGAACTATACGATCACATCACAGATCCAGACGAATCTAATAATTTATTTTTGGTTTTAAAATATAAAAATATTATAAAGAAATTATCTAAAGTTTTAAGATCAAATGTTGATCCAATTTATTCAAATTCTAATAATGTGGAGACATAAAGTATAAAATATTATAATAATTGCACATGGAATTCTTATAAATCACTGTTAGTGAGCATAATTTACATAAATTTGTCAGACTTAATGCTACCTGTGTGTACAGGTGAATTTTTCAAGTGGGTGGCCAAATCAGAAACTATGAGGAATAACGAAAAGTACTCACAGGAGTGTCGGGTCCAATTTTGATAAAATTAAAACTGCATAATTGGATTATTGAATAATCAAATTTCCAAGAAACGAATCGATCCCGTTGATTTTGAAAAAATACACACCCTGTATTATTACACCATTCGATAGTGCCGCTAATAAGGAACAAATTATGGGAAGTAATGACATTCGCTATTCCTGTTTCTGACTTGGCCACACGCCCACTTAAAAAATTCATCCTGTATACTTACGACACGACCTTACTTGTAAACAAACAGTAATAGGGATAATAGGGAATATGCATGAAGCTCAGATTTATTGGAAATAATTTTTTTCGATTCTTTGTTGTCCTGGAGTTATATGTAAGACCTTTTTGTTATTTAATTCCATTTTATTTGCTTAAAATAATAAATGAAAAATGCAATTTAAGCGAGGGAAATTTAAGTTTGTAAAACAGATCACCATTGGTCGAATCGAAAGTTGACGTAATGACGTAATGAGTAGTGCATAATGATGCACTACTCCATGTGATAGAAACATTGAGCGCGGGAACATAAAAATAAATGTATGGTGTGGTCTTATTGTATTTATTTCCAAATATTGTGTTTGCCGCGTATTATTGTGCAAAAATGTATATTACTAACCATTTAATACAGATAAAAATGAGTACGAGATTAGAGAAACTGTATAATTTAATAAAAACATGCCATTGGCTAAATACAATAATCGCGCGGAGTCTTAGTTAAAGAAAAAAAAGCTAGTTTGCTTCAAGCGGCGTGTGTCTGACGTAAGTGCCTGACGTCACAATGCATTACCAAAGAGCCCGGGAAATGATGGCGTTTAAACTGCTCAAATTTATTTGTATATTTAAATGTTTATTTAAAAAATAATTAGACTAATTCCAGCAGTATTTTATTTTTTTATTATGTTATATGGATGTAATGAGTGAAATAAAAATATTAAAAAAAACATGCATATTCCCTATTGAAGAAGTAATTAAAGCGACAATAGCCCAACTGTAAAGGCGTCGGCCTGGCGATCGAGAGGTCGTTAGTTCGATCCCCACCCATTGCACTATTGACGTGAACCCACTCCAGACACAAGCATATTTAGCTTAGTTGGAGGGGTTAACAAGACTACTAGTAATGTGCATCCCACATTGCTAATAAGCTTAAAAAAAACAGTGTAGTAATCAAGTAGCTGAAGGAATTTATCAGACGTAGAATCGAGACAAACTCAATGTAGAGAATTTCATGTCTAAGGGCGCCTTCAAACTAGCCGCAAAGTATCGCGGCTGAAGCATTGCGGCCACACAGCTGTTGCTTGGTTCGAGTATCATAGTGTTGTATATTTAGTTTCACTTTAAACTTCAAGCTTGAACAAAAACTACGTGCGTAACCTCTCTAGTCGATCGATGAACAGAAGCGCGGCCGCGGCCCGCCGCAGCGCGGGTGCAGCGCTGCAGTCGCGCGTTTTTAGGGTTCCGTAGTCCTGACAATGAACCCTTTATAGTTTCGTAATGTCCGTCTGTCTGTCTGTCCGAGGTTTGGCTAAGAGACCGTTAATACTATAAAAGCTATAGCTCCCCTACATGAGAAGTGGGGATGATTTTTTTTCGTCGTCTACCCCATAGTGTGGGGTGTCGTTGAAAAGGTCTTTTAAAATGACTTAAACCATTTTTCTATTGAATGCACTATGTACGAAATATTAAGCTTTTAATTGCAAATCCCCCCTCTCTAAAAGCTAAACTGCTAAACTGCTGGCTTGAAAAATCTGGAACAATTAGTGATAATAGTGCATTTCATGAACTTTAAAGGAAAACTATAGCGCCTAAGATAACTTTATTACATTAGCAGTAATAGTCGTTGAACTTGGGTGTTGGATGATTTTGTACCAAATACAAAATCCTTAGAATAAATCCTTTAAAGTGACTAAGACGAAGTACCTAGTTGCTTGTTTATAACGGGTAAAGACTTGCATTGAATAACGGGCTACTACGGAACCCTACACTGCGCGTGGCGCACTTGGCCGGTTATTTATTTATATGGATTCAGAAAATAGCGCGGCCGCAGCGCTGCGGCGCGACTCTTAGCGAGTAATTTGAATGCGCCCTAAATAAGAATTATAAGTAAAGTAAGGAAAGGTAGCTACTAAAAAAAAGTTTATGACTTTTAATTTACATAGTAACATACATAACATAAATATACATTATGCAAAAAAACTATTTTATCAATGCAAAACATAGAATACATTAAAATGTAAATGTATAAATAATATAAAACAGAATCTGGGTATTATAATTAAAATTATGTCAAATAAATTTAGTTTACACAAACTGAGATACTTATCACTTCACAAGTTATTGCATTTTTACACGCTAGGTTTTTTTTAATATCTTATAGGCTAGCGTTTGACCGCTATCTCACCCGGTGGCAAGCGATGATGTGGTCGAAGATGGTGAACTCGCTAGGCCTATAATACTCTGATTCTAAAGGGCTGTGTGCTGCCGGAACACCGTAAGGTTATGACGGCAGATTAATTCTTTAAGAGCAAACGCGGGGTGCAGTTTTCCATACAAATGTATTCCCTCGTTTCCTCCCTGGAAAATGCTTATAGAGTAAAATTTGTTTCTACAAAAAATCTAGGTTTGCTATAGCTACGCCCCTAAAGAAATAAAAGCCTTTAAATGTTTTCTTTGAAATTTTTGAAGGGTCATATATTCTATTTGCAATTGGTTGGCAAAAAAAAGCAATGATAAGGACATAGCTACAACAGACCTAGATTTTTTGTAGAAACAAATTTTGCTCTAGAAGCATTTTCCAGGGAGGAAACAGGGGAATACGTTTGTATGGAAAACTGCACCCCGCGTACGCTCTTAATGGTGGTAAGCTACTTTTCGGTAGCAAGTGAGGCAGAAAATCGATATAATATGCACATACCACCTCTGGTATTGGTGTGTGGTATAAGTGCATTTAAGAAGTACTAAACATTAGGAACCCACTATTTGTTATTAATGTAATGTTAAGGTGCGTACAGACTATGTAACATAACATGTTATAACATTGTTATTTAACATGTTTTAGATAATGTGGACACGGGATGTTATAAAACATGATATTATAACATGTTTTATAACATTCAGTGTTCATATTATCTGAAACATGTTTAATAGCAATGTTATACTTAGATTAATTTTTAAATGTCTTTATTAATTATGTATTATCTTTATCAACAATGTTATAAGATGTTGTGATACATAGTCTGAACGCACCTTTATATACCGGCTGTAATTCACGTACCTTTAGTCGAATTTTCTCAATTATTTTTAATCGTGTTGGCCCGCCTACTCGAACTACTATACAACCAACATCTGTGTACCTACTCTATTTTTTATGAAATAAATGTATTTGTATAAAGATTTTGCAAGCAGCCTGCGCCACAACTACGCCCCCGCTCCAACTTCACTACAAAACCAATACGAACCGACACCAGGCCTGTCGCACTCCGCGCTGTATCTATGAAAATGCTAGTACCTTCGCGGCAGCCCGCGGGCTACAAGTTCAGTCAGTAGTATCACGCGCGCTCTCGATGGGACGCGCGCCTTTACTTTACTATTCAATCTATTTTCTCACAACACTCAACCTTACAGTAAGAGACAGCTGACGGTCCGCGAGCTGGCCGATTGATACAGACTCTCGCCGGGCGGACTTACGGTGCATTTTACGGTGCGCAACACGCGGTTCCTAGTTACTATTAGTTTATTCTGTGACGCAAACTCAAGGTCGCATCCGAGGCGAGTAGCGTATTTTGAACGATACCGACGTTGTAACTAGGTTTAATCTCGCATTTTTGCTCGCAGGGAGTGCACCTTCTGTACTTGTACTATTCATTATTATGTGCCTATACTTACTCTGTACAACACGCGTTAACCTTTTCTGAATATACCAGCCTTTTTTTATTACAGTCCACTAATTTAATTTACATCGAAGCCTAGAAGCAAACAAATCGTTTTAAAACAAAAGTCCACTATTAGGTACACAATTTACTTACAATTAGTTAACTTGATTATTAGATATTTAAAGGTCCAGGGTACAGACCGGCGTTACGGAGCGTAATGTGCTACACAGCGAGCGTTCGTGCAGTCAGTACGGCTATGGGGTAACAAGGCGATCGCAGCGAGTGCTTTACCCTCCTGTCGGTTTTTTTTAGCAAATCCTTTGAGTGTTACGTGCTGGAGCTCAGGCGAGCCAAGAGAGAAACGAGCGTGTTACATGGATTTTAGCACACGGTGAAACGTATCATGCTCGCCGCGAATGGTACTACATTTTAAGACAAGTCATTACAGATAAGGACGATATAATAATCAAGTCATTTACAAAAAATAAATATCTTTACATAGTATTAAACAAAGTCGCTGCCACTGTCTGTACGTATAGATATTTTAAACTACGAACGGATTTTAATGCAGTTTTCATCAATAGATAGTGATTCAAGAAGGTTTATAACCAGGATTGAACGCGAGGTACGCCGCGTGGTGCAGCTAGTATATAGTTTAATTTGTTGTACAATGTACAGTCACGGACAAAATAGGCGCAGAATCAATTAGGTAATTATGTCCACTTTAGTTTGCACAAATTACCATCAAAAATCGATTACAGTGTTTTATTAGAAAATTCGGAACGCCCCCATAAGAATACTAAGTGTGATTTTCTTTGGATTTATTTACTCTTATTTCACGATAAAATAAACGCAGATTTGTATGGAAATTACAATGTTGCCTATTATGCACACTAGATGGCGCTTTTAAACTGTGATTTTAAATCGCCCGAACATCGCACTTGCTTACCAAAATCGCCGTGCGATAAACTTTTTTTAATTACTCGTACCTTTGCGAATTTTTTATATTTATCTTTACAAGTTACATCCTTTAAACTAACCAGTCTTTCACACATCAAACTAAGCTCTTCTTTTCTTCTGGTATACGTCTTCTAGCGTTCTCTTCCATTTCCTGTTGTTTGAATCTAGCGTATAAAGCGCTGCTAGCTAGGACTATGACGTTGGATGTCCACCAGAGCGCGTTTTTGGACTCGTTGTACCACTGAGTTGCGATCACGGTTTGAGCACACGCCTTTGCTGTGCCTGATATGTTGTGGGTCAATGGTGAAGTTACCTGGAAGCAAATGTTCAAAATAGAATCAAATAAAATAATTTATTCGTCAGAATATGGTACAATAGATCTTATTTTTCGTTTAAACAGCATGTTCTACCGTTGCCGGTGGTACTTTGTTTATTATCAACACCACTATTATAAATGCGAGTCAGTTTGTTTATTTGTTTGGGACATCTTCACGGTCAAACGGCTGTACTGATTTAGCTGAAATTTTGTACAGGGATAGCCGGTACTATGGATTAGGCTATAGGCACAGAAAAGATAATAGTCCTAAGGACAGAAATTTCACGCTCTGATAGCAAACATGCGAGATTAAACCTAGTTACGACGCTAATAACATTCAAAATACGCTACACGCCTCGTACGCGACCTTGAATTTGAGTGACAGAATAAGCAACTATTGCTTATTCAGTCTGTCACCTGAATAAGCAACTATTGCTTATTCAGTCGTGTTGCGGCGCTCATATTAAGCCAAAATGTATCGTAAGTCCGCACAGCGAGAGTCTGAATCACTCAGCCGGTCACGCGCCTTTGATAAGGCCACTTCTGCTGTAGGGTTGGGTGTTGAGAGAAAACAAAATATTGTATTCTTTGATATTAATTGGTAGTAGAATAATACCGATGTCAAGGTAATGTTATTTATCTTGTATATACATTAAATGTAAATCTTACTGGGTAGGTACTACTACCTACTATTTATTGCTAACTAGCTGTACCCGCGACTTCGTTCGCGATACCTACAAAAACTTAACAAAACCTTAACGTTAGTGTGGCTACACTTAATTTTTTATTCTTCTCATTAAGGTTCAAATCAATGCCTTACATTATGATTAGGCCAAGAGAAGTTATATACGCAACGCTGTAATTTTTTTTATTGTCACAATTCATGTCTTAATTTAAATAATCCACACTAACCATCAATATATGGGCACTATTGGAATGCCCAGTTTGGTAGATAGGGTTACAATTTTAATGACAATGTAATTTAAATGGAATACTTAACCAATGTTTAATTGTATATACTATTACATAATATATTGTCTAACGAAAATTTGTTAAATATTGTACTTTGGTACATACCAACGACGTTGTATCTACATAGATACAACGTCGTTATAATGTATCAAGCCGCACAAAAATCCAGCCTCATAGAGAAGCGCTCGTCCAACGTTTGATCTCCTACATTTAAAGATATACCTATAACGACTACTAACCGCCTTGATATTCTCGGCATCTCATTAAGCATCAACTCTTAATTTTACTTTTATATCACTACATAATATAAAACAAAGTCCCCTGCCGCGTCTGTCTGTCAGTTTGCGCTAAACTACAGAATTTCCGGTTTTCACCAATAGATAGAGTGATTCATGAGGAAGGTTTATGTGTATAATTCGTTAAGGTTTTATGTAAAGATTAATTCATACTCGACGCCACAAAGTGATGCAAACAGATACAGGCTTATGTGCTCTACCCAGCAGGGCTAGCATGGCAAGGGGACTGTTTTGTCTTTCCACCTATCCGTGTTTTGTTTGGTGAAGAAGGCAAATCATAAGTACAGTTTTTCGACAATTATAAACGGCCGTTGACTTTTAATCAATTCTTTTTTTAAACTTTTTAATACGAAACAAAATCAAAACTCGGGGTTAACTTCACCAAGCGTTTAAATTGTTGTGTTGATCTCCTGTCAGTGGCGAAAATAGGAAAATAATTTTGTCTTTCCCCCGGGGATAAGGCCATGCTAGCCCTGCAGGCATATGTGCGAAGCTGGGCGGGTCGCTAGTTGAATTTAAAGTTTAGTCAGCCACTTGGCGTTTTGACTAAAGTTAGACAATATTTCACCCGGGACAGCAGTTTAATCTATATCAAAGCGATGGTTGACGGTTATAAAAAAATCCAAGTAGATGCTTAAAACTATTGATTGCAGAATCGAAAAACTCATCAACGACGACTCCAATAGATTTGACAACCGGGGATAGGCTTATTAAAAACGTTCATATATAACCTTTAATAAAAGGCACCTTTCAATTTCAGCCGGGCTATTCACAATCATTCGAAAAAAAATCGGGTTCAGAAACTACCTCCCCTTCGACTTAGATCTTTGCAATTCACAATTATCGGAACGGAGATACTTGCATTTCAATTCGTTAAATCAGGGATTCTAAATGGAAATATAATTACGTTTATGATTTTAAATTATGATTTTAAATGACACTTTCAATGAATTTGAATATATCCGATTTAAATTAGAGTACGGAGAGTACTCATAGATACATTTTTGACCATCTTCATAATAAAAGTTCACACTCTTTTTTTGTAAATTATTATTATGATGATTTTTTAGCACGAAACAGTAAGTTACTTTCTTGTTTGTCTGTCGGTCATTTCAGGTGTAATCTGACGGCTTAAATTTAAAAAACTTTCCATTTAGTTAGCCAGCTGAAAGTTTCAGGGAAGCTAAAATATCGATGAAAATGCATTCTACAGCGTGGTTTTTACAATTTTAACCGACATTTATTGCTTCGTCTAAAGCATATTTTAAGTTTTTCTGGTATTTATCTAAAGAGAGTGAACTTAAACAATTGAAAGTCTTAATTGGCTAAGTGCAAGTCGGACTCGCACTCGTAGGGTTCCGTAACATAAGCGATTTTATGAAAAACATATTTATATTTGCGGTTCGGAAAATGTGCTATATCTCAAAAACTACTGACTTCTAACCAATTTTCGGTTAAGTTTTATTGAGATCTACAGGATATTTTTTTTTAGATTTTTCACTTTTTACACACACATATTACCACTTTAGAAGTGCAAAACTTTCAAACGAATGACTTTGAAAAAATATTGTTTTAAAAACCTCAATGTCATTTTCAACGACCTATCCAAACGACATCCGGCAAGTAAAGGTTTGATTAAAAAAAAAATTTGTTTCTGTTCCCATGTATGGGGAGCCCCTCCTTAATCTTTTTTTTTATCCTGTTTGTATAAAACTCGTAAAGCTGTTCATAGAATACATCTACCTACCAAGTTTTAACTGTGTAGTCTTAAAAGTTTCGGAATAAAATGGCTGTGACATACGGACGGACAGACGGACGGACAGACATGACGAATCTAAAAGGTATGAAACTGCACAACATTTCTACCTAATAGAACTACGCCAGCGATACCAATTCAGAAGCTGGGAAACCCGACGATCCCTGTAATATGTGCAGTTATAATGTGTATTGTAAAGTAAAACATCGACTGGCATAGCAATTCGTCATCTACATCTCATGTTTCAAATGGAAACCTAATTCGGTTATCTTACATAGCTTCGCTTAGCTCTCATACATAGTTGGCTTTGAGTAACTCAAAGATAGTTGGGCGCTAGCTTTGTTTCGTTTATATTCCAATAATGAGGCCTGTGTTTAATCCATCATCGGCAATAGAACGATCGAGTGACGTTTGCCGAACTCAGCTGATCTCCTTAAACTTAAGATAACAAAAAAGAGTGCGTATACCACCATCATCCGAATATCTTTCTCAAAGATTTATTACTTTATTAATGTTATTTCTTGAGAGCGAATCGATTAGCGACATGCTTTTATTCGATTGATGGCTGGTTCGTGCGAGTCACAACTTAAACCACCTTTTGCCACACGTAGTAGGAGCATTATATCGATGTTCCGCCTGACTTGTTGACATAAAATAGCTTTTTACTATCAAGGAGAACATCTGCCGGCGTATCCTTACGGTGTCCAGCAACAAAAAGCCCTTGGTATTCAGGCTCATTTTAGGCCTAGCGGATTCACTATCTTCGATGACATCATCGCTTAGCACCAGGCGAGATAGTAGTCAAACGCCTATAAGCAATGTTATTCTCAATCATTCGAAAGCAAATTCGAATTCGGAAACTGCCTTTACTTCGACTTGGATCTTTGCAATTCACAATGCTCCGATCGGTTAATTTTGATATATCAATTAGAAAAAATCAGTGACTTATTGGAAAGGTTTCCGCGCAAAACAGCTCAGGGATAAAAAAAATAATAAAATTAAAAATGAAGCATCCGAATCCGAATATGTTTTCGAATTATTGAGAATAAGCGCAAAATAACTAACAAATACTATAAATAAAAAAATAATATATATAATATATATAATATATATAATATATATATAAATATAAATATAAAACTACAAAAACATTACATTTTCGACAAAATTTCTATCGTGTTGAGATTCGAACTTACAGCCTTTGCTTCTTAAAGCAAGCTCTGTTTCACCTGATCCAATCATGTACATATGCGTGTGGCAAATTTAAGAATAACAATGTCAATCTGCACGTATAATTACGGAACCAGAAACGATTCCCATATCCTGCTTTTTTTTTCATGTAATCTTTGTTATACATATACATTTGATCAAAGTATCATTTGAGAAGTGTTTACCTAATAGATTAAATAACATTTACATAAAAATATCCTGTTTTTCCCGTGTCCCACCAAAACCTTTATGTTTTTCAGGATAACCAATATTCTAAGTTATTCCATAGTATAAGCTATGCTCACTTTAAGTTTCATTAAAATCCGTCCAGTAGTTTCGGCGTGATGATTTTTCAAACGGACATACATACAGACAAAAATTTAAAAAAATATATTTTCGGGATCTATAGCGTTCATATTGCTTCTCCTAATTTAAATTTCAAAAAAATATTCAATGTACAGTTTTCGCTTAGTTACTGTTTTATTATAGAACTAGCTGACCCGGCAAACGTTGTTTTGCCATATAAATAATTGGCTATTAAAAAATAAGGGTTGATCGTAGAATGGTGAAAATTGAGGATTGTATGTATTTTTGTATGTTGTATCATAAAAAAATAGAAATGAAAAATTTTGTCTAAAAATAAAAAAATATATTTAGGGGTGGACTACCCCTAACATTTAGGGGGATGAAAAATAGATGTTGGCCGATTCTTATAGATACCGGATAAGCACAAAAAATTTCATCAAAATCGGTCAAGCCGTTTCGGAGGAGTATGGCAACGAAAACTGTGACACGAGAATTTTATATATTAGATAGATATATAACAATAATATATTCATTCATATCTCAGTGTTTACAGCAAGGTTAGTTAATTAGATATTTCGTCTAAAATGGGACACAATCAGGAACGAGTGAAACTGGTTCTAAAACTACTAAACTCTATACACACCTTAAATTTTTAGAGAAGTAAAGTACTATACTATACGCGCCTTAATTCGTAGAGTAGTAAAATACTATACACACCTTAATTTGCAGAGGTATAAACTACTATAAGCACCTTAATATGTAGAGATGTAATCTACTTTGCGCACCTTAATTTGTAGTTATATAAAGTACTATACACACCTTAATTTGCAGAGGTATAAACTACTATAAGCACCTTAATTTGTAGAGATGTAATCTACTTTGCGCACCTTAATTTGTAGTTATATAAAGTACTATACGCACCTTAATTTGAAGAGAAGTAAAGTACCCTATAGCAAATCCACATAATCCACCAACAGTCATCTGTATCCAGAATGATGTACTATCAAAATTGCTATAATTCAACAACACAGTCAATTCTCCATTTAAAATAATGAGAGGTAAGAAGAGGAATATTGAATATGCATTGTTGTAGTATGATAAAAGCCAAACTTCTTGGTTGACGCTCGGTAGAACTTTCTTTGTGTATATTGAATACAAGGACAGCATAAACGATCCGATTACTCCGTAGACTGTCCCAATCAGAGAGAAAGACCCTGAAAACAATAAAATATATATTTTTATCACCCACGACAGCGCCCTCTGGTGAGTTGACGTCATTACACTTCTCTAAGGCGCCATCTGTGTTTAATTAAAGGTACCAAATGGGAGTCTTCAATTCGCGAGTGAATAGGTATTTTCTAGCCAAGCGTGCTACTCCGTATGACTAGTATCTTTTCTGTGGTGCTACATCGTCGACCACTCGACATCGATACACAAACATCGATAACACAACATCAGGTGAGATAGTGGTCAAACGCTTGACTATAATGAGTTAAAATACTATTTCTGTTTTATCGTAGGTGATTGAGTTATATAACACAATTACTTGATTTGCATACTCCCAGTTTTGAGTTTAGATATAATATGAGTAAAGATAGAAGGCAGATAATTGTATTGTTGTGCTGTAAGCTTTTTCAATAAAAAAATATTTTTAGTAGGACATCTGCAAGTCCGCCTGGGGCGGTACCACCACTATAACAATTAATTTTCAGCCGTGAAATAGGAATGTTTTTCGGTTGAAATGGCTAGTTGTCCAGTGAAATTACAGGGCATGTGAGACTCAACATCTTTATGTCTCAAGGTAACAGGCGCAGTGCAGTGTCATGCAAAATTTTGGCAGTTCAGAATTTTGCATGCCTCTGTATCTGTTATAGGTAGACGTAATCGCTTACCATCAGGCGAGCGTCGTACTTGTCCCGTTACATTTTACCATAAAAAAATCCAAATCGTTTAAATGACAGATCTCTGAGGAGACAAACGTGAAAAAAAAGAAAACAGGCGGATTAAGCACTTCCTAATTTTTGTAAAGTCGGTTAAAAAAATAAACATAACATACAAACCTAACAAACTCTCCTGGTCGACACCGAGATAGAATCCGAATATGATAAACGCACAGCATAAAATGCACCGGTACGAAGTAGTCTGCCCCAGTAGTATCCAGCTGAAGATCACATTAAATACCGTAGTCAGAGATCTGCCTACATAGTAGAACGGTACGCCTACATACTTCAAACATAGGTTGTTGGTTGCTATCATTAATGTGAACATTAGCGATAGTGGAATGACCTGAAATGCAAATGAGTTAGTGGTTAGTGGTAGGATTGCTACATTTCTAGCAGCGACTGTAGCGTGTAACGCATGGTAGGTACACCCTACTTACACAGTAGGTACGAGGTAGTACATTAAGGCCCGGCACACATTTGGCTAAGCGCGGCGCTGAGCATTTTTCAAACACCAACTATTATCGACAATGCTGAGGCCGAAACAAAATACAAAACTGGCCAAATGCGAGACTCGCACACGTAGGGTTCCGATTGAACAAAATTAACCGAAAAAATAAGTTTTTTGCATGGAAATCCCTTTTAATTTAATACAGTTTTTATTATTTGATGTTAAGTATAGCGACCATTATAAATGTAGGTATAATACACACTATGAGCAACTTTCAAGTCTCTATCTATAACGATTTGTACGTTCGAACATTTGCCTGAAAAATCATATTCCTGTTTTGGGGACTCCCTTTTATTTTTGACTTTATTATGTTTTTAGTATTTATTATGTTTTATAATTTGAAGCAAAAAACGCCGACAGAACACGTTTCTTGTATGGGAGCCCCTTTAAATATTTATTTTATTCTGTTTTTAGTATTTGTTGTTATAGCGGCAACAGAAATATCTCATCAAATATCTCCGAATATTTGAACGTAAACAAGTATTAATGACTTAAGTATTTGATTTTTAATATGATGATGTTTTGAAAAAACCATTTTAATAATTGCTATGAGTAGAAAAGTAGTTAACTTTAAGTAGTTAATTTATGAGTGCGATTTGTTAGTACGTTTATTAAGCACCACGCCTATTGAAAAAACAAAGTACAATCGTAAAATTTGTGGTCACAGGATCTAAAGATATGGTTTAAGGTGTCAATTTTCCATATTTTCATAATTTTGTGTGTTTAACAGATAAGGATTTTTTTTATATTTTTCCCAGGACTGCTGTGGGCCCGTGCCCGCTTGACGTTGATTTATGGGACATCCTGTATATCTCATTTAAACAACAATTTTCGTGGAAAGTGTTCACACAGATCTACAGCATATTTTTGTTTTAGATTTTTCACTCTCTTCTTTTAAATGTTACACATTTTACCACATTGGAAGTCGATATAATGATGTTATTATTATTTCTGCTTTTTCATATCCCTGAGTTGCTTTGTCACTACTTATTATCAGTTATTATTGTACAGACAACATGACTGAGGTTTATTTATAAATGTATTGTTATCAAAGCATTAATTAAAATGTAATCTTATCTCTTTTAACCATAGAAGCTTTTTAAATGGTTATAATATAAATGTAATATAAATAATGAATTCCACATAATACTGATTTAATCCAAAACAAAAATGAAGTTTATCCGTCTTTAAATCAAGTGTACACATCAGTCATAATATGACTCTAAATATATTGTTACGTGCGGGGTGGTATTAAAATGCCAATCCGATGAGATGAACGTTTATTTCCACTGATCACTAGGTAAGCACAATGTTCCACAGTAGTTGTCCAAATCGTCTTGCACAATTATCAAAAGTCCGTTAACACACACTGAGGTCGTTGGTAATCACAATCACTGATTTCACTGTTCACAGTTCACAACACTAGTTCACTGATAACACTTAACGATCACTTGGTCGCTATCCGCGCTTAGATAGTTACACTGTCGCTTCCAGAGAAAGACTGACTCAAGCCGCGGTTTCAACGTCTTATATAGGACGAGAATATTTCTACAGAACTTTCCAGTATTGACTCGAAACAATAGACAAAAGACGTTCAATAAAAATCACAAACAAAAGGGGCGGCTTTCCTTTGAGCATCTGATGTAAACAACTTTACCATACGTGCTAATTTGATCTCTAACTACTTATGAATAAGGTTCAATCTTAACTACAAAACTAGGTACATTGACTAGGGTCTGAATTCCCGGAAGGTTACATTTATGACGGTCGGGTCGGGTGTTTATAGCCCCTAATTAGTCTATTCTTTCCCACGGTATTTTTGTTCGAGAAGCTTGGCGAAACATCGCGACTCGACGACGCGATGTAACATTATCCCCTTCTTAGTTATGATCGTCCCGATCATCATTTGTTCCATGGTATCGTGTAAGTCGATCGATGTGTACTACCCTCGGCTTTCCTCTCTGGCCTCGTTTAATGCGGTAGGTAACGTCGTTTATCTTCGTGATAATCTGGTATGGTCCTTCCCAATGAGCCTGCAGCTTCGGACTTTTTCCTTTCCTTCGTAGTGGGTTGTGCAACCAGACGAGAGTTCCTTCTTCGAAACCCATCGTATTCGCTCTACGATCCTACCGGGTCTTCATTTTTTCACCAGTTTTTAAACTATTCTCTCGAACTATCCTGTGCACTTCGTCCAGCTGACTACGAAGATCACTGACATAGTCGGTTACAGGCTTCGGAGCATCTGGCGGGGAACCAGTGATGGCGTCGATAGGAAGTCTTAGTTCGTGTCCAAAATTCACATTTGCAGGAGTCATACCAGTGCTGTCATGGGTAGCGGAACGGTATGACAACAAGAACAGAGGTATGTACTGATCCCAGTCATGTTGATGTGCGTCCACGACTTTAGCCAGGTGATTCTCCAACGTCTGGTTAAACCTCTCAACCATTCCGTCTGACTGTGGATGAGCTGCCGTTGTCCGCGTCTTTTGGATCCCGAGGCGGGTGCACATTTCCTGAAATAGGGCAGACTCGAAGTTCCTTCCTTGATCGGAATGCAGTTCCATCGGTACACCAAATCGACAGATCACTTCTTGCACCAACTTCTTTGCAACTGTCTTTGCTTCCTGGTTTGGTATCGCGAAAACTTCGGGCCATTTGCTGAAGTAATCTTGCACTACGATGATGTACTTGTTGCCTTCTTCAGTCTCGGGAAATGGCCCGGCAACATCCACGGCAATGCGCTCCCATGGTGCCCCAACATTGTACAATTTTAGTTGTCCTTTACTTCTTGTCTTCGGTCCTTTTACTGATGCGCAAGCGGTGCACTTCCTGCACCAATCTTCTACATCCTCGCGGCTGTGTACCCAGTAGAATCGTTGACGAACCTTCACAAGAGTTTTCTTGACTCCTAGATGTCCACCAGAAACTCCATCATGAATGTGTCGTAGTAGAGATGCCACTTTACTCCGGGGAACAACAACCTGCATCGTAGTTTCTTTTCCATTGCTGCTTTCCCATTTTCGGTACAAGATTCCTTGTTCCAGAGTCAGGCTGTCCCACTGAGCCCAGTAACTTTTTGTGATTGGGCTGCAGGCTGACACGTCGCTCCACTGGGGCTTGTTTCCAGACTTTATCCAATCCAGTACAGGTCGTAAATCTCTGTCCTCCAATTGTGCTTGTCTCATATTTTCGCCGTTCCATTCGTCATCTGTTCTGTCCATCCTGATGACTCTGACTTCTTCTCGAGACTCGTGCTTTTCGCAGTGTTTACAGTCATCTGCACAAGGTCTTCTTGACAGGGCATCGGCGTTGCTATGGCCCTTTCCACTGCGATGTTCTGTCACGAAGTTGAACTCTTGAAGTTGCTCGATCCATCGTGCCACTTGACCTTCCGGGCTCTTAAACTGTAGAAGCCATTTTAGAGCAGCGTGGTCAGTTCTGAGCGTAAACTCCCTTCCGATGAGGTACTTGTTGAAGTGCTGAAGAGTCTTCACCACAGCTAGCAACTCGCGGCGGGTGACACAGTAGTTTCGTTCTGGTTTGGATAATGATTTACTGAAGTATGCTATGACCATTTCTTGGTCTCCTTGGATTTGCGAGAGAACTCCTCCAATTCCCGTGTTGCTGGCATCAGTGTCCACAATAAATCTTCCATCTCTGGTAGGGTACCCCAAGATCGGCGTTTCACACAGTCGCTGCTTAAGATCGTTGAAGGCGGATTCACACTCTAAGTCCCATACAAATGTGCGCTTTTCTTCCGTCAGTCGATGTAAGGGTTTGGCAATTCCAGAAAAGTTCTTGATGAACCGCCGATAGTAAGCGCATAGTCCCAAAAACGACCTTACATCCGTTTTATTCTTCGGGGTAGGCCAAGTTTGAACAGCCTTGATTTTGTCAGGATCAGTTTGTACCCCGTTCTCCGAAATGATGTGTCCAAGGTAGCTGACTTTGGATTTAAAGAAGTCACACTTTTTGGCACTTAGCTTCAGGTTTGCTTCACGTAGACGGTTCAAAACCTTCTCCAGATTCTGCAGATGTTCAGTAAAATCACGGCCCAAAATGATGACGTCATCCAGGTACACCAAGCATACGTCTCCCAGTAATCCAACCATTACTCTGTCCATGAGACGTTCGAACGTTGCTGGAGCATTACACAGTCCAAATGGCATGACGTTGAATTGCCAGAGTCCATTTCCAATGCCCGTACTGAATGCTGTCTTCTCTTTGTCTTCTGGACTGATTTCTACCTGCCAGTAGCCACTTTTCAGGTCAACCGTTGAAAACCACTTCATTCCACTGAGCATGTCCAGTGTATCGTCTATTCGAGGCAAGGGGTAGCTGTCCTTCTTTGTGACTTCATTAAGCATTCTGTAATCTACGCAGAATCTGGTGGAGCCATCTTTCTTTTTCACCAGAACCACTGGCGATGACCAAGGACTTGTAGATGGTTCGATGACTTTTTCTTTGGCCATGTCTCGTATCATGTCTGCAACTTCAGCTTCTTTCGCCCATGGAATCCTTCGTGGCCTCTGTCGTATAGGTCTTGCGTCGCCAGTGTCAATTTTGTGTTTAACAAGTCCGGTACGTCCACAGTTGTTTCCAGCGGCGAAGACGTCTTTATACCGCATCAACAGACGTTTTGCTCGTGACAGCTGAGCGAATGTTAAGTTGTCTTTGGATGATTCCAGCAGCTGTGATATTTGATCTTCCGAGCTTGGTTCCGTAGAAGTAATATCCGTTCGTCGCAGGTACTTCACTTCTTGACATTTTCCAATTATGCTGTTTTTCTTCAGATGAACTTCTTCATTGCCAAGGTTAAGAATTCGCACACTGGCCGTTCTGTTTGTCATGAGCAATGTTCTTGCAGTAATCCAGGTCGGATGTGTGCCCTCATCTTCGGCAACTACACATAGTCCACTCTTGACTGTATTTGGAAATTTCACTCGAACAATATTTTGCGATTTTGGAGCCAACACGACGTCCTTGAGACAGTAAAGCTTACACGGTGCCGTTCCTTCGAAAAACACTTCTTGCTCGGGAAACCGGAGTACACCACGGGCCACATCCAATATGCACTGCTGCTTCTCCAAAAAGTCCAATCCCAGAATGCAATCGTCAGTTATGTTGGCAATAAGCACAGGATGAATGTATGAGTGCTCACCGATGACTATCTCCACATCTGTATCGCCAAGGACAGGTACTGACTGGCCGGTTGCTGTCCGTAGTGAGCATGCTGCAGATCGATGTTTCCGTGATATAAATCGTTGCAGGAATTCAGGCTTCACAATTGTGCGCGATGCTCCTGTGTCCACTGTGAACTTGCAGGTCTTGTTGTTCAGGGTGCCCTCGACGATTAAGCTGTTCCCGTTGCACACTTGTGTCACAGTGATGGTGGGGGCTCTCTCTTGACCAGCCAGCGCCCGCCCCGCGGCCCTGGCGACGTTTAGTTTAACGCCTCCTCATCCACTTGGGTCTCGCAATTTCTGACCCGTTTCTTCGTTTTCGGGCAATCGATCCGAATATGCCCTCTTTCTCCACACCCGTAACATGTCGGTCCATAACGGGGCTTCCTGGGTTCAGTCACCAGCTCCCGAACTCTGTATGGTTTGGTGTCCCGTCGCACTGCTTCCACTTCTAAAGCATGAGCCAGAGCGCTCTTGAGTGTCTGATGATGTCCCAATCGTACCGCAGCGCGTACCTCATCATCCCTGATTCCATCCACGAAGCTCTGTAGAGATGTCACCTCAATGGTTGATGGCGTCGACACGTAGGCTCGTCGGACCAACCTCTCGATTTCATCTGCCCACTGTTGCAATGTCTCTGTGGGCTTCTGGGTGCGCTCACGTAGTTGTGCCCTGTACGCATGCTCCATGTGCTTGTCTCCATAGCGCGTTTCGAGGGCTTCCAGCAGGGTCTTCAGGGTCCTTTCCTCTTCAGGTATGCGTTCCAGGATAAGCTGAGCGTCTCCTTTCAGCGCTAATGTGAGCGCTGTATTTGCGTGCTCGTCTGTCCAGCCGCTACTTTTGGACAGCGTTGTGAATTGGAATTTGTAGGCTGCCCACGAAGATGTTCCGTCGAAGTGCGGCAAATCTAGCTTGAAGGGCGAGGTCATAGTGGGACCCTGGCTGCTATGTCCAATTCCTCTTAACTTCAGTTTCTGAAATTCGTTGGCCAAGTCATTCACGGTCTGCTCATGTATGTCAAGCCGCCCTTCTACTTCCTTGATACTGGTTTCCACCATTTTGATCTTCTCTCCCATGCCGGCAAGCCCGCTCTGCAACTGACGTCCAATTGTCTCTTCCAGTTTGCGGCTAGCTTCTTGTTGGGCCATCTGTACAGCCTGTAGTGCAGCTTGTTGTTCCTGGCGAGCCTCCTCCTGTTTGCGGCTAGCTTCTTGTAGTGCAGCCTGTGCAGCTTGTTGATCTTGCCGCACATCTTGTAGTGCAGCCTGTGCAGCTTGTTGTCCTGCTAGGCTAGCATGGCCTCCAAGCCCCCATCCGTAGTTCGGCTCGCTGGCGCTGCTGCAGATGGCGCTGCCATGGTGGGTGCCATTGGTGTTGCTGCTGGCTCTTCCAATGTGAATGTTCCTCCTCCCGAAGCTTCGAGCTCCTTCTGCCGGGTTGCATCCATCTCCGCCTGTCGCCTGGTGCGTGGAGTACGCGTATCTTCCCTCGGAGTGATTGGCATTCCGCTTCTGACACCAATTGTTACGTGCGGGGTGGTATTAAAATGCCAATCCGATGAGATGAACGTTTATTTCCACTGATCACTAGGTAAGCACAATGTTCCACAGTAGTTGTCCAAATCGTCTTGCACAATTATCAAAAGTCCGTTAACACACACTGAGGTCGTTGGTAATCACAATCACTGATTTCACTGTTCACAGTTCACAACACTAGTTCACTGATAACACTTAACGATCACTTGGTCGCTATCCGCGCTTAGATAGTTACACTGTCGCTTCCAGAGAAAGACTGACTCAAGCCGCGGTTTCAACGTCTTATATAGGACGAGAATATTTCTACAGAACTTTACAGTATTTACTCGAAACAATAGACAAAAGACGTTCAATAAAAATCACAAACAAAAGGGGCGGCTTTCCTTTGAGCATCTGATGTAAACAACTTTACCATACGTGCTAATTTGATCTCTAACTACTTATGAATAAGGTTCAATCTTAACTACAAAACTAGGTACATTGACTAGGGTCTGAATTCCCGGAAGGTTACATTTATGACGGTCGGGTCGGGTGTTTATAGCCCCTAATTAGTCTATTCTTTCCCACGGTATTTTTGTTCGAGAAGCTTGGCGAAACATCGCGACTCGACGACGCGATGTAACAATATAATATGTAGAATGTTTGGTTATCAAATAATTGCATTTATCTTTCAAATTGCACGCTATCTATATCCAATAGAGCCCACCATATTAGCTTTTATCTATAAGCTTGTGTAGCAAAGTAATGAGTAGGCATAAATTAGTTTTTATAACATGTACAAGTAAAGAATAGAATTAATACTCTTTATTGTAAAATAGCAAACTAAATAGTTTACAAAGAACTTGACAACTGGTATTAAAATTGACGGTCTTATCGCTAAAAGCGATCTCCTCCTTTTTTCCCTTCCTTCTTCCTTTATTGATCGAGCGAAGTGTCTCAGTTTCGAAACTGGCAAAAAAATACTTTTTTCTGGAAGTTTATCTATTCTGGTCGCAGGTCACATTTTTCAACAGATTTTGACCAAAATTGGCGAACGAGTTCCTTGATTTATTTAAGAAATTTGTCGATAGTGTTTTTTTTATTTGAGGTAAAAAGGGGGAAAGGGGAGAAGTTTTCTGTAGCGTTATTTAGTAACGGATTTCTGTCAAATTGGAAAGGCACACTAAGTACTTCATTCTACACAAGTTGTGAAAAAAAATTCGGAAAGCGGTAGTGTAAGGGAACAATGGGATAAGTTTGCTGTCGACGAATTTCAATCAAATTTAAGAGGCACACTTAGGACTTTATTCTACACTAGCAGCCCGCCCCAGCTTCGCACGGGTAGAATATATATGCCTATAAAATTTGCATCAGTTTATTGCATCGAATATAAAATATGATAATATTTTACAATCATTGTCATATTTCATCCAATTTACACTAAACCTTAACGAATTATGCACCTAAACCTTCCTCATAAACACTCTGGCTATTGGTGAAAACCGCATGATAATCCGTTCAGTAGCTATTGAGATTATTGCGAACAGACAGACAGACGCAGTGATGGACTTTGTTTTATAATACTTACGTAGTGATATTGGACGGCCCTTTGGCGTAAAGGATAGTTACCCTGATTCTGACCCGACGGTCGTTGGTTCTAATCCTAGCTATATACCTACTAATGAAAGTTTTATGTGCATTCATGATTCATGAATGTGATTCATGATACCACTGTACGAAAACTCATGATTCATGAATCATGAATCATGAGTTTTCGTACAGTGGTAGTGGGATCATTAAATCTACCAAAAAGTAGCTTACCACCAAGGAGAACATCTGCCGCCGTAACCTTACGCGTTCCCCGACGCAAAATGTATGGGTAATATACGTTTAACGTGTGTATCTGTGTGTCTCTCTGTAGCATCTTAGCACCTAACCGGATGAACCGATTATGTTTTTATGATTGATAGTTTTTTTTTGTTTGATAGATGTCTTCATCGAGAGTTTTCTTAGCTTTGAGTCATGAAAATTCGTTCAATCGTTACAAAACTATTAGCTTTTTTCTAGTTAATTGCGCTATGAAATCAACTTTCATAGGTCTGATCAATTCGAAAATCTTCTTCTTCACCGATATTGTAAGTAGGGAATGCACAATACACCCCAAGCGAGACGTCAGTGCAGGACATATCGCCCCCACCTCAAATTAGAATTAGAATTTATGGCTGAATTAATTGGCAAAGTGATGGCACTGCCCCAGGCGGACTAGAAGAAGTCCTACTACTAGAATTTTAAGTGTCACATAGCTGAAGTTACATTTATCGTGAACATGATACATAAATCTACCTACATAATTACATAGTATGCATAAAAGTACCAAGCATTACATACAAAAATTATCCACTGTTCTCTTCAATAAGTTTATACTTACTTATGTGTAAAATTTTGTCAAAGTTCAGTCATTATTTAACTAAACCAACAACTATCACTGCATCATCACATTTTGGCAGACAGTGGAATCCAGTCAGCTGTCTGCTAGAGTGCTGGTCTTTGGAATCTATATCTTGTCACCTTTGGATGTAATACCAATTTACATTTGGCAAATTCAAAATCCCTGCCTTGCCATTTACTCATGTGTGAAGGCTCTAACACCCATATGCAGAGTTATTTTTTTAAGACCTCCTCCACTCGACCTTAGTCGAGGTCACCTCAAGGAATTCTTGAAAACACCCTTGAAATTAGTATGTTCAGTTACGGCTTCACCCTCCAGTGAGGAACCTCCATTCGAGACATTTATTATTGTCTTGTCTAAATCGAAATCTTCTAAGGAATTCCTCATCATCTTTAATGGGACGATATTTATTATGTAATAAAACTTGAAATAACCTCATAAATAACGTACAAAGCGCTGATAACAGCTTTGAGGAGACCTTAAGGTAGATCGCGACGTACCTTGAGTTTGACAGTTTTTCACTCGACTCGACTGAGAAATTTGCTCAAGTCGAGGATTTTTTTGTATTCTGCATACCGATTTTATCCTTGTTAGTGTGTTACCTAACTGGATAAAATATTGACCTGTGGGTAAAAGGTATGCAAAAAATGGTATACACACCTTTCTAACAACATCAGCACTCCATGGACTCCCTTTAGGGAAGGCAAACACTCCTGGTATGCCTCCAGATCTGCTAAGCAGGAAGCATATTGTGAAAGACACTATGCACTGGAACCATGTGATGAATAGAGGGGCTTCAAGCGCTACACTCTGACTGCTTAGCAGGGCTTTGTTCACAAATACTGTAGCTATTGATACTATCCTAAAACAGGTGAGATAGTGGTTAAACGATAGCCTATATGATACAAAAATAAACACAAACATACATTGTCACTTATTTGAAGGCCCATATGCACAGTAGTAGAATGGTCTGCTTTGAAGCCATTGGAAGCAGGTTCAAATACCTGCTATGGACAATTCTAATGAAAAATACATGCATGCATTTTACAGTGGTCTTCTTGTGTAGAAAAACATTGTTAAGAAACCGCCAGCATGGTGGTAGGATACTAGGTGGTATCTAAGTGTATGCCTGACCAGGTACCACTCTCAAGTTAGAAAATCTTTCACAAAACATCTAATGTGTTACAGTAGTAATCATTGAGAGCCACTTTTCATCCTAGGACTAGCGTGCTAACTTCTTCGACCACCTCATCACTTACCAACAGGTGAGAAAGTGGTCAACGCTAGCTTATACAACTTAAAAAAAAAACATATATGCATTACTCTAATTGCATAATGGGTGGTACAGTGCAGTCCACTGCTCATGTATATATAAGACAGAACTGTAGCTTTTATGTCAGAATGGTAGTTGAAGGCTTTTATTATTGACAAATCTCAGGCATCTAGACTTGTAGAGGGAACTAACTGACTTTTGCATTTATAGTATTGTTAGGCACAACCCAGACATAAGAGATATAAGACTTAAGACATAGGACAAAAACATGTCTCCACCCTATTTTCTCTATTAATTTTGTATGTGAGACTTCCCTACATTATGTATGAGACTATATTTATAACCGTATGTTTTCACTGCACAGAAAACATATTTCAAAACAATTGCCCACTTTGTTACTAGGCTGTTGTTAGACAGAGACGAATATTGTTTTGCAGCATGTTTTCTGTGCAGTGTAAACGATCGGTAAGACACAAAGTTCACACCGCATCCTTGTCTTATGTCAGGATTGAGTCTTAGTTTTAAACCAAAGATACCAATGATTATTCTTAAGACATACATACAAACAGAAGATCACGCCTTTTTCCCGTTGAGGTAGGCAGAGACTACTTCTTTCCACATGCTACGATCCTGACACATATATTTCGCTTCTTCCACTTTCATGAGCGCCTTCATACATGCTCGCCGGTTATAGGTACTTTTGACTTGGCTTTTTTTAAAACTTCTCCGATCTGGTCGTGATACGTTCACCTAGGTTGGCCTCTACCGACTCGCCCATTCACACGCGTCTTATCAATCTGTTTCGTCAGCCTTTTTTATACATCCTCCCTAGATGTCCAAACCATCTAGGCATCCCTTTGTCACTACACTACACTACAACATTCCCTTATAACTGTTCTCCACCTTATCCATCAGAGTCACTCCAATAATACTTCTCATTTCTACAGCATTAATTTTACTTTCATGCTTCTTCTACCATACCCAGCATTCACTAAGACATGCAGGCACTTTAAAAATAAATCAATAAACATTTATTATTCGATCGCAATCCATCTGCCCAGCGACCCAGCGAGGCGCTAAGGGCATATCCCTCCTGTCATATGTCAGTATTGTTTGATTTATTATTAATAGTTATGTAGGGTACTTTTCCACTTTATATTTATATAATGTTGGCTAATGTGGGTAGGATAATATTTTGTGTGACAGCCTCACTTCTTTACAATGGCTACCTATCTCATTACACTATTTACATTCTAAATGTGTTTTATTCAATTAAGGAGTTAATAGTGGCGACGTTTGGTGAACATTGGTGTTAAAATGGACAGTAAAGCAGTGAAATTTGATGGGTTCAACCCACAAACGGACAGTTGGGACATTTACTTCGAACGATTAAAGTTTTGCTTCGAGGCCAATGGAATCGTATTGGATTCCACGAAACGCGCTAATTTCTTCACAGTGTGCGGTTCGCCAGTGTTCGAGACATTTTCGGCGTTAATAACGCCACGGAAAGCTAGTGATGTGACGTTCGAAGAAATAGTGACTATTCTTACGAAACATTTCAGTCCAAAACCAAACGAAATATCAGTGTCACATCAATGCCGTGCACTCCAAGAACATCACTCGTTTATGCTATCGCTGTGGAGACCGCCACGCGGGCGAGTGTCGTTTTATGAACGCTGTGTGTCGGTATTGTAAGAAGAAAGAACACTTGGAAAAGATATGCTTGAGTAAAAAAAAAGAATCGTGGTAACCGGGAGCTCAATTTTACTACAGAGTCGGAGAAAAGTTTAAACAGAATGTACTGCGTGCAGAGCGGCGCGCAGCCCGACCGCGTCCCGCCGTACGAGGTGGTGGTGTGTCTCGCGGGGGAGCAGGTCCGCATGCAGGTGGACACGGGCGCCAGCTTCTCCATTATCAACGAAGACACGTGGCGTGCGCTGCAGCGCCGCCTGCCGCCCGCCGCCCTGCGCCGCGCCGACCTGTCGCTGCGCACCTGGACGGAGACTCCCGTCCGCTTGCTGGGACGAGTCGCGCTGCCGGTGCGGTACAACGCGATTGAGAAGAATCTCTCGTTGATCATCGCTAAAGGAAACGGGCTTAACCTCTTAGGCCGCGATTGGTTCACACCGCTCAACATACCAAAGAATATTAACTTCGTTTCGAGTGGAGATAGCGACGAAATGGATCGACTGATGACCAAACATTCAGAGGTATTTCGAGACGGACTCGGTACCTACCGTGGACAGCCGGTGGCGATACATCTGAAGGCGGGCGCGACGCCCAAATTTCTGAAGGCCAGACCCGTTCCGTACGCTATAAAGGAAAGGGTGGAAGAAGAGATCGACAGACTACAGCGAGAAGGCGTCCTACGACCGACCGCCTACTCGGAGTGGGCTACACCTGTCGTCCCGATCGTGAAGAAGTCGGGGGAAATAAGACTCTGTGGAGACTACCGCAGCACGGTCAACGAGGCGACTGAATCCGACACATATCCGATGCCGACGGCGAATGAAGTTTTCGCTACAGTTGCAGGTGGTAAAATTTTCTGTACGCTGGACTTAGATCGCGCATACACGCAGGTGGTCGTAAACGACGACGCGTCCAAGCTGCTAACCTTGAATACCTGCAAGGGTCTATACACCTATACACCGTGCATCGACTGCCATTCGGAGTTAAGGCGTGTCCGGGGATTGTTCAACGATTGATGACTTCCTTGCTCGCTGGTATCCCCGGAGACGCCGTCCTGATCGACGATATAATCGTGACCGGCAGAACGAATCCAGAAATGCAAGCAAGACTCGACACAGTACTGGGACGCATCGGGCGAGCCGGCCTTCGCCTCAATAAGAATAAATGCAAATTTGCCAAAGAGCAGGTTGAATTTCTCGGTTTTGTCATCGATGGCGATCGCTAATACTCCAGCGCCCGGAAACAAGCAGGAGCTGCAGGCATTCCTCGGCCTATACAATTTTTACGAAAGATTCGTTCCACACAAGGCGACAATACTGGAGCCTCTACACAGGTTGTTGGAGACGACTCAGACTTGGAAGTGGACAGAGCGTGAACAAAATGCATTCGACACCGCGAAGCGTCTGATTACATTTGACTTGACTTTAGTGCACTACGACTTGCAGAAGCCGCTCGTACTCACGTGCGACAGCTCAGAATACGGCGTCGGGGCAGTTTTGTCGCACCACACGGACGACGGACAGGACCGCCCGATAGCCATAGCGTCCAGGACGCTTCATTCTCACGAGCGACGTTACTCCCAGCTCGACAAAGAGCCACGTCTATAATGTTCGGGATCACTAAGTTCCATAATTACCTTATGGGAAGACATTTTCGCATAGTGACCGACGACAAACTGCTGCTGGGCATATTTGACCCGAAAAAATCAATGCCCAATATGTTGTCACCGCGATTAACTAGAATCGCCATCGCTTTGACATCACACAGCTACGAGATAGCTTATAAGCCGGGAGCGGAAATAGGTTTCGCAGACAGTTTGAGTCGCTGGCCCAGGCCAGACCGTCCCAGAGGAGCTCGAACAGCAGCTTAGCGAAATATTGCTGATGGCTGAAACACCTGAAGACTTCCCTCACGACGTAGAACATATCGCGTCTGAGACGAAACGAGACAGAATATTATCACAGGTCTCTTACTACATACAACGCGGGTGGCCCGCTAGAATAACCGATGATGATTTAAGACCATTTTGGTTGAATCGATTGGAACTATCGCTTCAGAACGACTGCATACTGTTAGGTTGTCGTGTGGTCGTACCGACGCCACTCCGACAAGCTGTGTTATAAATGCTCCACAAAACACATGCGGGCATTGTACAAACAAAGTCTCTAGCACGGAGTTATGTGTGGTGGCCACACCTTAATGAGGACATAGAATCGATGGTGGGCACTTGTACTAAATGTCTTGAGAATCGACACATGCCCCCGTAAACATCTCACAAGTGGATAACTCCAACGAGACCTTGGTCTAGAATCCATGTAGACTTTGCTGGGCCATTCCACAGTAAATATTTCCTGATTATTGTGGATGCATACTCACGTTGGCCCGAATTGTTCATGGTGAACAATACAACATCAGCCACAGTCATAAAACTTGAGGACAGTGTTCGCTACACATGGACTATGTGATGTGGTGGTATCTGACAATGGCACGTGTTTTGTATATGAAGAGATAAAGCAATTTTACAAGTCTAACAACATCCGACATGTTACCACAGCACCGTACCACCCAGCGACCAACGGATTGGCTGAACGCATGGTGCAGCCGATCAAGGATGATATCGTTTAAAAACTAAAAAAGAACCGACTTCAATGCCGCGCAATTGATTTTCAGTACTTATTTTGAAATGTTTATCTCAATATCTCTGGAGATACTTATCAGACCTCGATAAAATTACCATGGTACCACACTTGGGATATCTCCTTTCGAAAAAAAAAGAATAATCACAATCGGTTCATAAACGACGAAGTTATCCGCGAACAAATATAAATAAAAAATAATTTAAAAAAAATAGTCGAATTGAGAAACCTCCTCCTTTTTTTTAAGTCGGTTAATAAACTGAGGAAGATGGATGACTTGGCATGGGACTGTAGGATTCCAAATTTACTACTAGGACTGCTTGTCACTCATGTACTACCACAAATAAGACGCCTGCCGAATTACTGATGAACAGACATACATTACTGGACACTATAAACCCGGACAATCTACAACATAAACAGACCGAAAAGCAGAAAGACAACAACCGTGATAAAAAATCTAGAGAGACAAGTGTCGGCCAGAAAGTTATGTATCAGAATTACAGCACAATAGATCCAAGGTGGTTGATGGTGGTCTGGTCAGATCTGCGGTAAAAATGGTCCTTCAAACTACAAGGTCAGAACGGAGGATGGTGCAATAGTTAACCGTCATATAGACCAACTTATTAAAAAGACATCTGCTCAGACTAGTCAAGATGAGGGAGAGATAGTGGTCAGAGACCCAGTATCTGTTGACCCAGCACCGCCAGATCATAGAGTCAATAGTGATGTACCTGAAAGTCAAGAGTCGGACATCATTGAGATTTCTGATGCTGACCAATGGGCGGACATGTCGGGTATACCTCCATCACAGATGCCATCTACTTCCTCTGCTTCAGGCAAAATTAGAAATAGACTGGATCTGCATACCAGAACTCCATATAATAGACAGAAAGAAAATCTATACATGTTATAAAGGCATTTTGTAAATATATTATTTTGTGTACTCATACTCAGGTATCTTATGTTTGATTGTTTAGTTTATATTTAATTACACATTCATTTGTTATTGTATCATACTTCCAACATACATCACTTAGGGGGGAGGTATGTCATATGTCAGTATTGGTTGATTTATTATGAATAGTTATCTAGGGTACTTTTCCACTATATATTTATATAATGTTGGCTAATGTGGGTAGGATAATATTTTGTGTGACAGCCTCACTTCTTTACAATGGCTACCTAGTAGTGTTGCAGAACCATTGATAGTTTGCCTATCGATAGTTGACCTCGAAAACTACTCAGAATATCGATAGTACTATCGATAGTATTTCCACGTGTCGATATCATCGATACTAAATAATACTATTGTAAAAACACTATTGATACTATCGATAGTGAAATTGAGAAATACTATTAAATATGCTAATACTATCGATAGTGTTTTTACAATAGTATCATCGGTAGTATCGATAGTATCGCATAATGTGACAATTTTTAACCCTAAATAATCGATAGTATCGATTATTACATACTATCGATTGTCGGTATTTTTCCGATAGTATCATAAGTGATCTCAAAGCTATGTATAGGGATCAGTTAATATAATATTAAGGTATTCTAAAGTTAGCTCGGTTATTCTCAATTGTCTTTTGTTTAAATATTTATAATAGCTTGTTTCCGCGTCTCTATCTCAGAGGTTTCATATTCATGAGTGAGTGAGGTAAAAAAACTGTTTCAAGCAATAGCTGTCACGATGGACAAAGAAATAGAACAGCAAATGAGAGAGGGTATCCGACGAGCTTGGAAACGTAAGTACCTATACTTATTTACGTAGTCATGTAAATTCTAATACCGTTACAAAGCACGCTGTTGCGATAAAAATTCATGTTTTTGTTTATCACACTAATATTTTAAAACCACTGAAGATAAATAAATCTTGTAACGGGTAGGTATTTACGGAAAAATATAAAGTAAATTACTTTATATTTTTCCGTAAATACCCATTACCCGTAATTACTTAGTAATGTGACAATTGTGACAACGACCAGTATTGCCCTTGTTAAAAACGATTTAACGACTTATTAACTTACTTATTCGACATAACCTGGTAGTTTCTCTGCATAGGTTACATTACATCAAATTAGACTATAATACTCTTGCATTATTGCTGACTATCAATAGTATGTAAATATCGATAGTATGCATACTATCGATAGTATCGTTACATTTTATAAAATAAAGGCTATACTATCGATACTATTGCAAAAAAACTATCGATAATATCGATAGTATTAGTATATTCACTAGTATTGCTTAAAGAGCGCTATCGATACTATCAATAGTATCGATAGTATTGACACATGGTAATACTATCGATAGATTTCATTTACAATTTGGCTTTGTCTTCAATAGCAATAGTCTATCGATAGTGGACTATCGATATGCAACAGTACTACCTAGCTCATTACACGATTTACATTCTAAATGTGTTTTATTCAATTAAGGACTTAATACCTCCCAAGATGGAAAGTCACACACACACACCAAGTTCCCACAGCAGTAAATGGAAAAGAAGAGCAGAAGATGGGGCTCAGTGACGCATCTTGGGAGAGGCCTATGTCCAGCAGTGGACTGACACTAGCTGATGATGATGATGATAAAACATTTATTATTATTATTGAGAGCAAAAAAAACATTAATTTACTCACCAGTAGCAGGAAACAACAATAAAAATTTGTATATATCGAGAACATAATTCTGAACGGGGTTCCTTCATTTTGAGCAACGAGTGTCAATACTAGCTTATCTTGTGAATTTCAATTACTAGCAGATAGCTGGGTCACAGAATAATGTGCTAGTTTCAAGTGTTTAACAGAGTAGTTGCAGATGGTTTATGTAATCTGAAAAATTATTTAAGAGTTAATAAACCATTCATATTACTTGCTTCTCTATAGATATGGTCACTCATTGTGAGATTCAGGAACCAGCTGCCAAATAGTAAGTACCTAACTCCTATTACAACACAATTTGTCCAATAGCAGAAAAATAAAGTAAAACGATGCAAAAATATAAAAGTCAGCACTGGTAAACACTGCCTAGATCTTGAATCAGTGGTTTGGTGGATGGTTATGTGTTTATTACCTGTTCTTGATTTCCTGTACACACAGCACTCTTTACGAGTATTTATATTCTCTTTGAAGTCTAGTTTATGTTTGAATTCGCCTCGCCAGAGTCGCCACATAGATTTGTGCTTGTAAGCGTAGATGGTATAAACTCCGTCCACGGCGGCAAGCAATTAACGTAGTAATTGTATTCTATTTGCATCAAGCTAGTTCGCCTCGCCAGCGCCTTGGTTGTTGGACCCACAGACAGAACAAAACAAATTACTCACTAAAGAAGGAGAGCTTTGATGGTAAAATTATTTTATTTTATTTTATATTGCATCCATTCCTTGCACAGTTGATTCAGCCAGGCAGTGATGCCAGATAGTCAGTATATATTATGTTACTCTTTGTGCCAGATTACGTTTACGGTTTCACATTCTCCCCAAATCTTACCCAAAATCCCCCCAAAACTCAGGTTTTAAAGAAAACAACCCCCCAACATGCAGAGTGTTATCTAGTAAATGTTTTCCTAATACAATACTTTAAGCATTGTTAAGGTAGGTATAAAATGCATACAATCGTCTAGCAATGTGTTCCTTATTCTTTAAATACCAACGATATTCGGGCGGGACACGGCGGCAACTTTGGCGCCACTTGCTCGGTCGGTTGTCTTCATGCACAGCTTTGTGCTTTGCTAGCGTGCGTGGAATTTAAATTTTATGTTTGACAGACAAAGTAATTGGTTTGATTTCATGGGGTTCAGTTAATTTATTTGGTTGAAATGTAGAATCGTTTGGCACGAAAAAGGGGGAATGGAGGGATTGAGGGGGTAGTTGCGGGACCCCCTTTCACTACCCCACCACTCTCATTACAAGGTAATGCATAGTTTTTGAGTTATGGTTTTTTTTTGCAAAATCATAACCTCACTTGGTAAAAATTTTGAATCGTTTGGCACGAAAAAGGGAGGTTGAGGTGATGGGGGGGTAAGGGAGGGTCCCCCTTTCCTTTTCCTACCCCTTTCATTACAAGGTAATGCATAGTTTTAGAATTATGCGTATTTTTGTAAAATCATAACCTAACTTTTTTGTAACACTTTGCTGATTAATATCACTGTTTTGTTGGATGTTTAACAGACTTTTTGCGCTCCGCCGGCCGCTGCCGCGGCACGCTCGCTTCGCTCGCTCGGCTCGCGCGTTGTGTTGTCGCAGTTTCAACCTAACCTAACCTAGTTTTTTTTTCTAGTGGGGTGTTATTATTAATTTAGTAGTGGTAAATAATATTACTAAACTTTTTACTAAGTTATCTAGCCCTTGTAATTATTATTTGCGCTTTGTTTTTATGGTTTAGTATATTTTTAGGTTAGATTTTGTTTATATCGTTTTCTTGGAAACTGTGCATTACCATTACCTTGTTATAAGAATGGTATTGTTACAATCAGGGACCTAACCTCTACCCATCCCCATAACATTTTATATCAAATTCATGCCAAACGATTCTAAATTCAACCAAAAATCCAAAATCAAACCCAACAAAAATAGGCATAATTCAAATACTATGCATTACCTTGTAATGGGAGTGGTAGGGTAGTGAAGGGGGGACCCTCTCCTTCCCATTCCACCCCTCTAGCCCCCTTTTTCGTGCCAAACAATTCTAAATCCAACCCATATATTTTTATAATCACGGCTTTTCTCAGTTCACAGGTTTGTTACTTAATAAAAATTAAAAACCCCAAATCCCATTCAAGTCTAGTTTTTCCCTCCAAACATCCCCCCAAAAATATTGTCCCCCCGATTATCCTCCCATAGCTATAAGAAACCCCCATTTATGGGGGGATTCCCCCGAATCTGGCATCAGTGCAGCCGTATATATAAAGTACTCTGCAGCCGGGTGGGTAGGCACATGCGTTCACGACCTACGCTCGGAGTACACCCAAACGCTCCAACCCCGTTCACGACCTCAGAGCGTCACATTCGCTAAAAGAGTTAGAGAGAGAGGTTAGAGCGTTTGGTTGCACAGATTGCAGTCCGAGCGCAGGTCGTGAACGGAGCCCAGCACGCACACACCGTGACACCAGTCCTGCGACACTGATACATAATTAAATAACTCAGAATTATGAACGTACTTTGTACCATCCAACACTGCAAAAAAAATGTATAAGCATAATACCACAGATTATATAATAGTTACTACGTAAATAATACTTTCCGTTGTTACGTTGGCTACACAGTGCTTTCATAATTCGGGTATCACCAATGTAGGGAAGTACCAACTCTTATAACGTAGTAAAGTGATTCAGTCTAGGATGATGGATTATCCATCATCCTAGGATTCAGTACTTTGTGGTCACATTAGCTAAACGAGTTAGAGAGAGAGGTTAGAGCGTTTGGGTGCACTCAGAGCGTAGGTCGTGAACGGAGCCCACGGAGCCCTGACACAACACATAGTGTGTCAAAGTCAACACTGTCAAGTCAACTATTCTTTGAGGATTTATAGCTCCACACGATTAGTGTTTTTAGCCAGTGTCAAGTATTGAAGTTCTTCAGTAAAGATGCGGAGTTTCCTGAAGATTTTCAGTGGAATTTTGGTGAGACCGCAAATAGCATGTTTTTCAACATTGTGCTGTTTCTGATGCTCGATGGTAGCCACAACAGCCGTGTACAGCTAGTAGCTAGACAACTTTTTTGTCTTGACTGTCACTGTCAGTTCTTATTGATTGTCTTTTTGCCTGTGGATGGCGGAAGAAGATACTAAGCTGAAGATAGTTTTGGCGGGAACGTGGAAAATGTGTATGTGCTCTCATATTATTAAACTTAGCATTTGGTAAATGCTCGAAGGACTCATATAGTAATCTGTGAGCTTGACTGTTACTGAATGTTCTGTGTACTGAATGGTAAAAAGTGGGTGAGTTCTTATTGTATTTCTATTTCTTTTAAAACTTGTGTTCTTCCGCGAGTTAATGTATTGTGTAATAATTTGGATTCTTAACCATTTAGTGCCGAGGGCCGGTGAATCTGTGCGAGTGTAGGGAAACAGCACAATCTTCAAAAACATGCTACTTAACTTCGTTGTCACCAACATTCCACTGAAAATTTTTAAAGCCTACATCTTTACTGAGGGAGGGTATGACTGACTGAGATTGGACTATGACTTCAACTTGACCTACTCCTACAATGTGATTTTGGCTTGACTTTATGAATAAACACAAACTTGAATTTTTTTTTATATATTGACACCACCGGCGAAATATACTGATCGTGTGGAGCACAAATGAAACTAAAAAAAGAAATAAAAAAGGTGACGTCAGTCAGTCAGTGCGGCTGCGGTAATTTTATTAAATTTTTATCGGCGCGGCGATTTGGTTCATTTGGTCGGATGGCAATAAATTGAACCTTTAATAAATTCAGAACAAATTGTTTGTGTCGCAGACCACTTGGTGACACAATTCCATAACCATGGAGGATCATGTACCGGACGTGGAGCTGCCGAAGTATCGCGATCCTTTGACAAAAATAATTTTTGAGAGTTTAACTCCTATGTCCCTGTTGTGCTCCGCAGTATTTTTCTTGGTGATGTACATAGTAATGAAACGGGTTATTGGTTCGATACCGGATTGCGAGGAAGATGAGTTGCCTCGGCTCCGCATGGACATGACGGTGACGGAGCTGCAGAAATACGACGGAACTCAGGAAGACGGGCGCGTGCTAGTGGCGGTGAACGGGTGGATATTCGACGTGACCCGCGGCAAGCGCTTCTACGGGCCCGGTGAGTGCATTACCATATGCTGTTTATAAATAGAGTTGATTCAATGACTCGCTGTTTATCTGTGCATCAATGTAAATATGTGCCTCACATGCAAATTTAATTAGGATTGGTATGCATACAAATTCTTTACACAATGGAAATCTTGATTTTTACAAACTACATACCAATTAATTACAAAGGCTGTTGTTTTAAAATACTCTTTTGTATGTATAAAAATATGTTGACTCTAATAATAATATAGGTTTCAAAGCCGAATCAACAGTCGGTATCATTATCTTCTGTTACATAAAAACAAATCAAAATATGCCCAAAGTAAAGTATAAAATTCCTATTTATATTCAGGTGGTCGCTATGCAGCTTTTGGTGGGAAGGATGCATCCCGAGGACTGGCTACATTCGTGGTGACATCATCAGACAAAGAATATGATGATCTCAGTGACTTAAACTCCATGCAGATGGAATCTGTCAGGGAGTGGGAGGCTCAATTCAGAGGTAATGTGAACTCATCTTTGTTTATGATCTTACCTTGTTTTTTTTAAAAATATATTATAGGCTAGCGTTTGACCACTATCTCACCTGTTGGTAAGTAATGATGCGGTCGAATATGGTAAGCATGCTGGGCCTAGTATGGGAACAGGCCCTCAAGGATAGCTGCCGGAACACATTAAAAGTTTGGCAACAAATTTTCTAGCTTGAGGGTGGTAGCTGGCGAGACGGACACTAGATAGTGTCCTACTACCATGCATCTTCTAGTTACTGCTATTAATGTCAATCAGTCACAAAATTAATGAGAGGGGTTACATTTATTTGTGCTTCCCCTTTGGCTTTGTTAAGAAGTATCCTATATTCCTATAGCATAATCCATAGTACTGGCTATCCCTGCACAGAATTTTAGCGAAATCAGTCCATCCGTTTGACCATGGAGAAGTCCCAAACAAATAAACAAACTGACGTTCGGATTAAAATATTGGTGTTGATGTATTGAAATACCATTTATATGTACTAACAACTATTTGTGACACATAGCTTCATTCAATATGACATAGGATGTAGGATAATTGTCCACTACATGCATTTTAAGGGTTATGGCCCCATGCAAACATTTTGCCAAGTCATTCAAAAGGTCAATCTGCATTTGAATATGTTCTTCATCTCCATTCTTCTAATAATTGTAATGATTATCATAATGAGTTATGTAGTAAAACTACATACAACAATGACATAGTGTGCAAAATAATCCTGTTTAAAAATAAACATTTTTTTTTTTTTTTTATCTTATAAGCTTATGTTTGACCACTATCTCACCTATTGGCGTAGAAAAGATAATAATACTATGTATAGAACGGACACTCTGTTCCCCCACCAATCCGGGCTACCTCACTTGCCACCGATTCTGGAGCTGTCGAGGAGCTAGTGTGAGCAAGGACGCCATATGCGCACGACTACAGAACAATACTACCTCACAAGGAGAAGAACACCAACTTCATACATGTATGAATATAAAACACAGAAATATTAATAATACATATTATGGAATATTTCTGTGGAACTAGGTAGACACAGGAGGTGAACCGATTTAAATGGAATTTGGTACACAGATAGTCTAGAGCCTGAGAATGGACATAGGCTACTTTTTAATGTGAAAAGAGGGTTGTAAGGGGGGATGAAAAGTTGTATGTAAGTATCGTCATTTTAGGAGCTAGAAGCTTGAAACTTATTTTTAGGCTGTTAATTTGATATAAATAAATATGACATTCAAAGTTTGTAAAAGTTTTACTCTCAAGGGTGTAAAATAACAATAGGGGATGAAAGTATGTATGGAAATATGTGAGGTTTATGTTAATGTTCTACTGAACCGATTTAAATGGAATTTAGTACACAGATAGTCTAGAGCCTGAGAAAGGACATAGGCTACTTTTTAATGCGAAAAGAGGGTTGAAAGGGAGGATGAAAAGTTGTATGGAAGTATCGTCATTTTAAAGCTAGAAGCTTGAAACTTATTGTTTAGGCTGTTGAATCGATATAAATTAATATGTCATTCAAAGTTAGTGAGGGGGAAGGGGAATGAGGGGAAGTGAGGGGAAGGGGATGGGAGGTGAGGGAAATGGGGGGAGGGGGAGTGCGGGAAAAGGGTAGGGGAGAAGGAAGTGAGAGGGAGGGGAGTGGGGGGAAGAGAGAGGGGAGGGAAAGTGGGGGAAAGGGTAATGAGAGAGGGAAGTGAAGAGGAAAGGGGTGGGGGGGAAGATTCAGGGAGAGGGGAGGGGAGGGATGAGGGGGAGGGTGTAGGTGGGATACGCATATGTCTTATTTGTAAAATATATAGCCTAATTATTTAATGCTACCCAAAGACACTATTCCACGCGGACGAAGTCGCGGGCACAGCTAGTACACTTATATTTGTATACCTAAGTATATATTCGTATTTTAGAATTCATTTTCATAAATGAAACAACGATATACTCGTGCGTAAATAAACCTTAGTTTTTTTAATATTGAATAAAAACTTTCTTAATAATTTATTTATCTTTGTCACTTTTTCAAATCAAGTAACTTATGAGGTGCATTCAATAAGTACCTAGCCTCATCGCCAGAGGGCGCTGTAGTTTCAAAAGAGTTTTACCACTGTGTAGCACATTCTTTTTTAATTCTTATTTCAAATTTTCATTCCAATCCCTTCATTTGTTTTATTTTGACAACTTATGGAAGCGAACGTATCGATTGGTTTTACAAAAATGGAAAAAGAGCAATATCGTTCGGTGATTCGATTCCTATTTTTGGAAGGGAAAACGCGCATCGAAATCAAAGAGCGCTTGGATGCTGTGTACGGTGACTCTTCTCCATCGATGGCCACCGTCAAGAATTGGTTCAACGAGTTTGCACGTGGCCGTACGTCGGTTTAAATATGGAATAGATACGGTTTAAATATGGATAGTCGGAATATAAAATATGAAGATATTTAACAATCATCGTCATATTTTAACCAATTTACACAAAACCTTAACGAATTATGCACCTAAGACCTAAACCTTTCTCATAAACACTCTGGCTATTGGTGAAAACCGCAGGATAATCCGTTCAGTAACTATTGAGATTATTGCGAACAGACAGACAGACGCAGTGATGGACTTTGTTTTATAATACTTACGTAGTGATATTGGACGGCCCTTTGGCGTAAAGGATAGTTACCCTGATTCTGACCCGACGGTCGTTGGTTCTAATCCTAGCTATATACCTACCAATGAAAGTTTTATGTGCATTCATGAATTATGAGTTTTCGTACAGTGGTAGTGGGATCATTCAATCTACCAAAAAGTAGCTTACCACCAAGGAGAACATCTGCCGCCTTAACCTTACGGCGTTCCCCGACGCAAAAAGTAGAGGTAATATACGCTCAACGTGTGTATCTGTGTGTCTGTCTGTAGCATCTTAGCACCTAACCGGATGAACCGATTTAGTTTTTATTATTGATCGTTTTTTTTTTGTTTGATAGATGTCTTCATCGAGAGTGTTCTTAGCTTTGATTCATGAAAATTCGTTCAATCGTTATAAAACTATGAGCTTTTTTCTAATTAATTGCGCTATGAAATTAACTTTCATAGGTCTGATCAATTCGAAAATCTTCGTCTTCAACGATATTGTAAGAACATGGAACATTGACCTGATGCTGGGACATCTCCTGCTAGGCTATTCTGTAAGCTATCTCGACAGCGGAATCCGCGGTGAGATTCGATTTTCGTACTACGAAATTCAATCGTATCTCGTTCGTAATACGGTTGAATTTCGTAATACGAAATTCAAATATCACCGCGGATTCCGCTGTCGAGATAGCTTACAGAATAGCCTAGCTGGACTCTACAGAATACTCAAATCCTCACCAACTTACAGCTCAGATTTTAAATGTCGTGTTTAGAGTCATTGGAATGCTTTTAATGAAAAGATTATGCATAGATGAGTCGGGGTGGTTTAAAATATTATATTATTATATATATAGATGAATATTATTTTATACAATAGATCATATTATTATACTATATTGACTTCAAATTGATTGTGATCGATGGGGATCTACAGCATAGCTAAGCTTATAATAATATTTTCGAAGTAACTACGACCTAATCTGTGGTTTCACTGCAAATATTTTATTAATTTTGCGATGCGTGTATGTGAAAATCGTGATATCTTCTAGAGTTTTCATTTGAATTATATACTGTAAGAGACAATTTTAATCTATAATATGTGGCCAAGCTAATTAACGTAATTTTTTGGATAAGGATTAATACTATATACTTGAAAATAGCCTTGGAAGTTATGTAATATTTTTTAACAAACATTTTAAGATTAAAATGGTTACTGTGAGTCAACCTTAAGAGATAGACATATGCTGTCGCGGACTTTTTTGTAGGTCTTATTAAGTTGTATAACTCTTCCATAGAAAATATTCTTCCATCTATTTTGAATTGAGCAGCGTTCGTAAGAAACGTGTTTTATCGACCGTTTTTTTGCCAACTTAGGTTGCAAATTAGGTCGCCACGAATGTACCTAAGATAATAAATAGCCTATTTTCATTTCGAAAGTCCATTCTATGTATTAGTGAAAGAATTTTTTAAATCGGTTCAGTAGTTTTTGAGCCAAATCATTACAAACATACAAAAATACAAACGTTCTCTCTTTATAATATTAGTATAGATTATACTTTTGAAAACATAGCGAAGTACTGGCTAGCAAGTCTAAACCGACTTCAAAATGAAGTAGGTTCTTACGGTGACATCCTTAGACTTCACGCACACAATTGCGCCTGTACAAAAACGACATGCGTGTAGTGTCTGTGTAATAGGTCGTTAAAACGAGAGTTTGTATGGAGATTTAGTCGAGTGTCCGGGCTGTGCTATTGGTAAGTGATGATGCGGTTCTAATTCTAATTGGTAATGGGGGCGATAAGACCTGCACTAAAGTCCCGCTTGGGGTGTATTGTGCATTTCCCCCTGCCAGCATTCACCCAAGCCATCCCAGCTCCTTGACGAAGCAGAGCACAGACTTTAGAGCGGAGCACGGCTTTAGGTTAATGCATTTGAAGATGGTAACTTTACTGATACAAAAATGAAATGTTACCAATAATATTAGATTAGTAGCCAAGGGCTGTAAGGCTTCAATTGCAGCCCGAGATATTTAGGCGCACGAGCGCAGCGAGGGCGCTTATAGATCGAGGGTGCAATTGATGCTTACACCCGAGCTAACTACTCTGCTTTACATCTCGATTGTGAGGTAAGTAGAAAAAAACCCGCATTACAAGTATAAAACATTTTATTAGTTAAAATGTATAGTGAAATGATTGTTACTTGCTGCTTCAGCTTCCATTTTCATTGAATCGGGAGTGCAGCTTATTTCTTCATCACTTGCAGAACTCATGTTTTTTTCCTAATTAGCACGTAATTATAAAAAAAATCCCAAAAACAAACAATATTTAAAGTAAAAGTTTTCTATTCCCGCCTTTTTTCATCTCTTTTTATTTATTTTTTCAAGAACGAAATTGATCTTCGCCGTTCGATATTTAAAATTGATGACTATTATACTCATACGAAGACAAGGCTGAATAGCGAAGCGACCTCTTTTGTCATTGGGCTAAATGCATGATGTCTATTGCCAGTATGATGTTTAGATGTACGCGAACTTTTTGAAAGAGTGAAGAGTTTTTTTTTTAATTACTTACCGCCCTAGGGCTTTTCTAGCTACATTATTACCCTAGAGCGCTAATTGGTTACCTACAAGCCCCATTTGGGGGTAATAAGGACCTTTTTACCGAATATGAGAGATGTAAATAAACATTAATAACTTTACATGTTGCGCAAGTCATTTTATTCAGTAGCAAGCTTGAGGTGTTTATCTCCATGTCTTTCAATGTCAGATCTTGAAAAATGTTTCACCTGACAGACATCTAATACTATAAGAATCTTTGTCCTGACTGACTAACTGACTGACAGACAATGCACAGCCTAAACCGCTGATCGTAGAGACTTGAAATTTGGAGGGTATATTTGTCTTAGTACGTAGGGGTGTACTAAGAAAGGATTTTCCAAAATTCACCCCACCACCAAGTGTTAAAATCAATATTGTTTTGGATTGCGCTGAAATTTGGCATGCAGATAGTTATTACAACGTTAGTTACCTCTGAATAAACTGGCCAAGTGCAAGTCGGACTCGCACTCGTAGGGTTTCGTAACACAGTTAAATATTCCATAACTATGATTTTTCGCAACTACAAAATTAACTTTGTTTTTCATAGTGCTTGTATGAAAAACAAAGTTATCTTTGCGGTCGCCATATCTCTAAAACTGCCGACTGTATCTCGTTCAAACCAATTTTCGTTGTTAGTTTTTGTTGAGATCTGCAGCATATATTTTTTTAGATCTTTCACTCCCATACTTTAAAAGTTGGGGGGGGGGGGGGGGGGGGGGACACACATTTACATTTTACCACTTTAGACGCGCCTATCTTTCAAATCATTGACTTTGAGAAAAAATGATTTTAGGAACCTCAACGTCATTTTTGAAGACCTATACCCCACACGTATAGGTTTGAAGAATTTTTTTTTTGTTTCAGTTCCATGTATGGGATGCCCCCCCTTAAACTTTTATATTTTTTATTTTTGTATAAAAATCGGAAAGCGGTTCACAGAATACATCTACCTACCAAGTTTCAATTCTGTAGTCCTAATAGTTTCGGAATAAAATGGCTGTGACATACGGACGGACAGACAGACAGACAGACATGACGAATCTATAAGGGTTCCGTTTTTTGCCATTCGGCTACGGAACCCTAAAAAGGATTTTTTTAAATTCACCCCTGAAGGGGATGAAACGGGGGTTCAAAGTTTGTGTGGAGAAACAAGATCAGATAGTATTTTCTATTCAAAAACTTCATACAAGTGCTCGAGTAAAAAAATAAGTAAATATGTGTTTCAGGATTTTTTAATTACACCCCTAAGAGGGTGAAATGGGGTAACAAAACAGTGAAAATCAATATTGTTTCGGATTACTCTTAAAATTTGCATGCAGATAGTTATTACGACGTAAGTGCCCTCTGAGAAAGGATTTTCCAAAATTCACCCCTTAAGGGGATGAAACGGGGGTTCAAAGTTTGTATGGAGAAACAAGATTAGATAGTATTTTCTATTCAAAACTTCATACAAGTGCTCCAGTTAAAAAAATAAGTAAATACGTGTTTCAGGTTTTTTTTTAATTACACCCCTAAAAGGGTGAAATGGGGTAACAAAATGTGAAAATAAATATTGTTTTGGATTGCGCTGAAATTTGGCATACAGATAGTTATTACAACGTTAGTTACCTCTGAGAAAGGATGCTCCGAAATTCACCCCTGAAGGGGATGAAACGGGGGTTCAAAGTTTGTATGGATAAACAAGATCAGATAGTATTTTATATTTGAAACTTCATGCAGGTGCTCCAGTAAAAAAATAAGTAAATACGTGTTGCAGGTTTTTTTAAATTACACCCCTAAGAGGGTGAAATGGGGTAACAAAGTGTGAACATCAATATTGTTTCGGATTGTGCTGAAATTTGGCGCGCAGATAGTTATTACGAAGTTAAGTTCCCTTTTAGAAAGTATTTTCCAAAATTCACCCCTGAAGGGGATGAAACGGGGGTTTAAAGTTTGTATGGAGAAACAAGATTAGATAGTCTTTTATATTTGAATTTTAACACAAGTATTTAAGTAAGTAAATACGTGTTGCAGGCTCTTTCGAAATTCCATCCCTAAAAGGGTGAAGTGGGGTAACAAAGTCTGAAATCAATATTGTTTCGGATTGCGCTGAAATTTGGCATGCAGATAGTTATTTCGACTTAGGTATCCGCTAATTTTTCAAAATTTACTCTTCAAGGGGATGAAGCGGGGGTTCAAAGTTTGGATAGTCATTTTATTCCACATTTCACACAAGTACTTCTAAGTAAATAAATAAGTAAATACGAGATTCAGACTTTTTCAAAATGCCACCCTAAGAGGATAAACTGGTGTAACAAAGTCTAAAAATCAATATTGTTTCGGATTGCGCTGAATGCCGATAGTTATTATGACGTAGGTATCCGCTCAGAAGGTGATTTTCTAAAAATTCCTCCCAGATACTGACCGGGGATTCAAAGTTTGTATGGCGAAATAAGATGAGATAAAGTGCGTGTTGTAGGATTTTTTGAAATGGGGTAGGTAACAAAGTTTTATAAATATGAATCCCGAATAGCCTTAGTCACGCGATAACATGAAAACGGTGAACCGATTTGGCTAATTCTTATTTTATCGTTTCGAAAGAATCGTTTTTACAAAAGAAAAGATTTAAGTAAATAAAAGAAGTTTTTAACGCGGGCGAAGCCGCGGGGCACTTCTAGTTGAAATATACAATTATAAACTACTACTCATAAAAAAATTTATCATTCACATCGAACTTAAAACTTTTTTTATAACCGACTTAAAAAGGCAGTTTCTCAATTCGACCGTATATATATATATTTTTTATGCGTGGTCTAGGATAACTTCGTCGTTTATGAACCGATTTTGATGATTCTTTTTTTGTTGGAAAGGAGATATCCCATTGTAATTTCTTCGAGATCTGATCAGTATCTCCAGAGAAATGTCGATAAACATCTCAAACTTGCAACTGAACCTGACTCGCACGGCAGAGAAGTCGGTTGAACCTCTCCATTTTTTGAAGTTGGTTTATTAATCAAATATTTAGTATTGTCTGCCTTCTATTCTCTTAGACCTTAAAACAAAATGCTACTGTATCATCTTAGTCGAATACCCGCACCAATAAAAAATATAACATTTAAAAAAGAGATACATATAGATTTTTTAATTTCATCCTTCTGTACCTTACAATAAGGTACATTTTTAAATAAATTTGCCCGTCATCTAGTAATGTGACATTCTCAACAGGTTAAATAGTTCAACAAATGTCATGAATGCATTTTAAATAGGTGTTAATTAATATTGCAGTCAGATGCAAAGTGGGTATATGGGAGTTAACTGACGTCTAGACAATTTACATTCATACCGGTCATGAATATGTACATAGAATTCTATTACTGTATATGTCTTACCTTGACATAAGCAGAAACCTTTTGTGATGCTCAAGTCAAATGTGTGATGTAATACAAGATTGTATCACAGTGGCGCCAAATAAATGTTTCTTTAAGGCTGCTGTTTTGAATTCCGATTCGGGTTTTAGAGATAAAGATTCTTAAGTAGAATCCTAAGCGCAGCAAGGGATTCAAAGTTGGTTCGCCGAGAGAAAACAATGTCACAGCCGCGTGAATCGTGATACACTCTGCTTTTCATCCCCCTCTATGAGAATAGGGAATAGATAGCAATTCAATAGTATTGTATTGTAAAAGAGACTGTCTTAGGTAAACTATCATAATACACCAATGTGTACATACACTTTCCATCCTTTGCAATCCTCTTGTTGCAATCTCAATTTGTAGTGTTAGAGCTAGTTTTATCGGTTTCTGATAAAGTGACAAATAGTTATCTATCTGACATATGACACCATATAAAAGATGTCAAAAATCTGTCAGATTAGTTCCTATAAGTGCTATCCGGTAACCGGCCCTTCAGCTTTCAGATATTTTTTGAACAGGCAGCGGTAGTATAATTTGTTTTACTTGACATTTGTTAGCTGCATGATTTCTTAGGGTCTAGACAGAGGACCGCATTTCAACTGCAATCCAACCGCAAATTGCAGTTCAGGTGCAGTTTGAATGCAGTTGACACGACTGCAATAGTACTGCAAACCAACCCTGCAGTTCGATTGCAGTTCAATTGCAGTCTTGTCAACTGCATTCAAACTGCACCTGAACTGCAATTTGCGGTTGGATTGCAGTTGAAATGTGGTCCGTCTGTCTAGACCCTTAAACTTTTGGGTGTTATTAATGTACCACGCTTTTTTTACAATAAAATCATTTTTTCTTACACTATTTATAATTCAAATTTATTAAAATTTATTTTCTATTTTTTAGTTGGATTTTCTATAAAAGCGTATTTTTTTAGTTTTTTTAAACTATTATTTATTTTTCATTTTTTAGTCGATTTTTTTTTTAAATCCTAGTAAGGATAACGGGTCAAAATGTTTAAAATATTGAATTGTCATCGGTCCTTAATAAGTATGCCAAATTCGAGTTAATCCGACGTTTTGAAGGGGGTTAAAATCATGTTCAAAGGTTCCGTTACATACTAACATACAAACATACATACGTCTGAAGCTAATAAAAGCGTATTATTATTATTATTAATAGCCCTAAGTGTCCCATTGTTTAGCAAAGGCCTCCCCCCATGACTTCCACGCATCTCTATCCTGTGCTATTGTAGACCAGTATTCGCTAAAGGCGTCGAGCTCATCTCGCCATCTTCTACGTGGTCTGCCGCGCCGCCGATTAGCTGTATCAGGGCGCCACTTAGTTGTGATTTTGGCCCACAGCTGGTCCGACATGCGGCAGATGTGGCCAGCCCAGTTCCACTTTAGCTTGGCGGCTTTCTCAGCAACGTCAACAATTTGGGTTTTGGTGCGTAGCTCGGTGTTTCGAACATGGTCTGTTAATTTAACACCTAGAATGCTACGCTCCATTGCCCGTTGGCAAACCTTGAGTTTAGACTTTTGGAATTGGTCATTATTTTGGTCTTCGACATGTTCATCTTTAGTCCAATTTCAAGGCTTGCGTCGCTCAGGTCTTGGAGCAATTTTTGTAGTTCAGTTGCTGAATATGAGGATAGTACGATATCGTCGGCAAAACGAAGGTTAGTTAACCTTGTTGCACCGACCTCGATACCTTTACCTTCCCATTCGGCCGCCAATGTTCGGAACACTTCCTCAAAGGTACTGGTGAAGAGTTTCGGAGACAGAGGATCGCCTTGCTTGACACCTTTCTCTATTAGAAACGGTGAGCTAGTTCACTGTAGTTTAATAGATGCTGTACTTTGTTTGTAGATATTGCGAAGTAGATGAATATAAGTGGGATCGATATTTTGGTTGTGAAGAGCGTTGAATATTGATGAGTGAGTGATGCTGTCGAATGCTTTCGTGTAGTCGACGAAGGCAAGGTAAACCGGTACGTTGCATTCTTGATGTTTTTCTATTACCTGGCTTAATGTGTGAAGGTGATCCGTAGTGGATAGGCCACGTCGGAAGCCTGCCTGCTCGGGGGGTTGTGCTAGGTCTAGAAGTCCAGATATGCGATTCTCTATTATTTTAATAAAAGTTTTGTATACATGCGAGACAAGACTGGCCTGTAATTATTTATATCGGTTTTGTCTCCCTTTTTGTGCAGAAGTATTATGTTTGAATGGCAAAACTGGTGTGGAAAGATTCCTGTGGTTAAAATACTGTTGTGGTTAAAAGCGTATTAAAAATAATTTATAATGCAATGATAATGCACTGTATCTGTATTTGTAGGTGAATGCATGGCTTACTAAGATGATAATACGTGTGGTAAATGTGATGTGATGTGGTGATTACCACTAGATCATGACAATAAATCGCGCGCTTTTTTTAAATTCTTTACTCGGTATACTTGGCATTGCGGGATTTCTTCTTAATTTTAATCGGCGCGGCGCGCTTTCTGTTTGATAGGACGGTAACATTTTCCATTAAAAATTATGATTGAATCTCCTTAGTCAGGGCACTATAGAAGAATAATTATAAGCCAACAATTAAAAAAATATTTTACAGCGCGTTCAAAAGGCTTGCAGAGAAAAGACCTATTTTGCGCGCTCTTATCGAGGAACCAATCACCGTTTTTCGAATAGATGGGTTGAAGAATAATATTTTTAAAGTATAATATGTAATTAGATAATTTACTCTCTTAAAAATGTAATGATGATTAATTTTATAAAACAATACTTAATAATTTACGTAACCTGAGTGAACTATGAGTGAGTGAGGTCACGCGGTGAGATCGCGATGATAATTGCCGGTATAATAATCTATATAAGGCTATAACATCAACAATGTTACAAACTCACGATAATTTTAAAACTATAATAATTACATTTTATAGTTATTAAGGGCACGTTTCTAAATTGCGTAGGTATAAATGTCGCACTACTGTACTATTATTTATTCTATAGCACTGTCCACAGCCACACATAAAGTGAAGGGAGGGCACGATCCCTGAGGCCCGGTGATGCATTGGAAGAATGGCTTTGATGCCAGAGGTATTGGTTCAAATTTCAATGCGCATTTCACATTGGCTCTCCGGGAAGTAAAACAACGTTTAGAAACCCCTGACTATTGTAACCTGGCAGCATAAAATTATTTGGCAAGCTTACACTTATCACAGAATATTTAATAGTACTCACCTATCTAGTAACGCCCCTGCATGATGGTATCACAATGTCAAGTGTCCGCCTGGCCAGCTACCATCCTCAAGTTGGAATATCTGTCCTTTAGAGCCAATTGCCTTTCGAGGCCTAGTGTGCAACCATCCTCGACAGCAGCATCACTTACCAACAGGTGAGATAGTGGTCAAAGGCTAGCCTAAAAACATTTGGTGTTTATCTTCATATCTTCGGAAATACTAATCAGACCTCGAAAAAAAAACACCGCAGAGATATAGCCTATCCATGATAAAAATAATAATTAATCATAATCATCATTAACAGCCAGTATTCGTCCACTGTTGGACATAGGCCTCTCTTATTGCACGCCTCTGAATAATCATTCAATTCGAGGCATACACAAAAAAATGCAGATAAATTGATAACCTCCTCCTTTTTGGAAGTTGGTTAAAATCTTAGAAAGATTTGAAATTCTCATCATCATCAGCCTATATTACTCCACTGCTGGACATAGGCCTCTCCAATTGCACGCCAGTGAGCATGATTTTCGGCTACTCTTATCCACCTCTTTCCAGCAGCCTTGCGAAGATCATCGCTCCACCTAGTCTGAGGGCGTGCTACGTTTGTCGATACGCGATCTCCACTCAAGAACTCGTTTACCACAACGGTTGTTGGTTCTTCGGCTAATATAGCCGGCCAACTGCCACTTTAATTTGCTAATCCGTTGAGCTATGTCGATAACTTTAGTTCTTTGTCGGATCACCTCATTTCGGATTCGATCCTTCAAAGAAACTCCGAGCATAGCCCTTTCCATAGCTCGCTGAGTGACTTTAAATTGGTGGACCAGCCCAACCGTAAATGTCAACGTTTCAGCACCGTATGTCATGACGGGTAGGACGCACTGACTGAAGACTTTCGTCTTTAGACTTTGTGGAATTAGCGATGTAAAAAATAAAAGTAATTAAAATTCTCACCAATGAAATAATAGTGAAGGCAGAGAATATACAATAATACTCGGTGAAGGTGAAGGTTAGCAGGTGAAATATGAAATATCATGACGCAAGACAAATTATATTGAAAGCATGTCTCAAGGTTACTTCAATATTTATTTGTTGTGAATATCAATGTGTTATTCTGTATGGAATGTAACTCAAAAACAAACATGGGATGTTGTTTCGATGGACATTTGAATACCAGGTGTCTTTAATGGAAATCAACTTAAAAATAAACCGGCCATGTGTTAGTCGGACTGGCACAAGAAGGGTTCCGTACTACTGTACAATATTCTATGAAATCGAGCAAAGATGCTTAATAAAACACCTTTTTTAATATATTATTGGCTAGCGTTTGACCACTATCTCATCTGTTGGTAAGTGATAATGCGGTCGAAGATGGTAAGCACGCTAGGCCTAGATTGGGAACTGGCTCTCAAGGAAAGCTGCCGGAACACATTCAATGTTTTGGCGACAGATTTTCTAACTTGAGGGTGGTAGCTGGCCAGGCGGACACTAGATAGTGTCCTACAACCATGCAAAACGTTGCTTGTATACACACGCCTTAACTTGAATAACATTTTAATGTTATAATTTGTTGTAATAGGAACCAAAGTAATATACATTCCATGAAACGTCAAGTGTAAAATCGAGCGAAAAGCGCTAGAAAAAAACACGTTTCTTGTATTGGGACCCCTTTTAATTAAGAATATTATTCTGATATAGTATTTGTTGTTATAGTGACCATAGCAATACATTACTACAACATGCGTTGTGAAAATTACAAGCTCCCCGTGAGTAATAGTGTTCTGTGATTACAAGTGTCATCTATTAAGGCTTAGGAGATACAGCCCCTTGATAGACGGACGGACGGACAGCGTAGTCTAAGTAAGTAATAGGGTACCGTTGCTACCCTTTGGGTTCGGAACCCTAAAAAGACTGTTTAGAAAAATAAACTACACTCTACCTACAGAGTGCTACTAGTTATGCAAAATAAAATGAGTTGAAGATCAAGGACCAAACAAGACATTACAATTCAAATATAAAAGAAGATGCTGTTCTTTGACTAACTACCCCGCGTTCCCTCCTTCCTAATGTTTAAAAGTTTGTGAAAAAATGAAATACTATAATACGCGCTACAAGGAGGATGATACTGAAAGACGATACAAACATTGTGAATAATTGCCCAGCCTGGTCCTTGCATAAGTATCTCGTTTTTTTTCAAAGATATTGAATGCATTTATCTCTAGTGATAAGTGTGTATGTCAGTATGTGTCGTTATTATCTACGTTAAAAAGTCACATCTCGTTATTTGACCACACACCCATGAGGGTGTGTGATATATGCTATAATGATAGCTGTTATCACCAGATAACTTGGATCGATTTAACTTCGCGTAAAAACATTTGCAGGAGTGAAATTCTATAATGTTTGTATATTGTTTTGTTTGGGATTTCTAAACGGTCAAACGGCTGCACCGATTTAGCAGAAATTTTGTATACGGATAGCCAGTACTAGGATTAGGTAGGTACTAGGTTACAGGATACTTCTTAACGCGGGCGAAGCCGTGGGGTACAGCTAGTATCATATAAACATACAGGGTGTCCAGAAAGAGTGAGTGCTATTTGTTTCCGCAATAGGGAATATGCATGAAGCTCTGATTTATTGGAAATATTTTTTTTTTATTCTTTGTTGTCCTGGAGTTATATATAAAACCTTTTTTTTTTATTTTATTCCATTTTATTTGCTTAAAATAATAAATTAAAAATGCAATTTAAGCGAGGGAAATTTAAGTTTGTAAAACAGATCACCATTGGTCGAATCGAAAGTTGACGTCATTATGCACTACTCCACGTGATGGAAACTTTGAGCGCGGGAACATAAAAATAAATGTATGGTGTGGTCTTATTGTATTTATTTTCAAATATTGTGTTTGCCGCGTATTATTGTGCAAAAATGTATATTACTAACAATTTAATATAGATACAAATGAGTACGAGATTAGAGAAACTGTATAATTTAATAAAAACATGCCATTGGCTAAATACAATAATAGCGCGGAGTCTTAGTTTGCTAAAAAAAGCTAGTTTGCTTCAAGCGGCGTGTGTCTGACGTAAGTGCGTGACGTCACAATGCATTACCTAAGAGCCCGGGAAATGATGGCGTTTAAACTGCTCAAATTTATTTGTATATTTAAATGTTTATTTAAAAAATAATTAGACTAATTCCAGCAGTATTTATTTTTTTATTATGTTATATGGATGTAATGAGTGAAATAAATAAACTGGCCAAGTGCAAGTCGGACTCGCACTCGTAGGGTTCCGTAACATAGTAGTATTTTGTTACTATAATTTTTCGCCAGCAAAAAAAAAACTTTATTATTCATAGTGTTTGTATGAAAAACAAAGTTATATTTGCGGTTGCTATATCTCAAAAACTGCTGACTATATCTTGTTCAAACCGATAACCGATTCAATCAATTGTCGTTGAAAGTGTTTATTGAGATCTACAGCATATACATTTTTTACATTTTTCACTCTCTTATTTTAGAAGTTACAGTTAGACTTTAGAAGTTAGACACATTTTACAACTTTAGAAGTGTCTTATCTTTCAAACGACAACTTTGAGAAAAAAGAGTGTGTGTACATATGTACACGCGTTAGAAGTTATACTTCTGTGGCGTATGGAAAAATAATAACTAAAATGCAGTAGTGATTAACGATAAATATTAAAATTAATCAAAAAGATTTTATTTAAATAAAAAAGGTTTTATTAACGTAAAAATATGACGTTAAATATGACGTTCTTACGAAACACGTGTTCTAAATATAAAAATACTAGAATATACAACTTGAACATAGTCATGCCACCTAGAACTAACTTCACGATGTTAAATTTAGGTGTCGGTGTGCGCGCGCATCGTAAAAATTCACTCTCATAATTTTTCTCTATCGCGCCAAAAGAAGTATAACTTCAAAAATAGTTCTAGGAACCTCAATGTCATTTGTAAAGACCTATATGGACACCCAGCACGTATAGGTTTAATGATTCTTTTTAGTTTCAGTTCCATGTAAAGCGGTTCACAGAATAAATCTACCTACAAGTTTTTTTTATATATCACATAGGCTAGCGTTTTGACCACTATTTACTTCTAGTTTCAACTGTGTAGTCCTAATACTTTGGGAATAAAGTGGCTGTGACATACGGACGGACAGACAGGCACGAAGAATATATAAGGCTTCCGTTTTTTACCATTTGGCTACGGAACCCTAAAAATCCATTATTTGCGGGTAGAAGAAATGTTTACGAAGAAATGAAACCCACCTTAATTTGGGATGCTCGTAGTAGGTTCTAGCAGTATTCTTAAAAGTGATCATGAACATAAAAACAAAATTATATTGTAAAGCTATGATTACATTTTCATCCATGTTATATTTTGATCGATGCACAGTTACGATTGCGGAGCGTAAATAAATCGTTTATTGAACTTTTTTGTTGACTTGCAGCGCTACAAAGTCATTCAATAACGTTACAGTTTTGGCACACATGAGTTAGATCTGTGGCACTGTGCACACTAATATTCGATATCTTATCCATTTTTTTGCGTTCCACGGTTCATATCTATAATCTGCTTGTCGTTTATTATTACACGATCATGTTTTGATATAACATTTTGAATATTATGAGCTCACTATGTACCTACCTACAATTGTCTTGTCCAGCAGGGTTAGTCTCAATTATTCGAAAGCAAATTCGGATTCGGAAACTGCCTTTACTTCGACTTAGATCTTTACAATTCACAATGCTCCGATCGGTTACTTTTGATATCTCAATTCGAAAAAATCTGTTATTCTAATAGGAAAAGTTTCTGCGACATAATAGCTCACGCATTTATCGTTGACAATTTAAAATGAAGCTTCCTATTTCGAATGTATCCGATTGCAATGAGAATCAGGGGGCTAGTACCTTAAATTGATTATAAATACATATATTTTACCAAAAACTGTTATAGCGATTCCTAAATAAATTAAATCTAATAGACATACCTAATTACGTTTCGTCTTTTCTATCAATTAGCGAGTAAAAAAATCGACTATTATTGGCTATCGCGTTTGCAGAGAAGTAATTACAACACATTAGCAGTTTAGCAAGCTGAAGGCTAAGCGCAGCATAGCTACATTTCTGTCATTTCGTTTAATTTTTTGTCCATTTAATTATATTCATAACAAATCCCAAATGCCGTCGATAGTGTTAAAGTGATCGATGTTAAAGGTTCTAGAAGCCCATGCAAAATAGCTTTCTAACTTCCTTTATTTCGTTCATTATGCCGCAGTTCGTTCGAAAGCCTAAAATGGGCATTCCCCTTTCATTATTTATTTATTCGAGAACTCGTATCAAGAAGAATCAAGAATCAAAGCATTTATTCAGTATGTAGGCAGTATTAATATACGCACATATACACGTCAAAATCATAAATCATAACCAATTATCAAGTAAACATAGCAAAAGCAGAATTTTAACGCATTGAAATAGAAAAAAAACAAAAGTAATGAACCATTCAGCTGTCATCCAATCGTTTACGTCAGAATATAAAAAAATAAATAAAGTAGGTTATAAAACCAACCATACATGTAACTGTGTGTTTCAGTACTTCAGACAATTTTTATATAAAAATAATAAAAAAGTGAAATAGTAAAACCATAGAAAAGATAATAATACTACGTATAGAACGGACACTCTGTTCCCCCCACCAATTCCGGGCTTCCTCACCCCGCCACCGATTTTGATTTGTCGAGGCGTCAGTCTGAGCAAGGACCCTACACGCGTACGGCTACAGAACAATAGGTACTACTCTCGAGGAGAAGAACATCAACTTCATACATTTATGTTAAGACCAGTAGACACCGGAGGTTCAAATTTACGTAGGTTCTTATTATGTAGGTATATTACAAATACTTATATACCTACCTATATATTCGTATTTTAGAATTCTTTTCGTATTTTAGATTTCAACAACGATATATACTCGTGCGTAAATAACATTTAGTTTGTAAAATATTAAAAAAAACTTTCACGGTAAAACATTTTTATAACACAGCAATTAGGAACTTGATGTAAGTACCTACGTAGTATTTATATTATCTTTGCTTGTTGAAGTGTTGTGATTTAATGTTTCTGTAGACGATGATTTATTTTCAATTGTTTTATTCGTATCATTTCAGAGAATGAGCTTCTAGGTTTTCCTAACTCATATACTAAACACTTTCTTCTGTAGCCTTACATTTTTTTTAATGTCTTATAGGCTACTGTTTGACCACTACTCACCTGTTGGTAAGTGATGATGCGGTCGAAGATGGTAAGCACGCTAGGCCTAGAATGGAAACTGGCTCTGAACGATAGCTGCCGCAACACATTAGATGTTTGGCGACAGATTTTCTAACTTGAGGGTGGTAGCTGGCCAGGCGGACACTAGATAGTGTCCTACCACTATGCGGGGGTTGTTGGTTTCTTAACGATGTTTACCTTCACCGGAGGGCCACTGTGAGAAGCGCACTTATATTTTTTATATTATTACGCCACCGGGCCCTCAACATAAACATCGATTTTCAATTGTTTTATTTAGAACTTTACATTCCAGAGAAGTAAAGCTTTTAGGGTATCCTAAACTTAACACGTTGTTCCATAGTGTAAAATGGACATTGCTTTTCAATTGTTTCATTCTAGAACTCTAGTACGAGCTTGTAGGATATCCTAAACCTAACACTTTGTTCCATAGTGTAAAATAGACATTGCTTTTCAATTGTTTTACTCTAGAACTCTACATTCCAGAGAAGTACGAACTTGTAGGATATCCTAAACTTAACACTTTGTTCCATAGTGTAAAATGGACATTGCTTTTCAATTGTTTTATTCTAGAACTCTTTATTTCAGAGAAGTACGAGCTTGTAGGATATCCTAAACTTAACACTTTGTTCCATAGTGTAAAATGGACATTGCTTTTGAGTTGTTTTATTCTAGAACTATTTATTTCAGAGAAATACGAACATGTAGGATATTTTAAACTTAACAATATGTTATATAGTAGAAAATGGACATTGCTTTTCCATTGTTTTATTCTAGAACTCTTAATTACAGCGAAGCACGAACTTGTATGGTATCCTAAACTAAACACTTTGTTCGATAGCCTAAAATGAATATTGATTTTCAATTGTTTTATTTTATTCCTATAATTTCAGAGAAGTTCGAGCTTGTAGTGTAATATGTCTCAAACACTTTGTTTGGGAGCTAATAGACAGTGCGTTTCAATTTAACAAGGCTGCAATAGCCCAATGGATAGGGTGTCGGCCTGGCGATCGAGAGGTCGTGAGTATGATCCCCACCCCGCCCATTGCACTATTGACGTGAACCCACTCCAGACACAAGCATATTTAGCTTAGTTGGAGGGGTTAACAAGAATACTAGTAACGTGCAACCCACATTGTGAGTAATGCTTGTATAAAAAAAAATATATAAAAAATAAATTGTTTTATGAAAAACAAACTATAATTCCAGAGAAGTACGTGCTGGTAGGACGGCTGCTGAAGCCCGGCGAGGAGCCCACCAACTACTCGGACGAGGAGGCCGAGGAGACCGACACCTCGACCGCGGCCGCGGCCGACGAAGACCGCAAGAACAAGTGATGCTCGACCCGGGTCTGCCAGCACATCACACTGGTGTGCCATCTCACCCTCCCCGGTGAGGTCGCAGGCTCTCCCAAACTGAAACTCACTCTCACGCATCGTGGCAAATTCCCAAAGCGCGGCAAACTCAATACAATACTACGGAAAGTTAAGGACTTGGACGAAAGGTTAAAAGCTAGAGGTGCGAAATAACTTGCTTACTTGCTCTAATCAACTGCATTCATGGTCATATTCACGGTCTTTTTAAGGTTAAAGTTTATTAATTAAGTCGCTTACCACACAGATTAACATGGGAGATTAAAAGCCCTATCTCACTAGGGCACCATGACGGTGCTATCGTGGTTTCTTGAGATACCAAACGAGACTAGGGAGACATTAGGGTTGTCAGTTTCAACAGTGTACACGTGCTAATGACATCGTCGACGCACGATCAATGTAATTCGTAGGAGAAGGGCATGCATAGTAGTGCAACTATTGGTCAAGTAAGTGAGAGACGAAATAGCTGTACATATATATAATTATTAGTGGTTGCGCCGCCAACGGGTTGCCGTTATCAAAATTGGTTGTGCAACCAACCGAACATCGGGTGAGGTAACCTCTATAAAAGTTGTATATACAGTTTGTTGGTTGCGCGACTGGTTCCACCGCTACTGGTGTCTCAGTGAGGTATACACCAACGGACTAAATAGAAAACTCGGAAGTTTATTAACTCAATGTGCTGTAGAAGATTTTTAAAGTATAAATAAACTGTCTACCTAAATATTTAAGTAATGAACTGTTTTAAACTGTCAATGTTATATAATCAAACTTCTAAGAAAATGTCCTTACTAATAAACGTCAAATGAACTAATCACTCCATAAGGGATCGACTACACGATTGCTTACAAGAGCCACTGACTAATTTTATCATATGAAATTTGTAACCAACAACTATCTATAATTTTCGTTGGTAACCAGCCGCGTTACCTGGTTGCCAACCTTGAAGGTGGTTTTTATACTGCTCTGTCTTATAATCATGCGTGGAAACGAGACAGAACACAATGCGTTGATTTGTTTATTTAATGTTTTTATATCTACCAATCAAATATACTTTACTTTTTACATCGCTATTTTAAAAATAGCTACATTAAAATATTTACTCGATTAAACACGAAATCTTTTGTTTGAAATATACTATGTTATAGTTAGTTATAGTAAACGATGTCGAAAATGTATACATACAATAATATATACATAATGATACTTAAATTCGAAATTTAAAACCATCCCCGCCTGATATATGTATAACTTGTTAATTGGGACCATTCCAATGAGCCCAAACTCTACATCTCTGCTGTAAGTTGGTAAGGGAGGAGTGGAGTATTCTGCAGATTCCGGGAGATGGGAACATCTGGTAGCATTGACCTGATGCTGGAAAGCATCAGTGCTACCAATATGGTTGAATTCATTCAAAATAAGAGGATACTGAATTTTCTAGTTGATGACGCTATGAAATCAACTTTCATAGGTCTGATACCTATGAAAGTTGATTTCATAGCGTCATCAACTAGAAAACAGTTCATAGTATTAAAACGAATTAACGGATTTTCAAGAATTAAAGCTAAGAACACTCTCGATTAAGACACCTATCAAACAAAACAAAAACTAAATCAATATCGGGTCATCCGTTTGTTCATCATATTTTTTCATCATTTGTTCCTCATACACACGTCAAACTTATAAGTTATAAACACTACTTCTATTTGCGTCGAGGGTTAAAAATGCGTGTTTGAATTTGATATACTTACGTGATAGATATACGCATAGAATTCTGTAATGAACTTCTTTTTAAAAATATCTGAAAATCAACTTATTATTAAAACTTAAAATTCTATCTAACTAAAGGATGTAAATGAAAGGGATAGATATAAAACAATAATGAATTGATTGATTTGTCTACGGTACGGAACCCCAAAAATTTGCATTTAAATCTGTCCTGCAGTTTTTGAATCTGTGCTTGCCAAAGTATATTCATTTGGTTTTTACGATTGTTAGATAAAAATGGCCAAAATTTAATCGTACCGACGGGACTCGAACCCGCGTCTCCTGGGAAACATGCCCAGGCGCTGCGACAATTTGTTTAACAATGTACAAAAATATAAAGTGTGTAACACTTAAAGAAACATAATATTAAAATAGCCAAATCAGAAATTCTCAGATTTATAATGTTGCACTTTTGTTAGAATACAAGTAATACAACGCACATTCTCATATAAACTTTCTTTATTGCTTACATTAAAAAATGTTTGTAGTCCAAAGACGATATAATACGACGCACTGTAAAAAAATTGAGAGTGAGCTACGGTTGAACAAGGAGAGATTTCAACATAAATAGTTAACACAACATTGTTTACTTAATAATGAACAATGAATTGTTTCGCGCAGTTTTGGGAGTAAAATGTAAAAATATCATAATCTTCCGAAACGTAGTATAAACTTAGAAACATGATAATTGTTATAACTTTTGTTATAGTGCTTTGAAATGGGTCCCCGAGACGATCAAGTGCACTTGGCAAGTCTACGATTAAGTGCAACTTGGCAAACAGTCTAACTTCTTCATGGTAGCATCAAGTCAACGCGGTAAACGATCAATATTCGCTCCAAACCCATAACTTAAGGGTCTCTGAGACGATCAAGTGTACTTGACAAGTCTCACGTGATTGATGGTTTCAATTGATGGGGGACTTGACGCCCATTGAAGGTGCCGTCAAGTCTGGTCACGCGACTCGCCTACCGATCCTACCTATGTGGCCCCCCATAGACAAAATCAAATTTATTTTTGCATTCGTTACCGTGAACAGCTTCAAAATGTATGGGAATGACAACTTTGTTGCGGAAAAATGATATGTCAGTCTCATACATTTGCGTTCTTCATCTTGCGTTAGCGTGAATGGAAACAGAAATAGGATTTTGTCTAGGGGGGCAGGGCTGTCTATCAAAATTTCTGTCAAATACCGTCAAGCCCTAGACCGCTTGATGGAACGCTGTAAACCAGCAATATTAGCTTCAATCACGTAGATTTGTCAAGTGCACTTGATCTTCTCGGGGACCCATTATACGTAATCACATTGTCTGCGCACGTAACTGTTGACGCATCATCGATTGACGTTTGTAACCTAAAGCGCGAATCAGCAAAAGGGGTCTCCGAGACGATCAAGTGCAATTGACAAGTCTACGTGATTGCAGCTAATATTGATCTAATACCGCGTTGGCTTGACGCTACCAGCGTACGGCTTGATCGCAATTGACAGAAATGTTGATTGACGGGTCAGATCGGTAGGACTTGATGGCACCTTTAAAAGTAATCTATTAGTTCCCCATCAAGTGAGACCGTCAAGTGTACTTGATCGTCTCGGGAACCTTTAAGAGCGTGCGCTCATTCGTGGATGGCAAGACAGGGCATTTTGTTTATACCAACTTAAATTCGTATGTAGCCACTGGTAAAAATATATGGATTGTAAAGGTCAGCGCTCACTGGCAGATAGAAGGGCTTAGTATCGAAGATTTGACACCGGCCGACGAACTTTGAAATCTATATATTGTTACCATTAAATTTGTACAAATGTACCATCGCGTACAGTTGTGCGTATCCAGTTTCAAAACATTTTCGGTTGCAAGTGTCGATTATTTTTCTAACAAATCAGAAGAGCCAAAACCAAAAAAAAATTTCTTACCAATCAGAAGAGCCAAAACCAAAAACAAAACATAATTTTTGGCTTCGTCCCTTCTTGTCATTGGTCAAGAATGTCAACATAGACAGAAGCGAGATGCCAATTCAATAGGAGTGCACAGGAAATTATTCCTTAAGGTGGATACGCACAAATGAACGCGATTGTACGTGCTACATGGTCGATCGCACCGTCACTTAACATCCGGTGAGAATGTGGTCGTCGCTTGCCTATCTAGTACAAAAAAATCCTGCTCTGCCGTCCGCTGAAGTTTGTAAGCCTTCACATTCAAGATGTTAAGGGACTGTTTCACCAGTACCTTATAGTCCTTATAAGGCCTTGTAAAAACTTATCCGCCAAATATTTGACAACTTTTATATGTCGTCATAAGTCACGAGTGCCTAGTGCGAGTTCCTTTAGATTGATTTACTTTCTCGTTCACGTTAAATTTAAACGCAGATTTGGATGGAATTAGAAAGCGCCATCTAGTGTCCATAATAGGTATCATTGTAAATTTCATAAAAATTGTCAAAAGTCAAAATTTTTCAGGATTCGGGAAAACTTTTGAATCCAACAATACATCGCTATTTTTGCGTAGCGCTGTAAGTACAAAAATCGACACCTCTTCGCCTTAAGGGAGCGGCCACACAGTTGAAAACTTCGCGTATAAACCATCAAGTTGTAAATTTTCCACCAATCACACTCGTCTTTGACACGGCCCTTAGTGACTAACATTGACGTGCGTATAGCTGATTGGTGAATTTTAATGGATTATAAGCGTAGCTTGCAACTGTCTGCACGGTCCATAAATTATATAATTAAATAGGATAGTTTCAAAACTAAAACAACCGACTTCCATGCCGCGCGAGTCAGTTTCAGTAGCAAGTTTGAGACGTTTATCGTAATATCTCTGGAGATACTTATCAGGTATTGATAAAATTACAATGGAACCACCTTTGAAATGTACCCCGCCAAATAAGATCGTTTAAAAACTTAAAAAAAACCGACTTCAATGCCGCGCTATTAATTTTCAGTACCAATTTTGAGGTCTGATGTGAGGTGAGATCTTCATATCTCAGAAGATAATTATCAGACCTCGATAGAATTACCATGGTACTACACTTGGGATATCTCCTTTTTAACAAAAAAAGAATAATCAAAATCGGTTCATAAACGACGAAGTTATCAGCGAACAAACATAAAAATAAAAAAAAACATATACGGTCGAATTGAGAAACGTCAACCTTTTTTTGAAGTCGGTTAAATAAAAAAGAATCATTAAAACCGGTTCATTATTGACGGTTTAATCGCGTCGCGTAACATACATCAAAAAAATATTTAAAACCGGATTCAGAAGGCGGTTGAATTCTATATGTAGAGTTTAGTCAACCTTACCTGGTTAAGGTTACCACTGCAGGACGATCTGTTATTTATAAATCATTGGAATAAAAGACTGAAAGTTGATATATATTTAGTTTGCGAAAGGAAATTTAAAAGATGTACCTAAGTCCCTTAAAACGGTATGACTATTGAGATTTTTCTTTAATACTTGAGAGGCGAGCGTTTGATCACGATCTCACCTGATGTTAAGTTACAATCTAATCGTTGATGTAGCACGCTTGGCTAGAAAATACTTGTTCGCGATTTGAAGACTCGCTTTTATTAATCTGCATTATATAGGCACGCCAACTTACTAAGATTCTAAAGATTTATTATTTAAATATACGTTTTCTCACGAAAACGCACGTCTTTGTTATTTTACGCATTCAATAAAGTGTCATAATTTCATAAACTTATCTGACCCGGTGGCTAAAAACGGAAATAAATGTATTCACAACAAAAAAGAGTATATTTACTGCCCACACTACTATGTAATAGTAAAAATCCTAACGGAGGCCTAAACAACACCCAATTTCTGTTAACGTTCACGCTAAATGTAACTTAAAATATATCGAAATTAATGACATTTTTTATTCCGCAACAAATATCGTTATCAATGCCATTTTCATACATTTTAAGTTGCGTTTGGCGTGAACGTTTACAGTAATTGTGTTTCTAGGGGCAGATAAGTTTCAAGAACTGTTTTAAAATTGAAACAGTAAAATAATATCTCACCTCACGACTTTCTACCTTTTAAAATAATATAAGCTAAAAATGTTATCGACAGTCTCAACTCTATTATCTTGTCATATATCTATTTCTATTGTAAGTAATGTATGTAAAATAAAATGGATAATGTTTAAAAGACGGACCGACTGGTTTTGGGTACTTATTAACGATAAATTATTATATAATATCGAGTGTTGCAAGTGAGAAAAATACAAAAAAATGAATTAATTGCATAATAAAATAAGATAGAAATTTATTGTAAATTTTAACCATACCATATTTGATCGTGAGTATAAATAAGATACTAGGTCTTATTTATAAATGCATAATAGCAGGGGTTTAGCTAAAATGAGCTAATGTGGGACAAACCCTGTCTTATATTTTTATATAAAAAATCAAAAGGGAGCGAGATAAAGTTAGAATATTTGGTGATTTTTGTCGCTAAAATGCGTTTATGATTAAGACTGTAGATGTTTTTGTCATTAATTAAGTAGATTATATTTGTTAACCTAATGTTTTATTAGTTATTTTAAATCATTGTGCCCATTTTACATTCGTTCGTTCGTTGTATTGCCTGTACTTTTTTCACAAAAATCACTCCATGCCTTAAATTATAAGTAATGCGCGCTTTAAATTAATATTTTTGTTGTATTAACTTGTTCGTTAGTACTGTTATAGTTTAAGAAAATTTAAGTTGGGTATTGATACTGGTAATTTACGCAAAATGTATTATGTCACTATTTGTTCACATCTTGGGGATAGAGAGGGCGCCACTAGTGGACAAATAAAGATAAAAAATACAGATAAAGTCAAAGTCAAAGCATTTATTCAATATATGGGCAAATTAAAAATTTGCACTTACACACGTCAAATTACATTAAACAGATCATACTCAATAAAAAATATTATAGATATAACAGAAACATAACTTATTGCTTTGAATTTACAAAAAAAAAAAAACAAAGGTATTGAGCCATTCAGTTTTGATCTAGACGTCGAACGTCACACTTATAACACATCTTTAATTCCCCTGATTAATGTAGGGTTGCCAACCGTACTATTACGTGCACCCGCAACCCAGAAAATATAAGAAAATATAGATAAAAATATAAAGATATATCTCTTTGTCTAGTCCTAGCACATCCCAAACTATTTGGGGTCAACATAAATCTTTCATAAGGCTCTAATTATCTTGAGTAAATAATTGTTTATAAGATAATACAAAGTGCTACTTAAACTACACTTGCATAACCATAGATGCATAAGGACTAAGGACTTCACACATGTCACCAAGTATCGACTCAACTGCTAAAGACTTAAAAATTTACTATCTAAATTAATTTTAAGGCTATCGCACACGGTTACTTCTCAACTTCAACTCTACTCAAAATAATTTTTAGCCGTGTGGTCCCGGCCTATATAATAGGGTCACCCCATCTCATCCCGTGGGTGCTGTGAAAACCAGCAGTGGGAAACCAGGGTATCAACAACAGTTGGATAAGCGTGGAGGCGTACCCGCCGTATCCTTCGTTAATCTTTTTTAGATTATAACTCCACTTAAATCTTAGGTGGTAGGGTCTCTGTAGGGACTCGCCTGGGTTTTTGTTTACAAATTACCACCACCTTGGTAAACTATACCGCTTAAATGTTATTAATTTAATAGCGTGTTCCGGTGCTAGTCCAAGGGATCCAGCTCCCCTTTCCTTGATGCTGTGCTACACCAATAAACACTTCAAGTCCCTTAATGTGTATAAAGGATGCACTGGGGTGTTTGATGTGGTACATCGTCGTGGGGTCCAGGGAGACCCGGTGAAACGGCTGTCCGCTGGCCGCCCGCGGGTCAGTAGGAGACCCGAACCCAGGGATTACTCTAATCTCCGCCCTGGGAGGCTGTCTCGCCAACCCGTGCATAATCCTGTAGAGTAGCTGTCGTGCCGGAGAAGGAGACCGGAGTGGATCCCGGCAGCTACTTCCAGGGGGGACCGGGGGCCCTTCCGTACCCCACGCCGATGACTCACTACTTTTTCAACTCGGTCTATCTTGAACATAATTTTTATATATATTGCCTTGAAGCTTTTTCATTGGAAGTGCACATCAACCCCAACTCTCATATCAATAATGGAAATAAAAACTAAAAGAAATAAAGCAAAACCAGCGGCTTTGCAATCCACTCTTGACGTTGATTTCTGCAATATCCGAGGTATACATTCTAACATTAATGCCGTGCACCACCATCTCGAGACAGCCAAACCCGCTCTCCTGTTTCTGACGGAGACGCAAATATCTTCTCCGGCGGATACTTCATACCTCCACTACCCCGGCTACAAACTCGAGCATAGTTTTGTGCGTCGAGCTGGAGTATGCCTTTTTGTCCGAGAGGATATTTGTTGTCGCCGTCTTAACGGTTTTGAGGTCTCAGACTTATCTATGCTTTGGGTGCGAGTTGACTACGGTGGAGAAACTCGAATATACGCTTGCCTGTATCGATCCCATTCTGGTGACGCAGAGACAACTCGTCTTTTCGAACACATCTCTAATGGATTTGATATGGCATTGGAGCAATACCCCGCTGCGGAAATGATACTCTTAGGTGACTTTAACGGCCATAATGCCGAATGGTTGGGATCTCGTACAACAGACCACGCTGGCCGGACTGTTCACGAATTTGCTGTTACATATGGTCTTTCTCAGTTAGTCACTGAACCAACAAGAGTGCCAGATATTGTCGACCATGTACCTTCATTACTGGACCTTATGATGACTTCCAACCCATCCAACTATCATGTGCAGGTTGATGCGCCTATTGGTTCGTCTGACCATTGTTTGGTAAAATCCAGAGTGAAAGTTCAGCGCCCCGAGCGCTTGTCTCCTTCGGGCAAACGTAAGGTTTGGCATTTTCGTTCAGCTGACTGGGATGGTCTGCGCGAATTTTATGCCTCGTATCCTTGGGGACAGGTTTGTTTCTTGTCGGGTGAACCATCAGCTTGTGCCGATCTCGTGGCTGATGTCGTGTTGCAGGGTATGGAATGCTTCATTCCGTATTCGAATATACGCATTGGTTAAGCTAACTGATAAATTGGAACCTTTGAGTCTTCGTCGCGACGTTGGCTCTCTTAGCCTTTTCTATAGGTACTATCACGGGGAATGTTCTGAAGAGCTTTTTAATATCATTCCTCCGTCCCGTTTCTACCATCGGAACTCCCGACACCGTCAAAAAGCACATCCGCACATTATAGATACGTGGGCATCACATACTACTCGTTTCACACGACTGTTCTTCCCACGTACCTGTAAGATGTGGAATGATCTCCCACCTGAAACTTTCCCTGAAACCTTCAACCTTGGTAGCTTCAAACGAAGAGTAATGAGAGTGCTCACTAATAAAGGTAGGCAACACACCGGCAATACCTCTGGTTTTGCAGATGTCAATAGGCGGCGGTGACCACTTACCATCAGGTGGGCCGCTTGCCTGTTTGCCGATCTATATTATATAAAAAAAAAAAAAAAAAAAAAATTAAAATGTGACAGTAATAAAATACGTAACCGAAAGGTCACGTATCATATCTTACTAAGGATGGAGCTGACCGACATATTCTAAACCCTCGGTCATGTTTAACCACTTTTTGAATAAAAATGCTTAGCTTGGATAAAAGTCACCAAGGCCGGTAGTCTCTACATGAATAGCGATGAATTTCGACCGACGATCGTCGTTATGAACAGAGATGCGAGTATACAACTGTCTAGCGTCATCTCCCTCTAATAGACGTTTGCGATGACAGGACGCATCAATATCAATGTAGAGACTTCCACCCCTGGGCCGGTAGTCTACATGCACAGCGATGAATTTCGACCGATAATCGTAGATACGAAAAGAGATGCAGATAACAACTGTCTAGCTGCATCTCATTCTAGCAGACGTTTGCGATGTCAAGACGCATCGCTATCAATGTAGAGACTTCCACTCCTGGCATGACATGATGTAATTGAGTTGTCAGTAGGTATCTTTACGGCTAAACTGGCTGAATATGTGCACAGAGACAACCAATACCTAAAGTGAAATAGGACACACGTAGATGTTGGTTTTGAGACGTTACCGTGTATAATAAATAGCCGTCATATCTTCGCTTTAATTTTTATATGATTTTATTTTAAAAAATGACTGAAGCTTCTTTAACTTGTCTAGAAACACTCGTATGTCAATTTTATTTTTTAATATATTTCATATGTTTTGAATCATCTTTGCCTGGATATCACAGAATGGACCCGTATTTTGATTGCTTTGCCAATTCAGTTTTATTGTATTATATTAAATTATTCAGTTACATGTAGGTAATATACGTGTTACAGAAAGTCGAAATTATAATGAAATGGGGTTATGTGCCTCCGACATCAAACCTATCCACGTATTTGGAACTGAGTTAAGCTTTTTATTTACGCTACAATTGCGATTTGAAAACTTCATCGGAAATGTTGTACGATGGTCGATGACCCTGTCAGCTGACAATAATAAAGAGCAATAGACTCAGACGTGTTAACCACCAATCACAGTCACTGACACTCTCTGATTGGTCGGCGGAATTTAAAAAAAGCTTTCACGGCATTATGCGTTACTAGGTAACGCGTCCAAGGAAATAGGGCTGTCCCTTCAGACAACAATATTATTGATTATTAACTATTGATTAATTGATACAACATTTTTATTTTTCAAAGTATTATACAGAATTGTATGCATTATAGCGATTTTTCTTCATTTTCATTTCTAAAGAGCTTATGAGAACATTATAACAAATATGCTGGAAACGTATTATTTATATTATCGTTCTTATTATTATAGATTTTCGTTGCATACCAAATATTTGGCACATTAAAATTTCTACTTGACGACATGCGGCTGTTTCATAGACTAGTATTTTAAATGCAACATTTTAATGAAATATTTATTGTTGTGTTATTGTGTATGTACGAGTAATAAGTATACTACTTAATTCAAACAAGTTTTTATTGTTTTAAATTGGCATAATTTTATAATTAATTATAACATATTTGTTTAAGATCTCCTGTCCTCGCTGACATTTGCATTTGTATATACATGCATATAATGAAAAGAATAAAGTACCTATGTGTTAAATACTGTTTTGTTTGTATTTGTATGTCTAGTGGAAACCTTCTGATTGTAGATAAAAGAAAACATACATTACATAAAATCACACCTTTTTCCCGTTTCAGCACAGAATAATGAATAGTAGTTTGGATAGGCAGAGACATCTTCTTTCCATATGCTACGATTCTGACATAGCTCTTTCGCAGTTTCGCTTCTTCCACTTTCATGAATAAAGGAGAAATGTTTATTAATTTTCAACCGATTTCGAAGGAAGTTCTCAATTCGTCTGTATGTTTTTTTATTTTTATGTGATTACTCCGTCAATTGTGAACAGATTCGAATGATCCTTTTTTTAATCGGTAGGGTACGTTTTCGAGGTGGTCCCATTGTAAATTCATCGAGATCTTATAAATATCTCCAGAGATATGACGATAAACGTCTCAAACTTGCTACTGAAATTGACTCGCGGGGCATTGAAGTTGGTTGTTTTAGTGTTTAAACTATCTTAATTATAGTCGTAGTGACTTTACGTTTTCAAACCATCGATATAAAAAGGTAGATGCGGTATTCACTCTTATGCCACGTAAACATAATGGAACTAGAAACAAATACATGAAAACACTAATTTCTAATGTCGAGCTTGATGTGTACGAAGAACAGAGGAAGGCATTGTTGATAATTATTTAAATGGATCTGCGATAATTGCACTTGTAATTCAGTACGTGCTACATAAACGCCAGGTCGATTGTGACTAAGGTGAAATTATGTTTGCGAGCTTAATTCATAGGTACGGTCCACATTGAGGAACGGGGTCCCTTATCTCTATTAAAAAAAAAATTATACATCCAATATATCCGCTATTTTGAAAAAAAAATCCAAAACTTAATCGACAAAATATTCCATGTAGGTAATTATCGAAACTGCTCAGAAAATTTAAAAATTTCACGACAAGCGGTAGATAAATGCGACTTGTAGAGAAGAATAGATTTCTAGACTTCGAAAGCATTTTTGTTCAAGCTTTTTGTTCGGTGACCTACGCTTCGTTCGGTCTGTTTTTACGGTATTTTTACATCTATGGTTTGTACCTATAATACTTATTTATATACGTGGTCATATAGCTTTACCTGTAGTGACTCTTTAAATTATTAATTTTTGTCCCAATGTCCAGTGGTGGACGTTGGGACAAAAATTAATAATTTGTCCTAATGTCCCCCACTGGGGGACGTTTTAGTGGTGGACGTTGGGAATATACAACTCCCATTAATATAGAAAATAATATTGTGTATTATTATCCTGCATTCGCTAAGCAACGGTGCGGGCTGTGTGAAAATATACTCCTAGATACCACCTACTTATTACTACTTGCTTATTAACGCAAAATTTAATTAATTACTGTACCTATTACAGCTGGAAGGGCTAAATTAAATCCTAATTTTAGTGAGATATTTTATAAACGTCCTATTTATGCATATAGATATATACTACATTGTAACAAAAAACTGAAAAGCGGAAATATCTAAATAGGTACGACTTTCGTTCGACTTTAGGGCTTGTAGTATGGGCGATAAAAATACTCAACAAAGTTTTACAAATGGTGGCCTCCTTTGATTTGAGCTTCCATCTCAAAAATATCACCCAATCACAATGCTTGCCCAAGGTAGACGTAGGTATTCGTAAACAGCTTATTTAATTAACTTTGCATGATAATAATAGTAACATTTGTAATAATATTTATAGCACAGTGTGACCTAAACCCGCACTTAACGCACGCTTTTCCGTGACTTAAATAGTCGATTATTGCACGACGTTTAGCACCCTCACTGCTCTCGGGTGCCAACTTCACGCCGTGCAATAATCTTCTATTTGACGGAAAAGTGTAGCTTAAAGCGTAAAGTGCAGGTTTATGTAATGTAACACTGACAGCTATAAAATAATATACGATACTCGTGACTTAAGTTGTCTATTATAGCACGGCGCGACGCCGTAAAAAAGACAATAAATACTGCTTAAGTCACACGTATCTACTATATCAGCTCATCAGTACTTGTGGTACTCAAATATTCCTAAGTGGTAGTAATTATTTTAAGGTTCTCTTCGTGGAATTATACGAGTAGTTAGATATGCGTTATTGAATACATCAATAAGGAAACTGTAACTGATAATAAATATGGTAAAACCTATTTATAACACATAAAATGTTGTGGAAAATGTAATATTTTTCCCTTATTATAGAAAAGTTTAACATAAATAGTTACTTACAATAAACATTATTTTCTACCGACTTACATAAAGAAGGAGGTTCTCAATTCGTCTGTACGTTTTTTTAGGGTTCCGTAGTCCTGACAAGGAACCCTTATAGTTTTGTCATGTCCGTCTGTCTGTTAATGCTAGAAAGCTGTAATTTTGTAGGGGTATGTATATAAATTACGCCGACAAAGTGGTAAAATAAAATTTTGAAAAATATTTTTTTTAGGGTAGCTCCCCTACATGGGAAGTGGGGATGAATTTTTTTTCGTCGTCTACCCCATCGTGTGAGGTATCGTTGAATAGGTCTTTTAAAATGACTTAAGGGTTGCAAATACTATTTTTCGATTGAATGCTCCATTTACGAAATATTAAACTTTAAAGTGCAAATTTTTGTTCCAGTAGGGCGTTCCCCCCCCTCCCCTCCCCCTCTAAAAGCTAAACTGCTTGCTCAAAAAATCCGAAAATAATTGTGATAGTAGTGCATCTGATGAACTTTAAAAGAAAACTATAGCGGTTAAGATAACTCTATTAGTTTAGCAGTAATTGTCGTTGAACTTGGGTGTTGGATAATTTTGTACCAAATACAAAATCCTTAGAATAAATACTTTAAGGTGACAAAGACAAAGTACCTAGTTGCTTGTTTATAACGGGTAAAGACTTGCATTGAATAACAGGCTACTACGGAAGCCTACACTGCGCGTGGCCCGACACGTACTTGGCCGGTTATTTGTATGTATGACACGCGATTACTCCGTCAATTGTGTACCGATTCGAATGATTCTTTTTTTAATCGGTAGGGTACGTTTCCGAGGTGGTCCCATTGTAATTTGATTGAGATCTGATAAGTATCTCCAGAGATATGACGATAAACGTCAAACTTGCTACTGAAATAGACTCGCGGGGCATGGAAGTCGGTTGTTTTAGTTTTTAATAACGTATCTAGCGGCTGTAAATCAATATTCCAATTTTCTCGATTTAGTTTTTGAGCGAGCCCGTCGTTCTTCTGGAGTACCTACCGATTTCCAAAAAGAAGTAGGTTCTCTCTCAATTCGTCTGTATTACTCTGTATGTTTTTTTTATATCGTATAGTCTAGCGTTTGACAACTATCTCACCTGTTGGTAAGTGATGATGCAATTGAGGATGGTTGCACGCTTCATTTAGACTGGCCAATAGCCAATACCCCAATGGCTATCGAGAGGTCGTGAGTTCTATCCTCAGCCATTGTACTATTGACGTGAACCTACTTCAGACAACCATATTTGGTTTAGTTGGAGGGGTTAACAAGACTACTAGTATTTTGCAACACAGACACACATTGCTAGTAGGTAAGCTCCCGGCCCGCAACCCCCAGTGAAGCTATAGGCAACAGAAGTGTCACGGTTTTGGGCACAGCATTCAAAGTATTCAAACTGAATATGCGGTCCACATACCTATATGTTCCGGCAGCACACAGCCCTTGAGAGTCAGAGTACCTAAATATTCTAGGCCTAGCGTGTTAACCATCTTCGACCACATCATCGCTTACCACTAGGCGAAATATAGTGGTCAAACGCTGGCCTATCTTTACATATAGTATACATTTATAAATCAATGTCGCTCCCGTTGTTTGTACCTAAGCTTAAATCTTTTAAACTTCGCAACGGATTTTAAAGCAGTTTTCAGCAATAGAGTGATTCAAGAGGAAAGTTTTTAAGCAGGATTAAACGCGGGTAAAGCCGCAGGGTGCAGCTAGTAAGATTAAAAAAAAAACTTAGTAACATCCACACGAAAGTGATAGTATTTTACAGATTACAGATAGAAAGTATTTTATTATTAATATAACCATTCTTAAACATCTAGATAGAAAACTTGTAACTTATAATAGGGTACGTATTCTAAACTTATAAATAGTTAGTGAGTTTTGAATTAATCCATGATAGTATGTGATTTGAGCATCTGCATCATTTGCTCCTGGTAACTGAGGGCGGGTTGAGGTTGCTCAGGGGCAGCTGGATTTTGCTGGAAAATGAAACGTTTCGTAAGAATCATCGAGGTACATGTAAACCAGAGGCGCCCATCATAAACTGACTTACGTGCCGAGCGGCGCGCGATCGGGCGTGAGGAGTACTTACGCTAAACTACGTAGTGCTCAGAGTAACAAGTAAATGTTACTCTGAGACGTAGTGTTATATATACGTAGTGTATTATCTATTCTGTGGCTAAACTAAGGGAGTTTTTATTTGAAAGTAGAGCTAGATCGCGTCGCCACATCTGGTACGTAGTATACATCGATGGTAAGAATCGTATTAGTGTTTACTATGACTACTCACTAAAAATGGTGTAGTATAACTGTATAAGTTTTTTTTTTTTTTTTTTTTATACCGAACTTGGTAGCACTTGATCACTATCTCACCTGATGTTAAGTGATGATGCGATCGATGATGTAGCGTGCTTACCCAGAAGATACCTATTCACTCGCGATTTGAAGACCCCCATATTGTACTTAATCGGAAACACGGATTCAGGCAGGGTATTCCATTCCTTAGCGGTTCGTATGATGAACGAAGAAGCAAATCGCTTCGTTCGGGTAGATGGTATATCCACCATAAATCGGTGGCGCCTTTTAGTGTCTCTGGATGTCCGATTATAAAATGGGGATGGTGGAATCAAATCATCAGTTACGCTTTAGGATCAAAATGTTATCTATAGTTAATGGGTAGCTTTACATTAATGTAGGTATCTACCTTACTAAATTTGTTGTAACTGCCATCAGAGAATGCAGCACCGTTAAATTTCCTAATATTGTAGTGATGGGGTCTAAAAAAGATCGTGCATTTCTGGATATGGAACAAAGCTGTGAGACTAGAACAGAAACAAGAGAGAATCTATTTTTTGTGCTAGTACAAACAACATACCGAGGAACTCGGCAAATCCACCTACTACTACTGTTCTACCTAGCTGACAAAGACATATTAGCTGGATGAAGCCACGGCAGACCCTTACCATCAGTGGTGATCCATTCAGGTCCATCCATAGATCATGTGTAGGATGGCTAAGGAACACGGATGTTTGATGACCACCACTGGTCCACTAGGCTTCCAATGTGACTGACAAACTTGGTAATGTCGATGTATTCTATGAGCTCTGGTATAGAATATTCGATCGAAGTACCTAACTCACAGGAGCTTAGATATCCAGATGTTGTTATCTACCTGCCTAGCTGTAATTTCATAGTACACTGCAATCTATACCAAAGGACATATTTACATTTTTATGGTTGAATATCTAACAAAGCAGTGGTGTGGTATGGTAACGCCCTAAGAACGGCCCTTGCCAAGTAAAGTTGATGAATTAATTTTCTCGTAAGAGAAAATGTTGCATAATTTCACAACCTGACGTAGTATTTTTTTTAAAACACCACCCCACACTAGGATATCCTGTGTCGCAGGGGACTATACAAACATACAGATTACGGACACAATACACCCATATACTCGTAAAAATTGCTTGTGGATCACACAAAGAATTGTCTCTTGTGGGAATCGAACCCACGACCTTCGGTATCTTGGACAGGCTCAATAATCACCAGCTAGACCAACCAATAGGTAACAGTCATGTCTCTCTACTAACCTGTTTCATTTTTAGTTTATGTTTGATGCTGGTGCAGAAGGGCACTGAGCATTCTGTAACAGAAGCCGGACACAAGTTCTCTGCGTGGTAGCAGCACAGGGCGATCACCTGCTTACACATCTTGCAGCCGCCCTTCGTCTTACGCTTGCAGATCTTCGGGTGTTTCACGACACGTTTCATCTTACGGCACGATGAACTCTGGCAGCTTGTGCCTCGACATTGATTCGCGTGCACTAGAGATTGAATGCACCGCTGAATCGACTGCTTCCTCGGCTCTTGAGGCTGGGAAACACCCTGCTCCATATCCACGGACGGGGTCCCCTCCTCGTTGATAACAACATCCGCCATTTTATGGTCACAGTTCGACACACGGCTAAACTTATCAAATGACTACCAACGGCGTAGAACTCCAGTTTGCCACTGAACGGGGTAGCTAATATTTGTTGAACATTACAGGAAACTGAGTCATTATGATACCACAAACGGGGTTGAGGAAAACCGTCCGCTTTACTAAAAGATATGGCTGCAGGCAACAATGTCGTTCTAGTTACATTAATAGAATGTATGTACATATTTACTACCTTCCTTTTAGCTAACTTCCAAACAGAAGTTCATCAATTTTTTTATATGCTTACAGAGTTTCGTATGCAAAGAGTTTCTGTCCGTCCATCCGTCTGTATCTCACAGTCTCTATCTTCTTGTTTACCGTAATAGAAAAGTTTAACATTTCTAACAATCCATAGACTGTGGTAATAGTTACACTTAAATTTTTACAGTGTGTTTTACAAGTGTCTCCATACAATATAGTGCGTTTTTTTGGTCGATCTTATATTAAATATTGTAAGTACGGTGATATAGTACCCTACATGTGCGATTTCAACTCGCAGTAGGCTGGTTTATTTTTTGTATGATATGTGATTTTCTTTTTATGGTTTTATATATACAGGTGTCGGGTTTCATATGGTCCAAACGAAAACCATCGATGGAGGACTCCAAGGGCTACCCAGAGAACCCCCGTATATGTTCCGCGAAAATCTATAGTTTTCGAGAAAATTGCGTTTTACTTGTTTTCGAGTTAGTCCCCGAAATGTTGCAATTGATTTAAATTTTCTCCAAAATTATAAAGGCCCGAGCCCTAATTTTTGTACTGGACTATGAACAATGAAAAGGTCTTTCAGGGAAAACTACAATTTTTTATTAAAGATAATCATTTTCTAAAAAAAATAACGTATAATATATGTATATATATGAAGAGATTATTATAGACTTATTCTAATTTTACATATATTATTTACAACAACTTTAAATTTTCTAATTATTATGTTAATGAAAATATTAAATATAAATAATACATTATGACTATATAGTAACTGTAACACCTTTTAAAATCCTTAATTTCTATTGACTTGAAAATACTCATTTAAATTATAAAAGCCCTTGCTTATCAACCAAAGCTTTAATTTTTTCTTGAACTGAGGATTTTTATTAATTTTTAATTAAGTACTTCCGTATGTCCAAGACCACTTTTGACGAGCTGCTGGTACATTTGAATTCGACATTATTTCGTCAAAATACGCCATTTAGAGAAAGTATTTCCCCACGTGCACATAATATGGTCACACTATTGTCGTATCTAGACAAGACGTCTTGTATAGGCACGACATAGAGCCGACAAATCGACGTGTCTTTTCAGACATAAGAAAAAATATCTTGTAATGTGTATGGTCTCATATAACAATGAAGGCGACTGAATTTCTCATGTCTCATCAGACACAAGACACAAGAAAATATCTTACTTATAATGTGCAAAAGGCCTTAGGGAAAATCCGCTACTGGTAAACGTAGGATGGAGCGATGGTATTTATACGCAAGCTGGCTGGCAGCGGTTTGAAACAAAGAGCTGAAGATCGAGCTCAGTAATGTGCCATATGAGAGGCCTATGCCCAGCAGTGGACGAGTATTAGCCGTTAAAAATGATGAAAAAATAGTAGATTTGATAGTATGGTTTATTTATAATTAAACTAGTTACATGTTGAAAATAATACATTCGCAAAGATTTTCTGCGTTCTAGAGAACGCATTTACATTTACTCGACGACAATTAGAATTGTCGTCGAGTGAATTAAGAGTTATTAGTTAATTAAGAGTTAAAGGTTCTGTAAATAGTAAGATCGCACGAAGAACACGACAGAAAGTAAATCTCTATATATACTTATACTAATATCTTTTTCTCGGCGGTAGGTGTAAACGTAACACCTATTAAAATTTTATGTGATCTTAAATTTGAATTAATACATATTAGTTGAACGTTGTGACGAAAAAATCATGTTATATTAAAGTTTTGTGCACCTCACCTGCCGGGTTGTGTTATCTCCGTAATTAATACAGCATAAAGTGTGTATTTTGTGTTAAAAACTTGCACTGCACTACAACGCATCACTATGGAAGATATTAAAGAGTCGATGTCTCAAATGGAACAATTGTTTATGCAGCGAATGGAAGAGTTCCAGGCTGAACTCCAGAAAACTACTAATCCTGCTACCACGGCTAACTTGGCAACTGATTTCACGACGTTTAAGGCCTTCATTATGGTGGCCTTAAATACACTTCAAGAACAAGTTCAGTTAGTCGCGCGTAAACAAGACAACTTAGAAATGCAAAGCCGTAGGAAAATTCTTCTCTTGCACGGCGTGCCTGAAACGAAGACCGAAGATATCTCAGCTGCCGTGGTGAAGGTTGTTGTAAGCAAATTGAAATTGGCAGACTTCTCCATAGCCAATATTAGTCGCTGTCACCGAATGGGCCATGCATCAGCGTCGGGTAAGCCCAGGCCTATCTTAGTAAAAATCCGAGACTTCGCTCTGCGCAGTAAAATCTGGAGTGCTAAGGTTAACCTCAAAGGATCTGGATTTACACTTTCGGAATTTCTGAGTAAGGAGCGTCACGACATCTTCATGGCAGCCCGTCAGCGTTTCGGCGTAACTAAGAGCTGGACTAGGGACGGCTTCGTGTTCGTCTTGGGGCCTGATGGTGCCCGCCACCGAATAACTTCGCTTGCAGAGCTGGTGGACATTGTCAGTGAAGAGGGAGACAAATCTTGTCCCAAAGAGGCCCCCACTGCATCAAGACTGGCCTCCAAAGCAGCTGGCGCCACCAAGACCCGTCGAGGTGGCGGAAATTTGAGCAAGAAGTAATATTAACACGATTATATTGCGATAACTAACTACATTTCTGCGAGTATCGTTTGTTTACATTTTGCTAGACCCCATGTTACCCTCAATTTATGTACTTATTAATACCTTCTCTCTTTTTACCGGAGGGTATCTATCTCCAGTTTTATAATCATCAACACCAATATTATAAATGCGAAAGTCAGTTTGTTTATTTGTTTGTTTGTTTGTTTGTTTGTTTGTTTGGGACTTCTTCACGGTCAAACGGCTAGACCGATTTGGCTGAAATTTTGTACAAAGATAGAACATATGGCAGAATAGGATATAGGATAATTTTTTTTTGGCTATCGAGTCAGGGGGTCCAAATATTTTAAATTGAATTTTGTAAATATAAGATATCTTTTCTAATAAACGGCTTGACCGATTTGCCTGAAATGTTGTATAAAGACAGTTCATAAGGCAGAAAATAATATAGAATACTTTTTTCTGGCTATTGAGTCAGGGGGTCCAAATATTTTTAATTGAATTTTGTAAATATAAGATCTCTTTTCGAATAAACGGCTTGACCGATTTGCCTGAAATGTTGTATAGAGACAGTTCATAGGGCAGAATAGGATATAGGATACTTTATTTTTGGCTGTCGAGTCAGGGGGTCCATATATTTTTAATTGGAATTTGTAAATATAAGATCTCTTTTTGAATAAACGGCTTGACCGATTTGCCTGAAATTTTGTTTAAAGACAGTTCAAAAGGCAGAATAGAATATAGAAAACTATTTTTCTGGCTATCGAGTCAGAGGGTACAAATATTTTTAATTAGAATTTGTAAATATAAGATCTCTTCTTAAATAAACGGCTTGACCGATTTGCCTGAAATTTTGTGTGAATACATGTCATAGGCCAGAATAGGATATAGGATACTTTTTTTCTGGCTGTCGAGTCAGGGGGTTCAGATATTTTTAATTGAATTTTGTAAATATAAGATCTCTTTTCGAATAAACGGCTTGACCGAATTGCCTGAAATGTTGTATAGAGACAGTTCGTAGGGCAGAATAGGATATAGGATACTTTTTTTCTGGCTGTCGAGTCAGGGGGTCCAGATATTCTTAATTGAATTTTGTAAATATAAGACCTCTTCTCGAATAAACAGCTTGACCAATTTGCCTGAAATGTTGTTTAAAGACAGTTCAAAAGGCAGAATAGAATATAGAAAACTATTTTTCTGGCTATCGAGTCAGAGGGTACAAATATTTTTAATTAGAATTTGTAAATATAAGATCTCTTCTTAAATAAACGGCTCGACCGATTTGCCTGAAATTTTGTGTGAATACATGTCATAGGCCAGAATAGGATATAGGATACTTTTTTTTGGCTGTCGAGTCAGGAGGTTCAGATATTTTTTAATTGGAATTTGTAAATATAAGATCTCTTTTTGAATAAACGGCTTGACCGATTTGCCTGAAATTTTGTTTAAAGACAGTTCAAAAAGCAGAATAGAATATAGAAAACTATTTTTCTGGCTATCGAGTCAGAGGGTACAAATATTTTTAATTAGAATTTGTAAATATAAGATCTCTTCTTAAATAAACGGCTTGACCGATTTGCCTGAAATTTTGTGTGAATACATGTCATAGGCCAGAATAGGATATAGGATACTTTTTTTCTGGCTGTCGAGTCAGGGGGTTCAGATATTTTTAATTGAATTTTGTAAATATAAGATCTCTTTTCGAATAAACGGCTTGACCGAATTGCCTGAAATGTTGTATAGAGACAGTTCGTAGGGCAGAATAGGATATAGGATACTTTTTTTCTGGCTGTCGAGTCAGGGGGTCCAGATATTCTTAATTGAATTTTGTAAATATAAGACCTCTTCTCGAATAAACAGCTTGACCAATTTGCCTGAAATGTTGTTTAGAGACAGTTCAAAAGGCAGAATAGAATATAGAATACTTTTTTTCTGGCTATCGAGTCAGAGGGTACAAATATTTTTAATTGGAATTTGTAAATATAAGATCTCTTCTTGAATAAACGGCTTGAACGATTTGCCTAAAATTTTGTGTGAATATATGTCATAGGGCAGAATAGGATAAAGGATAATTTTTTTCTGGCTGTCGAGTCAGGGGGTCCAGATATTTTTAATTGAATTTTGTAAATATAAGACCTCGTCTCGAATAAACAGCTTGACCGATTTGCCTGAAATGTTGTTTAAAGACAGTTCAAAAGGCAGAATAGAATATAGAATACTTTTTTCAGGCTATCGAGTCAGAGGGTACAAACTTTTTAATTGAAATTTGTAAATATAAGATCTCTTCTCGAATAAATGGCTTGACGGATTTGCTTGAAATGTTGTATAAAGACAGTTCATAGGGTAGAATAGGATATAGGATACTTTTTTTTGGCTTTCGAGTCCAGATATTTTTGATTGGTTTTGTAAATTTAAGACCTCTTCTCGAATAAACGGCTTGACCGATTTGCCTGAAATGTTGTATAAAGACAGTTCATAGGGCAGAATAGGATATCGGATACTGTTTTTTGTCCATCGAGTCTGAGTGTTTAGATTTTTTTTATTGAATTTTGTGAATGTGTGTCCTCTTATCAGCTAAACAGCTTGACCGATTCAGCTGAAATTTTATACATATTACAGTTCATATTGCATAGAATCACATAGGATACTTTTTTTCTGGCAGTCAAGTCCAGGTGTCCAGAATTTTTAAATTGAAGTATGTAAATGTGTGGCCTACTCTCGGTCGGGTTAACCATTTAAGCTGAAATTTTGTACACAGACAGTCAAAAAGACATAGAAGGGCAACGAATACTTTTTTTTGGGTGGAAATTTCGGTTGTCTATATTTTTATTATGGAATTTTGTAAATGTGTGGCCTCTATTTGGCCAAACGGCTTGACCGATTCAGATGAAATTTTGTACAAATACATTAAATAGGGCATAAAAGGGCAAAGAATACTTTTTTTGGCAGTTAAGTGTGGGTACCTATATTTTTTGTTAACTTTACATAGAGTTTGCATAATCATAAAAGTTTGACCTTAGGTTCATAGATTATGACTAAACTTAATAAGTGCCTTAATTAGGCCATAAAACTGTCAGGGTCATTAAAAGTCATCAAAATTTACACGATGGCTTTGCTTGCCCAACGTGTTTTATCTGCTGTGTGGGAAGTATTTCATAAGCATTCGAGTTTTAACAGCCACATTTAACCTTAGGGTCATCGGTGTTGACTTAGTTGGTTATAAAAACTGTCAGCGTCATAAAACGTAAAATTTTTTGCGCCCACTTCACTCGCGCAGTAATAGCGCTCGCTGCGCTCGCGCAATAATTTGTTTGATTTACTTTGTAGGTAATATTTCAGCAACTTTTGTATTTTAATAGCCACATGCATCAGAACGAGTCCATAAATTAAAACAGTACAATCTTCAATAATCATAATGATTTTTAAACTTAAATAATTGGATATCAAGTTTAACCTTTGTGTAATCAGTGTTAACTTAGTAGGTTATAAAAACTGTCAGGGTCATAAAAGGTCGTCAACATTTTTCGTGATTTCAGTTTCGTTTTCAGTGATAGCGCTTACTACGCTCGCGCAGTAATAGCGCTCGCTCCGGTCGTGCAAGCATTAGTTATATCTACTTTGTAGGAAACATTTCAGCAATTATTGTATTTTAATAGCCACATTCATCAAAACATGACATGAATTGGAACAGTACAGACTTCAATAATCATAATGATTTTTACCTTAAAATAAGTGGATATCAAGTTTAACCTTAGGGTCATCGGTGTTGACTTAGTAGGTCATAAAAACTGTCAGGGTCATAAAATGACGTAAAAATTTTCGAGCTCGCTTCGCTCGCGCATTGATAGCTCTCGCTGCGCTCGCGCAAACCTTTGTTTTGTCTACTTTGTCGGTTATATTTCAGCATTTTTTGTATTTTAATAGCCACATGCATCAAAACGAGTTAATTAATTGAAACAGTACAACCTTCAATAATCATAATGAATTTTTACCTTAAAATAAGTGGATATCAAGTTAAACCTTCGATTCATCGGTCTAGACTTAGTAGGTCATAAAAACTGTCAGGGTCATAAAATGACGTAAAAATTTTCGCGCTCGCTTCGCTCGCGCATTCATAGCTCTGGCTGCGCTTGCGCAAACCTTTATTTTATCTACTTTGCAGGTAATATTTCAGCATTTTTTGTATTTTAATAGCCACATGCATCAAAAGGAGTTTATTAATTGAAACAGTACAACCTTCAATAATCATAATGAATTTTTACCTTAAAATAAGTGGATATAAAGTTTAACCTTAGGGTCATCGGTGTTGACTTAGAAGGTCATAAACACTGTCAGGGTAATAAAAGGTCGTAAACATTTTTCGCGCTCGCTACGCTCGCGCAGAGATGGCACTCGCAAGTATTTGTTATATGTATTTTGTTGGATACATTTTAGCAACTTTTGTACTTTAATAGCCACATTCATCAAAACATGACATAAATTGGAACAGTACAGACTTCAATAATCATAATGGTTTTTACCTTTAAATACGTGGATATCAAGTTTAACCTTATGGTCATCGGTGTTAACTTGGTAGGTCATAAAAACTGTCAGGGTCATAAAAGGTCGTAAAAATTTTCGCGCTCGCTTCGCTCGCGCATTCATAGCTCTCGCTGTGCTCGCCCAAACCTTTATTTTATCTACTTTGTAAGTAATATTTCAGCATTTTTTGTATTTTAATAGCCACATGCATCAAAAGGAGTTTATTAATTGAAACAGTACAACCTTCAATAATCATAATGAATTTTTACCTTAAAATAAGTGGATATCAAGTTTAACCTTAGGGTCATCGGTGTTGACTTAGAAGATCATAAAACTGTAAGGGTCATAAAAAGACGTAAAAAATTTTCGCGCTCGCTTCGCTCGCGCATTGATAACGCCCGCTGCGCTCGCGCAAACCTTTGTTTTATCTACTTTGTAAGTAATTTTTCAGCATTTTTTGTATTTTAATAGCCACATGCATCAAAAGGAGTTTATTAATTGAAACAGTACAACCTTCAATAATCATAATTAATTTTTACCTTAAAATAAGTGGATATAAAGTTTAACCTTAGGGTCATCGGTGTTGACTTAGAAGGTCATAAACACTGTCAGGGTAATAAAAGGTCGTAAACATTTTTCGCGCTCGCTACGCTCGCGCAGTGATGGCACTCGCAAGTATTTGTTATATGTATTTTGTTGGATACATTTCAGCAACTTTTGTATTTTAATAGTCACATTCATCAAAACATCACATAAATTGGAACAGTACAGACTTCAATAATCATAATGATTTTTACCTTAAAATAAGTGGATATCAAGTTTAACCTTAGGGTCATCGGTGTTGACTTGGTAGGTCATCAAAACTGTCAGGGTCATAAAATGACGTAAAAATGTTCGCGCTTGCTTCGCTCGCGCATTGATAGCACTCGCTGCGCTCGCACAAACCTTTGTTTTATCTACTTTGTAGGTAATATTACAGCATTTTTTGTATTTTAATAGCCACATGCATCAAATTGAGTTTATAATTGGAACAGTTACAACCTTCAATAATCATAATGATTTTTTACCTTAAATTAAGTGGAAATCAAGTTAAACCTTGGTCTCATCAGTGTTAACTTAAAAGGTCATAAACACTGTCAGGGTCATAAAAGGTCGTAAAAATTTTTCGCGCTCGCTTCGCTCGCGCTGTTATAGCGCTTGCAGGCATTTGTTATACTTTGTTGGATACATTTCAGCAACTTTTGTATTTTAATAGCCACATGCATCAAAAGGAGTTTATTAATTGAAACAGTACAACCTTCAATAATCATAATGAATTTTTACCTTAAAATAAGTGGATATCAAGTTTAACCTTAGGGTCATCGGTGTTGACTTAGAAGATCATAAAAACTGTAAGGGTCATGAACAGACGTAAAACATTTTCGCGCTCGCTTCGCTCGCGCATTAATAACGCCCGCTGCGCTCGCGCAAACCTTTGTTTTATCTACTTTGTAAGTAATTTTTCAGCATTTTTTGTATTTTAATAGCCACATGCATCAAAAGGAGTTTATTAATTGAAACAGTACAACCTTCAATAATCATAATGAATTTTTACCTTAAAATAAGTGGATATCAAGTTTATCCTTAGGGTCATCGGTGTTGACTTAGAAGGTCATAAACACTGTCAGGGTAATAAAAGGTCGTAAACATTTTTCGCGCTCGCTACGCTCGCGCAGTGATGGCACTCGCAAGTATTTGTTATATGTATTTTGTTGGATACATTTCAGCAACTTTTGTATTTTAATAGTCACATTCATCAAAACATCACATAAATTGAAACAGTACAGACTTCAATAATCATAATGATTTTTACCTTAAAATAAGTGGATATCAAGTTTAACCTTAGGGTCATCGGTGTTAACTTGGTAGGTCATAAAAACTCTCAGGGTCATAAAAGGTCGTAAAAATTTTCGCGCTCGCTTCGCTCGCGCATTCATAGCTCTCGCTGCGCTCGCGCAAACCTTTATTTTATCTACTTTGTAGGTAATATTTCAGCATTTTTTGTATTTTAATAGCCACATGCATCAAAAGGAGTTTATTAATTGAAACAGTACAACCTTCAATAATCATAACGAATTTTTACCTTAAAATAAGTGGATATCAAGTTTAACCTTAGGGTCATCGGTGTTGACTTAGAAGATCATAAAAACTGTAAGGGTCATAAAAAGACGTAAAAAATTTTCGCGCTCGCTTCGCTCGCGCATTGATAACGCCCGCTGCGCTCGCGCAAACCTTTGTTTTATCTACTTTGTAAGTTATTTTTCAGCATTTTTTGTATATTAATAGCCACATGCATCAAAACGAGTTTATAAATTAAAACAGTACAACCTTCAATAATCAAAATGATTTTCACCTTAAAATAAGATGATATCAAGTTTATCCTTAGGGTCATCGGTGTTAACTTCGTAGGTCATAAAAACTGTCAGGGTCATAAAATGACGTAAAAATTTTCGGGCTCGCTTCGCTCGCGCATTGATAGCTCTCGCTGCGCTCGCGCAAACCTTTGTTTTGTCTACTTTGTAGGTTATAATTCAGCATTTTTTGTATTTCAATAGCCACATGTATCAAAACGAGTTTATTAATTGAAACAGTACTACCTTCAATAATCATAATGAATTTTTACCTTAAAATAAGTGGATATCAAGTTTAACCCTAGGGTCATCGGTGTTGATTTAGTAGGTTATAAAAACTATCAACAGTCATATAATGACGTAAAAATTTTCGCGCTCGCTGCTAAACCTTCGTTAGGTTTACCAAGTACCAAGTAATGATTAATGACTTCAACAATAGACGATATCGAGTTCGACCTAAGAGTCATCTATATTGACTTGATGATTAGGTCATTAAACTGTCAGGGTTATAAAACGCCATAAAATATTTTCACTCGCCCAATAATATCGCTCGCTACGCTCGCGCAGCTATTCACCTTATTTTCTTTGTAAAAAATGTTTTAGGAACTGTTGTATTGAGTCAAACATTTAAACAGCACAATTTCGTATACTAACCTAACCAAAATGATTAATGACTTTAACAATAGAAGATATTGAGTTCGACTTTGAGGGCCTATGGTGATTTGGCCTAAGAGATCATCGATCTAGACCTCAATGGTCTAAAAGACACAAATAACGCGGGCGAAGCCGCGGGTAACAGCTAGTATGAAATAAAACGTAAGTATAAAACATAACCCTGAAGTCATAATACATATAAATATTTTGCGGTGATAAGATACGTTTAATTTTTTATAGTTGTAGCAACTGTTTAAAATATACAGACAGAGATTAATATATAATATGTTTCTTCTTGTTATTTTAATATATTATTTTAAGTTGCTATTTTGTATATGGTTTACGTTTCGTTATGAATGGTTCTTTACTCGCTATAATTAGTTACCTGTTTGTGTGTGTACCGTTCTGTTATAAGTATTCCTTCTTGCTATTACTTAATTTTAATTTTATTTGGATTAACTTAAAATGATTATTTATTCACTAGTTTCCAGTTATTTTTGGTTGATATCGACGTGTTTCGATCGCAACATTATTCTTAGCTTAATTAGTCATACTTACCTACTTTATATGCTACTTAACGATGTTATTGCAGAGGGACTTATTCATAGGCTTCTTTGTCTTTTATACCCGTAACGTGGACAAATCGAAGAATAATATTGTAGACTTAATTTATGTTATTACCCGACTAAGGCAAAGTAAAATTTTTTTTTTCTCTTTCTTTCTTATTATCTTTATCTTGATAAGTATATGACTATTATTGTTTCCTGTCATTGGAGTTTTGTGGTTTAGTCGTTATATATATATATTGTTCTCTTTCTTTTTTTTTTATATGTGACCCAACAAATGATACTCAATCTTATACTACATTTATTTTTAACACGATTTTTAATACCTGTTTCTGTATGATTTCATTACAGAGCACTAAATTATGCTGTTATTTGCTCTTTGTAGTAGACGTATTTATAAGCACAACCGGCAGATGGAATGTATGTAGAATTAATTTTGGAATATCTTTTTATATAAAAATATATTATTATTATTTGTATTTGGATTTACATATTTATATTATCTATAAAATTATTATTTATTCATATTTTTGGTATGTTTAATATTCTTGATAATAGTGCAGATTGCACTGATGATGAATACTTTCCTTTGACAGACAGCAGCAGTCAAGGTAGTTGTGTTAGTATTCCGTCACTAGGTGAGACCCTTGATAATGAGTTTTCTGATGTACCTAAAAATCTGAATGTAATACACATAAACGCCCAAAGTATTCCGGCACACTATTCCGATATGCAGGCATCATTTTATTCCAAACATATTCACGCTATTTTAGTCTCCGAATCCTGGCTTAAACCGTCTCTCCCTTCCTCCCTTTATCTACTTCCCGGTTTCCGTCTCATCCGCAATGATCGTACCAGCAGCGGTGGTGGTGGTGTTGCTATTTACCTACGTGCTCACATTCCCTTCTCGGTAATTAGTATGTCTGCACAGCCGCCACCGTCTAACGCTGGTGAACACCTTTTCATTGAACTTACCCTTTCCCATACCAAAACACTTTTCGGAGTCTACTATAGCCCTTCACTACGCATAAACTTCTTCTCTTCTTTTGATAAACTCTTGGAAGACTTTGTTCCCTCTTACCAACATTCTATTATAATGGGAGATTTTAACACATGTCTCATAAAAAAGGATTTTAGGGCTTCAACTCTTGAAACTATTTTATCTTCTAACACTATGAACATTCTTCCACTTAATGCTACACACCATTTTCCGAACTCGACTCCTTCTCTTCTAGACCTCATCTTTGTCTCCTCTTCTCATCATGTCGCCAAGCACGGCCAATTTCCCGCTGATGCATTCTCTTGTCATGACTTAATCTTCCTGTCTTACAAAATTCGTCCTCCAAAAGCTAAACCCAAAGTAATTCTCCAACGCAACTTTAGTGGTATTAATCATGACTTATTTCAGACTGATGCTCAAAATATTGACTGGACCCCGGTAGTAACTGCCCAGTTAATAGATGAAAAAGTTTCAATCTTCAACTCAATAATTACTCAACTTTATGACACCCATGCTCCTTTGAGAAATATTAAAATTAAGCATTTACCTGCCCCATGGCTTACACCAGAATTAAAAACTTTAATGAATAAAAAAGCGATCGCGAAAAGCAAAAATAATCGCAATCCTAGCGACGAAAACAAAGACAAATATGCTCGCATAAGAAACCGTTGCAATACCATATTTAGAGATGCCCAACGCCGGCATATCCATAAGTCGGTAGAAAATGGCGATCCGGCTAAAGTGTGGAAATTTCTGCGGTCGCTCGGCATTGGGAAGGCTCGCCAAGATTCTATCCCTAACAATTTAGATATTAACTCTCTTAACAAGCACTTCTCTTCTTCGTGTGACTTTGACGATTCTATCAAAATAAAAACTTTACAGCACCTTTCTAATCTGCCTTCTAATAAAGATATCTACAAGCGAAACATGTATAATATGTGCATCACAGTTTATAATAAACTGCCAGACGAGATAAAGACACTTAGTGGTAAGGGTTTTAAGACTAAGATAACTGAATGGCTGCTGGACAAATGTTTTTATAGCATAAAAGAATATCTAGATAATAAATCAAAATAAAAATTATTATGTAAATACCTATATACCATATAAATATTTGTACGTCTGCTTGCAGGCCGAACACATTGACAAACTGTTTCATAAGATCCGGAACTAATTATTAATGTAATATGTGTTTGACGAATAAATGATTGATTATGATTATGATTATGATTATGCCACTTCCAGATTATGACTCTTTCACATTTCGACAACTCTCTGCTGGTGAGGTGAAGAAGGCTGTATTGTCGATCACTTCTAATGCTATCGGCAGTGATGGCATTAGCCGAAACATGCTTGTCCCTATCCTAGATACTATTCATCCTATCCTTTGTCATATTTTTAACACTTGTCTCTCTGACAGTGTGTTTCCTTCCCTGTGGAAGGAAGCCCAAGTTATCCCTATACCTAAGAAATTGAATCCCCAATCCTTTACCGAATTTCGTCCTATTTCCATTCTTCCTTTTCTTTCAAAAGTGTTCGAACGCCTTGTTTATAACCAATTCAACTTTTACCTCAACCGACATGATCTCTTTAATCCCATGCAGTCTGGTTTTCGTGCTGGACACAGCACGGTAACCGCTCTTCTTAAAATTACTGATGACATACGTTTAGGGATGGAGGAAGGCAAGCTTACTGTTCTCACATTACTTGATTTCAGTAATGCTTTTAATGCCGTTAACTTTGACATTCTTCTCGCAATACTTCGATCTCTCAACACCTCTCCAGCAGTAATTGATTGGTTTCAGAGCTACCTTCGGGGCCGTCGTCAGAGGGTTCACCTAGAAGACTCACACTCTTCATGGTACAACACAACGGCGGGGGTTCCGCAAGGTGGCGTTCTCTCACCTCTCTTATTTTCCATTTTTATTAATTCTATCTCCTGTGATATTTCCTCTTCTTACCACCTGTATGCCGACGATCTGCAGATTTATTCACAAGCCCCACTTGTTGATCTCCGAAGTGCTATAGACACCACTAACGTGAACCTACGTAACATTACCGAATGGAGCAAAGCTTATAGACTAAAAGTTAATCCAACAAAGACGCAGGTCATGATAGTTGGTAGTTCTAGGATGTTATCCAAGGTAGACTGGTCGTCAGTGCCTCAAGTTACCTTCGATGGTGTACCTATACCTTTCAGTAAAACTGTCAAAAATCTTGGATTAATAATGGATCAGTGTTTATCTTGGGGTCCTCAGCTGGAACATGTTAGTCGCAAATTGTTTGCGTCTGCAGGTTCTATTAGAAGACTTCGAAATTTTCTACCTACAGCCACTAAAGTTGCTCTGGCACAGTCTCTTCTGCTTCCTGTTCTCGACTATGCTGATGCCTGCTATCTTGATCTCACAGAGGACCAGCTAAATAAACTTGAGCGTCTCCAAAACTTCTGCATAAGATTTATTTTTGGCTTACGTAAATTCGATCATATTTCACAATACCGTACTAAACTCAAGTGGCTTCCTATACGTCTTCGCCGGGACACTCACATACTTTTCCTTCTGTACAACATACTTTTCTGTCCTTCTACACCACCATATCTTAAAGAACGCTTCAATTTCCTATATTGCACTCACACTCATTCACTCAGGTCATCAGAAAATCTTGCTTTGTTAATACCACAACATAGTAGCTCATTTTATGATTGTTCTTTTACTGTAGAAGCAATTCGCCTGTGGAATAATCTCCCCTCTACTATTCGCCATGCACAGTCTCTTTCAATATTCAAAGATCAGGTGAAAAAGTTTTATCTAACTGAACTACGAGACTAAAATGTTTTATGGTTTTACAATCTTCTTGTCTGTTCTTATCTCTAGATATCAATTATTATTATTATTGTTTTTTTTTTTTTTCAATACATGCCAAATATGTATATAGTATATATTTGTGTATTTGAGTATGATATAAGTATGATGTATGAATATATATGTATGTCTTTATTTATATATATAATGACTATTTATTTATCCAAGATGCATATAGTTATTTGTTTTATGTTATATATATATATATATATATATATATTAATATATATATTGTTTCTTTTCTTTTTTTAACGACACCGCGCCGTCGCTTTACCGTGATTTGTTTCTTCTCCATCCAAAGGTTGTCTGGAAGAGATCGCTCTTTTAGCGATAAGACCGCCCATTGTGCAACTTAAATTAAGCCTATTGTAGTTTAAGAGTTTCATGTAATTTGTGGTGTACAATAAAGAGTTATCTATCTTATCTATCTATCACAGTTTTACAATTGTAGGGGTAAGTTGCAACGATAGCAAAACGTCTTTGTGTGCGAAACAATTACGTATCAGCACTATTGGAATGTATTTAAGCGGTAATATTTATTAAATAAAGAGAGATTTTATTGAGACTCCAAATGAGTTGTTTGTTTCTCCGCCTCCCGCTCCCGACTCTGCCTGCGAAGACAACAAGGTCACCACATCAACCAACAATATGTTAAACTGTGCGAAAATCAGAATAAGAAAATACTTATTGCAAAACTGGATGTTAAAAAGATGGTATAACTTATGTTAATTACCAACTAGATAACATTTACTACGAAGCAAGTGCATCCCAACATCGCGGAAAGTATCGTTTGCGCGATGCTGGATCTCATACATATAGGCAATATTTACACATGAGTAAATTTACTCATGTGATATTGATTTACAAGGAGAACTATTCAACCTCCTCTAGCGCCATCTAGATGCGTTTATCTAAACTAATATCCCTACTCCACCTCGTGAACCCACTCCAGCTAGGCTATTCTGTAAGCTATCTCGACCGTATTACGAACGTATCGTATCACGATTGAATTTCGTAGTACGAAATTCGAATCTCACCGCGGATTCCGCTATCGAGATAGCTTACAGAATAGCCTAGCAGCCCAAAAGGTAGGACTATTAACTTTTCTGTGCCACAAGCATATTATGGACGGAGCGCGGGGTGCACTTTTCCATACAAATGTATTCTCCGGTTTCCTTCCTGGAAAATGCTTCTACAGCAAAATTTGTTTCTACAATTAATCAAGGTTTGCTATGCCCCTATAATTTAATTCATTTGCTTTTTTTGACCAACCAATTGCAAATAGAAATATGACCCTTCAACAATCTTATACGGGAGACAAAAATCTTAACAAGAATACTAGTAATGTGCAATACACATTGCTAGTAAGCTTTTTTGAATAATAAAAACCGGCCAAGTGCGTGTCGGGCCACGCGCAGTGTAGGGTTCTGTGGTAGTATAATATTTAACATAATTATTTATAAAATTATCCAACACCCAAGTTCTAAGTTATCTTAACCGCTATAATTTCCCTTTAAAGTCCATGAAATGCACTATCATCATGATTTGTCCCAGATTTTTCAAGCTAGCAGTCTAGCAGTTTAGCTTTTAGAGGGGGGGGGGGGGGGGGGGGATAATTAATATTTCGTAAATGGAGCATTAAATCGAAAAATTGTATTAACAACCCCTAAGTTACTTTAAAAGACCTACCTATTCAACGATACCCCACACGATGGGGTAGACGACGAAAAACAAATTCATTCCCATTTCACATGTAGGGGAGCTACCCTAAATAATTAATATAATTTTTTATATATAAAATATTATATTTTCGTTTTTTAACCGACTTCAAAAATTTTTTTTTTTTTTTTTTTTAAATGTTTGTTCGCGGATGACTTCATCGTTTATGAATCGATTTCGATTATTCTTTTTTTGTTCGAAAGAAGATATCCCAAGTGTGGTACCATGGTAATTTTATCGAGGTATGATAAGTATCTCCAGAGATATTGAGATAAACATCTCAAAATTGGTACTGAAAATGAATAGCGCGGCATTGAAGTCAGTTGTTTTTTAGTTTTTAAACGATATTATTTCATTAATTTACCACTTTGTCGGCTTAATTGATATACACACACCCACATAACGGTCTCTTAGCAAAACCTCGGACAGACAGACAGACGGACATGACGAAACTATTCCTTGTCAGGATTACGGACCCTAAAAAAGATAAAATTAAATAAAAACGTATTATAAAGTGGAAAGATTTGACTTTTTGTTTGTTTCGATATAATTTAAAAACTACTGGACCGATTTTATAAAAATTATTTTACTAATGGAAAGCTACATTATCAGCAAATAAGTAACATATTTTTGACATATATTCTGACAAGTAAGGGAACTACGCGGGTGAAACCGCGAGGCGCTGCTAATTAATTATAACTTGGCTACAAGGAAGCCGTTTACCTGTCGTTGTTTGATGAAGGCGGCCATCAGCGTCGGGTTGGACTTGAGTATCTCTAAGATCTCTTGTTGCGGGTTGGGGATGGTGGGTGAGCGCAGAATGGCCATCAGCTGCTGCAGCGCTTTCTTGTGTTCTATAATAATAATTATATAATAATAATATAATATTAATTATAAATATATAATAATAAAATTATATAATAATAACTAATAACGCTGCCAATTGTGAACCAATTCGAATGATAATTTTGTAAATTGGTAGGGTACTTTTCCAAGGTGGTTCCATTGTAATTTCATCGAGATCTGATATGTGTCTCCAGAGATATGACGATAAACGTCTACAACTTGCTACTAAAAATGACTCGCGTGGCACTGAAGTTACGTAGTAACTATTATATAATCTGTGCTGAAGTCGGTTGTTTTAGTTTTTAGATCTTAATTTTTGTAGTATAGGACTTCTGATAGTCACCAAATTACCAATTTATTCAGGCTTTTGTAAACTTTAAACTTTCGCGATTTGAACACATAGTTATAAATATGAAAATACGGGACTTATCGCGCCTAAAACATTAATTTTATTTAACTCGACGTTTCGACCAAGTTGCATTGATCGTGGTCACGAGACGACTGACAACTGCCAGGCTATTCTGTAAGCTATCTCGACAGCGGAATCCGCGGTGAAGTTCGAATTTCGTACTACGAAATTCAATGGTAACACGTTCGTAATACAGTTGAATTTCGTAATACGAAATTCAAATCTCACCGTGGATTCCGCTGTCGAGATAGCTTACAGAATAGCCTGGCTGAACGACAGTCGTCTCGTGACCACGATCAATGCAACTTGGTCGAAACGTCGAGGTAAATAAAATTAATGCTTTAGGCGCGATAAGTCCCGTATTTTCATATTTATAACAATTTATTCAGGCGTTAAATAAGAATATGTATTTCGTTTAAAATGGCAAAGTGTCCAATGAAATTACAGGGCATGTGAGACGTCTCACGGCTAACTGGCGCAGTGCAGTGACATGCAAAATTCTGGCTAGTACTGCTGAATTTGGCATGTCGCTGTACTATCTGTAAATAAGGTAGACGTCATCGCTTACCGGCGTATTATTATCTTATCTATGCCGGCGTCGTGCTTGTCTTACATAAAAAAAAGTCTCCGGTTTCTTTCGTTATGAAAATACAGTTAATCTTTTACATTTTTGAAATATGTATTATCCAGGTATTGTATTTAAGTATTTAAATATTTATTATTATTGTTATTTTAGTTCTTATGTTTATTGGATACCTTTTAAATTAAACTGATTGATTTTGATTTGTATTTCAAGCTATTTAGCAATTAAATTTTCCCGTTTTTAGGGTTCCGTAGCCGAATGGCAAAAAACGGAACCCTTATAAATTCGTCATGTCTGTCTGTCTGTCTGTCTGTCTGTCCGTCCGTATGTCACAGCCATTTTATTCCGAAACTGTTAGGACTACAGAATTGTAACTTGGTAGGTAGATGTATTCTGTAAACCGCTTACCGATTTTTATACAAAAATAAAAAATATAAAAGTTTAAGGGGGGGCATCCTATACATGGAACTGAAACAAAAAAAAAATAATTCTTCAAACCTATCCGTGTGGGGTGTCTATGGAAAGGTCTTTAAAAATGACATTGAGGTTCATAAAATCATCTTTTCTCAAAGACAATCATTTGCAAGATAGGCGCGTCTAAAGTGGTAAAATGTGTGTCCCCCCCCTCTAACTTTTAAAGTATGAGAGTGAAAAATCTAAGAAAAATATATACTGTAGATCTCAATAAAAACTAACAACGAAAATTGGTTTGAACGAGATACAGTCAGCAGTTCTAGAGATATGGCGACCGCTTTGTTTTTCATACAAACACTATGAAAAACAAAGTTATTAATGTAGTTGCGAAGAATCATAGTTATGGAATACTTAACTGTGTTACGGAACCCTACGAGTGCGAGTCCGACTTGCACTTGGCCAGTTTATTTCAACACCCGCTCTAGGCCTATCGGAAAATCAGCGTTCGGGTTGTACTGTTCATTATTATGTGGGTCGGGTAGACATCTACCCTAACATTTGTGCTGAGATGGGTCTTTTCAGTAACACATTATTTTTGCAATAAGACAAAAGTTACTACTTAGTTATAAGTCTCTGATTAATTTATATAGATGTTTCCTTATAGTATACTAGAAGTGCCCCGCGGCTTCGCCCACGTTAAAAACTTCTTTTATTTACTTAACACTTTTCTTTTGTAAAAACGATTCTATCATTAAATACATAAAATAAGAATTAGCCAATCGGTTCACCCGTTTTCATGTTATCGCGTGACTAAGGCAATTCGGGATTCATATTTATAAAAACCGAAAAACCCAAATCTTTCAGACTTTGTCCTCATTTCAAAAAATCCTACAACACGTACTGTTGGTGACTGGCCTTCTTTCATATCATATCTTTACTTTTTTATATTTTTGAATTTTGATGTTTAGTTCGTAGTTAGCTGTCAGGTTGCCAGGAGATGCAAGTTCTGTTTATCTATTTTTCTTAGAATTAAATATTTATAAAAATATACTTACTTGTCTCCATCTAAACCTATATTACTATCATACAGTCCACTAGCTCGCTAATATTTGGTCCATTCTCGCCGTAAGTAAAACCATTTTTCGTTTCGAAACAAAATTTTCCTCTGTCATTTTTGGACAAAATTTTTTCATACATTATTTTTCATTTTCATTTCAAACATATTTATCGGATAATTTTCACGATCATGGTGGAGACACGTAGTATGAAGAGAACAGACGCGGCGAACCTGACGGCTGCAGGAGTCGAGCAGACACAGCGTGTCCGCGTTTTGCATTCACCGCCCGGCGCCCGGCCGACTCCGCCCGCAACTACCGAAAGTGATTCGGCATTGCCAATTAGCACGGTCACAGAACTTGTGGGCACATCTTCTGGCGTAGCACAACCTGGCTCCGTCAAGCACACAAGTGACCTTTCTAGTGCACATCAGGACGGCAATGCCCAAACACTACACGGCAAAAATAGTTTTTACAGCAAGCAGTCGGCGGGCGGGCGCTCGAGCTCTTCGCATTCATCTGCAACAGTGCGCGCGCAGATGCTGGCCGTCGAAGCGGAGGTCTTGCGACGTCGCGTGGAGCGCGAACGCACACTTGTTCGACAGCAGGCTGATCGCGAGCTCGAACTTGCGCGTCTAGAGTCCGAAGCGGAACAAACAGAGCTACAAGCAAAACTCGCCGCTTTGAATGTCAAAGATAAGTCATCTTGTGGTTCATATTATTCTAATCGCGATACCGAAAAACGCACTGCGTCGTGGGTTTCCGAGCAAAATGCAAACATGACAACTTTAGCTCATAGAGACACACCTGGCGATGCACTAACTGTTACCTTGGGTAACGACCAAGGACTCCTTCTTCAGTCAGTTGTCAACGCCAACACGGTACCGTCTCGTGCACTAGACGTCAACAATGCTAATTGTTTTAAGCCCGCACATGTCGAGAGCAACCAAAATGTCACAATGAAACAAAAACCACTGACTAACCATTCTCAAGCAAACTCCTTAGCACAACTTGCCCAGGCCATTACTGCTCTTTCCGACCGCCCGAAGAAACCCGAACTCGTCACTTTCTCGGGTGAGGTCGGACAATGGATGGCTTTTAAAATTAGTTACGACAGAACTAAATCGAATTTTTCCCCAGCAGAGAACTTGACACGATTGAATAAAGCCGTTTGTGGCCCGGCGTACCAGTCCGTAGCGTCACTCCTGTGGACCAGTCATGACCCCCAGGAGATTATGAACACCTTGGAACAGACCTACGCCCGCCCGGAGATCCTGGTAGCCCGTGAAGTTGCCGAACTACGTGGAAGCTCTAAGTTAAGTTCTCCGGAAGAATTAAATTTACTAGCAAATAAATTGCGCAATTTCGTAACAACTGTAAAACTATTGAATCAAAACGACTATTTACACTCGCCGGAGCTACTTCGCTGCATTTTGTATAAGCTAAGCGAACACACCAGAGCTCGTTTTACTGATTTCGCTGCAACCTACATGCCTGTAGAACAAAACGTTGCAAAATTAGAGTTGCTATCACGCTTCCTCGTAACAGAAGCCGATAAGCAGCTTAAATATAATTACGTATTTGACAGTACAGCTGTTAGGGCACAAAATACGACGCACTCAACGAAGTTCTTTGGAAAAAAAGAGACGGTACACGCTACAGTCTCTAATAGCAAAACAACTGAATGCACGTATTGTAAACAGGGGCCTCATACTATAAAAACCTGTAAGGTTTTCTTATCTCTTGCCATAGACGATAGATGGCGTTGGGTTCGGGAATCCAAAATATGTTATCGCTGTCTCAAGTCGAATCCACACACATGGAATAACTGTAAAGCAAAATTTTGCGGAGTTAACGGGTGTTCTAGACGTCATAATTCACTGCTTCATGGTACAGCGTCAGTCAATACCGTCGATGATCGCGTGAGTTCGACTTCCACCAACCAATGCAACAATGTGCAAATACCCTCCGCGAACCCAACTGTGCGTGTTAACGTTGATGAAACTGAGTCGTCTGTTAAAGTTACGAACACGTCTGATTTCCTTATCAACACGGCAGGGTCATCGCAGTCAACTTCTCGTCCCCGCGGCTTGCTGAAAACGCTCCCAATCGTGATCGAGGGCCCCAACGGCAAGTACGAAACAACGGCGCTGCTGGACGAGGGCAGTACGGCAACGCTGATCGACGGCGACGTGGCGGCGCGCATTGGTGTCAGACCCACCCGTAAGGATCGTCTCCTTATTGAGGGTGTAGGAGGTATGACGAAAGTAGTGGACGTGGGCTACGTAAACTTTTACATACGAGGACGTAACCTACCCGACCGCTACTTAGTAGAGCACGCGCGAGCGATTAATCCTCTAGGACTCCGCGTTCATCATACAAACACAATTAATTTGATGGAATTTGATCATCTATCAGACTTATCCGACGAACTTTCGCACACCCACGCTTGCCCTACTGTCCTCATCGGCGCTCCTGACTGGCACTTGTCTTTGAGTCGCGAAGTTAGATTTGGCAAGAAAAATGAACCTGTTGCATCTAAAACCCTCTTAGGATGGGTTCTTCACGGTGCATTGTCAGTTTCATCTAAACCGCTTGAGTTTGTCAACTATCTCTGCGACGACCTAGACGCGCTCATAAAAAGTCAGTATGACATTGACTCGTTAGGAATAACTAAGAGCACACCGCGCTCATCAGACGAAGAAAAGAGAGCAATTGACATTGTCGAAACTTCGGCCCGTCAGCTTGACGATGGACGATTTGAAGTTGGTCTGCCTTGGAAAACAGATTTACCGAACATAATACCCGATAGCTACCCGCAGGCGCTATCACGTTTTAAGGGTATTGAACGACAAATGTCTAAAGACACAGTTTTTGCTGAAGCCTATCAACATTTTATCGAAAATGTTATTAACAAGGGTTACGCCGAAGAGTGTAGTCCGGAAACGTACTACAAACGATTCCCTTCAAATGCTTCTTGTGTCAATTCAGATGGCACTATCCGTTGGTATTTGCCCACTTTTGGCGTCATGCACCCACAGAAAAAGAAGCTAAGAGTAGTGCACGACGCGGCCGCCTTAACGAAAAACGTAAGCCTTAACAGTTTACTTTTACAAGGCCCTGACTTACTCTGCTCACTCTTGGACATCCTATTTCGCTTTAGGGAAGGCGCTGTGGCCCTAAATGCAGATATTAAAGAAATGTTTCCCCAAGTCAAAATTGCCAAAGGCGACAGGGATGCACAGCGTTTTCTCTGGCGTAACAAGAACGGTGCTATTATAGAATATCGCATGGCATCTATGATTTTTGGTGCAGTATCCAGTCCGTTCATTGCGCTATACATTAAGGACAAAAACGCAAAGATGTTCAAAGGTCGCTACCCCGCCGCCTGTCAGGCAATTCTTGAAAACCATTATATGGATGACTATCTTGGGAGTCTCTCCAAGGTAACTGATGCCGCGCAGCTGGCCGCTGACATAACTACGGTACATAAAGCGTGCGGTTTTGAAATGAGAGCGTGGACGTCGAACAACCCGAACGCACTCTCCCTTGTTCCGAGGGAACTCAGAAGCGACGCCAGTTCAGACGTTTACTTACCTCCTAACAACGAGGTTGGCGTCCTAGGCGTTAAATGGAATCCATGTCAAGACTCTTTAAGCTTTCGCGCAGGACCAGGCACGATGATGCCATCGGACGCTTTGACAAAACGCAGCTTGTTGTCGAGCGTAATGAAAGTTTATGACCCGCTTGGTCTACTTATGCCTGTTATCATCTGGGGCCGCATTTTAATACAAAAGCTGTGGCGAGAAGGCGTCGACTGGGACACGCCGGTACCCAGTAAGTTTGTGGTTGAATGCAGAGATTGGTTTAGTCAGTTGCACAGTACCGCTGACATCCGAATCCCGCGTTGGTATATGAATATATCTGACCCCACTGATGTTCAGCTGCATGTAATTGCTGATGCTGGTGAGCAGGCCTACGCGTGTGTTGCCTACTGGCGTTTCAGCTATGATGAAGGCTCTGTGTCTACAGCTCTCATCGGTAGCAAAGCACGAGTTGCGCCACTGAAACCACTCTCCATCCCACGTTTAGAGCTCCAAGCGGCACTTATTGCTTCCCGGTTTGCTCAAACTATCCTGCGTGCTCATCGTATGACGCCCTCCACAGTCACTTTTTGGACAGACTCTACCACCGTCCTAAAGTGGATCCGGAGTGACGCTCGCACATTTAAAGCTTTCGTGGCCCACAGATTGGGAGAGATACTGGAAACCACCAATCCGTCCAATTGGAGGTGGATCCCGACCTCTCTCAACGTTGCTGACGACGCCACTAAACCAAAAAAACTAAATTTGACTCCGTTCTATAGATGGTTTACTGGACCACCGTTTTTATTAGATTCACCGTGCACTTGGCCGACCGAACTGGCCATTGACGTGGAAGAGACCTCACCAGACTCCGAACTAAAGTCGGAACTTGTGGGGTTGCTCTTTGACGTCCCTTTACTTGATCCCCCGGTACCTAACCCGACGCGATTCAGTTCATGGTTGCGCCTGCTACGCGCAACCGCCCGCATTCTTCAGGGCTCGCGACTTTTCCGACTAAAACTTTCTCGGCCATTAATTCCAAATTCGAAATTGTACATAGATAGCACCACATCTTCCTCTCTACTTCACGCATCTGACATCATACAAGCCGAGAAGATGCTACTTCAACGAGCCCAGATGGACAGTTTCTCCGAGGAACTAAAAACCTTGTTAGCCACACAGCCCATACCGAAGACTAGTCGCATTGCAACGTTAGCACCGACACTTGACGATGATAACCTGATCCGACTGGATAGCCGAGTAAAGTCTGCTCCAGGAGTAAGTGAGAATACAAAGTCGCCTATCATTTTAGACGGTCGCCACCCAATAGTAAGGCTTCTTATCCTGCACCATCACATCCAAGCGAAACACTCCTTCAACGAACATGTGTTAAATGAACTGAGGCAGATGTTTTGGATACTAAGAGCGCGGAACTCAATCAGAAGCGTAGCAAACGCCTGTTCACACTGTCAAAGGTGGAAACGTCAGCTTATTAAGCCCCCGACCGGCGATTTACCTCCAGAGCGACTAGACCATCACAAAAGACCATTTACTCACGTGGGACTCGATTATTTTGGTCCAATAACCGTCACAATACTTCGACGCCATGAAAAACGCTACGTCGCTCTTTACACGTGCTTGGTAACAAGAGCGCTACATCTCGAAGTTGTCACGTCGCTATCATCTGATGCTGCTATTATGAGCCTACGGCGTTTTATTGCTCGTCGAGGATCCCCGTCTACCATATTCTCTGATAATGGCACAAACTTCGTCGGAGCATCCCGTGAACTGCGATCCCTGCACAACGAATCCGTCGAAGAATTTGCCACGAACCATAAAATTGAATGGCGCTTTATCCCACCTGCATCACCATTCATGGGTGGGGCATGGGAAAGATTAGTCCGGTCTGTAAAAACAGCTCTGAGAGCCTCCCTAAATCATAAATCTATAAAGGAGGAAGTATTGACTACGCTCCTACTCGAGGCCGAAGCAATAATTAATGCAAGACCGCTTACATACATCTCATCTTCATCTGACTCTCCTGAGGCGTTGACCCCATTCCATTTCATTCTGGGCACCTCATCAGTGGCGCCGTGGACATGCACGCTGACAGATGCGGACTTGGTGCGCAAATGCGATTGGCGGAGGGTTCTACGGCTTGCTGACCATTTTTGGACACGATGGCTTCGCGAGTACCTGCCTACGCTCCGACCTAGAGGACCATCCAGCAATGCACCAACGCTAGGCGAGGGTGATGTGGTGCTCATCGCTGACTCTACTCTCCCTCGCGGCTTATGGCCCCTAGGGAGGGTAGTTAAGGTATATCCAGGCCGTGACGGAGTGGTCCGCGTAGTGGACGTCCACACGAGAGGTGGCACTCTGCGGCGTCCGGCCCGGAAACTCATTTTATTGGAAGCAGAGCCAGTCACCACGGGAAGTTAGTGTTCCACTAGGGGTCTGGTATGTTGGTGACTGGCCTTCTTTCATATCATATCTTTACTTTTTTATATTTTTGAATTTTGATGTTTAGTTCGTAGTTAGCTGTCAGGTTGCCAGGAGATGCAAGTTCTGTTTATCTATTTTTCTTAGAATTAAATATTTATAAAAATATACTTACTTGTCTCCATCTAAACCTATATTACTATCATACAGTCCACTAGCTCGCTAATACGTACTTTATCTCATCTTATTTCGCCATACAAACTTTGAATCCCCGTTCAGTATCCGGGAGGAATTTTTAGAAAATCCCTTCTGAGCGGAGAACTACGTCATAATAACTATCTGCATTCTAAATTTCAGCGCAATCCGAAACAATATTGATTTTTGGACTTTGTTACCCCAGTTTATCCTCTTAGGGTGGCATTTAGAAAAAGTCTGAAACTCGTATTTACCTTTTTATTTACTTAGAAGTACTTTTGTGCAATGTCGAATAAAATGACTATCCAAACTTTGAACCCCCGCTTCATCCCCTTGAAGAGTGAATTTTGAAAAATTCTTTCTTAACGGATACCTATGTCAAAATAACTATCTGCATGCCAAATTTCAGCGCAATCCGAAACAATATTGATTTCAGACTTTGTTACCCCATTTCACCCTCTTAGGGGTGTAATTAAAAAAAAACTGGCCAAATGCGAGTCAGACTTTTGTCCCGCACATGGAGGGTCCCGAATGCCATCTAGAGATTATCTGACGAACGTCTAACACCAACTAAGTAAACATTAACACAAAGGTGTTAGTAATTAATATTATTAAATATCTGGTTGAACGTGCTTTGCTCGATATTTTTTGCCACTTAAACAGAAAAATATGACTCTTCCTGACATCTATTGACGAATAAAAATACAATTTTTTTAATTGAGAGCAACTAACTGCTTGAACGACACAATAAAATACTAAAGCTACTTCTACTCGCCAATAGATGTCGGGAAGAGTCATATTTTAAGTTGATTATCGATGAAGTTGATTATTAAAAACACGAATAAAACCACATTTTCTGAAAATGAATCCTAGCTAGATTATTATGATTTTTCGCCCACGAAATACTAAATTATATTTAATCGTTGGAGCCGTTTCCGAGATTCAGATTCAGATTCCGAGATTAAGGTAAACACCATAGCGCCATTTATGATGCTAGCTAACTGGCGCTATCGTAAAAAACACGTTTTTTGTTTTAAACCCTTTAAACTTTGTTCTGTTCTTAGTATTTGTTGCTATAGCGGCAACAGAAATACATCATCTGTGAAAATTTCAACCGTCTAACTATCACAGTTCATGAGATACAGCCTGGTGACAGACGGACAGACAGACAGACAGACAGACAGACGGATAGCGGAGTCTCAGTAATAGGGTTCCGTTGGTACCCTTTGAGTTCGGAACCCTAAAAAACCTTGTCTCTCCATACACACTTTGAACCCCGTTTCATCCCCTTCAGGCGTGAATTTTGAAAAATACTTTTTCAGAGGTAACTAACGTTGTAATAACTATCTGCATGCCAAATTTTAGCGCAATCCAACAATATTGATTTTCACATTTTGTTACCCCATTTCACGCTCTTAGGGGTGGATTTTCAAAAAAACCTGAAACACGTATTTACTTATTTTTTTACTGGAGCACTTGTGTGAAGTTTCGGATAGAAAAGACTTTCTAATCTTGTTTCTCCATACAAGCTTTGAACCCCCATTTCATCCCCTTAGGGGGTGAATTTTGGAAAATTCTTTCTTAGTACACCCCTACGTACTAAGACAAATATACCCTCCAAATTTCAAGTCTCTACGACCAGCGGTTTAGGCTGTGCGTTGTCTGTCAGTCAGTCAGTCAGTCAGTATGTCAGGACAAAGATTCTTATACTTAGTATTAGATTATTCCTTATGTTAACTAGTAGTTTCTATTTTTGACCTTTGTGTAAAGCTGAATTAATGTATTGCTTTAATTAATGCTTGCTTCCAAAAAGTAGCATTACAGTTACACTATCAAGGAAAAAATTTGCCGCCATAACCTCACGGTGTTCCGACAGCACACAGAGAACCCTTGAGAGTCAGAGTATTTTAGGCCGAGCGTGTTTACAATCTTTGACCACATCATCGCTTACTACCAGGCGAGATAGTGGTCAAACGCTAGTCATATGATATTTATGTAAATTGTTAAACACAATCCAAAATTTCATCGTACCGACGGGACTTGAACCCGCAACCTCCGGAATGACATGTTCCGGTGCTTTGCCAATTAAGCCACGGTGCGAAGTATCGTTACGACGAAATTAGTGGATTGCATTTGTTAACCCAATTATGCATTGGTGGCGCCATCTATGACTTCTTATTACGTAAGTTAATCATTCGGAAGAAATCATTACAGTTTTCAAATCCGACGAGAGATGTTGCACTGCGTAAATCAAATATTATGTTTCTTTTAAGTGTTTCACACTTTATATTTTTGTAAATTGTTAAACACAATCCAAAATTTCATCGTACCGACGGGACTTGAACCAGCAACCTCCGGAATGACATGTTCCGGTGCTTTGCCAATTAAGCCACCAAAAAAAAAAAAAAAAAGTGTGAAACACTTAAAAGAAACATAATATTTGATTTACGCAGTGCAACATCTCTCGTCGGATTTGAAAACTGTAATGATTTCTTCGGAATGATTAACTTACGTAATAAGAAGTCATAGATGGCGCCACCAATGCATAATTGGGTTAACAAATGCAATCCACTAATTTCGTCGTAACGATACTTCGCACCGTGGCTTAATTGGCAAAGCAACGGAACATGTCATTCCGGAGGTTGCGGGTTCAAGTCCCGTCGGTACGATGAAATTTTGGATTGTGTTTAACAATTTACAAAAATATAAAGTGTGAAACACTTAAAAGAAACATAATATAAGATATTTAACTGATATCACTTAAAGACACACCAGTTGTTGATGTTTCGGCAACTGTTGCTGTTGTTCTGGCTGTACTTGCTGTGCTGGATTGCTCAATCCCGATGAACCTGCAACAGGACATCAATCGTAGGACAATCAATGATGAAACAAAGTGTTAGGTACATACATAGCATTTTATAATATACTCATAGATGTTGAAATTACTTGATGTGCAAGGATTGCTGGTTGATTTTTATCTACTCCGACGTCAGCCACAAAGCCGCCATTGTTTTGCGGTGCCGTGCCGCGTTAATTTCGCACCTATTTGGCAAAATTGACAACACGCCTGGGCATCGACTTCAATTGCTATGAAGTCGATGCGCCTGGGCCTGGGAACTGCCCCCTGATACTCATATCAATCGATACATTCGAATTCGGAAGCTTCAATTTAATTTTGAATATTGATAAATCCATGAGCTAATTTGTCACGGAAACTTTTACAGCGAAATTACAGATTTTTTTTAATTGAAATATTAAAAGTAACCGTTCGGAGTATTGTGAATTGCAAAGATTCGAGCTTAAGGAGAGGCAGTTTCCAAATACGAATTTGCTTTCGAATGATTGAGAATATGCAGTTACATATGATCTGACTCGACTATGCACAATGTGGAAAGGCGCAGTTCTTCTCCTGCGGCAAAAGGTTAGTATTAACCCAGTTAGTTATTACTGGCAACACCAAAAAATTAGTATTTATTGCGCGACTACTGATTTTGATAGTTGTTTTCACTCATTGAATAATGCAAGTAAGAAATAAGCAAATAAATTAATAAAGAAAAATTTGCATAGAAATAATATATCTATAAAATTTATATAGATACTTTAAAATGAATATAGATACTTATAGATAAAAATTCATGTCTTGCAAATCTTATATTTGCAAAAATAATACAAGTATCAAAAACGTTTGTTTCTAACTGTGTTGCTACATAAAAGATACAAAAGCAATAAATAAATGAGGGCGCCTGCCCTCATTGTCAAATCTGTAACATAGAAGTATACGATTTTTAAGTTGCTTCGAAACCGAAACTATAATTATTTTCTTTTTGCTTTTGATTTCTACTCAGTACTCACTCGTTAAAGTACTCAGAAGTACAATAATGGACAAAAACTTGTGTTTCTAAATATGAAGAATCAGGATAGTTTCACCGGTTTCCGACAGAGTTACCCAGGGAATAAACAAAGAGAATACAATGACTATGGGAATACGAATAAATTCTAGTGTGTGAGTGATGTTTTCTTTTATGCACTTCCTTATAGTCTAGGTAGGTTTAACAAATTTAATATCAGACAAAAACTAAGGCCCACTTGCACAGACCAGAGTTAACACATATTTTCATAACCCAGGGTTATGCAATATCTACAATCGAATTTTGTGTGAGAAATTGCAATGTTTTTCTCTATTTCTCGTGACAATATTGTAGATAAGTAAATCCTTTTTATTAATATTTATGTAGAAATATCTTATTTTGTCGCTCTATGTTGATTTGTGGCATTCTTGTGTATTGCTTAACCCTGGGTTATAAAAATATGTGTTAACTCTGGTCTGTGCAAGTGGGCCTAAAGGGATTAAGGGCTCTACAGATGAGATAGTGTCTAGATTCATCAAAATGAACCACTTTGGACGCGAGACCCTAGTGAGTAGTGACGTCTATTAGTTTTGATTTTGATGTAAAATAAACTGGCCAAGTGCCAGTCGGACTCGCACTCGTAGGGTTCCGTAACACGGTAGAGTATTTTATAACTATCATTTTTCGCTAGCAAAATTAACTTTTTATAGAGTTTGTATGAAAAACAAAGTTATATAGTATTTTGTATGCTGGCGCCTCACATGGGCTATGTTGGCTCCAAGTTATACTTTTGGATCCAACACACCAATGTGAGGATCGATCTTCAAACGTTATTGGATAAAAACAGAACATCCAATAGCCAATGTCAACCCGACTTGTGTCGGTTTTTTGTACAAGTTCAAAGGCGAGGGGGCAACTTGGGTCCAACGTAGCTTCTCGATCCACACATTGGTTGCATCCACACATTGGCTATTCTATTCGTAGCCAACGTTGGAACCAAGTCATAAGCACATGTGAGGCGCCGCCATGACACAACCACAGTGCGACGTTACTACGGACCGTAGGAATATTCTCTTTTCTGTGCTACTACGGTGGTACGAAACCCGTCCACGTGCGAGTCTGACTCGTAATTATCCGATTTAATATGTGTTTAGATTAGGTACCTATTTGGTAGGTACAAAGTAGATAAGTTAGTAGATATTATTAATAATAATTAAGATAGTTCAAAAACTAAAACAACCTACTTCCATGCCGCGCAAGTCAGTTTCAGTTGCAAGTTTGAGACGTTTATCGTCATATCTCTGGAGATACTCATCAGATCTCGATGAAATTACAATGGTGGTCCCTCGGAAACGAACTCTACCGATTAAAAAAATAATCATTCAAATTGGTTCACAATTGACGGAGTAATCGCGTAACATACACACAAAAAATATATGAAAAAAAAAACATACAGACGAATTGAGCAACTCCTTCTTTTAGGGAAGTCGGTTGAAATATCCAGCCACAGAATAACCATACTAACTTGGACCGGTGAAACTGGCCCTTTACGCCTATTGGCCTAGACGAGTCATTGGCGATGGCGAGCCAATGAATTTGCTTTGAGTATTCTGGCTCAACACATATAGTCATCTGTGCTCAATACTCAAAGTGAATTTGAGATGATTGGTCGTCTCAACAACCTAGACATTTCAAGAGCTCACCAAAGTTTTGGCTCAAATTGAGGCGTGTCTCGATTCGAGACCAAATTTCTCTTGCAAATAAGACTGCAGGATCTTAAGGTTGTCGCCCACATAGACGACCCCGCTCCCACCCGGCAAAATAGGACGTCCTCCGTAGACAGACTTTACATTGACAACACAAATTAGCAGACAGCTCGCTGTAGCCGTGCTAATCGTACTACCACAGAATAATAAATAGTCCTACGTACCTGCGTTTACTTTATTAACGTGATCGAGTGAGTAAATTAATCTAAAGTAACTCGCACAACGGCACTCTAGTATACAGTTATCTGAGCTGCGTTCACGTCCTCCGGAGAAGGTTTTTTGGTTGTTTTGCAACTCGCTCGAACCTTCGACCGGAACGACCACAGGTGTTTTTCACACAAATTGTGACTTTGACATTTTGCGCAGACTCGGATTTCGAGGTTATGTTCATTTATTTTTCTTTTTCTGAATAGTTTCAGTTTGTTTTTACAATTAATGTCTCGTCATGTCCCGTTTTGGTCTCGACAATGCAAATTTCTTCCGATTCCAGTTAATCCTACTAGTTAATCCGTAAAAATGTACTGTTGTGACAGTACATTTTTACGTCAGAGCGTTTTTTAACCATCGAATTCGAAGGTTAAAAAGTTGCAAGCGGAGTGAAACAACCGAGGTCGTGAACGACACAATTGCGCTAACCGAGTGCGACGCTCAGGGCCCCTAGACAAAATCCAATTTCCTGTTTCCATTCACGCTAATGCAAGTTCAAAATGTAAGGGAATGACATATTTTTTGCGGAAACATAAATATCATTCCATACATTTCGATCTTGGTCGTCCCAGAGGTCGTGACCGGGCTTAGAGCGTTGGTTGCACTCCGAGCGTAGGTTGTGAACGCGCTGAACGCAGCCCTGGGCTTCGTTCACATCCTCCGGAGAAGGTTTTTAGGGTTCCGTAGCCGAATGGCAAAAAACGGAACCCTTATAGATTCGCCATGTCTGTCTGTCTGTCTGTCCGTCCGTATGTCACAGCCATTTTATTCCGAAACTATTAGGACTACAGAATTGAAACTTTGTAGGTGGATGTATTCTGTAAACCGCTTTCCAATTTTTAAACAAAAATAAAAAATATAAAAGTTTAAGGGATCCCATAGATCGAACTGAAACAAAAAAATATTTTTTTGTTCAAACCTATACGTTACGTTACGGGAAGTCTATGGATAGGTCTTTAAAAATGACATTGAGGTTCCTAAAATCATTTTTTCTCAAAGTCAATCATTTAAAAGATAGGCGCGTCTAAAGTCCGACTTGCACTTGGCCAGTTTATTTTGGTTGTTTTGCAACTCGCTCGAAGGTCCGGAACGACCACGGGTGTTTTTCACTCAAATTGTGACTTTGACATTTTGCGCAGACTCGAATTTCGAGGTTATGTTCATTTTTTTTTCATTTTCTGGATATTTTCCATTTGTTTTTATGATTAATGTCCCGTCATGTCACTTCTTGGGCTCGACAATGCAAATTTCTTCCGATTCCCCTAATCTGTAACAAAAATTACAGATTTCCCGCCAAATTAACTGTCACAAACATCAGATCGTTTTTAGGGTTCCGTAGCCGAATGGCAAAAAACGAAACCCCTATAGATTCGTCATGTCTGTCTGTCTGTCCGTATGTCACAGCCATTTTATTCCAAAACGATTAGGACTACAGAATTGAAACTTGGCAGGTAAATGTAATCTGTGAACCGCTTTTCGATTTTAATACGATAATAAAAAATATAAAAGTTTAAGGGGGGGCAACCCATACATGGAACTGAAACAATAATTTTTTTTTTCTTCAAACCTATACGTGTGGGGTATATGGATAGGTCTTTAGAAATGACATTGAAGTTTCTAAAATCAGTTTTTCTCAAAGTCAATCATTTAAAAGATAGGCGCGTTTAAAGTGGTGAAATTTATGTCCCCTCCCCCCTAACTTTAAAAGTAAGGGAGTGAAAAATATAGAAAATATATATTCTGTATATCTCAATAAAAACTTTCAACGAAAATTGGTTTGAACGAGGTACATGCAGTCACTAGTTTTTGAGATATAGCGACCGCAAATATACATTTGTTTTTCATACAAACACTGAAAAACAAAGTTAAGTTTTTGGTTGCGAATAATCATAGTTATAGAATACTCTACTGTTTTACGGAACCCTACGATTGCGAGTCCGACTTGCACTTGGCCAGTTTATTTAACCATCGAATTTGATAGTTAAAAAGTTGCGTCCGGAGTGAAACAACCGAGGTCGTGAACGACACAGTTGCTACAACCGAGTGCGACGCTCTGAGGTCGTGAACGGGCTTAGAGCGTTGGTTGTACTCCGAGCGTAGGTCGTGAACGCACTGGGCTTCGTTCACATCCTCCGGAGAAGATTTTTTGGTTGTTTTGCAACTCGCTCGAAGGTCCGGAACGACCACGGGTGTTTTTTACTCAAATTGTGACTTTGACATTTTGCGTAGACTCGAATTTCGAGGTTATGTTCATTTATTTTTCATCATCTGGATATTTTCCGTTTATTTTTACCATTAATGTCCCGTCATGTCACTTCTTGGTCTCGACAATGCAATTTTTTTCCGATTACCCTAATTTGTAACAAAAATTACAGATTTCCCGCCAAATTAACTGTCACAAACATCAGAGCGTTTATTAACCATCGAATTTGATGGTTAAAAAGTTGCGACCGGAGTGAAACAACCGAGGTCGTGAACGACTTACGACACAGTTGCTACAACCGAGTGCGACGCTCTGAGGTCGTGAACGGGGTTTAGAGCGTTTGGTTGCACTCCGAGCATAGGTCGTGAACGCAGCCCTGTGCTAAGCACTCTGAGCGCATATATGGAATGGAATGAGTCATTCGTTATTGAGATTTATGCATAAGCAGGAAAGTCATGCAAATATTGTTCGTTCGCGTCGTCGCGTCGTAAACACGAATAATAAAACGCCAATTTTCGCTGCGCAATAAAAACATTCATCCGACCGATTCTGCCTGAAGGACGTCTGTGTTGAGTCAATGTCTCTTTCTACTCAATTTAAGTAAATAGGTTGAACACTTTTTAAGAAAACTTTACTACAACTGAGTGCTGTTTCTTATATGGTTACTGACAAATTCTAGCTACAAAGAAGGTAAGTACCTAGATCCCAAAAAGTGGTTTAGGGATCATCCCTAACTTAGGGTCAGTTCGCTGGTTCGCGGCCCTTCGTTAGTTTGCGGCCTTTGAATGCGGCGTGTTTAGATAATGGTTGAGAATAGGAATTCCATCTCATTTTTTTCAATATTACAACTTTATTATGAAGTTGTACAACACTAGGTACCCAATCTTTTGAAATTGCTAAAATAATAATAAAGCGAGAGCAACAAAAGCTCGTTCAATTCATCGGTCTCGATACACGTGCCCGCACGTTGCCGAAACTATGGAAAAAATAGCAGACACGTGCTTGTTCAAAGGTATGTAATATCGTAATACAATCATTTGTTGTGGTGATAAGTGGATTTAACTACGAGCTTATGAATTCTATAGTGTATATTTTTGTGTCTATTGTGTATGAATTAAACAACTGTGTAAAATATTGGGTGGTCGCCTAGCGAGTTAGGAAAAATGTAAAAGTGTTGGTTTACGGCCGGCCGGCCGGGTTACTGACGTTTCGCGAGTAATTTGATTTCCTAAGTTCTTTTTCTACGTACATATAATTATATCATTGACTTTAGTTTCATGTATGTGGCAATCTGATGTTATTATTTTTTTATTTACGGCCGCCAATATCTCCCAAATTCGTCATCAAACTATATAGGGGGCCGCATTCTAAACCCTCCGTGTCAGATTACAGCCGTGTAAAAATGTATGGAAATATGGTGGCCGCAAACGAAACACAGACAGCCAATATGCCATTTTGCGTCCACCCAACAGGTAACGGGATATTTGAAATGTATTTTGTTTATTAATTTGAATGGTGAGATATTCACTTATAATAGAATCTTTGGGTTAGGTTCATCTTATGTAATTAGTACATAATTCTATCCTACTAATATTATACATGCGAAAGTTTGAGAGCGAATAAGTGACAGTAAAGGAGACAGTGCGATATCCACGGATGACCCCCACAGGCATCACCCTCTGAGATCTCCTCAGCAGGGCAATGGTTTTCGAATTGGGGCCCCATTGAGGGCCATGGACAATACCACTCCCACTTAGAGGCGGCGAGCACTCGCCTTAGGCCCCCGAAGTTGGGCAACAACCACTTTAAGGCGGCTGCCGCACCAATTAGTCGGAGGGAGAGGCGCTTGAAGTACTCGTGAAAGTTCCACCGGCTGTGGACGAGTCCGAAATATTTTATCGAGGACCCAACCCCGATTCAGGCGTCGCTGATGGTGAGATGAGTATCACGTCACGCGGCAGGGCTCCTCTCGGACCATGAAAGCATATAGCCTTCGCGACTCACCCAGTGCCACGCAAAGTCCCAGCAAACCAATTCGGTCGACGAATCGTGTCACCGCCAATGTTGCAAGTCGGGCAGCCTCCTCATACGTGCTTCCCCGGGCCATGACCAGCGTGTCATAAAGGTTGGCGCAAAACGTTTTGTGCATCCGCAACAGCAAGGCTATTATGTAAGCTAAGTTCTGTAAGTAATTTCGTACTACGAAATTCAATCGTATCAAGTTCGTAATACGGTTGAATTTCGTAATACGAAAGTCAAATCTCACCGCGGATTCCGCTGTCGAGATAGCTTACAGAATAGCCTAGCAGATGCAATGTCCACCATAAATCGATGGTGCACATCGGTACGTCTTGTTGTCCGATAGAAGAAAGGTGATGGTGGGATTAATTCGTGCAATTGGATGGCACACTCTTCGAAATGTATCCGATAAAAACCCGATAAACTTGCGACTTTGCGGCGATGCTTTAGGCTCTGGAGCCTTTTACTTCAAGTTTGTCGTCATTGATAATTTTTTTAGCTCTTCTCTCAATTACTTCCAGCGCCTCCAGCTGATATTTGGCTGACCCATTTCACAGGTAAAAACAGTACTCCATGCACGATCGAACCTGTGCTTGATACAAATTGAGCAGCTGTCCCGGTGTGAAGTACTGTCTCACCTTAGACAGAATACCGAGCTTTTTTGAATCCAAGTGGGCCTTGGACTCAATGTAGTATCCAAAGGTGAGTTGTGGGTGTTAAAGAGATGCCAAGAAGATCAAAGTAGTTAGTTATCGGTAGTGTAGAGGTCTCTCCACAACACCCAGTCGTTCCAAACCATTATTCCACAGGAGTGGCCCTAGGACCGAGCCTGCGGAACACTGTATGCTGCGGAACATCTTCCAATGATGAATTCGGCCATCCCGCCCTGAGTACGAGATGTACCTCTGGCACAGGTAAGCCCCGACTTTACGCCTCAAGTAGGGAGGCACGTCACTAAACTTCAGTGCCTCTCCCATGCACGACCACAGCAGGGAATTGAATGCATTAGCGATGTCTAAGGACACCGCCAACAGCATTCCAGCCCCCGCTACGGCCTCGTCCGAGCTGAATACACGACCTGCCAAACCGTACTGGTCATCCGAAAGGTTGCAACCCACATCTCGGAGTTCCTTGACCTTGTCGGCCTCATCAAGCATCACTATGGGGCGGTAGGTGGAAGAAGATTCCGCGGGGCGACCATCCTTCCTCAGAAGGACTAGTCTGCCCGTCTTGCAAATTGTTGGGAACGTTCCCGTCTCCAAACAGGCCCTTAGAAGCCTGCGGAAACGTTCACCCAGCGCCTAAAGCAAACCCAGACGTGATCAGAAATGCCATCAGGCCCGGAGCACGATTTTTGGCCCGGAGCTTTAAGATGGCAGCGCACAGCTCGCTCACCGACACCTCCGGCAGGCACCTCCTCGCTCGTTTTACTCTGCCCCACCACTCGGGCGGTTAACATTTGTGGAAGCGTAAATTCCACCCTGTTTGGAAACCGGATGGACACAACGTCCTCCACAAGCTGAGGAAGATAACTCTCTGTAAGGGGAGGGAGGAATCGTCCGTGGGCGCAACTTCCCTCTGACGAGGGTCGTACCCACGAGTCGTGGCTGAGAGTCTCCAGCTGCTCTTCCCTCGCTTGGGTTTTGACGTTGAAGATCGCCAGCTGTAGTTCCTTTACGTACCCCCTATAGGGCTCGTAAAGCTGACTCTCCACCTCTTCGTCCCGGCGTCTAAGTCTCCGGTGCTTGGAGTACCGGCATCCGAGGAACTAATGCGTAGGTAAGCGATCGCCTGGATCCACCAGTAGACCTGCTTAGGAGGACGTGCCTTGGCCTGGGATTTGCCAGCGTCCCGCCACTCCGCCTCTTCCTCGACCTCCACGTGACCGTGGGGAGAGTTAGACCACGCCTGGACAATTGAAGCCTCCACCAGCGCTTCACGATCGAGGTCCTACATACCCCTAGCCTAGCTGCCTAGCTCATGCAGGCCAAACGTAGATAAGATATTCACTGAAAATGATGTAACTAATTGTTTTAAAAACATAAGATTACCTCATTATAATAAAAACTAGCAGCCCGCCCCGGCTTCGCACGGGTAGAACATATATGCCTACAAAATTTGCATCAGTTTGTTGCATCAAATATAAAATATTAACTTATTTAACAATCATCGTCTTATTTCAACCAATTTACACAAAACCTTAACGAATTATGCACCTAAACCTTCCTCATAAACACTCTGGCTATTGGTGAAAACCGCATGATAATCCGTTCAGTAGCTATTGAGATTATTGCGAACAGACAGACAGACGCAGTGATGGACTTTATTTTATAATACTTACGTAGTGATATTGGACGGCCCTTTGGCGTAAAGGATAGTTACCCTGATTCTGACCCGACGGTCGTTGGTTCTAATCCTAGCTATATACCTACCTATGAAAGTTTTATGTGCATTTATGAATCATGGGTATTCGTACAGAGGTAGTGGGATCATGGAATCAAAAATTAATCAAATCATGGGATCAAAGAAGGGGTATTATACGTTTAACGTGTGTATCTGTGTCTGTCTGTAGCATCTTAGCACCCAACCAGATGAAACGATTTTGATTTTATTATTGATATTTTTTTTTGTTTGATAGACGTCTTCATCGAGAGTGTTCTTAGCTTTGATTCATGAAAATTCGTTCAATCGTTATTAAACTATGTGCTTTTTTCTAGTTAACTGCGCTATGAAATCAACTTTCATAGGTCTGATCAATTCGAAAATCTTCGTCTTCAACGATATTGTAAGAACATGGAAGCATTGACCTGATGCTGGGACATCTCCTGTACTCTACAGAATACTCAAATCCACACCAACTTACAGTTCAGATCTTAAATGTCGTGTTTAGAGTCATTGAAATGCTTTTATTGAAAAGATTATACATAGATCAGTCGGGGTGGTTTATATATAGATCATAACTATATTATACAATAGAATTGTATACAGTAAAAATATATTATTATACTATATTGACTTCAAATTGATTGTGATCGGTGGGGATCTACAGCATCGCTAAGCTTATAATAATATTTTCGTAGTAACTATGACCTAATCTGTGGTTTCACTGCAGATATTTTATTAATTTTGCTATGCGTGTATGTGAAATCCGTGATATCTTCTAGAGTTTTCATTTGAATTATATACTGTAAAGGACAATTTTAATCTATATTATGTGGCCAAGCCAATTAACGTAATTATTTGGATAAGGATTAATACTATATACTTGAAAATAGCCTCGGAAGTTATGTAATATTTTTTAACAAAAAATTAAAGATTATACATATGCTGTCGCGGACTTTTTTGTAGGTTTTATTAAGTTGTACAACTCTTCCATAGAAAATATTCTTCCATCTGTTTTCAATTGAGCAGCGTTCGTAAGAAACGTGTTTTTTCGACCGTTTTTTAGTCGACTTAGGTTGTAAATTAGGTCTCCACGAATGTACCTTTGATTTAAACGGGATAATATATAGCTTATTTTCATTCCGAAAGTCCATTCTATATATTAGTGAAAGAATTTTTTAAATCGGTCCAGTAGTTTTTGAGCCAAATCATTACAAACATACAAAAATACAAAAATACAAATGTTCTCTCTTTATAACATTAGTATAGAAGTATAGATATATTGCTTTGATTATATTATAGCTGATTCTAATGAAAATTAGTGCATTTTCATTTATTTTCTTGAAATAGCGCTTAAATTATCTACGGCCGCGATCTATTGATTATCTATTTTTCAATATAACGCCATCTAGGAACGCTTAGGTAAACGTCCATAGATGGCGTTATATTGAAATGCCAATCCCTAACACCTTTGTTAGATAGATGTCAGATGGCGTTATAGGTTTTTTTTTTTTATTAATTATTATGTTTTGCTGGTGAAAAAAGATAGTGGTATTTGTTGCTCGATCTTATAAAAATACTGCAGTGTGGTACGGAACCCTTCGAGTGCGAGTCCGACTTGCACTTGGCCAGTTTATTTTTTGAGCGGCCACTTCTTTAACTTTTGCTATTTAATTGTACCTACCTATACTATATACTATATTTAAGATATATATATATACTATATCTACATGACATGTGCAGCATGATTTTGATCTTAAATACCTACATAACACGATAGAACAGTTGGAACCATGTTAGAACCGTTTTTTTTAACAGCCGTACCTATATATATAATATATATATATATATATATATATATATATATATATATATATATATATATATATATAGGTACAGCTGTTAAAAATAAAACTGGCCAAGTGCGAGTCAGCATCGCGTCTCTTATCGCACACTTAGGGAGGGTTCCGTACAATACGAAACATACAGAGTTTCAACCTCATATATTTGATTAATTGATATTACCAAGAATATTTGGTTTGGGCGCGATCTAGAAAGATCGTTTACTATCGCCATCTATGTCATTTTGCCGAAACTAATTAGATAGATGGCGTTTAAAAACACGTTTTTTGTATAGGGACCCCCTTTAATTTTTAACTTTATTTTGTTTTTAGTATTTTTTATTCTAGCGGCAACAGAAATACACCATCTGTGAACATTTCAACTGTCTAACTATAACGGTTAATGAGCTATAGCCTGGTGACAGACGGACAGACAGACAGACGGACAGACAGACAGACAGACGGACAGTGGAGTCTTAGTAATAGGGTCCCGTTTTACCCTTTGGGTACGGAACCCTAAAAACGGTTCTTACATGGTTCTAAGTTATATCGGAGCCGTGTTATGTAGGTATTTAAGATCAAAATCATGCTGCACGAACTGAAGAAATGAATGAAAACGTAGAGGATTTTTAAATAGTTACTGGTAACATACAAAACATAATTACAATAATATACATAAGTGTTTACAATAATATACATATCTACTAAATAGGTCGTATATATATATATGAGTATATTCGACTTCAAAAATTTAATGGATCGCAAATTGAGATTCTCAATGTAACCGGTGAATATTATAACGTCACCCAAGTACCTTTGTTAATACATATATTTGTATTTGTTGATTTTTTTAACCGACTTCACAAAAAGGGGGAAGTTCTCAATTAGACTGTATTTTTTTTGTTACCTCAGAACTCCGACAAATCTTAAACGATTTAAAAAAATATTTTTTTGTTTGAGAGATTTTGCCTCCCTTTTTGTCCCATTCAAATTTTATCGAGATCTGATAATAATCTCCGGAGATATGAAGATAAACAATATAAACAAATGTGTATATACCTACCTCATCGAGGTACATGTAAAGTACGTAGTACATTCATATCGATGGCATACCTTGATGACATGATTTTGGCAACTGGCTATTTTGACTATTGCGGCATGAGAAGTCGGTTTTTTCGTTTTGTACGATCATACAATATATACTATGTAATTTAAAGATATACATAGCATTGACACCTTTCTACCTTGGGTGATCCTATTGAAACAGCGCAATGCAGAGCCACAGCGCGTCCACCGACAGTCAGTCGCAGCTTCAAGCCTCGGCCCCCTTTGCTACTCAGGCCATAGCGCACCTCGACAAAATGAAACTGATCCAGCAGCAACTCGTATTGCTTCTCCACGCTTACAAGTGTCAGCGACGCGGGTCGCAGGCCAAAGGAGAGACTTGGCAGAGCTCGCTGGCATACTGCATGTCGCAGACCAGCGAAGAGTCCTGGCAGTGTTCGCACTGCTCCCTGCCGCACTGCAAGACCATGAAGGGCGTCCTCAACCATATGATGTCATGTCAGGTATTGTGTTCTAAATATCGCATTGGTAGTAGTACATAGTTGGGGGTTTACCGCTTTTGTGTCACCAGCCACCAGCGAGTAAAGGTACGACCACACCGCGGCGTCCCGCGTCCGCGTGCGCGTTCGCGTTTCGCCATCTGGATTTCGATTGTTTTCTGATCGCCGTAGATCGCGTTTGGTGTGAACCAGTCGGCGCAAATACTACTGCGCTATCTGATCGCCGCCTAGATCGCGCACGCAAGACGCCGCGGTGTGGTCGTACTTTAAGGTCTTCATATGGTACATACATAATATACCCAGCTGTTAAAAGTTATTATTAAGTACGCGGAGTTAGAATTTTTATTTCAATAATATGTAAAACCGTAGAAGCATAATTAACTTATACATTGAGTAGGAATGCCGCAATGCTGAGGTTTTTGAAGAATATAAGCCATAAAGCAGTGGTTGGTAGTTAGTAGCCATTCTACAACTCTATATTCATTCAAACATTATCGTTTCTGTAAAATACATTCGATTTTATTATGATTTATGAGATACCTCTGTCCCAAGCCCAAACTTAGAAATAAGTTTGACATTTGGCGGACCCCAGTCCTCACACTAAATTAGTGCCTTATCGGGTATAGTTACATAGAGCGGATATAGGAATTATAGGATATAGCTGGCATGGTGGTAGTTACACTACCTAGCGTCCACATGGCCAGTAACCACCCTTAAGTTTGAAAATCTGTCACCAAACATCTATTGTGTTCTGGCAGCTATCCTTGAGAGCCAGTTCCAATTCTAAACCTAGCCTGTTACGATCATCGACCGCATCATCACTTACCAACAGGTGAGATAGTGGTCAAACGCTAGCTTATATGATATTAAACTAATAATTAAGATAGTTTAAAAACTAAAACAACCAACTTCCATGCCCCGCGAGTCAATTTCAGTAGCAAGTTTGAGACGTTTATCGTCATATCTTTGGAGATACTTATACTATAGATACTTACCAAATTTCGATGAAATTACAATGGGACCACCTCGGAAGCGAACCCTACCGATTACAAAAATAATCATTCGAATCGGTTCAGAATTGACGGAGTAATTACGTAACATACACACAAAAACAAAATAAAACATACAGACGAATTGAGAACCTTCTCCTTTTTTGTGAAGTCGGTTAAAAAAAGAAAAAAAATAGTAGGTATTTTGAGGTATTCCCACAGCTTTGTTTTTTTAACAATTATTTACTTAGTTCCTCATATACTGATACTGGGCTACTAATTAATGCTACCGTTTTTCGCAGGCGGGGAATAACTGCGCCGTCCCGCATTGTTCATCGTCGAAACAGATCATAAATCACTGGAAGCACTGTGACAAGAATGACTGTCCAGTTTGTATGCCGCTCAAGCAGGCAGACAGGCCTCTTGTTGAAAGTGGTGAGTTTATTTTATTTACAGGAATACTACAACTTACATGAATGTTTATCCCATCGATGTATGTACTACATATCTCGATGGTTTATCCAAATTACGGTGCCAATACCAATATCACAGTTTTACAATTGTAAAACTGTGCCAATATTATAAACGCGATAGTCAGTTTGTACATTTGTTTGTTTAGGCACATATTATGTAATAATTTTTACGAAAGAGATATTTCACTCCCTTACAAAAATAAAATACCAACGCTTATTTTAACCTGTCAGACAATACAAGCAAAAATGTGTCAAAGGCGCTCGACCTAGCGTTGTTATTACTTCTTTCAGCGCGCGATGTACCGGCGCGCGCCCTAAACAGTGAAGGGTTGACTCAATGAAATAAAAAAAAAGTATAAGAATTATTTTTATTTACCTCACAAAATAAAATTAAAGTCCCTAACTAAGAGTCGAATAAGTGAATTTTACGCCGTCTTGTCATTTTAGTGCCGTTAGCATAAAAAAATGAAACATTTTATGCTGGTTTTTGTCAAACCCGCAAAATGACTATGAAAAACATAAATAGTTTTTATTATAGAATACGAATGCGCAGTTATCCTGTCATTTGAATAATAATATTCGTTGCGCGTGCGTGAGCAGTGACAACCGACTGGCGGACCGGACCGCCGGCGGTGTTCGAAAGTTTAGGTATAAACTATAAAGCGCATAGCTATGGGCGAGTGAGGCCTGGTTTGGTTTGGTTTGGAGGCCTCTTCAAGGTCAAACGGCTTGAACGATAAAATTTTACACAGAGATAGCCAGTATAATAGATGGCACATATTCATTAAGAAAATAAGTGTCTTCATATGATATAGGTAGATATTATTAGAAATATAAATTGTTGAACACTTTATTACAATAAAACTTCATGTTCTGAGCTGCTCTTGGCTAGCTCTAGCCTACTTTTGGCTTAATTAATGGATGGAAACGGGCTAAATGATGACGATAGAAGAGAGATTTTTTACCGACTTTAAAAAAGGAGAAGGTTCTATGTTCCACTATTTATGTAATATTTGTTATGTATGTTCACCGATTACTCAAAGACGAGATTTGGATATTCTTTTTTTATTTATAAAGGTATATTTCCTAATTACCAGGTGGTTCCATTTAAATTTCATCGACGATTATCTCTAGAGATATGGAGATAAACACCTCTCTGAACTCTTTAGAGTTCAGCCATTAACAATTCCGTACTTTTATGTAAACATAAAAGTACGGAATTTGTCAATAGATGGCGCCGCGCTGATACCTCTAATCGCTAGATCGCGGTGACGAGTTTCGCACGGTCGAGATACTACTTAAGCTAACTTGTGTTTTAAATAAATGTGAGAAAATCAGTGAATTCTGTACTCGCGACTAGGTTTTAGGTTGTATTATTTACACCTACCTAGAGGAATTATGGGATCGTCCACTCCACGACCTCAAACTTGGTACTGAAAATGTCTAGCGCCGCATTTCATTTCAAGTCGTTTATTTTAGTTTTATTACTATGTATGTTGACGCAAACTTTGTCAATTGTTGGCAGCTTCTCAGGCGCAACAGCAGCAGCAACAGCCGCAACAGCAGCAGCAACAGCCGCAACAGCAGCAGCAACAGCCGCAACAACAGCAGCAACAGCCGCAACAGCCGCAACAGCAGCAGCAAAAATTAGAGCAGTGGCAGATCCAACAACTGTTGGTGAGTCTGCATACCGTTGTGTTAGCTTCGTTTTATACGAACCTCTAAACAATTAAAGGTACGAAAACATCTTGCTACCGTATTCGAGGTACATGTTATGTAGGGATTTTGCTGTGTAAGTTTTAGTATTGAGTGCTCTTTACTATTGATATGTGTAATACGATTTGTCTCGTACCCTTCTTTAAGCCCCCGAAAAGAAGGGGTGTTATCCGTGTTATAAATTTGACGTGTGTACGAGGGTCGTTCAATAAATACTTAGCCTACAAAAGAAAAACGAAAATTTTCGAAAAGTGCCGATTTATTTTTCTACTTAATCTCCTTTTAACTCAATACACTTGGCCCAGCCCTGACCTGACCGAATGACCTCCTCATTCGACCCAAATCTTTTCTCGGCGAGTGACTTTTCAGGTTTGGAAACAAAAAGAAGTCACAGGGGGCCAAATCTGAAGAGTAAGGTGGATGGGGCAGCAATTCGTAGGGCAATTCGAATAATTTGGCCATGGCGACGGCAGAGGTGTGAGCCGGCGCGTTGTCGTGGTTGTTGTCCAGTGTGAGGAAACGCGGCACCCATCGCGCTGACAGCTTTCTCATGCCCAGTTATTCGTGGAGAAAATGATGCACCGTTCCTTCTGCAATGCCCACAGTGTCAGCTATCTCGCGAACCTTCAATCGGCGGTCTGCCAACACGAGATCGTGGATTTTTTAAATGTTTTCCTCCGTAGTAGCCGTTTTCGGGGCACCTGAGCGTGGCTCATCAAAAACCGACTTGCGGCCACGAACAAACTCGTTAAACCAATTCTTGACGGTTGCCATCGAAGGAGAAGAGTCACCGTACACAGCATCCCAGCGATTTTTAATTTCACTGCGCGTTTCCCTTCCAAAAATAAAAATCGAATCACCGAACGATACTGCTCTTTATCCATTTTTAAACGACTTCAAAAAAAGGAGGAGGTTTCTCAATTCGACCGTATATATATATATATATATATATTTTATGTTTGTTCGCGGATAACTTCGTCGTTTATGAACCGATTTCGATTATTATTTTTTTGTTCGAAAGGAGATATCCCAAGTGTGGTACCATGGTAATTTTATCGAGGTATGATAAGTATCTCCAGAGATATTGAGATAAACATCTCAAAATTGGTACTGAAAATGAATAGCGCGGCATTGAAGTCGGTTGTTTTTTAGTTTTTAAACGATATTATTGTCAAACTGACCGACACGTTCGCTTTCAAAGGCATTAAAACAAAACTAATAGAGGTCATTGTTTAAAACTTTGGCAGTAGGCTTCAAAAACATTGCACTGTACTATGGTAAAATTTTTTTGTAATAGCAGTGCCATCGGGCGATGAGGCTACGTACTTGTTGAATGACCCTCGTATCTGTGTATATGTCTGAGGCATCGTTGCGCTCAAACGGATGAACCAATTCCGACTTAGTGTTTTTTGTAAGATAGGTATCTTAATGGACAGTGTTCTTAGCTTTGGTTCATGAAAATCCGTTCAGGCGTTTGAAGACTATGAGCTTTTTCCTAGATGATGACGGTTCTGGTCAATTTGAAATTCGGTAATTTCGCTATACTCTTACTTCAACGATATTGTAAGAACTTGGTAGCGTTGAGTTGAATTGAAATAGCAGACTTGAGGTGAGGCCCTGATGCTGGGATATCTCCTGGAATCTGCAGAATACTCAACTCTATACCAACTTACAGCAAAGATGTCGAATTTCAGCTCATCGGAATGGTCTCTATAAACACATATATGATCATAATGAACATATGTTCATATGATAATATATCTGTTTATTTTATCGGTCTGGGTTGGTTTCAAATTTTGAATTTAAGTTTTATTCCACATGTATAGTGTTAAGGGGTAAAATCTTAAATCGCGTCGTCTGAATTTAGGGAGGGGGAGGGAGAGGTGAGGGGAACGGTGTACGAAGAGCAAATACCCCTTCTCGCACACCGTCCGCTGTTCGACTCGCATGCCAATGGCATCTCCACTCGACGACCATCACCGGCCCCATCTCTCGGCACGAGTAAATCGGCCCCACAGCTTAAGAGGAGTGTGGCTCGTCTTCTTCTCAAACTCACCACAACCTCCGTCCCTCACATGTCAGGTGTGCAAAGGGCAACTACCCCTACTCGCACAGTCCACCGTCCGGCTCGCATGACAAAAGCTTGCGAGCAGCCCTCTTGCAGCCGTTACCGGCCCCGCCACTTAGTCCGAGCATTATGCTCAGACCCACCACCGGGCGGCTCCCACCACCGAGCCCGCCCTGCCCCGTCACACTGTGCCCTCTTCTAAATATCAGAGGGACACGCGGAGGAGCCCCTCACTTCGGAACTTCGCTATCGGTCGACAGTTTTACCCAGTTGACTGGGAAAAGTTGTCGGCCGATGCCCAGGGTACAACCACGAGGAGGGGTTCCAACCCACCCCGAGGCACCCCGTATTAAGGCCCCCAGCCGTAAGCTTGTTCAAACTTAAAAAACTGGAGAAAGTTGTATTTGTATTCTAAATCTACATATAAATATTATTATATAATTATAAATATAATTTATTGATACGCCTTCTGCACGCAGCCTAGGCTATCTTAGTTTGGGTATCAATGACTAACTAGTATAGATAATACTATGTATTAAACTAGTACATAAGTTTGTGTAAAACAAGTGTGTGATAAATAAATCTATCAATCAATCAGTTGCAGATGGAGTTAAGCACCCAGCAGCTGACCGGGGGGCCAGTGACCATAAGCCTGTCCTCTGGTACCAAAGAGTGGCACCACTCCATCACGGCCGACCTCCGCAACCACCTCGTCCACAAGCTGGTGCAGGCCATCTTCCCCACGCCGGACCCCACGGCGATGCTCGACAAACGCATACACAACTTAGTCGCGTACGCGCGGAAAGTCGAAGGAGATATATACGAAATGGCGGACACGAGGTCGGAGTACTACCATCTGCTATTGGAGAAGATATACAAGATACAGAAGGAGATGGAGGAGAAGAGACAGAAGAGGAAGGAGCAGCGGCAGGTGAATCAGGGCGTGGGAAGCATGCAGAGCACAGCTGTCTGCGCGGGGCAGAGCGTGAGTAGAACTAGACTAGAATCTGACTTGTCCAGCAGTACTAAATAAAGCATAGATTTAAAAAAAAATTCAATGTAATCCATATCTCAGAGTAACAATTACTAAAGTAGTAATTGTTACTCTGAGATCCATATGCTCTATTCATAATGTTGTAATTGAATTGTACATTAAAACGGCCCACACGAAAGGCACCTAGGTGGGAGTGTGTCCTTGTTTAAAAAACTGCCAGTGCTATACATGTCCTATAACTATGTATATGTATAGTATACATATGTGGCCCATACAAGTTGTATGGGTTCTGTTGTATGATACAACAGAAAGGGACAAACTCCGTTCAAGGTCGGTCTCATGTGGGCCGGTTTTGCGGTTCAGTTCGCAGTCAAGTTTAACATAGTAGAAAGTCTTTGAGATAATGTATTTTTTTATTTTTTGTTTTTCATAGGGTTTGTATTTAAAAAAACATTAGTTTCAGTTCCATGTATGGGGAGACCCCCTTAATACTTATTTTTTTTTATTTTTGTACGAAAATTTCACCCTCTTAGGGTGTTCGCAGTTAGGTTAGGTTAGGTTGGGTCTTAGGTTCAGTTCGCAGTCAAGTTTAACATAGTAGAAAGTCTTTGAAATAATGTATTTTTTTTATTTTTTTGTTTTTAAAGGGTTTGTATTAAAAAAAAAATCGTTTCAGTTCCATGTATAGGGAGACCCCCTTAATACTTAATTTTTTTTATTTTTGTACGAAAATTTCACCCTCTTAGTTATGGGTGGAATTTCGAAAAAACCTAAAACACGTATTTGATTTACAGAAGTCGTTTCGTATGTTTTGAACAAAATAGACTATCTAATCTTGTTTCTCCATACAAACTTTGAACCCCCGTCTCATCCCCTTAAGGGGTGAATTCTGGAAAATCCTTTCTTAGCGGATACCTACAGAGCGGTTCTCAATCTTTTTTGGTGACGGAACCCTTTTGGAAAACGAAATACTTGACGGATATCGTCTAATGTGACAACGCCCTATGGCCTACGTCATACAACGACTACCTGCAAGCCAAATTTCAGCACAATCCGTTTAGTGGTTTGAGCTGTGTGATGATAGATCAGCCAGTCAGTCACGTTTGCTTTTGCTATTCAGATAAACATATGAAACTAGCTAAAAGCCGAGCTTTGTGAGGGCTCGCGTAGTTTTTTTGCCTGGTAATATTTGTTAAGGCAGTTTTTTTAATATTCAATTGTGAATCTGCCCAACACTGGCAAAACATTTGCCAAAACACCAACCACTCCAAAAAATGCATAAAATTTGCCATCATATTATTGAATTATGGCATAAAATAAGGCATAATAAAACCGGCCAAGTCCAGTTGGACTCGCCCACCGAAACTTCCGTACCAACCTTGGTTTATACCAATTAAGCTAGACCTCTCAATTGTATGAGCGCTCATATAACTCAGAGGCCTATCTTGATTGAAGTGGACTATGTATGTATGGGTGGACCTAGCAAGTTGAAATGTATACCAAATTTATACCATTATACCATATCTTTTTATCGTGTTCACTCAGGACCCTGATTTTTACACTCCTAATAGGGACTATAGATCTCAGTATCTGGCATAAATTTCAACTTGCTAGGTCCACCCATACATATATAGTTTACGCCAATTAAGGTAGACCTCTGAGTTATATGAGCGCTGATACAATTTAGAGGTCTAGCTTAATTGGTACATACCAACGTTGGTACGGAAGCCTCGGTGGGCGAGTTCAACTCGACTTGGCCGATTTTTTTAGTCTTAAAAAGTATATGCAATAGCAACCTCCATTGTGTATAATCTTCTCGGGACTCTTCTTCTAAAACTAGTACTTTCTCCTATGTTTGAGGTATTTATCTCCATATCTCTGGAGATTCTAATCAGATCTCGATAAAATTAAAATGAGACCACCTCGGAAACGTACCCTACTTATTAAAAAAAAAAATCATTTGAATCCGTTCACAATTGACGAAGTAATCGCGTAACATACACACAAAAAAAAACATACTGACGAATTGAGAACCTCCTCCTTTTTTGAGAAGTCGGTTAAAAAAAAAATTATACTATTATATAAATTATATTATATACTATCGAGGCATGAGACGTCGTTTTTTGTCGTTTTGTAAACGATCTTAATTTTTTTTAATTTTGTATAAAAATCGTAAAGCGGTTCATAAAATACATCTACCTATGAATATAAGTCAAATATCTTCCGGAGGCAGATTTTCTTAGCTTATACCTATGGCCTTTCCAACCAAATAAATGCATAATAGGAATGTTATACTTTAAATAGAAACAGAAAATTGTCAAAATTCTATTTATATTTCAAAATTCATAAAGATCCTTGAAATCTGCCACTTTTAGGAATCGTCAGCGTAATCCGCATCATCACTTAACAACAGGTGAGACGCTACCCTAGAAGATATAAAAAAAAATCCAGAGTTAAAATTTAGGTCCTAAATCTGCCTAAATGGCAGATATCTGCCATAAATGGTACCACTGATACATCACACAGTCATTTGGATGACAGATGTAAATTCTTTAGATATCAGATGGCGTTAGTAACCAAACATTATGTTCGCAGCGGAGTTAATTCTTTGATCTTTTAATGCACCCCCCCCCCTAAAAGCTAAACTGCTGGGTGAAAAATCTGGAAAAATTCGTTGATAACTTTATCAGTTCATCAATCAGCAGTAATAGTCGTTGAACTTGGGTGTTGGATAATTTTGTACCAAATACATAATCCTTAGAATAAATCCTTTAATGTGCAAAGACGAAGTACCTAGTTGCTTGTTTATAACGGGTAAAGACTTGCATTGAATAACAGGCTACTACGGAACCCTACACTGCGCGTGGCCCAACACGCACTTGGCCGGCTATTTTTAATGTTAATAAAATTATATATTTTTTAACTGATAACACATCTACATGTGAATTTAAAATACAATGTTAAAGCACAAATCAAGAGGCGTGATAGTTTTTCAGTAAAGTGCACGACAAAAGTGCTCAGGTTATGGGATAGATAGATAGATATGATAAATCATACATTAAAGAAAAAGAAGAATAGAGTCCCCTATGTATATGTCGCAGCCAACTAGCTTCATTAGCCGTTCAATCAACAGCCTAGCCTCTTTACTAAAAAGCGCCGTTCAACTAACCCGAATAATATTCAGCCATTTGAAGGTCTTCTGTACCTTCATTTAAACGCCATGGCGTCGGTTCTGGTGACGAGCGGCCGCTGCCGCGGCTCCCCTTCTCGCTACGCTCGTCTGCGTACGTCACGCGGTGGTCACTGTTCTCTAGAGTGTTGCCTTAGTGTCAGACTAATGGCCGCTTTCTGAGTATATTTATTGAGAGTTTATCTATTCAATAACGGTACAATTGAGTAGATAAACTCTCAATAAGTTATTTTTCACAAAAAATAAAACCTACTTCATAACCACAAACAGGCACTCAAAAGCGAAAAATAATTTACTTAATATAAGTATTATAAGCGCTACCCACTTATCTATTTGAAGTCGGTGCCAGCCAAGTGTATTGGATAGTAGATAGACACTATGTATGTGGTAGTGGTAAGCTGGTAGACAGATACATGTAGGTAGTATCTATCTACTACCTATTAGACTTGGCTGGCAACGACTTCAAATAGATAAGTGGGTAGCGCTCATAATACGAGGGTCATTCAATAAATACTTAGCCTACAAAAAGTAAACGAAAATTTTGGAAAAGTGGCAATTTATTTTTCAAAAGTCATAGTCTCCTTTTAGTTCGATACACTTAGCCCAGCGATGCTCCAACTTTTTTAACCCGTCCGAAAAATAGTTTTTGTCAAACTCTGCAAAATAGGCCTCCGCGGCGGCGATGACCTCCTCATTTGATCCATATCTATTCCCGGCGAGAGATTTTTTCAGATTAGGAAACAGAAAGAAGTCACAAGGGACCAAATCTGGAGAATACGGTGGATGGGGCAGCAATTCGTAGCATAATTCGACCAATTTGGCCATGGCAACGGCAGACGTGTGAACCGGTGCGTTGTCGTGGTGATACAGCACTTTTTTCTTAGCCATATGGGGTCGTTTTTTCTTTAATTCGGCGTCGAATCGGCATAGTAAAGCCCTGTAATTGTTTTACCCTTCTCGAGGTAATCGATGTAGATCACACCTTGTGAATCCCAGAAAACGGTGGCCATACCTTTTCCGGCCGATTTTACAGTTTTCGCCTTCTTTGGAGCACGTTCCCCGGTCTGGATCCATTGTTTTGATTGCTCCTTGGTCTCTGGTGTGTACCAGTGGATCCAGGTTTCATCGACGGTCACAAAACGACGCAAAAACTCCGCTGGATTCCGCTTAAACAGCGCCAAACACGTCTCCGATGTGGTCTCACGGTGGCACTTATTTTCCGGTGTGAGTAAACGCGGCACCCATCGCGCCGACAGCTTTCTCATGCCGAGTTCCTCGTGAAGAATATGATGCACTGTTCCTTCTAAAATGCCTACAGTCTCAGCTAGCTCCCGAACCTTCAATCGGCGATCTGCCAATACGAGATCATGGATTTTTTTAATTTTTTCCTCCGTAGCAGCTTTTTTCGGTGCACCTGGACGTGGTTCATCAAAAACCGACGTACGGCCACGTGCAAACTCGTTGAACCAATTCTTGACGGTGGCCATCGATGGAGAAGAGTCACCGTACACAGCATCCAAGCGCTCTTTGATTTCGATGCGCGTTTTCCCTTCCAAAAATAGGAATCGAATCACCGAACGATATTGCTCTTTTTCCATTTTTGTAAAACCGATCGATACGTTCGCTTCCATAAGTTGTCAAAATAAAACAAATGAAGGGATTGGAATGAAAATTTGAAAAAAGAATTAAACTCTTTTGAAACTACAGCGCCCTCTGGCGATGAAGCTAGGTACTTATTGAATGCACCTCGTACTTACCTATATTATGTAATTTATTTTTCGCTTTTGAGTGCCTGTTTGTGGTTATGAAGTCGGTTTTAATTTTTTTGAAAAATAACTTTAAAATAATTTAATGAAATGAAATGAGCCGGTTCACTTTGCTGGCAAAAAACGGATCATTCGGAACCCGATCTCACCGTGCGATTGATTTGAACATTGTGAACGAACTAAACGTAATAGCGTATCAGTGCAGCGTTTTCGAATTACTTCGGAATAATTTGGATTTAGTCTGATATTTTTTTACATTTTTTAACTTTAACGATAACATTTAACTGTCAGTCCTGAGCCTGAATAGTATGAAGGAGGGAAATCGATTATATAATTAGTATCAATAATTATACTTCAGCTAATATGGATCGAAAAATAAAAAAATATCAATTACACACACTACAGTTATCGTAAATAGTATTATCATTAGGAATTTAGGTTTAAAGAGAATACAAATCTATACTAACATTATAAAGAGAGAACATTTGTATTTTTGTATTTTTGTATGTTTGTAATGATTTGGCTCAAAAACTACTGAACCGATTTACAAAATTCTTTCACTAATGCATAGAATGGAATTTCGGAATGAAAATAGGCTATATATTTTCCCGTTTAAATCAAAGGTACATTCGTGGAGACCTAATTTGCAACCTAAGTCGGCAAAAAAACGGTCGAAAAAACACGTTTCTTACGAACGCTGCTCAATTGAAAATAGATAGAAGAATATTTTCTATGCAAGAGTTGTACAACTTAATAAAACCTACAAAAAAGTCCGCGACAGCATATGTCTATCTCTTAAGGTTGACTCACAGTAACCATTTTAATCTTAAAATTTTTGTTAAAAAATATTACATAACTTTCAAGTATAAAGTATTAATCCTTATCCAAATAATTACGTTAATTAGCTTGGCCACATATTATTGATTAAAATTGTCCTTTACAGTATATAATTCAAATGAAAACTCTAGCAGATATCACGAATTTCACATACACGCATCGCAAAATTAATAAAATATTTGCAGTGAAACCACAGATTAGATCATAGTTACTACGAAAATATTATTATAAGCTTAGCTATGCTGTAGATCCTCACCGATCGCAATCAATTTGAAGTCAATATAGTATAATAATATGATCTATTGTATAAAATAATATTCATCTATATATATAATAATATAGTAATTTAAGCCACCCCGACTGATCTATATATAATCTTTTCATTAAAATCATTCCAATGACTCTAAACACGACATTTAAAATCTGAGCTGTAAGTTGGTGAGGATTTGAGTATTCTGTAGAGTCTAGGAGATGTCCCAGCATCAGGTCAATGCTTCCATGTTCTTACAATATCGTTGAAGAAGAAGATTTTCGAATTGATCAGACCTATGAAAGTTGATTTCATAGCGCAATTAACTATAAAAAAGCTCATAGTTTTATAACGATTGAACGAATTTTCATGAATCAAAGCTAAGAAAACTCTTGATGAAGACATCTATCAAACAAAAAAAAACTATCAATAATAAAAACAAAACGGTTCATCCGGTTAGGTGCTAAGATGCTACAGACAGACACACAGATACACACGTTAAACGTATATTACCCCTACATTTTGCGTCGGGGAACGCGTAAGGTTACAGCAGCAGATGTTCTCCTTGGTGGTAAGCTCTTTTTTGGTAGATTTAATGATCGCACTACCACTGTACGAAAACTCATGATTCATGAATGCACATAAAACTTTTATTGGTAGGTATATAGCTAGGATTAGAACCAACGACCGTCGGGTCAGAATCAGGGTAACTATCCTTTACGCCAAAGGGCCGTCCAATATCACTACGTAAGTATTATAAAACAAGGTCCATCACTACGTCTGTCTGTCTGTTCGCAATAATCTCAATAGCTACTGAACGGATTATCATGCGGTTTCCACCAATAGCCAGAGTGTTTATGAGGAAGGTTTAGGTGCATAATTCGTTAAGGTTTTGTGTAAATTGGATGAAATATGACGATGTTTGTTAAATATGTTCATATTTTATATTCGATGCAACAAACTGATGCAAATTTTGTAAGCATATATGTTCTACCCGTGCGAAGCCGGGGCGGGCTGCTAGTACTACATAATTTAGATTCGCGATGCCACCGCCACCAACCGATCGTGGATAGACTTAGTGATCCGATGTTCCAAATGAACCGTTTCACTGAACCCGTTCACCATACTGATTCAGATACAGATGATCCAATCTTAATCAAGATCCGTTTTTACCACTTGTAGTTAATAAATGTACCTCAGTAACCGACCATGAGCTATAATAAGTTTATTAAATGTTGTAACAAACGCTACACTACAGTACAGCTGAATATCATTCAGGCCTTTAGTTGAAAGTAAAGAGGCTATAAGGCTAGGCTAATGATTGAACGGCTAATTTTGGCTTGTAAAGTTAACTGCGACATACATCCGAGCGAGATGATCAAGAATTTACAAGTGAGACTATGCTAATTTTACCAGAGGCGCTATCTAGTTTTTTTTCAGTGGAACTAACGGTCCATTAATTAATGGCGCTTTTCCTACAGCACTAAGTTTGAGATCTCCATATCTCTGGAGATACTTCTGGAGATCTAATTTAGATAAAATTACAATAGAAACTAACGGGAAGCATACTCTCTCAAACAAAAAAAAAATATCAAATCAGTTTATAAATTACGGTGTTCTGAGGTAACAAACATGCATTTAAAAAATCCGAATAGAAAACCTACTTTTTTTGTGAAGTCAGTTAAAAATGAGACAATTGGTACCTGTACATACTGTACTAAAGCAATATTAATAAATAAATAAATTTATTTATTTCATTAAAAGTATGTTACATACACTTAATAGGTATAAAATATGCTATTGTTTACTTACTTACTTACTCTTCTAGGAACTAATATTGTATTGTTTCAGGAGCTAGCGACTGATGACGAACACTTGAAGCTGTTGGATGAAATTGCTAAGATGTTAGAGTTACAATCACTCGAAGATAGAACATGAAGAAGTCGAGGCTCCCTTTCTTTCCATATCTTGCATTATAATTGTACACCACACCTGTATGAACAATGATATAAAACAGAAGTATACGATTTTAAAGTCGCTTGAAACCGTAACTATTTGATTATTGACTATTTGATTTATTTATTAGTTTGATGTTTTTTTAGGTAATTGTATATGAATCGAGTTATATATATAAGTTACTCGAAATAAATGAATTATATTTTATTATTATTTTCTTTTTTACCGACTTCACAAAAAAGGAGGTTCTCAATTTTTCACCAATTACTCGAAGTTGCCTAAACCGATTTGGAAAATTATTTTTTTGTTTCAAAGGGTATGCTTCCCTGGTCCTTCCCATTTAAATTTGGACGAAATCAGTAAAGGGGTTTTTAATAAATCAACAAAAATCATCGATTAATTTGTATACTTCGATGACATGATACTGGGTGGTACCATTTGAATTTCATCGAGCTAATTATGTTCAATATCTCCAGAGATATGAATTAAAAACCTCAAACTAAGTATTGAAATTGCCTAGCGCGAGGCTTGAATTCGGTTCCTTTAGTTTTTTAAACGATCTTAAATTACTGCTTCTGATTTTTACTGGTTAAATTACAATATTAGGTAAAATCTTGTTTCTAAATATGAAGAATCAGGATTGTTTCACCGGTTTCCGATGAGACTGGGAGCCATTTTCACTAGTTCTAGAATGGTATTGGTACATAATGTACTAGTGATTTTTTACCTTAAAAACATTAAACATGTATTAATACACAAAATGTTTCAGATGGATGTTTTTATGCAGTTTCTTAAAGTCTAGGCAGGTTTCACAAATATAAATTCAGGCAAAGACAAGGGATTAAAGGCTCTACAGATGAGATAGTATCTAGATTCATCAAAATGAACCACTTTGGACGAGCGATCCCACTGACGTCTATTACTTTTAATCTTGATGTAGTTAATAAAAGCACTCGTCTCAGTGATCAGTTCTATTTGCATGAATGAAGTTTGGAGTGTTAGTACTCTAGAGCTTGATTAATGCAAATACCCAGATACTTGGATAACCAAGTACCGGGGGACACTAAACTATTATGCCATTTGCGGTAGGACTAGGTACACTGACGACATGCATGGCTCTTTGAGACAAGCATATAGCTACTGACAGGATCAACCAGGGAAGTAATAAAAATACGCGTGTGCGTTGTTTGCATTCTATACTCGTGTCTAGGAAAATTAAGAAATAAATCAAGCACTCGACAACCCCCATGGCAGTGATTTCAAACTCTATAGGTACCTGTAGGTTACTTATAAAGGAATTAAAGGACAACGATCATTATTACCGACGCTGCAGCCAGTTAGTTATGCCGAGTTCACACCGCGATTTTTGTTGTTCAACTTCCTACGGATGTACTTTTCTTTCGATTCCAAGTACATTTAGTATCGATACTGAGTAGGTACCGGTTAAAAGTACTCGTCTCGTTACTCGATTATTTGTGTCGGAAGAACATTTGGGCTAGCATTATAGAGCGATAATTAGGTTTAGAATTACGCTATTTTATTGGCTAATCAAGCGCGTGTTAATCGATAGAATAGTATCGAATATGTATTTGTTGTAACTCGTATCTTACATCCCTAGGAAGTTGAACAAAATTCGCCTGGTTCGGAAACCTGGTATTAGCTTGAACTACCTAGGTTTCCGATGATCCCTACCGATTGCCAATTCCGTGCTTCAAAGATAACATGCAACTCACGCAGAAACTTACATTTGCAGCTATAATGTATGGTCTTGTACGCAGAATATTGAAAAAAGTGAGGTGAAGTTTTTTTTATTATGACTCCACGCGATTAGTGTATATAGCCAATCTAATAGTTTCAAAGTATCAGTACAAGGCTCAATTTATACTACCGCGGAGTGGAAGCGCCAATTTCGCCTCATGACGCGAAAAGGCGCGCGAATTCGCTGGAATGCTCGTGTATTCTCGTCAGCGTCTTGTCACGTTCAGTCTAGATCTATTACTTGACAAGAATGACTCCCCGTTTGCGCCACTTCCCGCGGATTCTACAGACGGCGCCGACAGTAGCGAGGGAAATTTTCGAGAATGCGCGAGGATTCCCGGGAAGAGGCGCATTCATTATACCATGTACAATTTCGTTGCAAAAAGTCGCTTCCATTCCATTCCGCGGCGGTGTAAATTGAGCCTTAGTCAAGTGGATTCAAAGTCAGGACAGTCTAGTCCAAGCCGTGCCCTAAATAAATATGTGGACTTTACTGAAGGCTTTTACTTTAGATGCATTTTAGTGTGAACGTAAAATGATTTTTTTTTCAACATTGTTCTATTTTCCTAAACTCGCACACATTCACCGGTATTTAATATGATTAATAATTGAGAACAACAAGTTTTAGGAAAAAATACTATGACACACATTTTCACGTTCCCGCCAAAACTCCATGTGAAGTTCACAGACTTGTACGCCCGGTGACGTTTAACCAACGTTTTTGACATATTTTATATGGGAAGAGCCGTCAAAAGAGGCGGTTAAACTTCAACCGAGGTCATCCGAGGTTCACCCGGTCAACGTTATTCTGATTGTGAGATTTCTGGATCGCAGCCGAGGACAGACCACCATAAAGTCGACAGGGATAGTTTCAGAACAGAAACAACAGTTTATAATGATCACATAATTATATTATAAAATGATTTAATTACAATAAACAGAATAAGTATCATAATGTACCTACACTACGAACAACTTACAATATACGCAAAAGCGGACAAGGACGTACTCCTCACATCACATATTTACATTTTGTACATCGAGCGCTCGGATCATCGTAATAGTGAACGTCCCTCGCGTAACGAGAATAAATAAGGAGCGGGGTCGCGCGCGCCGCCGCTACCCGTATATGTACAATGCGGCGCGCGCGGGGCCGGCGTATGTACACTACAACTGCTCCACGAACTTGGTGAGCTGGTCCTGCGGCGTCATGGGCGGCAGCTGGTCGTCGGGCTGGTGCGGCTGCGGCGGCGCGGGCGACTGTCGCAGCAGCAGCAGCTCGGGCGCGGGCGCGCGCGGCGACGGCGCGGCGGGCGGCGACCGCGCCACGCCGCCGAACGCGTAGCGCGCGCCGCCCGCCGCCAGCCGCGCGCCGCCCGCCGCCAGCCCCGCGCCGCCGTACGCGCCGCGCATGCCCGCCATGCCGCCCGCGCCCACCCCCGCGCCCTGCTTGAACCACGCGCCGCCGCCCATGCCCACGCCGCCGCCCATGCCCACGCCGCCCACGCCGGACACGCCGCCAACCTGAACACAAATAACGCGACATTTAACATCGGACACTACATCTGTGCTCAGTGTGATCTCACTGAATAATATGCAGAAAATACGCATATTTTGCAACTAAGCGCGACACACGCTGAGCGCTATTTGAGCGTCTTACTTTACTGACTGTGAGTAACCGACAACGATCATGTTGAAAAAAAACATTTTGCTCTTGAACTGGTCTGTATAAAAATCAATACATTAGCCGATTTGCGGTCTCCGCTGACTCAAAACACCTCACCCTAACACTAGTCTTAGGGTGAGGTGGTACCGATCCCTACTAGTAAAATATTCTAATGTTATCATATGTGCTCGCACATTAAGATACAAGTTAGAGAAAATGAAGATACAATAGAATATTTTACCTGTACGTATCGGTACCTACCCGTACGTACGTCTTGTCTGTACCGGGAACCCGCCTCTTTATGTCCTCCCTCACCCATAGTATCTAAACTATATAGGTCTACCTCAACGGTTATCAAAGCGGTGGGCCAAGACTAGAAAATAAGCGACGAAGATCTGGCTTAGTGGCGTGTCTTGAGAGGGGCCTATGTCCATTGGTGATTCTATAGTTTTCGACGTGCTCTTTCCGAATCTGTATTTTGCCACCTCATACCATTGCCGCTCGCGCCGCCATCTTGGAAAAATGGCGCCCAAAAACAGTTTTTCAACAATATCTCCTTTCCGACTCATTTTACGATAAAACATCTGCTACCAAATTAAACTAGAGAAAATCTACTACAATTTATAATTTAAGTTTCTTTCTTTATATCAATAGTGTTGGCGTACGAGCGCCGTAAAGTGTTCTCTAACTCGCGTCATGGCCAAATAACTCGTTTCCACATCACCTTGTGACGCGTTTTTTTTTTGTCGTGGTATCCCCAATAGGCTTAATCCACATGCAATACATTATTATAAAATTAAACTCATTCTTCTTAGCTTGGTGATTTTTGATGGATTAGGTGTTGCGATCGTCTGTGGAACCGACCGAAACGTCACAGACCAAAATCTCATCATCTTCGATGGGATCAGTTTCATCGCAAACCTCTTCAATCTATAAACGGCTACCCCAATGGCTTAGGCGTCCGGCCTGGCGATCATTAGGTCGTGAGTTGAGAATGGCGGCGCGAGCGGGAAATGTATGAGGTGTCAAAATAGAGATTCGGAAAGAGCACGTCGAAATCTATAAAATCATCAATTTTCAAAACTCCCGGAAAACATTCCAGGTAAGGTAACCTACTGTTTGGAGCACCAAATGACTATACTAAAAGCTGTTTTACTAGTTTTCAACTGACTTAAAAAAAGAAGGAGGTTCTCAATTCGTCTGTATGTTTTTTTTGTGTGTATGCGTGATTACTCCGTCAATTGTGAACCGATTTGAATGATTATTTTTTTAATCGGTAGGGTACGATTCCGAGGTGGTCCCATTGTATTTTATCGAGATCTGATAAGTATCTCCAGAGATATGACAATAAAAAAAATGAAATTGACTCGCGGGGCATGGAAGGCGGTTGTTTTAGTTTTTAAACTATCTTAATTATTTATATTCTTTGTGTATATTTAGTTATATCGCCACTGAGCTCAATCTTCAGCTAATCTTAGCAGTCACTACGAGCACTTTTCGTATGTCGTCCCTACACCTGGTCACAAGGCGTCCCGCGTCCTACGCTACGTTTTGGCGATTTACATTCTCCAAGACCAATCTACCAAACCCGTTATCGATCCTACAATATATATATCCAGCTCATTGCTACTTCAGCCAGCTAATTCGTTGAGCTATGTCGATGTCAAAATTATTATATTGTATATAATGAAACCAAGGATCGAAATGTGTCCTTCAAATTACGTTAATAGTGAAAAAGTAGTGGAACCGTAGTAGCCAGTTCCCATTCTAGGCCTAGCGTGCTACCATCCTCGACCGCATCATCACTCACCAACAGGTGAGATAGTGGTCAAACGCTCGGTATATGATATGATATAAAAAAAAACGCTCCAGTAGGGCTATTCTATTACCTAGTTTACGCATCTCGGAAGCGGAATCCGCGGTGAGATTTGAATTTCAATTTTCAGAAATTCAAATCGTAACACGATTGTAGTACGGTTGAATTTCGTATTACGAAATCTCATTGCTTGCGAGATGCGTAAACTAGCTTACAGAATAGCCCTACAGGACGAATATGAGTAGTGTGTTTTGAAGTGAAACTTCAGCCTCACTGGGGTAGAAATGCAACGGAAGTGACGTAGCGTCACGGTCCGAATGCAACGGAAGTAACGTACACGTCATGTTATATTTTATATTTATAAACGCCCTCTATTATAGGACGGCATAACTACGAAGAAGTATTCGCTATCATTCGGGCATTCGTCCCGCTTAGTTCAACAGATGGAGTTGTACAAAAGAATTCCCAATCTGTGAAGGAAGTTTCACTTCTAACGCCTAGCTTTCTACGCCCCCTCTTTTTATTTAGGAATGCTTTTCGGCTCGTAACCAAAATGTTGTTTTATTCTGTGCATTGTTATAAAATAATTCAGTTTTTTGTGCCAAATAAATGTATATGTGTAAGTACCTGTGACTGTTGCGGCAACATTTGGTGCATTTGTAATCTCTGCTGCTGCGGCTGCATGATATGCTGCAGGGGCGGCTGCGGTGCGGGCGCGGGCACGGACCCGCCTATACCGACGCCGCAAACACCACCTACGCCGCCCACGCCACCGACGTTGCCTACGCCACCGACGCCACCAACCCCGCCGACGCCACCGACTCCGCTCACGCCGCCGGCGGCCGCTTGCTGATTTTGAGCGCTCTGAAATTATTAACATTAAAATTGTATTGCTTTCTTGGAAAACAGCATAAGTATAGAGAAAAAGTTTCTACAGGCATACATATTATATTACTAGCTGTTCCCGCGACATAGTCCGCGTGGAATAGTGCTTTGGGTAGAATTTTTAATTATTTAGGCTAATTATTGTACAAATAAGATACATACGTATAAATACTTTATAGTCGTCTGTCTGCCCGTTCGGATAAGCACACATAGGTATATATTCCCACCTACACAGCGCCATACCGTGCCGCGCTAATCCGGTCAAGTGTTAACTTCAGTTTCACATTTTGTATTTATTCAGGATAGCTCTAATATTTTGTCTCTTGTCGCAAACTTATTAAACGTTTACATAAACCTTACATATTTCCATACAAACGTTCATCCCTTATTCCCTATTGTTATTTTATACACCCTAGAAGGTAAAACTTTTACAAACTCTGAATGTCATATTTATTTATATCGAATCAACAGCCAAAATAATGTTTAAGCTTCTGGCTCTAAATGATAAATAAAATAAAATAAATGTTGAATGAAAAATGACAAGATAGTCGTATGCGAGCGAAGCAAGCGCGAAATTTTTCATGATTAAGATGAAACAAAATTCACGCGAAAATTTTTTTTTGCGTTTGATTAAGGGTAAGAAGACAACTGAAATTGAACACAGAAAACGTTGCAGCCGCCCAAAACGCCTGCAAGGTTCGGCTTGTGTCAGCGCGAAGCGCGATTTAGAGTTTGAAAAAGGATATTTTTTATCTCTTACTCTCTTCACCCGCAATCATCAGTTTGTCCGTGAACATGGCGCTTGTAACAGCACCGAAATATCGAAAACCCATATTAAAAGAAAAACATGGTAAATATCCCGTAAACAATGACATAATTTCATTCTAAAATTTTAAATTATTTACTTACTGTTATACTATCTATTGTTAATTTACTGACACAAATATGGTAACCGTTTTATTAATTTTAAGCCAAACTATTATTGTAATTGACATACCAAATGTAACGCATAGTGCGTTACATTTGGTATGTTATAATATGTTGAATAAATATCTGAATGTGAATCAATACTAATAATAGTGCTCTAGAGTGTTCCAGTTAGTAATATTGCGGCGCGGGTGGGATCTTAAAATGCGTCGCCTGAATTTGAGGATTCTGCTGCTGTGGGAGGGTCAAGGAGGTTTGTCTTGATCCCCCCAATTCAATTTTAGCTGCCGGAGTACAGTCAATTTTTTTATTTTAGTAGATTCACGTAAAAAACTTGCAAATGCGTGAAATGGAACGTAAATATTAGGTAAAATCTTAGTCTGACACTAAGGCAACACACTAGAAAACAGTGACCACCGCGTGACGTGCGCCGACGAGCGTAGCGAGGATGGCGCATGAGTCGCGACAATGGCCGCGCGTCACCAGAACCGACGCTATAGCGTTTGAATGAAGGTACAAAAAACGTTATCTGTAAAATGTCCGTCTAATTTAAAGGTAATAAAAAGTCGAATAATTTTCATTTTTTTTCTCGTCAACTATGATTCCGCGTTTCTCCGCGCATAGGGGAGTGGTTCACCTCCAACCCCCTCCTCCTCTCCAGCCTTAAACTAATTATGGGTCCATTTATAGTACTTAACCTCAAAATATTAATTTATCTTTCATTATATTTCCTAAAGGGGGGCAACTTTTTCTTCAAGTTTGGTTTTCTTTTTGCTTTCTTTACAAAATATAAATTAGTTCGAAACGTACACCATTTCTGCAAATAAACCGTTTGCGCAATGCAGAACATGCATTTACATAGCTAGCGCCATCTGTTATCATTCTTACGAACTAACCTTATACAGAAGGGGTTCTATCCCTCTCCCTTCCCCTCCCCCCATAAATAGGCGGTGTTTCAATGAACTTAATTTATTTTTTAAAGTATGCATTTCCGGTGGCAGGTATTGGTGCGAGGGGGTTCCCCACGTCTCCCCCTACCCCCTAAATACAGGCAATTTTTTCCCGTTATTCGTTCTAAATATTATCCAACAGAATCTTGTATCATGTTCAAACCTCCAATATGTTTGTGTATATTGTTGTGAGAGAAAGTTAATGCAACAATATTTCGTTTTAAATCTTTTTGGGTGTGGGAACTGGAACACCTGGACAAGTACCAGATAACGCTGTAAGTAACTGTTACAGTGTAATCTATTTATGAACGCAGCCATGTCCATCATGCTTCTGTCAACATAATGCATACACGTATCTGTCATTACTGTCAGTCTATGGCATCTCTTGCTTTCTCTGCTCTGCTCCTATGCTATTGTAATTTTCTTAATAATAATTTCTCAAGAAAAGCTGGAATATTTCAATTAAGCCACGTCTGTTTTTACAACATTACAGTTTATCAAGAGGGTTATAACCATCTTGTGATGCAATGAAGCCACAGTTTTCTAAAAAGGACTCGACAGTCGCGGTAGATAGGCCTCCACGCTTATCCTTCTGTTATATTAATAATAATAATTATAACAAATATAAACGCATCTACAAATATGAGTTTTCTGGATTTTTTCTGCAAACAAAATGTGATAGACAAACCAGATACACAACATATTTTTATTATGGCGTAATTAACAAACAGCAAATGAAGATTGCTAGATGTATTATGAAACGATACAATATTCTCGATTTGTAATGTACATAACCAGCGCAGAAACCTTTTTGATTTAACCCGAGATGCAGGGCGTCCAAGATACAGGCCTAGCCTAGTTTGGAGCCCACCGAAAACTATTAGTGGTTCATAGTAAAGCACTGTAATGTAATTATTTTATAATTAATTAAGATAATTAAGCTAACAAATTTATTATAATCACGAATAATCTGTATGCATGATGCATGGAAATAAAAATTCATTTCATTTCATTTCATTTCAAACTTGCTAACCCAGCGAACTTCGTACCGCGAATATAAATAAACTGTCCAAGTGCGAGTCAAACCCGCAAACGTAGGGTTCCGATTGAACAATATTTGCCGGAAAAATGAATGGAAACCCCCTTTAATTTTTAATTTAATTTAGTTTTTATTATTTGATCTTGCAGCCATTGCAATACACACCATGAGTAAATAAGTCTTGTCTAATAAGGTTTGTAAGATCGAGCATAAAAAGCCTCAAAACACATTTTTTGTATGGTGACCCCCTTCCCTTTATTATTTAATTTATTTTGTTTTTATCGGTTTTTATACACAAACAGCGAATACCCATGTATGGAAGCGCTATAATGACAACCATCAAAATATGTCAATACAATGACAAAAAATTCTGAACGAACCAACAATGACAACCTGGGACAACCACCAAAATTCAAAATATTAAAATTTAAATACCTACGCGATAATCCGAGTAATGTGGATATATTATGTTGTAGATTGAAAACCCTTAATTCAATACGTCCTTCAAATTTCAATTCGAGAGTGAAACAGAGTCTACCCTACCGTACCGAAGGGACGAACGTTTGAGAGGAAAGTAGGTAGAACAGTTTATATGGGAAAATGAAATTGTTGTTTTTACTATCTTCCTTGCAACTTTTCCATATTTTCTCACCGTTTAAACCTTCCCTGGACTACGACAAGCATTTCAAAACCGAAATCAGCTAAATCGGCCCAGCCATTCTCGAGTTTTATCGAGACTAACGAACAGCAATTGATTTTTATATATAAGATGACCCTAGATGACACAGTAGTAGATGAGAGTAGAGCACGCACCTGTCGTTGTTTGATGAAGGCGGCCATGAGCGGCGGGTTGGACTTGAGTATCTGCAGGATCTCTTGTTGCTGGTTGTGGCTGGTGGGAGAGCGCAACGTGGCCATCAGCTGCTGCAGCGCTTTCTGGTGCACCTGCGGCTGCGTCTGCGGCTGCTGCTGCGGCGCTGGGGCGCGTTGTTGCTGCAATAATACCGCTAGATTATATATACTCGACGTTTTACTGCTGTTTGTACTGACTGGGCGAGCAGCCTCGTGACCCATGTCTCGACTAGTCCGGTGTAACTCCCGGCACCGATCTATAGCTTCTGAGCATCTAAAGGTCAGATGCTCAGATCCTTTAGATATTTAGAAGCTTATTTGTATGTTTGGCGGTACGCGAAACAAGAGACAATATTTTTAACCCGCTTTCAAAAACGGAGGAGGTTTCTCAATTTGACCGTTTTTTTTATGTTTGTTCGCGGATAACTTCGTCGTTTATGAACAGATTTTGATTATTATTTTTTTGTTGAAAAGGTAATATCCCAACCATGGTAATTTTATCGATATCTGATATGTATCTCCGATATGGAGATAAACACCTCAAAATTTGTACTGAAAATTAATAGCGCGGCATTGAAGTCTCTTCTTTTTAGTTTTTTTAAACAATCTTATCCAATTTATAATTACGACGACAATTTTTTGTCGTCATTGCTCAAAAAACCTAATTTTCTCTCTAGGAATATATTATTAATATTACTAGCAGCCCTCCCCGGCTTCGCACGGGTAGAACATATATGCCTACAAAATTTGCATCAGTTTGTTGCATTGAATATAAAATATTAACATATTTAACAATCATCGTCATATTTCAACCAATTTACACAAAACCTTAACGAATTATGCACCTAAGACCCAAACCTTTCTCGTATTGGTGACTCTGGCTATTGGTGAAAACCGCATCATAATCCGTTCAGAAGCTATTGAGATTATTGCGAACAGACAGACAGACGCAGTGATGGACATTGTTTTATAATACTTACGTAGTGATATTGGACGGCCCTTTGGCGTAAAGGATAGTTACCCTGATTCTGACCCGAGGGTCGTTGGTTCTAATCCTAGCTATATACCTACCAAAGAAAGTTTTATGTGCATTCATGAATTTTGGGTTTTCGTACAGAGGTAGTGGGATCATTAAATCTACCAATAATTACGATTAAGAACAACTGACTTCAATGCCCCGCGAGTCAGTTTCAGTAGCAAGTTTGAGACGTTTATCGTCATATCTCTGAAGATACTTATCACATCTCAATGAAATTACAATGGGACCACCTCGGAAACGTACCCTACCGATTACAAAAATAATCATTCGAATCGGTTCACAATTGACGGAGTAATCGTGTAACATACACACACAAAAAAAGAAAGAAAAATGAAACATACAGACGAATTGAGAACTTCCTTCTTTTTGGAAGTCAGTTGAAAAGTAGCTTACCACCAAGGAGAACATCTGCCGCCGTAACCTTACGGCGTTCCCCGACGCAAAAAGTAGTAGTAAAAGTATTATACGTTTAACGTGTGTATCTTTGTGTCTGTCTGTAGCATCTTAGCACCCAACCGGATGAACCAATTTTGATTTTATTATTGATAGTTTTTTTTTTGATAGATGTCTTCATCGTGAGTGTTCTTAGCTTTGATTCATGAAAATTCGTTCAATCGTTATAAAACTATGAGCTTTAATCATAGGTCTGATCAATTCGAAAATCTTCTTCTTCGACGATATTGTAAGAACATGGAAGCATTGACCTGATGCTGGGACATCTCCTGGACTAGAGTTGGTGAGGATTTGAGTATTCTGTAGACAGAATACTCAAATCCTCACCAACTTACAGCTCAGATTTTAAATATCGTGTTTAGAGTCATTTGAATGCTTTTAATGAAAAGATTATACATAGATCAGTCGGGGTGGTTATATAATATTATATATATAGATCACTATAGTCTGGCTATAACTACTGTACACTCCCTGAGGTATGCGCGCGGCGAGACGGGAGGGACACGCTCCGTCAGTCTGCCGTCCCCACAGTCTGTTTCCCCGGCTCCCACCCCGCCGCGCATACCTCAGGGAGTGTACAGCTGTTATGGCCAGACTATAGTAGCCCGCCCCGGCTTCGCACGGATAAAACATATATGTCTACAAAATTTGCATCAGTTTGTTGCATCAAATATAAAATTTTAACATATTTAACAATCATCGTCATATGTCAACCAATATACACAAAACCTTAAAACGAATTATGCACTTAAACCTTCCTCATAAACACTCTGGCTGTTGGTGAAAACCGCATCATAATCCGTTCAGAAGCTATTGAGATTATTGCGAACAGACAGACAGACGCAGTGATGGACTTTGTTTTATAATACTTACGTAGTGATATTGGACGGCCCTTTGGCGTAAACGATAGTTACACTGATTCTGACCCGACGATCGTTGATTCTAATCCTAGCTATATACCTACCAAGTTATGTGCATTCATGAATCATGGTATTATATATATATATATAGTAGCATCTTAGCACCCAACCGGATGAACCGATTTTGATTTTATTATTGATATGTTTTTTTGTTGGATAGATGTCTTCATCGAGTGTTCTTAGCTTTGATTCATGAAACTTAGTTCAATCGTTATAAAACTATGAGCTTTTTTCTAGTAAATAGCGCTATGAAATCTACTTTCATAGGTCTGATCAATTCGAAAATCTTCTTCTTCAACGATATTTAAAAAAATATATATATATATATTGTAAGAACATGGAAGCATTGACCTGATGCTGGGACATCTCTTGGACTCTACAGAATACTCAAATCCTCACCAACTTACAGCTCAGATTTTAAATGTCGTGTTTAGAGTCATCGGAATGCTTTTATTGAAAAGATTATACATAGATCAGTCGGGGTGATTTATATATAGATCATAACTATATTATACAATAGAATTTTATACAGTAAAAATATATTATTATACTATATTGACTTCACATTGATTGTGATCGGTGGGGATCTACAGCATCGCTAAGCTTATAATAATATTTTCTTAGTAACTATGACCTAATCTGTAGTTTCACTGCAGATATTTTATTTATTTTGCGATGCGTGTATGTGAAATCCGTGATATCTTCTAGAGTTTTCATTTGAATTATATATTGTAAAGGACAATTTTAATCTATAATATGTGGTCAAGCTAATTAACGTAATTATTTGGATAAGGATTAATACTATATACTTGAAAATAGCCTTGGAAGTTATGTGATATTTTTTAACAAAAATTAAAGATTAAAATGGTTACTGTGAGTCAACCTTAAGAGATAGACATATGCTGTCGCGGACTTTTTTGTAGGTCTTATTAAGTTGTACAACTCTTGCATAGAAAATATTCTTCTATCTATTTTCAATTGAGCAGCGTTCGTAAGAAACGTGTTTTTTCGACCGTTTTTTTGCCGACTTAGGTTGCAAATTAGGTCTCCACGAATGTACCTTTGATTTAAACGGGATAATATATAGCCTATTTTCATTCCGAAAGTCCATTCTATATATTAGTGAAAGAATATTTTAAATCGGTCCAGTAGTTTTTGAGCCAAATCATTACAAACATACAAAAATACAAATGTTCTCTCTTTATAATATTAGTATAGATTATTATTTTATACAATAGATCATATTATTATACTATATTGACTTCAAATTAATTGTGATCGGTGGGGATCTACAGAAAAGCTAAGCCTATAAACATATTTTCGTAGTAACTATGACCTATTCTGTGGTTTCACTGCAAATACTTTATTAATTTTGCGATGCGTGTATGTGAAATCCGTGATATCTTCTAGAGTTTTCATTTGAATTATATACTGTAACAGACAATTTTAATCTATAATATGTGGTCAAGCTAATTAACGTAATTATTTGGATAAGGATTAATACTATATACTTGAAAATAGCCCTGGAAGTTATGGAATATTTTTTAACAAAAAAATAAAGATTAAAATGGTTACTGTGAGTCAACCTTAAGAGATAGACATATGCTGTCGCGGACTTTTTTGTAGGACTTATTAAGTTGTACAACTCTTCCATAGATAATATTCTTCCATCTGTTTTCAATTGAGCAGCGTTCGTAAGAAACGTGTTTTTTCGACAGTTTTTTTGTCGACTTATGTTGCAAATTAGGTCTCCACGAATTACCTTTGATTTAAACGAGATAATATATAGCCTATTTTCATATCGAAAGTCCATTCTATATATTAGTGAAAGAATTTTTTAAATCGGTCCAGTAGTTTTTGAGCCAAATCATTACAAACATACAAAAATACAAAAGTAAAAATATTCTCTTTTTATAATATTACTATAGATTAGGTTATTACAAAAAGTTTGTGATTTGTAGATAATATAAAAAAGAGGGTGCGTAGGAAGCTACGCGTTAGAAGTGAAATATCCAATTATTTTTTGTACAACTCCATCTGTTGAACTTTAGCGTATATGTATTCGTAGTAACACTATTCTACAATAGAGGGCGTCTATAAAAATAACATGACGCTTACGTCACTTCCGCTGCTTTCGGAGCGTGACGCTACAACAGTTCTGTCAAATTTAACCCAGTGCGTCTAAAGAACACGACACCTCACGAGTGACAAGTTCAGTCAGTAGCGTACCGCGCGCTCTCGATCGGACGCGCACATTTACTTACTATTCAATTTGTTTTCTCACAAAATTCAACCTTACAGTAAGAGACAGCTGACGGCCCGCGAGCTGACCGAGTGATACAGACTCTCATGCGCGGATTTACGGTGCATAACACGCGGTTCTTAGTTACTATTAGTTTATTCTGTGACACATCAAGGTCGCATCCCAGGCGTGTGGCGTTATTGGCGTTATTGAACGTTAAAGGCGTTGTAACTAGATTTGATCTCGCATTTTGTTATCAGAGAGTGCATCTTCTGTACTTGTATATTTTATTGTGCTTTGACTTTATTGCTCAAAAATCTATTTTTTTTTATTTATTTTTCTATGTAAAAAAATATTAATATTAGGTTATTACAAAAAGTATGTGATTCATAGATAAAATGAAGAGTATATTATATCCTTAGGTGAGCGGAGCTATGGTAGTAGGTAAGGTAAGTCATGGCAAGGTAGGGTACTAAGGTATGGCAACGTAAGGTATAGCAAGGTATGGCAACGTAAGGTAAGGTATGGTAAGCTAAAGATAAGGTAAGGTATGGCAAGGTAAGGTAAGGTATGGTAAGCTAATATAAGGTAAGGTATGGTGCAGTGCAGTGCAGTAAGGCTGTGTTACCTGCAGCGGGTGGTGGGTGGGCAGGTGCGGCGCGTGGTGCAGCGGCAGGCGCGCGTGGTGCGCGTGGTGCAGCGGCGGCGGCGCGCGGTACCGCGGCGCCCAGTCCGCGCGGCCGGCCGGCGCGCCGCCCGCGCCCAGCGCCGCCTGCTTGCCGTACGACGGCGCCTGCTGCCGCGCCGCCTCCTCCTGCACCTGTGCCCGACACACATACTGAACTATCGCTTCTTATGTACTACACACATCTATCTACCTTCTCATATACAGTTACAACTCTTGGCAATATTACACCAATGACCAATAGCGCACTAGTGACCTGGCCGCTATTGCGCCGGTACATTTAGGGCCGGTTTCATTGGTTTCGATCAATCGATCCATCGGCCGTTTATCTGTTAGAATTCACATACATACAAATCAAGGGCCAGAAACTTTATCGAGAGATGGTGAAACTGGCCCTTAGTTATTTTGTCATCGAACACTATCGTCAAAGGTGTAGAGGTCATAGTAGAGAGGTGCTACGAAACCACAATTTATAGCTATCGGCATAGTACAAAGGGTAAACTCCGCCAAATAACGCTGTTAATTGTCAAAAATTGCAATAAAACCTTATTGGTTGACACACATCTTCTCCTCTCCACTTTGGTGAAGTCCAGCCGAAAGATAAGAACAAGCCTCGCTTACTGGTACTCTTCATTACAACTATTTAGCCAAAACTGGCAAACAATCAATGCATTTAGATAAACCATACCAAAACAACATATTGTTCATGTAACAGCACAAAGATCAAACTTAACATCAGATGAGATTGTGGTAAAGAGCTACCCAATTTCGCATCAAAAATTGCAATAACCATTCTGACATGCCAGACAGAAGACTTTTAAGCGTGCATTAGTAAACCCACCACACAACAGTATACCTTATAAGAACAAACAAAGTACAATAAATAGTGACCTGTTGCAGAGCCTTCTGAACGTTGTGCGAGAGCGCGTGCGGCTGCGGCTTGGAGGGCGGCGGCGAGGCGAGCGCGGGCGGCGGCGGCGGCGAGGCGGCGGCGGCGGGCCGCGTGTTCATGGCCGCCATGCGCCGCCGCACCAGCTTCGCCTGCTGCACGCGCTGCTGCAGCTGCTGCTGCTTCAGCTTCTGCTTGATACTGCTGCAGAACGGCACCGAGCACTTCTGCTCCATGCAGTGCTTCGCGTGGTAGCAGCACAGCGCGATCAGCTGCTTGCAGATCGGACAGTCGCCCTTCGTCTTGCGCTTGCAGATCTTGGTGTGCGTGACGACGCGCTTCATCTTCTGGCAGGAAGGTAGCCGGCAGTTGGCGTCGCGGCACTGGCACGCGTGCACCAGCGACTGGATGCAGCGCTGGATGGACAGCTTGCGCGCCTCCTGCGGGTTGGCCTGCTTCATGTCGCCCGGGGAGGAGCCCACGTCGATCTCGAGCCCGAGCCGGTCCATCTTGTGCGGGTGGCCCTCCTTCTCGTGGCACGGCACGCACTGGTCGAAGTCGTCGCACACGGTGCAGTGGTAGCGCGTCTCCACGTGCGACTTGCACGAGTTGCACGTGTACACGAACTTGTCCGTGCCCTGGTTGTGCAGCTCGTACAGCATGCACAGCGTGGAGTAGCGCGCGCGCCGCAGCGAGCTGAACTCGTAGTGGCGGTCGCGCGCCATCGTCAGGAACGCGTCGCGCCCGTCCATCAGGTCGCAGTTCATCAAAGGGTCCGGGTCTTGGATGGGCTGGGAACACACACCAACACCTTTATTATACAGTATTAGTGTAACTCCAATAGTTTATTATTGCATAGCGTTATATTTTTTAGTACATTTCCATCATCATTAGCCTATACTAGTCCAGTAGCATTGGACATAGGCCTCTCCAATTGCACACCACTGACCAGGATCCTCGGCTAATCTCATCCAGCTCTTGCGAAAATCTTGCTCCACCTAGTCTTGAGGACGTCGTAACTCTACGTTTGCCGGTTTTTTTTTTTGTAAATTATTTAAACAATTTTATAGTTCAATCAAAACATAATTTCTTTTAAATTAGAAACTCATTCATTGAGTGCCCGTGTAACATTTTACGGAATAGCCATTTTAACTATAAAAATAGAGTATAATTATTTATCTTTTCCTCTTTCACATTTAATTCCACCTATCATATAATATGCAAGCCGGCTGCCAGAGGTTGAAAACAATGAGCTGAAAATCGAACTCAGTGGAGTACCATAGAAGAGGCCTATCTATATCCAACAGTCGACAAATACTGGCTTAACAGCCATTCTTTGATCGTTAAGGACGCATTTCTGTAAATGTCATAAAATTGCTGATTTTAGCATATTTTAGGTACAATTGGCGATTACTACACGAAACTAGGTCATCTGTTATTATTATCCTTCGATAGACAGGTCCTTTGCTATCAAATTAAGTTATTTATTTATTTAAAAATATATGTATATTAAACAATGAAAAATATTTTCCGTTGACTCCTACCACAAAAATGTCGTAATCGAGTCGAGTTTCGGTACAATATTTCACAAAAATACCAATTTTCTAACGGAAACGAAAATACAATTAAAAAGCATATGTACTGAACAACAAATAAAGTAGTAAAAACATTAAAAAATGTTTCCAATAACGTTCAGAAAAAAATAATACTTTTACCTTTGTTTTGTTGAGGTATCGTAGATTTTGCTAAATTCGATAAAACGTAATAACACGCATGTAAGGTTGCTTTTCCTATGACAATTTTGAGTATAAATAAACAATCACTTAAAATTACAACTCAGTCCGCGGTCAACCGCCGTAGAGGCAGGACCTGTGCCGGTTGACGATATCAGCTTGACGAAAAAACATCGCTGTACAGACACGGAAATTTGATTTCCTCTAACTTGATCCTTGCGTAAAAATGTATGTAGGTGATCAATGACAAATATTTAGTTTTTATCTCAGACAGGCTAATGTACACGGTCAGAGTAAGATGTACCGTGTTTGGGCTCGTTTTGTTTGTAGTGACGAGACTTTTCTTTAGGAGTGACTTGACTGACCTGATGATGGAATTCGGAGACTGCTACTGGAACTCCTAGATGGTTTGAGTTAGATGTGCCGTGTTTGGGCTCGTTTTGTTAGTAGTGACGAGACCTTTCTTTAGGAGTGACTTGACTGACCTGATGATGGAATTCGGAGTATGCTACTGGAACTCCTAGATGGTTTAAGTTAGATGTGCCGTGTTTGGGCTCGTTTTGTTAGTGGTGACGAGACCTTTCTTTAGGAGTGACTTGACTGACCTGATGATGGAATTCGGAGACTGCTACTGGAACTCCTAGATGGTTTGAGTTAGATGTGCCGTGTTTGGGCTCGTTTTGTTAGTAGTGACGAGACCTTTCTTTAGGAGTGACTTGACTGACCTGATGATGGAATTTGGAGACTGCTACCGGAACTCCTAGAAGGGTTGAGTTAGATGTGCCGTGTTTGGGCTCGTTTTGTTAGTGGTGACGAGACCTTTCTTTAGGAGTGACTTGACTGACCTGATGATGGAATTCAGAGACTGCTACTGGAACTCCTAGATGGTTTGAGTTAGATGTGCCGTGTTTGGGCTCGTTTTGTTAGTAGTGACGAGACCTTTCTTTAGGAGTGACTTGACTGACCTGATGATGGAATTCGGAGTATGCTACTGGAACTCCTAGATGGTTTAAGTTAGATGTGCCGTGTTTGGGCTCGTTTTGTTAGTGGTGACGAGACCTTTCTTTAGGAGTGACTTGACTGACCTGATGATGGAATTCGGAGACTGCTACTGGAACTCCTAGATGGTTTGAGTTAGATGTGCCGTGTTTGGGCTCGTTTTGTTAGTAGTGACGAGACCTTTCTTTAGGAGTGACTTGAATGACCTGATGATGGAATTTGGAGACTGCTACCGGAACTCCTAGAAGGGTTGAGTTAGATGTGCCGTGTTTGGGCTCGTTTTGTTAGTGCTGACGAGACCTTTCTTTAGGAGTGACTTGACTCACCTGATGATGGCATTCGGAGACTGCTACTGGAACTCCTAGATGGTTTGAGTTAGATGTGCCGTGTTTGGGCTCGTTTTGTTAGTAGTTACGAGACCTTTCTTTAGGAGTGACTTGACTGACCTGATGATGGAATTTGGAGACTGCTACCGGAACTCCTAGATGGGTTGAGTTAGATGTGCCGCGTTTGGGCTCGTTTTGTTAGTGGTGACGAGACCTTTCTTTAGGAGTGACTTGACTGACCTGATGATGGAATTCGGAGACTGCTACTGGAACTCCTAGATGGTTTGAGTTAGATGTGTCGTGTTTGGGCTCGTTTTGTTAGTAGTGACGAGACCTTTCTTTAGGAGTGACTTGACTGACCTGATGATGGAATTCGGAGTATGCTACTGGAACTCCTAGATGGTTTAAGTTAGATGTGCCGTGTTTGGGCTCGTTTTGTTAGTGGTGACGAGACCTTTCTTTAGGAGTGACTTGACTGACCTGATGATGGAATTCGGAGACTGCTACTGGAACTCCTAGATGGTTTGAGTTAGATGTGCCGTGTTTGGGCTCGTTTTGTTAGTAGTGACGAGACCTTTCTTTAGGAGTGACTTGAATGACCTGATGATGGAATTTGGAGACTGCTACCGGAACTCCTAGCAGGGTTGAGTTAGATGTGCCGTGTTTGGGCTCGTTTTGTTAGTGCTGACGAGACCTTTCTTTAGGAGTGACTTGACTCACCTGATGATGGCATTCGGAGACTGCTACTGGAACTCCTAGATGGTTTAAGTTAGATGTGCCGTGTTTGGGCTCGTTTTGTTAGTAGTGACGAGACCTTTCTTTAGGAGTGACTTGACTGACCTGATGATGGAATTCGGAGTATGCTACTGGAACTCCTAGATGGTTTAAGTTAGATGTGCCGTGTTTGGGCTCGTTTTGTTAGTGGTGACGAGACCTTTCTTTAGGAGTGACTTGACTGACCTGATGATGGAATTCGGAGACTGCTACTGGAACTCCTAGATGGTTTGAGTTAGATGTGCCGTGTTTGGGCTCGTTTTGTTAGTAGTGACGAGACCTTTCTTTAGGAGTGACTTGACTGACCTGATGATGGAATTCGGAGACTGCTACTGGAACTCCTAGAAGGGTTGAGTTAGATGTGCGGTGTTTGGGCTCGTTTTGTTAGTGGTGATGAGACCTTTCTTTAGGAGTGACTTGACTCACCTGATGATGGCATTCGGAGACTGCTACTGGATCTTCTAGATGGTTTGAGTTAGATGTGCCGTGTTTGGGCTCGTTTTTTGTTAGTAGTGACGAGACCTTTCTTTAGGAGTGACTTGAATGACCTGATGATGGAATTTGGAGACTGCTACCGGAACTCCTAGAAGGGTTGAGTTTGATGTGCCGTGTTTGGGCTCGTTTTGTTAGTGCTGACGAGACCTTTCTTTAGGAGTGACTTGACTCACCTGATGATGGCATTCGGAGACTGCTACTGGAACTCCTAGATGTTTTGAGTTAGATGTGCCGTGTTTGGGCTCGTTTTGTTAGTAGTGACGAGACCTTTCTTTAGGAGTGACTTGACTGACCTGATGATGGAATTTGGAGACTGCTACCGGAACTCCTAGAAGGGTTGAGTTAGATGTGCCGCGTTTGGGCTCGTTTTGTTAGTGGTGACGAGACCTTTCTTTAGGAGTGACTTGACTGACCTGATGATGGAATTCGGAGACTGCTACTGGAACTCCTAGATGGTTTGAGTTAGATGTGCCGTGTTTGGGCTCGTTTTGTTAGTAGTGACGAGACCTTTCTTTAGGAGTGACTTGACTGACCTGATGATGGAATTCGGAGTATGCTACTGGAACTCCTAGATGGTTTAAGTTAGATGTGCCGTGTTTGGGCTCGTTTTGTTAGTGGTGACGAGACCTTTCTTTAGGAGTGACTTGACTGACCTGATGATGGAATTCGGAGACTGCTACTGGAACTCCTAGATGGTTTGAGTTAGATGTGCCGTGTTTGGGCTCGTTTTGTTAGTAGTGACGAGACCTTTCTTTAGGAGTGACTTGAATGACCTGATGATGGAATTTGGAGACTGCTACCGGAACTCCTAGAAGGGTTGAGTAAGATGTGCCGTGTTTGGGCTCGTTTTGTTAGTGCTGACGAGACCTTTCTTTAGGAGTGACTTGACTCACCTGATGATGGCATTCGGAGACTGCTACTGGAACTCCTAGATGGTTTAAGTTAGATGTGCCGTGTTTGGGCTCGTTTTGTTAGTGTTGACGAGACCTTTCTATAGGAGTGAATTGACTAACCTGATGATGGAACTCGGAGACTGCTACTAGAACTCTTAGATGGTTTAAGTTAGGTGTGCCGTGTTTGGACTCGTCTTGTAAGTCGTGACGAGACCTTTTTCTAGGAGTGACTTGACTGACCTGATGATGGAATTTGGAGACTGCTACTGGAACTCCTAGATGGTTTGAGTTAGATTTGCCGTGTTTGGGCTCGTTTTGTTAGTAGTGACGAGACCTTTCTTTAGGAGTGACTTGACTGACCTGATGATGGAATTCGGAGACTGCTACTGCAACTCCTAGATGGTTTAAGTTAGATGTGCCGTGTTTGGGCTCGTTTTGTTAGTGGTGACGAGACCTTTCTTTAGGAGTGACTTGACTGACCTGATGATGGAATTTAGAGACTGCTACTAGAACTGCTAGACGGTAAGATAAAAGTTAGATTGGCCGTGTTTGGACTGAAACTATTTGAACGAATACAGCTCTTAATACAACTCTTAATATTTAGCAGTTCCAGTAGCTGTCCCCGAATTCCATCATCAGGTGAGTCAAGCCACTCCTAGCGAAAAGTCTTGTCACGAATAAAAAAACGAGCCCAAACATGGCACATTTAACTCTAGTTGTCTAACAGTTTTCGTAGCAGTCTCCAAATTCCATCATCTGGTCATTCGAGTCACTTGTGGTGTAATCGGGAGAATGGTCGGCTTTGATGCCAGAGGTACCGAGTTCAATCCCCAGCGTAGCCCCGGCAGATATCCTGAGAACCAGTTCCCATTCAAGGCTTTCCGTGCTTACCATCTTCAACCGCATCATCACTTACCAACAGCTGAGATAGTGTTCAAACGCAAGTCAATAAGATACTAAAAACGCCCAAACACGGCAAATCTAACTCTGACCATCTAGTAGTTCCAGTAGCAGTCTCCCAATACCATCATCATCAGGTCAGTCAGGTCACTCCTAAAGAAACGTCTCGTTACGAATAACAAAACGAGCGCAAACACGGCACATCTAACTCAAACCATCAAGGAGTTCCAGTAGCAGTCTCCAAATTTCATCATCAGGTCAGTAATGTCACTCCTAAAGAAAGGTCTTGTCACGACAAACAAAACAATCTCAAACACGGCACATCCAACTCTGACCGTCTAGCAGTTCCAGTAACAGTCTCCGAATTCCATCATCAGGTCAGTCAAGTCACTCCTAGAAAAAGGTCTCGTCACGACAAAACTTGCTCAAACACGGCACATCTTACATAATTTATCATGCTACCGTCCTCGACTGCATCATCACTTACCAACAGGTGAGATAATGGTCAAACGCTAGCGCGCATAATATAAAAAATAAATAAAAAGGAAATATGAAATAAGTACATACAAGCAAAGTTTAAAAAAATTTACATACTCAAATCAAATCATATCAAAGCATTTATTCAGTATGTAGGCAGTATTAATATACGCACATAAAAAAAATCAAAATCATAAAATAAATTATAATCAAATTATCAAGTAAACATAGTCAAAGCATAATTTAACGTTTTGAATTTTAAAAAATAAAACAAATGTAATGAACCATTTAGCTACTGTTAGTACCATTCAACTATAAATGTATCAAGATGATTTTATTGACTCGTTTTCGTCCTGTCGCTGTGTGCGTGAGGACTATGCGCGTGTAGTAGTACGAAATTTAGACCGGTGCATTTAAGAAACGCACCCTTAACACGATGATGATAACATTTAATTACTATATTTATGGTGCAGTATAGGAAATACAGGTGCAATGATATTGCAAAAAAACTCACCGCTAGGCTGGCGGCGGACTGCGCGGAATGTAGCCTAATGACGAAGAATACTTCTTTATGTTTTTCCATTGTGGCAAATATCTTTGCACTGAGATCACTCCCTTGCTGCTGATCGCTCTGCTTCTTGCTGTTCTTTCTCTGCGCAGCTTTGGATTTGTTCGACTTCTTAGCTTTCTTCTGTCCCTTCTTCTTTCCGTCAGGACCTTGTTCGTTCTCCTCCGACGACTGGAATATCTAAAAAACATGTTAGAAAACGTGTCTTATACTACACAACATGCAACACTCTTTATATACTCGTAGCTGTGATAGATATGGAATACATACATATACATAGAAGCAGGACTTATACGGACTACTACCTTAATGTTTTACAACAAAATTCATATTTATTATGTCTATGTTGTAACGTCTATGACCTATTCTGTATGACTAACAAAGAACTTTGGGTGAGCCTGACGTCTCGTCTTCCCTTAGTTACCTTCGTTTTACTTGAAGAAGCGGAATTTTCGGAAGGGAGATATTTGTCGGACTTTCTTATGTGGTGCCGCTCTTCTCAGTAGTGAAAATACAAAGAAACCTCCGACTCAATTAAAGGGGGTCATCGGGCATCATGAAAGTAAATATAGACATTGCAATTAGATTCCTCAATAAATGTATTTGAGAATAAAAACGCATTTAAGAATATTGTGTTCAGTGATTGAAAATAATAAAGTCTAATTGAGGAAATTATTTTGTGATTCAAAAAAATAAAATGCTCTATTTCCAAATTTTGGTTTAGGCAATTTTAGACACTATAAAGATAGAGATGTATATAAAGCAAGTCGGTGCTACTGCATTCGAGTGAGTAGGATACTGACCACTGCCTCCGCTGCCTCAGCCTGCTTCCTCTTCTCCTCCTCCTCCTGGTCTAGCTCCTTGATGGACTCCTCGAGGACGTTCGGCCAGAAGTCTCCCTCGAAGTAGGGCAGCTCCGCCGCAGAAGAAATATTGTCCTCCATGGCTTGCTTTAATATATCCTTGTAATCCAATATTATCCTCTCGATGATACCTTTGTCTAACATTTTCTTGTACCACTCTTGCAGTCGTTTGGGCTTCGGTATCTTTTGTTCGGGCGGATGGCAGTGGAAGATGTAATCGTCGCCTTCGGACGGCGGACACGCCCATATGTGGGCCATCGTGTAGCCGAGCTGCTTGGCGTAGTCCAAGTACCCCAGGATGATCTCGTGGTAGGCGGCCGACCGGTATTGCCGCGGTTGGAAGAAATGTACAGAGTCTAAGTACGCTATGTAAACTCGCCTCGTGTTCGGCGATGGACTTTCGCTGCCGTATTCCTGAAAAATGTCATTGGTCACTCATTTGCGGTTGCTGATGTACGGTCGTAGAAAAAGTTCCATACCGATATCAAAGTAGCATCATCGAAAGAGTCATTCAAGAAACAAGTCAAAGTTTATATTGCCTCAAGAAAGATTTTCTATCAATTCTCACTACCTTACTGTCTACCGCCCGTTTATCGCAATAATTATGGCATTAAATTACTGCCGAAATTACCGTGTTGAGTAGTGCGGTTACACTGGAGTTTACCTAGATATGAACCAATGAACTAGGCGGAAAAATGTATGAACAAACTGTAGTGTGGCCACTTGATGCAAACATTACCGCGGTAATCGTCTTTGATATGGGAAACAGACCACCACCGGAGCTATTGTACTGTCATATGCCATTTTTGTATCGCGGTAGAGTGGCTATAGCATTATGTAATAGAAAGCACTATATAATATACAGTATCTTATTATATACATTTTTATAGTTTTATAAGTAAATTATTTATTTGTTTTTGGCTAGTTATTTTTATGTTATATAATATAGTAAGTAGTCATATATATTATAATTAGTACCAGTAGTATTATTATTATTTTAGTAGGTAAAACCGTCTCTTTGTACGACAAATACATACATGTAGTGTTTACGTGTATGTATTTATCGTTCAAAGAGGTTCGAAATATTACCCGCTGGTGCTGGATGAGGAGGACTGGTCGAAAATGCTGTTAGCATTAAGTTCTCCTTTTGTACATATTCATTTAAAAAATAATAATGACACTAGTTTTTAAAATCGTATCAATGTGTCTATCTAATAGGTTGTAAGGCCAGTTTTACCGGTTCAAAGCTCTCAAAAATCTGTCAGATAAATTTTTATAATATCAGGAATCGGAGAAACTGGCCCTTAGACTTTCAAAAAGCTTGTTTTATCACTATTATTTACCTGCACGTGCATTCCAAAGAAACAAATATCCGTCCCATCGATCTCTTCAAATGCAAACAACGCTTTTGCCCGATACGGGAATTCATTACATAGTTCACCGGAATCGACGAATCTTGATCTCATACCGGGCTTCACTTCTACCATCTGGAAGTACAATTCAAATTAGATCGTAATTCAAGCTCAAATACGGCAAACATAGTCATAATAAATAGAAACGTAGTGCGTATTTAAAAAAGTGTTTGTGTACTTATGTAGCCATGAAAGAAGTTTAAACTTCTTGGTCGTAACGTAACATAATATCGTTTAAAAACTAAAAAACAACCGACTTCAATGCCGCGCTATTCATTTTCAGTACCAATTTTAAGATGTTTATCTCAATATCTCTGGAGATACTTATCATACCTCGATAAAATTACCATGGTACCACACTTGGGATATCTCCTTTCGAACAAAAAAAGAATAATCGAAATCGGTTCATAAACGACGAGGTTATCCGCGAACATAAAAAAAAAAAAAATATATATATATATATGGTCGAATTGATAAACCTCCTCCTTTTTTTGAAGTCGGTTAAAAACAAAAATAACTTCAAAAAATGTTATTCTGCATGCTAAAATACTGTTTCAATAGCACAGTATGACCCAAACCCGCACTTTACGCACGTTTCTCCTTGACTTAAATAGTCGATTATTGCACGACGTTCAACGCCAACCAACTTCACGCCGTGCAATAATCTTCTATTTGAAGGAAAAGCGTAGCAAGCGTAAAGTGCGGGTTTATGTCACACTGACAACTATAAAATAATATACGATCTTCGTGACTTAAGTTGTCTATTATTGCACGGCGTAGCACCCTCGCTCGCTGCGCTCGGGTGCTAACCTAACGCTGTGCTATAATAGACTACTTAAGTCACACGTATCGTAATATACTATTGTATTGGCCATTTGTAGAAACATGAACCTAGAATCATGAAATTTTGTAAGTAGCAATGTCTTACAGCACATGTAAAGGAAAAGTTTAAAAACCGTACATATGCAGTTAGTTTAATAACAAAACAAGCTAATTTACTGTTTATTACAAACTTACTATTTGCGGTTGCAATTATCGTGTCTATGGATCGAACGCAAAGTTAAGTTTGAGTTATAGTTAGAGCAATAATGTCCACAAGTTTGTAAGGAACCCTCGATGCGCGAGTATAACTCGCACTTGACCGGTTTTTTTCCTAATGTTCCTTAGGAATATTACTTTAAAAAGTGTCGCTTAATCTTATAAAAGCAAATCTACATAATCATTCACATTTTTTTAAAGAAAGCTTCAACGTCTCGTGTCATGTAAAATGTTGACTGTAGTTTGGAAAAGTTAAAACCAGCGACAATTTACCTTATCCGAGGACGCGACCACTCTGATATGCACTTCGCCTGCACCCGCCTCTTTTTTCTTTAGGAAGTTATTGACTCTTGTTTCAATATAAATGCCGAGTTTAGAGGTGGGTAGCTTTTTGGCGCTGAATTTGTTATCTTTCCGTTTGGCCGCTTTCTTCTTCAAACAATTATCACAGCAGAAGCCCAGGGGCCAAATGGAGTCGTGGTGGAGCACGCATATCTGATGTTGTTTGCGGCCGCAGTCCAAGCATACTACGAACGGCTCTTGTTCTAAGTGGTCGTTCTTCATTTCCTTAAATTGATCCTTTCTGATAGCACTGAAAGTTAGCAAGAAGTTAGCGATTCCAAAACTATCAGAATTTAAACAGCAACAAAAATAAGCTATGACATTAGACCGACTTCACAAGTACAGGCACTCAATTCATGTGAATATAGCCTACGTTAATTTATTTTAAAAGTTAGTAACTTATCAATATCTCCGTCATTCATTGACCATATTGGATAATTCTTCAGTTCGAAGTGTATTCTTGCAGGGTGATTCCGTATGAGATGCAATGATAATCTTCAGAGATATGTAGCAAAACACCTCAACGAGCATCATAGAAAAACTGGGAAGTCGGTCTGTGTAAAGATGATGAGATTTGACTCACGTTTGCGGCTGCATCGGATCATCCCCCAGCGTGACGGTGTCCCCCTGGATGTCGTTGAAGCATTTCTGGCAGAAGGTGTATCTATCGGAGACAACCCCATATGCTTTTAGACTGTAATAATCGTCCATAGCGTAGTGTCGTGATGTGAAGCGAGCGTGAGCAGGATCGTGTGCGAGCAAGGACGTGCGTGGAGAGGGCCAAAAATAAATTAGTAAGCGATGATAACATAAAGGGTTAATTAGACAGAAGATGCGCAGCCTAGGATGGCGCAAACTTGACCCGTTCTCAACAACCTGTCTTTTGTATCATCTGTCTATTGTAAGGCAGATATTTACAGATAGCGATGAGACACCATGATTTATTTTGTTATGTTATAATGATTTATTATGTTATTATGATTATGGAACGAGTAAGCCGATGATAGTTAAGACACATTGGGTATTGAGAACAGTCGTATGAGGAATTTCATTATACAGTCTTTTGATTAATTTAAATGACTACATTTAAGCTCATACTACGCTACGTTGATATTTCCATGGTATTTTACAAGGAATTCGCGTCATTTCGCGCGTTGTCAATGCAAATGACTCGATACCTACAAATCTCCAATTCGATTCACTAATATTAAGTTGTGATAGATCGGCAAATATGATGTGAGTCGAATCAAAATATCGAGAATCCCGTTTTAAAATAGAAAATATGAAATTAGCGTAGCGACAGATAATGAAAATCCTCAGACCAACGAAACACATAATAGGATGCCAATTTTACAAATAGCTTCGAGCCTTTAATGAAAGCGATGATACCCGATGATTCGCTTATATACCAGATACATACTTTGTCATTTTTAGGGTGCCGTATCCAAAGGGTCCAAATGGAACCTTTTTGCTCTCACTCAGTAAAGTTGGCAGCCTATCGTAGTCACATGGAAAAGAACAAGTTTATACAGCATATGGATGGACAGTTAGCTTGATGAATTAATTAAATACACAACATTAAAAATCTAAACTAAAATCTAGCAATACGGTATTTGACAAATTTTTACATTGATTAAAATAAGACGCCTTACGGCTTATTTAAGGCAAATTGCATATATATAATATTAGGCAATATATAATACATTTATAATTGAAAACAGGGGACTGTGATAGTGGTTGAAATACAGGTTATATGTGTTAATCCAGGTTATTAGTAATAATATTAGTATTATATTAAATAAGTAGAATAATATTTTCATTTAATTTAGTTTGACTGACGTGTAATATGTATTATCAATACATATGAGTATGTTATAAGCTATCTGTATGCAACATTTCATTCAAATACGTTCAGCCGTCTAACAGCTGCTCCTTATTATGTTTGTTTTACGATTTTACGTGATTAAAGAGCAAACACACAAACATATTGACATTTATAATATGAAAATGATAATTAAATAAACGACGTCAGAACGAGGTAAAAAGTCGGCGTTATTTCTTTCATACTGCGCGGAGCGAGGGTGATGTTGTTATACGGAGGTATCGCAGACCTCGCTTCTTTCCGGCGTAGTAATACTGAAATAAGACTGTTTTAGACCTTGTTCCTACCCAACCGTTGGATTGTTTTTGCGTTCTTGTGAATTCATAAGATAAACTACCATTTATAGATGCAGTTTTTGTGGCACAGATAAATACCATAAATTTCATTTTACTTGAAATTTTTGATAATATTTTGGAACATGTAGATCTTAAATGGGTTTAATAAATGCTTATTATCTAAAATTATATTATATTGAACCGTACATTTTAAATTCTGTCAAATACCATATTAAAAATAGAAGTCAAGCTCATTTCAGACTACGCTATAATATAGCATATAGTTTATAACACACCACTATCGCTCACCATACATTTATTTAGAGCATATTCACACTTAGCTATACTATATATTGGCTTGCTTGTAATGATGTACTATATAGCAGAATAGTATAGCGTAGTCTGAAATGCGCTTTATATATGTTAAGAGTCTAATATTTTTAAATAGGGTGACTAGGCAAGTACAGAGCTCTACGGAAGCCACAACTTCTTTCTATGAACTTCAACATATCTGAGCAAGGCTGCGCTTTTATCAGAGATGTGCGAGTAATATCTCGCTCGTTTTAAAGCTTGGTTGAACAGTTGGTAGATATTGTTTCGTCACTCACCATTTAGCTAACTCCCAACATCTCTCGTAAAAACACAGCTCTTCAGGCAAATTTCAAGTTTATGTATTTATGTTAGTGTTGTTGGCAATACAGCATATTCAAAGTAAGGTTGATTAGGGAATTTTCTTTTCATTGAGTGTAAGTCGTTGGCTTGCCAGTCTTTATAGCTAGTTTAACGTTCGTTCCAGAAATACAATTTAATGGTAGCCTTGACATCACACAAGGAATACACGACACATAAAGCATTTAGAAAGACGCTCTAACGCAAACTTTTGGGTTTGGACTAAGGAAAACTACAATAACATATGAATTAGAGAAAAATGAACAGTGTTTCGTTATATATTCTCACAAAACAATGAAAATAAATTCCTTTAAGAATTTTATTAATCAATTCCATTCGGAATATAATCTGTACTGCAATTAGTCTGCGTTTTATTTATTTATTGTGTTTCATTATTTCACATTTTTTGGATAAAAATTGTATGAAGTACTGAAACATGCACTGGGTTGCGGGTGCACGTAATAGTACGGTTGGCAACCCTACATTAATCAGGGGAAATAAACATGTGTTTTAAGTATGACGTTCGACGTCTAGATGAAAGCTGAATGGCTCAATACCTTTGTTTTTTTTTTGTAAATTCAAAGCAATAAGTTATGTTTCTGTTATATCTATAATAATTATGTTATTTGACGTGTGTAAGTGCAAATTTTTAATTTGCCCATATACTGAATAAATGCCTGGACTTTTGACTTTATTGTTATTAAATTTTATAAAGTATTCCACTACTTTTGTTAGGATTTAGTACTTTAGCATTTCTTAAACTTCCGAGTTACCAAAAGCGTTTCATATTTCGCAATTGATATTAACTTTAAAAGGTAATTTTAGCTAAATTACATTACATTAGTGACTAATGGACGAAGCTCGCTATTTCAGTAAATCCATATGATTTTATAGTTTTTATAAAATGATGAAAACACAGATACAATTTACAGATGAATATACAGTTAATTAAGCAGTTTGTTTGAAATATTAATACATTTGCTGTTTTAATTGCATTTACATCCCCAATTCCAATATAATAACACTACAGTGCAAAATATCCCGTGAACCTTCAAGTTATGTATAGTACAAAGGATTTAAGACGCAAATGTAGCAGTATTTCTGGTTTATGTTAAAAATATATTAAAATTAGACAAATTATTATGTAGATTTGTGAGATGTTATACAATTCAACAATTGAGTTACACAAGTGCAATGAGAATTCTGATTGGAATAAATTATTGAATCTACATGAAAGAAAAATAGGAAAGAAAGAAAAAAGTCTTGTATAAAGGGACGAATACACTATGCTGCAAAGAAAGCATGTCAGTAACAAAAACCTCAAAACCGGCGAAATATTGCAGCTAGCTTTATGAAATAAAAAATAGAGACAGTTTGTTATTTTAAAGTCATAAAGTTCACTTTTAAGTGTATTTTGAAGATAACCACTTTAAACTTATAAACCACTTTTCACTAGATTTCATATATCAAATATGCAAAATACTGTTCTACGGTTTGGCATGTTTTCCACCAGATATATGAATTTAAAAAATATGTCTGTATTTTTAGGGTTCCGAACCCAAAAGGTACTATTACTGAGTCTCCGCTGTCCGTCTGTCAGGCTGTATCTCATGAACCGTGATAAACGTTTTAAATTTTCACAGATGATGTATTTCTGTTGCCGCTATAACAACAAATACTAAAAACAGAACAACGTTATAGGAGGTCCCAAACACAAAGGTCCCCAAAAACACGTTTTTGGCGAACTTTGTGTTAACGTTCACTTGGTGTTAAAAGTACGTTAGATATTCGTTAGATGGCGTTGTAGTAAATAAGCATGTTTAGTATTGACACGGTAATATCATATAATATTACGGGACCGTGTGCGAGTCTGACTCGCACTTGGCCAGTTTTATTTATTTACTATATTTCACACAATCACCAAAAATAAATAAAAAGGTATATTCTTCACCCTATTTTATGTAATGACTTGAATTTCGTTTTTATTTTAGAAATTTGCCCAAATTTTATAAAAGTCACAGCTTTTTAAAACTGACCTGTTTTTATTGCAGCATAGTGTATTCCTTCCTTCTTATAATCTTTTCAAGTACATTATGTAAGAAAGTCAGTCAATAGTTGCCAGTCAGTACAAATTAAAATATGAATTTTACTCGTTAGAAGTTTCATGAATCGAAATAACAATTTAAATAGACAGATAGATAGTTTGCAAGTTGTATTGATGTGAGAGGGCAGGAATCAATGTGCAAGTTTACCGCTAAAACTTACCTATTCTGGTAACTGAAGTACTTGGCGTCCCTGGGTATGGTACAGAGTTGTTTCCCGTAGCAGCACAGCACTTGAGGGTTGAATGTGTACTTCCTGCCGCAGCAGTAACCTAGGCTCTGCATTACGGGGTCTATCTCTTGTTCGAATACTTCCGAGAGCTACAACATACAGTGAAATTAGCTTTATTTATACATTTCAGGGTTAACGATGCGTTCTAGTTCATCATTTTTTTTGTAATACTATACATGTATGGTTAAGCCTTTAATTTTCATTACATTTAGGATTCGTGTTAGAGACAAAAATAGTTTGGGAGTGAATTAGAGATAAAATAAAATATCTTATTTTAATTATTAGGTCTACTAAAATGATGAAAGGGACACATTTTGTTAATGTAGTTCAAATAACACAACTTTTATAAGATTTAGAAGTACAACACCGGGCTTAGCACGAAATTTGATAGGGATTGACAGAGATGGAGCTATACAGCATGCATAGCTGAGTCCCGCCATTTAGTTCATTCAATAATTCACTTTCAAAGTTCGTGATACGGGGGCAGTTCCCAACCAACTCACCTTGGTACAATATCTGTAGACCCTGGAATTCTTCCTGTTATAAAGCCATGCGTTCTCGAACATGAGCCAGACGTCGTCGACGTACTCCCAGGGGTCCTTGTACTCGCCGCGGTCGAGCTTCATCTTGATGGTGGACAGGTCTATGGGCCGCGTCACGATCTCGAAGTAGTCCGGGATGCCCAGGGCAGTGGCGTCGACGGGCTGGCGGAAGGGTAAAGACTCCGGGTCTTGCCGTATCAGTTTTTCGAGCGTCGGCATGAGAGCGACGTGCAGATCCTCGGGTTTGAAGACGAACACTTTCTTCGCGTTTCTCTCGGCTTCTGGTACGCTGGACTCGCCGGGTTCCTCCTTGATCTCAGGTTTGATCTCCTGTTTGATCTCCTGCGGCATGAAATCGGTGGCGGGCGGCGGGTCGGGCTTGTCTCCGGGCGTCTCGTCGCGCATGCCCTTGCCGCCCGTCTCCTCCTCGGGCTCCTCTTTCACCCTCACTTCCTCGGGCTCGTGTTTGACGCGCGTCTCCTCCGTCGCCGGTGAGCTGGCAAATAATACTTGTATTAGTATACATACATACATACATAGTACATGACGGAAATTGATTGTTTTCAGGACGAGAAAGAAAAACGTTTCAATGCATTTTCGCATTGTACTATAATTCAGTATGTAGGAACAAAGAGTGCGATAGCAATAAATACATGAATTTTCGTACACGCAGAAATAGTTGAGTGCTAGGAATCTAATCTAATGTAGTAAAAGGTTTTTTTTTAGTATGGCGGCAGTATTAATATACGCACATATACACGTCAAAATCATAATCAATTATCAAGTAAACATAGTAAAAGCAGAATTTAACGCTTTGATTTAAAAAAAAACCATTGTAATTAACCATTCAGCTGTCATCCAATCGTTGACGTCAGACTATTAAAAAAATATTAAAGTAGGGTTGCCAACCATACACGTAACTGTGTGTTTCAGTACTTAAGACAATTTTTATATAAAAATAAAACTAGCCAAGTCGATTTGCACTCGCCCACAGAGGCTTCCGTACCAACGTTGGTTGGTACTAATTAAGCTAGACCTCTATATTGCATTAGCGCTAATATAACTCAGAGGCCTATCTTAACTGGCGTAGACAATGTATGTATGGGGACACCCTTTAATTTTATTTTTTTTTATTTTTTAGAATTTTCCCTTTATTTGTGCTGTAAGATCTTGCGTCGTGCTAAATTTCATGATTCTAGGTCAACGGGAAGTGCCCTATATAGGTTTTCGACCCAAGACCTAAAAAATAAAGTTGATAATTAAGGTATATTTTGGTACTTACAAGTTTTCGCGAAAATCTAAATTTGCCCATATCTTTGTATTGTGTTGACTCAGAACCTTGATTTTTATACAACTATTAGAGACAATAGACATCAGTATTTGGTATAAATTTCAACTTGCTAGGTCCACCCGTTCCTGAGAAAATCGGTGGTGACACACGGACAGACAGACAGACAGACAGACGGACAAGAAAACGTTGTTATAAGGGTTCCTTTTTTACCTTTTGAGGTACGGAACCCTAAAAAGAGGGAAATAGTGAAACACAACTTAAAGAAACGCATAAGTAATTAGAAAGAGTCCCATCATCGCGTAGCTCGTGAAATATGGACGATGATCTAGCTCAAAAGATCACAACAATGGATGTGTAACATGACCAACCCTCCAAAATTAAAAAACGTTTGAAAGTATTTGTGAAAGTATTTACAACGCACCACCACGCATGTGTGCGTACTGGTACTGCCGGTTCCGCGACATTGCATGTATAATTGAATAACTCCTAATTATGAACGTACTTTGTACCAACCAACACTGCAAAAAAAGTTTCTATGAAATTTATAAGTAATACTTTCCGTTAAGTTAGGTTGGCTACAAAGTACGTTCATAATTCGGGTATCAACAATGTAGGAAAGTGCCTACTCTTATAACGTAGCACAACATAATTACAACTACATACAAACTCTTTCGTAAGGATGTGACTACACACATTAAAACAGTAATTTGGAGGGGCGGGCCGCCATGTTATCGTAGAAGATCTATACATAACTCGATATCGTATATCGAACAAATTTTGTATGAAAAACAGTACAGCGCTTCTAGTGGTTACTACACTTCACTAAATTTAGACCAATCAGGGAGCCAGAATAAGTCGAAAACTATGTGAGATTTGTCAAAAGCGTTTACGATAAAAACTCGTACTAAGGGTACAGAATAGGCGTGACGAAAGATTTTGAAATCCTCTTCCGTAATGTGGGAACACATTTACTATTCAAGAAAAAACCTTAATTTCGGTACTTACTTAAGTTTAACGAAGATTAAAGCAATTTTTCAATAGTGCGCGAAAACAGCTCACATGTGTCATGGCGTCGGCTGTGACGTCACGCATAGGTTAATGACATACTTAACGTAGTAACTATTATATAATCTGTGACAATACACATGGGTTTTCCAAAATGTAATAACATTTTCAAGAAAACCTCATATAAGTGGACCTAAGCGTGACGTCATGCGCTGTGATTGGTGTTTCAATCAAAATGGCCGATTGCAGTATTTGAATGTTTTATTTTATTGAAAATCTTAATAACCTCAACTTTTTTTATATACAACTAAACTAGTGTTTAGTATGTATTTTCCCCTAAACTCTTTGAATTACGATTTTTTGATACTGTCGTTATGCCTATTAGGAACCATCCCCCTTTGACAAAGTATAATTTTTGTAAAACTAACTGGACAGTCTATCTATAGTCTATACGGATAAACGCCACGTTACGAATGACAGGTCCCATAAACCTCGCAATAGGATCCCCGAAATTAAACGCGCAAAGACTCGAGATAGATATAGTTCCAACAGACTGTATAAACATGTGCAAACCCTCAATGCATAAAAATAAGTAATATTGAACTACCTACATTGTTAATAATAGAAAAATCTAACTGGCGTTTTGGGACTAGTGGCGACATCTGTTAAATATTTATGTAATTATTGATAAGCAGAAAGCGACTAAAATTCTGTTTTTTTATTTGTAGTTTGTATTTCAATTATTACACATTGTTAATATTTTAGTTTCATTTTTTGAAGTGATGTAGTGTCACTATCCGAATGCAGCGGATGTGACGTAAGCGTCATGTTATATTTTATATTTATAAACGCCCTCTATTGTAGAATGGCGTAACTACGAAGACGTATTCGCTATCATTCATATCATTCAGGCATTCAAATTCTACAGATGGAGTAGTAAAAAAAAAGTGCAGTTGAGAAATAAATTGAATGAACTTGGAAGTGTCACTTCTAACGCGTACCTTTCTACTCATCCTCTTTTTAGGGTTCCACGTACCCAAAGGGTAAAAAACGGGACCCTATTACTAATACTCCGTTGTCCGTCTGTCTGCGTGTATAAATGTCTGTCTGTCTGTATCTCAAGAACCTACATGTGATAGTTAGGCAGTTTACATTTTCACAGATGATGATCTGTTGCCGCTGTGACGACAAATGCTAAAAAAAACAATAAAATAAATAATTGAGGGGCTCCCATACAATAGACATGATTTTTTTTTGCCGTTTTTAGGGTTCCGAACCCAAAGGGTACCAACGGAACCCTATTACTGAGACTCCGCTGTCCGTCTGTCTGTCTGTCCGTCTGTCACCAGGCTGTATCTCATGAACCGACGGTTGAAATTTTCACAGATGATGTATTTCTGTTGCCGCTATAACAACAAATACTAAGAACAGAACAAAGTTAAAAATTAAAGAAAAGTTTTAAAAAAGTTTTTTACGATAGCGCAGCGCCACCTATCTAGTTGCTAAGATGGCGCTATCGTCTTTACCTTAATCTGAATCTCGGAAGCGGCTCCAACGATTAAATAAAATTTAGTATACCTACAGGGGATTTCGGGGGCGATAAATCGATCTAGCTAGGAGTCATTTTCAGAAAATGTTGTTTTATTCGTGTTTTCAATAATCAACTTTATTGATAATCAACTTAAAATATGACTCTTCCCGACATCTATTGGCGAGTAGAAGTACTGTATCAGTAAAGCAGTTAGTTGCTCTCAATTAAAAAAAATAGTATTATTATTCGTCAATAGATATCGGGAAGAGTCATATTTGTCTGTTTAAGTGGCAAAAAATACCGAGCAAAGCTCGGTCAACCATATTAATTACTAAAATTACTATTACTACTATTACTATTACTTCTATATAATACTATTCTACCTTTGTGTTAACGTTTACTTAGTTGGTGTTAGAAGTTCGTTAGAAATGCGACAGATGGCGTTCGGAACCCTCCGTGTGCGGGACAAAGTCTGACTCGCACTTGGCCAGTTTTATTATAGATAATGGTACGGAGCCCTTCGTGCGCGAGTGCGGCTCGCGCTTGGCCGGTTTTATTTTTTTTATAAGTAGCTCCAACAATAGTAATGTAATAACAAGAGTACCTCTCCTCGATGGTCTGGTGGTGCGGCTGCGGCTGCGGCGGCTGCGGCGGCAGGCGCGGGGGCTGCGGGGGCGGCGCGGGGGAGGGGTGCGCCAGCGGGGTGGCGGGCGTGGCGGGCGCGCCGCTCGGGGATGACGTCGTCTCGCGGAACTGGTTCACGAACGGACTGGCCACTGCGCCCAGACGCTATAACACACGCACACATATATATATATATACACACCAGATAAGCCGGGTCAACAATAACAACAACAACATTGTTGATCCAACAAGTTTTTCGATGACACACACACACACACACATACACACATGTATATATGTTAACGGAAATGTATGAAATCTAGGAATTGTATACAAATCCTAGGAAATTTGTACAATTCCGAAGCTAGTTAGGAAATGTATAAAAATAATGCTTTCTGTAATAAAACACGTTGTTAAAATAAGAATAGTCGGTATAGATCTTGAATCAAGTCGCCTTCGTAGGAAGATAGGAATAGTCGGGGGAGGTAGAGGGAGTTGAGAGGAGTCCCCCCTACTTGGTTTTCCCTGCCGGAGAGGCGTAGTTTTTTTATTTTTTGAAATTTAAATATTTTCATCATACATTTGTATCATTTTACTTTCTAGCGGTAAGCCGGCCGCTGCCGCGGCACGCTTGCTGCGCTCGCTCTGCTCGCCGTAATGTGTGGTCACTGTTCTAACATAACCTAACCTTCACTTTAGGGCTATAAGTAAACAACAAATTTTTAACACAAATAAATAACTGCTTACCGCCCATTTTTTTTAGGAAGCATCTGTCAATGTCAACAAATTGGCGGCTTAGTTTCTTTTCACGCACTTTGACAATTCAGAAATTGATAAGCATTCAAAGAAAATTACGTTTCTTTTTACGCATTTGTATGTTCTGTAGTAGGATTATACGTAATTTCAAAAAATGATATTAAATATTGTATCGCATCTCCGGCAGCAAGTTTTGCTTCAGGGCGCTTAGTACGATACGAACCCCCTTAACCCCCCCACATTCACAGTTTACTCAAATTCAGGCGACTCGATAAAATCCAACCCGAATAATCACTCGTTGCGACAACAACAACAACCTAACCTAACCTTTTTTTTATAAAAAAAAAACCTAACCTAACCCCGCGTACCCATTGATATCTCAAATATTTTACATTTCCGATTTAGGAAATGCTATTGAGTCCTGTGTCTAATATAATTTTTTTACACATTTTCGTGCGATTTTAGGAATAACATACATTTCCTAGGAATTGTATACAATGACGGATTACATACATTTCCGGTAACATATACAAACACACCAGTTAAGCCAGGTCTCCGACTCCAGTTTTGAGGGCATATTTGTATAGTGGAAGAATATGGTCGGCTTTGACGCCGGAGTTAACGAATTCAATCCATTCAGTCAAAGTTTTAATTATGTAAAGATAAATGCTTCTACCTTGTTGTTATGGGAAAGCGAAGAGTAAATATATCTACCTTATAGATTGTAAAATGTAGATGAAGGTTAATGTTTATGTCGTTTTGCCTTGTCGTTATGTGAAGGCAAGGGATAAATATAACTACTTTAAAGTTATGTAACAGCGAGAATAAATGTATATTGTTTTTTAATGTGACGTTTTATGAAACTACATTATTGTTATGTGAATGCGAGGATATATGTAACTATAACTACCTTATAGTTATATAAAGACAAGGGTTAATGTAACTACCTTATCGTTATGTAAAGAAAAGGGTAAATGTAACTACCTTATCGTTATGTGAAGGCGAAGGTAACGCAGGCCCGTTGCTCTGTTGGCTAGAGTACTGTGGCGCCGGTGACGTCATCGGTGCAAACGGTGACATGCCCGGCTGGCCCACGGAACCCACGCTGACGGACCCGCCGTTAGGTGTCGTCGACATCTATGGTGTAGAGGAACTTGGTCAATAATCACAATATGAATAATAATGTTACAAATATCTATCTATCTTTCATTAGTTATATATGTCCAAAATGAATCATCGAACAGATAGATCAGAGATTAGGTTTAAAACTTACTTGAACATGCGAAACAACTATGTAAAATGACAATAATATATGGGATAGAAACGATAGCAAAAACAATTTTTTGCAGACACATTCTAATCTCAGCAATCATGCAGTAGAATTTGTAACAGCTTTTACCAATAACAATAGCTGAGTTAATTTCTCGAGAAATTTTCTACAAAGTAATACGAGTCAAGTAGTAAAATCTAACCTGGTTAGGACTAGGCCCGGGCGGTCCGACGAGGTTCGGTTGGAAGGGCATGCGAGCGTTGGGCATCTGCGTCGCGTGCGTTATACCGGGCGAGGGGATCCGCATGGTGGGCATCTGAGGGCGGGGCAGCGGCGGCCGCGCCGGCACGCCCGGTCCCGCGCCCGCAACCCCGCCCTGCATGCCACCCACCCCCGCCGCCGCCGCCTGCTGCGCCTGCAGCTGCTGCTCCTTCCTCTTCTGTCTCTTCTCCTCCAACTCCTTCTGTATCTTGTATATCTTCTCCGCTAGCAGATGGTAGTACTCCGACCTCGTGCCCGCCATTTCGTACATGTCCCCTTCGACTTTCCGCGCGTACGCGACTAAGTTGTGCATGCGTTTGTCGAGCATCGCCGTGGGGTCCGGCGTGGGGAAGATGGCCTGCACCAACTTGTGGACGAGGTGGTTGCGGAGGTCGGCCGTGATGGAGTGGTGCCACTCCTTAGTGCCGGAGGACGGGTTGGCGGTCACCGGCCCCCCGGCCAGCTGCAGGGTGCTGGACCCCATCTGCAACAGACCCAACTTTTGCCCGTTTGTTAGGGTTGTGCAAGCTTACGACTAGGGGTCTTAATACTAATGCGGAATGAAAGGGTGACTTTTTGTGGCAACATTCTGAGAAGACTATTTGCTAATTTTATCATAAGCTCTATACAATCGTGTTCAGAGGTGTTTTGTGACGCTGATAAATAAAATTTATTATATTGTGTATTTTATATCAATTTTCGTGTTTGCATGTCTCTACTGTTTTCTACTTTTATAGAAGAACAGTTTGTTTATCAAGAGAATTGCGTTTTGTTTCCAACAAGATAGCATTTTGAGGGCACAATGGCAAATTATATCATCAACATTTAAATGTACATAAGGAGTGTAGTTTTTCAAAGGACATGGTCGAGACAAATCATATTTATATTGAGGTTTATTTTTATTCAATAAATCACAGAATCAAATATAAACATGCACTTTTATCATATAATTATAATGTAGTATGCGCTCCATTCTAAAACGTACACAGCGAAATTAGTATCTCTTTATGCAATACATAGAATATGTATACTGGTGGATTTGACATAGTCGAGGAACTCTCCTTATGAAACCAAGCTTAACATTAAGACATTGTTATATAGACTTACCAACTGTTGTTGCTGCTGCTGTTGTTGTTGCTGCTGTTGTTGTTGCTGTTGCTGTGGCTGCGGCTGCATGTCTTGCTGGGTTTGTTGCGCGAACATTTGTTGCATTGACTGTTGTGGGACGACGTCGGTAAGTCCGGGCGGTCGGGGCACGGGGGCGCGCGCTCGTTGAAACACGCCTGACATCGTGGGAACGGATTGTGGGCAAGCGAGGCCGAGCGCTTCGTACGCCCGCTGCATGTCAGCTCCAGGGGCTGTACCGCCAGTCGCGTTTCCCCCGACTCCGATCGAGTTGACCGCGGCTCCCGGCATCACCCCACTAACTCCCGTGGTGCCGGCCCCCGCGCTAACTCCGACGGTGTTGGCGACGCCGCCCGCGCCTGCATGCGTCGCTCCCGTAGGTGCTGCCGGCGGGGCTGTGTTATCAAATTACAAACATTTAAATACCTACTGGCTGACTTTACATGCTACACTAGAGTTATTGTTCCAGAGTTACGGCCGCATTCATGGAGATTTTGACGAATGTATAGTGGTGGACTTGGCATAAGTAATGTTAAAATGTATAGGTTTGAATAAAACTATGCGTTCTCGAGTACTGTGAGACCTTATATGTTGTTTGTGAATATGGGAGTCAAGGTTCTGAAGTGCTGCGCTCTATATATCTACAGATTGCCATAGGATCTTCATAAATCTTGTAATTAAATATATATACAATATTGAACAACATATTATATTTAAATCTTATGACTTACGTTTAAAAAAAAACACACTCCTAATAGCATTCATAGATCGTTTTTATTCACTAAACCAAAAGCAGGTTAGAGCACGCCAAAAGTAGCTCACCATTATCGGGCAACACAGACACCAGCAAGGAATTCCATTCCTGGGCAGTACGTATGATAACGATGACGCAAAACGTATCGTGCGGGTAGAACGAGTTTTTATCGTAAACGCATTTGACAGGTCTCACATAGTTTTCGACTTATTCCGGCTCCCATCAGGGAGCCATCATGGTCTAAATTTAGTTAAGTGTAGTAACCACTAGAGGCGCTGTACTGTTTTTCATACAAAATTTGCTCGATAAACGATATCGAGTTTGGTATGAAAACTCGTACTAAGGGTAAACTCGTACTGGTTTTCCGATAAAAAAATGGGATGGCGATACTTATTCGTACAACTGGATGGCTCACTCTCCGAAATGTATCCGATAGAAAATCGATAAACTAGCGACTATACATTTTGAAGTTGAATTTATTGAGATGAGTTTTGTCTAAGCTTGCAGAACATTCGTGACTGACGTAAGGGAGCTTTATGTCCACAATTTCTATAGGTTTTTGATATTTTTACAATAAAATTACCTGGGTTTTAGTCAGTAATGAGGAAAATCAAACAAATAACATTTTTTTCCTGGATATGCAGCCATATCTAAGCTAGTTGTCGTTTTAGTGGCAAAGGTCTAATATCGCGATCTATATCGCATATATCATTGAATACAAAACTGAACTGGGATTGGATTGACTTTATAAGTTCTGTGGTCTTGGATGGTATGTCCATATCATCTCACAATTATATTAAGAATTTATATTACTTACTATGCCTTTAGCAGTTTTTTTCTCTTAGCTGAGCAAACACCTCCCCCCTACTCTTTTTTCCATTTATCATGGTTGATAGCAACAGATTGCCAGTTATTCCGAAAAGAGTCAAGCTTTGATCTTGCTGGGCCTGCCTCTATATCGTCGTCTAACGTTGTGTACTCAGTAGGGAGTTAAGCCAACAGTGCGTTCAACAATTTAGACTGGCAACTTTCTGAACGATTTCGACTATTTGAGTCGTGGAGCGCATTATACTGTTTCTGACGCGGTCTGACACTCAGTATATATACTACGCACTTTAACACACTCGCAAATCTGGAGTGTGCTTCTGAGGTTCAGTCAATGACCAAGTCTGAAGTTATGACGGTGCGATTGGACATTTCCATAAATTTCTATTCAAGGGTAAGAGGAAGTGTTACTGTCATTAATGTATAAAACAATATTTATATTTACATTTTTACTGTGACAATTATGGCATGGTCTTGGCGTCTTCCTAAGGTTATGAATATTGTAACTAATGGCTCATCATAAAATTTAAATTTCTGTCAATAAAATAAACTCACCATTTAGATTTCTAGTCCTATCTGCCTGCTTGAGTGGCAAACAAACTGGACAGTCATTCTTGTTACAGTGCTTCCAGTGATTTATGATCTGTCTCGACGATGAACAATGCGGGACGGCGCAGTTCTTCCCCGCCTGCGGCAAAACAGTAGCATTAGTATCAAAATATTAGGAGCTAATTGTTGAGAATGTATGATTATACTGACTCAAAGTACAGCAAATAATTCGAAATACTACATCTGCTGTTCAGCAGAGTGAGAAAAGATAAAGAGTTTGAATCATCAGTGAGCAGGAACATTTACATCCGATTCGATCCAGCATATAATCTAATAGGAAGTGCGCATGATAGATACCTGGCAGGACATCATATGGTTGAGGACGCCCTTCATAGTCTTGCAGTGTGGCAGCGAGCACTGCCAGGTCTCTCCATTGGCCTGAGACTCGCGTCGCTGACACTTGTGTGCGTGGAGAAGCAGCACTAGTTGCTGCTGGATCAGTTTCCTTTTCTCCGGGTCCGCTATGGAACCGGAGGCGGGGGGCTGGGGTGCGGCGGGGGGCGGCGCGGTCGAAGCTTGCGTCGCGGCCTGCGGCTGCGACTGGCCGCCGGCGGGCGCGCCGGGTGTCTGCGGGGACGGGGCTGGCGGCACGGCCTGCGCCGCGCCGCCGCCCGCCTCGCTCGGCGGACCGAAGCGCGCCGCCGCGGGCCTCTGCGGCTGCACCCCCCCGGCCGGCGACTGTCCGTACGCCGGGTGGTAGGGAGCCAGCGGGTGTCCGCCGCCGGCCGGCGCCTGCATCCGCGGGTGGTGTTGCAGCGCACTCCTCATGTTGGGCGCCTGCATGCCCACCCCGCCCACGCCCACGCCCACCCGCCCGCTCATCGGACCGTTTTGCATCGCCTGAAATGTTGCTTGCTGAAAACATTCCCATGTCGACATAGATAAGAGGCACTTCGGCATAAAGCAACAATATATTAAATCCTAATCTAAAAATCGGAATTTTATATAAATCTACAATGGTAATTAATATAAATAAAAATAAAATAATTGCTAGCAGACAGTACAGTTAAAATATTCAAATTTTGTACAAAGTTGAAAAGGCTTAACTATCTCCATAAACATGTTAGTGTTTTTCTGAGGCAATGAATGAACAATGAAACATCAAGTGTTACCCTACACCTAAACCAAAGACAGAGTCAGATGTCAGGTTTACAATCTTTCAGAGTCATGGGTCCTAGCCAGGGCAAAAAATAGTGACTTTTTTTGACATTTCGGACATTTTAAAGTGTAACGATAATAAATTTTTCTTCAGCGTTGGTTTGTGTGATGGTATTTCATTAAGCCTAGTTTAATGATATCAAAATTTGGGAAGTTTTCAAATGAGACCTTTACATCGTTCGAAACTAAAGCAAATAATAATAGGACGTATATAAATGTTGTCAGATTTGAAGTTCATAAGTAAGTGAGTAGTAAAGTAAGACACACACCTGATGCGGATGGTGCGGCGGCGCCGCGTGATGGTTGTTGCCCATTAGCGTGGGCAACTGCTTGTTAACATTGTTGATGATCCCACTGCCGAGCATCCCAGCCCCCGACATGGTACTGTTCGTCACTATCATGTTTCCACCGATGTTGGCCACGTTCATACCACCTTGTATGGAGCTCATCGGAATGGTCGTATGTAATTGATTTGGATGACTTGTATTTGGCATTAGTTGTGGATGCATTCCTCCCATTAGGTCCTTTGATATTGATACGTTTGGAGGTGACTGCAAATTTGGACTTTTACTCCCTAAACCCAACCCCCCTAAAGGATTGTTGTGGCCTACTAAGCCACTCTTGTTGCCCTGTGAATAGACCAATAGACACATACACTATTAGTAAACCTGTAAAACATCATCAAAGTAATAAATTATGGGCTTGCTCTGCTCGGTTAAAAAGAAAGATTTATTTATAAAACACTAAAGTTTACTTATACTTAATAAGCCTAATAAGATGAAAACGAATTTAATGTAATACTATGTAAGAAGCTAATGATATTCAGTAACTATTTAATACATTGACATGACATTATCTTTTGAGATGGCAAATGAAAACATTCATTTTGGATCTATAATTAAGCTTGTTGCCAGTTGTCCTTTGTAAGAGTTACTTCACAATGTTGCACCTTCAGTATTATTTATGAATAAAGACACATAGAGCAGAGCAGTTATACAAATAGTCCATCAGCTCCAGATACTTACTTGTTGTATAAGATGATTGTTGATTTGTCTGTGCATAGCAGCGGTTGGGTCATCTCCGTTAAGTTGCTGTTGGGGGGCCATCTGCCCCCCGGGTCCCGGGCCCTGGGCGGGGGGTTTCGGTCCCGCGACACCGGGTTGTTCGCCCCAGACACCACCCATTAACTCATCAGGGAGGTCTTTCTCCAGGTCGAACATGTCAAGGTTCGAAAACCCATCTAGAAACAAAAAGATTACATGAAAAGGTTTAGTATATTTAACATCTTTATCAATGTTTTATCTAGGAACGGGGATGATGGGATAGCTTAATAAAGCTATAGTAGTTGCATGTGACTTCTGCAGTCAAAAAGTACTTTATATCCTATACTACTACTACATATACACCATACACACTATACTATACACTATTGCAGCTAAATTCAGTCATAAAAATTAATCATAAAAACTTTTAATATAAAACTGAGAGATGGACAGTGGAGAAGGAATAAGTATAATAAAGTATGGAATTACATTACATATTTTAGGTTTTCAATGCAACTTCAATTAAAAAAAGCAGTTACAAGACCTGATAGCAGGGTTCGAGGATATATATCAAGATATATATCAATGTTTTTTTTATAATATATTGTGTAATACAAAAACGGTTTAAAAAATGTATACTATTAAGTAATGTTTAATGTTTCGCGTTTGTTACTGTATTTACTACTTCTACTTCCTATTTTAAGTTTTTTTAGTTGATTTTTCCTTATCTGAAAGAAGATTTTATGTATTGGTTTAATTTGTCTGATTTTAAGTACCTAAATAATAAAACATTAAAAACATTGTAGTTTTTAGGGTTCCGAACCCAAAGGGTACCAACGGAACCCTATTACTGAGACTCCACTGTCCGTCTGTCACCGGGCTGTATCTCATGAACCGTGATAGTTAGACGGTTGAAATTGTAACAGATGATGTATTTCTGTTGCCGCTATAACAAAAAATACTAAAAACAGAACAAAGTTAAAAATTGAAGGGGGTCCCCATACAAAAACGTGTTTTTACTATATGCGCCATCTATGTGAACGATTGTTTAACTTATTAATATATAATATTAATTACCTACCTTTGTGTTAAAGTTCACTTAGTTGGTGTTAGAAGTTTGTTAAATATTCGTTAGATGGCGTTGTAGTTAATAAGCATGTTTGGTATTGACACTGTAATATAATATAATATTATACTTATATATTATTATACTGCGGTTCGGAACCCTCCGTGTGCGAGACAAAAGTCTGACTTGCACTTGGCCAGTTTTATTTTTGATAATTTTAGTATGTAACACATATGCAAATAGTATTCTTAAATAATAATATGACTTTCATACAAAATTGATATATATCAAACATGATATATTTCATAAATATCCGATATTTTGATATTTATAATAAATATCGGATATTTTCGAACCCTGCCTGATATTATGCAAAGTTTTTGCCTATAGCTATGCTCTATGCTCTTATATCTTTAGAACCATATTATTAGATTATCAAGTGATTTAATATAAATAGACAAATGATGACAAAAATTATGGAAATGGTTCTATGCATCTAACAATTTTGTATATCAATATATTTTTATTCCGTTCAAGTGCGAAGAATACAAAATCTATATTAAAAATATTACATATTAAAACAATTGTAATCTTTTTTCTATCTCTTATACAATTCAACATAACAATATTAGATACATTAAATAAGTTTCTAATTATTTTTTCATCAAGTTTTAGTTTTAACATCAAGGTAATTAAAATATGTTTTATCTTGATAAGACCCGAATTTTAATATTATATATTTTTGATATTGCCATTAGATAATATTAACATAACATAAATTGTATATACATTATGTATTATTGTAAATATATATTTTTTATATTTATAACTATAAGTTCAGATTGCGGATGTAATATATAATGGAATTTATAATTTTCTTTTTTTAATATATTTATTTTGGTGTATCTGGTACATAATGCAAAGAGCCATAGATTAAGTTTAGCGGAGAGCAGTAGGAGAGGCCTATGTCTAGCAGTGGCCTAGCTACTGATGATAGATACACATACTTTTTGCAATAAAATGTAATATTATTAAAATTACAATTATAAAATTTCTGTACAAAGCAAAATTATAAGAGCTCACATGCAACAGAGATGCACAGAGATTCTTTAAAAATTTATGTTAATACATTTTACAGCATTTTACTTTTAATCATGCCTTCAAAATAACACAATAATAAATCTTTCACACTAAATAAAAAATTAAACATGCTATTGCCTTACTTTTGCGAATGACAGAGGCTTTAATTTATATATACCAGAGATTCATAGCAAGACTAATATTTATGATTTTACATAATTTATGTGATAAATGATAATTGAATCCGTGACTATGCTGAGTAGGATATTTTTTCTTAGTCCTGACCATAAAATAACACAATAATAAATCTTTCACACTAAATAAAAAATTAAACAAGCTATTGCCTTACTTTTGCGAATGACAGAGGCTTTAATTTATATATACCAGAGATTCATAGCAAGACTAATATTTATGATTTTACATAATTTATGTGATAAATGATAATTGAATCCGTGACTATGCTGAGTAGGATATTTTTTCTTAGTCCTGACCATATGTTAGGCTTAGGAGCAATCTGCTGAACTTCCATAAGTTTTGGTTCACAGAATAACAGAATTTTGTTACGTTTAACCATTTTGTGTTTTATATTTATTTCGATTTAAAAATTAATATAGAATATTTGCTTTGAGTCATATTTTGACTTCAGTAGTCAGATCTTGACTTTTCATTGGATTAGATGGAATATATATATTATACAGTTAAGGTGTTTATGTTACCAACTATCCATCCATACCAACCATCATAAAGTGGGACATTATTGTTGAAAACTTATGATTACTGTAATAAACAAAATAAGAGACATTCAGCTATTATATAGCTATAGCATATCTTTCATTTAATTTTTTTACAGCGGCATATAGGCTAGCACTTAACACTATCTCATCTGATGGCCTAGAATAGGAACTGGCTCTCAATTAATTTGTTCAATGATGATACTCATTACAAATACCTCAATGAGAGTTGACAAAAAGAAAGCTGGTAATCATGCTTAAAGCAGGATAATAAATAGCATCCTTCTAAACCCACTGATCCTATTCCAAAGCTCAAATAAGTAAGTCAATGATTGAATATTGACTGTGCTCACTTTATGATTGATTGTATGAGTTAAAATAAATTACTTTTACTATCAACAATCAATTTCATACTAGTCACATAATTTGAGTAAGTATCAAAAATGATGATGAAATTTATGTGATTGTAATAAATTAGAAAATTATATTTATATTGTTATAAGCACTGATCTCAAACTGGCATTTCAGAATGAAGCTTGAGTTTAGATCAGTTTTTAACATAGAATTAAGCAGGGTTCGAAAATATCCAATATTTATTATAAATATCAAAATATCGGATATTTATGATATATATCAAGTTTGATATATATCAATTTTGTATGAAAGCCAAATTATTATTTTATTGTATTATTCATGAATACTATTTGCATATGTGTTACATAAACATACAAAAATTATCAAATAAAAACTGCAATGTTTTATTTATTTGTATGTACTTAAAATCAGACAAATTAAACCAAAACATAAAATCTTCTTTTAGATAAGGCAAAATCAACTAAAAAACCAAAAAATAGGAAGTAGAAATAGTAGATAGAGTAAATGCTAAAAATTACTAATTAATATTAATATTTTAAACCATTTTTGTATTGCAATATATTATAAAAAAAATATTTGATATATATCGTCAAATCCAGTTTGATATATATCGCAGGGTTCGAAAATATCCGATATTTATTATAAATATCAAAATATCGGATATTTATGATATATATCGGATATATATCTAGTTTGATATACATCAATTTTGTATGAAAGCCATATTATTATTTTATATCTATTATTTATGAATACTATTTGCATATGTGTTACATAACATACTAAAATTATCAAATAAAAACTGCAATGTTTTATTTATTTGTATGTAGGTACTTAAAATCAGACAAATTAAAACAAAACATAAAATCTTCTTTCAGATAAGGCAAAATCAACTAAAAAACTTAAAATAGGAAGAAGAAATAGTAGATACAGTGACAAACGCTAAAAATTACTAAATAATATTAATTTTTGAAACCATTTTTGTATTTCAAAATATTATAAAAAAATATTTGATATATAATTGTTGAATCCAGTTTGATATATATCTTGATATATATCCATTGATATATATCCTCAAACCCTGATATATCGGATATATATCTTGATATATATCCTCAAACCCTGGAATTAAGTCCAACGAATCCCACACTAACAATATAATTATAAGTAAATAGCTAATCAATAATGATAATTAAATTGATGTGACAGTAATAAATTAGAAGATTAATAAAATAAAATTTATTTTGTTACGGTCACTGGTCTCAAACTGGCATTCAGAATGATGCTTGAGTGTGGATCTGCTCTTAACATTAGAATTAAATCATGTGGTTGGTAAAATTGTACCTAGTTAATTAAACCAATAAAGTAAAAAAAAAACAATAATGTGGCTTCATTCTGTACTAAAAGTAAGTTGATGCTTGAGTATTTGTTCTTTATTGGCCTATGAAACGTACTTCATCATTGCATTCTTCTATACAGCCTATGAAATATACAATACAATAACTCTTTATTAAAATAATACAACAATACTATGGTACTATAATCGGTGGTCTTATCACTAAGAGCGATATCTTACAGACAACCTTAGGATGGAATGGAGTAAAAATAAAGAATGGATGGCAGTGCACAATAAATAAAACCGGCTAAGTCGAGTTGAACTCGCCCACCGAGGCTTCCGTACCAACCAATTAAGCTAGACCTCTAAATTGTATCAGCGCTCATATAACTCAGAGGTCTACATTAATTGGCGCAAACTATGTATGTATGGGTACACCCTTTAATTTTAAACTTTTATTATTTTTTAGGAATTTTTCCTTAATTTGTGATGTAAGACCATGCTTCTTGCCAAATTTCATGATTCTAGGTCAACGGGAATTACCCTATAGGTTTTCGACCCAAAACCTATAGGGTACTTCCGGTTAACCTAGAATTTTGGTTATAAGCAAGGTATTAGAGCACAAGTAAAGGAAAAATTCATAAAAAAAATAATAAAAAAAGTTAAGGTACATTTTGGTACTAACAAGTTTTCGCGAAAATCTAAATTAGCCCATATCTTTTTATTGTGATGATTCAAGACCTTGATTTTTATACACCTAATAGGGACTATAGACTTCAGTATCAGGTATAAATTTCAACTTGCTAGGTCCACCCGTTCCTGAGAAAATCAGTGGTCACACACGGACAGACAGACAGACAGACAGATGGACAAGAAAGTGATCTTATAAGGGTTCCATATTTTTACCTTTTGAGGTACAGAACCCTAAAAAGACATATGCTACATATTTTACTAAATGCCTACTTACAATCTAATTAGGATTCTAATACTATATATAAGCATAATAAAAAGTATAATAATATATATAGGTATAATATTACCTAACAGCAAATAAGACATATCAATAGCTTTCATTTGATAGTGATTTGTAGTTTAACAATCACTACTAAAGAAATAAATAAATAAGTTGATTAGTTATATCGCACATTTAGTCCAATGCAATTATAAGTAGATCAACAATTTGAGAACAGTTTATAATGTTGGCCTTAGTTTCTGAAATAATTTCAATAAATATCTTGGGTCTATCTATGAATTGTGCTTGATCTAATTCAGTAACATTTTAGTAAGAATTTTAATTACTGAAAAGTGAAAATGAAGTATGTACAAGAACATTGTATTCTAATTCCTTTTTCCTGGCTATTATTCCCAATTTATTTGGCTCAGCCCTAGTATTTGAATTATTGATTAATACTTATACAGTCTAAACAAAAACATTTTTAATATTTTGTAAAATAAAATAGTATAATAGATGTATTTATATATCACTATTATATCACTGTTAATTTCCAGATGTTTGCTCAGTTCAAGTCATTATTTTGTTTATGATACAACAACATTGAAAGGCATGAGATGAGAGAGGTTATGCACTTAACACTGAGACCTGTCAAACTTATAAACAAAAATATCGATACAAGCATTATAAATAATTCTAACAACAATTTAGTCGTGTTACATATTATATGAATAGAGTATTTGCCTGTTCTATTATATAATTAATATGTTGAACATTATAAAAATATTACTTAGAAGCAGCCACAGTTAATTACTGCCTTAAATTCTCATATTATCTTTTATTGATATTGAAGATAGTATTTCTCTGATCCTCCGTAGAATGTTCAGAAAATATTGACCTCATTACATTCAAGCTGGAGACTAAGGCTGACCTTCTTATGAATTTTAGCAAACACTCAATTTGCATGGATATAATTTTACATTTTCATTCTTATAACATAAATTCATAGTACATTTTTATATGTATTTAGTTAAATTTATACAATATATAAAATTGAGTTTTGTAACTGAGAACACAAAACATGAACTCAGATAAGTCAACTAAAATTTAATTTTTGTAAATGAAATTTTAATATCAGGCCTAAATCATTGGTGAAAATGAATAGAAATTGAAAAGAATGGCTCATTTATGTAATTTCTGTGCATAGAAACAATAATACGACGCAAAACTTGCAAGGCGCTAACAAGAACCAAGACAAAATGTCAAAAATCAAAGAAAGATAATATGACAGAACATTGGCTCAACACTTTGCAAACTCGTAAAATATTGAAATATACTCACCCGCGGTGTCCGATGGACCCTGGAAAGGGTCCCGCAGCATTTTGGGCCGCTTGTTAGGCGGCTCATCAGCCATGGTTCTGTTTACTAATCGAAAGCCGTCGTGAATATTTCGGCCCGCCGATTCAAATAACACTTCTAAGTCTCATATTTTTAAGAAATAACATTTTACAGTGATTTGTCATTCATTAAAATATAATTCACCCACATTGCGATCGTTCGATGTCCTTCGCACCAGTGAAGGCACATATTAAAAATTCTCACTCAAGTATTCGCCATTACAAAGCTCTGAATCGAAGAGCTACACAGACCCTCTCACCATCTTCCGTCGGAACTAGCACAATAAATGAAAACAATATCACCAGATTTTAGCTATTTTATGGAAATACTTATGCGATCGAATAACACGATTTCACTTAACACTTTAAAATACACGGAATGGTAGAGTTTATGATAAATTGATGTAAGAAAAAACAGAAAATTTACACGACAAATTCCGAAATACTTCTCAGTCTCTCTAGCGCAAAATGGCGGCTGTTGATGAAAAGTTTTTCTACGCTTGTCAGAAAATGTCGGCCTGAGTATGAGTATACGCCTTCTGATTGGTCGAAGCGCACCACGTGACCACCGGAAGCTTTGATTTGACGCAGGATTGGTCAAAAATTTCTGACGTCAACCGTACAAATCCGAAGATAGCCGAAGAAAGACGAAGAATAAAAATCATGTTATTCTATTATACAGGTGAATTCTCTAAAAAAACTACTTTGAAAAATTTTTTTCAGTCTAACTAAGTCACCTGCAGTTCAAATATTGTCTAAAATATATTCCTGAACCGATACATTTGTATAAAACTGAAAGCTACCAATGGCATTTAAAATTACCGCCAAATCGGGAGTGTCCAACATCAATACGACGACGTGTCTCTATTGTCTATGATTGATTGAGGGCACCATAGACATCGAATATATTTACTTTTTTTACAAAATCAGAAATGGCTTAGAGCATTCTATCATTTCTATCCATTTGTCATATGATTCTTATTTGAAGTTAACATCAAGTATAATGCATAAATGGATGTCCGAGGTCTGTTGTTAACACAAAATACAAATGATTTTGTATATAGATAGTTTTAGAAAAAGTATTTAAATATATTTGATATCAAATAATACTGTTCTTTCGTATGTTCAAGGCTCAGGTTGATCTTGAAAGATGTTACATTATTGCGCGTCCGTTTCGTCACGGTAATATAATATAACAGGTATGTGACACTGCCCTGTCCTTGAAATCAATACAAGCGTTCCGCGTGGCACCGCTCGGTACGTAAACACGCGATAGGGGTGCCCGAATATATATGAACTAGAAGTGCCCCGCGGCTTCACCCGCGTTAAAAACTTCTTTTATTTACTTAAAACTTTTCTTTTGCAAAAACTTCTTTCATAAAAAACATCAAAAAAGAATTCGACAAATCGGTCTACGCATTTTCAAGTTACCGCGTGACAAAGGGAAATATGGATTCACTTTTATAAAACCCGAAAAACCATATTGATTTGCGGAATTTATTACCCCATTTCACCCTCTTAGGGGTGTAATTTTAAAAAATCCTGAAACACTTACTTAAGTCAGGTGGGGTAAGAGGAACATAGTTTACTGTTTTTTGGACATTATGTGCTCCATCTCGTAAATTCATATATATAATCTGATATCAATAGAAACAAAGGTTTTCTTTTGAACTACGCTAGCTATTTTACGACACTGAAATGGATTCTTCCAGTAATAACAGCACAATTTGCCAACAAAGCCAGTTCTTTTAAATGTTTCTCTTTCCCGAAATTTGAGGTATGAGTTCCTCATACCCCAAATTTCTTTTTCTTTTCTTTACTTAATTATTTCAATAAAAAACACATCCTATTAAATTTATCTCTAGATATTTTAAAATTGTCTATCAATTCAATAGATATGAAACCATATTAAAATACGGTATAATTTATCGCGGAAGCAAAAAACAGTACATTTGGGGTAAGAGGAACATATAACTAAGGTCAGGGGTGTTAAACTACGAATAACAACAAATAAAATTTTGGTTTTGGTAAAAGGAATGTATCAAAAATAAATAATAAATGAACTATTAATATCACTGAACTAGTAACTTTAATTTATAAATTAATCTCAATAATTTGTACAATTTTGGGAAATTCAACTGTATAAAAAATGTAGTAAAAAAAGTAGTAAAAAACAGCAAAACAGCCATCACTGCTTGTAATATTTTTTAAAGCACCTTGTTTTTTCTGTAACAAATAAATACGTACATAAATTATGTCGGTAAGTGACTAATTATATTTCAGCAGTTGGTTACCTCTGAAACCGGGAGAGAGAAACATAATATGTTTTTCTTAACCTGGTATGGAAGGTCCTCTTTTGCTGCTTGACGTTTTTATGTCTTATTTTTGATGACATCGAAAAAGAAAAAAAAATTAAACCGACTTCTTGCCAAGTATATATCTACTACTTAATAGACTTGACAGGGCACTTGACTTCATATAGATAAGTGGGTACAAGGTATCGCTTATAAAAATTATATTAATTTATTTTTCGCTTTTGAGTGCCTATTTATAGTTTTAAAGTCTGTTTAATGTTTTTTTTTTAATAATTTATTTTACCCTTTTTAGTGCAAAATAAGTTTTAATTACTTAAATTACATGAATAAGTATATAGAACTTTCGTGTCTGGGCTGTTCAGCATTGAGGAGTTTAGAACAGGGTATTTTTGTTAAATCAATTTACAAAATATTGTGTCTGTAGTATTCACCGTTGAGGAGTTCCCTTGCTGGAAGTTAATCCTGGGTGCAGCAGCCATGTCATGATGGAGTTTAGAATAGGCTATATTATAGATAAATAAATTTACAAAATTTCGTGTCTTTGCTGTTCGCCGTTGAGGTGTTCCACTATCCACCTCCTGACTCCATCATCAGATCAGCCCAATTTTCAGCCTAATCGGTATCGGAACGGTTAAGTTGATCCAGAGATTACCCCCTTCAACCTTACAAACTCACAAGCATACCTAAAAATACGCCTCGAATTGACAACTTACCTCCTTCTTTTCTTTAGAGTCAGTAAAAATGATTAATATTTCTAGCACTTACTCTGTTGTTTCCAGAGAAATAAAATTACCGATATCGAAAAGTCTCTGTACATTATTCCAGAACAAGAAATCAACGAACTCCTAACCGTTAAAGAGTAGTATCTTCTTTCATCATCTCAGCGTCATGAGATGATGACCATACGCAAATTGCTCAATAGCTTTAGAATATACTAGCAGCCCGCCCCGGCTTCGCACGGGTAGAACATATATGCCTACCAAATTTGCATCAGTTTGGTGCATCGAATATAAAATATTAACATATTTAACAATCATCTTCGTATTTCAACCAATTTACACAAAACCTTAACGAATTATCCACCTAAGACCTAAACCTTCCTTTTAAACACTCTGGCTATTGGTGAAAACCGCATGATGATCCATTCAGAAGCTATTGAGATAATTGCGAACAGACAGACAGACGCAGTGATGGACATTGTTTTATAATACTTACGTAGTGATATTGGACGGCCCTTTGGCGTAAAGGATAGTTACCCTGATTCTGACCCGAGGGTCGTTGGTTCTAATCCTAGCTATATACCTACCAAAGAAAGTTTTATGTGCATTCATGAATTATGGGTTTTCGTACAGAGGTAGATAGATAGATAGATAGAAAATTCTTTATTGTCACACCTCATAACTTAAAAAATAACATACAAATCATTCATTTTATTAGTGTTACAATGGGCGGCCTTATCGCTGAAAGCGATTTCTTCCAGGCAACCTTTGGATGGAGAGGACTTATAGAAAAGAAGACAATAGACGGAGGTGTTTCTAATATAAGTTAAAAGCAAAAATCTAATATACCTACTAACTTTACTTCCTAAAGATACTAACCTACCCTACTAATTAAAGACTTACTAACTAAGATTAATATACAAACCAATATAGGGGAAAATTTACAACATTTGATAAATAAATAGCGGTTTCAACTTTATATAATAATATCTGCAGTAGCAAATGTCTAGGATTGTTGACGGAGAAAGTGATCTTTGACCTGCGTCCAGCTAGGCTATTCTGTAAGCTATCTCGACAGCAGAATCCGCGGTGAGATTTGAATTTCGTATTACGAAATTCAACCGTATTACAATCGTTATACGACTTAATTTCGAAGTAAGAAATTCGAATCTCACCGCGGATTCCGCTGTCGAGATAGCTTACAGAATAGCCTAGCTGAATGTATTTGGAGACTACGCTTTTCTAATGTTTACAGGCAGTGCGTTCCACAGACGTGAAGCACGCACAGCAAACGATCCATCATAAAAACCAGTACTGTGACTGGGAATCTCAAGGACAAGATTCTCTGATGACCTCAGCTCAAAACTATTAGAGTTGCAGGGAAATCTAATTTTTTGTCGAAGATAATGGGGAGCAGAAGGCAGAAATAGTATATATAGAGAAGAGAAAGAATATGACGAAGTCGTATAGGAAGACACTTGAGTTTAGCACGAACCTGAGAGACGTGGTCATATTTACGTAAACCAAATATGAACCTAATGCAGAAGTTTGGAGACGTTCAAGTTTATTCAGCTGGTCCTCAGTTAAATCGAGATAGCAGACATCAGCGTAATCTAATATGGGAAGGAGTAAAGATTGAGCAAGAGTAACTTTAGTGGCAGTCGGAAGAAAATTTCGCAATCTTTTTAATAAACCACCTGAGGCAAACATTCTACGACTCAATGCATTAATTAGTGCACCCCACGATAGATTGCGATCGAACATGATGCCTAGGTTTTTAACGTCCTTGCTGTAAGGAATTATGACGTTATCAATCATCACAGGGGAAAGATTTTGCCACTCAATCTTTGTCATCAGCCGTGAGCTGCCTATTAAGATAACTTGAGTTTTTGTAGGATTAATTTTGAGACCATAAGCTCTGGCCCAATCTGCAATGCGACAGAGATTCAAGTTAACTCTTTCAACAGCGTCAGTTAGATTGTTTAGTGGTGCTTGTGTATATAGAGGTAGTGGGATCATTAAATCTACCAATAATTAAGATAGTTTAAAAACTAAAACAACTGACTTCAATGCCCCACGAGTCAGTTTCAGTAGCAAGTTTGAGACGTTTATCGTCATATCTCTGAAGATACTTATCACATCTCAATGAAATTACAATGGGACCACCTCGAAAACGTACCCTACCGATTACAAAAATAATCATTCGAATCGGTTCGAAATTGACGGAGTAATCGCGTAACATACACACACAAAAAAAAGAAAGAGAAAAAAACATACAGACGAATTGAGAACTTCCTTCTTTTTGGAAGTCGGTTGAAAAGTAGCTTACCACCAAGAAGAACATCTGTCGCCGTAACCTTACGGCGTTCCCCGACGCAAAAAGTACGGGTATTATACGTTTAACGTGTGTATCTGTGTGTCCGTCTGTAGCATCTTAGCACCCAACAGGATGAACCGATTTTGATTTAAAGTATGGGTATTATAAGTTTAACGTATGTATCTTTGTGTCTGTCTGTAGCATCTTAGCACCCAACCGGATGAACCGATTTTGATTTAATTATTCATAGTTTTTTTTTTTTTTATAGATGTCTTCATCGAGAGTGTTCTTAGCGTTGATTAATGAAAATTCGTTCAATCGTTATAAAACTATGAGCTTTAATCAACTTTCATAGGTCTGATCAATTCGAAAATCTTCTTCTTCGACGAACATGGAACTTAAGAACATGGAAGCATTGACCTGATGCTGGGACATCTCCTGGACTCTACAGAATACTCAAATCCTCACCAACTTACAGCTCAGATTGTAAATGTCGTGTTTAGAGTCATTGGAATGCTTTTAATGAAAAGATTATACATAGATCAGTCGGGATGGTTTAAAATATTATATTATATTGTTACGTGCGGGGTGGTATTAAAATGCCAATCCGATGAGTTGAACGTTTATTTCCACTTGAACACTAGGTTAGCACAATGTTCCGCAGTAGTTGTCCAAATCGTCTTGCACAATGATCAAATGTCCGTTACACACACTGAGGTCGTCGGTAATTCACAATTCACACTTCACTGTTCACAACACTAGTTCACTGTTAACACTTAACGATCACTTGGTCGCTATCCGCGCTTAGATGTTTTCGCTGTCGCTTCCAAAGAACTACTGACTCAACGCCGCGGTGCGACGCTTTATATAGGACACAATTCACAATTCTAGAAACTCCTCGATCAATAAAGAATAAAAATAGCAGACAAACAAAGCAATAAATCAAATACATAGGGGGGTATTGATAGCGGTAAGAAGAGATATTCCAACTACTCAACTTAACACATACCAATCTTCAGCTGAGGACTTGTGGCTCACTTTATCATTTAAAAATCAAAATAACAATATTAAGCTTCATTTATGTACTATTTATTTATGTAACCAAAACTTGGGTTATTCATTTTCACAACAATTAACAATTTCTTAACTAAACTGAATGACTTAATATTGACGAATCCTTCTGACAAGTTCCTTATTTTAGGCGATTTTAATCTGAGTGGAATTAACTGGATATCGAGTTCTAACTCATACTACTCGCCAGCTAACGTAAGCTCGACTGATGAACATTTGCTCGTCGATGAACTAAATTTATGTGGTTTGCGCCAGTACAATGGTATTCGTAACGATTTTAACAGAATTTTAGATTTGGTTTTATCTAACGACAATGTTACAGTGTCTGAGTGTGATTGTCCTTTTGTTCCTCTTGACCCTCATCATAAAACCCTATCAATTAAGGTAGAATTTTTTGAAATAGCTTCATTAAAACCTTCGTCACTAATTAAATACCTATATAATAAAGGTGACTATGTTACCATTAACAACATTATTTCAAATACTGACTGGTATAGTAATATTAGTACCACGTCAATGGACGAAGCAGTCTCATACTTCTACTCGGTGATTGAGGACCTACGAAATAAATACGTACCCTCAAAGTGTGTGACCAGCGAGTCATATCCAAGATGGTACTCGACAGCTCTTATAAAAATTATCAAAGAAAAATTTAAGTACCTGCATAAATATAAGACTTACGGCAATAGGTCTGATTTACATAGTTATAAATTATTGCGCGAAAGAGCTCGAAAGGTAGAAACACATTGCTATGATCAGTATATGAATTCAATTGAAAAATCTATAGAATATAATCCTAAATGTTTCTGGTCCTACTTAAAGTCAAGATCTAAATCGGGCGGTATCCCCAGCACTGTGACTTTGGATGATGTTACGGCTAACTCTGGTCAGGATATTTGTAATCTTTTTTCTGACTATTTTTATTCCACTTTTCTCACCCCAAATAATGTTAATAGCACTTCGCCTTTACATGCATGCGATTCGGAACAGATTTCTGATGTAAGCCATATTGAAATTGATGTAGCTGAAGTAACAAAACTCTTGACTAATCTTGACCCTTCTAAAGGGGCTGGTCCAGATCATATATGTTCAATATTTTTAATCAATACAGCCAAATCTATCGCTCTTCCTATTAGTGTTTTATTTGAGAAGTCGCTTAAAATTAATCACTTTCCTAGCATCTGGAAATCTGCGTTTATTACACCTATTCATAAAAAAGGATCTAAAACCGAAGTAACTAATTATAGACCGATTTCTAAACTGTGTATTATTGCTAAAGTTTTTGAGAAGATAGTTTATAATCAACTTCATGTAGCTGTAAATAATTCCCTACATTCCTCTCAGCATGGTTTTCTTAGACATAAATCAACAGTATCCAACTTAGTCTTGCTAAATGATTTTCTAACTGAGGCCATGGATGCTGGTGGTCAAGTGGATGTGGTATATACAGAGTACAGCAAAGCTTTTGATCGTATTGATCACCAATTGCTTATTGTTAAATTGGCTAACATCGGCATAAGAGGAGATCTACTAAGGTGGTTCTCATCTTATATTGATAACCGGACTCAAGCTGTGGTCATTAGTAACTATATTTCTGGCTGGATGAAGATACCCAGCGGTGTGCCCCAAGGATCACTTCTGGGGCCCCTTCTATTTCTTATTTTTATCAATGACATCTCCAAATGCTGCATTCATTCTAATATCTTATGTTTTGCAGATGATATGAAAATATTTAAATCTATCAATTCTACTCAAGATTCAAAAGATCTGCAGGCCGATTTGCTACGGTTAGATGATTACTGTAATCGTAACAAATTAGACTTGAACCCTTTGAAGTGTTCTGTAGTAACTTTTACACGTAAGAAGACATCTGTGTCGTCTGAATATGTTCTCAAAGGCCAGAACCTCCAAAAAGCAAAAATAATTAGAGACCTCGGAGTGCTACATGATTCTAAACTTTTGTTTGATGAGCATATTGAAGCTATAGTGAGCAAAGCTTCGCGAGCTTTAGGTTTTATTATGCGAAGTTCAAAACAATTTAACAAAGTCAAAACATTTAAGATTCTGTACTGTTCATATGTACGAAGCATTTTAGAATATGGATCGCAAATATGGAATCCCCGTTATAATAAGTATATTGACCGTATTGAAAATATTCAAAAGAAGTTTATTAAATATTTGTGTTTCCGTTTAGGCGTGCAATACAAATCTAATGACTACATGCAACTTTGTAGACGATTTCATTTTCTTCCTTTATCATCTCGACGTAGTATAGCTGATATCACCTTCCTGCTCAAGATAACTTCCAATCGTATTAACAGCCCGGAACTTACTAGTAAAATAAAACTGAATGTCCCTGTTAAGTGTTTACGGTATAACCCACCTATCCATATTCCTTCAGTAAACACATATTACCGGCAAAATAGTTTCATATGGCGAGCAAGCAGCAACTTCAATGAGTTAAGTCAACTTTATGATTTTGATTTATTTTGTACCAGTGACGCGACTGTAAGACGGCGGTTGTGTGCTGAATTTTTTTTCATGATCAAATAGTATTTTTTGTGAATAGTGTATTTGCTGAATTTTTCTTTTCAAAATCTATAAGTATTTTTATTGTTTCTATATCTATATTGTTACTCGTATGTATTACTTAATGTTTATGCTCACATTTTTTCATACCAAAATCTGTTTTTGTATACGTGTGAGCCTTTAATTGGTTTCATGGTTTATATACTGTAAATCATTTAGTTTTAATCGAAACTGTTGGCTTACCATAAATAAATAAATAAATAATACAATAAGGCGGCTTTCCTTTGAACATCTGATGTAAACAACTTTACCATACATGCTAATTTGATCTCTATCGACTTATGAATAAGGTTCAATCTTAACTACATAACTAGGTACATTTTTTTTTTCTTTTTTTAAAAAGATTACTCGCAATGTGGGTTGCACATTACTAGTATTCTTGTTAACCCCGCCAACTAAGCTAAATATGCTTGTGTCTGGAGTGGGTTCACGTCAATAGTGCAATGGGTGTAGGTGGGATTCGAACTCACGACCTCTCGATTGCCAGTCCGACACCCTATCCATTGGGCTATTGCCGCCTTAACTAGGTACATTGACTAAGGTCGGAATTCCAGGAATGTTACTTTTATGACGGTCGGGTCGGGTGTTTATAGCCCCTAATTACTCTATTGTTTCCCACGCTATTTTTGTTCGAGAAGCTTGGCGAAACTTCGCGACTCGACGATGCGATGTAACAATATATATAGATCATTATTATTTTAAACAATAGATCATATTATTATACTATATTGACTTCAAATTGATTGTAATCGGTGGGGATCTACAGAAAAGCTAAGCTTATAATAATATTTTCCTAGTAACTATGACCTATTCTGTGGTTTCACTGCAAATATTTTATTAATTTTGCGATGCGTGTTTGTGAAATCCGTGATATCTTCTAGAGTTTTCATTTGAATTATATACTGTAAAGGACAATTTTAATCTATAATATGTGGCCAAGCTAAATAATGTAATTATTTGGATAAGGATTAATACTATATACTTGAAAATAGCCCTGGAAGTTATGTAATATTTTTTAACAAAAAATTAAAGATTAAAATGGTTACTGTGAGTCAACCTTAAGAGATAGACATATGCTGTCGCCGACTTTTTTGTAGGTATTATTAAGTTGTACAACTTTTCCATAGAAAATATGCTTCCATCTGTTTCAATTGAGCAGCGTTCGTAAGAAACGTGTTTTTTCGACCGTTTTTTTGTCGACTTAGGTTGCAAATTAGGTCTCCACGAATGTACCTTTGAATTAAACGGGATAATATATAGCCTATTTTCATTTTGAAAGTCCATTCTATATAATAGTGAAATTTTTTTTAAAATCGATCCAGTAGTTTTTGAGCCAAATCATTACAAACATACAAATGTTCTCTCTTTATAATATTAGTATAGATATAAAAAACATTGATAATACCTGTAACATTTGATGGTTGCCCTCGATTTCTCTGGGATTCCATCATGAGATCCTGATTTGGTGCCAAGCCAATGTGGTCCCATTGGCACCAAAACCAACTTCAGGAGTATACTCTTTACTTACGAGTATACTTAGAAATAAAAAAAGAATTTTGAGAATCGGTCCACAAATGGCGGAGTAATCGGTGAACATCCTAAAAAATTACATCCTCCTTTTTGAAGTCGGTTAAAAAAGACACTAAAGCGCATTTCAGACTACGCTATAATATAATAGCATATAGTTTATAGTACAGCAATATCGCTCACCACCTTAGACCTATAAGATATATGTAATATGTCGTTAAAATAACTATATGTGTTTTCAATTATATTGCCTGCTATATGTTATATTATAACGTCCAACTGTACTAAGACCCAATAATAGGAATACGTAGTATCATAGTAGTCAGTGCTAGGAATTATACGTCTCATTTTATTAGTCGGTACGGCAAATTACCAACAAAATCATCTCGTGTAGCAGGTATTTTTTGATCTGAATCTGTAACTGTTCTGTTATCCGTTTCGATAGAAGAGGAAACGGATAAATAATAAAATGGAGGTAAAATACTAGTCAAGTGTATGCCTTCCTTTTAAGCGGAATGTTTAAATTAATTTTATTTGATGTGGTGATGTGGTAGACACACTCTAAATCACAAATTTAATCATGTAATTTGTATACCCTTGTAAGTGATAGAATAGATCAGTTCGAGAAAGCCTATATAGGTAAACGCAAGATATAGATTTTGGTCTTTGTCACTAACGGGAGGTGAATAGGTCATTAATACTTTCCTGTGTCCATAAGCTTAGACCTCATGATACCTGAGTGGTGCTAAACGGATGACCACTAGTGTCACATAATAAATATAGTTGCTATAGTCCGGCAATCTCGTGCGCGACCGTCCGAGTCAGACGGTGGCGGGGACGAGGTACCCAAGATGTCAGCGGGTAGCGGGTGGTGTAGCGGGGAAGGGAAGCGTGTTTAGCCGTGTCACAGATTATATAATAGTTACTACGTAGCCGTGTGCTAGAATGACCGCTACCTTGTCCCCGCCACCGTCTGTCACCCCGCGGGACGGTCGCGCACGAGGTTGCCGGTCTATAGTGGTAAGTTTCGGGCATGGCGTACCGCCAACCGAAAATTGACATATCACCAATAGTTTCGCCGGATTCTGGCATGAGGTACGGTGCTAACTAGCTTGGAAGACGGGATGGGATAGTTGCACTATATCGCTTAGACTAGGGGCAGGCCTCCCTCACTCGCCCATAGCTACTGCGCTTTATACCTAAACTTTCGTCAACGCCGGCGGTACTATCTGCCAGTCGGTTGTCACTGCTCACGCGCGCGCAACGTATATTATTATTCAAATGTCGGGATAACTGCGCATTCGTATTCTATATTAGAAACGATAAATTATTTTTATAGTCATTTTGCGGGTTTGATAAAAAACAAGCATAATATTTTTCATTTTTTTATGCTAACGATACTAAAATGACAAGACGGAGTAAAATTCACTTTCTCGACTTCAAATTCTACTCTTAGTTAGGAATTTTGATGTTATTTTGTGAGGTAAATAAAATAATATGTAAACTTTTTTTTTATATCATTGAGTCAACCCCTTACTGTATCGAGCGCGCGCCGGTACATCGCGCGCTGAACGAAGTAATAACAACGCTAGGTCGAGCGCCTTAGACACATTTTTGATTGTATTGTCTGAAATAGACGTTGGTATTGTGTTTTTAGGGGAGTGAAATATCTGTTACGTAGTAACTATTATATAATCTGTGCTAGAGGTACCTACTGGTCCGACACCTTGCGGAGGATCCTGAGTGTCAGCCGACAAGTTTTTTCCCGTAAATAAGTTTCAGTTTGAGTGGGCTCCTGCTCCTCCATATGCTATGCCACTCTGAAAATTAAGAATACCACTCCGGGGGACTAACGATAAAAATAATGAACCTTTTTAACCGCCATTAGGTACCGTAATATTACGGATTTCGATACTTACTACTCGTAACGCAGTCAACGTCAGGATCGTAATATTATTTAATTTCTTCTGAAATAAATTGATGTTATTCTGAATACTTCAGGACATTTTCTTTAAGCGATACCTTTCAACACCGGTAAACATGTTACAATAAAATTAAGTATGTTAATTCTGGTATTACTTAACCTAAGTACTTAACTTTGAAATCAAACATAGTAGTTACTGCGAGCCCGAATTGTTATCAGGAGCGATCACATACCATTAGGGTCAGTTCACACCGCGACGCGACGATGCTTCTGGTTTCGCGCCAGCCACGCAGCGAGAAGCCGCGCGGTGCAGCTTGACGCAGCGTGACGCGCGGCGCGGCCGAATTATCACAATGAAATGTGTGTCTTATGATTTAGTTAATAAATTAATTTTATTATCACGTGGCTTCCCGCTGCGCAGCGAGATGCCGCGCGGCGCAGCCTGAAGCCGCTGAATTTACTCATCTCAATGTAATGTGTATCTTTTTATGTAGGAAATAAGGTTATTTTTGTATCACTCTCGTAATAAGTGCACACCGCATCGCGGTCTGAACTGACCCTTAGGTACTCCTGTTCTTGTGAGGTGAGGTCAAGTTATTGTATACCTGGAATAAAAAAATATTTCTTCGATTTTTGGGTTATCTTATTATTACCTATATACGATTCCATACTCACTCACCTATATTACGTGAAACGTCCTCTATTATTTTACTGACTGACAGATAAATCAATGCAACACACAGGCGAATTGTATCCTTCCATCGACGTCATATCATAACAATTGCTATGACGTCGATGTATCCTTCCTACTAATATTATAAATACGAAAGTAAGTGCGTGTTTGAATGTTGTGTTACCACGTATCTCGATAACTAAACCAATATTAAGAGGGAACGCGCGGTGCACTTTCCCATGCAAATGTATTCCTCCTGGAAAAATGCTTCAAAAGCAAAATTTGTTTCTACAAAAAATCAAGGTCTGCTGTAGCTACGCCCCTATCATTTGATTTTTTTGACCAACCAATTGCAAAGAGAAATATAAGCATTCTAATCTCTTTAAGATTTTTGAAGGGTCATATTTATAGGTCATAGACCTTTATTTTTTGTTGAAACATTTTATTCTCTAGATAGAAGAATTTTCCAGGGAGGAAACGGGGGAATACATTTGTATGGAAAAGTACACCCCGCGTACGCTCTTAATGAAATTTGAAGCGTAGGCTCTGGAATAAGACACGCTAATCTTATTTTCAATGGAAAATTCTATTCCTTGGTCCGATTCACTCAAAACGCGGTTCAAACAAAACAAGTATTTTAACAATTACAATTTTTTATTTTTTCTAATCAAGGGTCGACTTACACACTAATAACAGTCTATTTAACATAAAATATAAATACAATAAAACCAACAACGTAGTACTAGCTTTACACAGGCTTGTTGAACATCTTATTAGCACCTGAATATCAAAACAAACAACTTTTGTTCTACAATTCTTTCTTTTTATCTATTTTTTCCAACAAAAAGTAAATGGCTTCATTCTTTGCTAATAATGGATCATGGATCGGTGCTTTAGTATTTAATTGTTTTGTAAAGAGGCAGCCGCGATGCGGCGACCACTTATTACGAGAGTGATACAAAAAAGAACTTTATTGACTACAGATTACGTAGTAAGTATGATATAATCTGTGCTACAGACATAGAACTAAGTAGTTTGTTATGTATGATTTACAGAATTAAATCACAAGAGGATGTGAGGTCACAGATTATATAATAGTTACTACGTAACAGATATTTCACTGCCCTACAAAAACACAATACCAACATTTATTTCAGACAATTTAAGCAAAAATGTGTCTAAGGCACTCGACCTAGCGTTGTTATTACTTCGTTCAGCGCGCGATGTACCGGCGCGCGCTCGATACAGAAAGGGTTGACTCAATGAGATAAAAAAAAAGTTTACATATTCTTTTAATCCTAACTAAGAGTCAAATTTGAAGTTGAGAAAGTGAATTTTACGCCGTCTTGTCATTTTAGTATCGTCAGCATAAAAAAATGAAAAATATTATGCTTGTTTTTTATCAAACCCGCAAAATTACTATGAAAAACTTAAATAGTTTCTAATATAGAATACGAATGCGCAGTTATCCCGACATTTGAATAATAATATACGTTGCGCGCGCATGAGCAGTGACGACCGACTGGCAGATAGTACCGCCGGCGTTGACGAACGTTGTGAAAGTTTAGGTATAAAGCGCAGTAGCTATGGGCGAGTGAGGGAGGCCTTAAGAGGTGTTCAACACTAACCCCATATAATGAACAATAACTTATAGTTTTTCTAATGAAATTACATTTCATGCAGTACTTTTACTCCAAGCACTTCTAATCCAGTTTTAACCACCATCCTTGCTGAATGGAATACCAATAACCTCTGAGCAGATAAGTCAGCATCTACGTTCTTCACTTTCAATTCGTTGAACATTCTATTGACATGTCTAGCTAATCTAAATAGATAGTTGACTAGTATACAGGCTTCGTACTCTTCTAATGATTTTTGTAAAACATAGTCGAACTTAGCTATTTCTGCTACTACATCGCCTATGACTTCTTCGGTTAAATAGGACGGATCACAGATGTCTGGTAAGTGTGCCCCGCTGTTCTTTTCTAAGCTGCATAATCTGCAGTGTAGATATTGCAGCTTTATTCCACTGTCTCCTTCGCTCTGCAGTGTTCTGTCCCAGTCAAATAGATACTCTTTCATTCTTCTCTGTTTTAAATCATTGATGACCACAGCTGTTGTGCCGAGGATGTCACATGTTCCATCGTTCATTGCTGTGCTTCTGGTGTCTAAAAAAATAAAATTTAGTAAAATTATTTTTTAGTTAAAATATCAAAGAATATCATTAAGGCATGTTGTCTAATATGTTACTTGGTGTACGGGCTTTTTTGCAACTAGGCCATGTGTCGGAGTCAGCCCTTTAACGAGTGGGTAGAGTATTGAACAAATGGTACCAATTTTTTTTATGTGCCATAGTATAAATTAATAAATATCTTTCGAATTTTTGTTCAATTGTCTGTTAATCTGACACGAGCTACAAAATTTATTCTTAAGGGTTTCACAAAAAGGAATTCGGAGATAACATAATATACTTTTGTATATATCTTGCCAGAGAAAAAGAAAGTATTTATGCTATTATAGGTAAAAATCTTACTTTTAGAAGAAGACTGCTTTTCATGCATTTTCCTTTTGGCTTCATCTAAAATATCATTGAGAAATACTACATTGCCTTGCCTAGTGCTCATTCCTTTAATTCGTCCAAATTTTATATGTTCACAGCCTTCAGTACATTTTGCATTGATTTTATTTACAACATTGAAAAGTGTAGAGAAATGATCAGTTTGGGCATTGTCCACTACATATAGCATTTTATCAAACTCAAACCGTTTGTATCTATCTAGTAGCGCAGCAATATCTCGAGATAAATATAAAGTGGAATTATCACTTTTTAAAACGGCCACATCTTTTTCATTAACCGTGACAACCTTTTTTCCTGAATCATCCTGTCTTATTATGTCATTTTGTTCAAGCGTTTGCATCAAATCCTTGATTGCTCCTCCATTATAATCAGACTCCCAGTCAAACGTATCAAACTGGATGCCTAATCTTCGATAAACCTTTTCTAATTCTTTGACAGTAGTTTCTCGAATAACTTTCCAATTTTGTAAGCCCGTTCTGCCTTGTTCTATGTCAGAGAAGTATCTTCTTGCTTCCGTTTGCACAGCCTCATCAGTTTTAGCCAGTTTGTTAGCGTACACATATACTTCATATAATGTCTGGATGGGATTGTTTTCCAAGTTATGTACATCGACAGATTTTGCTTTTAGCCCGTATTGGAGCAATCCAAACTGTGTGCCCCAGTCGCCTAGGTAGTTGAGCTTAGTGACTTTATTATTGAAATATTTGTGCACGTTGGCAACGAAGTTTCCGATAATGGTGGATCTGAGGTGACCAGCATGAAATGGCTTAGCTATATTGGGAGAGCTGAAGTCAATCACTATTTTCTTTGGAGTTATTGTTTGTGGAGTACCTATTGGTGTACACTTGTTTAACGTTTTGATTAAAAATTCATTTCGGTCTACAGTATATGTTATTTCGGGATCTGATTTGGTAAGATCGGAGATTCTTCTTTCAGTATTGGAAGTCTTGGTTTCCACTCCATGTATTATGAAATTATTTTCCTTGTGCTTGTATAAAACCTGTAGATTTCTCAAGTTTCGTAGCAAATTATTGTCCAAGTTGTGAGGCATCTGTGAAATGTATACTTTTCAGTGGAAATAAACAATTTTAGGTTAGGATTTTATAAGACCTTTTTAAAGACTATATTCGAGTATCCTACATAACAGAAATACTTCACCAAGTCTACAATTACAATTACTCGTGCAGTGTGTGCACAATCGCTTTGACTGATCTGTAGCAAATTATTGTAAATTTTGATCTATTTCGAAATTCGGATTATTTATTTATATATATAACACAATATACAAATACACAGATTACTATATGTGTCAGAGTGTGTATAAATATATTTAATTAGGAGTGGGCGTTTTGTAGCATAGATCGTTTCCACAACGTTGTCCATAGAGTACTGTAATTTGTCACAGATCGACAACGCAAACGTTATGGAGAATTTCATAACCGTCTATTTTTCAAAACCGTCTATTTAGACTTAGACTGTTGTTGCGGACCGTTGCGGCGGCAACGTCACGTCACACTTCGTTTGCAATATCGATAGAGGGAGAAAGGAATACTTTTTCTAGTGTCTACTACTATTTGCAAGCCTTGCCAGGTTAAATAAATTTGGGTCGGACGGTAAAATGTAGATGTAAATAGCAGTAAAATAATTAGGACGATTTGAAAAATAAACATTACAGACTTTCACATTGTACCTACCTAATACTACATAATACATAAATATCTATTTCGCAAAGCAAACACCGTTTAATAGATGTATGCATTTAAGCAACTATCTATTAACATTGTCAAAACGTATACATCTATTAAACGATGGTTGCGAAATAGATCGTTGTGAAATAGACGGTTTTGGCAACGTTATTGTAATGCAGATAACGTTGCGTTATGTATTCTGAAAAACGCGTAACGACACACTACTATATTTAATTTATTGACAGACAATATTATTATATTTTTTAGAGCCACAGACTACAGGCTAAAAGGCCTTATTCATGATCCATCCCGGCTGTACGTCAGCTCAAGGCCGCGGCGGTTGATGTAGCATACTGACTGTCGTGCGCGCATCAAGCGAGCAGAGTAAATAGAACGAAAAACGTTTTAAATTATAAATGTATATTATACGTTAAATCTGCTGTACAGCAAGTTTATACACCATCAAGCCGCACGATGCTGGACTGCTCTAACGTACGTCCGTGTTATTCACTGTCCATTATTATGCTTGCGGTGGTGGGGGTGCTCGCTGGATGCAAAATCGGTCGTGCAAGTCCAGCAAACAATATTAAATGTCGACGTACGTCGAGTCTATTCACTGTACTTTAGCATCGTGCATGTCCATGAGCTGACATACAGCCGGGATGGATCGTGAATAAGGCCCTTTAATCTGTAAAAAAATTACAGCTTTTCCTGCCAAATTTACTGTCACAAACGTCGGAGGGTTTTTAACGATCGAATTTGATGGTTAAAAAGTTGCAACCGGAGCATAGACAAAGTACATATGTAGAGAGAACAATCGCGTATGCGAATGAAATAGCTACAGATATATAACCCGACTAAAACGATGAACACGTGATACATATGCCAGCTACATGATAAAATTAACAACGTAATTTGGTCGGGTTATACATGACAGCGGGTGAAAGCCAATGGGTGCACTAGAACTTGGTTCCAAACATTGCTGGAACCAGTTTAATCGCATACGCAGGTAAAGGATAAAAAATGTTGTTCATCTCGGTCTCTCATACTAATGATTGTATATCCTTCTCATATTATTATTATTATTTAAATGCCACATCCGCTTAATATGTATTCCATGAACCAGAGTGAATCAACCGAGGTCGTGAACGACACAGTTGCTGCAACCGAGTGCGACGCTCTGAAGTCGTGAACGGGGTTAGAGCGTTTGGTTGCACTTCAAGTGTAGGTCGTGAACGCAGCCCAGCCCCCATGACATGAATGATAGCAACTTAAGGGCCTTATTCAAGATCCATCCCGGCTGTACGTCAGCTCAAGGACATGGACGATGCACGATGCAAAGGTATCGTGAATAGGCTTGACGTACGTCAATAATTATCATTAATTGTTTGCTGGATTTGCACGACCGATTTTGCATCCAGCGCGCACCCCCACCAACGCGAGCGTCGTGCAGTTGGACAGTGAATAACGCGGACGTACGTCAGAGCAGTCCAGCATCGTGCGGCTTGATGGTGTATAGACTTGCTGTACAGCAGATTTAACATATTCATCCAGCGCCGCGGCCTTGAACTGACGTACAGCTGGAATGGATCGTGAATAAGGCCTTTTAGTTGTTAGTTTTCCAGTGTATAAAAGTACTCTGTGTTAGTTGCCTAGCAACGGAAGTCGGAACAATACAATTACAAAAAGAAAACTAAAAACATTTAAAACAATACTCGTTTCCAAAATGAATGAAAATTAAATATTTCCTATAATTATTTGAAATAAAAAAGTATGACAACGCCTAAGGTATGTTATTTTATCAAGTAAACCGATAGGTAACATATATTCCAATTAAGAATTCTTGCCGTTCTTGGGTCAAACCTCGCCGTATTTTTATATTGTAAATGCATGTAGCTCTCGATTATCGAACACCTCGGAACAATTTTGACCTGGGAAAATCCGGTCAGGTATCACTCAGTTATGGGGATAGCTAAGCGGTTATGTTGGGCTCCAACCGATTAAAACCCCAGGGTGCTCCATCACGACTTGTGTCGAGACTTCCAGGGTATACCAACAACCCCCGCATGGTGGTAGAACACTATCTAGTGTCGGCCTGGCCAGCTACCACCCTCAAGTTAGAAAATCTGTCACCAAAAACATCTAATGTGTTCCGGCAGCTATCCTTGAGAGCCAGTTCCCATTCGAGGCCTAGCGTGCTTACCATCTTCGACGGCGTCATCACATACCAACAGTTGAGATAGTGGTCAAACGCTAGCCTATAGGATATATTAAAAAAAAGTCTCAAAAATACATTATAAATTTAACTAAAGGCTTACATTTATAATTTATACACTACGGCATGCAATTCTATATTACAAAATTTTATGTGTACGCACTGGTGTTGATTAAGGTGGGATTCTGCAGGATGCGGCAGTTGGCAGAAGGCAGCGGCAAACGACCAGCAGCAAATGTGTGTAAAACACTTCACAATGTGTGTATCATACAAATTAATACTGCAAAGTAATGCTGTTTGCCATCGCGGCACATGCCACTGTCGTCTGTTGTGTCTGCCATGCCCTGTGGAATTCCACCTTTAGAAGACATTATGATGTAAAGATGCATACACCTTGTAATTTTATTGTTTATATTTTTGTACTACAGCTTTTGTACACCATCGAGCAACCCCATGGGCTTGGTGAGCTGTACTTTCTGTGGCAGAAGGGTGAAGCACATTCTCTACTCGCTACCACTGGGACTGATGCCACGGTTGCTATTCACGACAGATCAGGACAGTTGGTGGAAAGAATGAAACTGCAAGGGTGCATATTTTCTTAACTAATCACAATCATCTATACTAATATTATAAAGAGAAAACATTTTATAACGAGTTCAAATTTTAAGATGTTTAACGACAAAGCTAGTGCATCAGGTTTTAACATTGTGGAAAATAATGTTTGCGTGATGCAGGATCTCATACATTTAGGCAATATTTACAAAGAGAGCTATTCATTACTATTATGTTCTTAACTCTTGTAGTTTAATAAATACTCCATAATACAATTTCAGCTTATTTAATCATCATTGTAGCAATCTCAACTGATTCATATACAAAATGTAGGTAGGATAACATTTAAATCTAAAAGTACCCTCAAAACCATTAAAACCAATTTCCATACATTACACCTTCCCTTTAAGATATATCTTACATTAAATAATCTACATCAGTATATCAATATAAATCTTACAACACCTTACATACATGTAATATATATTACATCTTATCTTATTATTACATACAGAATTTTATCAACTACACATTAATATTACTTACTACACCATTTACTGTCATAAATAAACTCTCTAGGACTTACTTAATCTAATTCACACTTGTTTTTTACCATGTAAATTAACACTAATGAACAATAATCTTATATCCCGTAACTGTTAAGTTATTCCTCATGATTATAAAAACATAATTTTATTACAACTGCCACTCATTTCTATCCATCTGATACTTATTAACTCATTGTCATTAATTGCCTTAATTCTTCTTTCATATGTAATTTACATATTTATCTTGGTGTAGATGTAGCTCCATTCTTCTTTCATCTTCACTTATCTCACCTTTAACTTCTTTGCCTTCTGTCATTACATCAAGTTGTGGTCCAATCCTCATTAATTAGTTTATATGCCTATGATATCTTCTTCCATCCCTCCTACTGTCCACCTCATACCATTCCAACTCCCATTCCCCCATTCCTACAATAACTGCTCTCTGCCATACATAGTCTAGTTGCATGGTAACATAGTCTCCAACATAAAATCTCTTTTCATCTTGTGTACTTTTCCCTTCCTCATTACTTTTGGATATGTGTTCCCTCTCTGCAAAAGTATTTACAATTTCTTGCAAGCTTTTTAATACTTTCTCCACTCTCTCCTTATGTTGCTTGATAGAATATCCGCCTGCTGCGATATCGTCAAGCATACAAGTGTGTCTTTCCTCTAATTTAGTCATCTGGTGTGGTTCTACTTTTTCTTTTATTGGGAAAGGCACCAATCTGGCACTTATATGGCCTAAGCCGCTTCCTACTTCATTATCCCAATTAATGACTGATTTGTTGAATGTTTCCAATTGTACTTGAGACTCACTACTGGCATCACAAATGACTGGCTCCTTGAATGTACCAGCTTCTATTGTGATCCCCAATAGTTTAAACCATGTCCGCCCCAGTACTGGAACTCCTTTCTCACAGCTCACTACCAATGGTAGATCAGCACATCTCTTTCACACCATTACAGTGGTTTGACCTTTTATTTTAAGTTCCTCGTTTGTCCAGGTTAAAAAGTTTTTATGACATCGAATCTGTTTTACTGAGGGTGTCCTAAACAGCTTCTCATATAGGTTTTGTTGTATGATAGAGCATGCCGATCTGGAATCCACCTCCATCTTTAGAGGTACTCCGTTCACTCTCACTTCTACCATGACTGGTCCAGTATCTTCACAGCTCTCCACACTGCCTCCTTAACCAAAATGATGTACCCGTACTCCTAAAACATCCTCATCCTTGCTATTGTTTGATTTACACGAGCACTCATTACCTCTATTCACTATAGAGCTTCTTGTGTTTGTGCATGCTGCCTTAATATGCCCTTTCCTATGGCACTTATAACATGTAGCGTTCCTCAGTCGACATTGCACTTCACCATGATTTCTTGCACAATGTCTACATGTATATTTTGTTGAGTTATTGATCGCATTCACCTCCATCGCTAGCTCACACTCAACATTTCTTGCTTGTGTGACATCACGATGGTCACTCGCTGAACTATCACTCATACACGTTCCGGATTGTATTGATTCGAAATTAAGAGCTTGCAGCACCACCACATCATACGATAAACCCTCACTCTTGATCTTTAACAGTTCTCTTTTTAGATTCTTATCTCTGGCCCCCAAAATGATTTGTTCTACCATTCTTCTATGTATTTTTTTGTACTCACAGCGAGAACCAATATCATGAAGAGCCGCTATAAAATTTGTCATCGATTCACTTTTGCCTTGTCTACGATTGTAGAACTTCTCCACTTCTAAAATTAGGTGTGGCTTGTTGGTGAAAAACTTGTTGAGGGTATCAATAATGTCTTCGAACTTGGCCTTACTTGGTTTCTGTGGTGACAACAACGACACTATCAAGGCGTAAGCCTCTTTTTCACGGTGAGATAAGAACAGGGCCCTCTTCTGCACTCTATCTGTGACGCCGGCAGCTTCTAACGCGAAGTCTAATTGCTCGCGGTAGTTTTCCCTCACATCATCCTTAGGAACGAATTTTCCAAGCAAAACCAAACTTCCAATGCTTACTGCCGCCATCCTTGTTTTTGTCGTCGCCAATATTATGTTCTTAAGTTTTGTAGTTTAGTAAATACTCCATAATACAATTTCAGCTTCTTTAATCATCATTGTAGCAATCCCAACTGATTCATATACAAAATGTAGGCACGATAACATTTAAATCTAAAAGTACCCTCAAAACCATTATATATTAATTTCCATACATTACAATTACATTTAGGCAATATTTACAAAGAGAGCTATTCATCCTACTCTAGCGCCATCTAGATGCTTTTATAATAACTAATATTATTAAGAGATTTGATTTTTTGTTTGTGTCGATTTAACTCCTAAGCTATTGGACAATTTTTTGAAAATTATTTTACTAATGGAAAGCTGCATTATCAGCGAGTAACATAAGCTACATTTTATCCCCGTATTCTCACGGGAACGGGAACTACGTCGCTAAAACCGCGAGGCGCTGCTAGTATTATATTAATGACAACTTAGTATGGACTTATGAAATCAATATTGACTTCATACTAAGTTGTACATTAGTATTATAATAATCGATGTACAAAATGCAATTATCAAATAATTTATCAATAGCATTGCAGGTTCATGTGAGAGTATGATGTGAGCATATTAATTGATCAAGAAGTTTATCTTTACGTGTGGGGTTTTACTGACTTAAGATCTTTGTTTAGGTTTTCTACATTTTTAAATAGAATTTTAATTTTTTTTTAATTTATATCATATAGGGGCTAGCGTTTGACCACTATCTCACCTATCTCTATCTCACCTGGGTTAGTGATGATGCGGTAGTAGTTCCTAGATAAAGGGGAAAGAGTATATTTGTCTAATTTGATTGAGTGCCTGCTTTTGATTATTGCAGATATTTTAGTGATATTATATATGTATATTAGATCATAAATCTTTGATAAAAAGCATAATATATTTTTTTCTGATTTCAGCCTTTGTGCGAATATGGAATGGGATAATGATGGTGATTATTTAGCCATTATCACTCCTAACAGTAACACAGTGTTGCTCTGGGAGTGCCACGCTAACAAACGCATCCATGTGGAAACAGGCCTGCGAGAACCCCCTTCTTGTCTCGCTTGGGCATACGGTGAGCCGTTGCTAGCTATCGGTACTCAGAAGGGAAATCTAGCTTTATACAATCACCATACTACTAAGTAAGTACATATTTTTTCAGAGTGACAGTTAATCTATATGAATATTTTTGTACGGCGGGGATGGACCTACTACCTCTGGTGTCAATGACAACCTTTCACCCACTGCGCAACTGGGCCCTACTAGTCAGGCTAACATATAAAGATACTATTTGTGTATTTAGTAATGTTAATTCTGCAAAATTTTATTGGATTAGCAGAATCTCATACATTGAGGCAATATTATCAAGAGAACTGCAATCTACTCCAGCGCCATCTAGAGGCTTTTAAGTTAAATTGGTGGAATGTTGTTACTGTTTGTTACTCTGTTATGCAAAAACGGCTGAACGGATTTGGATGAGATTTGATACGCAGATACTTTTTAACTGGGAATAACAAATAGGATCTTTTAAACGCGGGCGAAGCCGGGAGGTGCGTTTAGTAAATAATAGTACAGATACTAAGGGACAGTTTCCTAGTTGATAAAATCCCTTATCAATCCGTATTAGAGACTTTTTAACATGACTAGGTGTGGTCTTTTAGTAACTACATTTTATCATGTGTATCGCAGAGTACAAATGAGTATGATCGCTGCGAAGTATCTAGTGTATCGGTTTTCTAACAGATACACTTCAGAGAGTGTGCCATTTAGAATGAATACTGCCATCCCCTTTCTTCTATCAGACTATCAGACGTATTGGTGCAGCATCGCTTTATGGAGGATGTTCCATCTCCCCACACGAAACGAATTAGTTCTGCCAAGGAATTGAATTCCTGCCTCATTTCTATGTTTTCCGATAATTACAATCCCCTAATAAAAATCCCCTAAATAAAAAACTACACCCTGTTTTTTTCTATTTCCAGGAGAATCCCCATAATAGGCAAGCATTCGAAGAAAATAACTTGCGCTGCTTGGAACAAGGACAGCATCCTCGTCCTAGCTTCAGAAGACAAGACTCTGTCCATCAACAATTCAGACGGAGACACGTTGAGGGTCATCACTCTACGAGACTCACCCAACGATCTCCAGTTCTCCGAGATGAAGACTGATGAACGAGTCGCTGGGGAAAATACTGTAAGATGGATAAATTATAACCTTCTGCTTAATCCTTTAGTTTGAGTTTTCGTATCAAACTAAAAAATTGTATGTCGAACAAATTTTATATGAAAAACAGGATAGCGCCTCTAGTAGTTTTCACACTTTACTAAATTTAGACCAAACAGGGAGCCAGACTATGTCGAAAACTATGTGATATCTGTCAAAAGCGTTTTTGATAAAAACTCATACTAAAGGTACTGCATTCATTTTAGCATTGCCTCTTTGGCTCAGTATTGGAGCACTAACCCTACTTCCTGATCAACAACAATATTACAAATGCAAAAGTCAGTTTGTATATAATATACAGGGCCGTCTTTGTATATTTGTCAAAATACTTCTAAGGGTAGGTAGGTAGGTAGGTAGGTATTAGGTTCTCAACTCATCTGTATGTTATTTTTGTATGTATGTTAGGCGATTACTCCGTCAATTGTGAACCGATTCGATTATTTTTTTAAAAATTCATCATCATCGTAATTAGTCAGTGTCAGTCCACTGCTGGACGTAGTCCTCTCCCAAGATACGCCACTGAGCCCGATCATCGGCTAATTGCGAGGAATATGCCCTAATCGCCACGGTGGGAAGGCGGGTTGGTGATTGCAGGATTTTGGTAGGGCACATTTCCAAGTAGGTCCCATTGTAATATCATCGAGATCAGATCTGATAAGTGTCTCCTGAGATGTGGAGATACATACCTCAAACTTATGCTAAACATTACAAGCGCGGCGTTTGAAGTCAGTTTTTAACCCCCGACGCAAAAACGACGGGGTTTGATAAGTTTGACGTATCTGTGTGTTTGTGTGTCTGTCTGTCTGTGGCATCGTTGCTCCCGAACGGATGAACCGATTTTGATTTTGTTTTTAATTGTTTGAAGGGTGAATTAGTCGGACTTCTTAGCTATGTTCGATGAAAACTGGCCGCCGCCACAGAATAGCGTACTTATTACATATTTTTCTTAACTCCCTCAATATGGATATTGAATCAAATGAAAGGGCTTGACTAGTAGAATACTAATACATTATGACAAATTTCAAATCCAAGATGGCCGCTAACACAAATTTAGAATTTAATTTATTTTTGTAAACGATGTATATTTTTATTCCTTTTGAGGTACAGAACCCTAAATCTACAGTGTTATTAATATTGAAACCAATTTCACTTCCAGATAAGTCTCATAGTGGGCAAGCGAACTCTCTACCTATACAACCTCTTAAACCCTGAGAACCCCATAGAACTGGCATTCCAGCAACGCTACGGTTCCATAGTGTCCTACAAATGGTACGGAGACGGATATATCCTCATAGGGTTCAGCGCTGGATACATTATAGCCATATCTACTCATATAAAGGAAGTCGGAGAGGAACTGTTTCAAGTTAAAAATCACAAGGAGAATCTGACAGATGTTGCTATAGCTAATGGCCATGCGGCTTCTTGTGGAGATGGACAGTAAGTAGATGTTTCAGTTAAAAGCAATAGCCCAATGGGTAAGGTCTGGAGATCCGAGAGGTCGCGAGTTTGGTCTCCACCCATTGCACTATTGAACCCATTCCCGACACAAGCATATTAAGCTTAGTTGGAGTAATGTGCAACCAACCCACATTGCTAATTTATAACGTTTGTAACTCTGTCACTCTGTATGTTTGTTACATAATCACGCCTAAACGGACATCAGATCGTATTGTAATTTAACGAGGAGATAGTTTATAGCTCATGCTTATTTCCTTGGATGAACATAGGCTATAATAAATTATAAATTACGTTTATTCATCGAGGCTATAAAATTCTTCGTGTACATGAATGAAGTCCCGAGTGTCACTTTTTAGCTAGTATCATATAAGCTAGCGTTTGACCACTATCTCATCTGTTATAAATAATATTATTATGTACTTAGAGTCTGTGCGATAACAGAAACGTCGTGACATTACAATGAACTAACATTCAAAGGTAAGGAAGGAAAAGTAGGAGGAGAAGAGGAGTAGGTACCTACTAAGTATAAAACATTCTGTATTCTCCATTCTATATTCGGTAGAGGCCGACCTAGGCGAACGTATTGGAGACGTTTTAAAGAAAGGCCAAGTCAAAACTACCTATAACCGGCGAGCATGTATGAAGGCGCTCATGAAAGTGGAAGAAGCGAAAGACGTGTGTCAGAATCGTAGCATGTGGTAAGAATTAGTCTCTTCCTACGCCAACGGGAAAAATGCGTGATTTTATTTATGTATGCATTAACATTTTTTTTTAACATGTATGCATTAACATATTTTACTGGCAATGACAGAGCATTGTTGTCAACACAACAAAACAACCCCAATTTCTACGACGGTTCTCTTTTTGCATAGACTCTAAATTATCATATCTTTTATCACAATGTACTATTTCAGACTGAAACTAATCTCAATATGGAACAACGGCGAAGTATCAGGATCAGTGATGCCTACAGGCGGCGCGGAACGTTGCGATTGGAGCGCCGACGGCAGACTGCTAGCCACGGCCGGACGGGCCTACCTGAACGTCTATGTGACTGACCTGCCGCCTCTGTACGCGGCCTATGGAACTAGGGTCATCACGCTCACTAACCTCACCGAGGCCACCGTCTACCAGTGTATCGGCGTTGGTGATGACCCTGAGCCTGTTAATAAGTGTTAGTGTTTTGTTTTATTAGTTAGAATAATATTATGGATGCATGGAATGTCATCTTTCATATTATAGGCACAGGATAATGAATAGTACAAGCACAGAAGGTGCACTTCCTGCGAGCAAAAATGCGAGATTAAACCTAGTTACATCGGTATCGTTCAAAACACGTTACACGCCTCGGATGCGACGTTGAATTTGCGTTACAGAATAAACTAATAGTAACTGGGAACCGCGTGTTGCGTACCGTAAAATGCACCGTAAGTCCGTGCGTGAGAGTCTGTATCACTCGGTCAGCTCGCGAGCCGTCAGCTGTCTCTTACTGTAAGGTTGAGTGTTGTGAGAAAACAGATTGAATAGTAAAGTGAAGACGCACGTCCGATCGAGAGCGCAGTCAGCGCACAGAGAGTGTAGTCGAGGATAGTAGCACGCTAGGACTAGAATGGTAACTGACCTTAAAAACTTTTCTGAGGAAAGTTTCTCATTAGGGAGAAGGTACTCAGTTTTTGAAGTTTTTTAATTTACCTGAACGTCTATGTGACTGACCTGCCTGCCTCTGTATGCGGCCTATGCAACTAGGGTCATCATGCTCACTAACCTCACCGAGGCCACCGTCTACCAGTGTATCGGCGTTGGTGATGACCCTGAGCCTGTTAATAAATGTTAGTTTTTTTTTTATATAATAGGCATTGATGACAATTTAATAAAAAATCACATAAATGTTGTATCTGTTAAAATGATACCTAAATTGATTGATTACAAAATTCGTATTTACGGTGGTCGTATCAGGTGAACTAGTGTTTACACCGAGTTTAGTCAATCGTGACGTCAGCGGCAACGCCATGACACTGAAGCGTTTTAAATTGAGTTTTTTTTTAAAGCTTTGTTTATAGCAAAAAAATAAATATTCGTTGTAATTAATATACATTTTTCAACAATATTACAGCACTTTTGAAGTGAAACTTCTTTAGGCGCACTGTGGTTAAATTTGATGGAAGTGACGTACGAGTAGCGTCACGGTCCGACTCAACTGTAGTGACGTAAGCGTCATGTCATATTTTGTATTTATAAACGCCCTCTATTGTATAACGGCGTGACAACGAAGACGTATTCCCTATCACTCGGGCATTCGTCCCGCTTAGTTCAACAGATGGAGTTGTACAAAAAAATAATTAGCATGTTGAGAATCAATTGAATGAACTTGGAAGTTCCACTTCTAACGCGTAGCTTTCTACGCACCCTCTTTTTTCAACTTTTCATCACGCCTTTTGTTAAGTTTTCGTTTCCCCAAGCAATTTTTGAGAGTTGTTGACTTTTTCTGCAGTTAAGGCCACTGTCTTGGAAAATTGACTCGCGGCATAATATTTGTGCATTGTTAATATTTTTTTAAAGCAAAGCCACTTAATATGAACAAATAAAAATTGATGTACATAAATATTCTGGACATAAGTTATCGCTACATATTTTTTTAAGGATTATCACGAAGTATTAAGGTTGGTAAATCAAACGCTAAACAGGACTCTGCCGTGCCTAATACCATTTCGGGTTAGGTTTGAATACCTAGTATATGGAAATAAATAAAGAAATGGCAAAACTTTTCAGGACATACATTGAAAAACATCTTTTTATTTGATATATCCTGGATAGATTTTTCTTAATATCTATCATATTCTTTTCATACTCCCATTTTACAAAATCATAAAATTTTTAAGATTTCGTTGTTTTTTTAACTGTTTTTTCTTGATAATAAAGTGACGCATTTACGTAAAATATTATGTTTTAAAATGCCTATGATTTAATTCCATGACAATGTAAAAATTAGCACTCGTATTCCATTATTACTTAAATAATAATAACATGGAGAAAAACTAAAAAATACAGTTTATAAACAAGAATCGCGTGAAAATTCCTCAGTGGCGGCCAAGCACCAGTATAAAAAGTTACTCTATGGCCAAGCAGTCGTCTCGATCAGACGTATGGTCCATGCCGAATTTGAGCGTACCTCTCGCTCTAACATTACTCTTGCTTCACCTTGCTCAAGCTCTGTTACACATCTAAAGATGCTCTACTTTAATAAAATTCTAAAACTGAAAAAAATATTAGGTATTATAATATGATAAATTACAAGCTATTATTTTTAACTTCCAATATAACTTGTGTGGTCTGATGATGGAGACGGAAGGTGGCCACGGCATCTCTGTGATAAAACAACATAACCCAACCGAGTTTGGGCTCGATTGATTTGTCTTGAAGAGGACTTTACACCTAGATAAAATCCAGGGTCTGACGATGAAGCCGGAAAGTGGCCACGGCATCTCTTTGATAAAACAACATAACCCCACCGAGTTTGGGCTCGATTGATTTGAATTGAGGAGGACTATACACCTAGATGATATTATCTAGGGTCTGATGATGAAGCTGGAAGGTGGCGACGGCATCTTGGTTATAAAACAACATAACCCCATCGAGTTTGGGCTCGATTGATTCGTCTTGAGGAGGACTTTACGTTGGACTCGCCCACCGAGGCTTCCGTACCAACGTTGGTAGATACCAATTAAGCTAAACCTCTAAATTGTATGAGCGCTCATATAATATATTACAACTCAGAGGCCTATCTTAACTGGTTGATACTATGTATGTATGGGGACACCCTTTAATTTTCAACTTTTTTTATTTTTTGTAATTTTTCCTTTATTTGTGCTATAAGACCTTGCTTCTTGCCAAATTTTATGATTCTAGGTCAACGGGAAGTACCCTATAGGTTTTCGTCCCAAAACCTATAGGGTACTTCCGGTTGACCTAGACTTGTCAATTTTGGTCACAAGTCTTACAACACAAGCAAAGGAAAAAATCCGAAAAAAAAAAAAAAAAATTAAGGTAAATTTTGGTACTCACAAGTTTGCGCGAAAATCTAAATTTGCCCATGTCTTTTTATCGTGTTGACTCAGGACCTTGATTTTTATACACCTAATAGGGACTATAGACTTCAGTATTTGGTATACATTTCAACTTGCTCGGTCCACCCGTTCCTGAGAAAATTGGTGGTGACACACGGACAGACAGACAGACGGACAGACAGATAGACAGACAGACGAACAAGAAAGTGATCTTATAAGGGTTCCTTTTTTACCTTTTGAGGTACGGAACCCTATAAAAGAAAGGGTTTATTAAAATTCCACCCCTAAGAGGGTAATACGGTAAAACATTTTAAAACGGACTTAAAACGGGAAAAATACTGTCAGTTTGTAATTAGTAGAGAGGAAGTGAGAGCGCTTATAATATTTTGTTTCTCAAGAAAAATAAGTCTGGTTTCTATATTGTCTGGCTATTTCCCTTGGTCAGGCCATAACTTGAGAACGGGTGAGCCGATATGGCTAATAATATTATATATAATACATATATATATAATACATATATATATAACTAGAAGTTCCCCGCGGCTTCGCCCGCATTATGACTTCTTTCATGAAATACACCAAATCGGTTGAAACTTTTTCCACGTTTCATCCCATTAAAGAGTGAATTTTGAAAAATCCTTTCTTAGCGGATACCTCCGTCAAAATAACTATCTGCCAAATTTCAGCGCAATCCGAAACAATATTAATTTCAGAATTTGTTACCCCACTTCACCCTTTTAGGGGTAGCATTTCGAAAAAGTCTGAAACACGTATTTACTTATTTATTTACTGAAGTACTTGTGCGAAGTTTCGAATAGAAAAACGTATCTAATATTGTTCCTTCATACAAACTTTGAACCCCCGTTTCATCCCCTTCGGGGGTGAATTTTGAAAAATCTTTTCTTAGAGGTAACTAACGTCAAAATAACTATCTGCATGCCAAATTTCAGCGCAATCCGAAACAATATTGATTTTCACACTTTGTTACCCCATTGCACCCTCTTAGGGGGGGGGGGGGGGGGGGGATTTCAAAAAAACCTGAAACACGTATTTACTTATTTTTTTACTGAAGCACTTGTATGAAGTTTTGAATAGAAAATACTATCTAATCTTGTTTTTCCATACAAACTTTGAACCCCCGTTTCATCCCCTTCAGGGGTGAATTTTGTATAATCCTTTCTCAGAGATAACTAGCGTCGTAATAACTATCTGCATGCCAAATTTCAGCGCAATCCGAAACAATATTGATTTTCACAATTTGTTACCCCATTTCACCCTCTTAGGCATGGGATTTCAAAAAAACCTAAAACATGTATTTACTTATTTTTTACTGAAGTACTTGTGTGAAGTTTCGGATAGAAAAGACTATCTAATCTTGTTTCTCCATACAAACTTTGAACCCCTATTTCATCCCCTTAAGGGGTGAATTTTGGAAAATCCTTTCTTAGTACTCACGTACTAAGACAAATATACCCTCCAAATTTCAAGTCTTTACGATCAGCGGTTTAGGCTGTGCGTTATCTGTCAGTCAGTCAGTCAGTCAGTATGTCAGGACAAAGATTCATATAGTATTAGATAAAATATCAGGGCAAGGTTTTTATAACAGAAAAGTTTTATACGAAAGAAACTCTTTTTATTGCGGGCGAAGCCGCGGGGCACAGCTAGTTTCTTAATATGTTTTTACCTTTTAAACTTTCCTTGGACTTCTACAAATATATTAAAACCAAAATTAGGCAAATTGGTTCAACCTTATGAGTTCATGTGAGACTAATAAACGTGGCATAATCTCTTAAACAAAAAAATCATTTTTGAAATCGGTCAAAATTGGATCGAGTACTGTGGTAACAAGCATAAAAAAACAGTCGAATTGAGAACCTTCTCCTTTTTTGTGAAGTCGGTTTATAAACAGTAACAATTCAGCCTATTTTTGCTTTTAAATTACAAACAATATCAAATATCAATTACAAAGTAGAGCAACAGTAAACTTTTCATTTCATTCATTATGACTAACGCGGGAGTTCACGCAGAGGGAGCAAAGAGATGTAAAACTAATATGTAATCTATGGCGCCACGTCAAACGTGATTTTCCATTTTGCATCGCAAGACAGTGGCCTTAAGAAAAACCGATAAACAACATTACAATAAATCATAGAGGTACATGTAAACCAGAGGCGCCCATCATAAGCTGACTTACGTGCCGAGCGGCGCGCGATCGGGCGTGAGGAGTAGTTACGCTAAACTAAGCGAGATATAGATTCAGCACTGCTATTTATTTGAACGTAGAGCTAGTTCGCGACGCCACATCTGGTACGTAGTACATATACATCGATGCATTAAATAAATGTATTCTATTGCAGCTGAGCCAACAGCATTAGCAGTATACACGTTCCCGATGGAACCAACCCTGATAGCGTTAGGTGGCAGCCATATTTGCTGCGTCCGTGACGCGCAGGCGTGGTTTTACCCGCTGTCAGGCGGCCCGGCCGTTCGGCGGACTTACCCCGCGCCCGTGCTAGCTCTGCGACTCTCTGGGGAACTCTGCGCCGCTCTGTTTCATTCTAAAGCTATGTTGCACACGGTAAGTTTTTTCTTAATTGCTCATAGGCTAGCGTTTGCCCACTTATCTCGCCTAGTAGTAAGCGATGATGTGGTCGAAGATTGTGAACACTCTTGGTCTAGAATAGGAACTGGCTCGCAATGATAGCTGGCCAGGCGGACACTAGATAGTGTCCTACCACCATGCGGCGGTTGGGGGTTTCGAGTCAGACCATTCTAGTCTGACTCTCAAAGGCTGTGTGCTGCCGGAGTTTTAGTTATTCAAATTCTGCGCCCTTGAAATAATACTCCACGCTTATGTTTATGTCAATAAAAGCGTAGTTACTTTCTGGGTCCACTACATGACCCGAATATTGATATATGTATTCGCTCAGTTGTTTTATACTTACATTTGAAATTTAGAACCTAGTCTTCTAGAAAACTAGTCTAAGGACTAGTTCTTTAATCTATTAGGAATTGTCCCAGAATTTTACAAATTTTATATGGCGTCATGTCAGAAACTTTGTCAAGAACCAGTGAAGTTGACTCTTACAAGTTTTATTAATATATAATACTAGCTGTGCCCCGCGGTTTCACCCGCGTAGACATTGTTCACGTGGGAATATCGGGACAAAAAGTACCCTATGTGTTATTCCAGGATCTAGGCTATCTACATACCAAATTTCAGCTCAATAGGTTCAGTAGTTTTACCGTGAAAGAGTTACAAACATCCATACACCATACATCCAAACAAACTCGCGTTATAATATTAGACTGGATACACTGACGTGTTCTAGAGTGGAGACCACGGCTCGGTAAACGTAGTGTAGGACGCCCTCCAGCTAGGTGGAGCGATGATATACGCAAGCTGGCTGGCAGCGGTTGGAAACGAAGCTGAAGATCGAGCTCAGTGGCGTGCCATAGGAGAGGCCTATGTCGAGTAGTGGACAGAGATAGGCTGATGATGATGATGATGACACTGAGGTGTGAGGATGATCTCTCATGATCAGATCGAGGCCACGGAGCCGTCGCAGCCGGCGCGTGAGGCGATGCTGTTCCCCGAGCCGCACATGCATAACGCTCACATCGTGGATATCCAGCTCACGAGCGACTTCTTCATCTTCATCACTGATGTAAGTCACTTACCATCCAAGACCTTTTATTTAATAATTACTCTTAGTACGAGTTTTCATACCAAACTCGATGTCGTATATTGAACAAATTTTTTATGAAAAGCAGTACAGCGCCTCTAGTGGTTTTCACGCTTCACTAAATTTAGACCATATTGCTGTGCTGGATTAGTTATTCAGACTCTTCTATATAATAAATTATAGTTCAAGTATTTGAATTGAGAATATCAAAATTGTGGCTCAAAATAAAGATTTTTTATAGATATAGAAAAGCAAACAAGCATGCGGCCCACCTGATGCTAAGTGGTTACCGCCGCCTATTAACATCTGCAATACCAGGAGCAATACTGGTGCGTTGCCTGCTCTTTAGAAAGAGGAATCTGTTAACTTTCCTTTTGAAGCAACTCAGATCAACCTTCTGCGGGAAAACATCGGAAGGAAGGTTATTCTACATATCGCACGTACGCGGGAAGAACAAACGCTTAAAACGCGTTGTGTGGGAGGACCACGTGTCTATAATATGAGGGTAAACCCTCTCACGAATACGCGAGTTCCTGTGGTAAAATCGAGAGGGTGGGATCACATCAAAGAACTCCTCAGAACATTCCCCATGATAATATCTATAAAATAGACTAAGCGAACCAACATCGCGACGAAGACTCAGTAGTTCAAATGTATTAGTCAGCGTCGCGTCATCGACTAATGGCTCTTCTCTGTGGGGAGTCAAGTGGTTGCAGCTGATACTTCGGTGCACCACTCCAGAGATGCGAGCAGTACTCCATATGCGGCCGAATCTGCGCTTTGTGCAACAAAAGTCGTTGACTCGGCGTAAAGTACTGCTTAGCTCTATTAAGTACACCGAGTTTTTTAGCTGTGACTTTAGCTTTGCAAGCCAAATTACTCCCGAACTGGACCTCATTAGAGATGTCGACACCTAATATGCTTATTGTCTTCGACAAGTTGAGGTGATTACTCTGGAACTTTAGAGCCACATTGAATGAACTCTTTTTTAACCGACTTCAAAAAAAGGAGGAGGTTTCTCAATTCGACCGTATATATATATATATATATATTTTTTTTTTTTTTTTTTTTTTATGTTTGTTCGGGGATAACTTCGTCATTTATGCACCGATTTTGATTATTCTTTTTTTGTTCGAAAGGAGATATCCCAAGTGTGGTACCATGGTAATTTTATCGAGGTCTGATAAGTATCTCCAGAGATATTGAGATAAACATCTCAAAATTGGTACTGAAAATGAACATTGAAGTCGGTTCTTTTTTAGTTTTTAAACGATATTATTGTGGTAAATGCTATAGCTTGCGTTTTATTGGGGTTGAATTTCAAAAGATTTTGTGATCCCCAGCTTGAAGCTCTGTCGAGAGAGCATTCAAACTGTGCAGCGAGCTCCGTCCTCCTTTTGTCGACTTCTGACCTGGGGATGTTTATACGGCCTGAGTATTTGGCATTACCCGTGCTATCATCCGCATAGCAATGGATATCACTGATTTGTAATAAATCGTTGATATGCAGGATGAAAAGGCAGACCCTTGTGATGCGCCGGCAGATTGTAAAGGGTTTTGGCGAGAACGTGAAAAAGTGTGTGTGCTCTCATTGTAATTTTTCCTGAAACTTGTGTCTTCCGCGAGTTAATCTATATATATAAAAGAAAGTCGTGTTAGTTACTACACTTATAACTCAAGAACGGCTGGACCAATTTTTATGATTTTTGTATTTTTGGAATTGTCTTTGTCAGGAATAGGATGATAAGTATTAAAAACAATGAATAATAGACCTAAAAAAAATATATAAGAATAAATATTTTGCCATAATGTTCCTGGGTTTAAAAACTGCCGATTGTTTGATGTTCAATTGTTTATCCCGCCGTATTTTTTTTGGTATAATTATGGCTCCACACGATTAGTGTATTTAGCCTGTGTTAAGTAGTAAGTCAAGTAAAAATTCTTCAAGTTTTTGTGAATTCAAGTCATGTAGATTTTAAGATGTCAAACATTGTCAGTAATGATAATTGTTTGACATATTTATTGATTGTCAAATATGCGTGCGTTCAGAAATGTATGCTTACAAGCAACTTAAAAGAGTTTATATTTCCAAAAACCATTTTTAACAATTTTTATTCTATATCTGGATTGCCATAATCACTATCACTACTTAGTATAAAACAAAGTCGCCTTTTCTGTCCCTATATCCCTATGTGCGCTTAAATCTTTAAAACTACGCAACGGATTTTGATGCGGTTTTTTCCAATAGATAGAGTGATTCAAGAGGAAGGTTTATATGTATAATACATGTGTCATATACTAAGGCAACATTGCTAATTTTAGAGGTTTCTAACGTGATGTCGTAAATTAACCTATGTTTTTGGGCTTATTTAGCAATTTAGCAAAAACGCTGCCTAAACCCTACGAGTTAGATCAAATTATATATATATAGAAAACATGTTTGTATTGTCTAATGACAAGAAAGCTGTGAACGTTGTGTATAAAGACATCCTGTAATATATTAATTGTTGTAAAAATAAAATAAATACCTAGGTAAAAATGTAAAAAGTAAATAAGTAAATATGTGTAATGTAATAAAGATTGTATGAATTTAGATATTCCAAAGATAGCAGGAAATTTTCATAGTAAGTATAGGGAAAGAGGAATTGTTTTACTCCAAATTTAATGCGTGCAGGCCAAGGGCAGTAATTAATGAATCAAAAATACTGGATCGATTTTAATCATGTTTTCATTGAGTGACATAGGCATATATATTTTATGCCCGTGCAAAGTCGGAGCGGGCCGCTATGTTTTTATATACAACGTTCATAGTTTTTCTGTAGTGTATTTAATTTAGTATCAGCATTGCACCCGTGCGAAGCCGGGGCGGGTCGCTAGTACATTAATAAACCTAATATATCTATTGTATTCATTTATTACGTTCATAAAAGCCTAAAACAAGTGCATCTAAAAGGTAACACGACATTCATTGTCTGTTAGGTGGTACGAAGTTCGCCGGGCCAGCTAGTGTGTAATACATTAACGATTAAGTGCCGGTGAATGTATGCGAGTGTAGGGATAGAACAGCACAATGATGAAAAACATGGTGTTTGCGTTAACACCAAAATTCCATTGAATACTCCACATCTGTACTGAGGTTATGACTTGGACTGGACTATAACTTTAACTTGACCTGAAATATGACTTTGACTCATCTTTATGACTTGAATGCACAAAAAAACTTGAAGAATTTTTATACTTGACATTGGCTAAATACACTAATCATCTGGAGCCATAAATAAAATTTAAAAAAATGATTGTGAAGGAATCATTGATGCAATAAAAATAATAAAAATGTAGCATTGTTCCAGCAAGGGCACATAGAATACTTCGGCGTGGAGGAGTGGCGGTCCGCGCCGCGCTACCGTCACAGCGCGCCTCTGACGTCACTGTACTGCGACGTGAGCGGAGCGCGCGCCTGCGTGGTGGACGCCCGCGCGCGCGCGCACGTGTACACGCCGTGCGCGGGGGAGATGTGTGAGGTCACACACACACACGGCGCCGTCAAGTTAGTTACATCACATACATTATTTTTTATGAGCAGTTTAACCGGGTCCTGGCTAGGGTTTGCTCCCGGGAATTCCCGGTACTGAAATTCTCGGGAATTCCCGGGAAATTTCATCGTCCTCAGTACCGGGAAATGACACCCATTTCTCGGGAATTCCTGTACTACAAAAATGTATCCTAAAATATTGAATTTTTACTTTTTTATTGATATTAACTTATATCTGAGTACATAAATTAGCATAATTTTGATTTACTTTTATGTATAATAGTACAACTGAGTTGACAACACTGGAGCTTTCCTACATCTTCGAAAACTCTGCTTTCGTGGGTTTCGTTCGTTCTATATTTTGTTTTGTGGCGAAAAGTATGTATTTCTGTGCGTTATGTATGTAATAACAACTTCGAAAATACACCCTGTAACTTCGATTGGTTCCGGATTTACGTAGTTATTCAACATAAACTTATCCAAGTTCACGGGGAGACCAATGCGTTAAAAATATTCACCTAGGCCGTTAAGCATAATGTATAACTCTTTAACTCGCTAGCAGCGTTTCTGCCACGACGACGATGTCATCCGCAAATCGCAAGTGTGAGAGATACTCGCCGTTTAAATTAATGCCACGTCCTTTCCAGTCCAGCATCTTGTACAAATCAGCCAATGCATTTGTGAACAATTTGGAAGATATAATCTCACACCACGATGTATGGGGATAGTTTTAGACTGCCGGTTTTGGACTTGGACGGTCATGATAGAAAATACACTTGCAGAGAAGACGTTGTAAAGACACTCAGCACTTGAATATATCGCCAATCGACTTGGGATCGCTGTAAATATTCCAGAGCAGAGACCTGTTCGGTTCTATAGTGTTAAAAGCCTTCTCAAAGTCCATTAACGCTAAGTAAGGGGCCGATTATACTATCTGGTCTTTTTTATTATTTGATAAATAATAAAAAAATGTGATTTTAATTTATTCAACGCACAATAATTATTTTTTCCAGTAAGTACCGAAAGTATCGAATTTCCCGGTACTAGGTCTACTCCAGTACCGGGAAATACAAATCCAGTTTTAGTACCGGTACTGCAAACCCTAGTCCTGGCCCTTCAGGGGAAATTAGTTATTTAATTTAGTTAGTTATTTTAGCGCCGATTTTTCAATCCTGAGAAAAACGGCCAGATTGTTACCCATGCAATATATTCATCTGCTCATTTTATCACCCGTATAAAACTTTAGATTTTTCAATGTGCTTTTCTTAACTAAATTAGTCAGTTAGATATCTGTGGTCTTTTTGTCACCATCTTCACGCTAAAAGTGTGGGAAAGAAATAATCTTCGCAGTGCTACAGATGTTAGACCGATAGCGACGATTTACAACCATTTGACTTTAATTCGGCCAAGCATAATTTTTTTTATTATTTTTTTTAGTTTTATTGTGGCTCCGCACTATTGTATATTAAGCCAGTGTCAAGTATTAAAAAATTTAATACTTGACACTGACTCGACGTCTAGATGAAAGCTGAATGGCTTTCCTTTGTTTTTTTTTGTAAATTCAAAGCAATAAGTTATGTTTCTTCTGTATATATATAATAATTATTATTGAATATTATCTATTTAATGTTATTTAACGTGTGTGAGTGCAAATTTTTAATTTGCCCCATTATTTTACTAAATAAATGCTTTGACTTTTGACTTGACTTTTGATTTTAATAGTTGTCACTGGCTAAAATATACTATGTAATCGTGTGGAGCCATAATGAAATAAAAGAAAATGACAACGTCAAAATTTGACGTTTAAACTTGTCACAAACTTAATTTATACCACAGATAAGTCGGCTACCTGAGGCACAAAGAGCCAGATAAATTAACTCGTCTGGTAAGGAATTTATTCCCTGGAATACCTGTCTATTGAAAAACGCGAAAATATGCTGTCAGTGGTATAAACCCTATCTGATCGTATAACTGAGGAATGAAAAATCGGCCCTTAGTTATTTTAATATTGCATATATATTTGTTTTAAGCAGTGCGACATCTCTCGTCGGATTTGAAAACTGTAATGATTTTTCCGAATGATTAACTTCGAAATAGTTATCATAGATGGCGCCACCAATGCATAATTGGTTAAAAATGCAATCCATTAATTTCGTCGTATCGAAAGGCTCGCACCGGGGCTTAGTTGGTCAAAGCATCTGGGCATGTTTCCTAGGAGGTGCAGGCTCAATCCCGTCGGTACGATGCAATTTTGGATTGTGTGCGACAAGGTATCTTCTAGGTAAGCGTGTTACATCTTGGACCACATCCTCACACATCATCATCATCATCATCAATTCACGGTACATCTTACTCTGACCGACTAGCATTTCTAGTAGCAGTCTCTAAACTCCATCGTCAGGTCAGTCAAATCATTCCATCGCGAGTAACCGCTTTGAACCCATACATCGACACATCTAGAAGCTCCAGTTGGACATAGAGATACGATTTTGTTGTCTTCTGTACTATACCATACTTTACTATTTATTTACAATTTCCATAATTGGGTGCAAAAAGGATATATAAAATAAATACATACAAAAAAAAAAATTAACAATAATAAATGTATCAAGATGATTTTGTTGACTGATATTTTTCCGCTACCGTGTCCTAGCTGTACATGTTGTAGTAGTGTGCATGTAGTAGTACGACTGTAATACCTAAACATTCATGAAACGAACTCTTAACACACCTTATTTTTTTTTGTAAGACACTCAATAAAACGACACAAAATATAAAACAAATCTTAAGTTACTTGCTTTTCTCACACAACTCCAGTCCTGTCAAAACCTGTCGGGCCGCGGTAAATACCTATTCAGCGCGCGCAGCGTTCGGACGATAGCTCCTTAACCTTAACATTAGGTGAGATAATGGTCAAACACTTGCCTATTAAGCATAAAAGAAACCTCAACACTGATAACATTGTTTCAGGTCAGTTATCTGGGACATATGTCTGTCCGAGCGAAATGTGTTCATTATATACACCGGGTCTGTTATACATACCTACTACTTCTCCGTGGGGTGTGTTGCGGGAGCTCAGGTAAACTTTACTTTAATTCAATTCAATTGAAATACTTTTAATTGATAACACGAGACTACCCATTAGCGTGAAGGTTAGATGGCATGACTTCTAACCCGGAGGTCCTGAAATAATGCTGTTGACGATGGTGATGAATTTGTTATTATACTATCACTAGCGACCCGCCCCGGCTTCGCATGGGTGGAGCATATATGCCTGCATTTATGCATCAGTTTGTTGCGTCGAGTATGAATTAACGTCTTCAACAATCATCGTCATATTTCAACCAATATACACAAAACCTTGACGAATTTTACACATAAACTTTCCTCATAAATCACTTTGTATATTGGTGAAATCCGCATGGCAATCCATTTAGTATTTTTTTTGTTTATAAGCGAACAGACAGACAGACGCAGTATAAAATAAAGTCCCCCGCCGCGTCTAAGGTGTCGGACTTGCGATCGAGAGGTCGTGAGTTATATCCTCACCCATTGAAGTATAGACGTGATCATCGGCTAGTCTCATCAAGATCTTGTCAGCCACCTTGCGAACATCATCGCTCCGCATAGTATATTTTTTTTTAAATATCTTATAGGCTAGCGTTTGCCTACTATCTCACCTGTTGTTAAGTGATGATGCGGTCGAAGATGGTAAGCATGCTAGGCTTAGAATGGGAACTGGCTCTTAAGGATAGCTGCCGGAACACATTAGATGTTTGGCGATAGATTTTCTAACTTGAGGGTACTTAGGTACTTAGCTGGTCAGGCGAATACTGGATACCAGATAGTGTCCTACCACCATGCGGGGTTGATGGTTTCTTAACGATGTTTTTCCTTCACCACAGAGCCACTGTGAAAAGCGCACATATTTTTTTCGATAGAAAAATCCATTGGTGCACGCGGGGTTTGAATTCGGTACCTCTGGTTCTCCCGATTACGCCACTGGGCCCTCAAAATATATGTATATAAATATGTATATACTATACTAGTGAATACCCGACGTGTGCTACTACGCTAAATAATGAAATAAGGTCTAATGCATTGTTTAAGTAGTCTGAAACAATCTTCGTATTATTGCCTTTCTAATGAAACCGGTTTGGGGCACATCGATTGTATGGTTTCAGTCTATAACGGACATATGTACATATAAACAATTTTTGTGATTTATAATTATATACTAGCTGAGCCCCGCGGCTTTGCCCGCGTTTTATCCCAGTTAAAAACGTTCTTCTTGAATCACTCTATCTATTGCTGAAAACTGCATTAAAATACGTTGCAGAGCTTAAAAGATCTAAGCATACAGACAGCGGATATTGTTTTACTTTACACTATGTAAAGAAGATTACGCAATATTTCTGATGTGGTCAAATTAGGTCTTATTTATCTGTTGAAAGGAGGTCTATTCCCAGCTATGAGTGGAATAAGACTGATTATGATGATGATGAATATGCAGGTGACGGCGGGTGCCACCACCAGTATCCTGCCAGGGCAGGTACCGCTCGTGCTTTTTTGTGGAGACCTGTACTGCTGCCATCCTCCTGGAGAGTTAGTACTATGTTTTTATACAATAACTATAAAACAATACAATAACAACAAAACAATGAAAAAACTACAAAACAATACAGTAGCTAAAAAACAATATAATTGCTACAAAACTATACAATAACTACAAATTAATACAACTACTATAAAAACTACAAAACAATACAATTACTATTTATTTGCATAACTTATCGTAACATGCAGAAATATAGCGAAGGTAGCGGTAGTCTAAAGTCAGGCCCTCAATTTGCATAACTAATAAAGTCAGGCCCTCAATTTGCATAACTTATCGTAACATGCAGATTTAAAAAAAAAAAATTTAATATAAAAGCAAAAGGATGTACAAGGCATAGAAAAAAATGGTATTTATGCTACTTAATATCGCATAGATATCTTATGTCTAACCTTATCGATTAATGAGATCCCTAGATCCTGCACTAGGATATCCTGTGTCGCAGAATCTAGTGCGTGCGTGTGCGTGCGTGTGGGTGCGTGTGCGCGCGTGTGCGTGCGTGCGTGCGTGCGTATGCGTGCATGTGTGTGTGTGTGTGCATGTGTACACGTTAGTGTATGTGTGTGTGTATGAGATAATGATGGAGTTAGATCATAATATTGTATTAATGGTTTGAAATTATTGTATTAGTAATATTAGAAGTGGGACTGTTTCATCTCGCAAACGAATATAGCGAAGGTAGCGGGAGTCTAAAGTCAGGCCCTCAATAGAAAAAATGAGAAACATTTTTCTGGTGTTTCGGACAGTACAGTAGATTTTTTTATCTACACTCGTATCGATCCCACCTTTTCTTCAGGTTTCCGTAGTCAAGAAGTAATCCCTATATTTTTTCCATATCAATTTTGTTGTACATTTTAAGCTGCATTCACAGAATTTAAAAATATACACACACTTTTTTCATGCCAATCGATCCATTCTCGTATAAGGACCGAAGTGCTTAATAAGACTGAATGAGTCATAAAATCACGTCTTTTTCCCGTTGGGGTAGCGTAGGCAGAGACTACTTCTTTTCAAATGCTCGATCGATCCTGACATACCTCTTTCGCTTCTTCTACTTTCATGAAAGCCTTTCTCTTAGTGTTTTTTTAAATCCAGTGTGGTCAAAATGGCTCTCGAGTCGCACAACACGAGCGGTCTAGCGGACCCCGATACAGAGAAGCGTGTCGCCAATCAGAAGAAGCACGTCGAGAAGCTGGTATCGCTGAGAAGATACAGCGAGGCTTGGCTGTTCTGTGACGCTGTCGGTGATCCCGCACTGTGGAGGAAAGTTGGGGAGGCGGCCATTGCTGATCTTAACGTTGAATTTGGTAAGTTAAGTTTTTTTTTAAATTCAAATTCATAAATATTTATTTACTTCAGATATGGTTATACATAGATGTTAAAAAGCATTGTTTCCAGCATATCTTGCCTATTGGCATGTGAATTTGTACACGCAGGTACAATAAGTGAAACATATGTTGTAAGTACAAAACAAAAACACATACTTACATTTTTAAAATATATAATAACTTAGATAAAATCTAAAAGAGACCAAGTAGTTCGAATCTGAATTTTAATATTTTTGGTAGTTGTAGTGGTAGGACTTCTGCTAATCAGCCTGGAGCGGTACCACCACTTTGCGAATTAATTTTGGGCCGTGAACTAGGAATGTTATTCGGTGGAAATGACAAGTCCAGTGAAATTACAGGGCATGTGAGACTCAACATCTTTATGTCTCAAGGTAACAGGTAAAAGGTAACTTCTAAAAGAGATCGCCGGTTCAAATCGTAGCTCGGTTGTTCGTGCACAGGTTTTCGCTTGATGGTGGTAAGCTACTTTTTGGTAGCTATATGCTCCTACCCTACTACCACCTTAGGGAAATGTGCATAATTTGTTTCAGCTATACGTGTGTTCACCAAATTGAGCGATGTGGCGATGGTGTGGGCGTTAGAAGACGCTTCACATATAGAAGATCTCAGCATATTATGGTAAGATACATTTTGGTTATAGGTCAACTTATCTAGGGTCTCATGTGATGTTGAGTCATGATTAGGGTTTGCTCCCGGGAATTCCCGGTACTGAAATTCTCGGGAAATCCCGGGAAATTTCATCGTCCTCAGTACCGGGAAATGAAACCCATTTCCCGGGAATTCCGGTACTACAAAAATATATCCTAATATATCCAATGTTTACTTTTTTATTGCTATTAACTCATATCTTAGTACAGCAATTAGCATAATTTTGATCTACTTTTATTGATAATAGTAAAACTGAGTTGACGACACTGGAGCTTTTATCAGCTTCACATTGAACTCTGCTTTCGTGGGTTTCGTTCGTTCTATATTTTGTTTCGTGGAGATAAGTATGTATTTCTGTGCTTTAAGTATTAACAACTTCGAAAATACTACCTTAACTACTGCGATTGGATCCGATTTTACGTAGTTATTTAAAATAAACTTATTCAAGTACATCGGGAGACCAATGCGTTAAAAATAATCAGCTAGACCGTTCAGCATATGTATAAATCTTCCAGCGTTTCTCATCCGCAAATCGCAAGTGTGAGAGATCTCGCCGTTTAATTTAATGCCACGTCCTTTCCAGTCCAGCATCTTGTACAAATCAGCCAATGCATTTGTGAACAATTTGGAAAGATATGTTATTAACCACGATACTTTTAAAAGTCTTAAATAACTTAAACTTAAATAACTTAAGATCTAAGAAACACACCACTCACACCACGATGTATGGGGATAGTTTTAGACTTAGACGGTCATGCTAGAAAGAACACACTTGAAGAGAAGACGTTGTAAAGACACTCAGCACTTGAATATATCGCCAATCGACTTGGGATCGCTGTAAATATTCCAAAGCAGAGACCTGGTCGGTTCGATAGTGTTAAAAAAGTGTGTTCTCAAAGTCCATAAACGCTAAGTAAGGGGCCGATTATACTAACTGGTCTTTTTTATTATTTGCCGAATATATATAGGTGGTGCCGTATCCTCCCCGAAACCCAAGCGACTTTCAATAGCTGGAATTCGTAGTCTTTGTGCCCAGTCGGTTTGAGGTAGGTAGTTCTTCAGAAGAGGTTTTCTCCCTTTTGAATATCAACATGACAACACTCGGGAGTGTCGAACCTCAGAGGACAATATCAAAGATACGCTGGAGCTCCTTGACTACAGGTGGTCCAGCTGTTTTCAGGAGCTCAGAAGGATAAAAGTCAGTTCCGAGTAGACCTATCAGAAACCGCTGAAACAGGCCCTATGTGGCAATAATTTCGATGCGATTTTAATTTTGTGTACGCATTTACAACATTAACGGATGTTTCGCTTACGCTAACTATGGTAAAAATCACAAGTAAATAATTTTATTTTTTATTGTCTTCGCATGATAATATAATTAATAAAACATTTAAAATTCTATTTCGAGTTTTTGATATGAAAAAATAGTATTTCAGTTCTGTGAAGGCTGTGATTTTAATTTATTCAACCCACAACAATTATTTTTTTCCAGTACCGAAAGTATCGAATTTCCCGGTATTTCCCGGTACTGGGTCTACTCCAGTACCGGGAAATACAAATCCGGTTTTAGTACCGGTACTGCAAACCCTAGTGGCCACCTTTCGTCTCCATCATCAGACCACACAAGTTGTAACTTGCATTTTAAAAATAATAGCACGATATTGCAACTTAAAAATAATAGTTTGTAATTTATTATATCATAATACCTAATATTTGTTCAGTTTTAGAATTTTATTAAAGTAGAGCAACTTTAGATGCGTAACAAAGCTTGAGCAAGTTAAAGCGAGAGTAATGATAGAGCGACAGGTACGCTCAAAATTCGTCATGGATCATACGTCTGATCGAGACGACAGGACTGCTTGGCCGCCACTGAGGAATTATTCACGCGATTCTTGTTTATAAACTGCATTTTTTAGTTTTTCTCCATGTTATTATTATTTGAGTAATAATCAAATACGAGTGTTACTTTTTACATGGTTATTGAATTAAATCATAGGCATTTTAAAACATAATATTTTACGTAAATGCGTCACTTTATTATCAAGAAAAAAACAGTATAAAAAACAACGAAATCTTAAAAACTTTACGATTTTGTAACATGTGAATTAAGAATATGATAGATATTAAGAAAAATGTATCCAGTATACATTCAATAAGAAGATGTTTTTCAAGGTATGTTCTGAAAAGTTTTGCTATTTCTTTATTTATTTCCATATACTCAAATTATAATATTCAAACCTAACCCGAAATGGTGTTAGGCACGGCAGAGTCCTGTTTAGCGTTTGATTTACCAACCATAATACTTCGTGATGATCCTTAAAAAAATATGTAGCGATAACTTATGTCCAGAATATTTATGTACCTACATCAATTTTTATTTGTTCATATTAAGTGGCTTTGCTTTAAAAAAATAGTAACGCTGCACAAATATTTTGCCGCGAGTCTATTTTCCAAGACAACGGACTTAAATTATTGATTATTATACAAATTATTTAAAATTTACGAGTGCATTTGGCCCTTCGTTCGATATGACTTGTACGGTGACACGCACAGTGTAACAGTGTCTCTAGTGTGTCTACAATATGAGTTTAGGATGTTAATAACTGCGCATACTATAACAAGCTGTACCCCGCGGTTTTACCCGCGTAGACATCGTTCACGTGGGGATTTTGGGATGAAAAGTATCCTATGTGTTATTGCAGGGTAGACCCTGGCTATCTACATACCAAATGTTCAGTTCGAGCGGTTGAGTAGTTTTAGCGTAAAAAAGTAACAAACTTTAGCCTAATATTAGTAGGATACTATCCTAATATTATTCAGGCTAAAGTTGGTAATGTGAAAATATTTCTGTCAAAAATGCGCGGTAACAGGAACAAAACTTTTTCGTGTTGTTTTTAAACAAAAATGCCTCTCCGACAAATGTAGTAAGAACTTTTTTTCCTAGTGGTATGTTATGCGCCTGCCTTGGCAAAGGCGAAGCAGCCGCGCGTTGGTTAGAAAGTTCCCCACGAGGCACATTGCACGCACTCGAGCTTCACGCCGCGAGAGGAGACTGGGCGCGAGCGGCTGAGATCGCGGAGAAAGCTTGTCCACAGCGAGCCAGCGATATAGCGCTGCATCAAGCACACCACCTTGAACTCACGTACGTATCATATAAAGAGTAATTTCCTATGTTACATTCTAATGTGTTCCGGTAGCTATCCTTGAGAGCCAGTTCCCATTCTATGCCTAGCGTGCTACAATCCTCGACCGCATCATCACTTACCAACAGGTGAGATAGTGGTCAAACGCTAGCTTATATGACATAAAAAAAAGTTTCCAGCAAGATATAAAGCTTCGGTCACACATAGCGAATACTCGCTGCGAATGCACTCGCTGTTGTTCGATTACACACAGTGAATACTACGCTTTTTTTATGATATAAGGCAACAGGACAAGCACGACGCTCGCCTGATGATAAGCGATGACGTCTACCTATTACAGATACAGCGGCATGCATTGCATTGCATGCATTGCAAAGTTCTGGACTGCCAGAATTTTGCATGTCACTGCACTGCGCATGTTACCTTAAGACAGAAAGATGTTAGAGTTTGCCAATTCAACCGAAAAACGTTCTTATTTCACGGATGAAAATTAATAGGCAAAGTTGTGGTACCGTCCCAGGCGGACTAGCAGAAGTCCTACCACTACACTACTCGCTCTAAGTAACATTTATTTTCTGGTTCAAAACGAGCCAGCGATATAGCGCTGTATCAGGGACATCGCCCTTATCTTACGATCCTTTACAATAAATAACAGTTTCTTGTAAATTAAAACACACTAATTGAAAACGCCAGCCACAGAATTTTCAACTCACATAAGTTAGAATAAAGTCAAGTATCTTTAAATTCTATAGAAATCATAAACACAGTCTAGTCAAAATGTAGTGTATACGTATTTACAACCTGCTACAAAAATTGTTCTTTTTAAACTAACTGATAAAGTCCACTTACGTACATTTATTCAATGTCTGTTTCTTCAAACAGCGCCGACTACCATGAAGCGTTAGCCAATTACGAGAAGAGCTTGATAGCTATAGACAATCAAACAGACGACATAAAGGTCAAAGAGCACAACGCTAAGTGCGAAGCCGGCATCGCTAGAACAGCGGTCCGATGTGGGGACACCGTTCGAGCTGTCACTACAGCTATGAAGTATTCACACGACACAATGCTTCTAAAAGAAGTAGCACAATTACTAGAAGAGGAAAAACAGTACAGCCATGCGGCAGCGCTTTACGATCACGCTGGAAGCGCTGAAAAAGCTGCTTCGTTGTACATCAAACTGAAATCCTGGCTGAAAGTTGAAGCGCTTTTACCAAAAATCAACTCCCCGAGCGTTCATATCCAATACGCCAAAGCGAAAGAAGCCGAAGGTAGATATCACGACGCTCTAAAATCATACCTCAAAGCGCAAGACTACGAAGCCGCTATTCGAATACATTTGGACAAGTTGGAAGATATAGACGAAGCAGTAAATTTAGTTCAGGAAACGAAATCAATTCAAGGAGCGAAAATGGTGGCGAACTACTTCCAAAATGGCGACGATCCAACGTCCGCTATAAAGTTTCTGGTGATGTCTTTGTGTTACGACGAAGCGTTTCAACTGGCCAGGAAGAACGGAAAGTTGCAATTGTATGGAGAAATATTGATACAGACTTCACAGGCCAGGCCGGAGGATTTTAGAAGTTTAGCGTTGCATTTCGAAGGGGAGAAGAATCATTTGTTGGCGGGGAAGTTTTATTTCCATGCGGGCGAGTATGGGAAGGCGATGGGACATCTCATGAAGGCTGGAGGAACTGAGGAGGAAGAAAATGAAGCGATAGGAATAGCTATTGATGCCGCTGCGGCCAGCGATGATGATCGACTTACTAGACGGTGAGCATATTTAACATTGTAGTTTTAACTTAATGTTTAGGGGTGCTTTTTTATATTTGATAGGTTATTTATTGTTTGACCACTATCTCGCCTGGTTGTAATCGATTATGTGGTCGAAAATGGTGAGTACGCTAGGCCTAGAAGCTGTGCTGCCGAAACTCAAGCAAAAGATTTTCTCCTTGATGGTGGTAAGCTATTTTTTTTAGCAAGTTAGGCAGAAGCAGAACATCGTTATATTGCTCCTACCATCTTTGAAACTGCTAGGTGCCTCACCAGGGTTTGCCCGTCAAAACTTAGTGGACTAAATTCTCTTCTCTTCTCTTTGCACGAAAACAATCCCAAAATCTGCCCTTCAAATGTTTTTTTTAGTAATAATTTTGTGGTGTATAAATAAAGCACGTATTCCTCACGGTTAACAACGCATCAATAACATCAAACGTGTTGCAAATGTTCAGAGCTATTGTGACCACCTATCATAATTATTAATGAAAAATTGTGATTATTCTTTTTTAACCGACTTCAAAAAAAGGAGGAGGTTTCTCAATTCGACCGTATATTTTTTTTTTTTTTTTTTTATGTTTGTTCGCGGATAACTTCGTCGTTTATGAACCGATTTCGATTATTCTTTTTTTGTTCTTAAAGGAGATATCCCAAGTGTGGTACCATGGTAATTTTATCGAGGTCTGATAAGTATCTCCAGAGATATTGAGATAAACATCTCAAAATTGGTACTGAAAATGAATAGCGCGGCATTGAAGTCGGTTGTTTTTTAGTTTTTAAACGATATTATTCACTTATTGCAGTAGTATTATTGATGTTTTCTAAGATAGATTAGTGTATAATCGCTCTCTAGGAAAAATCCAGACTAATATTATAGAAATGTTTGTAACTCTGTCACTCTGTCTGTTTGTTACCTAATCACGCCCTATCGGACGATCCGATCTTACTGAAATTTAACAAGGAGATACTTTATAGCATGAAGATGAACATAGGCTACTTTTTGTGACATAACTTAAACATCATACAAATTGTTAAACACAATCCAAAATTTCATCGTACCGACGGGACTCGAACCCGCACCCCCCGGATTACACGTCCAGGTGCTCTGCCAAGTGGCTTAATTGGCAGAGCACCTGGACGTGTAATCCGGGGGGTGCGGGTTCGAGTCCCGTCGGTACGATGAAATTTTGGATTGTGTTTAACAATTTACAAAAATATAAAGTGTGAGACACTTCAAAGAAACATAATATCATACAAATGTTGATAGACATAGCTTTACAGTGATGAAATTCTTGGTGTACGTGAACGAAGTTGCGGGTATCAGCTAGTGAAATACAATATCGTCGTTGCTCTTTTCTCATGTGTGTACGATGTTTTAATATTAATTTGCTTACCAATTTCAAGATCTCCAATGTACTTGCTAATTAAAAGTTGGTGCATAAAATATCTTATGTGCCCAATGTACACATACAGTTGGTTTCATTATATTTTTTTCAGAAGACGGTTTTTATCGATTTTCTTATAAAATAGGTTTTTACCTATAGGAGGTGTTAAAGTCGCAACGACGATATGTTCCAGTTTGATCGAGTACTTACTAGGAGAGTCAGACGGCACGCCGCGCGAGCCGCGACATCTGTTCCGGCTGTACATGGCCAAGAGACAGTTCTCGGAAGCTGCCAAGACTGCGGTATGTATCCACATCATTATAATGATTACCAGTAATGTGCAACCCACATTGCGAGTAATATTTAAAAAAAAAAAACAAAAATATAATTTTTGTTTATTTTTTTAATACGAAAGTGGGTATCGCTTGACCACTATCTCACCTGATGTTAAGTGACGATGCGTTCGATGATGTAGCGCGCTTACCCAAAAGATACCTATTCACTCGCGACTTGAAGACCCTTAAGTTGTATCTGATCGGAAACACAGACTCAGGCAGAGAATTCCATTCCTTGGCAGTACGTATGATGAAAGAAGCGAATCGCTTTGTCCGCGTAAATGGTATATCCACCATGAAGCGGTGGCGCCTCTTAGTTACCCCGCTTTTTAGGGTTCCGTAGTCCTGACAAGGCACCCTTATAGTTTCGTCATGTCCGTCTGTCTGTCTGTCCGAGGTTTTGCTAAGAGACCGTTAATACTAGAAAACTGTAATTTGTGGGTATGTATATATATTACGCCGACAAAGTGCTGAAATAAAATTGTGAAAAATATTTTTTTTAGGGTAGCTCCCCTATATGAAAAGTGGGGATGTTTTTTTTTCATCATCTACCCCATCGTGTGGGGTATCGTTGAATAGGTCTTTTAAAATGACTCAAGGGTTGCTAATATCATTTTTCGATTGAATGCTCCATTTACGAAATAATAAACTTTAAAGTGCACATTTTTGGTCCAGTAGGGCGTCCCCCCCCCTCTAAAAGGTAAACGCTTGAAGGCTAAGGCTTGAAAAATCTGGAAAAATTCGTGATAATAGCGCATTTCATGAACTTTAAAGGAAAATTATAGCGGTTGAGATAACTTTAGTTTAGCAGTAATAGTCGTTGAACTTGGGTGTTAGATAATTTTGTACCAAATACAAAATACTTAGAATAAATCCTTTAAAGTGACAAAGACGAAGTACCTAGTTGCTTGTTTATAACGGGTAAAGACTTGCATTCGATAACGGGCTACTACGGAACCCTACATTGCGCGTGGCCCGACACGCACTTGGCCGGTTATTATTCGATTATAGAATGGGGATAGCGGAAATTATGAAGTTCCGATGCACACTCTCCGAAATGAATCCGATAAAAAACCGACAAGTAAGCGACCTTGCGACGATGCTCGAGACTCTGGCGTCTTTTCCTTACTAGTTGGTTGTTGTTGATGAGCTTCTTGGCTCTCCTCTCAATAGCTTCCAGTGTCTGCAGCTGGTATCTGGCAGAACCATCCCAGAGATGAGAACAGTACTCCATACACGACCGGACTTGTGCTTGGTAGAGATTGAGCAACTGACCCGGTGTGAAGTATTGTTTCATCTTAGACAAAATAGGCATGACGACAGTATCAAATAATTGAAGATTTGATGATTTTAGGGGAAAATACATACTAAAACAATTTAAAACACTAGTTTAGTTTTATAAAAAAAATGAGATTATTAAGATTTTCAATAAAATAAAACATTAAAATACTTCAATCGGCCATTTTGATTGAAACACCAATCACAGCGCTTGACATCACGCCTATGTCCTCTTATGAGGTTTTCTTGAAAATGTTTATAAATTTTGGAATACCCATGTGTAGCATTGTCACAGATTATATAATAGTCACTACGTTAAGTATGTCATTAACTTATGCGTGACGTCACAGCCGACGCCATGACACATTTGAGCTGTTTTTGCGCACTATTGAAAAAAATTTAGAAAAATGGATTTAAACTTCGTTAAACTTAATTACCGAAATAAAGGTTTTTTCGTGAATAGTAAATGTGTTCCCACATTACGGAGGAGGTTTTAAAAATCTTTCGTCACGCCTATTCCAAGCTTTTTGCAGGATATCTGGGCTTTAAGTTTAGACTCAATATAAGAGCCGAAATTGAAAGTCGGTGTTAATACATATTTTCTATATTCTATACAATAAAGAGTTTTCTATTATATTTCTATTAATATAACTTTTGCAGGTAATAATAGCACACTCGGAGTGCTCCGTGGGGCGGTACCGCGAGGCGCGCGACGTCGCGCGGCAGATGTGGTGCGGGCTGCGAGCGCGGGCACTGCCCGTGTCGCGCGACATGCGGGATGTTGTCTGCTTGTTGCACTCTTATATACTGGTCTGTATTACATATAGAGTCTGTGCGAAAAGAGAACCGTCGAAGAAATTGAGGGCGCGCGTGTTGATGGTTCTAATTTACTGATTTTGTTGCGTTGACAACATTGCTCTGTCATTGCCAATACGACTACAAATGTTGAATACCTTAGTAGGTACAGTAGAGTCCGTTTATAATGACATCGAAAGGAACTGACAAACAAGTCATAATAAGCGGACGTCATACAAAGCGTTTTGTGAAATGAAAAACCTTTTTTATGTAAATATGAATGTACTTAAGTAGTTTAATACATAAACATAGTTCAAAACAAAAACGCCACGTGCCGAACGTCGTCGGGAATCAACGAACATTACCGAAGGTGTACAGAATCATGTCGGTCATTATAACCGGACATAATTTACATTTTTGTATTAAAAATGGGTCATAATAAGCGACATGTCACTGTAAGGGAAGAGGGAAGTCATTATATCCGACTGTTTATAAAGAATTTCATATGAAAACCAAACTTCGTAGTATAGTTACGTCATAATAACCGGTTGGTCAATATAGGCGGAGTCATAATAAACGGATTCTACTGTACCTGCTCTTATCATTATCGGGTGGTACTAGGTAGGTATTACCTTCCTTCCTTACCTTTGAATGTTAGTTCATCGTAAAGCCACGACGGTTCTCTTTTTGCACAGACTCAATGAGGGCCCAGTGGTGTAAGTAGGATAATGGTCGGCTTTGAAGCCAGAGGCACACCGCGTTTAATCCCTGCCATGCCACCAATAGATTTTTCTATCGAAAATGTATGTGCGCCTTACACAGTGGCCCTCCAGTGAAGGAAAAATATTGTTAAGAAACCCCCAACCCCTGCATAATGGTAGGACACTATCTAGTGTCCGCCTGGCCAGCTACCACCCTCAAGTTAGAAAATCTGTCGCCAAACATCTAATGTGTTCCGGCAGCTATCCTTGAGAGCCAGTTCCCATTCTAGGCCTAGCGTGCTACCATCCTCGACCGCATCATCACTTACCAACAGGTGAGATAGTGGTCAAACGCAAGCCTATATGATACAAAAAAAACATACTTATGCAGGAATATTTACTTACATACAAGGGCTAGTTTCACCCTTTCTCGATAGACCTTAAGAAACTGCAAACAAAGGCTAAATTGCACCTTCTTACTTTAACCGTACTATAACCATAACCGGTATTTTGTATGGAGTTTGACTGAGTTTTGACGTTTGTTATAGTTGATGTTGGATAGTGCAACCCAGCCTAACCTTACATTTTCACTGCACAGAAAACATGTTGCGAAACAATTTCCCGCTCTGTTACTCATAGGCTGTTAGACAGAGATGAAGATTGTTATGCACATGTTTTCTGTGCAGTAAAAACGATCGGTAAGAGTTTCTTTTCTGTAAGTTTGTCAACTTTTTAGAAGTTATAGAAAATACTTTTTTGTTGTAACATTATTTTACGCACGCTTGACTTGGGGATTAAGCTGGTGAATGCGTGACGAGAGCGTTACGAAAAGTGTGATCGGGCGAGCCGAACGGAAGTTGAGAGGGAGATAAAAGTTAGTGAAGTAAATGTTTTACTTCAGTCGTGTGGTCTAAAGCACACTCTTTTTATTTTTAACCGACTTCAAAAAAGGGAGGACGTTTCTCAATTCGACCGTATATATATATATATTTTCTTTGTTTTTTGTTTGTTTGCGGATAACTTCGTCGTTTATGAACCGATTTTGATTATTACTTTTTTGTTGAAAAGGAGATATCCCAAGTGTGGTACCATGGTAATTTTATCGAGGTCTGATAATTATCTCCAGAGATATGGAGATAAACACCACAAAATTGGTATTGAAAATTAATAGCGCGGCATTGAAGTCGGTTCTTTTTAGTTTTTTAAACGATCTTATGTTTTTTAACTTTGACATGTTTAATATAAGTAGGCTTGTGTTATATTAACAGGTACGCACGCATGTAAAACGCGGCCGGCACGAGTTGGCGGCGCGACTGTTGATACGAGTCGCTAATGAAGTCACGTTCTTTCCATCACAACAACGTGAGTATAATAGCGGGTTCACACCAGGCGATTTTTATTGTTCAACTTCCTAGGATGTACTTTTCTTTCGATTCCAAGTACTTTTAGTGTCGATACTTTGGAATCGATACTGAGTACCTACTCGAGTAGGTACTCAGTATCGATTAAAAGTACTCATCTCGTTACTCAATTATTTGTGTCCGAGAACATTCAGCATTTACTGCAACGTTTTTATTTTAAATAATACATATTTTCAATAAAAAATAAAGTTGAAGTTGAACGTATTTTAAAACACCTAGATATCGAGTGACGTATGAACTGTTTGAAATATTTAACAAAACCGACAGTGGTGTATGGATGTATGTTTGATACTATTTCACGCAAAAACTACTAAAACGATTGAGCTGAAATTTGGTATTAAGATAGCCCTGGAATAACACATAGAATACTTTTTATCCCGATATTCCCACATCTCATTATATCCACCTCCCCTACAATACAATACAATACAATACAATACAAATACTCTTAATTGACACCAATTTAGAAAATACATAATGAATAGGACTTAACTAACTAATGCTAGGTACAATGGGCGGTCTTATCGCTAAAAGCGATTTCTGCCAGACAACCTTTGGATGGATATTATAGATAGAACAAGGACGGTGGTGTGTATTTTAAATATTTTACTTAGAATTATTATATTTATAGACTACATAAAAACGTTACATATAATAATACTAGCTTTACCCGCGACTTCGTCCGCGTGGAATAGTGTCTTTGGGTAGCATTTTTAATTATTTAGGCTAATTATTTTACAAATAAGACACATGCGTATCCCACCTACACCGCACCGTACCTGTACCTACCCCTGTCTATTCCCCTCCCTTCCCCTTCCCCTCACTTTCCTCTCCCCTCTCTCTTCCCCCCACTCCCTCCCCCTCCTCTTCCCCTCACTTTACTCTCCTTCTCCCCTTTCCCCTCCCCTCCCCTTCCTCTCACTTCCCTCTCCCCTCCCCTTTCCCCCCCCGCTTCCCCTCCCCTCCCTCCCCTTCCCCCTCCGCCTTTCCTCTCACAAACTTTGAATGTCATATATATTTATATCGAATTAACAGTCTAAAAAATAAATTTCAAGCTTCTAGCTCTAAAAATGACGATATTTCCATACAACTTTTCATCCCCCCTTTCAACCCCTTACAACCCTATATTCGCATTAAAAAGTAGCCTATGTCCTTTCTCAGGCTCTAGACTATCTGTGTACCAAATTTCATTTAAATCGGTTCAGTGGTTTTGGCGTGAAAGTGACACAGACAGACAGACAGAGTTACTTTCGCATTTATGATATTAGTTAGGATTATATACGAATACATATGCACATCATAAACTTACATATACAATATACTATTATATTTGTTGCGAAATTATAGGAAAAGTTATCTGACAGAAGAGAGATAGAATTTGCGAACTTGTTCTTTGAAACTATCTATGGATTGTGCACGTCTTATAACAATAGGTAGTTCATTCCACAGGCGCACGGCTTGGACAGTGAATGATGAGTCATAATAATATCGTTTAAAAACTAAAAAACAACCGACTTCAATGCCGCGCTATTCATTTTCAGTACCAATTTTGAGATGTTTATCTCAATATCTCTGGAGATACTTATCATACCTCGATAAAATTACCATGGTACCACACTTGGGATATCTCCTTTCGAACAAAAAAAGAATAATCGAAATCGGTTCATAAACGACGAAGTTATCCGCGAACAAACATTAAAAAAAAAAAAATATATATACGGTCGAATTGAGAAACCTCCTCCTTTTTTGAAGTCGGTTAAAAAATTCGTACTATGAGCCCCTCCTTGTGATATCACGTGATTAATGGATGATCCCTATTTCCAGATCAAGTATCGATACTGACATCAGCAGTGATCGAGTGCGGGCGTGCGGGACTCAAGCATCAAGCGTACCACTGGGCCAAACTACTCATGCAGCCCGAATATAGGGCACAGGTTGGTAATCATATTACTGACTAACAGTGCCTTGCGGTTTCACCCGCGTAGTTCCCCTTCCTGTCAGAATACGGGGATAAAATATGGCTCATGTTACTCGCTGATAATGTAGCTTACTATTAGTGAAAGAATTTTTGAAATTGGTCCAGTCGTTTTTGTGTTAAACTGTAGCAAACAAGCAACCAAAAAAAATTTTTTTTTCTGTTTATAACATTTGTGTAGATTATGACATTTATACGTATCAAATATTATGTTTCTTTGAAGTGTCTCACACTTTATATTTTTGTAAAATTATTAAACACAATCCAAAATTTCATCGTACCGACGGGACTCGAACCCGCACCCCACGGATTACACGTCCAGGATTTATACGTATTATGACAGATCAGTTGGTTTAAGTTTAGTGGTAAGTGAGCCTGTTCGCAAAATGATAAAACCAAAGGTCGTGGGTTCGATCCCACACGAGACAATTCTTTGTGTGGTCCACAAAGAAGTGTTCCGAGTATGGGTGTAATTGTCCGTGATTTGTATATATGCAAAGTCCCCGCGACACAGGGACTCCTATTGCTGGGAGGAGTCTTTTGCCTTTTACTTGACGTTTTACTTTTTCGACGAAATAAGATACAGCTATTGCACTCGTACCTATAACTGCATCCCTTTTCTTTGACAAGCGTTTTGACGTTTGACCACTATCTCACCTGTTGGTAAGTGATGATGCGGTCGAAGATGGTAAGCACGCTAGGCCTAGAATGGGAACGGGCTCTCAAGGATAGCAGCCGGAACACTTTTTATTTTAAATTACTCGCAATGTTGTTTGCACATTAATATTAGTATTATATTAATTAATATTAGTAGTCTTGTTAACCTCCAACTAAGCTAAATATACTTGTGTCTGGAGTGGGTTCACGTCAATAGTGCTATGGGTGGGGTGGGGATCGAATCGAACTCAAAGATAAAGATAAAGAGTATTTATTTGTCAAAAACATGGTATGCACACATTATAAAAACGCATGCAAGATGGTAACAGTTTTCATGGCAACATTCATGTTTTTAGCCATTAACGCGTACAAATTGTGATACAATTCATTGCATTTTTGTTTTATGTATTATATAATAAATAATTATCTTATTATTATTATTATTTCATCATTATAATTTGAATGTAGTTGAAAATAAATGTCAAATACTCACGACCTCTCTCGATCGCCAGTCCGACACCCTATCCATTGGGCTATTTCCGCTTATATTACTTACACATACGATGTTTTTGGCGACAGATTTTCTAACTTGAGGGTGGTAGCTGGCCAGGCGGACCCTAGGTAGTCCTACCACCATGCGGGGGTTATTGGTTTCTTAACGATGTTTTTCCTTCACCGGAGGGCCACTGTGAAAAGCGCACATTCATATTTCGATATAAAAACCCATTGGATCACGCGGGGTTTGAACTCGGTACCTCTGGCGTCAAAGCCGACCGTTCTCTTAATTACCCCACCGGGCTAAAAAAAAATATCTCAACTAAAGCAACATCGGGAATCAAAATCTCAAAATATATGTTGCAAATAGGCTAATGATCCAATATTTATCTATGTAGCCGGATTTCTTTACTTTGTGATATTTTGAAAAGCTAAAGCCGATTCTTAAGTTTAGTGCAGACGGACATAAGAGCTAGGTTTCCCTTTAGGAACTTTCCTACTCGATAAATTATAAGCTCCATAACTTGCATTATTATGGTACATCTACTTATAGTACTTATAGTATACATCTAGCTGATGTAGACTTTCTGATGGCAAACGGTAGGACAGTCCAATTCGGGCTAGTATGTTTTATTATCATAATAACTACCTATTCCTTATCATTTTATAAAAAAAACTTGTTTAAAAAAATGTTATTTTATTGACGTGATAAAGTCTTATTAATCGATGAACGCCGGCTGCACGCACCAAAATGTGTCAAGTTCCCCCTGAGCCGAGCGTGCAAGCGAGAGCGCGGAACAAGCGATAGAGAGGCACCATCGTATGACGTTATCACGTAAAATTATCGTCCATAAACCGACTTTACAGACAACCAATTTTTTTATCAGATTGACCCAAAATACGCAAAAAAGATCGAGTCAGTAGTACGTCACGCGCCGCGCACGGCAGCCCCGCCCCCGCCCACGTCGCCGTGTCCCGCCTGCGGCGTCCCCGCCCCCGTGGCCGAGCTGCGATGCACGCACTGCGAAGCTGATCTACCCTTCTGTTTGGCTACTGTATGTATCTTTATTGCTATAAATAAAGTTTAATTTACCGTGACAAAATAACGACCGTTTTGTGTTCTCTCCTAAACTTAACCGAACACACTTCAAGGACAATCAAAATGATCCTGTAAGGGTCTCTTTTTTCCTTTTGAGTTACGGAACCCTAAAAACAATGGCAATGGACTAAAATTACTTAGAGACTGCAAATGTATAATTTTCCAGGGACTCCACATAGTAAAGGATGATCTGACGGCGTGTCCAGAATGTGACTTTCCTGCCATTCTGTCAGAGTTTACAGAGTAAGTATTCTATTTTGTTAATAAAAATTTGTTTAGTTTTTGTTATGCGTTAGATTGTATCTGGTTTTGACGGCCCGTTGGCGTGACGAATAGATTGATTTCTAAGCGGGAGGTCGCGGGAGGATTATGTGATGTTATACCTTTATAATACACACTATGGGCAAATTTCAAGTCTCTATCTATTATGGTTTGTGAGATCGCCCATAAAACGCCAGAAAAAACACGTTTTTTGTACCCCCCCCCCCCCACTAATAAAATTAAAACCGTAAAGGTTCCGTTTTTTACCATTCAGCTACGGATTCCTAAAACCAAATAAAATTAAACTATTAATTAAATTAAAATTAAAATAAATTTATTATTTAATTTTGTTTGGTTTTAGGAATCCGTAGCTGAATGGATTTAATTTTAATTTTATTTGGTTTTAGGAATCCGTAGCTGAATGGTAAAAAACGGAACCTCTATAGATTCGTCATGTCTATCTGTCCGTCTATCCGTCCGTATGTCACAGCCATTTTTCTCCGAAACTATTAGAACTACAGAATTGAAACTTGGTAGGTTGATGTATTCTGTTAACAGCTTTCCGATTTTTTTTAGGTCTTAAAAAATGACATTGAGGTTTCTAAAATCATTTTTTCTTAAAGTCATTAAAAAGATAGAATAAATCATTTAAAAGATAGGTGCGTCTAAAGTGGTAATTCCTTTGGTAGTAAAAGGGTTTTGGGTACGGAACCGTAAAATTAGATATCCGGCAATGTGCGGCGGTTTGAATTATGATAAAAAGTATTATTACAGAATTCTACAAGAGGAAGGAAAATGTCCAATGTGCGGTGAAAACGTCGACTACAGGCGACTGGTGAAAATTGATGACATCGCAGCTTATATGGAGCTAAATAAACACGAGTGAAATAGAAAATGGCTGTACAAAACATTGAGGGCCCTGTTGGCATTAAGGTTAGATGGCTAGCTTTCTAAATTAGAGTTGGCCGGTTTGAATCCTAGCACAGGTGTTTGTCGGTCGTCGACAGGTGGTACAGACCTAATTTTTTATTTTTTTGTAATTTATAGACTAGCGATTAACCACTCTCTTGCTTGGTGGTAAGCGATGATGTGGTCGAAGATAATGAACGCGCTAGGCCTAGAATACTGTGCCTCTCAAAAGGGCTGTGTGCTGCCGAAACACCGTAAGGTTATGGCGGCAGATTTTCTCCTTGATGATTGATACTTATTTGGTATTAAGTCAGGCGGATTATCGATATGTGCTCCTACCACCTGTTGTAAACCTTATATTGATGTTCCAATTGACTTGCTACCATAAAAGTAGCTTACCGCCATCAAGGAGAAAATCGCCTGCCGTTACCTCAAGGTGTTCCGAAAGCACACAACCCTATTGAGAGGCACAGTATTCTAGGCCTAGCGTGTTCACCATCTTCGACCACATCATCGCTTACCACCAAGCAAGATAGTGGTCAAACGCATCATAGAATATAAAAAAAGGCATCAAAGTTGTATAACACATTCCATACGTTTAGAAACGAATATTATATGAATGTTTAAAATGTTGCAACGCAGAAATCAACTAAAATCTCCCAAAAGGTTTGTATGTTGGGTGCAGAACGAAAAGGCTGACAAATGCATTAATAATTTTAATTGTGATTATTATCCGTCCATTATTATTATACATAGTAAGTTATAATTTAATTATTAAATTTAATTTAAGAACTAAGTTACTTTAATTTTAGCCGCTGTGGCAATAAAATAAAAACATTTTGAACACTTCACGATGTTAATACAGCAAAGACTACTAAGGCTGAGTTGCACCATCTTTCTTTAACTATAACAAACGTCAAAAATCTGTCAAAATCCATATAAAAACACCGGTTATAGTTATAGTTACGGTTAAAGTAAGATGGTGCAGCTCAGCCCAAGGAACTGTAACTATAACCGGTGTTTTTGTATGGAGTATGACTGACTTTTGACGTTTGTTATAGTTAAAGTAAGACGGTGCAACTCAGCCCAAGGAACTGTAACTATATACGGTGTTTTTGTATGGAGTATGACTGACTTTTGACGTTTGTTATAGTTAAAGTAAGACGGTGCAACTCAGCCCAAGGAACTGTAAATATAACCGGTGTTTTTGTATGGAGTATGACTGACTTTTGACGTTTGTTATAGTTAAAGTGAGATGGTGCAGCTCAGCCCAAGGAACTGTAACTATAACCGGTGTTTTTGTATGGAGTATGACTGACTTTTGACGTTTGTTATAGTTAAAGTAAGACGGTGCAACTCAGCCCAAGGAACTGTAAATATAACCGGTGTTTTTGTATGGAGTATGACTGACTTTTGACGTTTGTTATAGTTAAAGTAAGATGGTGCTACCCAGCCCAAGGAACTGTAACTATAACCGGTGTTTTTGCATGGAGTATCACTGACTTTTGACGTTTGTTATAGTTAAAGTAAGATGGTGCTACCCAGCCCAAGGAACTGTAACTATAACCGGTGTTTTTGCATGGAGTATGACTGACTTTTGACGTTTGTTATAGTTAAAGTAAGATGGTGCTACCCAGCCCAAGGAACTGTAACTATAACCGGTGTTTTTGCATGGAGTATGACTGACTTTTGACGTATGTTATAGTTAAAGTAAGATGGTGCTACCCAGCCCAAGGAACTGTAACTATAACCGGTGTTTTTGCATGGAGTATGACTGACTTTTGACGTTTGTTATAATTAAAGTGAGATGATGCAGCTCAGCCCAAGGAACTGTAACTATAACCGGTGTTTTTGCATGGAGTATGACTGACTTTTGACGTTTGTTATAGTTAAAGTGAGATGATGCAGCTCAGCCCAAGGAACTGTAACTATAACCGGTGTTTTTGCATGGAGTATGACTGACTTTTGACGTTTGTTATAGTTAAAGTAAGATGGTGCTACTCAGCCCAAGGAACTGTAACTATAACCGGTGTTTTTGCATGGAGTATGACTGACTTTTGACGTTTGTTATAGTTAAAGTAAGACGGTGCAACTCAGCCTTAGTTAGTCTTTGCTGTATTAACATCGTGAAGCATACACTACGAATAAATAGACTTATTATTTATTCGTAGATTATACCACCTTTCTTACAACATAATTGAATAATATGTATTTATATATTAAGGTTTTTGTTGTTGCAATAAACGATTGATGGAAAAAAATGTTTATTGATTTTGATGGACCTTTAATAATTATCCTTCTAATAATATGAATGTGAATGTTTTGTATGTTTGACGCAATTGTGCAAAAACGCCCTATATAATTTTGATGTCATTTAGCATCCAGATCCAGATACAGGTTGGCAAAATAGAGTAGAAATAAATAGGGGCGTCACTATTGCTATATACTAGTAACCCCGATAGAGTGGCGGTAAACTTTAAAATTACTTCTTTAGTGGAACTACGGATAGTCTTATTCATGTTAAAACATCTTTAAGTCGCGTAGGTTACGGAAAATATTAAAATACTATTAAGTTGCACAAAAAAACGTTGTTCATACATTTTCAGTCACTGACCACAGTTAACATAGAAAATTTTATCACAGATTAGATTATTGCCAGGCCAGAAAAAAATAGTTCCGTTTCAAGACGTTTTTGCCAACCTGTAGTTTATTAACCTTGTACAGAGAACCTAGTCCTAGTTATAATGGATATTATACCTCTGACAGCTGTCAATAGGCGTGACGAAAGATTTTGAAATCCTCTTCCGTAATGTGGGAACACATTTACTATTCACGAAAAAACCTTTATTTCGATAATAAACTTAAGTTTAACGAAGTTTAAAGCAATGTTTCTAATATTTTTTCAATAGTGCGCGAAGACAGCTCACATGTGTCATGGCGTCGGCTGTGACGTCACGCATAGTTAATGACATACTTAACGAAGTAAATATTATATAATCTGTGACAATGCTACTGCTACTGGTTTTCCAAAATTAACATTTTCAAGAAAACCTCAAAATATAAGAGGACCTAAGAGTGTTTCAATCAAAATGGCCGATGCAGTATTTTAATGTTTTATTTTATTGAAAGTCTTTATAATCTCAATGTAAAAAAATAAAAAAACTAAACTAGAAAAAAATAAAACTAAACTAGTGTTTTAAATTGTTTTGATATGTATTGTACCCTAAAATCATTAAATCTACGATTTTTTGATACTGTCGTCGTCATGCCTTATTGGATTTTCAACTATATTGGTGTTTTCAACATGTTGAATGTTCGCAAATGAGTTATGAACAGAGACCTAGATAGATATTCACTTAGTCCGGTCAATTTAGACATTTGAAGGTGCATACAGTCCCAACAAGCTCAAAATCAGTAAAATTGTTCAAAACATAATTATAAATAATATTTAAAAGTTCCCCATCATTCCCGTGTATGGAAAAAATGTTATTTAAGGTCAAAGGTCAAAATATGATCATTCACGTAGGGCTTTATTAATTTGACTTAAAGTACAGCGTTCCTCGAACAATAGCTACTATGTTTGATGCCGCGGAATGACTATTTACTTATTGAAATGGTTATATTTTCTGCTAGAAGTGGATCGACGCTTAAGTATTGCTGTGCTTGAGTGCTTGAGCTCAGACAATCATAAAAAAGGCAGACAGATTCGTGCTGAACATCCGAGTGACCGCAAGTTCAGTAATACTAAATTCTTGAGTAATAAGTTTCCCCGCTCAGTCCGGCATAGTCAATACGGCATGTAAGCAACGCTGCGAAGTAATACCTACTACACGGAAGCGCCCGACCCTGCTGCAGCTTGTTAGCAAACTGAGCGCGGAGCGGAAACCTATTACTCGCTACTAACATTTAATACATTTACTACTAACATTTAGTATTACTGAACTTGCGGTCACTCGGGTGTTCGGCACGAATCTGTCTGCCTTTTTAGGGTTCCGTAGCTGAATGGCAAAAAACGGAACCCTTATATATTCGTCATGTCTGTATGTCCGTCCAGCCATTTTATTCCGAAACTATTACGACTACAGAATTGAAACGTGGTAGGTAGATGTAATCTGTGAACCGCTTTTCGATTTATATACAAAATGTAAATTAATTAATTGTGTAATATACAAATGTAAATTTAATACATAGAACTGAAACAAAAAAAGTGTTTTCTTCAAACCTATTCAAACGTGTTGGGTGTCTATGGATAAGTCTTTAAAAATGACATTGAGGTTCCTTAAATCATGTTTTCTCAAAGTCAATCATTTGAAAGATAGGCGAGCCTAAAGTGGTAAAATGTGTGCCCCCTCCCCCCCTCTCCCTCTATTTAGAAAATATATATTCTGTAGATCTCAGTAAAAACTTTCAACGAAAATTGGTTTGAACGAGTATCTCGTGCTGCTGCTCAAAAAAAACTGATACAGTCAGCAGTTTTTGAGATATAGCGACCGCAAATATAACTTTGTTTTTCATACAAACTATGAAAAACAAAGTTAATTGTTTGGTTGCGAAAATTCGTAGTTATAGCATACTGTACTGTGTTACGGAACCCGACGAGAGCGAGTATGACTTGCACTTTGCAGTTTATTTTATGATAGTCTGAGTGCTTGTGTATTGTTCGAAAATATCGGCCATAAACACAACATCAGCCCCCTGATTCTAAATCATTCAAAAACCTTCTAATAACGTGAGCTATTTTGTCGCGGAAACCTGTCCAATTAGAATCACGGATTTTTTTAATTGAAATATTAAAAGTAACCGATCAGAGCATTGTGAATTGCAAAGATCCAAGTCGGAGTAAAGGCAGTTTCCTAGGTGAATACTCAAAGCAGTTTCCGAATACAAATTCGCTTTCGAATGATTGAGAATAAAGGTTGTCGCCGACTAGTCCAACAACGCTCCCACCCGGCAAATAATGTTAATTAAAGTGTAAGTAAGGACGTTCATACAAGTTCAAGTACATAAGGACGTTCATTGTAGACAGACTTTACATTGACAACACAAAGAACAGACAGCGCTGTCTGACCAATCGGCGACAACCTTTACCCTGCTGGTGACGTAGAGATCTACTACGATAACATGACCCGCCCCTCCAAAATTCAAAACGTTTGAGTATTATATGTACGTTTGAGAGTATAAGTATTTGTGAAAGTATTTACAACGCACCACCATCACGCACTGGTAGTGCCGGCCGGCTACTGAAGACCACTGCTGCCAGATGAAAAAATCTAATCAGCGCTGACAGCGGTGCACTAAGCGCTAGATTCGAATATATTCACAAGCCATTAAGCGCTAAATCGGCTCAAACGCGTTAATAAACCGTAAACATAGACAATAATTTTATTCTCCACGGAACAAATAGTGCTGCCATATTAAAAATTAAGAAAGCGCTAAATTATCCGTTAGGAGCTAAAATTATCAAGTGCCCGCTGAACATAGTAAAAAAGCGCTAGATCTAGCGCCGAAAGCGCTAAAATGGCAGCACTGCTGAAGACGAATAATTACAACTACTTACAAACTCTTTCGTAAGGATGTGACTACACACATTAAAACAGTAATTTAGAGGGGCGGGCCATGTTATCGTAGTAGATCTAGCGGCTGAGGTCAAGCGCTAACTATAAAAAAAAAGATGAGGGGTAGTCGGAGAATAATAAAATACTCGCATAAGTGATGAAACATTTAATTTTTCATTTGAAAGTATACCAAAGTTGTAGTTACACGTTCGATACTGAGATTCAAATGAAACGCAGAACAATGGTAATATACAAAACGACAATTGTCCACGCATTCGCTGAGATCCCAAGAAAAATATTTTTTTACAAAGACCCAAGTGAAGTTGCGGTACAGCCATACAATTCAATGTCAGTAATTCTAAAGTATTGCCCTAATATAATTAACCACTACCTAGCTATGCCTTATGTTGACAAATAAATTTATACAACTTAAAATAATGACAAGACGATTAACAAAAATACAAGTATTTAATGGAAAATGATTTATTGTGCTAATAATACATTGAGAGACTATCTCTCGCTATATTTTCTAGAATTCAGCTAACATTAACGCTTTTTTAAATATATTTTGATGGTAAATATTTCCTCCGTCTAGTTATCCAAACTCTAATCTATAAACGAAATGCTAATGTTGCCTTTTTAAATTATATATTTGGCTCTATTATGTAGCTTGAGCCTGCTTTTCACTTCGAGCGGAATACTATTTAAATCATATCTTTGTAATTAAGCATTGCGGTCTTAGAAAAAAACATTGAAAAATCTTTTATAATATAAAAAAAATATTTTCTCAATATTTTTCAATGTTATTTTATTATTTTTTCTATTTTTCAATAATATTCAATTCAATAAATGGGGCTTGGGAAAATCCTATAATATTAAAATTGATATATAATCATTTAATATTAAACTTGACATTATTAACATTTTTGTTTTTCGCTCGCAGTGAAAAGAAAGCCTAACAATGTCGATAAAAATAATATAAATTTTATATTAGGATTTTTTTTGCAGGACAGAATTTTCTTACTTGCATAATGTATTGTTATTTTTTACTTGTACAACTAGTAATTTAGTGATGCATACATTATTACTATTTAACCGGTAAACATACATTATGTAAATTTAATTTTAAAAGTATTTTGGAATTCTTATAAACACTGTGATTTAGTTTATTTTATATAGCCAAACCCTATCCTGCAAAATATTACAATAACTCCCAACGTAACTTTACTAAGAAAATCAACTCAATAAAATATAGCAGAATACTTATTATATCTTCGAATATCATAAAAACCTCGCGGTCTCTATATTAAAATACAAGATATAAAATTGTTAATGAAATATAAAATATTGGTATTTTACATAGATTTTTTTTTGTAACACACGTAATTAATAAACAATGAACGGATGATTTCGATTAGTATAAAAATGTAGTTTACAGTGGAACGGATGACGCTATCCCATCACTAGATTGCGCTAGTCTTCTATGAGAACACATTTAAGTTAAAATAGGCTTTAATGCCGCTATAATAAAAGTAATATTTGAATGTGTCGTCAAAAGAGTGGATCTCAAACACGTATCAATGGACGAAATGGAAAATCAAAATATTTTAAATACTTTCGCTTCTTAGAACACAACACAGCTTTAAATAAAATATGTGAATAAATATATACTGTGTTTAGTTTACTCAATAAATATCTCATTTGTTAAATATAATTAAATATATTGGCCGGATTATTAGCTAGTACGCCTCAGTCCACTCTTTTAACACATTTCAAAATAGTTTTCATGATTATATTTACAGATAGATATTTATATAAAAATATATTAAAACAGACACAATGGCACTTGGTTGCGTTGTTATAGGGAAATAGATTAAAATAAAACAGAAGTGTTAAAATTAAATAAAAATAATTTAAATCATTTGACACATGGAGACGAATATACATTTCAATATCGAGAAATTAAAACCGATTTATAAACATAATTAATAATATAAGAAATAAAATATTAAAAGCTATTAAAGGGAATGTATGAAAATTATTTTCAACTATATCAATGTTAATTCTTCAATAATAAATACTATCTTTGGTTTCGTTTAGTCGTTTGATTACAAAGGTTTAATTTTCTTATTTATAATTTGTCTCGCAAATGAAGGGTTTACATTAAATGGTTATAAGCCTACGACAATGTTGCAAGAGTGAATATTTATTGTTTTACACTAGAGTTCATAAGAACGACACCCATTCAAACGCAGCTCACAATATATCTATGTCTGGAACTAATTCTACATATCTGATATCCGAATAATTTAATCGAAACTAAATAATGCTGGCAAGAAAAGAGCATTGAGATTGAGTGAGTAAGGATTTAAGATATAAGCGAATTTGTTTCTCTACCCTCCATACGTCATTTATTGCGAAGGCGATCGATAGATACAGAGATAAGCGAATATTTTTTAACAAGATGACAGTAATAGAATAAGTCATGAGGCCTTTGAGAAAAAAAGAAGTTAGTGTTTATTATAGATATAATTATTTTAGTTTCAGAAGTTATAAGATCGTTTAAAAAACTAAAAGCGCCGACTTCAAATGCCGCGCTATTAATTTTCAGTACCAAGTTTGAGGTGTTTATCTCCATATCTCTGGAGATCCTTATTAGATCTCGATGAAATTACCATGGTACCACCCTTGGGATATCTCCTTTCCAACAAACAACATAATCATCTAAATCAGGTAATAAACGACGAAGTTGTTCGCGAACAAACATAAAAAAATATATATACGGTCGAATTGAGAAACCTCCTCCTTTTTTTGAAGTCAGTTAAAAAGATGTTTAAACCTTTTGGCTTAGACACCACGATTTTCCCATTATCGATTATTCAAGTTGGGAAGTGATGAGTCTAGCCTAGGCGCTTCTAGTTGCGAAAAGATGAAGTTTTATGCGAAATAAGAATCGGTTTGAAAAAATGGTAAACTATTGTTTAATAATTAATGTAAAACGATACATAGTTTTGGATTACAGATAGACAGTAAAAGCTCCAGAACTATGTCAGTGCACTATATTACAATAAGAAAAATAGTGGAAAAGACGTTTATTACTACACTGTACACAGATGCAGACAGGCCGTACTTACAGTCCGGTCGATAAGTCCTTAAGGGGATCATAGGGATCCATCTAGAAACAGATTTTCCGTATCTCTAGTATACGGAACTCTAGATTCACGATTATCAACATTAGGTTACATTTCTAGAGAGTTCGATGAAAGGAGACAAATGACAGTTCGTTCTTTAAATACATAAATAAGTTTTTCGCGCTAGCGATCCGATTGAGGAATATCTCTCTCTCTCTCTCTCTCTAATATAGGTAGATATTTTTCTAGAGATATAAAACATCCTTTCACATTATTTGGGATATTCACACACTTTTTCTGTATTAGACTGATCGACGTATGTCGATGTAGGTAGGTATTTATGTTCGAAATTACATCCAAAATTAGCCATCTAAACGGAATACAACGGAATTCGCATTTTTGTCTCTATCATCGATCTCCTTAGAACTTCATGTGTATATAAATTAGAATAGACCAAGGACTCTATATACGAGTACGCTGCCTTCTTTATTGTTTAGTAATTTATAGGTAATATCTCTGAATACAGAAAAAAACAGAATGCGCTGCTAACAACATTACACGTGTTACAAGGGAAGCGCGCGCGAATTTCAGTGTCGGTTTTTGGCCACAGAGCGTCGCTTGAAATTACGGTTGGACGCGGTTTCTGATTTTTTCTGTTATTTGAGGTTACTATTAGCCGTTACTTTCGAGTCTGCTAACGTCTAGTGAAGGTAATTTATTTTAATATTCATATGTCGGTGAGATTAGTTACTGCAACTATCAGGTGGACGAACTAAAATTGTTGTTTATGATATTTTTCATTAAAAGTCTGTTCAGTTGATTTCGTATAAGGTAAATAATTCAGCTAAATAATTCAGAATAGAAAATTACTACCCTCATTTGTGAAATGTATTTGCACACAATTTTATATTTCTTAAATTACATTTGGAATATTTTAATATTGCCTAGACAGCTCGCTAGGTATTCTAATACCCTAAAACCAAATAAATATGAAACAACATTTCTAAGCCGTCCACCTTCCAATGAGTACTGCATTATGTACTACTGTGAATGTGCAAGTTGTTTGGGCAACGTGGCGACCACTCGGACTCGATCACTGAACTGAGGCGGCGGCGCCAAAACAGGCGGAGTCGCATCCGCTGTCCCCGCCGGCTCCTCAGGCGGCGGGGGCAACTCCGCCAAAAGAACCGCCGCTCGAGCACGTCTCCCCGGCGCTTTATCTATATCAACACCTAACCTTTCCGCCGCGGATTTCCCCCTACCCACACCTATATTACCTCGAAGTAAAGCAGCCGTCGCACGCTTTCGCGTCAAAGAATTATGTCGCTGCATAGGCGGCGGAGGGGTTGCTAAGCTTTCAGACGAACTATGCACAGGCTCGGTGCTGATCACATCGTTAGAAGACTTCACTTGAACGGAGCTGCAGAATGATACCTTGTCTCTTCTAGGAGGTTTCGCTTGAGCTTCCTGGTCGGATGAGACGCCCGATGAAGAGTTGTCGCCGTCGTCTCGCTCTACTGTGCCGAGCTCGTCGCCGCAAGATTTGGACGATTTGAGACGAGTTCGGATCTTTTGTATCTCGTCAACGGAAAACGAATGCTGCATAGAACCGGAGCCTGAGCTGCTGCCGCTGGAATTTAAAATAGTTTCTTTGTGATAATTACCAGAATTCGTTATTAGGTTGTTTTGGGCACTTAGTAAACTCGGCACGGATCTAGAGGCGTGAGGCATAATGTTTGCACATCGCTCTCACGTGACGACAGCGCGGGAAACAAACTCTCACAGACGGACCAATCACACCCGCTCCTCTCAATCTATTAATTGAGTTTTGCGCATCTTAAGGTCGAATAGACGTTTACATAGTGCCTAGTACGAGTTTCTTTCGATCCCGTGAGTAATAGTGTTCTGTGGGTTTACCTGAGCACGTTAAAGTAAACGCAGATTTGTATGGAATTAAAAAGCGCCATCTGGTGTGCATAAAAGGTACCTAACATTGTAATTTCCATACTAATCTGCGTTTATTTGATCGGTACATAAATCTAAAGAAACGAATTAGGCACTCTGCGCCGGGATAGATCGTAATATGTTCGCGTAAGAATCAAATGGACCAGGTGAAAGACCAGTTATTGTTATGTAACATACGATGACAATTGTGGCGACACATACAATGGATATATGCTCGGATATATGGATTGTAAAACTGTGACATTAGGCTATAATAATGTTAAAAATGGTTCGATTCGATGGACAAAACAGGATAAACTTAAAAGACCCTTCTGTGAGAAAAAGTAGATATAAATTATAGGTGAATATGACCACATTACAAAACGACACAATACCCCATCTGGGTAGGTAAATAATTGGAATTAGTCTTCATAAATAAAACATTACACAAATTACAAGATGATATAAACGCATAAACAGTTAATTGCATATGATAATTAACAATGGAAACTGTAATAATTATGTTAATACTTTGCACAATGTACTTCATTTATTTGAATATTTATGTTTCTCGTTTTAAGTATTTTAGTAATGAAATCTATACCGATGGTAAAACGTATGATTTTCCCTTAGGACACAGACAAAGACAAACAAAAAAAAACCAATAACTGTAAACATAAACACAATATGTATCCAGTGGGTAGTTCCATGGTCGCAAAGCATCCCAAAAACCGTTTCCGACAAAACACTGGCAACAATTAACAAATAAATTTTCAGGGACATCTTACAAAAGGTACCTTAATATTGAGATTTCTGTATTTTAAGGATAAATTCGCCGTCGTTTTCGAATATTGTTTCATATATGGGACTATTGTTGCCTTTCCTGTAAAGTTTTAAGTTTTGTTAAAATTAAGACTATCACTGCTTTGGGCCTAACTTGTCCAAAAAGCCAATGAAATTTAGAATTATTTGCAATTTTATTGTTGACGATTTCTTCAGGCTGATGAAATTAAATATTGCTTTAGAATATATCTATCTATTTAACTGATATTTACGTAGTAAGTATTATATCATCTGTGGTGATATGCCTAGTCTGGTAAACGCGTCACCACCGAACAGCCTTGAAGGTTATCACTCACCAACACGACTCCGCTCCCTGATGTTTTTGCCGATTGGGAACTCGGCAAAAACGTTCATTAAAATGTAAGCCTTATGACGTTCACTGTAGATAGACTTTACATTGACAACACAAAGAAGAGATAGTGCTGTCTACTCTTTGTAATGCTGTACACAAAAAGCAGACAGCGCTGTCTCCTCTTTGTAATGATGTACACATAAAGCAGACTGCGCTGTCTTGTCTGCTCTTTGCAATGTCAATGTAAAGTCTATCTACAGTGAACATCATAAGGCTTACATTTTAATGAACTTTTTTGCAGGGTGGGAACGGAGTTGTGTTGGTGAGTGATAGAGATAACCTTTAGTCGCATAATGAAAGGTATTTACATGATACCAACCTAGCGTTACTGTTAGCGCTGGTCTCTGCGGGCGCGGGTGCTTCGCCCCGGGGCTTCGGGTCCGCCTCCTCGTCGGACTCTGACATGCTGTAGTCGGGCTCCGGGATCGGCGGCGCGGGGGTCGAGTTCTGGAAACAATACCAACAGGTAAGATAGTGGTCAAACGCTAGCCTATAACATTTAAAATAAAACCGGCAAAGTCGAGTTGCACTCGCCCACCGAGGCTTCCGTACCAATGTTGGTTAGTATCAATTAAGCAAGACCTCTAAATTGTATGAGCGCTCATATAACTCAGAGGCCTATCTTAATTGGCTGAAACTATGTATGTATGGGGACACCCTTTAATTTTCAACTTTTTTTAATTTTTGGATTTTTTCCTTTATTTGCTATAAGACTTACCAAATTTCATGATTCTAGGTCAACGGGAAGTATCTTATAGGTTTTCGACCCAAAACCTATAGGGTACTTCCGGTTGACCTAGAATTGTCAATTTTGGTCAAAAGCAAGATCTTACAGCACAAATAAATGAAAAAATCCGAAAAGTAAAAAAAGTTTAAAATTAAGGTAAATTTTGGTACTTATACGTTTTCGCGAAAATCTATATTTGCCCATATCTTTTTATTGTGTTGACTCAAGACCTTGATTTTTATACACCCAATAGGGACTATAGACTTTAGTATCAGGTATAAATTTCAACTTGCTAAGTCCACCCGTTCTTGAGAAAATCAGTGGTGACACACGGACAGACAGACGGACAGACTGATAGACAGACGGACAAGAAAGTGATCTTATAAGGGTTCCTTTTTTTACCTTTTGAGGTACGGGACCCTAAAAAATACATAACATTGAGAAATAACTGTTTCTCCTTTGTAAGTTCATTTAATTAAGTTTCTGTTCAGAATCTTCTTTTATAAAACTCTTCAGAAATCAATGTATTTATCAACTAGCAGTGCCCCGCAGCTTTGCCCGCGTTAATAATTATCCTATAGCCTAACTCATAATACTGGCTATCACTGTGCAAAATTGCAGCTAAACCGGTCCAGCAGTTTTTACAGTCGTGAACAAGTCCCAAACAAACAAATATACAGACTGACTATCATATTTATAATTTTGGTGCTGATAATGTCGTTAAATAACTTTAACCAAGCAATTGAAGTTTTCAACGGAATAATGGTATCACTCGCTATGCCCAGCAATAGGATCAAACAGGCTGCGGTTGTTGGTGATGATGATGAAAATGACAGATACGCGATAACGTGTGAATTTTCCACTGGAGGCGCTAGTGTGCTACAAGGTCCGCGAATGTCAATGTCATTTTTAGTTAAGGATTTATCCCAAACTGACATTGACATAACATGAATTTTGATATTTAATTATAAAATTGCATAGCTTGACAGGTGTCATCAGGACCATTTTACTAAATGGTGCCACCTGGTGAAACGGAAGCCCCAATCGAGACAGTTATTATTAATTACAGAATTAATGCCCAGCAATTCTCTATCATTCGAAAGCAAATTCTGATTCAGAAACGACTCAGATCTCCTTCGACTTAGATCTTTGCAATTCACAATACTCTATCACAATAAATATCCATATCATCAATCTACGAGTATCTTTCACAATCCATAAGTTTTGATATTTCAATTCGAAAAATCTGTGATTCTAATCGGAAAGATTTCCGCGACTAAATTCTCGTAGCTCACGGAATAATACGAGGGTCATTCAATAAATACTTGGCCTACAAAAAGTAAACGAAAATTATTGAAAAGTGGCAATTTATTTTTCAACATAGTCTCCTTTTAGTTCGATACACTTAGCCCAGCGATGCTCCAACTTTTTTAACCCGTCCGAAAAATAGTTATTGTCAAACTCTGCAAAATAGGCCTCCGTGGCGGCGATGACCTCCTCATTTGATCTATATCTATTCCTGGCGAGAGATTTTTTCAGATTAGGAAACAGAAAGAAGTCACAAGGGGCCAAATCTGGAGAATACGGTGGATGGGGCAGCAATTCGTAGCGTAATTCGACCAATTTGGCCATGGCAACGGCAGACGTGTGAACCGGTGCGTTGACGTGGTGAAACAGCACTTTTTTCCTAGCCAGATGGGGTCGTTTTTTTTTAATTCGGCGTCGAATCGGCCCAATAAATCGGCGTAGTAAAGCCCTGTAATTGTTTTACTCTTCTCGAGGTAATCGATGTAGATCACACCTTGTGAATCCCAGAAAACGGTGGCCATAACTTTTCCGGCCGATTTTACAGTTTTCGCCTTCTTTGGAGCACGTTCCCCGATCTGGATCCATTGTTTTGATTGCTCCTTGGTCTCTGGTGTGTACCAGTGGATCCAGGTTTCATCGACGGTCACAAAACGACGCAAAAACTCCGCTGGATTCCGCCAAACACGTCTCCGATGTGGTCTCACGGTTGCACTTGTTTTCCGGTGTGAGTAAACGCGGCACCCATCGCGCCGACAGCTTTCTCATGCCGAGTTCTTCGTGAAGAATATGATGCACTATTCCTTCTGAAATGCCTACAGTCTCAGCTAGCTCCCGAACTTTCAATCGGCGATCTGCCAATACGAGATCATGGATTTTTTTATTTTTTTCCTCCGTAGCAGCTGTTTTCGGTGCACCTGGACGTGGTTCATCAAAAATCGACGTACGGCCACGTGCAAACTCGTTGAACCAATTCTTGACGGTGGCCATCGATGGAGAAGAGTCACCGTACACAGCATCCAAGCGCTCTTTCATTTCAATGCGCGTTTTCCCTTTCAAAAATAGGAATCGAATCACCGAACGATATTGCTCTTTTTCCATTTTTGTAAAACCGATCGATACGTTCGCTACCATAAGTTGTCAAAATAAAACAAATGAAGAGATTGGAATGAAAATTTGAAAAAAGAATTAAACAAGAATGTGCTACACTGTGGTAAAACTCTTTTGAAACTACAGCGCCCTCTGGCGATGAGGCTAGGTACTTATTGAATGCACCTCGTAGATATTCGAAATTCAAAATGACGCTTCCGAAATTCCGAATTGAAATTCCAATTTGGAATATAGGTATCCGATTGAAATGAGAAGCGGGGGCGAACTCCTGTAGATGTTCTCTGTTACATACCTGCCTAACGAATCCCTTATGCGTGTTGAATGGCTGAGCATACTGGTTCCCAGCCTGGTCGGCGGACTGGGCTCGAGCTCCCGCGGACCATGACCTCAGCGTTGATACGCGGGACTGCAAATATGCGGATTAATTATACACCTTAACTCTGCCAGTGTAGGGTTAACATTTCAATAACGTTTTAAATTATTATATACCAGACAGACAACAGTTGACTTTTATCACATTTGGATCCAGTTTCACCGGTTCCCGATAGCATTATTGGAAATTATCTAACAGACTTTTATATGGCGTCTTATGTCAGAAAACAGTTAAAATGTAGGTAATCAAAGATAACGGCCTGTCTCTTCACAACGTTTAACTATAGTTACCATGGAGCCGATGTTTAATTTATGATATGCTTTTATAATATAGTTACAAGCACGACACTCGCTGTTGGTAAGTCGCGATGGTAAGCGATGACGTCTACCTATTACAAATACAGCGGCATGCAAAATGCTGGATATCCAGAATTTTTCATGTCACTGCACTGCGCCTGTTAACTCGAGACATAAAGATGTTAAGTCTCACATGCCCTGTAATTTCACTGAATACATTGCTATTCGAAACGAGAAAAATTCTATTTTATGGCTGAATTAATTGGCAATTGGATATCTGTCCTATGGTTACACCTGGAAAATTCCAGCCTATATAGTAAGTTAAGGAACAGTGATTGTTATTATAGCCTGGCAAATTCTCTATAAAGGAATAAAGGACCCCGCTCCTCAAGGTGGACCGGATGAATTAGGTTTGCGAACCTAATTTCACCTTAGTCATAATCGAACTGGCGTATGTGTAGCACGTACAGATGACACGTGCAACTATCGCAGATCCATTTAAATAATTAGCAACAATGCCTTCCTCTGTTCTTCATGCACATCGAGCTTGATATTAGAAATTGGTTTTTTCATGTAGTTGTTTCTAGTTCCATTATGTTAACGTGGCCAGGCCTGTCGCACTCCGCGCTGTAGCTATGAAACTACAAGTACTTCCGCGCACCCTCTCGGGTGCATGTTCAGTCAGTTAAGTGTCACGCGCGCTCTCGATCGGCCGCGCGCCTTACTTGTACCTACCTCATTATTATATTCCTTGCTTACGATATTAACATACAAAAAAATTATTTAGTATGTCTAAACGAAGGGCTACAAAGCATTGCGTAGCATACGTTTATACATACTTATACGTTTTTACATACTCATTTTCAATTGAACGTAGAACATTATTTTCTACCGACTTTCCAAACAGAAGGAGGTTCTTAATTCGTCTTTGTGTGTATGTTACGCGATTACTCCGTCATTTGTGAACCGATTTGAATGATTTTTTTTTATCGGTAGAGTTCGTTGCCGAGGTGGTACCATTGTAATTTCGTCGAGATCTGATGAGGGTCTCCAGAGATATGACGATAAACGTCTCAAACTTGCAACCGAAACTGACTCGCGCGGCATGGAAGTCGGTTGTTTTAGTTTTAACTATCTTAATTAAACTATCACATAAACTATCTTAATTAAAGTATAACTGTAGTACTTTTATCCTACCTCGACATTAAACATGAATGTAGCACTTTAAATATACTCATTACATTGTTCTACCTTAAAGTATTCTGCTACCAATTAAAGGCTTCAATAAGTTATCTTATAACATTCAACCCTATAGGAGAGGTCGCGAGTTGACCGAGTTATTCAGACTCTCGCTGTGCGGACTTACGGTGCATTTCACTGTGCGCAACACGCGGTTCATAGTTACTATTAGTTGATACTGTGACGCAAATTCAAGGTCGCACTCGAGGCGTGAAGCGCATTTTGAACGTTACCGACGTTGTAACTAGGTTTAATCTCGCCTTTTTGCTCTCAGGGAGTGCAATTTCTGTACTTGTACTATTCATTATTCTGTGACGTGGCATAAGAGTGAGTACCGCATCTACCTTTTTATATCGATGCTATAAGTACAATAATGAATTAAAAGTGATAATTACAGCATGCGTGTTCTCCGGTCGGTTAGGCCTGTAGGCGACTGACTCCAGGTCTTTGGGCGAGGCGTACAGCTTGGCCGGGGCGGCCGGGCGGAACGTGGACGCGGGCGGGGGCGGGGGCGGAGGCTGCGTCGGGGGCGGCACTCGCCCGGGACCTGCGGGGGGAAATTAACACATATTAGTCTTTAAGCATAGAAAAGCTTTAAGTTTACTTGTCAAACTATTATACTAGTACAACTAACAGCGCCTCGCGGTTTCACCCACGTAGTTCCCGTTCCCGTGAGAATATGGGAACAAAATAGCCTATGTTACTCGCTGATAATGTAGCTTTCAACTAGTGAGAGAATTTTTGAAATCGGTCCCGTAGTTTTTGAGTTAAATCGTAACAAACAAACATATAATCAAACTTTACCTTACCTTACCCAAAGTTGAGATTATAATTATGTAGGGCGGAAACAAGGAGGGCAATCATCTAAAGAAGTTTAACTGAATTAGTGTCCGGTAAAATATAGTAATTTTTTTGTACAACGATAAACTCGGTGTCTGAGGACTGAGAGTTTAAACCAATGGCCTTTTACATTTGCGCTAGGAGTACATCGATCTTGCTAAGTGACGTATGATGTGTGGTCGAGGATCGTAGGATGGTTAGGCTTAGAATGGGAACTGCTCAGCTGTCGGAACATATTCGATGTTAGGCGACAGATGTTCCGGCTTGAACATGGTAGTTAACTAGACAGTTTCTACCACCATGCTAGGCCATTTTCAACCGAGTTCCAAAAAGAAAGAGGGTTACGCGATTACTCCGTTAATTGTGACCCGATTCGAATGATTCTTTTTGTAATCGGTAGGGTACGTTTCCGAGGTGGTCCCATTGTAATTTCGTCGAGATCTGATAAGTATCTCCAGAGATATGACGATAAACGTCTCAAACTTGCTACTGAAATGGACTCGCGGGGCATTGAAGTCGGTTGTTTTAGTTTTTGAACTATCTTAATTATTGATTGTAACGGTTTGCCCAACAACTATATCTTGCTAGCTTAACTAAATATCCATACATAAGCTATATTTCTTTCGGCGACGAATGGAGACCTTATGGAGGCCCGTGGAGTGTTTTTCTCTTTTAAAGAACACTCCCCGCACTGGGATACCCTGTGTCGCAGGGGGGACTTTACAAACATTCACATAACATCCAGACTCTGAACAATTGTTTTTGGATCACACAAAGAATTGTCCCGTGTAGGAATGGAACCCACGATCTTCGGTTTCGTGGACAGGCTCACTAACGAATAGACCAACTGATCTGTCTGTTAGAGGTACTAATGTATGAAGTAATATTTACCATGTACATCTTCACTAGACCTGGTTCTCGTGGGCTGGGCGGCGTGCTCAGTCAGATCTGGAGTGGAGTGGAAGTCTCGACGCAAAGAACCCGTCGACTTGCTCCATACCTACGGAATTATGTTTATATTAAATGTATGTGTCCAGTGAAATTACAGACGACTAGCAGCCCGACCCGGCTTCGCACGGGTAGAACATATATGCCTACAAAATTTGCATCAGTTTGTTGCATCGAATATAAAATATGAACATATTTAACAATAATCGTCATATTTCATCCAATTTACACAAAACCTTAACGAATTATGCACCTCCCTCATAAACACTCTGGCTATTGGTGAAAACAGCATGATAATCCGTTCAGTAGCTATTGAGATTATTGCGAACAGACAGACAGACGCAGTGATGGAATTTGTTATATAATATTTACGTAGTAGTATTGGACGGCCCTTTAGCGTAAAGGATAGTTACCCTGATTCTGACCCGACGGTCGTTGGTTCTAATCATAGCTATATACCTACCAATGAAAGTTTTATGTGCATTCATGAATCATGAGTTTTCTTACAGTGGTAGTGGGATCATTAAATCTACCAAAAAGTAGCTTACTACCAAGGAGCCCGGGCCCGGTGGCGTAATCGGGAGAACGGTCGGCTTTGATGCCGTGGTACCGAGTTCAAACCTTACCGTGCACCAATGGATTTTTCCATCGAAAAATTTATGTGCGCTTCTCACAGTGGCCCTCCGGTGAATGAAAACATCGTTAAGAAACCAACAACCCCCGCATGGTGGTAGGACACTATCTAGTGTCCGCCTTGCCAGCTACCATCAAGTTAGAAAATCTGTCGCCAAAAACATCTAATGTGTTCCGGCAGCTATCCTTGAGAGTCCGTTCCCCAGTCTAGGCCTAGCGTGCTTACCATCTTCGACCGCATCATCACTTACCAACAGGTGAGATAGTGGTCAAACGCTAGCCTATTAGATATAAAAAAAAAAGTGAACATCTGCCGCCGTAACCTTACGCGTTCCCCGACGCAAAATGTAGGGGTAATATACGTTTAACGTGTGTATCTGTGTGTCTGTCTGTAGCATCTTAGCACCTAACCGGATGAACCGATTTTGTTTTTATTATTGATAGTTTTTTTTTTGTTTGATAGATGTCTTCATCGAGAGTTTTCTTAGCTTTGATTCATGAAAATTCGTTCAATCGTTATAAAACTACGAGCTTTTTTCCAGTTAATTGCGCTATGAAATCAACTTTCATAGATCTGATCAATTCGAAAATCTTCTTGTTCAACGATATTGTAAGAACATGGAAGCATTGTTCTGATGCTGGGACATCTAGACTCTACAGAATACTCAAATCCTCACCAACTTACAGCTCAGATTTTAATTGTCGTGTTTAGAGTCATTGGAATGCTTTTAATGAAAAGATTATACATAGATCAGTCGGAGTGGTTTAAAATATTATATTATTATATATATATACATGAATATTATTTTTACAATAGATCATATTATTATACTATATTGACTTCAAATTGATTGTGATCGGTGGGGATCTACAGCATAGATACAGCATAGATCTAAGCCTATAATAATATTTTCGTAGTAACTATGACCTAATCTGTGGTTTCACTGCAAATATTTTATTAATTTTGCGATACGTGTATGTGAAATTCGTAATATCTTCTAGAGTTTTCATTTGAATTATATACTGTAAAGGACAATTTTAATCTATAATATGTGGCCAAGCTAATTAACATAATTATTTGGATAAGGATTAATACTATATACTTGAAAATAGCCTTGGAAGTTATGTAATATGTTTTAACAAAAATTTTAAGATTAAAATGGTTACTGTGAGTCAACCTTAAGAGATAGACATATGCTGTCGCGGACTTTTTTGTAGGTCTAATTAAGTTGTACAACTCTTCGATAAAAAATATTCTTCTATCTATTATCAATTGAGCAGCGTTCGTAAGCAACGTGTTTTTTCGACCGTTTTTTTGCCGACTTAGGTTGCAAATTAAGTCTCCACGAATGTACCTTTGATTTAAACGGGATAATATATAGCCTATTTTCATTCCGAAAGTCCATTCTATGTATCAGTGAAAGAATTTTTTAAATCGGTTCAGTAGTTTTTGAGCCAAATCATTACAAACATACAAAAATACAAAAATACAAAAATACAAATGTTCTCTCTTTATAATATTAGTATAGATAAACAGTGGGGTAAATGTGTTCTGGAGTGGAGACCACGACTCGGCAAAAGTAACGTAGCTCTCCAGCTAAGTGGAGTGATGATATTCACAAGGTGGCTGGTACCAGTTGGAAAAAGGCAGCTAAAGATTGATCGTTTTGCGCCAGTTTAATCGTTCTATGAAGAGTTTTTTTTTATATCTTATAGGCTAGCGTTTGAACGGTTGGACCACTCTCTCAACTGTTAGTAAGTGATTATGCCGTCGAAGATAGTAAGCATGCTAGGCCTAGGATGGGAACTGGCTCTCAAGGACAGCTGCCGGAAAACATTAGATGTTTGGCGACAGATTTTCTAACTTGAAGGTTGGTGGTGAGTAGCTGGCCAGTTCTCCTGTTTACTCTTTGATGATTGTACTTTTTAACACTACTCAATATTAACTAAGACCTGCAATTTTACAGCAATTATCGGGTACCGATTTGTAAATAAAACTGATCGAAGAACAAATACCTACGTATTCAAGTAAGTAAATAATAATATTACCTTTCCCCTGGATCGTTTCATCTCAGCGACCGAAGCGTACACTCTGGTGGGCAGGCGAGCCGGGGAATATGGCGGAGACGTGGACCCGCCCTGGAATGCTGACCGCGTCATCATAGCAGTCGCGCCACAACTGGAAGATACGAACACGGTTTTTATTGGGTCTTTAAGCCGCGAGTTTATAGGCACAGTAATATAATATATCAGTAATGTGACTCCATACAAACGGTCGGAACGCGAGTCATGGCTACGCGCCCCGGGTTCGGTACGCACTCGGTACCCAGCTCACGATAAAATGTCATCTGTGAATGCGCCGCAGTGACGAACGAACCGTGTGATGGTACTGTCGTGTAAAAAGCGTGCGAATTTTAAATATTAGATAGAATATATTTATATATGTATATGTATTATGTATATTCGGGCCCCCATATCGCGTGTTTACTGTTTACGAACCGAGCGGTGCCGCGCGGCACGCTTGTATTGATTTCAAGGACAGAGCTGAGTCACATTACTGATATATTATGTTACATTGTGATAATGATGAGTACTGACTGTGTGTCCGCGTCAGCTTGTCTCTGGAACAGCTCCTCGAGCTCAGCCGCGGTGATGCGGGAGGAGGCTGGCCGCTGTCTGATGGATGCTGTACGAGCTGCTACCGGAGTGCCTGATGATGGGGTACCACCTGGGAAGAAGGAATTACCTACCAATTATGTCCTGAAATGTATAAAGATTTTAAACGTAGTAGTTATGTAAAGTAAATGCCACTAATTCATGCTAGTTGTAGGAACCCAGTCCTCATTTAGCGCTTACGAAATCAATGGATGACCCTAATCGGAAGGTACATCATAAAGTCACGCCTTTTTCCCGTCCACAGCTACGATCCTGACATAACTCTTTCGCTTCATCCCATTGCATGAGCGCCTTCATACCTGCTCGGAAGGTACCATAAAGCAATAAGTATTTATCCTACTTATCGTAACTGTACTGTACTATATTATCAGACGTACTATTACTTCCACCGTGTAGTTGCACGGACTCCGCTGAAGAAGACTTGCCAGCGACGCTCAGTGGCTCACAAGACTCTTCTTTTTCACCGCCATTTTCTGAAATTTTTACATTTTATTTCAGTCAGTAATTTAGCTTGGCTCAAGGGGTACATTTTTAATTATTAATAAAAAGCATTTTTTACCGACTTTAAAAAGGAGGAGTTTCTTAATTTGTCTGTATTGTATGTTTTTTTATGTACTTTCACCGATTTCTAAGTCAATTATGGACTGATTATCAAAATGAATGTATACTCTTGAGGAAGTCCTATTCTAAATTCATCGAGATCTGACGAGTATCTCCAGGGATATGGAGATAAACATCTCAAACCTTTTCGTTTTTTAAACGATCTTGAATTCTTATTGTGTACAGCCAATATGTCGAGAGATTTTAAAATCGTACAATAGACACAGAAATCCATGAAGATAACATCAAAAAAATATATATACGCACAGACGAACTGCGAACCTCCTAGATGTAATGTTTTTTAATATCATATAGGCCAGCATTTGACCACTATATCACCTGTTGGTAAGTGACGATGCGGTCGGGGATGGTAGCACGCTAGGCCTAGAATGGGAACTGGCTCTCAAGGATAGCTGCCGGAACACTTCAGATGTTTGGCGACAGATTTTCTATCTTGAGGGTGGTAGCTGGCCAGGCGGACACGAGATCGTGTCCTACCACCATGCGGGGGTTGGGGATTTTCCTTCACCGGTGTTCCTTCAGTCGGTTATAAAATGAATGGTCACCTAATCCAGCGACCATAGACTTGGCTCGCGCTCGCCCCACGCTCAGCGTAGTGCGGGGATCTCGACGCGGCGGCGCCGGCGCAGGGCTGCGACCTGCAATCATTCACAATATTATAGTATTCATTTATTTCGTGGATGGAGTATTAAGTGGATGGGGCATTTTCATAACAATAATATTATGAGAAGGATAAAACTACACAACCACTAGTATGAGAGAGCGAGATGAACAAAAATTTTTTTTTATCTTTCTCTGCGTATGCGATTTTACAAACTGGTTCCAGCACTGGAACCAAGTTCTAGTGCACCCATTGGCTGTCATGTATGACCCGACCAAATTACGTTGTTCATTTTATCTTAAAGTTGGCATGTGTATCACGTGTTCATCATTTTAGTCGGGTTATATCTCTATAGCTATTTCGTTCGCTTACGCTAATGTTCACTCTACATATATATACGTACTCTATGATTTATTTCGATATTTTACGTATTAACTATACTTTCTCGCTCTTACATGTAAAAAGATGGCCGCTGTCGCACAGCTGATAAACCGCAAGCAGTGTCAACTGTCCCGAAACGGAGCTACATTACGATGCGCCCAGCTATAGGTACCTCTTGATGTGGGCAAGGTGACTGGTCAAATCATACATATCTCGACGTAGCCAAAGAAGAAAAAATAGCACAAACGTATCTAAGTAACTGGTTAGTTGGGCAAATCGAGAAAAAAGATTGCTCTCATCGACCTGTCCAACTTTATATTTGGCATATCTTGAAATAATAGACCAAATCACGAAATAATAGCTTATCTTTCCAAGCAGCTTTCTATGGGCCCAGTTCAAAGATTTGACTTCGACATACTAGTAAATCATACAGCATAGGCTACATGTATAATCCTAAAAGCTGCGGGTACCGTCGTCATCGTATTTAGGTAATATAATATTAAAGTGTGAACATAATCGTTACCTCCAGCACCTTTCCTCGGCAGGGTGGCAGCGTAAGGTCGGCCAGAACTGGACAGTTGGCTCTGAGACTTGCTGGTCGGCACCGTGCACTGATTGTTCTCGATGTTTCCTGCAAGGATATTGCCAGTGAATATTGCTATTGCGATATACTCCGAACCGGATGTATGTAACAGTCAAGGTGCTATATAGCTGCAGTATAGGCTAGCGTTTGACCACTATCTTTGAGTGCCCTGTTGGTGAAAGGGCTTGCCTTCTAAGTGAGAGGTCGCTGGTTCAAATCCCAGCGCGGGTGCTCGTCCGCAGATGCACAGAATAATGAATAGTACAAGTACAGAAATTGCACTCCCTGAGAGCAAAAATGCGAGATTAAACCTAGTTACAACGTCGGTAACGTTCAAAATGCGCTTCACGCCTCGAGTGCGACCTTGAATGTGCGTCACAGTATCAACTAATAGTAACTATGAACCGCGTGCTGCGCACAGTATAATGCACCGTAAGTCCGCACAGCGAGAGTCTGAATAACTCGGTCAACTCGCGGCCTCTCCTATAGGGTTGAATGTTATGAGAAAACTTATTTTAGCCTTTAATTGGTAGATTGGTAGAGAACAATGTAATGAGTATATTAAAAGTGCTACATTCATGTTTAATGTCAAGGTAGGATAAAAGTAATACAGTTATACTATAATTAAGATAGTTTATGTGATAGTTTAATTACTATAGTTAAAACTAAAACAACCGACTTCCATGCCGCGCGAGTCAGTTTCAGTAGCAAGTTTGAGACGTTTATCGTGATATCTCTGGAGATACTCATCATATCTCGATGAAATTACAATGGGACCACCTCGGCAACGAACCCTACTGATTAAAAAAAAGACAAAATCGTATTGTAAGGTTTGTTAGTCAAAGAAAAGGCCAAGTCAATTCAAATAAGTAGGTAGGTAGGTATAACTTTGTTGGTTTCAGCTGTGCACTGATATGTCAGTCAATCAGTCAGTCAGATTTATTCTTTTAGGTAGCCTATAGGATCTACGTAACCTACACTACAGTAAATAATAAAATAACCTACCGATTTCAAGTAGGTTACAATTAATATTTTTCAAGATGTAATGTCGATAGAAATTCCCTAAAGATCTTAACGTGAATTCCCTTGAAACATGAAACTCAGCTGACTTATACCTACCTACCATTTTATGTGTGACATTCTTTGCTTTTTACATAAGTACTTACATGTGCAGCGCGACGACAAAATTAACAAATGAAATGAAAAAAAGGCAAAAAAAAAATTGACATTTTCTATCCCCTACTTTTATTGTTCAATTGATATAAGTATTGAACTAAAACTATTATATACTGACCCTGCATTAGAAGGCGGCTACTAGTACCCGGGAGATCTACTTACAGTGAATGATCTTTTAGGTCATTGACTTTTACGCGAAAAAAAGTCGAAAACGACTACTAAACGACGGGATCGTTAAACAAAGTGTACCTAGATAGCCTTACTACCTAGATTTACGTGACTTATAAATAATATTATGTTTTACCTCTCGAGATTCTTAGGAAGTGTATGAAATGTAATGTCGTCATTCCCGTTGGTGTTTATGCATCCGTATGCTACGCAAAGCTTTTTAGCCCTTCGTTTAGACATACTAAATAATATTTTTGTATGTTAATATCGTAAGCAAGGAATATAATAATGAGGTGACGCGCGTGACACTTAACTGACTGAACTTGCACCCGAGCGGGTGCGCGGAGGTACTTGTAGTTTCATAGCTACAGCGCGGAGTGCGACAGGCCTGGCAGATGGTAGGATCATTATCAATGTTCCGCCTGACTTACTACCAAAAGTAGCTTACCACCATCAAGGAGAAAATCGGCTGCCATAACCTTACGGTGTTCCGGCAGCACACAGCCCGTGAGAGTTAGATTGTTTTAGGTCAAGCGTGTTCACCATCTTTGACCACATCATCGATTACCACTAGGGCCCCTAGACAAAATCCAATTTCCTGTTTGCATTCACGCTAACGCAAGTTCAAAATGTATGGAATGACATTTATGTTTCCGCAACAAAAACTAGTGGTCAAGTGCCAGTCTGTAGCCAATAAGGGTGAGGCCTAACGTACATATTTTTTTAAGTTGACATTTGCGTGAAAAGAGTCGCGCAATCGTGGTTCAATTGAAATTCGAATGCAGCAGCACAGAGTATTTTAAACCGACTTCAAAAAAAGGAGGAGGTTTCTCAATTCGACCATATATATATATATATATATATTTTTTAATGTTTGTTTGCGGACAACTTCGTTGTTTATGAACCGATTTTGATTATTCTTTTTTTGTTAGAAAGGAGATATCCCAAGTGTAGTACCATGGTAATTTTATCGAGTTCTGATAAGTATCTTCAGAGATATTGAGATAAACACCTCAAAATTAATACTGAAAATGAATAGCGCGGCATTGAAGTCGGTTGTTTTTTAGTTTTTAAACGATATTATAATTATCCTAAAACTGGTGTTCTTCCGCGTGTTAATGTGTAATAAATGTGGATTATTAGGCATTCAATGCCAGTGAATGTGTGCGAGTGTGGGAAAAGAGCACAATGTTGAAAAACATGCTATTTGCGTTCTCACCAAAACTCCACTGAAAATCTTCAGTAAACACCACATCTTTACTGAAGGCATGACTTAGACTAGACTTTCACTTGAAAACTGAGCTGAAATGTGACTTTAACTCATCTCTACGACCAAAATTGATAAAAACATGAAGAATTTTAATACTTGACACTGGCTAAATACACTAATCGTGTGGAGCCATAATGAAACTTAAAAAATGTATGCTTACAAGCAATCAAGACAATAATAATCAATGCCCTTAGGAGTTTGGGCGGGAACGTGGAAAAGTGTGTGTGATCTCATTGTATTTTTTCCTAAAACTTGTGTTTTTCCGCGAGTTAATGTGTAATAAATGTGGATTATTAACCATTAAGTGCCGGTGAATGTGTGCGAGTGTAGGGAAACAGCACAATATTGAAAAACATGCTATTTGCGTTCTCACCAAAATTCCACTAAAAATCTTCAGTAAACACACAACAAACATACTTTACTGAAGGTTTGACTTAGACTAGACTTTTACTTGAAAACTGACCTGAAATATGACTTTGACCCATCTCTACGACTTAAATTCATAAAAACTTGAAGAATTTAAATACTTGACACTGGCTAAATACACTAATAGTGTGGAGCCATAAAAAACTAAAAAAAAAAAATTAAAAAAAAAATCAATGCCCTTAGATAATTGACAAGTAAATAATCCAAGTCAATGCCTAATCAATTTTATATTTTGTCAGAATGTACGTAAATACAGAGATATGCAAGAATGTGATAGCCAATTTATGAATGCCGTATGTATACAGTCTTATCCATAAGGTAAAAAATATTATACAGTTATCTTTATACCTACTGAAAGACAACTCATTACGTCACGTCACCGTGATGCACAAACAGGACTTTTGTATGAAACTATGAATGCAGCGTAACTTACGCGGTATAAAGTCGCGATGCGACGCGACGGGACGCGGCGCGCACTTTTTGAGTGACATTAAAATAACTTTATTTACAAAAAAAAAAATTACAAGAAGATACATATTTCATTGAGACCCATTTTGTCGCTCAAAGCCCTTTGCATCCACATTCATCATACGCACAGCAAAGGCATGGAATTTCCTGCCAGAGTCTGTGTTTCCAGTTAAGTACAATCCGGGGGTTTTTAAATCGCGAGTGAACATGTATCTTCTATCTAGGCAAGCGTGCTACATCGTCGATCACATCTTCACTTAGTAGTAGGTAGTGGTCAAACATTTGCTTAATTACTATAAAAAAAGATAATTCAGTGGCGTCGGGCTACGCGGCATGAAACCACAACCATGGCATCGTCACGTCACGTCCCGTCACGTCGCGTCTCGGTGTGATCTGACCTTTACGCGAAATTTCATTCGTTTGTTTGTAATACTTAGAAAATACATATATAAACAAGGATGCGCCGCGATACATTTGCCTGTATGTAAATAATTTCAAAAAGACGTGTTTACCTAAACGTCATAATTGAACTTTAAATGGCTGCCATTCATTGTCTATTGTCCATTGAAGACCTTGAATGACACAATCCTAGCAATGGCCCAATGGACAATCAACGTCAGCCATTTTAAGTTCGAATATGACGAAGGCATCCACCTTTTTTTGTAGGTTTTTCGTGTCCTTATATACTTAGTCCTTATATACTTCACACGTCAATGGTTCGACCTCACCCTTACAGTAAACGTGGTTATCTTACCATTGTTGTTATTCGAGACAACTGTCATGGACACGAGTGCTCCGGAGTTGCGGATCAGTTCCACGACATGCTCGTGGGAAGCCACCGTCACGTCTTCACCGTTTATCTGGAATTTTAGATTATATTTCTTTCACTGCCTTAAGGTTGTCGCCAACTAGTCCTTGCACCGCTCCCACCCGGAAACAAATGTTCATTGAAATGTAAGTCTTATGACGTTCACTGTAGACATACTTTACATTGACAATACATAGAGACATGACAACGTAATAAGGCTTGAACATTTTTAGTCGGGTAACAGCGGAGTCGTTTATTTGAATAACTTTAGATTGAAAGAACATTTGAATTAAGAGCGAACGCGGGGTGCACTTTTCTATACAAATGTATTCCCCCGTTTCTTCCCTGGAAAATGCTTCTAGAGGAAAATTTGTTTCTACAAAAAATCAAGGTCTGCTATAGCTACGCCTCTATCATTTGATTTTTTAACCGACTTCATTTAACCAACCAATTGCAAATAGAAATATAAACCTTTAAAAATCTTACAGAGGAGATTAGAAAGCTTATATTTCTTTATGCAATTGGTTGGTCTAAAAAGCAAATGATAGGAGCGTAGCTACAGCAGACCTTGATATTTTGTAGAAACAAATTTTGCTTTAGAAGCATTTTCCAGGGAGAAAACGGGTGAATACATTTTTGTATGGACAAGTGCACCCTTTGTTCGCTCTTAAGCTAAGAAACTCCTTAACAACGGCCTACTAGTAAGCACTTCAGTCTCTAACATCGGCGCGAAGTCGCCTGTATATCGATTTTTATAGGAATAATTTGGGCAAGGGCGAATCCAGCTTTGGCGCCAGAAGAGGGTCAAATATTCGGAGGGCGGGGGGTCGGATGGGGGTTGTTGGGGTTGTCCAAACGTTTGCCATCATACAAAATTATAATATTAAATTAATTAAATATTGAAGGTACATAGTTACATAAAATCTGTATGGTGACAAAATATATAAATAAAATCATTATGTTCAATTAGTGGTCCACCTAAGTCCTGGAACCAACTCAGGGGGGGGGGGGGGGATCATGACCCCCATGACCCCCCCCCTAGATTCGCCGTTGCATTTGGGAGAGTGTGCTACGGAACTGCATAATTTGATTTTGCCATTCCCATAAATATTATAAAACATGCCGCGAGTCATTTTCAGTAGCAAGTTTAAAGATTTTTATCGTCCTGGAGATACTTATCAGATCTCGATAAAATTACAATGAGACCAAACGGAAATCATACTCTTTCAAAGAAGAAAAGACTTTTCTAAATCGGTTAAGAAATGACAGTGTTCTGAGGTAACAAACATAATATAGACGAATTGAGTAAAGTACTACTTTTTGGAAGGCGATTGAAAAGGACATCACTATTATAGGAGAACTGACCGCTATAAGAAAATCTCCCTTCTTCAAGCCCGCTCTATCTGCCACGCCTCCTGCATCGACGTCATCCAGGTACTGTAGAGCAGGATACCGCTCTGATGGTCGCAGCTCCATGAGAGGCGAGGATGCCTTGGCTCCTCGAAGGATGAAGCCGAAGCCGCGCCGAGCTCGGTGCAGCACCACTGTGCGAGTCTCCATGTTGCCATATCTGAAGGGTTTGTGGAGACACAAGTTAGTGGATGTATATTTCAAGAAGGGGCGTCTTTTGGTATTGGTACCTCATATATTTCTACTATCTTTTGACATTTATTTGATTTTCGTTTTCATCAATAGATAGAGTGATTCAAGAGGAAGGTTTATAACTAGGATAAAACCGCGGGACGCAGCTAGTAAATGATATATCAGAGCTAAATGGATGACATTCATCATTACTATGTGTATCAAATCGCTGTTTGATTCTACTGAAATTTACCATCATACCCCTATTATTTTTATTAAAAAAAAACAATATGGGTATGATGGTAAATTTCAGTTATTAACAGTGAGTGTTTATTCCATATTATAACTATGGTTCGTAGTGAAAAACGATGCAAGGTATAACATATTTTTTTATCTTAGATAACTATTAGGGCCAGTTTCACCGGTTCATGATAAAGTGACAGATAGTTATCTGACAGATGACGCCATATAAATACTGTCAAAAATCTGTCACATAAGTTCCCGATAGGGCTTATCAGGAACCGGTGAAACTGGCTCATAGACTCTTTTTTTTCAGATAATGATCTAGAAAAAGAGTTATCGTTAAGTTAGATACTAATGACAGTGATGACGCAGTGGCAGCAAGTAATTGAACATTGTAAATGTTATCACTTTTTTGCGTGGTGATAAGACACTGTCTAGTTTCCCCAACACCACCCTCAACACCACTCTCAAGTTAGAAAATCTGTCGCCAAACATCTAATATGTTCCGGCAGCTGTCCTTGAGAGCCAGTTCCCATTCTAGGCCTAGCGTGCTACCATCCTCGAACGCATCACCACTTACCAACAGGTTGGTTACTGGTCCAACGCTCGCCTCTACAAAATATAAAATTTTAAATATTTTTATAATTAACACGCACAATCCCTACTAAAAATATATAATATATATATAAACCAAAGTAATAAACACCAAAAAATACTATCCAACCTGAGCAATATGAACTGTATTTTCACGGCGGCACATATCGTATGACTTCTTTTTAAAGTTAAATTAACTAGGTTGGCGGTGACCATCGATTGAGGCTGATCGATCACTAAATGCAGGTTGAATCGAATTATTGTTAAACAAACACCTTTGTTACGCAGACGTGTTTTAAATAAACAAACATTGTTTAGAACTAGCCTAAGTTCTTGAGAGTATTGTCCGACCTTTTTGCTGCAGGACCGTTCTCTTCTAATAAACTAACTGAATAAAAGAAAATTTATTAAAATGATTTAAGATTCTTTACAAAACAAAAAAACCGACTTCAAATGCCGCGCTAAGTCATTTTCAGTACTAAATTTGCGATGTTTATCTCCATATCTCCGGAGATACTCATCAGATCTCGATGAAATTACAATGGGATCACCTTGGAAATGTACCATATCAAATCAAAAAGAATTATTCGAATCGGTTCACAAGTGACGGGGTAATCAAATAACATATACAATAAGATAAAAATTTAAAAAATCATACAGACGAATTGCGAACCTCCGCCTTTTTGGAAGTCGGTTGATTGGGATAGAATTTTTATATTTTCTCTGTCTTATATATATTTTTGTGTACAAAAAAAAATAAAAAAACACCAGTATAGTAACTAAATCGCAAAATATAGATAAATAAAGAAGGCTTCTTGGTCTATATGCGAAATATATTTTGAGAACTGTTGTAGAAAGCACAGAACACCGAATACATAGAAAGCATGATGATAATGAAGGTTTAAAACTTACGTCTTCTTTATTCTAGGAGCGGTGGCGCTGTACGTTTTGCTGAGAGCCATTTCACGTCTCCCAGTCACCCTGGAATGGTGGATTGGTCCTGACGCTAGCACCTGTACAAAAAGTTAGTATGTCTATTAATCCTTGACAGACGGTAGGTAATAAGTATGAACGGACTCTAGGGACATTTTTCACCGGAAACACAGAGCACAGCTAATTTTAACAAACTGTCTTATTTTTTGTATGAAAGCTATTAGCTCTACTCTTATTTCGTTTCTTTTTGTTAACCCTCGACGTAATATTCATTATTCTGTGCCCCGATGCAAATAGAAGGGGTGTTATAAGTTTGACGTGTGTATCTTTCATTCCATATATCACTACGAATTTGACAATTAGGTCGCAGTAGCTAATATGATCTCAACAAGCTTTATATGACAACGTAACAAAGTCCTATTTCGTGCTTTCGGAGGCTTTTAGAGATTTCAGAGAATTTTTAAAGTTATTTGCACACAACTGTTCAGCTAAGCTCCAGTAAATCTTCCACGTATATGGTGGTAGGAGCATTATATTGATGTTCCGCCTAACTTGCGACCAAAAAATAGCTTGCTATCATCAAGGAGAAAATCAGCCACCATTATAACCTTACTGCTGGAATACCGTAAGGCTTACACGGCAGCACACCGCTTTTGAGATTCAGACCATTCTATGACTTGCGTGTTCATCATCTTCGACCATATCATCGCTTACCATCAGGTGAGATAATTGTCAAACGCTAGCCTATGAGATATATAAAAAAGAGAGTGCTTAGAAAGCTACGCGTTAAAAGTGAAAATTCCAAGTTCATTCCAACACCACAAATTATTTTTTTTACAACTCCATCTATTGAACTTTAGCAACTACGTCTTCGTAGTTACGCCGTTCTACAATAGAGGGCGTTTATAAATATATAATATAACATGACGCTTACGTCACTTCCGTTGCCTTTGGACCGTGACGCTACGTCATATCCTTCAAAAACTTCAAAAATCTCACAACTAACCTGATGCAAGCTAGCAGTCTGCCTCAGTCTGACCTCCTGTACACACTGGCTTGGGAAGAAGCCAGTGGCTCCCGATCCTCGCACTGTTCCTTCCAGCAGACCATCGTCTGTTGCTCCCGTTACTGTGGAATAAGATTACTCTGTTAGCGCTTTTAAGTTATAGCTTTGTGTCTGAAATGTAATCTCTAGACGCAAGAAGTACAGATAGATTCAGTATAAAAACTAACTATTAGTTGGTTATGATCGTTTTTGTGATGAACTATAATGTATTTTTTTTTTTAGTAGTAATGTACTTGGCTATTCTGTCATAATGTTATATAAAATCTTCGATGCAATGCATGAATAGTGTTTATTCTATTGTGTAGATATGTATTGGCATGATAGAAAGCTATTGCTTTATGTTTTTTAACCGACTTCACAAAAAAGAGGAGGTTCTCAATTCGACTGCTTTTTAGGGTTCCATACCTCAAAAGGTAAAAAAAGGAACCCTTATAAGATCACTTTCTTGTCCGTCTGTCTGTCTGTCCGTCCGTCTGTCTGTATATCCGTCTGTCTGTCACCAACAATTTTCTCAGGAACGGGTGGACCTAGCAAGTTGAAATTTATACCAGATACTGCGGTCTATAGTCCCTATTAGGTGTATAAAAATCAAGGTCCTGGACCAGCACGATAAAAAGATATGGCCAAATTTAGATTTTCGCGTAAACTTGTAAGTAGCAAAATGTACCTTGATTTCAACGTTTTTTATTTTTCGGAATTTTTCCTTTGCTTGTGTTGTTAGACCTTGCTTGTGACCAAAATTGACAATTCTAGGTCGACCGGAAGTACCCTATAGGTTTTGGGTCGAAAACCTATAGGGTACTTCCCGTTGACCTAGAATCATAAAATTTGGCAAGGAGCAAGGTCTTATAGCACAAATAAAGGAAAAATTCCAAAAAATAAAAAAAGGTAAAAATTAAAGGGTGCCCCCATACATACATAGTTTACGCCAATTAAGGTAGACCTCTGAGTTATGTGAGTGCTGATACAATTTTGAGGTCTAGCTTAATTGGTACATACCAACGTTTGTACGGAAGCCTCGGTGGACGAGTTCAACTCGACTTGGCCGGTTTTTATTTAAATTTGTATGTTTGTTACCCTCAGAACTCCGTCAAATCTTGTATTGCCCGATTTCAAAAAATCTGTTTTTTTTTTGAGATTATGCCTCCCCTTTGGTCCCATTCAAATTGTATCGAAGTATTACAATTATCTCCGAAAATATAGAGATAAACATCTCAAACTCATTGCATACCTTGATGACATATGCATTTGTATAGCTTGACGACATGATACTACTGGCTATTTTGACTATCGCGGCATGTGAAGTCTGTTTTTTTTTCGTTCGTTTTTTACAATTATAAATTATATCCAATGTTGATGATATGATATTATATCTACTGCGAAATGCGAATGAAAATTTAGTCACGTCGAATTTTTTAGTAAGTTATAATAACAAATGTGTGCTCAATGTATGTAATGATTGTTAGTCATTTAGTTTCGTTTAGGCAAGCTTCTTTGAATTTTAAACCCGCATTCTTATATAATTTGTAACTGTTAAAGTTAAACTTTTATTACATCGCCTCATTTTACTAAACCTTATTTCAAAATATTATAAATTATTTCATCCACTGTCAAAATATATTTAATAAATAAATTAAACATATTTTTTAAATTTGGCTATGTGTATGATTATAATATAACATAGAGAATACATCTTGTTTTTTTTATTTCTAAAGCGATCAATTATCTACTATCAAAATTATATATGAGATACAATTCAAATCTATTTTTTTAATTTTTTTTTTAATAGAAAGATTACTCGCAATATGGGTTGCACATTACTAGTATTCTTGTTAACCCCTCCAACTAAGCTAAATATGCTTGCGTCTGGAGTGGGTTCACGTCAATAGTGCAATGGGTGGGGTGGGGATCGAACTCACGACCTCTCGATCGCCAGTCCGACACCCTATCCATTGGGCTATCGCCACTTATGTTTCGAAAATTAAACGTTAAACTTTGATCATAACATCTAAACATCTTACTTACTCATTTTGTTCATATCAGAATAATTAAATCTTGTTTCCTTACTAGTTTGGGAATGGGGTTGAATTTTTCATACCTTCAATAATATCTCCCTGGTTTAGCCTCAAATGTCCAGGCGCTGCAGGTTCGTAAGGCTGCAGACAGACGACAGTCGCACCAGCGGTCTGCAGCGAGCAGGTGGTCGTGTCGGATGTACTGGTGCCAACGCCACTCGAGTCCGATATGATGTCACTTGTGTCCCCCGCGCTTTTATCTACACGTATACCGGGGCTGTGTTAACTTTATATGCTTTGAAGAAATCTTTGGCAACAGAAGAAAGCATTGAAGAATGTATGTACTGATCAACTTTTTTAAAAGAATATTTATACATGAGTTGATTTTGTATAAGTTGCTCTTATAACAGCTGTTCTTTGAAGAAGATTTTTGTATATAATAAATCACAATTAAAGTTTCGTGCGAGTATTTCCACCTTCAATGAGAATTCACTTGCAATAGACTGTAAAATTACATTGGTGATAGGGTGGAGCTAATTTTACAGAAGGTACATAATCAAGTCTGGGTTGGGCAATTGATACAAATTTGGTAAGACGATAACACAATCAGGTTTAAGAATAGAATTATGTAACTATAAGACATCAACAATACAATCTTAGAATGTCTGAGTGAAAACGGAAAATCGAAAAGAAACTTACACCTAAGCTATATCTAGAAGGGCAAGGGGCACAAACGTCGGGAAGGAACGAAGCAAGCGTACCGTAGATCTACGTATTTACATAAAGGCACATAAACATGCGAATGACGGGTGATGACGGATTGTGCATGGTGATGGTTGTCTTTCACATGGACTCGTGAAACTTTGTGGTGCGCTGCTCTTCTTAACCTAACCAGCTGACAAGTAGATCATCCATATATATGAGACACTTAACATTTAGATCCCAATTAAACAATCGAATATATATACTTAAATTCGAATCCATTTTTGTATCTAAACTAACAAAATTAACATAAGTGTCTCATCCAAAAACCGTCAAAAGTCGTAAATCACGCTTATAAAGTCTCCATTGTTACCTGTAAGAATGCTTGCGTCGTCCTCATGGCTGGGATGACTTGCGTCGCTGATGCTCGAGGAAGCGGATGAGAAAGGCCGTTCGAGACTGCAAGGGGACGGAGCGAGGCGTGAAGGATGTGGTGCTCGTCGGAGCATAGCATCCAGCTCAGCAGGGATTCGGGTGGAGGAAGCGAGAGACGATCGGTCCCCAGCAGACCACCAACCGCCCCAAGCCGCAGATCGCCGCTTAGGATTGTACCGAGGCGGGCCGCGGAAAGGCACTGCAATACCACCCGTTACCCACACAACCAAATATAATCGTGCGAAAATGATACACAAAATTGTCAACCAAATTGGGAAATCATGAAAATGTAATGAAGAAGTTATTGAATAAGAAAATGAGAAATTATTAAAATCAAAGTTTTACTTTTAGATCTTTTTTTTAAAATAAGAAATTGTTATGAACTGAAAATAACGAATAAACATTTAAATTATTTGAAATAATAATTGATAGTAAAACAATTTTCGTGCTATAAATATTAATGATTAAATGAAACTAATAACGAATGATTGCTCCAGGTAGGTACATATAAAATTGATATACATTTATATACATATTGTTAATAATATAAATAAGTAATACCTGCTATATACCTTATTATTTATAATAATACTGTACTGTGATAATTGATAAATTAATGTGTTATCTGCTTCTTTAATATACAACCATCACCATTATGATAATAAGCAATGTTATATAAATATATTATAATGGATGACCGCATGCATTTTTTGTTAGTAAAAAGCATACAATTTTGTTATTGACATTTGCATTAAAAAATTGTAACCTCAAACAAAAGTGCAATTTTTTAAAACTATGTAATATAAATATCTATAAACTTTAAACTAAAATATAATCTTATTAAATATCATTTTTAAATAGATAAAAATACCTTAAGTATTTAAAGGCACATCTATAAAATTTGTATTAAAAAGCGCCAAACAAAGCCATGCAATAGTTTATTAGTGTTGTTACGTTATGTGTAACCAGGTTTCACTCACCGACTTCATCTGATTTGTAGTTTTTTATGACCTCTGCTAGTTCTAGGTTTCCAGCTATTACTGCCACCTAAATAATCGAAATAAATGGCTAAATAGGCAGACAAATTAACAAGGTTTCAAAACTTCGCCTTGCGACAAACAAAACTCCAAGTAAGAGTAATGGAAAAGATTCACTGTTGAAGTTGATATTAATAACAAATACAAGAAATTTCAAGTTTTGATAAATGCATTATTAAATGCTTACCAATAAGAAGTTATAAGTCATAGCAATTTAATGGAATTCTACTTAGAATACGTAGGTACATGAACACAGTGAATCTAAAGCAATTAAAGTATCTGAGAATAATCTCATACCTGGTAAGGGGTTTGATTTGCGAAATTCAGAGCTTCTTTGTCACACCCTCTGAAGAGAAGCTGCCTGGCGCAAGAATCCTGCGCATTGACCGCACAGACATGAAGTGGCGTATTACCCGAGGCGTTACGTCCGTTCATATCAGCTCCATAGAACAATAAGTGGTCTAGGTGTTGGACTAGACCGTTGCGACACGCCTGGAATAAACAGGATAATAATATAGAATTGTTAGCAATAAAGGAATTGTAAACTTGGTAATACAATTTAAGGAAGCACACATATTTGCCATTGAAGAAGAGACAAACATTGCCTTGATACTGGTCGCACATGACAATCTACTTTCGACTTTATTAGGTGAATAGTTTACCAGATCCTTAGTCAAAATGAAACAAGCGTTTTTAGGGTTCCGTACCCAAAGGGTGAAACGGGACCCTATTACTAAGACTCCGCTGTCCGTCTGTCTGTCTTTCTGTCTGTCTGTCTGTCTGTCTTTCTATCTGTCTGTCTGCCTGTCTGTCTGTCTGTCTGTCCGTCTATCACCAGACTGTATCTCATGAACCGTGATAGTTAGACAGTTGAAATTTTCACAGATGATGTATTTCTGTAGCCGCTATAAAACAAATACTAAACAGAATAAAGTTAAAAATAATAGGGGGTCCCCATACAAGAAACGTGTTTTATCGGCATGTCAATATAACGCCATCTATGAAAGCTTAGGTAAACGTCCATAGATAATAATAATAATAATAATAATTGCGGACGAAGTTATCAAGACGAACAACTACCGGAAATATATTATGAATGATGGTACGGTCGACATATGTCGGGCATGCCGCCGTCCAGGAGAGTCACTCAGACATATCATTTCCGGTTGTTCTCATCTTGCTAACTCCGAGTACTTGCACAGACATAACCTCGTAGCCAGGATCATCCACCAGCAACTTGCTCTTCAATACGGCCTTGTCGAGTCTGAGGTGCCGTACTATAAGTACGCACCAGCGCCAGTTCTTGAAAATGGTCATGCTTTGCTCTATTGGGACCGATCGGTTATCACGGACAGGACTATTGTCGCCAATAAACCTGATATCGTGATAGTCGACCGGTCCCAGCGGCGGGCAGTGTTAGTTGACATCACCATCCCGCATGACGAGAACTTCGTGAAGGCTGAAAAGGACAAGATCAGCAAGTACCTTGACTTGTCTTTCGAGGTTACCGCCATGTGGGATGTTGATTCGACTAGCATTGTCCCAATAGTCGTTTCTGCGAACGGCCTATAAGCGAAGAGTCTCGACCAACATCTCAAGAGACTCTCGCTAGACGGCTGGATCAAGGGCCAGATACAGAAGGCGGTACTTCTTGACACGGCACGCATCTTCAGGAGGTTCCTCTATCTGCAGCCCTAACCACCGGTAGCTTGGGCCCTGCCCCGCTGCTGGCGGCACTCTAGGTTTAGGTTTTTTTATAATATTGTTTATTTGTAATGATTTTTTTCTATTTTTGTTTGGATATCTTTATTGTAAAAAAACCTAAAACTAAGAAAGAAAATAAATAACGTGAATAGTAATAATAAAAATGTTTATTGGTTAAGATTTACAGTGTTGATGAGTTATAATACAGACAGTTCATACATGAGTTATGCGTACATCTATGCTAGAACTACCATAGTTATCATAATATCGTTTAAAAACTAAAAAACAACCGACTTCGATGCCGCGCTATTCATTTTCAGTACCAATTTTGAGATGTTTATCTCAATATCTCTGGAGATACTTATCATACCTCGATAAAATTACCATGGTACCACACTTGGGATATCTCCTTTCGAACAAAAAAAGAATAATTGAAATCGGTTCATAAACGACGAAGTTATCCGCGAACAAACATTAAAAAAAAATAAATAAATAAAAAAAATAAATAAATATATATATATATATATATATATATATATATACGGTCGAATTGAGAAACCTCCTCCTTTTTTTGAAGTCGGTTAAAAATGCCCTGCACTAAGCTCTTTCGAGCCTGTATTGCTGGGTCATAGAGACTTTCTTCAGTCTTCTACGCATTATGTTACCATAATAACATTTTAAACTTATGTAATTTTCAATGTAGGTAAGGTTTTTTAATTATAGCAAATTTAATTTCATTATTTTTGTGCACGAAGAGATATGTGTGCGTGCGTGCGTTTGTGAGTGTGTGTGTGTGTATATTTGTTTGAATATGTTTGCGTGTTTGTTTATGAGAGTGGGTGTGTGTGTGTGTGTTTGTGTTTGTGAGGATGGGTGTGTGCGTGTGTGTTTGTGGATTGGTGCTTGCGTTTATGGGATTACATTTTACTTATTATTTTGCAAGTAATTTTTCTCAATAAATGCCAATTAGATCTTCTGTACTAGCGTAATTCAGAGTGAGTAAGTAATTATTAACTACTTTTTTACAGTCAAATAGTGTTTTACTCTTGATGTCTAGGGTCTTGCTTACTTTATTGTATATGAAGGGACCGAATGAATGTAGACATATTTTACCAAATTTAGTTCTGGACTTTGATGCTGAGGTAAAAATTCTGTCTTTACGACGTTTGACTTCGCATTCTTCCAGAATTACTGTGGTTATTAATTTATGTTGTTAGGATATAACACTCCTTATAAAAAGTTGTCTTACTGAAAGCACGCCACATTCTGTGTACAAATCGGATGTAGGGTACAGTCTAGGCTTGAAAGTCATTACTTTCAGTAATGCTCTTTGTGCCCTTTCTAATTGTATCAGATGCGTTTTTGCTGCTGAACCCCAGGCTGGTATGCAATATGTTAGGATAGACTGTGTCAAAGCGTAGTATATTAGGATGAGTTGATCATATCGCATAATGTGTCGTAATTGCTTAAAAGTGTAGATTAGTTGTCTTACAAGTCCTGACAGTTGTTTTATATGTTTAGTCCAAGTTAGGTGTCTGTCCAACGTGACTCCCAGGTATTTTATATCTGTGGTGGACTCTAGGTTGTTGCACTGACAGTTTCTTGAGTTCTTACAGCTTGATAAATGTATTACTATGTTAAGTGTCTGTTTTGGTTGAGTAGAATTGTTTATTGTAAAATTAATATATTTGGTTTTAGCGATGTTTATTGTCAGTAAATTGGATCTTAGCCATTCTGACACAGTCTTTAGTCCTATGTTAGCTGTATTCTGTACCTCGCACCAGGACTTGCCATAAAAAAGTAGGACTGTGTCATCAGCATATGTTATTACTTTTCCTTTTTTTAGGCTCATGTCACATAGTTGATTTATGTATATAAGGAACAGCGTGGGGCCCAATATACTCCCTTGGGGCACCCCAAAATTGATGCCAAGTTCGTGTTGCCATGCCAAGATGGCGTTATATTGAAATGCCGATCCCACGGTAGATGGAGTTATAAGAAATAAAATGTTTATTATTTATTATTGTTTGATGGCGAAAAATGATAGTGGTATTTTTTGCTCGATCTTATAAAATACTGTAGTGTGGCACGGAACCGTACGAGTGCGAGTCCAACTTGCACTTGGCCAGTTTATTAATGATACTCATGCGTACAATAAAACTGACAAACCGAAACAGTCACATTATTTTAACTATGGACATCTCAAGAACTGAAATTATATCAATATACCCGAATAACTTTCTTTATTTATATTTTTCTGATAGGTACACTCATTAGCAGACAAATTCTAATCAAACAAATAATTTTCTTGCCTGTGAAAGCTTAGAGGCTAGCATAAAAAGCCATCCGAACTATATAAGCAGTTTTATGTTAGTTAGACAAAATGAGTACCTGATGCACTTCGAGCCACCCCTGCAAATCAGTAGCTCCGATCGTCGCATGGTCATGTAACAACGTCTCACACAGCAGTGGATCCGTTTTGTTTGTCACTGACAAATACAATGGCGTCAGGCCCTTCCCATCTTTGTAGTTAGGAGAGGCTCCAAGTTCCAGCAACGTTTTCACAGACTCTAAGGAGTTCTTCTCTACCGCTCTGTGCATAGCTGTGCTGCCATCTTTAGTTCGGTAGTCGAGTAGTGCACCGCCGTTCACGAGAGCTATGAGAACTTTGCCAGGACACTTTAACCCGGCTGCTATTGTTAGTGGAGTTTCTGAAATGTTAAGGAATTAAAGTATAAGGAGTAGCACATGCCATTTTTTTGTATTTTCAATTATTTATGGTCTTGATATTCAAGTATGGAAGGGCTATAGTTAACTTTATGGAATATGTAACGTAATCACGTAAACTAATAGTAAAGCGAAGCAAAAGCTGATTTTCTCACGGATATCTATCTATTTACATAAGTTTTGTAACATCTGAGTTGAATGCCATATTAATATTATAAACACGACAGTGTTAAATATTTGTTTGTATTGTTTATCTATGTCACTCCCAATTAAATAAAAGAAATAAACGGTTTATGGATTACATACAAGGTAATGTAGTAAGGAGCAATAAACCTTGAGACAGTACTTATAATAATAATTCCTTATTTTCATAAATTTTCAACACACGGTCGAAACAGCAGATGATAGCAAAAAGTTAAAGTTTACCTATTTACTTTTAGCATACGTAACTAAATGGTATAAGTATACCCACTATCATTGCTTCATAGAAATATACAATCAGCAGGGGATCTACATCGGCGCTGAGAGACCGACAATTCGATTTCGATACTCAAAATACCTGATTACGGATTTACAGATACTCTGATTTCCTTCCATTCATATATGAGTGGTGACATCATGGATGAAATATTATTCAACAATAAATAGTCTGCAAGGACCAATCGACATTTAAGACCATTTTAAGACAGATTAGACACGGCTCGCTTGATACCGTTCTCACGCGGTATTTTACCTACACATAGAACAATACAAGATAAACATCGTGTATGTAAATCACCTACTACTGTGCTATAATATTAGCAAACAGTATAAGAATGAGTGGAAGCAAATAGACAAGGATGGCCTGTATCGATAGCTTTGTTACACAAAGCAGATCATTGTTGTCGAATCAATTCGGAACATCTTTAGCGAACTGATTTAGACAATTTACTCTTATTGGCTTTTGAATGGTTGTTGATTTGCCGAAAGTATCTGGTGCGGATCAATGAACTCAAATAAAAATGTTATGGCCATTGAGTTATATAGAATTCTTGTTGTTATGCTATCGATTAGTTTTATTACTATTCTCTACTACAACTTTATCATGCTTGCATCTAGTTTAATGTATTTTGGACTCAAAAAATGTATCGTTTTCTGAGTTGTGTTTATTGTTGTCAAGTAAATAAATGCAATAAAGTATATTCTACTTACTAAACGAATAAGTGTTTCCACCGATGACTAATGTCCAGTATAATTGTTTATTCAAGAAAAATGTGCGGAGAAGAGTTTAGCGCAAAACTGCTCTTGAAAATTGGCTGCAATAAGTAGGATTATTTCGCTTTAAAAAATTAGAAGAGCCGTTACTAGATATAAAAAAAACATTAATGTATTTAATCTAGTTACTGGATTTTGAATGGGTTTTTATATTGTACAGAAAAATAACGAGAAAAACTAAATATTATTGAGATTTTGTGAATTGATACTGAGGTCCCATCCATTTAATGCAACTATCACATCCTCACTTTCTAATTATCTAGCACCGATTATCATCGGAACTCAGCGAAATAATTGGTCCTAGAATTTTGGTATCAAGACCGGTGGATGAAGTCATCCTTCAAAGAACCAAAGTTATCGACATAGCTCGAAGGATTAGCAAGCTGAAGTGGCAGTGGGCTGGCACATCTGTCATAGAACCGATAAGCGTACGGGAAGACGAATTCTAGAGTGAAGACCACGGCTCCGCAAACGTAGTGTAGGGCGCCCTCTAGCTATATGGAGCGAAGATATACGCAAGTTGGCTGGCAGCGGTTGGAAACAAAGAGCTGAAGATCGAGCTCAGTGGCGTGCCATAGGTGAGGCCTATGTCCAGCAGTGGGCAGAGATAGGCTGATGATGATGATGATCGGTGGATAGTTCGAGTATTTTTACCTCCAGTCTCCTGACAGTGGAAGTTAGGATCCAGGCCCTTAGCGCAGGCTTTGGTGATCTTGTCGACCTGCGCGTGCGTCACGTTCTCCAGAAACCTGCGCAGGTTGGCTCGGGAATGTAGAGCCTTCAACGTCTTCTCATCCAGCTTCAGCATCTTGTACACGCGACGTTTGTATTTCAACTGAAATTTTAAATTACATAACGTTTAACATGTTTTTTTTAACTTTTGTTAGGCAAGCATTTGACCACTATCTCACTTGATGGATGTGGATGAATACGACCGTATATATATATATATATATATATATATATATATATATATATATATATATATTATGTGTTTTCGCAGATAACTTCGTCGTTTATGAACCGATTTTGTTGATTCTTTTTTTGTTGGAAAGAAGATATTGCAAGAGTAGTACCATAGTAATTTCATTGAGATCTGATAAGTATCCCCAGAGATATGGAGATAAACATCTCAAACGTTGCAGTGAAAATTAATAGTACGGCATTTGAAGTCCGTTCTTTTAGTATTTTAAACGATCTTTTGTGAAATTAGTTAAAAACAGTACAAACATCGTGTAATGTAACTATTTACTTTAAGGAAATATTTTAAAATAAGTTAGCTATTTTTATGCTTATAGTAGGGTCAATTTAATAGATCACACTTGACATATGTCAGTTTTAGCTTCATAGTAAGGTGACTTGCTTAAAAACATCGATTCAATTGATGAATCGATACGCATCAACACAAACAAGAATGATGTTAGTTTGATGTTATTCGAAATAACCAATTTTCCGGCAGCTCTACATGAGAAATACAATTAGTATTAACATTTTTCAGTGTTATTTACTTGTTTGTTTTGCCTTAATATGAAATTGATAAGACACGTTAATACAAATTATACAAATCTGAAATTGTACATATTTAAACGATTTTATATGTATTTTTGGATTAGACTCCATAGAAAATGGCCCGATAAAATAATAGTATATAACATGTGAAAACTTTTAAATAGCCATAAGGACTTTTTTTCACATTTATATATTGTAACTAGCTGTTAGTTTTCCTTTGATAATAAAATAAAATAAAATAAAATGTGTTGTATCGCTGTGGACGAAAGTATATATAATTTTTAATTTTTTTTTTCGCTGACTAGCTGTCAAATAGTAGCTTACCACCGTAAAGGAGAAAATCTGCCACCATTACCTCAAGGTGTTCCGGCAGCACACAGCCCTTGAGATTCAGAGTATTCTAGGCCTAGCGTATTCACCTTCTTCGACCACATCATCGCTTACCACCAGGCGAGATAGTGGTCTAGACCAATTTACACAAAACCTTAACACATTATACATCTATACTTTCCTCAGGAATCACTCTGTTGATAGATAAAAACCGCATAGTAGTAGTAGTTTTTAACTTTATCACGAACATACATACATACTTACAAACAGACAGACGCGGCGAGGGACTTTGTTTAATAATATATAGTGATAGTGATGAGGTCAATTAACTGCATTGTTGTGAAATATTCATATTATAACTACTTGGATGTTTACTGCATCATCAAAAAGAGTTAGTATTAGTTTTACGATCCCATAGCTGTAAACTGCACACTCTCAAATAATTAATAGTTTAGATATATATATATATATGTTCCTATTAAAACTCTCAATTTATGACAAGCCTAAAGTCCCGCTTTACGCCTTTTGGGTTAATTAAACAATTAAAGTACCTATCTAGTATGGGCCTTCCAGCAAAAATAAAATAATATTTTTCTCCAATTTCTTCAAACATTAATTTCTTAGGTTCGATCAAGTCACAGTGCGTGTCCGTAGTCACGACTTTATTTTATAAAGATAAATTAACCGATATAGGTACGGTTAAAAAAAACCTAGATTTTCCCGGCCGCGCCATGGTTTCAATACGGGTAAATAGAATTTTCAGGCATCTTGCCTACTTACTTACTACCTACCGATATGGGAAAAAACATCTTATAATTGCAACTGAAATTGACACCCACGGCATGCGAGGTCAGTTCTTTTTAAAGATCCTTTAAATACTAACTACTACTACTAAGCAAAGATATTACAGCAAAATTAATGTCTTTGTCCAAATATATAATATGCACCGCCGTCCTTGCTCTATCTGTAATATTTTAGTCTATCCAAAGGTTGTCTTGAAGTCAACGCTGTTAGCGACAAGACCTCCTAATAATAATACCTAGTAATACTAAAGCCGGTACTTCTACCTAATTTTAATTAGTTATGTTATGTGTCTTTAGTATTTTAAGTTATTTCTGTTTCTTGGTGTCAATTAAGAGTATTTGAATTGAATTGGATTGATTTTCAAACTGACAAATCTGAGTAGTAATGATTTGTTACCTCTAAATATCCCACAGGACCATTGAATGGGTAGTCCCCAAGGCGGCGCTCCTCGTCCAGAAACTTGCCAGCCTTGCCGTTAATGGGAGGGCAGAACAGACCATAGTTGAAGCTCTCCTTCAGCTCCTGGAAATAAAGATAATATCTAATTAGTCCACACAATACTATTACAAAGACTTTACATACCTACGTAGGTAGCAATAAATCGCCAAAGAACCGGCAGTTAAATTTGACAGTTCTAATACAGATATCAATGTAACGTGACGTAAGAAATGTTGACATAGTGCGGGGCGCTCGCCGATGCCACGGTAATATAGATATGGTGAACACGCTAGGCCTAGAATACTATAGACTCTTAAGGGTGTGTGCTGCCGGAACACCGTGAGTTTTTGGTGGCTGATTTTCTCCTTGATGGTGGTAAAATAAATTAAAGCAAGTCAGGCGGAAAATCGATGTAATATGCTCGTCTAATCTCCTCATGGTCAAACGTTAGAATCCTGCAAATTCTACTGTTAACAGTATAGTAGAAACAAGATAAACATAGAATTAATTATGTTTTTTTTTTAAGTAAAGATTACTCGCAATGTGGGTTGCACATTACTAGCATTCTTGTTAACCCCTCCAACTAAGCTAAATATGCTTGTGTCTGGAGTGGGTTCACGTCAATAGTGCAATGGGTGGGGTGGGATTCGAACTCACGACCTCTCGATTGCCAGTCCGACACCCTATCCATTGGGCTATTGCCGCTTTCTCAGAATTAGTAAGCTAACCTAACGAAGTATAATACTTAACATAACCCCCGACTGATCTATGAATAATCTGTTTAATCTCTGTTGTAAGTTGGTTAGGAGTTAAGTATTATGCAGTTTTCAGGAGTAGTGCCAGCATCAAATCAATGCTAGCAAGTTCTAACAAAATCGTAGAAGTAAGAGGATACTGAACTTCTAAGTGATCAGATCTATAAAAGTTGAATTCATAGCGTCATCATCTAGAAAATAGCTCATGGTCTTAAAATGGCTAAACAGATTTTCATTAATCAAATCTAAGAACACTTTCGATTAAAACACCTATTAAACAAAAAAAAGGAGCTAAAACAAACTAGTTTCTTTCGTTTAGGTGCTGCGATACCACAAACAGACACACACATATTCAGATACACAGACAAACATATACAAAGAAACACAAGTCAATGTTATAAACACCCCTTCTTTTGCGTCAGGGGCTTACGAATAGATTAGAAGTGTCTCCGCGATTGATAGAGCCAGTTCTTGTCTCTCATCAGATTGCCTTCACGCCTGTAGGACTTAAGTGGCTACTATTTACAGATAAATGACGCTATTAGACGAGGGCGATTACATTAACATACGCTTAGCTTAAGAGAGTGTTTGATTGAGATTAAAAATTCTATGCTGAGAGAGTATTAAAGCTTGATCTTAAGCATATATAAAACTAAAACTGAAAAATCACGTTCGCAATTTTAGACCTTATTTTACCAAATTAAGTCAATTACATTTATTAAATTATACAAACATATTATATTTTATCCCAATTATGCATTGGTGGCGCCGTCTATGATAACTTTTTCGAAGTTAATCATTCGGAAGAAATCATGAGGACCCGGTGGCGTAAATGGAAGAATTGTCGGATTTGATGCTAGAGGTACCGAGTTTAATCCCCGCCGTGCACCAATGGATTTTTCTATCGAAAAAATTTTGTGCGCTTTTCACAGTGGCCCTCCGGTGAGGAAAAACATCGTTTAGAAACCTCCAACCCCCGCATGGTGGTAGGACACTATCAAGTCTGTCGTCAAACATCTAACGTGTTCCGGCAGCTATCCCTGAGAGCCAGTTCCCATTCCAGGCCTAGCAAGCAACCATCCTCGACCGCATCATCACTTAGCAACAGGTGAGATAGTGGTCCAACGCTAGCGGCTAGCCTATATGATAAAAATCATAAAACAGCATTTTTTAGTTCAATACTTTATATCCTCTAGACGGCGCCATTATCAACTTTCTGCATTACTTAAGTACAAGTACTTATACTGCAACTAGCTAAAATTTGAAATAAATAAACTGGCCAGGTGCAAGTCGGACTCGCACTCGTAGGGTTCCGTACCACACTACAGTATTTTATAAGATCGAGCAAAAAATACCACTATCATTTTTCGCCAGCAAAAAATAATAATTAATTAACATTTTATTTCTTATAACGCCATCTAACGTCTAACAAAGGTGTTAGGGATCGGCATTTGAATATAAAGCCATCTATGGACGTTTACCTAAGCTTTCATTGATGGCGTTATATTGAAATGCCGAAAAAACACGTTTCTTGTATGGGGACCCCCTATTATTTTTAACTTTATTCTGTTTTTAGTATTTTTTGTTATAGCGGCAACAGAAATACATCATCTGTGAAAATTTCAACTGTCTAACTATCACGGTTCATGAGATACAGCCTGGTGACAGATGGACGGATAGACAGTCAGACATACAGACAGACATACAGACAGACGGACAGCGGGGTCTTAGTAATTGGGTCCCGTTTTACGCTTTGGTTACGGAACCCTAAAAATTGAACTTATGTCATCTAAACCCACTATTTTATCTCGTGCAGAATTTTATCGCAAAATTCGGGATATTGGCACGACTCAGGCAGTTTATTGAAGTAATATTGGCTTGGGCGAAAATATCGGAAATATGGAGGATAAATATAGAGTCTGGCATTTCCTGGTAGGGATTACATGGCGCATCTTTGGAGAACTAATATCATAAGATTGGAAAATGTCGTATCAGACCTCGGAGTCACGAGATGATATATCGATGAGGGCTACCGTCTTTCCACTCCACTCATCATGTCAGCGCCACTGAGGAAAATGGTCTTGATGACAGCTGTAATGTTATGTCAACATCAGTTTGGAATACATCTTTTTTTTTACGAATACGAATACGTCTTTCCACTCCACTCATCATGTCAGCGCCACTGAGGAAAATTGTCTTGATGACAGCTGTAATGTTATGTCAACATCAGTTTGAAATACATTTTTTTTTTTTGTTTTTGTGAATCCAAGTCATAAAGATGGATCAAAGTGACTTTTCAGGTCATGTTAAAGTCATTCACCCATATGCATAGTCGGTTCCTTAAGATTTCCTCCACTCGAATGTGATTTGACTCAACCTCAAGGATAAAATCGGTATGCAGAATTTAAAAAAAATCCTCGACTTCAGCAAATGCCTCAGTCGAGTCGAGTAATGAATTGTCAAACTCAAGGTACGTTGCGATCTACCTTAAGGTCTCCTCAAAGCTTGTTATCAGCGCTTTGTACGTTATTTCTGAGGTTATTTCAAGTTTTTATACATAATAAATATCGTCCCATAAAGCTGATGATGAGGAATTCCTTAGAAGATTTCGATTTAGAAAAGACAATAATAAATGTCTCGAATGGAGGTTCCTCACTGGAGGGTGAAGCTGTAACTGAACATACTAATTTCAAGTGTTTTCAAGAATTCCTTGAGGTGACCTCGACTAAGGTCGAGTGGAGGAGGTCTCAAGAAAAAACTCTGCATATGGGTGATAGTCTTGTCCAAGTCATGACCTAAGTAAAGATGTGGACATTACTGAAGGTTTTTAGTGGAATTTTGGTGCGAACGTAAATTGCATGTTGATCAACATTGTGCTGTTATCGTATACGCACACATTCACCGGCACTTAACGGTTAATAATCTACATTTAGTACAAATTAACTCGCGAAAGAACACAAAACTGCGATTACATCCTTTACTAAAAATTACATTGACATTTCGTGGACCTCGTAGCACACTAGCGCCTCAAGCGGAATATTCACACGACCCCATGGGCCCAGATCCCGCATAAACTAGTTATTTGCGCAACGAGCAGATAAATTTTATATGAAACGATAAAACTGGCCGTGCCCATATAACTTGTGATTTGAAATTATTCGAATGCTAATAGAAATAGCACCGTAAATATCTTCTATACATAAAATTAGAGAGAAGTATTGAACTCAGGATGAATTAAGCTAATTGAATTAACTTAGTAGTAAAGATTGGAATGTCGGTTGTAAAGATCGGGTTGGAGGCCTTGAATATTATATAGCTTCCTTGTAGGAGATAATATTATCAATGTTTGCATATTATGACCAGTGAGATAAGAAATTAAGCTCAGGCACACATCGCAAAAGTGACTCGATAAGGATAATTTAATATAGAGAAGGCTTAAGCTAATCCAATTAGATAACGCTGTTCAAAATAAAATCTTCAACGAGCTCTTCCTATGGCTTTTAAAAACAATATATTTAGTTGCTCTTTAATTAAATATATTTGTTTATATCTTATAGGCTAGCTACTTATAGGTGACTGAACCACTATCTTGCCTGGTGGTAAGCGATGATGTGTTCGAAGATGGCGAATACGCTAGGCCTAGAATACTATGATTCTCAAAGGGCTGTGTGCAGCCGGAACACCGCGAGGTTATGGCGGCAGATTTTCTTCTTCATTTTAGTAGCAAGTCAGGCGGAACATCGATATAATATGCTCCTATCACCTGGGGACGAACACAATCCTAATCAAGCCAAGGTATCCTTTACGCCTCTCAAAATTTCCCCTAACATATCAAGCTCATATCATATCTTGTTTCTACTAACTGTTTTCAATCATTGGCCAAGTGTAGCAACGATTAGCATTAACTTATAATCATAGTAGGTAGCTGTGAGAGTGTGGGTGTTCCTGTTTCTGTCAGGCTGTCACATGACGGTAACAATTAGCTGGAGTTTGCATACAATGGGGCGTCTACACGGTGTTAGTAGGTCATTGGATTGATAGCTCGATTCTTGTTCTCAGATGGGAATAGGTACCTATCTTATCCAGCACACGTGTGGTAAGGCCGCTGGTTTCATTGTTGCTATTGCTGTGTGTTTTTTTTTTTGAGAAATGTAACAGTGAGCTTTTAGAAATCGTAGATTATTTGATTGTATTGATTCATTATATGATGCAGAAGACTTTGATCAAAATTGAGTGACAGATACAAACATTCGCTATCATTCTGCTTGAAAAATCTTTGTTTATTGAAGTATGCAGTAAGCGCTTATGTAACTGCAAGCATAGAAGAAAACTGCTCTTTTAACTGTCAATGTAGTATTTGGTGGAGACTTAGTCCGAGCTTAGAGTACCTAGAGCCAAATTTTTAGTTGAAAATTCTGAAATAGGTAGTTAAGTCTGCTTTATTCTGCCAAAGTATATTATTTAAAGGTTAGCTTACTTTCTGTTTAATTATATTATAAATAATATATTATATTATATTATTATTATATTATAAACAGAGCCGTATGTTCACAAATCCTACTAATATTATAAATTCGAATGTTTGTAAGGATTTATGGGTGGATGTAGGTATGTTTGTTAATTTTGTTACTGCTTCACGCAAGAACTACAGAACGGGATTTGACAAAACTTTACAATATTATCGCTTATACATTCGAATAGCACATAGGCTTATAATATAAAAGGTGTCATGTAAATTGTCCGCAACATAATGCGGCAAAACCGCGGGTGGCCTCTAGTAAAAAATAAAAGCACCAAAAAAAAGCCTTCTAAAGACGAACATGCAAATCAGTACCTAGCTTAAGCAACAACTTGGAATCAATACAGATTGTTACGTAGAAAGTGCACAATCGTGTACCGTATAGGCTGTTCACGAAGCACACTTGGTACAGTACAGTAAGGGGGGCATGGGTAAGAGACAGAGGGAAGTAATCAATTTATAGCGGGCCGCGTGCGCCGTAATTGATGTGCGGCGCGGAGCCAGTTGACCGCGTCGTGCTGCGCTTAGATCGGCCACTGGAACTAATGGTACAGTTCGGAATATGCAAGAAGAAATGTTTAGTATAAGACGAGAACAATGAAATATTATGTATTACTTATACGACGTTGTGACGCACATGGAAAAAATAAAAAAAATGAAAGTAGGTGCATCATGACGAGCGTAAAGTTTTTAAAGTGAAAACTTCTTTATCGGCGTTGTGCACTTTTCTTGGGATGGGTAAAAATGTGAAAATCGCGTCAGGTCACGTGTCCTAGTCGAAAATTCGTAAGAAGGAGCACAGGGCGCTTGCGCGAGGTGTCATTTAAACGGAGCGCAGGGCGCTTGCGCGATATGTTATTCCAAAATATTCAAAAATGACGTGGTAAAGTTTTGACCTACTGCCGGCACTCCCGGAGTGCAACCCGTTGTTTTTTTATGACGTAACAGGTATCATGCTCGCAAGAATCTCAATTAAAAGCGATTTTAAAGATAAGCGATGCGATGACGTCGCATGATGATTCGTAAAGTAATGACTTTTCGAATCTAGATGAATTCTCACACGCCCTGTAATTTCACTGGACATTTTGAAATAAATAACTGCCAAAGACACAGACGGACAAGCAGAAAATCTAATACATGTACTCGTAATTTAGTATAATCTAATGTCACTCATATTGATAAGTTAATAACTTTTAATTAATAATAACTTTTAATAACTTACGTTAGTGATTTTACTTGCGAAAAATAATTTAGAATACGAAGAAATTAGCTCGACAAAAACTTCTCATCTCTCAGCTGGTCAGAGTGCTTAATCCCTAAACAATTTGACATCTACTGGAACTGCTTATGTTCCCTAACCTTGAGCAAGTAACTATCTCAAAGGAACGCTTCACACAGCATAAGTGGATCGGTGGTCGGTTGACAGATGTGTTTTGTCACATCGGACGGTCGATGCGTTGCTCAAGCATATTATAGGTCAATAGATTGTGTACAGGTTGAGACACTCAACTATTTGCGACACGGAAAACCTCGTTGATCACGAGTTATTTAGAGGTAAGGTAAATTTAATAAGCATATTAAGCTTTGGATGTTCGCGATAGTTATTTGAAAGGTCTTTAAGCTTTGTAAGGGTGCAACGCTTATCTATATAAGTAGGTAGTGGATAAAAGATATCTTTCTTTTAAAATAAAACATAACATCTTTTTAACCGACTTCAAAAAAAGGAGGAGGTTTCTCAATTCGACCGTATATATGATTTTTTTTTACCCGACTGCGCGACGCAAAAGATATGTAATGTGTTTATCAGTCTATATATGTATGTATGTATGTATGTTTGTTTCTTTGTGGTGGTGTGTGGTAAAGTAAGTAAGCTTAAAAAGCAATACCCTATCTATTTCACGCATTTCGGTTTTTTGTTCAGACGGAATTTGCCGTCCTTTACTTAACTAAAAAGTGTAAAATAAAACATTAAATTAAAAAATCAAAAAACCCGACTGCGCAAAAAGTGAAGTGTTAAAAAACGAACTGAAAAGAAAAAAACAAGTAAGTCTAGTAGTGTAGACTTCTGTTTAGGGATATCAAAAAACTATACCATTTAAATTCTTTCTCGGTCGATACACTCATAAAATAAATTATACATTGTTATATGGAATATAGAGACTTTAACAGTCGGGACACATTAATCCCCATTCGTTAAGCCATTAATTTTTGCATGCGGTTGGAAAAAAAATTATGCTCTCACCACCATACCACACCACCACCTTATGAATGCTCATACAAAATCCTACGATTCACTGCAAGGATTTGAACCAATGACCTCCGGGTTAGAAGTCATGGTAGGTAGGTATCTATCCATTAAAATAATGAGCCGTTCAATACAAAGTATGCATTTTCAATTTCCACAAAGCTGTATGAGCAGTGGGCGAGCTATGATTATAATAGCTGGTTATTGAATGAGTCATTCAATGAATTCCATATCCGTATGGTCAGAGAAAGTTTCTATGATGAATCAGTTATTATACCGATGTTATGTTGTTTAATAACATAGATAGAGTTTATGTAACATCTACAGGGCAAAATATATTGCAAGAAGTTGGAAAGCTATTGTAACTTGTAACATGTCGGTTAAAAAGGTTAATTTTATTTAAGACCTTGTAAATACTTTTATAGACGCAATAAAATACTGAATACTGAATACTGAATACTGAAAAAGGTCCTATCGCTGAAAGTGATCTATTCCGTGCAAGTGCAACCTATGGATGAGATCGAATTGTATAAACATACATGGTTATATACATTTTGTATTCTTAAATTAGATCACATCATCGCTTACCACCAGGCGAGATAGTGGTCAAACGCTAGCCTACAAAATATAAATAAACTGGCCAAGTGCAAGTCGGACTCGCACTAGTAGGGTTCCGTACCACACTACAGTATTTTATAAGATCGAGCAAAAAATCCCACTATCATTTTTCGCCAGCAAAAAATAATAATCAATAAACATTTTGTTTCTTATAACGCCATCTAACGTGTAACAAAGGAGTTAGGGATCGACATTTCAATATAACGCCATCTATGGGACGTTTACCTAACTAAGCGTTCATAGATGGCGTGAAATGCCGAAAAAAAAACGTTTCTTGTATGGGGACCCTCTATTATCTTTAACTTTATTCTGTTTTTAGTATTTGTTGTTATAGCGGCAACAGAAATACATCATCTGTGAAAATTTCAACTGTCTAACTATGACGGTTCATAAGATACAGCCTGGTAACGGACGGACAGACAGCGGAGTCTAAGTAATAGGGTCCCGTTTTACCCTTTGGGTACGGAACCCTAAAAACATGAGTACATCTTTCAAGAAGAACTACTACAATTTTCAACTTGTTTAGAATTAAAGTTAAACTATTTCTTAAATTTTCTCAGAACGCATTAAGCATGGAAAACTTTTTAGCTACATCATTCGCAAGCGCTTCTCCAAATATATAAACTCGAATCTTCAATTCTGGCCCAAGGCCAGAGCCCGGAAATGTCTGTGAAGTTTCCACGTAGTCAGCCAAAAATGGGGAATAAACCTTCGACCAGCAACGTTCAACGTAAACCCCGCCGGTTTACTTTAAATATTTTAAACTTAAGTAACGTATATCCAACAATATAATCGACAAAGGTAGATACATTATAATGGTGCAGCAAACACCAATATAAATATAAATTAAAATGGTGAAGCAAACACCGATATAAATATCGCAGACAACAAGCTTAATTAGCCGTTCAATTAACAGCCTAGCCTTTTTACTAAACGGCGCCGTTAAACTAGTGGCCTGTGCCTGTACATAGAAATTGTACGTATGGCCTAAGTCAGCACAGAATACCGAATAGTACGTATCAGCCAGCTAGTTCATTAAATGTTATATATGCGCTAAGGCTGAATATCATTTTGTACCCTTAGTACGAGTTCTCATACCAAACTCGATATCGTATATCGAGCAAATTTTGTATGAAAAACAGTACAGCGCCTCTAGTGATTACTACACTTAACTAAATTTATACCAATCAGGGAGCCAGAATACGAGCGAAAACTATGTGAGATCTGTCAAAAGCGTTTACGATAAAAACTCGTACTCAGGGTACTGGCCGCTATTTGAACGGCGCCGTTTAGTAAAAAGGTTAGGCTGTTAATTGAACGGCTAATTAAATTAGTTGGCTGCGACATTAACATTTGGATAGCCGTCGAAAAAGCGTAAAAATAACATAATCAGTATACAAAGGGTAAGCCTTATTTTTGTAATTCAGTGAGCAAATTAATTTGTTGCAAAACCTTTTCAACTACTGTAAAGCAATTTAAATTACAAAGATCCGGGTCGTAGCACATGCAGTTTTTTAATCCGAATTCGTTTTCTGTGATTTTGAAGCCTTGCTGATTGTAGGTGATATAGTTACTTTTGAGTGCAAAATCACTAACAAGATGAGGATTCTGGCGCAAAACTACTCTACTTATTTTATTGTTTGATGCAAGCTAGCCAAATAAGATGAAAATGCAGAAAGCTCGTTGGAGCAGGAAATGCTGCAACTGGTGGCGCTGCTAATTGACAAGCTGTTTGAATACAATGATAGGTGCTGCAGACTTTGAAAACTGCTGGCACCTTGTAAATCGACTACGGCCACAGAATAAATATTTGTACAAGTACTACGGCATTATTTATGTCAAACGCGACCTCGCGATCTTTTTCGAAATTATATTACAAATATGCGTATATTCTTTTAAATACTTACTGCATTAAAAAAAAAAAAAAAACAAACTATTATTGTTTAAATAGTGTAAGGGTGTTTATGGTCTGTTGTATTAGTTTAAGCTTTGATTATGAGCAAATAAATAACTTATTATTATTATTATATTTATTTGTACATGATATTTGTGTAGCTATGCTAGCGAAAATCGATTCATGTTTGTTTATATCTTTTTAAGTAGATAGATAGATAAATAATTTATTACACCATACAAATTAAAAGTAAAAAATAGTTTCAAACATAATGTGGTAACAGGCGGTCTTATCGCTTAAATCGATCTCTTCTAGTCAACCTTAGGATGGAAAGGAATAGCTTAGCATACATGGCGGTATATAGTGTTAAAATAGATAAGTAATGATTCGGCCGTGAAACAGGAATGTTTTATCCAGAATTTTGCATGCTCCTATATCTGTATTAGGTAGATGTCATCGTTTACCATCAGGCCAGCGTCGTGCTTTTACTGTTATCTTATACCAAATCAACATAATCTGCCGAGTCTCTGAACCCACTGCTGAGCTTAGCCCTCTCATGTATATATATGTGTCCTAAACCCACCTACACCCGTAGGTCGTATTATTATTTGTTATGTGACCCGTATTCACAATCAATAACACAGAATAAATGATAGTACTTAAATTGTATAGGCCATATCACATGAGTAAAGCAACAAAATTCTTTACTCATGTGGCCATATTTACAATCATTCTATATATATATACATATACAATACAATATTGATAAAACTTGAGTTATAAGACTTATAAGTACAGAAAAGCTAATAAGTCGTTTAAGTCTTACATTATGTGTTTGCAAAATCTTCTTGAATACGGGAGTGAGCGCCTCTCAACACAACCACTACAAAACATATGAAAAAAAGTTTCATAACGATTTTGTTACAGCACAAAATTGTTATACAATATTAACGATTAAATTTATTTGTAGCGGTGGTCTGATTGTCCCGCAATCTCGAGATCAGCTCCAATTAGGTCGAAGGCCTGCACGCCGCAAAGGGGCTACTACCAAACCAACCAAGGTCTAAAACAATCCTATTTTTAATCTTAATATGCTATGTCAAAATTTACATAGTAACTGAACTACTGTTTATTAATATGTGTAAAATACCGCAAATATGTGATGTGCAATTTTTTCTTGTGCTATTTCCTACCAAAGGTAGATTTTTATTAGCATATTTCATAATGCAGTTTGAAACAAGTAGTTATCTAGTGCTTTGTCTATATAGTCAAACGATGTATATGTACTACGTACTAGATGTAGCATCGCGAGCTAGCTCTACGTTCAAATAAAAAGCAGTGCTGAATCTATATCTCGCTTAGTTTAGCGTAGTACTCCTCACGCGCCGCTCGGCACGCAAGTCAGTTTATGATGGGTGCCTCCGTTTACATGTACCTCGATGATAGTATCTTGTATAACATTATTGAGCTCTGATGTGCGCTTGTTTCTAGTTTCTTACAGGTAATAAGGCTGAAAGATGCGCAAATGCTCACTACACATCGCATCACACCTCATTTTGCATGGTGACTCTTTGCCAATCATTATTATTATATGCATTGGATGTTTTACGAATAAACAAATAGGACGTTCTGCCATTTTGTAACCGTCGCGCCAGTCGGTCTATATACGAAATGCATTTTCAGTACCTAAAGCCTGATTTTCTCAGGGTCAGTTTCTGACCGCCCAGTTGACAGCAACTGTACATTCTGCTGTCTGTACAGTACTGCCACATTCTCGACGTGTTCTCACTCCTGGCTGCACAATAGACAGCTGCTGTTACTAGCATGTTACTAGGGGCTCCTTGTATACTATGGGAACCCTAAAAATCTGGAACTTCTTCAACCATCCACTGTCCAGTCACTGTCTACTTGCATTTGCATGGAGCGAGTGTCGGACCACCCAATTACTGTGAGAGCGAGGGAAGGTCAGTAAAAAGTGGTATAAAAAAAAAAGTAGCTGACTGACAGTTACTGACCGGTCAGAGTTGGCTCAACTTTGCTTTCGCGAACCCAGTAACTGTCAGACAGTAACTGGCTCTCACTGTATGATAACTGCTGAGTCCGTGAAATCCATGCTAAAATAGATACTAGATAGAAGTAAAACTGAAATAAGAATGTGTTAGACCCAATGGTAGGTCCCTAAGTTAGTTTCGGCGCGCGACTCGACTCGTGAAAATAATAACAGTAACGGGAGTCTGCGGTCCGGGATCGCCCTGCTTTCTATATCTGAATATCGAGTTCGATTCTCAGAAAGTCCAATTATTTTACACAGAATTGTACAGTTTTGTAGCAGAGCTAGTGGTTGTTGTTTTCAAATGTGTTAAATTTGTAGGGATTGCTCTACCTGGATAAAATTAGATATGAATATTAACAATAGAATACCGAGCTGTTTATTGTATACACAACTTATTGCCGTAATACAACTGGTGGTCTAGGCGTATGTATTTTTGAGGTAACCAAAAAAGGCAAAAGAGCAAATACAAATAATTTTATTGTAATAAGTACGGGACTTATCGCGCTAAAAACATGAAACATAATTTTATTTACCTCGACGTTTCAATCCAGTTGCATTGACCGTAGCCATTAGAAGACAAAGCTAAAACTTAAGTATACTTAAAGTCCCCGTCACGAGAAGCTATAAATTATGTAAACAAACATCTTTTACGTAGTAAGTAAACATTTTATACTGCGAGATAATAATAAATTGACCATATTAAATCGACATGAAATATAGACGGGTTATATAAAAGTAACAACCTATTTAATTTAGTCGGATCATATTTTAACGACGCAAAGCGCTATCGTTTGTGTTTCTTGGTACCGGACGCAGGGATTGTAAACTATCGGGACGCCATTTTGAAATAAACGCGTCATTCGAGTTTCGAATGCGTACGAGTACGAAATTCATTTTTTTTTTTGGTCCAAATGTTGTGAACTCCTGAACACTTGTTTACATAATTTATAGCTTCTCGTGACGGGGACTTTAGAAGTCTTCTGCGAGTGATCATATATTTTTTTATAGCAAACACGCAAACTGTGCAAATGTTTTTTTTTGTGTGGGAACAATAATTCTCACCTAATATAAGATATCAATGAAGTATGATGCGATGCAGTCTAATGGTATTTAAATGCTCGTTTATACTGTTTAAATAACCGATGGAATACTCGTCTCAAGAGTCTAAAAGAAAGGTATGCCACCATATACCACTGCTAATATGCTATAAACCACTGCAAATTTTTGTATGAAAGCAGAAAACGATTATCAAAGATACCACTGGTAATTATTAGCCATACAAAGAGACGGAAGTATCCTAGGGGCCCTAAGAACCAGTAGGTTAATGGCCAGCCATATGGAGCCGTCATACATCCTTATTTGAGTTGACAACCTGTCCGAGCCAATGAGCGGATGTTGATGCCAATACATTCAGAGTAGGGCGTATTCCTCGCAGTAAGTTTTGCAATTTATTGCAGGAGCAGGCTATTCAGAGAGTTTTATTATAAAACTCGAGGGATTGGAGATTTAAATGTATTGCGTAATTTGATTAATTTGATTATAGTATATATTATATAATTATATAGCATATAATTAGTGATTAGACAAACAATAATTATGATAGTTTAAAAACTAAAACAACCGACTTCCATGCCGCGCGAGTCAGTTTCAGTAGCAAGTTTGAGACGTTTATCGTTATATCTCTGGAAATACTCATCAAATCTTGATGAAATTACAATGGGAGCACCTCGAAAACGAACCCTACCGATTAAAAAAAGAATCATTCAAATCGGTTCCCAATTGACGGAGTAAACGCGTAACATGCACAAAATACATACAGACGAATTGAGAACCTCATTCTATTTTTGGGAAGTCGGTTGAAAAATATTCATTTTTTTATTACTAAAATTACGGTAAAACACGACTGTGGAAATATTGTAGCCTATTCACCCGGATCTTAAAAACAAATTATAAACACCTCATTCGTGAAAATAAGATGCATTATATAGGCGCTACGTAGATGAACATACGTATATTATACAAATACCTAAAGACTACTACAAACAAAAGCATTCGATTTGGCTATGCTGTAGTCGGGTAAAAACAAAAATAGCAAAATAAAGTTGTATTAAAAAATGCTTCGACCAATCTCTATTTGTTTATGAAAATTATCGTAAGAATAACACATATAATTATTTTAAACGGATGTACTTTACACTCACGGGTTAAGATTATATCGAAACCACTCCGACACGTTTCGGACATTTTTGACGACCTTTCTCTTTTTTTTTTATAATAAACATTTTTATGTCAAGCTGTCTGGCAGCTGAAAAGAAATAGCTGAAGATCGAGCTCCGTGGCTTACCATAGGCGAGGCCTATGTCCAACTGTGGACAAATACTGGCTGTTAATGATGATGATCAAATATTTTTGCCTAGACTCCTTCGTCAGTGGTGGTCATGAGCTTGTCGTCATTAATTAAATAAAGGAAATACACCTATAATTATTACCAAATAATTAAAATAACCTGTCTATCCATTGATAGGTTCGTATTCATAAATCACTGTTAAAATTAATCGCACGGCTATATATTTCATTTTACAATACATAACTAAATTTGGTCTATGATTAATAGCGGTTCTCGTAAACTAATACTTTTATAATCGTATCGTATTTCGCGATGCGTTGAGAAACAGTAGTAGGTTAGTCATCTTACGAAGATGTATGTAATATATTTCTATATAATTTTAATGAACCATTAATTTCGGAAGTAAGTCAAAAGTACGAATTGATGATATTGTATATTTATGTATATAGGGAGCGCGGACGCGATGGCTTTTAAATTTACTTTCATAATTTTTTTTTATATCATATAGGCTTACGTTTGACCACTATCTCACCTGTTGGTAAGTGATAATGCGGTCGAAGATAGTAATATCGCTAGGCATAGAATGGGAACTGGCTCTCAAGGATAGCTGCCACATGGAACACATTAGATGTTTTGGCGACAGATTCAACTTAATACATTACATTTGATTAGATAATACGATAGGCAGATATCGGCATGACTATTTCTTTAATATAGTTTTGTATTAAAAGTCGCTTATACCAACATATTTTTTACCGATCCAAAAAATATAAGTGAAACCTAAACTACAGAGGTCAATATAGATTACAAAAACCAAGTCTATCAAATAGTAAAAACTTGATGCTTTAAGCTTCGTTCAGATTTAGCATAACTTTTCCGGTTTGAAAAATTTGTTGATGGACTTCACGACAAACGACTGAGCGACTATTTTTTTATTTTTTTTTATTTATTGAACGACTTCACAAAATGAGTAGTAGAGTCTACAGGGTGCGTCTATGCAAATTGCATCAAGATCCTACGGCAATCATAAGAGAAAAACCTTTTAAAACGGAACACCTCAAAGAACGATCAGAAATTGCGCGGCATTTAAAGTCGTAGGAAAAACTTGCATTTGAATAAATAACACTTGCCGTATAGTTTGTAGCTTGTGCATGATTAACTTGTTCAATAAACAAGTTAATCATGTAGGCGATGGAAATTCAATTTCTACGGATTACGATAACAATATTCAAGGCACTCTTGCTCTAGCAAGCAACGAGGGTTCATTCTTGCAGCTAGCTTAAAAAAAACATGTTTAAGTTCATTTTCAAACTTAGCGTAGGACGTCCTGTGACCAGGTGAAGGTCGGGCTCAGTGGCGTATCTTGGGAGAGGCCTACGTCCAGCAGCGGACACCGCCTAATTGTGAACTTCATTTTAGGTTTGACCATACCACGCAGTTTTGCTGGTGTGTTGTCTATCCTTATTAGATACTAAATTTATTAGATTAGATAGAACACTCATCATTTTTCTTTTTAAAGTTGCCACATTAAATTTTTCCGTAGGTGGACAGAGCTCTTTTATAGTTGACCTCATCTTCATCATCAGCCTATCTTTGTCTACTGCTGGATAGGCCTCACCTATGGCACGCCGCTGAGCTCGATTTTCAGCTCTTTGTTTCCAACCGCTTCCAGCCAGCTTGCGTATATCATCGCTCCACCTAGGTGGAGGGCGCCCTACACTACGTCTGCCGAGCCGTGGTCTCCACTCTAGAACACGTCTACACCAACGGTAGATATTACAGATACGATAGCTTATATATTGTATAGTGTTATTATATATTGTAATCGGGAAATTAGTCTATGAGCTATTGTCGACCAATTAACTAATGCTGGAAGAAAGTGTGAATCATAGAAAAAATTGAGTCGACTTATGGCGCCGTCGTAAAGTGCTTTACCGAGAGAGGAAAGTCAGTTCAAACCATACCGGAAGAGATGTCATCGGTTGTCGTGTTATCGGGGACTCTTGGCAAACCATGGTTTATAAGTGTAAAGTATAGCCTAATACTGTATCCTATCCTACTTAGGTATATTATACATTTGTAAGTTCGCGCGGGAAGCCGAAGGGCACAGCCAGGGTATACCAAACCCAACGTCTAATCTGATCAAACCCTAAAATCATTGCGTGATGGAAAGTATATCACAGTACACTTTTAGGTAAGGTTTGTACTATTAATTATTCTGTGGTAAGGTGGTTTTATTTGGAGCGTTTGATCTAAACTTGACCTCAACAAATGAAAGTGTTCACTTGTGGTAACAGTAACTTCTGTTAACTTGTGATAATTGTACCGTAGTACTTTGTCGCAATAAAACAAATCTATGTTATTCTGCATTACAATGTATTTTCAACAGACTTCCGAAAAGAAGGAGTTCAATTCAATACTCAATTCATCTGTTTTTTTTTTCGTATGTATGTTACGCGATTACTCCGTCAATTGTAAACCGATTTGAATGATTCTTTTTTTAATCGGTAGGGTACATTTCCGAGGTGGTTCCATTGTAATTTCATCGAGATCTGATTAGTATCTATATCTAAAACTTGCTACTGAAATTGACTCGCGGGGTATGGAAGTCGGTTGTTTTAGTTTTTAAACTTTTTAAACTTAATTATTCTATTTGCAGTCATGGGTATTCGTCCACTGGTGATTATACGAGCACTATAACAATGTTCCGCCTGCATTGTTACCAAAAAGTAGCCTATTTAACCTTTTTACCTGACTGCGCGACGCAAAGGAGAGGTAATGTGTTTATCAGTTTATATATGTATGTATGTATGTATGTATGTATGTTTGTTCCTTTGTGGCACACTAGAGACCAAACGCGTGGGCCGATTTTGATAATTGGCACGTCAATAGATTCGCCATGCTAGCGCGAGTGTCAACGAAAACATAAAAAATTGAAAAATTCAAAATGGCGGATTTCAGACGCCAAAATTTAGGGTTCAAAAAAATTTTTTTTTTCAAAACCTATCGAGTGTGGTAGTGTGGTATCGAATTAAAGGTCTTAAAATGGAGATTCAAAATATATTTATAACAAATAATTTTTGATCGTACAAATCGAAAAAATAACTACTAACTACTTTGTTATATGGAATGTACAGACTTTAACAGTCGGGACACATTAATCCACATTCGTTAAGCCATTAATGTGTCCCGACTGTTAAAGTCTGTACATTCCATATAACAAAGTATAATTTATTTTATGAGTGTATGGACCGAGAAAGAATTTAAATGGTATAGTTTTTTGATATCCCTAAACCTAAAAACCTAAAACCTAATTTTTTTCTTTTCAGTTCGTTTTTTAACACTTCACTTTTTGCGCAGTCAGGTTTTTTGATTTTTTAATTTAATGTTTTATTTATATCTGATAGGCTACTTTTTGGTAAAGTTTTATACTTTGCTATTACAAGGTACTGTGGGAGAAATGAGTGACTGTCGTTTAATACGTGGTGGCTTTTAAATGACTCGTTTATAGTATACTAGCTGTTTTCTAATGGCCACGTTATGATTATGAGCAGGCTTAATGATGGGAAACATTACTATAATACTTTTATTTCTGTTAACTGTGTTTTTATGAACTTTGCCAGAACATAATTATATTGTTATACGGGACTTACAGCAATAAACACATTGTTAATTTACCTCGGCGTTTCGATCAAAATTATATGTTAAGCGCGGTACGTCCTATAAATTTGTGTATAAATCGCGCAAGTTTAAAATTTACAATTTGCTAGAACTCTATGAAACTGTATTTGCAATGATATCTACAAAAATATATTATTTCAAGATCGATTTATAATCAATAAAATAACATTACGCCGTCAGGACAACAGAATTGTTTATGATGGAGACCAATTCCTTGACAAAAAAAAATTAAGTACTCCTTATTTAATGAAAGTTGTAATATTTTTGCGTGCTAATTTTAAACTAAAAATTTTTAATTTAACAATTGTTCAGACACATTTTTTTTTGTAGGATATAGGCTACTGGCCACTATATTATCGCTGATATTATCCTACTATCCTATCCTACTAATACTATAAAGACGAAAGTTTGTGTGTAAGTTTGTTATTTCTTTACGCTAAAACTACTTAACCGATGGAGCTGAAATTGGGTATGTCGATAGCCTAGACCCTGGAATAACACATAGGATACTTTTCATCCCAATATTCCCTCGGAAACGATGTTTACGGGGGTACAACCGCGGGGGGCAAAGCTAGTCATCTATAAGTTATAGTTATTAGTGACGATGTGGTGACAGTTGGTACTTGGTAGCACGCATACCTACATTTCATATGAACGGTAACCTGAATAAATCTACGAATCTTATGGTTCTAAGACATAAAGATATATTTAAATATAAATTTCAAAGTTCAGGTCCAAAACGGCTTACAACAGAAGTAAGTACCTACATATCTACATCAAATATATAAAGTATTTTAAAGATAACGGCATGCTCGTAGGTATAGTTTATAGCCGATTGTGAATTAACGGGCACGATAAGAAGGCCTCGTATAAGATATCTAAAGGCGCTATTACATTGAAATAAAGGAACCACACGAAATATCAATTACAGTGTCGTCCCAGCGCGGAAATTGGCATCAAAAAGTATAGCGCTCTCTAGCCTCGAATCGGTAAATGTGGAAAACAGTAGTTGAGATTCAACAAAGAGAGCAGAAGATGTTCTATATAATTTTTAAATTTTCATTGTCACTATGTTTAGTACCTATTTAAGACACTATAATCGGGACCGAGCATCCGTAACTAGCGAAAGCGGGTAGACTGTATCGTTTTCTTGTTAACATTGCTTGTTGCAACTTGCGGTTCCGTGATAATGGCGCTTACAACAGAGCCGAAATATCGGAAAATCATACATAATGAGAGCATGATAAATTCCCCAATAATATAGTTAAATAGAATCAAGAATCAAGAATCAAAGCATTTATTCAGTATGTAGGCAGTATAAATATACGCACATATACACGTCAAAATCATAAATCATAAAATAAATCATAACCAATTATCAAGTAAACATAGCAAAAGCAGAATTTAACGCTTTGAATTAGAAAAAAAAGTAATGAATCATTCAGCTGTCATCCAATCGTTTAGGTCAGAATATTTAAAAAAAATTAAAGTAGGTTAAAACCAACCATACATGTAAGTGTGTGTTTCAGTACTTCAGACAATTTTTATATAAAAAAAATAAAAAAGTGAAACAGTGAAACACAACATAGAGAAACGCATACCGATCACAGTACATATCATGATCCAAATGGAACTGATAGTCCGTCTGTCAGCTGCATAATATTGTTTAAATAAAAATAAAAATGGCAAACCTAGAAAGAAAATCTGCGGACAAAAGGGGAAAACTGAATGGCTGTTGAATCTACCGGTGTTTATATATAATAATATATAATATATTTATATATAATAGAAGAATTGTTCTAGTCATAGAAAACAAAACAAAATCTCACTAAAACATATTCAACTTTTTCATTTTAAACCGACTTCCAAGGTTACTCAATTCGACCGTATATATTTATGTTTGTTTGCGGATAACTTCCTAGTTTATGAACCGATTTTCATGATTCTTTTTTTTTGTTGGAAAGGAGATATCCCAAGGGTATTGACATAGTAATTTCATCGAGATCTGATTGGTATCTCCAGATATATGGAGATAAATACCTCAAAATTGGTACTGAAATTTAATAGCGCGGCATTTGATGTCGGTTATTTTAGTTTTTTAAACGATCTTATATGGTATTAGGCACTTAACAGCATATGCAGGATTGGCGGGCAAGGCAAAGCAATAGCACGAGCGATTACGTTTGAATTGAATATAGCATAATACTATACACCTGTACCCAAGATATTAAGTCACATATCACTTTTCCACTCGGGTTTTTTTGCAGGAACGTGAAAAAGTGTGTATGCTCCCGCTATTTTTTTTTTAAACTTGTGTTCTTCCGCGAGGTAATGTGTAATAAATGTGGAATATTAACCATTAAGTACTGGTGAATGTGTGCGAGTGTAGGGAAACAGCAAAATGTTGAAAAACATGCTATTTGCGTTCTCACCAAAACTGAAAATCTTCAGTAAAGTCCACATATTTACTGAGGATATGACTGAGACTAGACTGACTTGAAACTTGACTGAAAATGTGACTTTTACCCATCGACGAATTGAATTCACAAAAACTTGCAGAATTTTTTGTACTTGACACTGGCTAAATACACCAATCGTGTGGATCCATACGGAAACTAAAAAAAAAACTTTTCCATTCAACACGCGTAATCAAAAAACCTACCAAATCGATATACCATAAAGCTCATTCACTGACACAATCTCCACGGGCCTATCTCGAGCCGTAATAGCATGATGCATGGTAATAAGCGGTAATCAAGCCCCGGGGACCAGGGTTCGATCCCCGACTAAAGTGCCCGCGTCGGCGGTGCTGCATATTTCAAAACGGAACTAATGAGCGCACGTGACATGGAAAAGTGTTCAGTATGCGCTGCGCCTTTGTTGAACTTCATTTATGGCCGGTTTCTGAGTACATTTATTGAGAGTTTATCTATTCAATAACGGTACAATTGAGTAGATACACTCTCCTCAATAAACCGACCTAAGAAATCGACTATTAATAATTTAAGATCGTTTAAAAAACTAAAAGAACCGACTTTAAATGCCACGCTATTAATTTTCAGTACCAATTATGAGGTGTTTATCTCCACATCTCTGGAAATACTTATCAGACCTCGATTAAATTACCATGGTACCACACTTGGGAGATCTCCTTTCCAACAAAAAATAATAATCAAAATCGGTTCATAAGCGACGAAGTTATCCGCGAACAAACATAAATATATATATATATACACATACGATCGAATTGAGAAACCTCCTCCTTTTTTTGAAGTCGGTTAAAAAAACTAAAGGACCGACTTCAAACGTCGCTCTATAGTCATTTTCAGTACCAAGTTTGAGGTGTTTTACTCCATATCTCTGGAGATGAACATATCTCAATGAAATTTAAATGGGACCACCTGGAAAATATACCCTTTCAAACAATTAAAAAAAAATCCAAATCGGTTACGGCGTCTTCGAGTAATCGGTGAACATACATAAAAGGAAATTCAGACTAATTGAAAACCTCCCCCCTTTTTGTGAAGTCGGTTAAAAAGATCCAAACCTGTCGCTGTGACCTTTCTGTTCGTTTAATAGAAATGTCTGATCCTTTTGTGGTTGGAACAGGCGAACTTATTGTGACTTACGCGATGTCAATTTGATAGTAATTGACTCAACAGACTTGAACTCTTGAGCCTAGAGGACCGAAGAAAACTTGTTATGTGCAAGGAGTTATGGATGAATTTGCGGACTGAATACTTTTTAGCCGTCAGTCCTTCAAAAATCAAACAGATTTCTGTAAAATTGATGTAAAAAAACATAATTTGTTTTTTATATAGATATAAAATTAGACAAAAAATTGTTCATCCGAAAAACCTAAGATTGCCTCAATCAGGTTAAATTGACTAGAAGGAAAACGGGGAATCCCAAATTCCAAACTACTTTTAAATATCCTTTACATTTTCCTTATCTCCACAGTGCGAACTAAAATTACAGCTACCTTTAACAGCAAGTTGCAATTAAGTAATTATCTTAAAAATAACTTAGTCCCACGACAACTATTCATATCCGCCCACATTAGCGCCCAAAGCCAGCAAAGGTAAGCTCATGTCTTTATTCGACAAGTAGATCGAGATTACCACTCCTACGAGAATGATAAAGTTTTTGACCGTGTGTCACGAATGTCACGATGCAACGCACCTTTATCATACCACAAAAACATCTTTGTCCGTCTTAAATAACGTCTTTAGCTTTGAAGAAATTGGCAGCGATAATTTCGAAATATATCAATTCCTATTCTAGGCCTAGTGAGCTACCATCCTCGACCGCATCGTCACTTACAATCGGATGCCTTCTATCGTAGTTCTTAGATAATTTCTTTGCAAACATTAATTGATACAAAGTATGCAAAAAGTAAAAATAGTTAAAACTCGTCAAGCAGTCAATAATAATATGATCTAGTTAAAGTTTGCGGCTTTGGTGAAAGATTACTGTAGCAAAAATTAGGAGTTCCTCCTTTAAATCATCAATAATCATATGATTTCTGAACGGAATTATTTATTTGTCTTGAGCCAGTAGTTACCTCATGGACTGTGATTAAACAACGTTCAAGCAAAGCACCTTTGGAGAACCCTATCAAGACCAGAAACCGTTAATATAATTCCATATAGATCTATTTACCCAAAAACAACAATACTATAACAAACGAGAAAGTATACGTGACATTCTGTTAATTGTTCCATTCGTGGCTAATGGAGAGTAATGAAATAATTGATGCCATCCGCCCTCACTACACATTGTTTATTATGAAACTTCGTGCGGACAAACAATTTTAAACCGATAAAACTTTATAGATAAGTTTGTAATTGGAGTAAACTGCAGCGCCAGCGAAAAGGGCATCCGATATAAAGCGATGCGGAAGTCAAGAATAGCTGAATTGTTTAAGGACTTTGAAAAAGTTATCGACAATTCTTCTAATGACACCATCTTAGTTTTAATATAACTTGTTATTATATTAACACTAAGAATTTAATAAAATTTAACACCCACGACATTCTGTCGAGTTATCGATACGGTCTTTTTTAAGACCCATCGCCGATTAATAACAGACAAAAGAATAAGAAAACTTTAACTATATGAAACGGTATATTGAAACATTTTTATGCACAAATATATTTACAATATTGGTGTTTATAACTTCTTACATCGTCGGTTACTCCTGAATTATCAGTCATCATCCAAACCATCAAAGATTGTTTACGGTTCCTCAGTTGTTCGTCTTGCCTATTCATAAGGAAGCGCTTTGTTGGTTGTATCGCAAAGTCCATGAGAGATGCAATACGCAGTAGGAATGCACGGTGCCACACAGCTTAACAGCAGGCGGTCTTTACATTGTGGCACTTCCCATACTTCCAATCTAGGAGAAGTAATTTCATATAGACTCACTTGCGATATAGATAGGTTTCCTGCTGAACTCTCTATATCTATCTACGAGTCTTGAACTAAACAACATATGTCAAATTGAACTACAAAATTTCTCATCATCATTTCTCATCAATCATCTCTTCCGGCACCGATAATACCGCAACTCACCGCACCCTTGTACTAATCATTATTCTGTGCCGCACCTGTCATTTTTGGAAACATGGGAATACATGTATATAGCGAAATGTAGCAAGCGTTTCAATATTTTCAAATGTAATCGTATGGCATTTTACTCCTTCCAGCAGGGTGTAGGAGATTGAAATAGTTGCAGCTTTAGGAGTAAAGCTGCTCTGCGAAAATCATCTAAGCTCACATAGTTTACTAACTATTCAGTTCACCTTGCGTGCACTAACGCGTGGCTTGGTTTATCTAAAATATTCCAAGCATAGCGTTGTTAAAATTGAAATACCTAATATGAAGATACCTAATAGCAACATCTTGAGGCAGTACCATCGCATGAAGTTGATGATCTGCCTCGCACCTGTAAGATGTGGAATGACCTTTCCACCACGATCTTACTCTTGAGCTATGGAATGAAGGCTTTTAAAAAGGGCATCCATAAATTATTTAAAAGTCGGTAACGCTTCATCAGCTCCACGGTGTTGCAAGTAATAAAAAAATAAATATTAAAAAGTTTTCTTTTCTTTCTTTCCTTGTATTTCTATATATTTGTCCAAAATTAGAGTTTCAGCAATCTCTACACCAAAAAAATTATGTCGTATTATAAACTTTTATAACCATGACTTTTATAAAGTCATGGTTTATAATACGACCATAAACACAATAAAATTTACCATATTAACACAATAAGGAATTGTATCTAGTACCATTAAACAGCTGTTTCAGAGTACAAACATCTAAACAAAAACAAAACAAATTTGCGCATTTTTATTATTCATGGACTATTCTTATTCTTTTTCAGTCGAAGCCAAACAAATGGCAAAGAGATGCGACTGGTCCTATAGGTACCTAAATAGGTAGTGTGGGATATTTTTCAAAGGAATGTGGTGAAGACCCACGCAGTCACGCAGCGGGTGGTTGTTGCGATTGCGCCTGTATTGCGCACATCGCCACAGAATAATATACCAGTTACTACGTAAACGTTGCAGGTACTTGTACCACACAAATCACTGACTTGGACATACAACAGCCAACGCATTCATTTTTAATCCTTCATGTGCTTTTTATCGTCGTTCATGTTATGTGGGAAAGATCTATGCCTAGCAGTGTAGAATGATTATATGTTTTTTTTTTTCATGTTTGTACGAATAAGTTAAGTGAGCTCCTTTTTTGTAAGTTCCCCGTATTCACAAAAAACACTATGAGGGCTTATTTATAGTGCTCGCGGACGTATAGTCACAGAAAAGATAATAGTCCTTAATGTCATCTTAATCTAATACATTGGCATCCTAATTTAATACGTCCTTGTTCAATACGTTATTGCCACCGCTGTTCGTTCGTAAACATTTTCATAAATACGGCTAGTGTAGTAATAATTATGTCAACACTCAATTAGTATTCGAGACAAATTTAATTTGAAAAAGTTGAATTTAAGTGCTCTTATTGGAAAACCCTATAGCAAAGTGAAAGTTTGTTTGTGACCTCTTCACGGTCCATACTTCAGATTATCAAAGTATTCCACCGACTTCACAAAAAAGGAGGAGGTTCTCAATTCGTCGGCATCTTTTTTTTTCATGTACGTTCACCGATTACTCGAAGACGCCTGAACTGATTTAGAAAATTCTTCTTTTAGTTAAAAGCATGGTCACTTCATTTCACACTTCATTTCACAAGTGGTCCCATTTAAATGTCATCGAGTTATATTCAATATCTCCAGAGATATAAATATATACACCTCAAACTTAGTACTGAAAATGACTAGCACTACGTTTGAAGTTGGTTCTTTTAGTTTTTTAAACGATCTTAAATTATTTTGAATAACTATTAGATTTATAGAATTTCAAACGGAATGCACGAGATCTCGTTTGTCTGATGCTATTCGCCGGCGCCGACTTGACCTGTCACAGTGCTATTTCCCGTTGCTGATTTGTTGATTCACCCGTTTGTTGTTTTGTTCTCGCAAACATAGGAACGTCTGGAATCTGATCTTAGATCAGGTTAGGAAATTTGTTCCTTATGGTGTATAATTTAAGATGGTAATTTGTTTATGTTCTAATAATTTGTTGAAATGTTGGTCTATCTAGACGACTCTTTATTACTTTTATCGTACTCTATATTTTAATGTACAGATAGATCATACCTACTTACTTTTTAGAGTCTTCAGTCTTTTACATTTATAGTTAACTAGCTGTGCTCAGCGGTTTTACCCGCGTTAACATCGTTACCGTGGGAATATTGGGATAAAAATCCTATGTGTTATTACAAGGTTTAGGCTATCTAGAAACCAAATTTCAGCTCAATCGGTCGAGTAGTTTTAGCGTGAAGAAGTAACTAATAAAGAGACAAAGTTTCGCCTTTATAATATTAGTAGAATAATTTGTCTTCAAATTGCAAAATCGAAACAGCAGGAAAAAGGTTTTCACAAGACCAAGACAAGTGGTATGGGCTTAAAAAGACAATTGATGATTATGTTTATTAACAAGTGACCAATGGACAAGGTTAATTGTTGCCAAGTCTCCATTGACAGTAGGTACCTACCAGCTATCTAGTAACCTATAATCAAAACAATGGAAACACTTAACTCATGTCATCTTATTCCTCATACTACAACATTAGCAATGCATGTACAGTTAGAAATACAATGCTCAGACGCATACCGTACATAACGCAGGACAAAGCGAATGTGGGTGACAAATGGATGGTGTAGGTGGAGATAACAGTCCTGTACCCTTTATACGAGATTTTAACCAAACTCGAAATCGTATATCGAACAAACGTAGATGGATAATTAAAAAGATCTGACATTAAAATAACAATAATAATATGAGAAGGATAAAACTATACAATCACTATTATGAGTGAGCGAGACGGACAACATTTTTTTTTATCCTTCTCGCATATGCGGTTTTATTGTTTGCCACCAGCTCTGCCCCCAGCTCTAGCGGCGCCTATTGGCTTTCACCCGGTGTCATATATAACCCGACCAAATTACGTTGTTAAATATATCTCATAGCTGGCATATGTATCACGTGTTCATCATTTTAGACGGGTTATATCTCTATAGCTATTTCATCGTATATGCCAAATTCTTCTCCATTTAATTTTCCCTCGCCGCAAACAAATATTGTATAAAAAACAGTAGCAGTAGTGCCTCTAGTGGTTTTCACACTTCACTAAATTTCGACCAATCAGGGAGCCAGAATAAGTCGAAAACTATGTGAGATCTGTACCCTTAGTACGAGTTATTATCGTAAGCGCTTTTGACAGATCTCACATAGTTTTCGACTTATTCTGGCTCCCTGATTGGTCTAAATTTAGTGAAGTGTAGTAACCACTAGAGGCACTGTACTGTTTTTATACAAAATTTGCTCGATATACGATATCGAGTTTGGTATGAAAACTCGTACTAAGGGTACTGTCAGAAGCGTTTACGATGAAAACTCGTACTAAGGGTACTCTTACTTTGTCATATTCAACGTAATACTGAAATAGGTACCCCATTGATAGATCTTCGTGAGTTGCCCAATATCGCCTGAAAGGTTTTTTTTTAAAGTTCTTGTTATGTCTTTTTGAAATTTCTTATTGTCTCATACGACGTCTTCATACGATAATAAGTCGATGATACTACTACGGTCACTTATTTATTATTTGTGTTATATGTTTGGGGTCAAAATATAGACAGTAATATTAACAATGGTGTCGATTCCGAATTAACCTATTCGGAAAAAAAAAAATTAGAAAAAAATTGTCAGTGTCTATTAAAATATTAATTTTCATATGAAGCTTTCAATAATTATGCTTTGACACAAATTAAGCTTTAAACATCACGAATCACTCTCTCGAATATTCTCGAATATTCTCAATGATCCCCATATTGCTAGTATTTACCATTAATTTTGCATTCCTCACAGAGAAGCCTCTAAATCCCTGTCAAGATAAATATTAAACAATTTCCACGTACAAATGACCAATGCATGCAAAAGCTTATTCATACAGTCTGTCTGAATTACTTGGGGCTTAATTTATTCTAACATCACAGTTATTAATCGAAACATTAATTTATTTCAGCTTTGTTTCGCAAACGCCGCTTAATAATTTAGTACCTACCTAATTGAATCGATCCTTTATGACTAGGTATTAGTATTTATATAGGATTATATATTAGTATAGGACTACCATAAAGTTCATTTGATATTAAATAAAAATATGGTACTGTGAATCGCTGTAAGGTCAAAGACAAAGCTAAATAGATCAACTATCACAAACGTATTTACAGAAATTCTAAACAACGAATTATTATAGGTGCTAAAGCGAAAGATTTACTCGCTTTTTTATTGTTGCTCCACACGATTCGTGTATTTAGCCAGTGTCAAGTATTAAAATTCTTCAAGTTTTTATGAAATTTAGTCGTAGAGATGGGTCAAAGTCACATTTCAGGTCAGTTTTCAAGTAAAAGTCTAGTCTAAGTCATACCTTCAGTAAAGATGTGGTGTTTAGATACTGAAGATTTTCAATGGAATTTGGTGAGGACGCAAATAGCATGTTTTTTAACATTGTGCTGTTTCCCTACACTCGCACACATTCACCGGCATTTAATGGTTAATAATCCACATTAACTCGCGGAAGAACACAAGTTTTAGGGAAAAATACAATGAGTACACACACACACTTTTCCACGTTCCCGCCAAAACTCCATACTTGTTTTTTTCAGTGACCTAATATAAGCAAATCAATTTGAAAAGAAAAAGAACACGTATAAAAATATTTTCGGCCATAGACATACACGTCCAAATAATAGCAAAAAGGTTTTAGATGAGTATTGGCAGCTACACATTTAATAAGCGGAGCCAAAAGAGGGAGAGGGTGGCAGTACTCATCTGCCAAGTTAGATGGAGTTCAGCTTACTACTAATAGTTAAGCTGTGATGGACTTGCGCTTATTGTTTTTGAAACTAATAAACGGCCCCGTCTTGCTTTTGTTAGGTGAGGTGTTGTCATGGAATTATTGATTTTGTCAGGGGCTCGAAGGTTAAGGGCAGGGGGAGGCAGTAGCTGATGATTTGTAGATAGATTTGATACCGAATGATAATGGAGGTTGTAATTTTGAAAAATAATTCGTAAATGTTTCAGTATCAGATTTTATAAATCTTCTATTATTAATACAATATTTCTTACTATTATTTGTCTACTCTATACACAGACAACAATTAAATTGACTTTAAAATTAATATATAAGTGTTTGTGTCTTGATATATTAACATTAATTGACTTATTTCAATAGATCAAAAACATAGACCATTGAGAGTCAGAGTATTCTAGGCCTAGCGTGTTGACCATCTTCGACTATTTTTTTTATACATCACCGCTTAGTGGTCATCGGTTAGCGAAGATAGATATAAAAAAGATATGAAATTCGTGAACTGGGCAAACCATATACAAAATAAAAGCTGTAGCCATAACCTACAGTTAAACATAAGGCTATTTCAGGACATTTGGCGGGAATCCAAATAAATATGCTGATACTTGACAACGATGTCAACGATATTCTCGTACGTTCACTACAATACGATGGGCAGTGTTGTAAAGTACCTATATTATGTAAAATAAACTAGCCAAGTGCAAGTCGGACTCGCACTAGTAGGGTTCCGTACCACACTACAGTATTTTATTAGATCGAGCAAAAATTACCACTATCATTTTTCGCCAGCAAAAAATAATAATTCATAAACATTTTATTTCTTATAACGCCATCTAACGTCTAACAAAGGAGTTAGGAATCGACATTTCAATATAACGCCAGCTATGGGACGTTTATCTAACTTAGTGTTCATAGATGGCGTGAAATGCCGAAAAAAGCACGTTTCTTGTATGGGGACCCTCTATTATTTTTAACTTTATTCTGTTTTTAGTATTTGTTGTTATAGCGGCAACAGAAATACATCATCTGTGAAAATTTCAACTGTCTAACTATCACGGTTCATGAGATACAGCCTGGTGACAGACGGACAGACAGACAGACAGACAGACAGACGGACAGCGGAGTCTTAGTAATAGGGTCCCGTTTTACCCTTTGGGTACGGAACCCTAAAAAGCAGTGTTTCAGTTGTCATTTATCTATATGTGTGTAATATTTATGTAAATAGATATGAAAAGGTGTTTCTAAGTGAATGATACAAAGTTTAGCGAAAGTTTTAGTGACAAGATAATGTAAATTTTTTATGATACCTCTAGGCCTAGCGTGTGTATCATCCTCGACTACATAATCGCATACTAGCAGACCAGATAGTGGTCTTACGCTAGCTTATCAGAAATTAAAAGAAACATGGTATAGGTTCTTGTGTATAATTTAAATATTTGGTAACTCGCTTGGTAGTAATAGTCGTTTTGTAGTGAAATAGTATCAAACATACATACATTCCTGTGACACATTCACATATTGTTAGTCTATATTTACCTAACTACTTTACTGCATGCAGGAAAGTATAAACACTTTTCAAATAAATAAAACAACAAAAAGAACGGAACATGTGGAAGGAAAGCGCTAACACGATACTGGCTAGTAAGTCAATAAAGAAAAAATATATTTAAAAATTGGTTTGCGTTCCGTTCTCGCAGTCAGTAGACTAATTACTCAGCGCTTTTTTTGATTTTGTAACAAAGCGTTGGAGCTTGCAACTCCAGCATTAAATCCACGAGATATGAAATATTAAACCTGAGGCTGCTGAGTGTTTACCTGACCCAGATGCGGTTCTTTTTTGTGCGGCTAATTTGCTGAAAAATCTGCGTGGAACCATAATCATAATCATAATCATAATCATTTATTTATTCCACAAATAGTAGGTTATGTAAATACAAAATAATTAGGCATACAAATTCAATTAGAAATACAGTACTTACTCTCTAATTAAACGAAATTGCTTAAGAATATGTCACTATGGTTGTCTTAATTGCTTTAAAAGACATTGTTTATCTTGGCTTACATAGCATAATCAGATGACGTGCAGATCCTACACTAAGAATATATCTTGTGTCGTAGAGATCTGCATAAACCTTCCAGGTGTACATTAAAGCCATACGGAGTGCAGAAAGAATATATATATATATATATATATATATATTTAGAGGTAAGTAACTCATTAAGATATTTATTATATTATATTAATTATTATTGAATGAAATTTATATTTATTACTAAATCTTAATAGAGTGCGCGGGTGTGTGTGTGTGTGTGTGTGTGTGTGTGTGTGTGTGTGCGTGTGTGTGTGTGTGTGTGTGTGTGCGCGCGCGCGTGCGTGTATGCGTGTGTGTGTGCGTGTGTGTGTGTGTGTGTGTGTGTGTGCACGTATATGTGTTGTGTTAGGTTATTTACGAAATTGGCTATTTCATAATGTGTAGTATATTCTCAGTATCTTCATAGTTTAGGCTTTTAAGCCATTTATCAACCTCGTATTTGATTTCTTTACCTGATAGCAAGATTAAATTTTTTACAACTTTACACGTCTTATTAAAAACAAAAGGAGCAAGAAATGACTCCTGTCGTTGAGCAGATCTTGTGTTGGTATTTGACTGGGCAAAAACTCTGTCCTTTCTTCTTTTCGTTAAAATGTTTGATTTTTCATTGTGGGTCACGTTTTTGCGTTGTACTAAAATGAGACATAGAATATATATTTGCCGTACTGTGAGAACTCCGCAATCTTTGTATAGTTCTGTAGTGGGAAATCTCATAGGCCTACAAGTTGCTACTTTTAGAAGAGCACGTTGAGCACGTTCAAGTTGTAACATATGTGTACCGTATGCTCCGCCCCAAGACGTGATACAATAGGTGAGAAGGGATCTACAAAGGCTTTCATATACACTAATTACCAATGGCCGATCAGCAACATCCCGTAAACTTTTGAATAAATATATTAATTTACGAACCTTACTGCAGAGCGCTTCAATGTGAGGTTTCCAGGTTAATCTAGAATCTAGAATTACCCCCAAATACCTCACACTTGATTCGCGCTGCAGGCTTGGACAGCTACACTTGCTTGTGTCGGCACAATCACCGTGTATCTTGAGATTCATGGAGGAAATTCTAATATAAGAGTTTGTAAATGTGACAAATTTGGTTTTCTCAACGTTAAGAGAAAGCAAATTATCACTTAACCAGTTAGTTACAATGCCGAGTCCCCGTTCAGCATAGTTTTTCACATCTTCCCAGTTTTTACCTACAAAAATTAGCGCTGTATCATCCGCATAGGCGAATATTCTACCATTTTGGAGATTCAGGTTGCACAGGTCGTTAATATAAACCAAGAATAGGCTAGGGCCCAAAACACTGCCTTGGGGAACTCCATAGCTAATCGATTCATCTTCACTAACCATCTCACCTATTTTAGTCCTCTGAGTTCGGTTTTGTAGGTAGTTCGCTAAGAGACACAATGTTTGACCGCGTATACCATTTAATTCTAACTTCTTAATCAGTAGTGGAACAGAGACAGTGTCGAAGGCTTTTGCTAGGTCCAGAAATACTCCTATGACTTTGTTTTTGTTATCGATTTCATTAACTATATATTTTGTAAGTTCCGAGACAGCATTTTGAGTAGATTTTCCAGTTCTGAAGCCAAATTGAGCGGATGAAAGGATATTGAATTTTTCCAAATATGAAGTTAAGCGTCTATTAATAATCTTTTCAAGAATTTTGGAAATACAAGGTAAGATTGATATAGGTCTATAGTTTCCGACACTGTCTCTGTTACCACTTTTATGAATAGGTGTAATTATTGATGTTTTAAACAAATGTGGGAAGATACCCGAAGACAAACTTAGGTTACAGATGTGTGTAATTATAGGAACAAGTGCTGGAGCTGATTCTTTAATTACCCTTGAAGAAACTCCATCAAAACCTGCTGAGCAACTATTTTTTAGATTTTTAATTATAGCATGCACTTCAAATTCGTCAGTTTCTAGTAAACCTATTGAATTTGGCTGAGACAGTATTTTAGGCGTAGGATAATCATTATCTAAGGAGTTTCTCATGATCGTGGACGCTAATGTTTTTCCTACGTTGCAAAAATAGTTGTTAACATAGTTAATTGATTGGTTGGGGTTTTCCTTAATCTTAAGTAGCGTTTCGTTATTACTTTTTACCTTTACTGTACTGGTTACTTTTCTGATAGTCTCCCATGTTTTCTTTAGGTTGCCTTTGTGTTTTTCAAGTTCCGTTTTATTGTAGTCTATTTTTAGTTTTTTTATCAAATTGGTACAAAAGTTCCTATATCTTCTGTATGTTATTTTAAGTGTTTCGTTATCTGGAGTTTGCTTATGGCAAAGGTGCATTCTGTCCCTGGTACGAATGCAGCGTAATATACCTGGTGTTATCCATGGTTTAATTATTTGCTGGTTGTGTGGAATTTTGAGAATGCGTGTGTTAATTTTGATAACGTTCGTAAGCCAGTTCATTAAAATTTCAGTGGTCATGTTAACGTCTGTTGTCTTCAATAGGTCCTTGAAATTAAAACATTTAATTTGTCGAGTTACTTCTAGAAAATTAGTTTTAGGTATGAACTTTTTAGGTTGAACGGCAAAGGATTTTTTATTACGTATATTCAAAATAATAGGAAGATGGTCTGTGATCAAAGTATTGAGTACAAAGGTCTTACATTTTAGTTTACTCTTTAATAAGGAGTGGTCAAGGCACCGATCGCCTCTGGTTGGGATATAATGTGTGGGCATTAATCCATGACACGCCAGAGTTTCCAAATAAGCAGACGATTTTTTATCGGTACCTTTAGGGTGTATGTCGATATTTAGGTCACCTAAAACAGATACAGTTTGATATTTTTTGATCGATGTAAGAATTGTGTCTAATGATTGCAAAAATGGTTCTATGTTGGCAAAAGAAGGAGATCGGTACAGTGCGACTATAGCAATATTAGAACCGATTTTTATTATTAAGCAGTTTCCATCTTTGATATCGGGTTCTTCAATAAGAACTTCCATATTTGATTTTGAATAAATAATAATACCACCGTTTTGATTAATGCAATGTTTTGTATGGGCAGCGTTGTAGTATTTCAGCATTGGGTAGGGTTTATTGTTTTCGATCCAACACTCAGTGAGTATAATCAGATCACAATTAAAACCCAATCTGTGGAGAAGTATTTCCATAGCAACAAAGTTCATATTTACACTTCTAATATTCAAAGTGAGAATGTTTAGTGATTTGTTATTGGTGTTAATAAACGTTTTGCATAATTCAGGCTGGCAAAGTTTAGCATCGCCAATGGAAAATTCATCGATTAAATTACACAAGTTATTTTGTTGGCTTTTATCCATTATTTAGACAGATAAAAAGTGGGGTACACATAATTGCAGGTACGATACATTTTAACATGTAAGAATTCGTGATCACGTTTATATGAACTGAGCTTAATTTTATAATGTTGTTATTTACAGGTTTGATTAGCCATTGAGTATAATTGAGCACGAGGTTAGGAGTGGTGAGGCTGAGTTTGGTGCAGAATGTATGTGTGGTTATGTTTGTAATGTAGGTAATGTATGTGTGATTTGAATGGATAATTTTAAAAAAGTTAATATTTACAATTGTAGTATTTATGGTGAGGTTAATTTCAAAATTATAATTAGTGGCACTATTTAAACAACTTGGTTTTTTTGTTTCAGATCCTGGATTTGCTGCTCGCTCTTGATCAGGATTGGAGATGACCCTTCGGTGCGACGGAGAAATATCCTGCCATTAACGGTCCAACAAAATTCATAATTGCAGGTCTTTGCCACATCTCTTGCAAGGAAATAGAGCCGCTTGGTCTTTGGTGTCAGAAATTCAGACACATACACAGGCATTTTCTTGCCATCTATGCCTAAGGTGTGGAACGGAATGCGATTGTAGTGACTTGACGCCGCCCGCGGGCAAATGCAAATGCTGGCTGAAAACAATGCTGGAAAAATCGTGAAATATTTAAGTTTATTGAAGTTAAACTTCTTTAGGCGCACCTATTTTGTGGGTAGTAAATGAGACTGAGCCGTCACACGCGCTCGTTCGGGTAAAGTCAGCTCTAGTTCGGGTAAAGTACCTAGTTCATGTCAACGCTCGTTCGGGTAAAGTCGGGTTATACCTAGTTTATGTCAACACTCGTTCGGATAAAGTCGGTTTGAAATTCCAAACGAATCCGATATATTTTCAAGGATAATAACGCTCAAAATGTTTATACCATTGAATTAAATTAAAATATCGATGGATTATATACCTCTTCTGTTTAGTTCTGCGATTATTAATTTTTCGGAACGAATCATTCAATATCAAAGCTAATATCGCGATTTGCACGGTTGATAACCTCCGATTGGTCTTTTCTCGTATATTGGTTCATTTTTCATGTTTTTCCGATAACACAGCGTTCTTTCGTTCCAAATGAGTTTTTCGTTGTGTATTGATAAACAACCGTTTATCAAAGCGTGACGAAATAATAGAAAAATAACATAGCAGGTAAGCTATATTTTAGGTTGAAAAACCTTTTAAGTGTTTATATGAATGTTAAGAGAAAATAAACATAAGTAGATATAAGTTTAGGTACAGTGACAGAAAACTAGGTAAAACGCTTTGATCGAAAATAATGAAGTTTGAGAGAAATAACATGTGAAGCTAATGTAGTTTCTATATATACTATTACATTTTTTAAGAAAAGCAATATGTAAAAACCGCTTTATAAATCAGCCTGGAGGTTCAAATAAAGTAGACATTATTTTATACGACCATGACGATTATACCCATCGACTTCATAGCAATTGCTATAAAGTCGATGATTGTACCTAAATGTTTACGAATAATGCATTGACATAACACCAGTACCTACAAATACTCAATACTCATTACATTTTTGACGAACACATAGCGGTGAATTTGTCATACGAGACATCTCAAAGTTGGTACCTAGTATGTATGTGAATACAGCCGTAAGAGTATTCGATATCAAACTTGACTTTGGTACGAAGTACTATTATTTATTCTGTGACTTACATTTAACATTTCATGTCCGATATATAAATTACGCCATTTAAAAGTTGTTAAAAAACTGGCAGATAAGATCCCTTCCAGGGCTATCAGGAAACAGTAAAACCTAGCCTTTACTCTAAAGACAGTAGCCAAATTCTAAATTCTTCTTTTCTTAAATAAAAAAATATTTATTGATGACAGATACGGTTACAATAAAAAGATATTTCTTGGCACAATTAAACATCTAAATAGTGAAATAATAGATATAGAAATAGAAAATCCCGTCTCAAATGTGTAAAATACAAATTCAAATCTTAGTGGAGCTAAGTATATTCAGACATGGCTAGACTAGATTCCAGCCTCAGATATGGCTTGCAGCAGCGGCGCCGCAGCCACAGCTCGTGTAACAGTCAGTATTAACCGCGGCACTATCGGGAGCGATGTTTCGTGTCGATATCGGCAGTTATCGGCCACTATCGGGACCGATACATTACTGCGAGATACATTTCTATCGTAAGGTTGCTTGAGCTTTGCTGGAATATCTTAGTAGGTTTAAGGTGAGAGCATTTGCTTGGAGCATATTTTATTTTTGTTGAGACCGACTTGCATTTGTTTTTCAGGGCCCGGTGGCGTAATCGGGAGAAAGGTCGGCTTCGATGCCAGAGGTACCGAGTTCAAACCCAGCCGTGCACCAATGGAAATTATCAAAATTATCAAAAATTATATAAATAAAATTATATAAATAAATTATATATACCAAAATTATCTATCGATATATATCGATATAAAATTCATGTGCGCTTCTAACAGTGGCCCTCCGGTGAAAGAAAAACATTGTTAAGAAACCAACAACCCCCGCATGGTGGTAGGACACTATCTAGTGTACGCCTGGCCAGCTACTTCCTCAAGTTAGAAAAATCTGTCGCCAAACATCTAATGTGTTCCGGCAGCTATCCTTGAGAGCCAGTTCCCATTCTAGGCCTAGCGTGCTTACCATCTTCGACCGCATCATCACTTACCAACAGGTGAGATAGTGGTCCAACGCTAGCCTATAAGATATTTTAAAAAAAAAGAAAAAAAGCGTATTTTATTTGTTGACTTGAGACTGATTTGCATTTGTTTTTTTTAATCATTATCTAGGCCAGCATTTCACCCATATTTCACCACTATCTATACAGATTTAAAAAAAAAATAGACACATGGCAGTGATTGTTTAAAGAACACAGGCCAGTTACCTACGTCTCTCGTTTCAGATTTGGAACAATGCCGAAAAATAATTTCTATCTAAAATCTAAAATTCTACTGTAGTAGGTAAATCTTTATAATGTATATTCCATTCGTAACTTAATAAAACTAAGTACTTAAATAGCAAAGCAAAAGCAGGCAATATTTCAGTCCAACATTTGTCATCAACCGACACAGAATTTCCGACTGTTGTAAGGCTTTAATATGGTCGTAATTAGGTTATCAGATGTTCACACCGAACCTCGCAGAGGGTGCTCGGGAGTGAATGAATTCATCATTGGTTCCTTCCGCCACAGCGGGGGACTGTGTGAAATAAAGGAGAACATACCTAATGCCACAGTCATTAAAGTTCAATTGGGTGTGAACGGTATTACGATTGGAAGTAGGTGTTGATTTGCAGTATTAAGCTCTATTATGCAGATTTTCTAAGTAAACAATCTGCGGGATCAGCCGCTCAGTGCGAGTGTCGAGTTTATTAGAATTTCTTGGTGAAAACTTGACATATTTTAAATTTTTGTAAACGATCTTTTATTTTTTTCCACTTGTTGACACATGTCATTGTCAATCCATACTAATATTATAATTTGAAGCGTTTGTAACTCTGTCACTCTGTCTGTTTGTTACCTACGGACGATCCGATCTTACTGAAATTTGACAAGGAAATACTTTTTAGCATGAGGATGACGGAATATACTATGGCTACCAAATTCTTGGTGTACGTGAACGAAGACGGGGGATCAGTTAGTATCATATAAGTAGGTACCTGCATTTTTAAGTTGTGTTTGATACGATTTTTTTGACTGAAGATCTGCCACCGTTAGACAAAGAAAAAGGTTGCAATAACAATAGCTTTACAACCCCACGAATTAAACTCAAAGGGTTTGTTTGTCAATACTCAGTGACACACAAATAAAGGGTTCAATTAAAATATAGCCAGAATAGAAATCCAATTAATTCTAACATCTAGGCTATCGCAAAAGTTCCAGATTACTTATCTAAATCGCCTTGTTTCTCACAACACGCAACAGAGTAAAGTACCCTAGTTTTCAAGACGACCTCCCCCATGAGGTCAATAATTTATCTTAAACGCAATACCAATTTTATTCATCCACGAAGGTACAAATTAGATCTTGTTAAGATTGCATCTTGATTGTTTGAAACAAGAAGCCGCCTTGAACTTTAAAACGCAATTTTGCAAAATAAGCTGCTGATTTCTTTGCAGGTACTTTCAATGCTATCTTATAGCAGTATGAGCTTAATTTCTTTATTAATAAGGCTTTAAATTGAACGGTTAGTATTGTCTGCATAATTCTGGTGCGTAGTCTTAATTCAGAATAAGTACATATTTGATCAACAGATTACCTTTCATTACAGGTTGTTGACTGATCTGTTGCGAAGTCGATAATCACATATCTTCGTGTCCAATGTTCACCAATATTGAATATATGGTGTATATTGCGTATAGTGAATTGGCCAAATTGCACGAATGTGTGAATGCTTTGGTGAACGAAAAGTTGAAAGAGAAAATAATTATGTTCTTACTCCTTGCAGCGACGTTGCAGCGTAACAACGAATCAAAACTAATATTGTAAAGAGGAAATATTTGATGATTAACCGACTTAAAAAAAAGGAGGAGGTTTCTCAATTCGACCGTAATTTTTTGTTTGTTTGTTCGCGGATAAATTCGTTATGAACCGATTTTGATTATTATTTTTTTGTTGGCAAGGAGATATTCCAAGTTTGCTACCATGGTAATTTCACCGAGGTCTGATAAGTATCTCCAGAGATATGGAGATACACACCTCAAAATTGGTGCTGAAAATTAATAGTGTGGCATTTGAATTCGGTTGTTTTAGTTTTTAAACGATCTTATTGTTTGTTTGTTACGATTAACTCAAATACTACTGGACCACAATGATTTCAAATATTTTTTTTAGTAATAGAAAGTTACATTATCAGCGAGTAACATTAAGCTATATTTTCTCCCCGTATTATCACGGGAACGGGAATTGCGCAGGTGAATCCGGGAGGTGTTGCTATAGTTTCTAATATTTATAATGTTTAACGACCCATTATCGCTATAAATAATAAACAAACATAGCCATCAAGGTTGGCATCAAAAACCACCTAGCGAATGTAGTGGAACAACTAAAACGGCTCATAACCGACTACACATTTGTGTTCAGCATTGGCTCCTTGGAAGCTTTACACATAAATTCGTTTGTACCAGTAGCTCATCTATGTTTGCACCAACTTTCGTCAACATCTAGAGGTATGTTGGATCCAATCTGCGCGATCTACAAACGTTTGGCCAACCTTTCCATTTGTTCAGACAACCGGTGCTTCATTGCATAACTGTGTAATAAGTCCACGCGAAGCTCTTGGGCAATGCGTATAATCATAAAGGCATACAATACAATCTTATGCCCGTATTCAAAAACAACACTATAAGATCTCACAGTGCTCCCAAACGCATAGTGTCAGTCAAACCAATAAATTAATGATAAAAAAAAACTTGTGTCAAATCAATCGGTATGCGCTCGTCTAAACCTTCACGAAAACGGATGTTACCCCCCGAATTTATAAAGAACGCTACGCATAATCATCAGTTACAGCATTCGTTAACTGCTGGACATAGGCCTCTCCTATGGCACGCCACTGAGCTCGATCTCCAGCTTCTTGTTTCTAACCGCTGCCAGCCAGCTTGCGTATTTCATCGCTCCACCTAGCAAGAGGGTTTCCTACCCTTCGTTTACCGAGCCGTGGTCTCCACTCTATAACACGTCTACCCCAATGGTTATCGGTTCTACGACAGATGTGACCAGTCCACTGCCACTTCAGTTTGCTAATCCTTTGAACTATGTCGATAACTTTGGTTCTCTGTCGAATGACTTCATTTCGAATTCGAACTATCAGAGAGACTCCAAGCCTATCCCTTTCCATAGCTTGCTGAGCGACTTTGAATAGGTGGATGAGTCGCACCGTCCGTGTCTACCTCTCCGTTCCGTATGTCATTACAGGTAAGACGCACTCATTAAAGACTTTTCTCTTTAGGCTCTGCGGTATCGGCGATGATAAGATTCGTCTCTACGCATATATGCTAATACATTTTTGATATTACTTGCGTCCAATCCACGGCTATGAGTTCATCAAGATCTTCATAAATATGGCGGTTAGACACTGGTGTCCCACATTCATTGCCTTCTCGTAAGGTGACAAGATCATTATGCGGCTTCGTCTGACATCTGTCAGTTTCGCACATATTATTCGATAGACCAGTGAACACTGTGTCTCATGAATAGTTATTGTGGGCATAGGTTAGTCATAAGAAAATCAATATGTTGGGAAATTTAACAAGATATCGCGAGCTTTGAAATGTATAATCCGATTGGTAATGTGTGGGAAACTGGATACAATTAGTGACTTGGACTCGACTTAAATTCGAGTATTTATTCCACTACGAATGGCCTCGTTGGCGTAAAGGATAGATAATAGCTTGACATCTAAGCGAGAAGTCGCTGGTTCAATTCCTAGCACGGGTGTTCATCTTTAGGTAGGATAATATTATAACGATGTTCCGCATGACTTCATACCAAAAATGTAGTGTATACCACCATTAAGGATAAAATTTGCCGCTATAACCTGACGGTGTTCCGCCAGCACACACCCCTTGAGAGTCAGAGTATTCTAGGCCTAGCGTGTTCACCATCTTCGACCACATCACGCTTACCACCAGGCGAGATAGTGGTTAAACGGTAGACTTTAATAATATGTATAAAAAAATCGCCAAATAAGAGAAAGTCTAAGAAGAATGATTAAAAACTTTGCTAAAAATAAAATAAAAAGTAAACTTTGTAGAGTAGATGTGAGATCACAGGGGGATTATTATTACCTTCTTACGTCGTAGGTAAGGCTGAGTTGCACCATCTTACTTTACCGTAACTATTAACCGGTGTTTTATATGGATTATGACAGATTTTTGACGTTTGTTAAACTTGAAAATTACGAAAGAAACAAACAAAACCACATCATAGTCGTAGAATCTAATAAATTGCGACTACCCTGAATCTACAGCCAGCGCAGATGGTCTAGATTCCAAATCCAATTAACTAAAACCCTATCTACCACTTCCATTAGGCTGGCCAAACAACGCACTTGGCCGTTAATTTGCTTCTGTTTGATTATTTGGCATACGTTTCCAAGATTTACATCAAAAATCTATCACAATATTCACCAAGGAAAACTGACTTTTATGCTGTCGCGTTTGAGTATACTTTTTCATGCTGTAACTTGAGTATTTAGCAATAACATTTTATGTAGGTACTACAGTTGGCGCCATTGGTAGATTCAATTATTCATTGTATCAGATATCGATTTGGTCCTTTGAAATCTCACAGGAATTAGGTACTTAAATTTTGGTTAGTTGAAGGTTTTATTTTTGAGCAAGGCAGTCGGGAGAGATTTACTCGTTTATTTTATAATGGCATAATAAATGTTTTTCATGATCATCAACATCGTCATCATGAAAAGTCTGTGTCATTTTATAATATTGTTATTTAAAAGCTGTGCACTTTTATAAATTGTACCTAAACTATGTAAGACTTGTCTTTGTGGTTAGTTTGAAATTAATAAAATGTAGTTCTCACTTACACAAACTAAAGTATGCACAACGAACTACACATAACCATAGATAAACCATAAATAAATCTATGATACAACCTAGAACTGCTAGACGACGTACATGGTTAATAATATCATATATAAAATTAAAACTAACTTAAACATTAAAAATAATTAAAATTAGTGTAACAGATAATTAATATGTGTTTATAGCAAATCCTTGCACTTCTCCCACACAGAAAATTGAAAACAGACTAGAAGTTAAATATAGATATAAGAGAGTTCTTTATATCCAGCTGTAAAATTAAACCTCGTTCTACCCAAAATAAACGTTAGTTCATGTAACATTTCAATGGCCTAACAGATATCGGTAGCAATGCGTTAATGATGATAATTTATCAAATATCGCGCTGATAATATCAATGCAAGTTACATATCAATTGGACAGTATACGCAAACACTGTTACGTAATTACGACAGTGTTTCTCCGAGATACACAATTAGATTATGTCCTACGGTTCATGCATATCAATGAACCACCTATGTGTGTCCATAAATGTATTATGGAAAAAGAAATGTCGCCCTCGTACTATTTTTAAAGTAAAAAAAATGTTATGTACAAAATAGTATTTTGTACATTACTATTTTTTAACCGACTTCCAAAAAGAAAGAGGTTCTCAATTCGTCTGTATGTTTGTTTTTTCTTTTTTTTTGTATGTATCTTACGCGATTACTCCGACAATTGTAAACCGATTCGAATGATTTTTTTTTATCGGTAGGGTACATTTCCGAGGTTGTCCCATTGTAATTTCATCGAGATCTGATAAGTATCTCCAGAGATATGACAATAAACGTCTCAAACTTGCTACTGAAATTGACTTGCGGGGCATAGAAGTCGGTTGTTTTAGTTTTTAAACTATCTTAATTATTTTAGTACCAAAATTGAGGTGTTTATCTCTATATCTCTAGAAATACATACATACTCGTATTATCAGAGGTCGATAAAATTACAATGCGACGAATCAGGAAGCATACTCTTTCAAACAGATAAACATTTTCCAAATCGGTTAATAAATGAGTTCTGAGGTAACAAACATTTAAAATAATTTGACTTCCATGCCCAGCCATAGAAAAAATACTACGGCCCCGCGAGTCAATTTCAGTAGCAAGTTTGAGACGTTTATCGCCATATCTCTGGATATACTTATCAGACCTCAATGAAATTACAATGGGACTACTTCGAAAATGTACCCTACCGATTACAAAAAGAATCATTCGAATCGGTTCATAATTGACGGAGTAATCGCGTAACATACACACAAAAAAAAAAACTTACAGACGAATTGAGAACTTCTTTTTGGAAGTCGGTTGAAAATACAGGCCAATTGAGAACGTCCTCCTTTTTTGTGAAGTCGGGTAAAAATGCTATCTATTGCTGAAAACTGCATTAGAATCCGTTGCGTAGTTTAAATGATGTACAGACAGACAGCGGGAACGACTGTGTTTTATACTATTTAATAAAGATTCTGAATGAATACAGCATTTTGTGTGAAATAAGTAAACATCTAAGAAATTTACATTTTCTTTATGGCTAAGGTGTTGTTTACCTCGAACTAAATGTACAATCGTCACTTTACCAATGACTGATTACACGCTTTGAGCATTTAACAATGGAGATGTTAACGCAAGGCGTACCCCTCTGCTGGCCATATAGCCATTATTGGCCATGTGCGCGTGTTTCAAACTAGTGTGTGGGATCGTTAAAGTGAGTGATTTGTGTGTGTGCAATGCGTGTTTACCTCGTCCCTCGTAAGTATCGGCAGAAAAAAATGTTTGCGGATTACAACGTTAACATCTCCATTTGTAAATGCTCGAAGATTACACGTTACCAATTAAACTTGTTAATTAATTAAATTTAACGGCGCAACACGTGTCCCACTTAAAGTTATAAATAACGTTTAGTATTTCTAAAATATGTTTGGTTAATAACATTTAATCGATATAGTTATTGATATTTATTATTTCCGATGATTAGTGATGGCCTTAGAAGATTTCAAGACTTGTTATTTTAGTTAATAGTATTTAATATAGGTAATACTCGTATTTTAATATGAATTACTTACTATTTATTTGAATTAATATTCAAAGCTTCTTTTTAACCGATTTCACAAAAAAAGAGGAGGTTTTCAATACGACTGTATTTTTTAAAATGTTTGTTACCTCAGAACTCCGTCGAATCTTAACCGATATAAAAAATACTTTTTTTGTTTGAGAGAATATGCCTCCCGTTTCGGTCACATTCAAATTTTATCGAGCTACTAGCTGACCCGGCAAACGTTGTTTTGCCATATAAATAATTTCCTAGTGTATTACTGTGTCAGAAGTGACACCTGTAGACATCTGGCGGGGATAACTAATTAAATGACGATTGATCAGTTTTCGACCGGAGAGGAAAAATGATTAAATTACTAAAATGTCTATTCAAAAATAAGGGTTGATCGTAGAAGGGTGAAAATTGAAGATTGTATGTATTTTTGTATGTTGTATCATAAAAAAATAGAAATTAAAAATTTTGTCTAAAAAATAAATAAAAAAATTTAGGGGTGGACTACCCCTAATATTTAGGGGGATGAAAAATAGATGTTGGCCGATTCTCATAGATACCGGATAAGCACAAAAAATTTCATCAAAATCGGTCAAGCCGTTTCGGAGGAGTATGGCAACGAAAACTGTGACACGAGAATTTTATATATTAGATGACAATTTGGGCATATATGACAAACGGGCAGCACACAACCCTTGAGATTCAGAGTATTTTAGGCCTAGCGTCGTCACCATCTTCGACCACATAATCGCTTACCACCAGGCGAGATAGTAGTCAAACGCTGGCCTATAAATATTGAAAAAACCGACCAAGTCAAGTTGGACTCGCCCATCTGAGGCTTCCGTACCAACTTCGCAGACTAGGTTAAAGGACAAACTTAACTTTGCAGTTCGATCCATAGAAAATGTATTGCACCAACTACACATAATATGTTTGTTTAAGTAAATTAACAGTTTTTAGTTATTTACACTACATATTTACGGTTTTCAGATTTATTCCTATTTAAGTGCTTCAAGATCTTGCTTTTTGCCAAATTTCATGATTCTAGGTCAACGGGAAGTACCCTATAATTTTTGATACCCTTGTGAAATCGCAAAATAAACGAAAATATGCGACATAAACGGTCATATCTTTTGACCGTGTTAACTTACAAGTTCAATTTTTACAGCCAAAAGAGACCATAGACCCGAGTATTTGATATAAGTTTCAACTTGATATGTCTACGCGTTCCTGAGAAAAAAGGGGTCCTGCCAGACGTACAGACAGACGGACAACAAAGTGACAAGGGTGATAAGGATTCCTTTTTTAACAGACTTCAAAAAAAGGAGGAGGTTTCTCAATTCGACCGTATATATATATATATTTATGTTTGTTCGCGGATAACTTCGTCGTTTATGAACCGATTTTGATTATTTATCGAGGTCTGATAAGTATCTCCAGAGATATTGAGATAAACATCTCAAAATTGGTACTGAAAATGAATAGCGCGGAATTAAAGTTGGTTCTTTTTTAGTTTTTATACGATATTATTCCTTTTGAGGTACGGAACCCTAAAAACTATATATACGTGTAAGTATAAATGTATAGCTCCATCGATAAGCTCCTTCAGACATTCAGACCGTTAGATCGCTAACAGTATGCAGCCCATCAGCCATTGTACTACCGCTAGAGAAAGCAGGTGAAAGGGAAAGGGTGGCTTATCTGATAGGAACTATCAATGGGAATACATTACCTGGCTAAATAAACACAGACTTAAATCGTTGTATTCATTCATTGCACTTACACAGCGTTATTATGAAACTTTTTTGATCGTAAAAAACGAAAAAGCTGACTTTACATGCCGCGGTAGTCAAAGTAGCCAGTTGCCATAATCATGTCATCAAGGTATAAAAATGTGATTATATTGTTTATTTCCATATCTCTGGAGATGATTATCAGATCTCGATAGAATTTGAATGCCAATTGAGAGTATATGCCGTTTGGCATACACTCTCAAACAAAAAAAACATTTTTTGAAATCGGTTAAGATTTGACGGAGATCTAAGTTAACAAACTTAAAAAAAAACCGAATAATTGAGAACCTCCTCATTTTTTGTGAAGTCAGTTAAAAATTGAAAATTGCAATGCTGTATGTGTGACACTGTTTATGACAAAAACCGTTTTTAACCGACTTCAAAAAAAGGAGGAGGTTTCTCAATTCGACAGTATAGATTTTTTTTTAAAATGTTTGTTCGCGGATAACTTCGTCGTTTATGAACCGATTTTGATTATTATTTTTTTTGTTCGAAAGGAGATTTCCCAAGTGTACCCAAGGGTACCATAGTAATTTTATCGAGGTCTGATAATCATCTCTGGAGATATGGAGATAAACAATATAATCAAATTTGTATACCTTGATGACATGATTATGGCTATATATATATAGCTAAACACTTCAAAATTGGTACTGAAAATTAATAGCGCGGCATTGAAGTCGCTTTGTTTTAGTTTTTTAAACGATCTTATTCTTAATATTTGTCAGGCTAGGCGTTTGATTATTATCTCTCCTGGTGGCAAGCGATGTTGTGGTTGAATATTGAGAGCACGGTAGGTAGGCCTAGAAATCCAACTCAAAAGGGCTGTGTGCCGCCAGATCACCGTAAAATTATGGTAGCAGGTTTTGTCCTTGATTGGCTAGTTGTTATAGTTGATATTGTATTATACAATTTTTTAACCGGTTCCCATCCATCCAACGGTCGTCTGGTAGAGATTTCTAGAAAACATAAAACCGGCTAAGTCGAGTTGAACTCGCCCACCGAGGCTTCTGTACCAACCAAGTAAGTACCAAGTTAAGCTAGACCTCTAAATTGTATCAGCGCTCATATAACTCAGGGGTCTACCTTAATTGGCGTTAACTATGTATGTATGGGGACATCCTTTAATTTTCAACTTTTTTATTTTCTGAATTTTTTCCTTTATTTGTGCTGTAAGACCTTGCTTCTTGCCAAATTTCATGATTATAGGTCAACGGGATGTAGTAGTAGTTTTCGACCCAAAACCTATAGGGTACTTCCGGTTTAACTAGAATTGTCAATTTTGGTTATAAGCAAGGTCTTAGAGCACAAAAAAAGGAAAAATTCCGAAAAATAAAAAAGTTGAAAATTAAGGTACATTTTGGTACTAACAAGTTTTCGCGAAAATCTAAATTTGCCCATATCTTTTTATTGTGTTGACTCAAGACCTTGATTTTTATGCACCCAATAGGGACTATAGAACTCAGTATCAAGTATAAATTTCAACTTGCTAGGTCCACCCGTTCCTGAGAAAATCAGTGGTGACACACGGACAGACAAACGGACAGACAGACGGACAGACAGACGGACAGACAGACAGACAGACAGAGAGACGGACAAGAAAGTGATCTTATAAGGGTTCCTGTTTTTCACCTTTTGAGGTACGGAACCCTAAAAATAAGACCGCCCATTGTAACATTGTCGTAATTATTGTAATTTTACCGTAGGACTATTAGGTACTCTTCTGTGGTTTTACCGTTTAATTGTTGTATTAATTTTGGTGTGCAATAAAGTAATGAACACTTTCTTGAGAAATAAATAGTGTTGTACTCTAAAACGGTTTTAAATTAACAAGTAGAAAATAAAATAAGTTTCAATATTAAACACTAAAAACTAATAGAGAAGTTTAAACTAAAACAATTTATATACAAGTAGGTATTTACTTACAGACTGGGAGAAGTACCAGCAAAAAGTTTCATTAATGTTTTAATCTGCTCTTAGAACTTTACCGTTCTCTTGGGAACTACGGTATCTTTATTTCAATTGTCTTTGTGTGAGAATGTGCTAACAGTTGCTATTAGTCGTATTTTTATTGCTTACATATAAGTTGGAAAATCTGTCGCTTATCATCTTAACTGTGTGTTCGACAGTTATCTTGGAAATTAAGTTTGAAACTTGCTTTTAAAGTGTATGAACTTAGTTCCCATTCTACGCTTGGCTTGCTACCAATCGGTGAGATGGTCACACGCTAACATATGTGTATACTTTAACAATTTATTATTTAAGATTGTTTAACTTTAACATCAAAGATCGTTAAAACGAAAGAAAAAATAACCGACTTGTGAATGCCGCACTAGTCATTGTTGTCTTGTATGTACCTTATTACTCAGTTTATTATTTCCTGAGATATGGAGATTAGCACCTCAGAGTTGTCACTTTTTGAGTAGGTCTTTATCTTTAGTAAATTTTATCAAAACCTGATGAATATCTCATGAGATATGGATACATAGATAATATCTTAATTACCATATAGCGCAACAGTCCCAAACCGAGCGTTATCCTTCCAACTCAAAACAGATAATAATTACTTCCATGTAGAGAAAATGTAGGGAATCATCAACCAAGAAAATGGGTGTAAGCTCAGAGTAACTATTGCTAGTAATAGTTACACTCAGTTACTAATGCTAGTAATATAGTTACTTTGAGTTCTTAGTAATAGTTACTCTTACTTCTCTTCTTAGTTACTCCGAGTAACTATTACTAGTATTAGTTACTCAGAATAACTATTACTAACAATAATTGCTCTGAACTTACACCCATTTTCTTGGTTGATGATTTCTGGCATTTAGAAGTTAATAATTTAGAACACAAACATTTAGTTCTACAAACTATTACTAGTAATAGTTACTCTGAGTTCTTAGTAATAGTTACTCTTACTCTCTTCTTAGTTACTCCGTAGTAATAGTTACTTTGAGGGTGTAAGTTTTACTTCTCCAGTATTGTACGACCAAAGTTTTATGGACAACCTTTGTCCTTATAATTATAGGTGTGGTCCTAATAATTATTTCTTGATCGAAAGTTCTTTGAATGAACTGTGTTAACAAGAATTAGCGACCAGCCTTGAGCTCATCTTAAATGGATACTAAACGACTCGTTCACAGAACTCATCCATAATTGATTTAGGTGTTTATCAATGCCTTCTTAGAAAATCTTAAAGATTTGATTGGCAATAGGCATTCAGATTGCATGGTTATGCCCTGATATGGTATGATATGATATGTAAAACTGTGATGGGAATGCCTTGGATTTTATAATGGATACCATAGCAGACTAGACCACAGAATAATGAATAAACTATTATCGTTATGTTGCAACCAATGATGCCTGTCAACATTTTATCTGTGCGCTTTTCACAGTGGCCCTCCGGTGGAGTAAAAACAAGCATGGTAGTGGGACACTATCTAGTGTCCGTCTGACCAGCTACTACCCTCAAGTTAGAAAATCTGTCGCCAAAACATCTAATGTGTTCCGGCAGCTATCCTTGAGAGCCAGTTCCCATTCTAGGCCTAGCGTACTTACCATCTTCGACCGCATCATCACTTACCAACAGGTGAGATAGTGGTCCAACGCTAGCGTATGAGATATAAAAAAGAATAATAACTTTTGAATCGACTTTTCGTAATATCAAAATGCTGTTTAATATCTTTATTGATGTAAGTACCTCAATGTTTTTTTTGATTATCTTTATTTTATTTTCTGTAATTATCTGACTACGCCCGAAGGAGGGTTATGTTTTTCGAGAATATGTATGCATGTATCTTTGGTACGCTCTGTAGCGAAACGGTTTGATTGATTTTAACTTTAGTGAGAGTGACACGGTAAAATCAAATTCATAAAAAATTAAATGATCGATTTTTGGCAACATATTTTATCTTCAAAATATTTTTTTCCTCTAAACCTATCGAGTACAGTACAATATAATATAGTCTGGATAATTCCCCTCAAAACTTGTGTTTAAATTAAAAGGCATATCCACAGAAATATTAATAATATTAATTGTATTTATATAATGATAAAGGTATTTATTAATATTTCTGTGGGCATATCCTAAAGTAAAATACGTTAAATCTTGTTTATTTTTTATGCGTGGGAACTATTACTTTAAGCACCTTTACTGTAACTATCATTTCCTTCTTTAAATAGTTTTGTAATACTTTTATGAACGGTACTTTTACCGATATCTTCTGAAGCTCGTGCACGTCTCAAATGAATGTAATAGATAGGTACTTATGTTTTTAATTTGCTTGAATACTGATTTATATTATACTAGGTGTGCCCGCGACTTTGTCCGCGTGGAATAGTGTCTTTGGGTAGCATTAACTAATAAGACACATCTCGTACGTATCCCAAATACACCACACCGCACCACGCCACGCTAATCCCTCCTTCCCCCTCCCCTCACTTACACTCCCTTCTGCCTTCCCCTCGCTTCCACCTCCCTCCCCCTCCCCTCACTTCCCCCTACCCTACTCCTTACCCTTTCCCTCCACTCCCCTTCCCCTCACATACCTACCCTCTAAATATTGCCTAAATGTATGAGATCCTGTATCGCGCAAACGATATTTTCCGCGATATTGAAACTGATGCACTTGCTTCGTGTTTAAACATCTCAAAAGTTAAACACGTTTAAAGACGTTTTCTCTTTATATTAGTCTGGATTAGTCTGGATATCAATATAGTATATTTCGAGGCTATTTAGTTATTCGTGTCTTTCTCGACCTATAATACTATATCGCTTGTGGGAGGATTGGGTACTAATTAGTGATATTTTTACTTTGGTACTGGAATGTAATTTTATTTAATCTTATTTGTTCTACACTAACTGAAGCGAAAGACTTACTTGCCCTGTCCGTTACAATAATGAATAAAGAATTGGGTAGATCTAATAAAATTCGGTTGACCTTGACGATTATGTACATAATCTATAAAAGGTACTAGATACCTATCTATAAAAGATACAATATTAATTGATTGATATCTACAGGCGGTAGGAGCATATTACATCGATGTTCCGTCTGACTTGCTACCAAAAAGTAGCTTATCACTATCAAGGAGAAAATCTGCCGCCATAACCTTATGGTGTTCCGGCAGCACAGCCCTTGAGAGCCAGATTATTCTAGGTCAAGCGTGTTCATCATTTTCGATAAAATCATCTCTTACCACCAGACGAGATAGTGGTTAAACGCTGTGCATGTAGAGTAGTATCTATAAAGAGATTTAATATCATAAAAAAAATTATGGCACCTCTACGTAAAAATGACATCATCACGAAACTAAAGTTATTTATTATAATCTACAATGAATTAAATATATTAATTGATTATTCAAAAATTCTTCGTCACTGTAAAAATCTTTTAACACGTTTACTGCAGCAAGTAAAATCATAATTCTTCATCTGGTGCGGCGGCGGGCCAAAATGCGCCCCCAATGATATTTCCGCCAGTGCGTGGCAGGTCTTACTAGACCCACCACTACCAGCACTAGGATAGATTAAAAATTGCTATAACTTTGTGGACCGGGATATGAAATATATATTTGTCTCTGTCGAATTTTTACAAACACCTGAGATAATCGTTTCGCACAAGCGAGAACTTGAACACAAAGGTTTCTTCGTCCGCACCAGCTGAAGTACAGCGGTAGGCCGATATCGGCCTGTTACGCAGTGAGCGTGTTTAATCATACGAATTGTCGCTTAGGTAGTTATTTTATATGTGACTACTGACTAGCTGTGCCCCGAGGCTTCGCCCGCGTTAAGAAGTGTTCTATAACCTAATCCATAATACTGGCTATACCTATAAAAAAAATCAGCTAAATCAGTTCAGCCGTTTGACCGTGAAGAAGTCCTAAACAAATAAAAAAACTGACTTTCGCATTTATAATATTGGTGGTGATATAAATGTGAGTAGGTAATTAAGTATCTGTAATATGTATATGTAAAGACTCTTATCAGTAAGTAGGATATCTAACAGAGTGACCTCATTCAAATATAAAACATCAAATCATTATGATCGATACACGTGTTCAATTTTGTTCTGATTAGTTTGACATAACAGATATATTTTTTGTGTAATTGGGTAGGTAACTTCATGTATTTTTTGTCTAAGTATATTTTTTATAGATACACTTGTATGTTTTATACCTCAGAGGCATGTGTTGCGCTTGACAACTACCTACTTATGTTATCCGATGTTAAGTGATGATATTGTGATCGGTAGTACGCTAGCTTGGTTTTGCGTATCAAATAAAACAAAAATAACAGACAACAATATATATACAAATAAGATAGTTTTGAAAAACGACTTCACGTGCCGAAAGAGTCAGTTTCAGTAGCAAGTTTGAAATATTTATCGCCATATCTCTGAAGATATTTATCAATGAAACTACCTTGGAGATTAACCCCATCAAAGAAATAACCGGCCAAGTGCGTGTCGGGCCACGCGTAGTGTTGGGTTCCGTAGTAGCCTGTTATTCAATGCAAGTCTTTACCCGTTATAAACAAGCAACGAGGTACTCCGTCTTTGTCACTTTAAAGGATTTATTCTAAGGATTTTGTATATAGTACAAAATTATCCAACACTCAAGTTCAACGACTATTACTGCTAAACTAATAAAGTTATCTTAACCGATTTAATTTTTCTTTAAAGTTCATAAAATGTGCTATTATCACGAATTTCCCAGATTTTTCAAGCCAGCAGTTTAGCTTTTAGAGGGGGGGGGACGCCCTACTGGAACAATAATTTGCACTTTAAAGTTTAATATTTCGTAAATGGAGCATTCAATCGAAAAATTGTATTAGCAACTCTTAAGTCATTTTAAAAGACCTACACAACGATACCCCACACGATGGGGTAGACAATGAAAAAAAAAATTCATCGCCACTTCTCATATAGGGGAGCTACACTAAAAAAAATATTTTTCTAAATTTTATTTCAGCACTTTGTCGGCGTCATTAATTTACATACCCCCACAAAATTACAGCTTTCTAGTAAAAACGGTCTCTTAGCAAAACCTCGGACAGACAGACAGACAGACGGACATGACAAAACTATAAGGGTTCCTTGTCAGGACTACGGAACCCTAATAATAATCATTTAAATCAGTTTACAATTGGCTGAGTAAACGCATAACAGACATTTAAAAAACATGCAGACGAATTCAGAACCTCCTCCTTTTTGTAAGTCGGTTGAAAATAACGATTAAATAGTCACGTCGATTAATTAGCTCGACTAGACAGGTCTGATCTCCGTACGAAGGTGACCGTTTTTAATATCAGTACCCCTTAGTACGAGTTTTCATACCAAACTCAATATCGTATATCGAACAAATTTGGTATGAAAAACAGTACAGCGCCTCTAGTGGTTACTACACTTCACTAAATTTAGAACAATCAGAGAGCCAGAATGAGTCGAAAACTATGTGAGATCTGTCAAAAGCGTTTACGATAAAAACTCGTACTCAGGGTAAAGGCGGGCCGGGCCATCTGATTAATTGTACTTCACGTCACCTACATACAAAAAAGTGGAGAGGCCGACTTTCCTCCCACAGACAAAAACAAAGATCTGCCTGCTGTCTACAGACATCGCACAGACTTGTTCTTACAGTCATTTACATAGGCTAGCATATTACGAGCTAGGTCTTAATCTGACCTATTACGGGAGTTGTATCATCGTTCTCGTAAGCTATACTTTCACCTGAGAAAGTGGGTTTTTGTGTTGCGCGTGCGATTTGTGCGAGCGATTTGTATAGCCCTTTTCTTGCGTATGGAGATTGTATTGTGTCGGTTCTTAATTCGGACCGGATCGGATGTTTTAAGAGGAACTCAATCACTTATCTTTATTAACTTTTTGAAGTTTTTCGTTAATAAACTGGCCAAGATTAAGTCGGACTCGCACTCGTAGGTTCCGTAACACAGTAGAGTATTTTAAAACTATAATTTTTCGCCACAACTGCTGACTATATCTCGTTCAAACCAATTTTCGTTGAAAGTGATAAATTTATTGATATCTACACCATATACTTTTTTGATTTTTTTACTAGGAGTTAGAGACACGTCTAAAGTGGTAAAATGGGTGTGGGGACACCCATTTTACCACTTTAGAAGTGTCTATCTTTCAAATGATGGACTTTGAGAAAAATTAATAATGAATAACTTAGTTTCAACAAATATTGTCTTCAGGCTATTTCAATTTCTCAATTTGTAAGAAAATCCCGTCCTAAAACAACTAAGGAAAGTAAATCCATACTAAGCGTCGAAGCCTACGCTTACGCAACAAAGCCTGTAATTTATATCACTGTCTACTGTCCCTTAGAATTTGATTAACGACTATTATTTAATGAGTAATAATGGTACCAATTATTGAGTGATCAAATTATTCAAAGCTTTCATTATTCATTGCGAAATTCCTTACTTGTAGTCACTGTAATATTTAGGCTGATCGCACAATGGCCACTAGTACCCGAGCGATAGTTGCTTAACGGGCCTCCGATATATGTTCACAACTGTGATAGTACAGAATAATGAATTGTACAAGTAGTGATAGTATTTCAATATAGTGAATTAAAATTTGTTTTTTAACCGACTTCACAAAAAAGGAGGAGGTTCTCAATTCGTCTGTATGTTTTTTTTTTTTTTTTTTTTGTGTGTATGTTACGCGATTTCTCCGTCAATAGTGAACGGATCCAAATGATTCTTTTTTTAATAGGTAGGATACGTTTCCGAGGTGGTCCCATTTTAATTTTTTATTTTTGCAATATTTTGTTGATAAATTTTTACTATACGGTATATCTTTGTTCTTGAACCAAAACTATAACGATTTTTATTGACTTTCATACAGAGCACTTGAAAAGAAAATTTGTAATTTTCGTCAGATAAATTGCATGCTATTTGTAAGTATTGAGTGATAATCTCCTGTTTTTTGCAAGTTGATTAAAAATTGCACGTACCAAGGTTTACGATGTCTTAAGTCTTAAGTTATTTTCTGCAAGCTGGCTGGCAGCAGTTGGAAATAAGGAGCTGAAGATCGAGCTGAGTTGCGTGCCATAGGTGAAGCATATGCCCAGCGGTGGACAGAGATAGGCTGATGGTGATGATATGGAAGTGTTAAGTCGATTATTACCATAGAACGGAAAAAATATACTCCAATAATGAATTATTTTTGTGTTACATTTGTTGTAATCTTGCCGTTCAGACGTCCATTCTGCGACTGTGTAGATACGTAATCTAAGTACTATCACAGAACAGATAATAATACTACGTACTATGTAGAAGGCAGAAGCACAGCAGCTGTTGAGATGCTAACGCGCTGGTCGTGGTTTTATAAATTGACCATTACTCATTCGCGCGGACTACAAGTAAATAGTTTCTCAAGCTATAGTCGCTAATGTGCAGTCAGCCTTACTCTTATACCTGTACAATTTGTCGCCAGGACTCGGGAATGGGTCCTAAACTTGTTTAAGCTTGGGAGCTTAAGTAATGTTTAGCAAGTTGGAGTTATGCCGCAGGCTAAATTGTTACCTGATAATGGGGTTATTACTGTAAAATAATAGGTTAAGATAAATGTTTTTTGAATAGTAAATTACTTTGATGTTGGCTAAATAAGACTTAAAACATAAACGTATTTATTAGGTTAACAAATGCAATCCACTAATTTCGTCGTATCGATGGATCGAACCGTGGCTTAATTGGCAGAGCACCTAGACGTGTAATCCGGGGGGTGCGGGTTCGAGTCCCGTCGGTACGATAAAATTTTGGATTGTGTTTAACAATTTAAATAAGACTGGTTTCAAGGTATTCATCTAATGTTTGTTTTTCATTCAAATTGTAAGGGTTGTACATAGTTGATATTTCAGGAGTTCACAAATACATTTCTGACATGAGAGTGGTTTCGCATTTTCACAAAGCCTTTATATAATAGTAGGTACACTAAGGTGTTTTTTAAATGTCTGATAGGCAAGCGTTTAACCACAATCTCGCCTGTTGGTAAACGATGATGTACTCGAGGATAGTGAACACGCTAGGTCTGAAATTGGCTGACTCTCAAGAGCTATGCTGCTAGAACACCGGCGTCATTTATCGGCGGATTTTCTCCGTAATGATGGGTAAGCTACTTTTGTAGCAAGTCAGGCGGAACATCGATATAATAATCTTACCTGTAGGAGCTCCTACAACGTTTATGTTTAATTCAAAATTTGATAAATCAATAGAAAATCAATTTAAAAAATACCAGAAAATATAATGTAAATAGAATATCCAGAGTTAACATGAAATTTTCCGAGGAAGACCATAAATAATTTAATCGGCTTAAAGTCAGCCCGTGAGCAAAAATGAATATTATTTTCGATAAGCTAATCTCTTACACGTGGATGGGGTGGGATAAACAGACCTTGATCACAAGCGACGTGGCAATAATGCTCGACTGTTTGAGGGTTAAGTATGAGATGAGCATAAGCTGGTAGGATGAATGCTTTGAATCTACTTTGCATGCTTCAAACCACATTTTTTTTACTCATGTGCTTCAAACTCAACTCAACTTGCTCAAACTTCAGAGAGCGCGATGAAAAGTCTGCGCCGCTTGGATGACAAATATAACGTCTGAACACGCCTTTAGAACTGACGACAAAAACCAAAGTATAATTTCCCTCTCCCCAACTTCGCAGCATAAAGTTTTAATTTAGCGCCCTCTTTCGGTCCCCAAAGTCAAGATCTCAAAAGTTTATGAACACAGGTGCAGGTGGCAAGACTTTATTCGTGAAACATACACTACACGTACCTACCTAATAATGTTTAAACAAGTATAGTTATGTATAGTATTTTTAGCCAACTTCAAAAAAAGGAGGTTTCTCAATTCGACCGTATATATGTTTTTTTTTTTATGTTTGTTCGCGGATAACTTCGTCGTTTATGAACCGATTTTGATTATTCTTTTTTTATTGGAAAGGAGATATCCCAAGTGTGATACCATGGTAATTATATCGAGGTCTGATTAGTATATCCAGAGATATGGAGATAAACACCTCCAAATTGGTACTGAAAATTAATAGCGCGGCATTAAAGTCGGTTCTTTTTAGTTTTCTTCGTTAACGCGCACGATAAGTACTTCGGCACACTTACTCCATCCATACTTTAATCGGTCATAATTATGTTATTTGAAACTTATCTTGCAGTTGATGAAAAGGTTAAATGGTGACCTTTTCACCCACTGTCCAGTAGGTTTCTAATGCAATTTAAATTAAATAAAAGTGATTGTAGTATATGACGATTATATTTATTACTAGCAGCCCGCCCCGGCTTCGCACGGGTAGAACATATATGCCTACAAAATTAGCATCAGTTTGTTGCATCGAATATAAAATATTGACATATTTAACAATCATCGTCATATGTCAACCAATTTACACAAAACCTTAACGAATTATGCACCTAAACCTTCCTCATAAACACTCTGGCTATTGGTGAAAACCGCATGATAATCCGTTCAGTAGCTATTGAAATTATTGCGAACAGACAGACAGACGCAGTGATGGACTTTGTTTTATAATACTTACGTAGTGATATTGGACGGCCCTTTGGCGTAAAGGATAGTTACCCTGATTCTGACCCGACGGTCGTTGGTTCTAATCCTAGCTATATACAATAAAAGTTTTATGTGCATTCATGAATCATGGGTTTTCGTACAGAGGTAGTGGGATCATTGAATCAAAATCAATCAAATCATGGGATCAAAGAAGGGGTATTATACGTTTAACGTGTGTATCTGTGTCTGTCTGTAGCATCTTAGCACCCAACCGGATGAACCGATTTTGATTTTATTATTTATATTTTCTTTTGTTTGATAGATGTCTTCATCGAGAGTGTTCTTAGCTTTGATTCATGAAAATTTGTTCAATCGTTATAAAACTATGAGCTTTTTTTTAATTAATTGCGCTATGAAATCAACTTTCATAGGTCTGATCAATTCGAAAATCTTCTTCTTCAACGATATTGTAAGAACATGGAAGCATTGACCTGATGCTGGGACATCTCCTGTACTCTACAGAATACTTGCATGGTGGTAGGACACTATCTAGTGTCCGCCTGGCCAGCTACCACCCTCAAGTTAGAAAATCTGTCGCCAAACATCTAATGTGTTCCGACAGCTATCCTTGAGAGCCAGTTCCCATTCTAGGCCTAGCGTGCTTACCATCTTCGATCACATCATCACTTACCAACAGGTGAGATAGTGGTCAAACGCTAGCCTATAAGATATATAAAAAAAAAAAACTCAAATCCACACCAACTTACAGCTCAGATTTTAAATGTCGTGTTTACAGTCATTGAAATGCTTTTATTGAAAAGATTATACATAGATCAGTCGGGGTGGTTTATATATAGATCATAACTATATTATACAATACAATTTTATACAGTAAAAATATATTATTATACTATATTGACTTCAAATTGATTGTGATCGGTGGGGATCTACAGCATCCCACCTTTGATTTAAACGGGATAATATATAGCCTATTTTCATTCCGAAAGTCCATTCTATATATTAGTGAAAGAATTTTTTAAATCGGTCCAGTAGTTTTTGAGCCAAATCATTACAAACATACAAAAATACAAAAATACAAATGTTCTCTCTTTATAATATTAGTATAGATATGACTATGTGGCCATAGAAGAGTCCTGTATCCAGCATTGGACGAAAATTGGCTGATAAATTAAAAAATATTGTGTGTTTTTTTAAGAAACTTTTATTTATGTGTAGCTAGTAGCTAGCTACTTTAGGATAGCAGTTGACATGACACATCAGCATGTATAAAAATATCCACCAATCAGCACCGGCTGTAATCATATCCACCAATCAGCACCGGCGACATGCATGTCGCGACATGAGATAGATGGATGAAAAAAAATTGAGGCTTAATAAGGTTCACTTTAAAAAATATATATTAAATACTCGTATGTTAAACCTTGGATGAATAGTGTCTTAGTACAGACAAACACGGTAAGGAGCTCCACCATAAAAAAACGATCCGGATATTTTTGAAGCAATCATGACATGACATGAAATCTTAATCAAAATAATAATGACATTAATCACTGCTTCATTACCATCACATAAGGTTCATGACCAGCAAATCAAATCAGATACAAAAATGAATCTGACATTTTATTGACACGGCGTTGTTGTCAAGGTTACAGTGTATTTATGGCTTTACGCAATTAACAACTTGATTTATATCTCGTATAGAAACGATTACGTGTCGAGGCGATAATTCGAATGATACAAGTGAAATGAATCGCCCCCAAATGTCTTGATCGCAGACGAATATATTCGTAATTCGAAAACTCATTTCAAATTAATGACTGAAAATACCAAAAAAGTGGGTCACATTAGAATATATCACATAAAATATACATTAGAGTCTGTGCAAAAAGAGAACCGTCGTAGACGAGTAGACGAGTAGAACGACTAAAAATGTTTATACGTGGTTACTTACCAAGTATCAAACAAACACGACGGTTCTCTTTTTGCACAGACTCTCTAGGAAGTCACCACCTGCAAAAAATAGAGTGAGTAAAGTTTAGCACGCTATGCCAAACGCAAGTTGGTAAATGTATGGGGAATGACATTGACAATGACAATAGTGGTCGAAAATGTAATTTCCATACATTTTAAAGTTTTGTTTGACGAGAATACTAACAAAATTGTGTCTAGGCGTGCAGTAAAAAATATAACCATTGATAATTATTGTATACAGGAAAAAAACAATAGGTACAGAATATTATGTTTCTTTGAAGTGTTCACACTTTATATTTTTGTAAATTGTTAAACACAATCCAAAATTTCATCGTACCGACGGGACTTGAAGCGCAACCTCCGAAATAACATGTTCCGGTGCTTTGCCAATTAAGCCACGGTGCGAAGTATCGTTACGACGAAATTAGTGGGTTCAAGTCCCGTCGGTACGATGAAATTTTGGATTGTGTTTAACAATTTACAAAAATATAAAGTGTGAAACACTTCAAAGAAACATAATATTTGATTTACGCAGTGCAACATCTCTCGTCGGATTTGAAAAACTGTAATGATTTCTTCCGAATGATTAACTTACGTAATAAGTAGTCATAGATGGCGCCACCAATGCATAATTGGGTTAACAAATGCAATCCACTAATTTCGTCGCAACGATACTGCGCACCGTGGCTTAATTGGCAAAGCACCGGGACATGTTATTCCGGAGGTTGCGGGTTCAAGTCCCGTCGGTACGATGAAATTTTGGATTGTGTTTAACTATTTACAAAAATAGGTACAGAAAATAATAATAACTAAGGTAGCTACAACAAACATTTCGATTTGTATTGCAGTATTCTTCATGTAAGCAAACATTCCACCTGTTGCACCTTGGCAAAACAAATGAAAGAAGAAAATGGCAATTGCAAACTAAATATAATATCCCAATAATACAAAGCTAATTCATATTTTCAAATAGCAGAGCTTTAAAAATACAAGTCCAATTAAAATGTAATCTCACTCAAATTGAATGTTAGGAAGAACGACACGAAAATCAAATCAAATATTTATGCGAAAGCTGCTTAATTTTTCCTCATTATGTTATCTAATTGAAAATTGTCTTCCTCAAGTTAGGGGCGTTATGCTCTTCAAATTATTTCTTCCCATTGATTAATTAATTGAGCAGATACGCCAACTGTCTTAATAAGATATTTTGTTGCGACTGCTACACAGCCACGTACCATGTTTGCTTCCTATTGTTTACTCGTAGGTACGTACCAGTTATATACCTACCAGTTACCTACTAACCAGTTTGCTAATATTATTACAACGAAAGATACTAACTAATAAATAAATAATAAAGATATTAGGATATTTAAGTTTCTTTCGAAACGCTATATATATATATATATATATATATATATATATATATATATATATATATATATATATATATATAGCGTATTTATTGAAATAATACCTGGCACTTCTTTAATATCTTATATCAGCATTTCTACAAGACTTACGCAAATTTTGCAAGTAACGTATATACTTTTGTTTTATCAACGGAACTGAATTTATTGTAAAAGCGGAAACACGGCGTCGCACAAATTGATGTTGTGCTCATTTTAAACAATTATAGCAATTAACAAGTTTAGTAACGCATTTGTTGCGCTCTTGGAGAAAAAAATGCCGTATTTTAGGCCGAGCATTTGTTTTTCAATTTGAGAAAATACGTATAAAGCCCAAAACGGTACCGTTAAAAACATTACAATACTAGCTACAGAATACTTAATTAATGGAAAAAATCAATTTTTTCAACCGACTTAAAAAAAGAGGAGGACAATTGTCTCTGAGGAAAATCTCAATTCGACCGTATACCTATATCTTCTATGTTATGTTGGGCAAACAAGCAGACAGCCTGCCTAATGGTAAGCGGTCACCGTCGCCTATGGAGAACTGCAACACCAAGAGTGCTTGTAGTTGATGCGTTGCCGACCTTTGAGGTTTGAGGTTGAGGTTGAGGTTCGAGTTTGTGGATACCCTTTTTAAAAGATTCCATTTCCATCCTGTAGCTAGGTGGGAAGTGCGCGACGGGCGAGTCATTCTACACCTTACAGGTACGCGGTAAAAATCCTCGAATAAAACGGGTAGTGCGTAATCAATAATGTGGTATTCAATAATTAAATTATAATGTTAAATTGATTGGACTAAGAAAAATGTATATCTACTTACCAATTTTCCTCGTTTCCGTTTTACTCATTTTATACATGCAGATATCCCACACGAACAGTTCGAGGTCTGTTTAATGCATTTATAAATAGGTTTACAAATATTTATGATTATTGTGTTTTATAAACATTTCCTTTGCCCTTTGAATTTCGAGTTTTGTATGTCGTAGTTGAAAATAACAAAATGGCAAAATGAAAATAACATTGTTATTACCATACACGGTAACGTAAGTAATATCTATATCTACCTCCACAGTAATGTACTTGTCAACCTAAGACCTCTGTTATCTCTATCACAGTCTCTACATAATTATCGGCGCCTTCTGTCATAATTAATATTAAAGAGGGAAATGCAACTATACAAAGATGATACAAAGAATATCGGTCACAAGCTCAATAACTTAGAAACTACCGAGACTGGAGTCGCAATTATTTTTGCAACTAGATTTAACAGCTCTCCGATCGTACATAAACCAATCGTAAATAAAGGGCATCTTCCCAAAGGCGAGTTCCCTAAACAAATCTTCTATGCTGGCACGAACAATGGTCTTCTATCGGCCGTCCAATCGCCGCTCCAGATTGATTCAGGCTCGTCCCATCACGACACGACCCTGCTTGCCCTTGCGACTTGGCGGGAAACCTATCTAGAGAAAGGTATGGAAATATCTAGGGTGCATACTCTTTACATACGAGCTTTGAATAAAAATTGCTCAAGTGCGCGGCCGTTGAGGGTATCGAACTACTAGAAAACACATAATCATTATATTAAATACACTGTACAGCACGCACTGAACTAAATCTATTAACAGGTGGTAAGAGCACAATATCGGTGTTTCGCCTGACTTTCTAATATAAAGTAGCTTTCCACCATCATGGAAAAATCTGCCCTCGTAATTTACAGTGGCCGCGGTGTTCTGGCAATACACAGCCGTTGAGAGCCAGACGGACCATTCTAAGCCTAGCGTGTTCACCATCTTCGACCACTTCTACAGATTCAATAAAGGTTTTTTTTTCTTAGAAATCAATAAAAAAAACTGTAATAAAATGGATGGATCTTGGCATCATCTTGTCATAAAATATAGCAAAACATAATTTAATATATTTTTTCCATTATACAAAATCGCTTGTCGCTCTCAAACCGTCAATAACCTCTCAAGTTGCTATTTAAATATTCAACGAGAAGGAAACAAAAATGATTCGCAGTATTTACGCAAACGTTAAACAAATGGAAACAAGATCGTTAATGTTATACGACCAAGAACGGGCAACATGTTTCTAAGTTCTAACTGTTCTATGTCAGTGGTTTGAAAAGGGCTTTTAAAAGTTCAGTGGAATTTTACTGAAGTTTTTATGTCATGGCAGTTCGCCTGCTTCATAATCATGGACAATATTATGTTTCGCATAGATGTAACATTTTTTTTTTGTTTTACAGTAGAAACGTTTGTAACTTAAACATTTTAAGCATATTATGGAAATGATTCATACCATGGTATGAATCATACTACTACTGAAGAATGAAATATATGAATCTACTACTCTTCAAATTATAAGCTACTGCAGTAGCTTATAATTTGAAGAGTAGTAGACCTATAACTAAACCCTAGGGAACACCTATAAGTTAAATTGTACAATTTAGTCATTTATTTCTTTATTCAGTGTTGAATTATTATGTAGCTATATCAATATATTTATTAACAGTACGAATTGAAATCTTTACAGTTGTCGATATTTAAGATCCCAATCCTCCAATTAACTTCAAAGGCACCCGTATCAAAGGCCCAGCAGGAAACGAAGCCTGTTCACAACAATACGAAATAAGCAAACACGTGCAGTTACACAATACCCTTGTAGATATAAATCGGGTGTATAGCACTTTGTCATAATGAGAATATTTCACGCTTCTATGTATTGTAAGTGAATGACGAGCATTTGTTGCGACACAATACCAACGTAGGCTAATTTATCATCTACCGTGATCTTGTGTATCATTCGCCACCTGGCTGTATTTTGTGGATGGAAATTAAGAAGAAACGCAACATATTTCGTTTTTATAAAAGCAAATAATTGTAGAGCTCTTAGGCTTAATTTTAGTTTTATTTATTTTAACAATGATAGGAAGAGATACTTTTTACTCGCTAAATGATGAATTTCTAAAACTTTTAAATACCATTAAATAATAAATGATAAAAGTAATCGTAATCAATCAATACAATACTACCTAGTGCTTTCAAACCCATAGTTCAAACAGTTAAACATAAAATCATTTTTGGATATTTTAAGCGAAATATCTGCGTTGTGAAATACCAGTCGCAAAATCCGCCGCAAAGAAATATTCAGCCATTTACGGCTTAAAACATTTTAACTTTTTGCCAATTAGTGAAGTACCCGATGGTACCCTAATTATATCGCAAAAACCATTATTACGTTTACACGCCAGCGTTACCGTCAAGTAATAAGATAAATGCTATTATTATGGAGCTTTAGATCGATTCTTTTATAGCAACCTACATAGTTGACATTGTTAGAACTAAATAACTGTGACCTAGTTTAAAAAAGAAGGTGCTCAATTATATAACCTCATGACTTACACACACATTGACTAATTAGCAATTTTATTTTTTTGTTTGAAAGAGTATAGGAATATACTATAGTACAGGGGAAATATAATACTATAGATAGAGGCAAGGGAAGACCGAAAAGAGTATGGATGAACTGTGTGGGGAAATATATGGGTGCAAAAGTAGTGGATACAGAAACGATACAGCTACATGGATGAGAATGACATTTTGCTACAACCCCATGTAGGTGGGATAAGGGTAGGTAGATGATGATGAATTGATGAGTTTTTTGTAGGTATACTGCAGATCCCATATAATTTTTTTAATATTGATCTGAGGAATTCTCAATGACTCACATGGAATGCAATGTCGCACTTTGTCGGTTTTTGATACGATATTATTAAAAAACTAAACTTTGGGGCTATACATTTCAATACAATTTTTAAAACTTTATCTGTACAGTGTGTGTACACGCAGAAGTACCCATATTTTATAATTGGAGGATAGATTACCCAACATTAATCACATGTTAGCTTCAAGGGTAGTTGACACAATTATTAAAGTTAGACTTATTAGCAGAACTTTACCCATTAGGAGTTAACGGACTAGGTTTCATAGTTTAAATTGTTTGCAGAACATTTCTAAATTCTAATCATAATGATTCAGGAAATTGAGATACTTTATCGGATAGACTGATAATATACATAGTCTTCATATTTTTGATCATCAATTATTATGTTTAGTCCATGACTAGACATAGGCCTCCCCTAATGCATGCCATTGTGCTCCGTCATCAGCTCTTCTTTTCCAGTTACTACTAGCTGGCAGATGGAACGACAAAACTGCGTATATTATCGCTCCATCTTGTATCTACATTAGGACGCCCTGACCTTTCCTTAGGGCGTCCTACACTTTTACCGATTCGGGGTCTCCTCTCTAGAACGTCTTGCCGACGATTATCGTTCTATGACTATATGATCAGCCCACTGGCACTTCAGTTTGCTGATGAACTGAGCTTTATCGGTCACTACACAATTGTTCTTGAACTAATTACTTTTCATATGAAAAACATCAAGCATAGATATAAAATTGTCTCTGTAGCGCGCTGACTACTTTGAATGTCTATCTAGTAATAAATTATTTTTTCTTTTTATATAAGAGTCTATTTTAAATGAAATGTTATTTCTAAATCTAACCTGTCACCTTTTTTCATATCCAACACGAATGGTCTCACGCTATGTCTTCATACCACTGGTTCTACAATTGCGTTATGTAAGTCAGATTGTTCGATTAAGACACTTTGTTATTCAACGTATGTTTGCTCATTTCTGTTCAGTAGGTTTGAATTGAGCAATTATCGAACATTACAGAGCTTTTAAAGTTGTAATAGGTACTAAAGTCTTCGTTATGGAACGGGTTAAGGCTTTAGCGTATGTATAATTATTAAAAGGTTATTTCGATGAATATTGGTTTTACTTTTTTAATTACGCGAGATGTGCGTATGTATTTCCGTTTTATGTGACTACATTTAACCATTTATTGTAATCTACCTACATATTCGGACATCTTTGTTTTTATAAATTAATTTCGTAGTAAGACTTTTATTAGTCTGCCTGGGGCGTAACCACACACTGACAGTTATACAATCGTAGGATGGTAAGATTAGCTTTGAAGTACTTACTAATAAATTATGAAACAAATGTCTTAGTGATTTACAGGGCACGTGAGATAAAATAAATGAATGTCTCAAGGTAAACTGGTGACGCACAAAATTCCTGAAAACCAGAGTTTTTTTTGCCACAGTATCTGTTATAGGTTAGCAATATGTCTTATTAGTTTACCATCAGACGAGAGTTTAACTTGTCCCTTTTACTACAATAAAATATGAATTTAAGGAAATTATCAACAAAGTACTTAAAATATATTTTTTTAAATGTCTTATGTGCATTTGTCTTAGGCGTTTGTCCACTATTTTGCCTGGTGGTAAGCGATGATTTGGTCGAAGACAGTAAACACGCTAGGCTTAGTAGGTGTACTCTCTCAAGGGCTGTGTGCTGCCGGAACCCCGTAAGGTTATGGCGGATTTTGTGTTTAATGATGTTACTAAAGTCAATGGTTGAAAAAAACTAAGAGTTTCAACAATGATATTGGCCAGTTTCAGCAATAATATGGGAAATAAAAATTGTCCCATGTTACTACTACCCGTGTAGTAAGACTCGTAGAAACACGGGTAACGAATCGGATTTTCTAATGACAGCATAAAGTCCCGGCACAGACTAAATAATAGTTAGTTAGTAAGTATCGGAGTGTTCTCGGCTCCGTTCTGGAAACAATTCAATTAAACCGCGTTACTCTGCGACCCAGATCCAGATCTTTGATTAGAAAGCTCCTAATCAAGTATTTAAATCAACTGCGGAGTTTGTCTTATCGAACTTTGGTTTAGTAGACAAATGTTTTGATTGTAGGTAGGTACCTATTCTAAATATAATTACTTTAGCTTACAGAGTAGTAGTATTTTGTATGCATATGCAGTGGAAACTCGATTAACCTGACTAATTGTTATTGTTAGGCATTCAGATAATCTAAAATCCATATAATCGAGTGTATGAAGAAAAGCGGCTTTTGTGCATATGAAGTACATAATGATTTGTGTTTATTAAAAACAACAAATACATATCAACCAAAATCAATGTACATATTATTAAGAGATACATTTGCCGCGGTTGGTAGTCCGGATCATCGCGAATTCGTGTAACTGAGGGCCGGATAATCGAGTTTCTACTGTATAAAGTTATAAAGTAATTCATTGCTTTCACCATTTTTGTGAATTAACTGGACTCGTTACAAATCTGGACTTGGATTGTAGTATTTATACCGCGGGAGTGCACTGGTGACCTGCAATACAGATTTCGCAAAACCTACAGCAGGCACCAGTCTCTCACAAAGTGTACTTTATTTTACCTACTAAGTTCATTACATATTGTAAAAATATACCTTAGTTATATTTGCATACATTGCACTATTGATGTGAACCCACTCCAGACACGAGCATATTTAGCTTAGTTGGAGGGGTTAACAAGAATACTAGTAATGTGGAACCCATATTGCAAGTAATCTTTTAAAAAAAAATATATTTTTAAAACTATTATTCAAATTTTATGATTAAGTAATTATGTTCATAATTATATTACATTCGATATAAAATGCAAATTCTTCATTACATTCAATACCTGAATTGTATTTTATTTAATACTAGCAGCCCGCCCCGGCTTCGCACGGGTAGAACATATATGCCTACAAAATTTGCATCAGTTTGTTGCATCTAATATAAAATATGAACATATTTAAAAACCATCGTCATATTTCATCCAATTTACACAAAACCTTAACGAATTATGCACCTAAACCTTCCTCATGAACACTCTGGCTATTGGTGAAAACCGCATGATAATCCGTTCAGTAGCTATTGAGATTATTGCGAACAGACAGACAGACGCAGTGATGAACTTTGTTTTATAATACTTACGTATTGATATTGGACGGCCCTTTGGCGTAAAGGATAGTTACCCTGATTCTGACCCGACGGTCGTTGGTTCTAATCCTAGCTATATATACCTACCAATGAAAGTTTTATGTGCATTCATGAATCATGAGTTTTCGTACAGTGGTAGTGGAATCATTAAATCTACCAAAAAGTAGCTTACCACCAAGGAGTACATCTGCCGCCGTAACCTTACGGCGTTCCCCGACGAAAAATGTAGGGGTAATATACGTTTAACGTGTGTATCTGTGTGTCTGTCTGTAGCATCTTAGCACCTAACCGGATGAACCGATTTTGTTTTTATTATTGATAGTTTTTTTTTGTTTGATAGATGTCTTCATCGAGAGTTTTCTTAGCTTTGATTCATGAAAATTCGTTCAATCGTTATAAAATTATGAGCTTTTTTCTAGTTAATTGCGCTATGAAATCAACTTTCATAGGTCTGATCAATTCGAAAATCTTCTTCTTCAACGATATTGTAAGAACATGGAAGCCTCCTGGACTCTACAGAATACTCAAATCCTCACCAACTTACAGCTCAAATTTTAAATGTCGTGTTTAGAGTCATTGGAAAAAGCTATTATACATAGATCAGTCGGGGTGGTTTAAAATATTATATTATATTATTATATATATAGATGAATATTATTTTATACAATAGATCATATTATTATACTATATTGACTGTGATCGGTGGGGATCTACAGCATAGCTAAGCTTATAATAATATTTTCCTAGTAACTATGACCTAATCTGTGGTTTCACTGCAAATAGTTTATTAATTTTGCGATGCGTGTTTGTGAAATTCGTGATATCTTCTAGAGTTTTCATTTGAATTATGTACTGTAAAGGACAATTTTAATCTATAATATGTGGCCAAGCTAATTAACGTAATTATTTGGATAAGGATTAATACTATATACTTGAAAATAGCCTTGGAAGTTATGTAATATTTTTTAACAAAAATTTTAAGATTAAAATGGTTACTGTGAGTCAACCTTAAGAGATAGACTATATGCTGTCGCGGACTTTTTTGTAGGTCTTATTAAGTTGTACAACTCTTGCATAGAAAATATTCTTCTATCTATTTTCAATTAAGCAGCGTTCGTAAGAAACGTGTTTTTCGACCGTTTATTTGTCGACTTAGGTTGCAAATTACGTCTCCACGAATGTACCTTTGATTTAAACGGGATAATATATAGCCTATTTTCATTCCGAAAGTCCATTCTATGTATTAGTGAAAGAATTTTTTAAATCGGTTCAGTAGTTTTTGAGCTTACTCATTACAAACATACAAAAATACATAAATACAAAAATACAAATGTTCTCTCTTTATAATATTAGTATAGATGAATTAATAAATGATTATGATTGTATAAAAACTATAACAACTACGATTTAAAGTTGCTAAGCAAGGTAAATGTCCGCCACGCCCACTTTACTGTCGAATAAAAATGATGGAACCACCTTAAACAGCCTAGAGCAAGATTTACAAACGAGGCTCCACAATCTACACCTTGTTATATTTTGTAATCTTCATACTATATGATTATGTTACGACTGCCTAATGCCTATAGCTATTATTATCAAAATAATAAGTCTGACTTAACATATTATGTCACGCAAGTCATTCTCAGAGGCAACGTAAAAGTGCTACTATTCTCCATATATCTAAAGATATTTATCAGATCTTGATAGAATTTATGAAAAGACCATCTTAGAGATATAATAAGTTCCTGGAGACTCAAGAGAGCTCAAGAGAGCTTTCAAAATGAACCCAAATGTCTAAAAATGTAAATCTGACAAACTTCATGTTTTGTTTTACTTAATTCTTTTTTTCGAATGATGTCTATATCTTTTATTCCCTTTGAGTATTTTCTACTTTCATCGTCCTATTTTAGCTAAAAAAAACATACAGACGAATCGAGAACCTCCTCATTTTTTGTGAAGTCGGTCAAAAATAATAAACAAACAAAGACAAAGTTATGCATCAAAAACCACCTACCGAGTGTAGTTGTGTTTGTGTGTAGTTTGTGTTGTGAACTATTTTTTTTTTGCGGACAAAACGATAACATACACACGAAAATAATACAAACGAATTGGGAACGTCCTTTTTTTTGAAGTCAGTTAAAATGAGAAAGAATCTTCCTTAAACAATAATACTCTGTTTTCTAAACGTATTAATTCGTACTTCACACAAAACATTATTAAAGTAAATAATACTTTGGTTTAATCATATATTTTAACTGCAGGTGCTAATGTGTATGTAAAATTGCTAAATTATTGAAACCTCGCAATTTCCAAACATAATCATCATAACATAATTCTGTCGTTAAAATGTAACCGGAAGTTATTTCATGGTTTTTTAGTGTATAATTTGAAGCATTCATGATGAAATGACATAACCACAATGATCTAACGCTCTCACGGTTTTGCTCTTAGCAAGTTCAAAGATCTTACTTCAAAGGATTATCGGAACGAAAATCTGTAAATGTAATTTCTGACTGCCAATTAATTCTAGCTCCTTAGAATATAATTTCTAGTAATTTGGCATATAAGTGACCACATAAGAATCAGAGTGACTACATAATGGTATTATTATAATATCCTTTATTATTATTCGATAAGTAAAGGTTTTGTGTAAATTGATGGAAATATGAGTAATATGACGTTGATTGTTGAAGATGTCAATTCATACTCGACGCAACAAACCAGCGACAAATGTCGATGCAACAGACTAATGCAAAAATGCAGGCAAATATGCGTGCGAAGCCGGGGCGTGTCGCTAGTTTTACATAAAGTGATCTTGAAATGTTTTTGCTGTGTCCTCCTTTCTAACCAAATACGTAGCCCTCATGCTATGTAGTAACCTAAACACAGGCAACGCGAAGTTATAAACACACATAATGAATTACAATCTCTTCGTAACTTTTTAATCAAGTGAATTAAAAAGCAATCAACACAACATTATTGGTTTATAATTAAAGCAATTTCTGGCTGATTGGCTGTTAATGGCTGAGCTTTAGACTTTAAAACTAAGCTGTGGGATTTATATACTTACTTGTTATAGTTTATTGGCAAATATAAAACAAACTTAAATTAATGGATTTATTATAAGGCCAATTGTGCAGCAATGGACGGAAATTGGCTGATAATAATGATGAGGATGATCTATATTATGGATTGGTTTAAGTATTGTCTAAGCCTTATTTTTTTTTATTTTGCAACAATGTTTAACTTAATAATGAATCTATGTAAAGTTATGAGTCAAGAGCTAACAACATATTATCTCTCTATAGATAGCAACTGTAATATATTATAAAAAAACAATAATACATAATCTTTGATTTCAAAATTAAACCATCACTAAAATCTGCACTATAGGAATCGGGATATCACGACACGGCACGCTTCCACTATTCCAGACGTGATAAGGGATTTTTTATTTTTTTTTAACTTTTGCATTTCCTGTAATCAACAGGAGCTTTCCTATAATTATGGTGTGATATGATGTGATGATAAAATATGAGGGTGTCAGAACTGCATTTTTGAGGTTACAAAACAACATTAATCAATATACTATACTATATATAATAATATGTAATATTATAAAAACGTTTGTAATACACTGCTAGAAACAGAAAGCTTTAAGAAAACTGTCTGTTACCTAATCACGCCTAAGCGGACGATCCAATCTTACTGACATTTAACAAGGAGATACCTTATGGCATGAGGATGAACATAGACTACTAAATTCTTGATGTGCGTGAACGAAGTCGCGGGTATCTGTTAATCTTTTATTAATGAGTTGTTTTTAATCTGTAACAGATGTACTGCGAAAGCCAGAGTACTTCATTAACCGACTTCACAAAAAAGGAGGAGGTTCTCAATTCGTCGAAACCTTTTTTTTCCACCGATTACTCGAAGATGCCTGAACCGATTTGAAAAATTAGTATTTTGTTTCAAAGGGTACCTACCCTTCCCATGTGGTCCCATTTAAGTTTTAACAAAATCGGCCGAGCCGTTTTTAATATATCAACATTTGTATTACGACGCATTTACTTATCTTATCTGGACGACATACTACTAACTACTGGCACAGATTATCTAATAGTTACTATGTCCACTGGCTACTTTGACTAGTGCGACGTTTGAACGATCTTTAATTATCTTGTTTAATTTAACAAAATGTAATTTCGCTCCAATCCTGGACGTCAGTTCAGCTATCAATAATGATTTATTCGTAGCATTTCAGTCTCAGATAAAATTTCGCGTATAATCGACGCATTTAGCCCCTATGGCGTCCAGTATTATCGCAGCTTTAACGACCTATCAGAGGATGTGAGGGTAACCCTGTCACCATCCTTATCAAATATTTACTTTGTTTTGGACGTACCCGGACTAAAATTAAGTAGCAGATAATTAGGGTGGAAGGGACTGGATATTGTTTTACTGGGCTTGTGGTATGGATGTGTGATTTTGTGTGAAATTGTGTTTTTGATAGAGATATTTGAGTGTTTCTTTTTCAGCTGTTTAGAGTTTATACAGTTAAGATATAACCATGTAGTTTATTATATACTAGCTGTACCCGTGACTTCATTCGCGATGCCATCGTAATTCCTGCAATAACTATTAAAGTGTAGCTACACCTATTTTTTTATTAATTTCAACAGTAGGTACAGGTTTAAAAACCAGTGCAATAATACCTTACTGAATAATAACAAAACATAATCTGAATATGTTTTGCCATAGAATAAAAACATAATAGTACAAATATTGCCAAGAAACTTAACATTGGCTGTCGTCATATAGTCCTGTATGGTCCCAGTGCCATACCCTATCGAATAAACTGGCCAAGTGCAAGTCGGACTAGCACTAGTAGGGTTCCGTACCACACTACAGTATTTTATAAGATCGAGCAAAAAATACCACTATCATTTTTCGCCAGCAAAAAATAATAATTAATAAACATTTTATTTCTTATAACGCCATCTAATGTCTAACAAAGGAGTTAGGGATCGAAATTTATATATAACGCCATCTATGGGACGTTTACCTAACTAAGCGTTAATAGATGACGTGAAATGCCGAAGAAAACACGTTTCTTGTATGGGGACCCTCTATTATTTTTAACTTTATTCTGTTTTTAGTATTTGTTGTTATAGCGGCAACAGAAATACATCATCTGTGAAAATTTCAACTGTCTAACTGTCACGGTTTATGAGATACAGCCTGGTGACAGACGGACAGACAGACAGACAGACAGACAGACAGACAGACAGACGGACAGCGGAGTCTTAGTAAAAGGGTCCCGTTTTACCCTTTGGGTACGGAACCCTAAAAATCAAAGTCGGATTACTTTGTAAATAGTTACGAATGGCTATAAAAATGATATACGCGTCGATTTGAGTTCCTACCTTCTCCTACCTACCTACCTTCTCTTTGTGAAGACAGTCAAAATATGTAAAGGATGTAACCATTTGTCAAGAACGAAAACGAGCGCTCCCATTTCCTCCTTTATACATCTTACAATATAAGAATTCATTACAAAATCGCGCTGTTCACGCTAAAATCTTGTGAATGACACCTTTGCAATGCAGATTGAATTGTATTTCCTGTATCAAATTATTGTTAATATCTGAGCCAAGGTTGCCGAAACATTACTATAGTCTTAAGACACAATAACAAGTAGCTGTTATTGATAACAATACTTTTAGGGCTACTTTCACCAGTTTCTGATGTAGTCCCCGATAGTCTATTAGAAATTTATCTTTCAGATCATCCATAACTTTCAAAAGCGTTATCTGTCTTCTGAAACTTTATACATAAGGAACTGGTGAACGTTGCCCTTTATAAAAGTGCCTTTACAGTGCCCTTTATTAAACGACTTCAAATAGGGAGGTTTTTAATTCTTTTGTACATATTTTAACACTTAACAGACTTCACAAAAAAAGGAGGTAGGTACACAATTCGCCTATATATTTTTTTTCGTTTTTAGTTCAGTACACCGTCATATCTGATTTGGAAAATTCTTTTTTGTTTAAGAAAATTTAAGCATGCTTCCATTGTAATTTATCGAGATCTGATAAACCAAGTATCTCCAGAGATAAACACCTCAAACATGTACTGGCAAGCGCGGCATTTGGAGACTATTTTTTTGGACAAAATTTATTTTTATTCTACTTTCTTCCCGGTAGGTCCGATGAAGATTTATAGTCAATTCACTATTTAGTACTAAAGTACCTATTAAGCAAAAAATCAGAGCGCGTACAGTCATATCGAAAGAAAGCATAATAATCGGAAGTTACACGAAACAACACTTAGTAGTTGATACAACACCATTGTTAGTTATTAGCGAATGGACGATAACGTGGGAGGGAACAGTCAGAATGGCTAGAGTAAGTGTATTCACTTTCGAATACAAAGTTATGACATCAAATTTTCTTGATAAAGCCTGATACTTAAAAATTTGATTTTAAACGATTTTATGATTTGAGACGTGTATAAGTGCGTATATTAATACTACCTACTTACTGAATAAATGCTTTGACTTTGACTTTACCGCCGTCGCATGTGTACCGGAACTGTGTAGTTTCAGCTTAGAGCTGGGATGAATCAGGTTATGTTTGAACCTTGTTTTGTCTCCTCTAGGACCACCTCTTTTTCTAGAATACAAATTGGTATATATACGTACCAATTTGCACATTTCAAATATATATATTAACGTTAGCGTTAACATTTTATTGTTTATGAAATGGGCCCAGCAGGATTCCACTACTATTATATTTACTAATATGCTTACGCATTTTTTTTGGCAAATTTGGTACTTCCCGTTGATCATGAAATTTGGCAAGAAGCAAGGTCTTACAGCAAAAATAAAGGAAAAGTTCCAAAAAATAAAAAAAGTTGAAAATTAAACGGTGTCCCCATACATACATAGTTGACGCCAATTAAGATTACCTCTGAGTTATATGAGAGCTCATACAATTTAGGGGTCTAATTTAGGTCTCTTAATTGGAACTAACTTTAAATAAGGTAAGTAAATAAAATTGTGCTATTGTGTGATTTTCACTGATTTATTATACATTATAGTTGACCGAACTACAAAGTTAAATTTGTCCCTTAACCTAGTCTGAGAAGTTGGTACGGAAGCCTCGGTGGGCGAGTCCAACTCGACTTGGCCGGTTTTTTTGAAGTTATACTAGTTTAGGCGCACTGGGGTCAAATTTGATAAAAGTGACGTAGCGTCACGGTCCTCTCCTAATACCACGGTAATATTATCATGCTAATACTATTTTTTACGTATTAGGCTTTATCAAGAAAATTTGATGTCATAACTTTGTATTCGAAAGTGAATACACTTACTCCAGCCATACTGACTGTTCCCTCCCACGTTATCGTCCATTCGCTAATAACTAACAATGGTGTTGTATCAACTACTAAGTGTTGTTTCGTGTAACTTCCGTTTATTATTCATTCTTTCGATATTACTACGCGCTCTCATTTATTGAGTAGGTATTTTAGTACTGAATAGACAATATACAAAAATACAAAATATAAATAATACACAATCGACCTGGCGTTTGTGTAGCACGCACAGAATGACATGGGCAATTATCGCAGATTGATTTAAATAATTAGCAACAATGCCTTACTTTGTTCTTCATGCACTTGATGTGCATGACTCTCGACGCTCGACATTAAAATTTCGTGTTTTCATGTAGTTGTTTCTAGTTCCATTATGTTTGTATTACGTGGCTTAAGAGTGAGTACCGCATCTACCTTTTTATATCGATAAGAAAAGCAGCTGTTTTCGGTAACGGCAATATTTAGATTTTAATATAAAAATGTTATTTAATATAACTTCCCAAACATTATAGTTAGTGTAATAATACTATACTACAGTCACAGAATAAATTATAGTACATATGTATGATATTGCTATAGTAAAGCATGTAAATATAATATACTATTGGCTAGGTCAGGTCACCCTTTGTAGTCGGTGGCTTCGAGCCTTATTGTACACCCGAAAAGGGTAAACTGTTGTTACGCAAATACAAAACATGAATACATATACGAAGTTTATTTACAATACATATATTTGGTTGGAATTAGCCAGTACGCGTTGCGGTAGTGTCGCCTTATAAAATATGTGCTACTGCCCGATAAGATCTACATCAAGGACCTACGCCCTTCGTTTGGTTACGTCAATAATGTAGAGGTCGGTACGTGACCTTTGTACAACTATTTGTAGTCCTTCAAGGGTAATGTCTCGAAAAAATTGCGTGTGAATTTCTGAGCTGACTAATAAATACATACAAATGTTTTAAATATGTTATATTCGAACTTGCTAATACATACATAAAATAGTACTTAAATTTAAAATGTAAAACCACCCCCGACTGATTTGTACTTTTATGTATAATTTTGTTCCTTGCGACCATTCCAATGAGCCTAAACACGACATCTCAGATGAGGAGTCGAGAGTATTCTGCAGATTCAAAAAGATAATCAAGTTTACCATATTTTTGCAATATCATTGAATTAACAGAATACTGAATTTCCATTTATATTACATGTGATTTGACTACTGTTATTAATAATTCTGTGGATTTGACCACAGAACACGGATATGATTTGACTAATAACTACGTTAAACAGACGGCAGGAGTGTGACAGGTAAGTACTACGCAGAAGCGCCATTTTGATTTTTTTGACCTCCGTGGTCAAAGGACTACGAGTTTACAAAAGTGGCTATCGTAGTTTTTTTAACCAAAAAAGAGCTGATAACGGATTTTCATGAAACAAAGCTGAGAACACTCTCGATGAAGACACCTATCAAACAAAACAAACTAAATAAAAATCGGTTCATCCGTTTGGGCGCTACGATGCCACAGACAGACACACAGATACACAGACACTCAGACACACAGATACACAGATACATACGTCAAACTTATAACACCCCTTCGTTTTGCGTCGGGGGTTAATAACGCCTTTTTACCACCCTCACATAAAAGGAGGAGGTTCTCAATTCGACCGGTTTGTTATTTTCTTATTCACCAGTTACCTCAGAACTTTATCAAATCTAAACCGATATGAAAAATAGTTTTTTTTTAGGAGATTATGCCTCCCGTTAGGTCCCATTCAAATTTTATCGAGATCTAACAATTATCTCCGGAGATATGGAGATAAACAATGTAATAATTTTTAATAATAATTTGTATACTTTGATGAAATGATTATAACTACTGGCTACTTTGACTATCGCGGCATGTGAAGTCGGTTTTTTTCATTTTGTAAACGATCTTAAATTATTCCCGTTGGGGTAGGCACAGACTACTTCTTTCCACATGCTATTTCCTGACACACCTCTTCTGCTTCATCAACTTTTATGAGCGCCTTCATATTTACTAACAAGTATAGAATAAGGCACCTTGCGCACTAAGCGGCTACTACTTTGATCAGTGATCGCAACGATCAGGTTAACTAAAGAAACAAGATGAACGTCTTGCATTTGGCCGCACGGCCACTGGCCGGACCGTCTAGAAAGCAGGGTTTTTTTGTGTTTTTTTAGTGTTTACTTAAAAATAAAATAATAATAAAATTAATAAACATAATAACAAAGCAAGTTACATCTTATTGTATTTATTTTCTAAATTGGTGTCGATAAAGAGTATTTGTATTGTTATTAAGAACAAAGAATCATTTTAGTTTAATTACTTTTTCGAATTGCGAATTGAGTTTCAGTAATATAGTGAACGTTTTATTACAAGAGACTTTTAGGACTTCAAAAGAGACGGGACTCTAAAGTTTTAATATGTAATTGTCAGATATCTCAAAAGCTTAGACTCTAAAGAGACATTCATTAGATCCCTAAAGTGTCATCCGTCTTCTGTAAAACTGTGTTGTTTCTACAATAACGTTGTGGTTTATTTCATTATGATTTCATAAATAAGTCTCTATGTAGGCTAATAAGTTGATCTTTATTAAGTAATGCGTAGGATGAAGCGATAGGATTTTTCTTAATGTAATTCTGATTTAATAATGAAATTCTCATATAATGAAGTAGCTTACTGTCAGATATCATATAAAACTTTTTAAAAAAGTGAACAATTTAAGATCGTTTACATAACTAAAATAACTATATTGAAATTGATGTTTAGAAAGAAAACATAATAATTTGGAGTCTTAAAAACTTCAAGTCTGTACCGTGTACGTGATTGAAGACGGTATGGCAGTGAGAAAAGGCACAGGACTGAATATAGTGCATTCTACTCGCAACTATCCCACCAAATCGCGTCTGTCAACGCAACATCACCTGAGCATCTCGGTAAATGTCTAGGAAAAATCCCATAATCTTATAACGTCGACCCAAGGAATTTTCCTTACACGAAATGAAATATTATTATGAAAGGTCCGCGAATCCTTTTATATACCTCTCAATCACACAAATCATAATAAACTCTATCCTGTTCTGATAAGAGTAATTGTTCTATCAATGCGTTTGAACCTTTTTTATTAAGACTAGAAGTTCTTATATCGTTCTGATCACATTTTTTTTTCAAGGGTTTTTTCACTTCTTTGCCATTCAACCAGCTAAACTTATGATATTTTAAGGCTTTTGAATTCGTACTACAGAATAAAAGAGCTTTTAAGAGAGGTAAAAAATACTTATATTATCTTGTTATTTTTATAAGAAGCACGATGGAACCGTTGTTATTGACTTGGATTGGAAGACTTGCATTATTGATTGACCTTTTTCTTATTTTCCTTTTTTAAGGTAGAAGAAGAGAGGGTACTAGAACAAGCAATGCGCTCGCCAGGTGGAAATATCGGAAGCGATAAAATCTATGAACGACATCTTACTTACGTATGGTTCCTTTATAAATCTTATAGTTGGTAGGCCCTGACCGTAGAGTCGTTTATGACACTGCCTGCTAAGTCGAGATCGCGCCGAAGGGTTTGATTCTCACACGGGAATCTTTGATGATCCACAGATAATTGTTCCGATTCCAGATGTATACCTATGTCATTGACATATACCCTTGGTTTGAATATTTATAAACGTTCTCCACGCGATACAGGTATTTTCTATTTAAAAAAAGTAAGAGATTTTTCCAAACCAATCAATCTTAATTTATCACCCTGTATTTAGCACCAATTAAAAAAAACATCCATAAAATCTGGAAATTAGTCGGTGCTAATTCTGCCATTACCACGTCTCATTTAAATCCTATTTTCAACACAAGCTCTACACCAAATTAACGAGCTGAAACTTAAAAGTTTAAGCTAAAAACAGCTTTTAAATTGGCACTTGAAGTGGTTTCTTAGCACTTTATTGCGGCCCATTTGCTCGCATACTTAAAATACATTTACTTGGATTTTTACTACTTTGGCTATATATACGTACCTACAACTATACTATATATGTGTATTGCACTTTATTAGTAGTCTGGGTAACAACTAAGTTCAATATGTGTCTAGAGTGGGTTCACGTCAATAGTGCAATAGGTGGGGATCGAACTCACGACCTGTCGATCGCCAGGCCGACGCCTTAGCCGTTGGGCTATTGCCGCTTTTTACAAGCTTTTATTTAACTTGCAATGTATGTATTTATGTAACTTTGTATGTTCGGGTGGAATCTTGGAAGCTAAATTAGACCCACTTCCCGGTGTCCGATTGGACTCAAATTTGGTGTATTTATGTATCTTCGGTGACAATAAAATGATATGGTACCATGGAGCTGGTCTGATGATGGAGACGGAAGGTGGCCACGGCATCTCTGTGATAAAACAACATAACCCCACCGAATTTGGGCTCAATTGATTCGTCTTGAAGAGAACTTTACACCTAGATAATATCCAGGGTCTGATGATAAAGCTGGAAGGTGGCCACGGCATCTCTGTGATAAATCAACGTAACTCTACCGAGTTTGGTCTCGATTGATTCGTCTTGAAGAGAACTTTACACCTAGATGATATTTAGCGACTGGTGATGAAGCTGGAAGGTGGCCACGGCATCTCTGTGATAAAATAACGTAAGCCCAGTGAATTTGGGCTCAAATGATTCGTCTTGAGGAGCACTTTACACTTAAATGATAGCCAGGATCTGATGATGAAGCTCCAAGTGGGCCATGGCTTTCTGTTATAAAGCAACATAGCCCCACCGAGTCGATTGATTTTCCGCGAAGAGCACTTTACCCATAATCACATCAAATATCCGTGGAATATTTTAAAACATCATGCCTTCTCTTAAATACTTAGGTAGTTGACAGGTAGTCGGTATCTATACCTACGTACTAAAAAGTTAAAAATATATTATAAATAAAAATATTTTTAAAAACAAGTTTTTATCTGGGACAATGAAACAAAATGTTAAAAATAAATTCTAGTAAGTATTTGGCGTGTAGGTACTTACCTATATTTTTAAAAGCTTTTTAACATTTAAGTTCATTGTCCCAGATAAAAGCTTGTTTTCAAAATATTTTTTACTAGCAGTCCGCCCCGGCTTCGCACGGGTAGAACATGCCTACAAAACTTGCATCAGTTTGTTGCATCAAATATAAAATATTAACGTATTTAACAATCATCGTCATATTTCAACCAATTTACACAAAACCTTAACGAATTATGCACCTAAACCTTCCTCATAAACACTCTGGCTATTGGTGAAAACCGCATGATAATCCGTTCAGTAGCTATTGAGATTATTGCGAACAGACAGACAGACGCAGTGATGGACTTTGTTTTATAATACTTACGTAGTGATATTGGACGGCCCCTTGGCGTAAAGGATAGTTACCCTGATTCTGACCCGACGGTCGTTGGTTCTAATCCTAGCTATATATATACCAATGAAAGTTTTATGTGCATTCATGAATCATGGTTTTTCGTACAGAGGTAGTGGGATCATTGAATCAAAATCAATCAAATCGTGGGATCAAAGAAGGGGTATCATCTTAGCACCCAACCGGATGAACCGATTTTGATGTTATTATTGACATTTTTTTTTTGTTTGATAGATGTCTTCATCGAGAGTGTTCTTAGCTTTGATTCATGAAAATTCGTTCAATCGTTATAAAACGATGAACTTTTTTCTAGTTAATTGCGCTATGAAATCAACTTTCATAGGTCTGATCAATTCGAAAAACTTCTTCTCCAACGATATTGTAAGAACATAGAAGCATTGACCTGATGCTGGGACATTTCCTGTAGTATACAGAATACTCAAATCCACACCAACTTACAGCTCAGATTTTAAATGTCGTGGTTAGAGAGAAACTATGACCTAATCTGTGGTTTCACTGCAAATATTTTATTAATTTTGCGATGCGTGTATGTGAAATCCGTGATATCTTCTAGAGTTTTCATTAGAACTATATACTGTAAAGGACAATTTTAATCTATAATATGTGGCCAAGCTAATTAACGTAATTTTTTGGATAAGGATTAATACTATATACTTGAAAATAGCCCTGGAAGTTATGTAATATTTTTTAACAAAAAATTAAAGATTAAAATGGTTACTGTGAGTCAACCTTAAGAGATAGACATATGCCGTCGCGGACTTTTTTGTAGGTATTATTAAGTTGTAAAACTCTTCCATAGAAAATATTCTTCCATCTGATTTCAATTGAGCAGCGTTCGTAAGAAATTTGTTTTTTCGACCGTTTTTTAGTCGACTTAGGTTGCAAATTAGGTCCCCACGAATGTACCTTTGATTTAAACGGGATAATATATAGCATATTTTCATTCCGAAAGTCCATTCTATATATTAGTGAAAGAATTATTTAAATCCAGTAGTTTTTGAGCCAAATCATTACAAACATACAAAAATACAAATGTTCTCTCTTTATAATATTAGTATAGATTTATAATTTATTCAATTGACATGAAAAAATGTTTTTAACGTTTTATTTTTTATTATTAAGAGTGTTCGTAGGTAGGTATTTACTGATATAAGAAACCTTAAAATAATTAAAATGTCCATATATTTGTATCCATATTGAAACTCCAGCTCATTTTGGACAACTGTGTAAATAACGCAAATTAATACAAAAATATGACAACAGAATGTCACCTTCAGAATTTTGTATTATCTTTACAGCAATATCTACCTAGCTTACTGTAGTGTTACCTAACTTACTGTAGATTCTACCTAACTTCAATATTGGTCTGTAAACACCTCAAAGGGTTAATACGGTACGGTTACGGTACCACATTATTTGTAAGATGTTTAAGTTAATAGTTAAAACTTAAATTCAAAATTTAAAACCACGCCCCAACGATCTGTTTATAATCTGTTTATTGTGATCATTCCAATGAGCCCAAAAACATATACTTAACACCTCTTCTTTTTTTGTCGGGGGTTAAAAAGAGGGTTACGTCAGTTACGTGACACACAAACAATGGAGGGTGGTGTCTGTGGTGACACATTTTATTAGATAGTAACACAGATTACTCCGTTTTGAAAGACGCCGCATTAAACTGAAAGAACGACAGGACAAACAAGACGACTGAATGCAAGCGATGACATTTACCTATAGCTGATAATGTGGCACGAAAATCTCTGGATTTCCAGAATTTTACGCCTTGCTCTACTGCGACCTTACGTTGAGTCTTACGTGTATTATTGCAATGCAAAAATACCCATTATACGCCATTTTGATAAAAAAATATAATTCTACAACATTTGCTACTGTAGCTTTTGATGCGAAACTTACTGAAACGTTCAATTTTGTCTATAATTTATAAGCGAAAATATTTATTTTTTATTGAAGCATAGGTCGTTGATAATTACAAATTTTGAAAATATAGGCAACGAAAGCGGTAAAGACATCAATGGAAAACGAATTAAAAGAAAACATGAGATTTGTGAGATTGTGAGATGTCATTAAGTTAATTTTGGAAGTAGATAATCTTTTGAGTGTCCACTGTCCAGAAATGAATGTTTTTTTTTATATGCCTCATTAACTTATTGTAAAAACTCACGTTCATTTTAAACTTATAGATTTAAAAACGGGAATTTAACGTGACTTACGCGATGTCGATATAGCGATCGACATATGTTTCGGCCTCATCCGGAGGCCTTCTTCAGGATCTTCTTCGCTATATCGACATCGCGTAAGTCACGTTAAATTCCAGTTTTTAAATCTATATACGTCATTCACGTTCATTAATTTTGTCGTTACGACAGATCTGTGAGCGATGTACAATTTTCACAGACATTTTCTTCTCAAAACAAACTTTTAATATTAATATTGTCTAAAGCGCAGAACGATAACCACTAATCGTAATAAGAGCGGACTATTTTCAGTAAGCGCTTTTATAAAAGATTGGTATGATGATGTATGTGGTAAAGTTTCGTTATTATTTATGCGGTATCTATAGGTAAGGAGGCTATCTGTGGATAGTAAGAGCTAATATTAGACGAAGACTGTGTATCGAACCATGTCACCTTCAATGACGCAATTCTCTGAAAAAAAGATTTTTCCATTTGCTTCAAATATTTTATATAGGTTTTGTCTTTTTGAGACACCTTTGTCACATTGGATTTTATATATTATATTTTTCTGCTGATATTAAAGCCTACATAAGTTATTTGAAAAACATCTACTCGTGGATATATTAGTAGGTATTACGTATGTAAATCGTAGGTATTGAGGAGTCGGGAAAAATAACAAATAACACCCGAAAAGGGTAGTTTATCTTGAGGCAAATTCACACGCGATAGCCCCTTTTGACAACCATATGTAAGTAATGGCATTGGGCCCACCAGTTGCAAGATAATTTAAGATCGTTTACAAAAAGAAAAAAAAACCGACTTCACATGCGGTGATAGTCAAAATAGCCAGTAGTATCATGTCAAGGTATACAAATGCATTAGTCAAGGTATGCAATGAGTTTGAGATGTTTATGATTATGACTCTATATCTCCGGAGATAATTGTCATACCTCGATAAAATTTGAATGGAACCAATCGGGTGGCATAATATCTCAAACGAAAAAATATTTTTAAAATCGATCAAAATTTAAAAAAAACAGTCGCATTGAGAACCCCTTTTTTGTGAAGTGGGTTAAAAGAATATACAGTCCATTACGCCATCTTTGGATCTGTCGCGTCGTCATCTTTCTTTGGGATCCACTGTAGTGAGTTTGGAGAAAACCACGGTAATGCTATCTATCTAATATTACCGTGACAGAAGATTCAACGTGTGGTATACATGTTCGATCCATTTCTAATAGGTAATGAAAATATCATTAACCTTTAACTCAGTATTACAAATATGAAATAATAAGAAACTTGTTAGCCATATAGCCTTGCTCTAAATAATAATTCAACTACTCGAAATTAGTGAATAATCAAACTTCATTTAATTACTAACATCAATAAGAAGCTTCACAAAATAATCCTTTGAAATTGAAAATGATGCTACCTAAGTATCAATTAATTATGCAACACGGGCTCTGCCATACAGCCTATTTCTGAGCCTTTACATGAAGCGTATTTTTGCCTGAGGAGCGCCGGCACTCGTGGGCTGATTCAGATTGTTTATTTTTTAGATCGATGGTGTATTGCAGGCCTGCGAGAGAGGTATCATATACATCTCATGATGATACTATAGTAATACCCAGAGATATGGGATGTAAAATCTCAGAACCCAAAATTATGATTTCACTTGCGTGTCATGTGTCCTTAGTCCTTTGTAAGTTTTAATAACGATATTATTTGGTAACAAGCTAAAATGTATTAAGTTGGTTCTAAAATGAGTGAACGCGATCGCGCTATGTGCCTTTGACGGTCAGTCGTCCGAAACATAATTTCACTACTATCCACCACTATCTAGTCATGTAAGATTGCATAGTTAAATGCATCGTAGTATGTTGTGTTATTGTCGATTTAGTAGATATTACAAATAAAATGAGTAAAAACAAACCTGCCAATTGTGCAACTGACATTGCAAAACTGTCTCAGCTCGTCTCACGATATTGGTTCTAACTTTAGCACAGCAGTGCGTATGAACTTAAGCGTGTCTTAAAAAAAAATTATGTTAGTTTCTGGAGACTCAAGAGATGGCTTTAAAAAATTACCGCAGTAATCTGTCACTGTCATACCTGTAAAACTTTGTCAAACCTCTTGTTTCCTTTCCATTGATGACTATACCGCTTTATTTCCACAGATTTCTAGCATTAATTTTCCACGACCTTTGCGATGGTAAATAATAAATATTGTCGCTAAAAATAATGAACAAAGATTTCCTTTGGTGCTTTAGACAGTGACATGACCTACGTTCATCAAAGGCCACATAGCAAGTGCGGTGGAACATTTTTTTTTTTGTAATTTAAAAAGGCTCATAATTATGGAATAATCGCTCTACAACCGCTTCGTGTAAATACCCTGCTTTGGCATGATCATTAATTTGTTAATACAAAATGATTGATTGGCCCCGGTTGTTTCTGACTTGATTCATGACGTCACTGTTTAGTTAATTTTTAACTACTAAATAGGTCATAACGATTTAAAATTAATTCGGTTATAAGATCTTGTATTCAAAGAAATAAGTCTTGTCGTAAAACAAAACAGATTATGTTATGATAATTTTTGCATTTTGATGGTATTTTTAACAACTTCACAAAAACAGAGGTCTCAATGTGTCGGATTTTTTTTTGTATGTTCACCGATTACTCGAAGATGCCTGAACCGATTTGGAAAATTATTTTTTGTTTCAAAGGGTACCCTTCCCATTTAAATTTTACGAAATCGGTCGAGCCGTTTTTAGTATATCAACATTTATATTACGATGCATTTGTATACTTCAATGACATGATACTGGCTGCTGGCTACTTTGACTAGCGCGACGTTTGAAGTCGGTTCTTTTAGTTTTTTAAACGATCTTAAATTATCATCGATTGCTATCTCGAAATTAATACCTTTAACACAATGTCTATAAACATGACACAACATTCATAAACTCTATGCGAGTTTATGAAAAACATCTTTTGTCTTTTTCTCTCTCTATATTTGAATAGAGAGGTGTGATACATTTCAAAACCACGATAATAATGTTCATTCATACATATACCTATCCATTACAATAAACTTGTTTTCGTCTAGTTAATATACTGCATGAACTGCGTTTCATAAGTACATACAACAATTATGTAAAATGTATGTAAATATGTGTACTTACGGAGGTAGGTTGTTTCACAAGTTACACGTGTTCCATACAAGTGGGTTATAAATTCATACGATTAAAATTCACGCTAGAAGCGTAGAGTGGCACTCAGTTTGAATTTAATAGGATAGCGAACTTGACAGGTGTACTGAAATTTTAGTAGAAATGTGACATTAAGTTCTAATTTTAAGGGCTGATTCCTAATAAATGACAGATAGGTTATCAGTATACCATATCAGATAAACCATCTGAAACTTTATCAGGTACCATCACAGAATAAATATAGTACCTACAAGTAGTAGGTACCGGTGCAACTGACTTTAAGTGAGGTACTTATTTTGTTTCTATTGTTGTACATTTTATTATTATTGAGCCTTATTGTTAGGCCTGGAATTCGGTCTTCACTGAGGGTGAAAAGAATGCAAGGCTTCACATCTAGATGTTTCAGGGAACGAGCGCAGTGCTGTGAGTCGCACAATTCTGATAATCGAAAGTTTTGTGTGTATCAACAAATAAAGTAAGCATCTTCGCTTACCATCAGGGGAGAGCCTTGTTGTTATAAAAACAGAGGTTTTTATAACAACAAGGCTCTCCCCTGATGGTCCCAATTTTAAATAAATATTAGCTGACCTTAATTGTAGCTGACAAATTAATGTAAATTGATCCTTTTATCGTGTAATTTAGGTAGACGTTGTAACGAAAAATTTATTAATGAAATTGAAGAATTTTTAACCCATCTCTGTAAATAGAACGTCAATTTACTTAATGATTAGTTTAACGTATTTACAAAGCAACAGACCGTTAGGTATCATTATCTTTTCTATGCCGTTAGCTAGTTTCACCGATCCTTGATCGTTTATTCGGATTTTATCTGCCAGTAACTTTCCGATAATCCTTTGGGGGTCTTCAAGTCGCGAGTGAATAGGTATCTTTTTGGCAAGCGCGCTACATCTTGGACCACATCGTCACTTAGCATCAAGTGAGATAGTGGTCAATCTGCCTATTGTGCATAAATAATTTATAATCGTACAAAACGAAAAAACCGACTTCACATGCCGCGATAGTCAAAGTACTGGCTAGTTATAATCATGGAGTATACAATTTTTTTTTACGTATATTGTTTATCTCCATATCTCCGGAGATAATTCTCAAATCTCGGTAAAATTTAAATGGGACCAAATGGGAGGCATAAACTCTCAAACAAAAAAAATACATGAATTTTTCAAATCGGTTAAGATTTGATGGAGTTCTGATGTAACATACAACAAGGCGGCCATAGCCCAATGAATAGGGTGTCGGACTGGGGATCGAGAGGTCGTGAGTTCGATCCCCACCCCACCCATTGCACTATTGACGTGAACCCATTTCAGACACAAGCATATTTAGCTTAGTTGGAGGGGTTAACAAGAATATAGGTAATTTGCAACCCACATTGCGAGTAATCTTTTATTGAAAAAGAGAAAAGAGAGAGAGAGAGAGAAAACATCATAAAAATAGTCGAATTGAGCACCTTCTCCTTTTTTGTGAAGTCGGTTAAAAAAAGATAAAATACAACTATTTTCAACCGACTTCCAAAAAAGAAGGAGGTTCACAATTCGTCTGTATGTTATTTTTAGGGTTCCGTACCCAAAGGGTAAAACGGGACCCTATTACTAAGACTCCGCTGTCCGTCTGTCTTTCTGTCTGTCTGTCTGTCTGTCTGTCTGTCTGTCTGTCCGTCTGTCACCAGGCTGTATCTCATGAACCGTAATAGTTAGACAGTTGAAATTTTCACAGATGATGTATTTCTGTTGCCGCTAGAACAACAAATACTAAAAATAAAATAAAATCAACAATTAAAGGGGGTCCCCATACAAAAAACGTGTTGTTAAACGCCATCTATCTAATTAGTTTCGGCAAAATGACATAGATGGCGCTAGTAAACGAGCCCCGTCTTTCTAGATCGCGACCAAACCAAATATTCTTGGTAATATCAATTAATCAAATATATGAGGTTGAAACTCTGTTATGTTTTGTATTGTACGGAACCCTCCCTAAGTGTGCGATAAGAGACGCGACGCTGACTCGCACTTGGCCAGTTTTATTTTCTTTTTTTTTGTGTGTATATTACGCGATTACTCCGTCAATTGGAACCGATTCGAATTATCATTTTTGTAATCGGTAGGGTACGTTTTCGAGGTGGTCTCATTGCAATTTCATTGAGATCTTATAAGTATCTCCAGAGATATGACGATAAACGTCTCAAACTTGCTACGGAAATTGACTCGCGGGGCATTGAAGTCGGTTGTTTTAGTTTTTAAACTATCTTAATTATAACACTACGCTTTATATTTTTAACCGACTTCAAAAAAAGGAGGAGGTTTCTCAATTCGACCGTTTTTTTTTTTTTTTTTTTTTTTTTTTTTTTAAATGTTTGTTCGCGCATAACTTCGTCGTTTATGAACCGATTTCGATTATTCTTTTTTTGTTCGAAAGGAGATATTCCAAGTGTGGTACCATGGTAATTTTATCGAGGTATGATAAGTATCTCCAGAGATATTGAGATAAACATCTCAAAATTGGTACTGAAAATGAATAGCGCGGCATTGAAGTCGGTTATTTTTTAGTTTTTAAACGATATTATGTATATTGATAAACGAGTTTACAAGCTCAAATATCACCGTAGCTACCGACAAGATTATAACCCGCACTACCAGGGAAACATGTTCGGAGCTGCACTAATTCAGTTACAGTACTACGTATAGTTACTATTACTTATTCTGTGCTACTGCTATTAAGTACTTTGTTCATTGCCTAATGGGTTAGCTTGCTATATTTTCCTAACATCGAATTCTACCACAGATTAACGAGTAAAAGTGCATATAGTTATAATATAATTATATAATAATTAACATAAAAATTTGTTTGATGTTTTATATATATATATATATTAATATATATATTTTTTCTTTTCTTTTTTTTTAACGACACCGCGCCGTCGCTTTACCGTGATTTGTTTCTTCTCCATCCAAAGGTTGTCTGGAAGAGATCGCTCTTTTAGCGATAAGACCGCCCATTGTGCAACTTAAATTAAGCCTATTGTAGTTTAAGAGTTTCATGTAATTTGTGGTGTACAATAAAGAGTTATCTATCTATCTATTAACATACCAGTTTCTATGTATACTCAAAAAGACGATACCCATCCGCTATGTTGACTCTAACGGGCTAGCTTACCCAAACAACCAAAATGCCATTGAAAATTCAACCCACTTCTCATTTAGTTAGCGTGTAAATTGTCTTACCCGTGATATCAGCTTGAAAGTTTTGAAACACTTGTTCTGTACAAATATTGGCAGAGGTGAAGATACGCGGCTCTTTTATAATAGGACCGCAGCGAATAGGTAATGTCGATGAACTTAGGGCTTCATTATTATTGTTTGCAGCTTCGAATGCACCACAAATTTTAATCTACCCACTACTGGGTATAGTGTAGGCTTCTTTTCGCTCTTACCACGCTTAGGTTACGATCTTGGGCCCCTAGACAAAATCCAATTTCCTGTTTTCATTCACGGTAACGCAAGTTCAAAATGTATGGAATGACATTTTTGTTTCGGCAACAAAAATGTCATTCCCATAATTATAAATATTAAAATACGGGACGCGCCTAAAACACACATATATATATATATATATATATATATATATATATATACTCGTATATATTTTGTCATTGTCATGTCATTCCCATACATTTTGAACTTGCGTTAGCGTGAAGGCAAACAGGAAATAGGATTTTGTCTAGGGCCCTGGTTAAGCACTAACTATTATATAATCTGTGGCCCTGGGCTGTCCCCACAAACCTCTTTGCTTGCAACCTCCTATTTGCCCACTCTTCACGTGAAAAACATCTAGACGCCCCCTATCTAGGCTATCTACATACCAAATTTCAGCTCAACCGGTTCAGTATAGTTTTAACGTAAAGGAGTAACACACATACCATACATACAAACTTACACATTTATAATATTAATATATATTTTTCTCTTTTCCTTCTTAAAATTTAAATGTTCACTATATATAAATTCAGATAGACTTTTTCTCTTGTCCATACTGTATGAAATTATAACCTTCTAATAAACTATTAATAAGTATATGCCTACATTAGGTGAATCAAAACAGGAAGAGATTGAATCTCACGACACAGGGATTTCCTAGTGTGAGACACAGAGCTCAAATATGCTGTTTGATCATGAGCTAGTAAGAAACTGTTTTGAAGTTATACTTCTTTTGGCGCGATAGAGAAAAATGATGAGAGTGAATTTTTACGATGCGCGCGCACACCGACACCTAAATTTAACACCGTGAAGTTAGTTCTAGGTGGTACGATGCGCGCGCACACCGACACCTAAATTCTACACCGTGAAGTTAGTTCTAGGTGGCATGACTATGTTCAAGTTGTATATGTCATTTCGTAAGAACGTCATATTTTTACGTCAATAAAACCTTTTTTATTTAAATAAAATCTTTTTGATTAATTTTAATATTTATCGTTAATCACTACTGCATTTTAGTTATTTTTTTTCCATACGCCACAGAAGTATAACTTCTAACGCGTGTACATAAGTACACACACTCTTTTTTTAATTAGCTAAGTTTGCAATAAATAAATTATTATTAAAAAAATATTCTACCTATAATAAGGATCATATTAAACTTCATTTGATTTGACATTTGAACAACATTTGATTTGTCTCACCAAACAAGAGAGCCTAAAGCCACTTGTGCTAAAGCTGACTACTAAATAATATTAATATTTATTTGCAGTCAGTCAGATAATAATAAACGCGATTTATAGTGTTTGTGAGCGGATTGTAAGGCTCAGTGCACACTGACGGGGACTTAGATTTTGAACTGAGTTAAGGCACAGTACTTAAAGTACTTACAAATAGTTAAGGGTAGGACACACGGTAAGATATATTATATATCGAAGAGATATTGTGCTGATTCAGGGCCCATAGAAAAAATCCAATTTCTGTTTCCGTTTACGCTAACACAAGTTCAATGTATGGAATGACTTTTATTTTTCCGCAACAAAGTTGTCATTTCATACATTTTGAACTTGCGTTAGCGTGAATGGGAACAGAAATTTGATTTAGTCTAGGAGCCCTGGCCTTAAACTATTTGTGTGCAAAATTTTATCTAATCCATCGCGTAGTTTATGTTTTAAAGAGTAACGAGAATCGTCCATTTATACATATGTAGCGACACAGTTGCATATGCATTATATTTTGCCGAGCTTGCACTATGCAATATACGACGCAAGTTTATTAGTCTGTCTGTCCGTCTGTGACCAGGCTGTATCTCATGAACCGTGATAATAAGAAAGTTGAACTTTTCACACATGTATTTCTGTTGCCGCTACAACATACAAATACTAAAAAACAGAATAAAGAGAACAGAAAGAAGAAGAGAAACAGAAAAAATATTTAAGGGGGCTCCCATACAACAACATGTGATTTTTTTGCTCGATATTGATAACGGCAACAGGTAGGTATGACGCTTTAAATATTCACTGAATATTGAGTTATATTATTCACTTTAAAAATGAACAATTAAAATAAAATAAATATTTAAGGGACATAAAACAGACACGATTTTTTTGCCGTTTTTTGTAGATAATGGTACGGAACCCTTCGTGCGCGAGTCCGACTCGCATTTGGTCGACCACACCATCGCTTACTACCACGATAGTGGCAGAGTGATATATATATTGGTTAAATGCTAGCCTATCAGAAATAAAAAATACATATTTTAAATTGTTCTACATAACTCACTCAGCGATGTTATCTTCATGAATTATAACTTTAAATAAGCAACTTTTTTTAGGCATCAAGTTATTCTTGCCCTTTTAACCGACTTCAAAAAAGGAGGAGGTTTCTCAATTCGACCGTATATATATATATATATATATATATATTATGTTTGTTCGCGGATAACTTCATCGTTTATGAACCGATTTTTATTATTCTTCTTTTGTTGGAAAGGAAATATTCTAAGTGTGATACCATGGTAATTTTATCGAGTTTTGATAAGTATCTCCAGAGATATGGAGATAAACACCTCAAAATTGGTACTTAAAATTAATAGCGCGGCATTGAAGTAGGTTCTTTTTAGTTTTTTAAACGATCTTATCAAGTTATTAACCCTTAAGTTGCCTATCCCAAGTAACACCCACGGTTCCGATTTCCATCTGACATGTTCAAAGTGAATATTATAATTATTATGCGTTCACAGATATATGCAAATAACACGTCCGCGTTTGGAACGAGATCCTACGAGTAAATACGCCAAGGAGCTTATGGCTTAAGTAATGTAACTTGATGTATTCACTGGCTTTATATTATACTAGCAGCCCGCCCCGGCTTCGCACGGGTAGAACATATATAAAATAAAAAATAAAATATGTTTATTTCAAGTGACCAAGACTCATATGGAATTACAATATAAAGAAATTAAAATTATTTGAGATATACACACACTAAATGACAAAACAATACCTATAATATATGCTTACAAAATTTGCATCAGTTTGTTGCATCGAATATAAAATATTAACATATTTAACAATCATCGTCATATGTCAACCAATTTACACAAAACCTTAACGAATATACGAATATACACCTAAGACCTAAACCTTCCTCATAAACACTCTGGCTATTGGTGAAAGCCGCATGATAATCCGTTCAGATGCTATTGAGATTATTGCGAACAGACAGACAGACGCAGTGATGGACATTGATTTATAATACTTACGTAGTGATATTGGACGGCCCTTTGGCGTAAAGGATAGTTACCCTGATTCTGACCCGAGGGTCGTTGGTACTAATCCTAGCTATATATACCTACCAATGAAAATGTAATGTGCATTCATGAATCATGGGTTTTCGTGGAATCATTAAATCTACCAATAATTAAGATAGTTTAAAAACTGAAACAACTGACTTCAATGCCCCGCGAGTCAATTTCAGTAGCGAGTTTGAGACGTTTATCGTCATATCTCTGCAGATACTTATCACATCTCAATGAAATTACAATGGGACCACCTCAAAAACGTACCCTACCGATTACAAAAATAATAATTCGAATCGGTTCACAATTGACGGAGTAATCGCGTTACATACACACACAAAAAAAGAAAGAAAAAGAAACATACAGACGAATTGAGAACTTCCTTCTTTTTGGAAGTCGGTTGAAAAGTAGCTTACCACCAAGGAGAACATCTGCCGCCGTAACCTTACGGCGTTCCCCGACGCAAAAAGTAGGGGTATTATACGTTTAACGTGTGTATCTGTGTGTCTGTCTGTATCATCTTAGCACCCAACCGGATGAACCGATTTTGATTTAAAGTAGGGGTATTATACGTTTAACGTGTCTATCTGTGTGTCTGTCTGTAGCATCTTAGCACCCAACCGGATGAACCGATTTTGATTTTATTATTGATAGTTTTTTTTTTTTGATAGATTTCTTCATCGACAGTGTTCTTAGCTTTGGTTCATGAAAATTCGTTCAATCGTTATAAAACTATGAGCTTTCATAGGTCTGATCAATTCGAAAATCTTCTTCTTCAACGATATTGCACGAACATGGAAGCATTGACCTGATGCTGGGACATCTCCTGGACTCTACAGTATACTCAAATCCTCACCAACTTACAGCTCAGATTTTAAATGTCGTTTTTAGTCATTGGAATGCTTTTAATGAAAAGATTATACATAGATCAGTCGGGGTGGTTTAAAATATTATATTATATATATAGATCATTATTATTTTATACAATAGATCATATTATTATACTATATTGACTTCAAATTGATTGCGATCGGTGGGGATCTACAGCATAGCTAAGCTTATAATAATATTTTCGCAGTAACTATGACCTATTCTGTGGTTTGACTGCAAATATTTTATTAATTTTGCGATGCGTGTATGTGAAATCCGTGATATCTTCTAGAGTTTTCATTAGAACTATATACTGTAAAGGACAATTTTAATCTATAATATGTGGCCAAGCTAATTAACGTAATTTTTAGATAAGGATTAATACTATATACTTGAAAATAGCCCTGGAAGTTATATAATATTTTTTAACAAAAAATTATAGATTAAAATGGTTACTGTGAGTCAACCTTAAGAGATAGACATATGCCGTCGCGGACTTTTTTGTAGGTATTATTAAGTTGTACAACTCTTCCATAGAAAATATTCTTCCATCTGTTTTCAATTGAGCAGCGTTCGTAAGAAACGTGGTTTTTAGACCTTTTTTTGTCGACTTAGGTTGCAAATTAGGTCTCCACGAATGTACCCTTGATTTAAACGGGATAATATATAGCCTATTTTCATTTGGAAAGTCCATTATATATATTAGTGAAAGAGTTTTTAAATAAATAATAAATAAAACGACAAACTGATCAGCAGTTTGGCAGAAACTAGATTAAGAAATTGTACTTTTATCTAGCATTCATAAATAAATTTAAAAAAAAAAAACGGTCCAGTAGTTTTTGAGCCAAATCATTACAAACATACAAAAACACAAATGTTCTCTCTTCATAATTTTAGTATAGATGCACAAGAAAATGGAAATAGTTATTGCTTTAAGGCCTTTTGCACATTATAAGATGTTTTCTTGTGTATTGTGTCTTATGAGACATGAGAAATTCAGTCGCATTGATTGTTACATAAGATTATATATATTACAAGATATTTTTTCTTATGTCTGATAAGACACGAGCATCCGTGTTTGTCTCGTGCACATTATAAGACATTTCTTGTCTGTCATTGACAAGAAAATATCTTATAATGTTCTAAAGGCCTAAAGAATACATTTAATCGCATTTTAGACTACACTATAATATATATTATATATCTTATAGCGTATAGTGTGCTATTACAACAATATCCCTCACCACACATTTATTTAGAACACGTTCACACTAAGCTTTACTATAAATAAGCCAGTTTGCTAGTAATTTGCTTGTCATGCTATATATCATAGTATAGCGTAGTCTTTAATGCGCTTTAGAATCAATGACAAAATGTAGCTGAAAATCACGGAGAATATACTCTACTCTTGGTTTATCCGTGCTGCCACTGCCACAGAATAAATAAAAGTACAACGCGCGGATTTTTCATCGCGGAAATTTGAGCGCTCCTTTTTGGCGTAAAGGAAACGGATATATGACATGCATTCTATACATTATCTGCACATTATATCATTGTTTCGCCTGACTTGCTATCAATACACGCTATAGATGTTTGGCGATAGCTTTTCCAACTTGAAAATTTATCTGACCAGGCCGGCACTAGACAGTTCTACCACCATGCGAGGGTTGGAGGTTTCTTAATGAAGTTTGTCTGATGGCCACAACAAATTACGCACATACATTTTTCTGCACGAAAATTCATTGTTGCCCGGCGGGGATTTGAACTCGCTACTTAACTCTGGCGTCAAAGCCGGCCATCCGCACGCAAAATAATCGATTATTTTGCGAGCCGCAGTTTCTTTCCACAGAAAGACGACATTGCTTATCTTCAGCAAACCATCTTTTTTGTCCTATTTATTTATTACATTATATACATTATTCATCACATTCTATCATTTAAATACTAAAATACCTATACATTTTTGTTAGGTAATTTTAGCGTAACTAATCTTAGAAATTCGGTAGTGTCCAAATGTTGGTTAGATAGTTAGACAAGTCGCCGGCAAACTGAATTATGTCCAATCAAGGTAGTCTAACTATTCCGAGTAGTCTTCCAAACTAACTGGAAAATTATATAGAATGAATCAATCATCAAAATCTTCAGACTACACGTTACATTGATATAATATAGGCTGATTGAATAATCAAAATTCTCAGACTACCCGTTACATTGATGTTATAATTATAGGATAATTCAATAGACAAAATCCTCAGACTACCCGTTACATTGATATTGAATCCTTAGATCTGATACCGCATCTGCGATCAGGATTTAACCTGTAGTTAAACTAGTCTTACTCGTTTAATACTAGATTCCCCTTGTAATTGAAATGTCTAGATGATTGCTACTGGATATATGGAATTAATCTGTTACTAGTTTTTCCCGAGGCTGGATCAGGAATTGCTTAGTTCCTGTAGGTACCGCCTAGTGCCTAAGCTTGTTTATTTTTAATCCCCGATACAAAAAAGGGATGTTATAAGTTTGACTGTGTATTTGTGTGTCTATAACATCTTAGCGCCCAAACGGATGAACCGACTTTTGATTTAGTTTTTTTTTGTTTGATAGGTGTCATGAAAATCCGTAAGTATGTTTTTTTTTTAAGATTACTCGCAATGTGGGTTGCACATTACTAGTATTCTTGTTAACCCCTCCAACTAAGCTAAATATGCTTGTGTCTGGAGTGGGTTCACGTCAATAGTGCAATGGCTGGGGTGGGGATCGAACTCACGACCTCTCGATCGCCAGTCCGACGCCCTATCCATTGGGCTATTGCCGCCTTATATGTAACTAGCTGTGCCCCGCGGCCTCGCCTGCGTTAAAAACAACTATATATAAATATTAAATATATATAAATATAAATAAAGAATAATAAACACAACAAAAAAAGAATTAGCGAAATAGGTCCAGCCGTTTACGCGTGATGCCATGACCAAGGGCAATTGGGATTCATTTTTAACCGACTTCAAAAAAAGGAGGATGTTTCTCAATTCGACCGTATATATATATATATTTTTTTTTTTTTTTTTTATGTTTGTTCGCGGATAACTTCGTCGTTTATGAACCGATTTCGATTATTCTTTTTTTGTTCGAAAGGAGATATCCCAAGTGTGGTACCATGGTAATTTTATCGTGGTATGATAAGTATCTCCAGAGATATTGAGATAAACATCTCAAAATTGGTACTGAAAATGAATAGCGCGGCATTGAAGTCGGTTGTTTTTTAGTTTTTAAACGATATTTTATTATATATAAAGATAAGACTATGAGCTTTTTCTAGTTGATGATCGCTATGAGATCAACTCTAATTAGTCTGATCAATTCGAAATTTAGAATCCTCTTACTTTAATGATATTGTAGGAACATAGTAGCATATACTTGATACTGGGACATCTCTTGGAATCTGCAGAATACTCAACTTCTCACCAATTTACAGCTAAGATGTCGTGTTTGGGCTCATTGGAGGTCTTAATGAACAGATTATAAATAGATTAGTCGGGGGTGCTTTTAAATTTAGCATAGCTTTTAAAATTGAAATTTGAAATGCTGCTAATTCGCTCTTAAACGCTGGTAGGTATGTAGATTCTTCTTCGACGACTTCGACGATGCCGCTATGGTAGGAAACCTTCAACTTAATTTCATAGAAATGATTGCAAAAGACCGCAATATAAAAAAATATATAAGAACATTGACCGTTTATTATATGGGATCTATTTGTCCACAAATCAATAAATTATTATGATATAAATAGTCGTTACTGCAAGATTCAATTGAACAATAAATTCAAGTTGCCAATAAAATCTACTAGCCCTTATTATTGATTTATTTATTTCCTTAATCTTACACCACTACTGCTACTAGACTTAATAGTGTTTCCGTTATTGCCAGAACCACAGCTTTTGAATACTACCAAATTGGTAGAATTCCGCAAGTTTCAGAACCAGTTTCCAGAACGCGCAGATTTATCACAACAACAATTCATTGTGTAATGGTTATAAAATTACCTGTGTCGGATTACAGGAGAATTTAAGCCCCTTTTTGCTAGACAGCGCCGATTGGTGTGCTTTATATCCCTCAATTTGACGCCTAGTTGAACTAATTCGATTAAATTCTAGTCCTGATACAAATTGTATAATAAGCGGGTATGAGATAAATGCAAGGAATATTTAGTGTAAAAGCGTGGCTCTAACAATATTTTTCGTTATACGTTATTTCAATCAATCATTTTCAACTTTAGTTATTTAGCATTTAACTTTAATTTAAATAACCTCAAAATACAAACACCTTTTTCATAGGCGGTAGGAGCATATTACATCGATCTTCCGCCTGACTTGCTAACAAAATGTAACCTACCACTATCAAGAAAAATATCTGTCGCCATAAAGTTACAGTCTTCCGGCAGCACACATACCTTGAGCGTATTCTAGGCCTAGCTACAAGTACGAGTCTGACTTGCACTTGGCCAGTTTATTTTACACGAAGACAGTCACTGAAACGCGCGATTGCGTTACAGCGTTCGAACGCAAATAGTCGCCAAAACGCGATACATGAAGTAGTAGTCGCAAAATCGCCGGTCCCAGCTAAAAGTTGCATGTGTATTTTAGCCCTTTGTCATCAAAAACATCTCATGATATATAGTGTAAAAATATGTCACTTCATTTTAAACTGTGTGCTTTACTTACTGTCGTTCTAAAATAATTTATGAATGTCGTTTATTTCGCCATAAAGTTGGATGCGAACGAGTTATATTATAACAATGTTTCCAACCATTTTACATTTTATAACCCCGTAAAGATGAGCTCTTTATGCTCGTTTGGTAGGTATAAACCATCGTATAAACTCAAGATTTAATATATAGACACATACTTTTTTTTATGGTGTGCAATTAAGTATCATTTATTTATTCATTCATATATTTTACTCGACTGCCAAGGAAGGGTTATATTTTTCGCGCTTATCTTGTTTGTAAATTTCTATAATACGTTAATTCCTATATTTCTATAATATTTCTATAATAAGTTAGATTTGTCTTAAAAACTCAAGTGTCCTTAGGTAGGTGTTTGAAAAAAATCAAAATGGCGGATTTTTCGCGCTAATTTGTTTGTTGATTTTTTTTATCCAACCTATCGAGTATGGTATCAAAAAGAATGAAGAAAATAATAACCAGCCAAGTGCGTGTCGGGCCACGCGCAGTGTAGGGTTCCGTAGTAGCCTGTTATTCAATGCAAGTCTTTACCCGTTATAAACAAGCAACTAGGTACTCCGTCTTTGTCACTTTAAAGGATTTATTCTAAGGATTTTGAATTTGGTACAAAATTATCCAACACCCAAGTTCAACGACTATTACTGCTAAACTAATAAAGTTATCTTAACCGCTATAATTTTCCTTTAAAGTTCATAAAATGCGCTATTATCACGATTTTTTTCAAACATTTTCAAGCAAGCAGTTTAGCTTTTAGAGGGGGAGGGGGGAGGGGGGAGGGGGGGGTGACGCCCTACTAAAACAAAAATTTGCACTTTAAATTTTAATATTTCGTAAATGAAGCATTCAATCAAAAAATGGTATTAGCAACCCTGAAGTCATTTTAAAAGATCTATTCAACGATAAGCCACACCTTGGGGTAGACGATGAAAAAAAAAATCATTCTCACTTCTCATGTACGGGAGATACCCTAAAAAAAAATTTTTTTTCAAATTTTATTTCAGCACTTTGCCGGCGTAATTAATATACTTACTCCTACAAAATTACAGATTTCTAGTATTAACGGTCTCTTAGCAAAACCTCGGACAGACAGACAGACAGACATGACGAAACTATAAGGGTTCCTTGTCAGGACTACGAAACCCTAAAAAGGAGATACAAAATATGTATAATTCATTGTGTTTAAATTTAGTAATTAGGAATGAGAATGCTAAAAAAAAAAAAATTTTTTTTACGCATTCAGGTTTTTGTACTTATCAATAATTAAATAATAATATAAGATTGGTTTAGCTAGTTTGCTTTTATTGTTTGACTGTCCCACTGTCCCACATAAAAAAGCTACCTCGTACCGTACATCATTGGTAGAAACGCAGCCTAAAGCCGTAGGTCGATTGCGAAATTAGTATTATTTCTTCTAACTGAATAGAATTGCAGTCGGCACTGCTAGTATCCAGATTTGAGCATTGATTAGTGGAATAAGTTGCTAACAGGCGATTTTACCTAGCCCATTATTGGGTGTTGCATTATAAACGAGAATTAAACCTGTTTTCTATACTCCCGCATTATGTACTAGGTGAACAGTAGCTTACATGGGACCAATTATTTAGTTGTCAAGCAACAAAATAATTGGCTAAGTATATAAAATACTAGCTGACCCGGTAAACGTTGCTTTGCTAGAACCCAAATATCTTAAGGAACCCTATTTTTTTCCAAAATAAAATTTAGCCTATGTTACTCGTGGATAATGTGGCTTTCGAATGGTGAAAGAATTTTTAAAAACGGTCCAGTAGTTTTTGAGCCTATTCATTACAACCAAACAAACAAAGTTTTCCTCTTTATAATATTAGTGTAGATATCGACAAGTATTTTAGTTCTATCGATTTAGTTTATTTAATTTCAAAGCATCAATTGGCATAATTATTTGTCTACAGATAAGCCCATATTTTAGCCGTTTATTCGTATGTTGATATCAAATTATTGAAATTATTTCATTAATTTGAAATTTCGTTTTGTATTTTCACATTTCGTATTTATTTACTATTGTATAAATTATTCAAATGGTCAATATATTGTGAAATAATATAGTTTTAATTGTGTTAATTGTATCCATAAATATAATAAATTATTTGTACACCTGAAACGGTTGATTGTGCTGGTATTTTATTCGTTTATTACATTACGTACCACAATGTAGCAAATAAATAGATTCAATTTGTTTTGATTTTGTAAAGAAATTATATGTATATTGAAGAAATTTCATGACATTTAATTCTATACTTGTAGGTAAAATTTATTTAACTACTCCAGAATTTAAGGTGTTCAGAACAAATTCAATTAAATTACGTTGTATCGTTTTAGGATTTTGTAGCAGGTTACAAACCTCCTACAGATATACAAATCTTTAACTCTAATAACTTTAATTTAATGTTATATGAAACCTATGTAATTTAATTTGTATTTCATAATATTGTGACAATATAGAAGATCTCCATAAACCTACTCTGTGCCTCTGTTTTAAATAAATAAATGATTATAATTATGAATGTAATTAAAATTAACAAATATTAACGAAAATTATAAATATTACATACATTTTAGATAGACACTAAAATGTATCACCCAATAAACTTAAGTAGGTATGTGAGAGTAAATAATTTTGTCGTAACCTTAACAACTGCAATGCAGAGTGTGACTTAGACAAAATAATGCGCTATTTTACGCCATCAAAGGCAAACAGGAAAAACTAAAACATGCTTGATGCCTTCATCGAACCTATTGGTACAACATTCAACTTATAAAGTAAAGCTGGCTTGATAACTTTGATTATTATTAAAATAAATAAGAAGCTAATTTAAGATCACGACCAGATCGGAGACGTTTTAAAGAAAGGCCAAGTCAAAAGTACTTATAACCGGAGAGCATGTATGAAGGCGCTTATGAAAGTGGAAGAAGCGAAGGAGGTATGTCAAGGTCGTTGTGGAATGAAGTAGTCTCTGCCTACCCCAACGGGAAAAAGGCGTGATTTTATGTATGTATGTATGTATAATTTAAGATCGTTTACCAAAGAAAACCTCCGTATCTCTGGAGTTACTTATCAGATCTCGATAAAATTACAATGGGACCAAACCGAAAGCATAGGAGTAACCTGTAGGGCGGTTTTAGGTTTTGCCACAGAAGCACAACAGAAGTCTTAATTTAAGACTTCTGTGGGTTTTGCAAATGCTCAGATGCTAAATAATACTTATGCCAAGAAAATAAAACTTTATTACGTATTTGTTCTTTATTGATTTGAAATTATTATGTGCTAAAACAAGTTTAGCTTTCCTGATTAGAAGTTTGAATGGGTTGAAATCGATTTACTATCATTATTACCTTGATATTTAATAGATTAGTGGGAGTTTATTACCTTCTAGCCTGTATTAAGTATATTATACGGCTAGGCAGATATAAGTAGCAGTTTTATTCGAGCAATTATTATTGTGGGTATAATATCTAAGTCAATTATATTGTTAAGAAATGTATCTTATATTTTTAACTGACTTCAAAAAGGCGGAGGTTCTATGTTCCACTGTATACACAACTAGAGCCAAAATTTTACATTTAAATAAATAATTATGATCGTACAAAACGAAAATAGCCGACATCACATGCCTCGATAGTCAAAGTAGCCAGTAGTCATAATCATGTCATCAAGGTATAACAATATGTTTATATTGTTTATCTCCATATCTCCGGAGATGATTATCAAATCTCGATAAAATTTGAATGGGACCAAACAGGAGGTATAATCTCTCAAATAAAAAACTATTTTTTCAAATTGGTTAAGATTTGACGGAGTTCTGAGGTAACAAACATAATAATAATAATAATAATCCCGCAGGGGCGGCTTTGTGGCGACACCGCGTACCCCTATCCCGTGAGCGCTAAATTAGAACTTCTGACCCCCGGCTTGCCTTGACCGGCCGATCGGTGATGAATCACAAGAGCTAAGACCTAAGCTACAGGGTGGAAGTGTTAAAGGCATAAAGTCGCTAGTACCGTTTAGTGAAAGTGCAGCACACCTCTCAACACCCTCAGCTATCCACGCCAATGTTGCCTCTCGGCGCCGACATAACGGTCCACCTTTATGGGGGGCCCATTCAGTGTATAGCAAGTCACCACCCGCCTTAATATTTTGAAATGAGGCATAATTGGCGGGTGTCGTACCTCATCCCATAGACCAGAAAACAGACATCAAGCAGCCAACATTCATAGCCATAATAAATTAATGTACCATCTTTTTATAGTTTTTCATCTCTCCATCCACAAATCATAGAATTTAAGTTTAACATTGTAAAGGGCCTCTTTACGCTGGCTTTGGCTCCGTCAATGCCTTCCAAAGGACCGGGCGTTTTAAGACCCGTGATGTGAATGAAATAAAAGATAATAATACAGTCGAATTGAGAACTTCCTCCTTTTTTGTGAAGTCGGTTAGAAATAATAAATAAAAAAATATGTGCACCTGTACATTTTTAAAATGGCAACTTTACATCACTATTGACAAACCCACTACAAAAGAGACCAATGACCAAAAGAGAATTCGTAAATGGAATCAATCAGCGCCAACAAATGGAGGGTCTTGACATTAGGGCTGGCACTCGCGGCCCAACGTTGCGTAACTCAAATATTTATAAGGCCGTTACGTCATTTACGACATTTCTTTATATGGAACTGGTGTATTCGGCTTCTATAGCTGGTAATACGGCAAGCGCGAGCGTGACTGTATAAGGCGGTATATGTTCCGCTTAATTTTTCATTTCTGATCTTGTTTTGCAAGAAGTGTAAGTGCGTGAAAATGCGCAGGTTTATTATGTCAGCCAGTGTTGCCAATTTGACGGATTTCTAGTCAAATTGCCGCCAAGCGGATTTAGATGAGGTGGGAATAAGCACTAAGCTTTTTAATTAGGTAGGTAATTATGATATAGGCCCTGAACTTAAAGCTAGAGCCAGCTAAGAGGATTGAATGAGAACATAAAATGCCGCATAACACTATACTATAAGTAAGGTTCTCATTGAAAAGTTAAACTAATATTTCTGAAGATTTCTTTAGTATCTCGGTTTCGATTCTCCCACCCTGAATAAAAGATACCCAATTGCAAATATAAATCGTACCACGAAAACTGAAGAAATTAGACAACATATTAAAAAAACGCATTATTTAACACAACAATGCATTCACATTTCAAACAAACACAAAATAAGAGACCAAAAAATTAAAACACCCACACTTTCTTGGTCATACAAATCGGTGTATTTCTGACCTCACCAGAGGACCCCACAGTCCCCTCATTGTCATTTTCTGGGTCATCATAACATAACAACATCATCGATATTTTCAGACATATTATTCAAGTCTCAGACTAACGTAGACCAAACAAAACATCATAACCTAAGAAAACAACTTGAAAATAATTACCTAATGACAATATCAAAATTATATAAACTACAATAATAATACCTATACTATAAATAAAAGACAGAACCTAGGTCACTACCTGCCGGTAAGGTCCCCAAAAAGCTAGCGACGTTACCTCGTTGTATAGCTAGGCTATTTACGTTGGCCGAGGTAAGCGCCAGCTCTTTGGTGACGGGTGATGTCAATTAGGCGTCTGATTAGAGATTTAGTCTGAGATTCAAGTATTATTTGACCTAGCTTCAAGACTTGCACACGAGGAGTATAAAGATTATGAGATGAGATATGATGAGATACGTATGTATCTATTATCCTTATGCCTAGGAAACTATATATTATGTAGATAGAAAGAAGATTAGTACGTAACCACTTCCTCAGCTCAAATTAAGCGACAATGAGGTCAAAGGGCCTGAAATGAAGGATGGTAGTGAGACGGGATGCTCTGAAACACCGACCTCAGCCCTATCCCTTTAAGTATACCTGGCTGTATACTCAAAGCCCTATCCACATTATTGCACAACGTTTTGAATATGTACGTTGAATTGGCTGGTACCATATATATGCTTTCAACTGCCTACAAAAATTATAAAGGTATCAAAATTATTTTAACTCATTAATGACAAAAATCTTGTAAGCAAAAGGCTTCAGAGCCTAGAGCATCGCCGCAAAGTCGCCAGTTTATCAGTCTTTTATCGGATACATTTCGGGGAGTGTGCCTACCAACTGCACGAATTAATTCCACCGTCCCTCTTTTACCATCGTACTACCAGACGCACAGATATACGCCATCGATACGATCGATCGATCGATGGTTGATATTCCATTCTGTCGCACAAAGCGCTTTGCATCAACATTTATCATACGCACAGCAAAGGAATGGAATTCCCTGCCAGAATTTGTGTTTCCTGTGAAGTACAATCCGGAGGTCTTCAAATCGCGAGTGAACAGGTATCTTCTAGGCAAGCGTGCTACATCGTCGATCACATCTTCACTTAACATCAGGTGAGATAGTGGTCAAACGCTTGCTTATCTTGAGTAAAAAAAAAAAAAAATTGTCTGCACCTAAGTAATTGCTTGTAGGTACAAGCAATTACTTATTCCGTGCTACGAGTAATATCCTACATTGATCCTTCGTACCTTAAGAGTCAGAGCATTCTAGGCTTAGCGTGTTCATCTAATATATATATATATATAATATAATCGCTTAACATCAGGCGTGATAGTGGTCAAACGCTAGCCTATTAGAAATAAAAATAGGTGTTATATAATTAAGATAGTTTAAAAACTAAAACAATCGACTTCAATGCCCCGCGAGTCTATTTCAGTAGCAAGTTTGAGACCTTTATCGTCATATCTCTGGAGATACTTATCAGATCTCGATAAAATTACAATGAGATCACCATGGAAACATACCCTACGAATTAAAAAAGAATCATTCCAATCGGTCCTCCTTGACGGAGTAATCGCGTAACATACGTACAAAAAAACATACAGACGAATAGAGAACCTCCTTCTTTTTGGAAGTTGGTTGAAAATAGCCTTGATTAAAATATATTTTCGAGTGTTGTTTTTTACTTGCTGCAAGTTGCCATTTCTTTAATAATTTATCATTATCGTATGGCATTTCAAGTTTTTAAACAGTTGTGGTGACACTGGATGGCCTTGTGCACTTCAGCGAAGTTATTTTACATCACTATCAAGAATGAGTCACAGATAAATATACTAGTTACTATATAGAGTCACGACATATAGCTTGAGGGTTCTATCCCACTAGGATACTATATTTGCGCTATAAGCGGGCGATTCAGTAGCCGCCACCGAATTAGTTGCACAACCAACCGGACACCAGGGGCCTTATTCAGTATGACCATTTTAAAGTCTTACCGTGCCGTGTTACGTTATCTCCGCGTTATGGTATACTCTATGCCAATTAAAACGCGGTAGGGTAAGGTTATGAGCGCGTTTTGAGCTGTCAAAATATCGTGACATATGAGGACGTGTAACGCGCGCGTTTTGTATATTTTACCTATCGTGTGGCATACAGAATACAATTTTTCAATAACGTAACGTGTCGCGTTAAGGAACGCGTTATCTCATTGGTCATACTGAATAAGGCCCCAGGTAAGATACACCCGCCATACAGCTGTATACGTACATTTTGTTGGTAGCGTGAATGGCTGTGCCACCTAGTGTCCGGTTGGTGTCCTAGTGAGTTAGCGCTCTAATATGTTCACTGAATGGCTTCGAGCATTTACCAATGGAGATGTTAACGCAAGGCGTACCCCTCTGCTGGCCATATATCCATTTTTGGCCATATGAGCGTGCGTAACTACGCTGTATTTTTAATATGCGGGTAATAGGCGGGTGTATCTTATCGTTAAAGTGAGTGATTTGTTTGTGTGCAATGCGTGTTTACCTCGTCCCCCGTAAGTATCGGCAGAAAAAGATGTTTGCGGATTACAATTACCAATCTCCATTAGTAAATGCTCGAAGCTGAATGGTGACAAAGATAAGGCAGTAAATATGATCCACTGAACAATGAAGTGTCAATGAACAATCGGCCATATTGGTTGCTGAGCTCCGGCATAATGTACGGTGTCAAATGGTTTAGAAGAAAGGTTGGGATTGAGTAAAATCAGCAGTTAGACTAAAGGCAGTGCTTCGTCTCACTGCTGTCTTTCCAGACTCGTCTTCCAATTGCTTATTTATAAGGCGATGCCTATATTCCTCATTGGTATCAAATAGGCTGCGGGTAATGATGACTTATAGTGTATGTAGTGTATGTATTTTAATTTTTGAATATTATTATTTCACATAGACCTCATATGTATAATGTTATTTCACAATGACTACACGCACCCCAACAGTACCGTTGGCAACCCTACATTAATCAGGGGAAGACATTTTTTATAGTAGTCTGATGTCGGCTGACTATGATGATGATTGATGATATAACGTATTATTGCACAAAAATCAAACATGACGTGTGTCATGATATCTAATTTATCTACTCCCACGCTATACTCATTTAAATTAAGCAAAGTCCAACGATAACAAAATTCTCCTGAGATAACCTATGCAAGTATTAACCAAATATGTTGAGATATTATTTCGCCAACACAAATCCCATACTTATTTCAATTTCAGACGTTTTTTCGTATTCACATAAAATCATGCTTATCTACGAAGAAAACATAAAACCAGTCCTTGAATAATAACGACAAGAGGAGACAGTACCCGGGGCAAACATTTACACTAGAAACATAAATAAAATACCCTTGAATTATAAGGAGTAGAGGACACCGTACGACACGAACTATCCATGGACTCCCATTATGCCGTCGGTAAAAAGCAGGATAAATATGGTCATAATAGCCCGTCCCAGCAAGATATCGCTACTCTAATATGGAAATAGGGCTTTATTCTCGTTCAGATGCCATTTTGTATTGCTCGTTTTCGTCGACAGCAATTGCTGCTGTTGAAAATGTAACGTGAATGTATATTTAGTGTCTCGCTGTAATTTGATAAACTGTTACTCTATGTTTTTGCTGTTCCCGCAAAAAGACGGAGAAATTAATTGCTATTGGCATTGGATGCTAGTTTTTGCAAGTAAGCTAATTTGTAGTCTTATTTGTTTTATACCTTGTTTAGACAGTTAACAAGCTTCTGTTTCCATTGAATACTTAATTTGATATGTCAAGAATATTTATAGGCATTTCAAATTTATGGCTTACCTATCTTTCGTAGTCTACTATCCATAAAACATAATTCCATCAATTTAAACATCAGATGTGTCAATATTGCCGCATTGAGCGATATATTGTGTTACAAATTTATTGAAAGACGAGACGCCTTAAAATCTCCTTCATCTATTCCGAGCGCCCGAAAATAAATCTCCATCTCATTCTCACAAATAATCCGAGATATGTCACACGAGGCGTACATTTATTACACAAGTCCACTCGCAACCCTTTCGTCGCAAATGGGTCGTTCACAATGCCCCCGAAAAGCGGAAAGTCTCAGAAAATACATACAAAATACAACAGAGTGCTGTGTTAGAGCAAAATGTCCGGTTCTGAAGATGGGTGTCGTCCAAGTAGGTTGTAAATGTAGGCCGCTCATGCATGAGAAACTCGGGGGAAACTTCACTCCGCTAAGTAAAATATTTTCTTGTCATAAAAGGAGTTCGCATGCAACAGCACAGTTGTCAGTTCTATTATTATTAGTCTAAGTACTTTTACTTGATTAAACGTATCGTGAGTCTAAGTACTTTTGTTGGAGTAGAGGCTTGCCGAAATATGTTTTTCCGTTTGGAACACAAATATTAGAATATGCTTAGAAAATATTGTATTGTACGAGTATGTTTAATGTAGTATGTTGAACATAATATTGACGTAATGAACATAACAATTTTATCAGTATTGTAGTTGCCAATAATAGCTTTTCTATTTGATTCTGAATAGACTTACCTTTAATAGAATAAAGATTGGTTTTTGTAAGTAACAATCCTGTATGTAAGTATAGTCATGTGTACAAATTTAGTGTTAGTACATAAAATACTAGTTTTATATGCAATCGGTATAAGTACATAATATATCCCATTATATACTGACATAAATATAGATCATTTTAAGCATATTAATGTGCAATTTTAAATGACTTCTGATTCCAACTTTAGAGAAACCTCAAGATAGGTTAAGCATTCCTGGTAGAAAATTGTGCACATACCAAACCAAGAGAGTAGTTTACCCAAAAGCCCGGTTTTCACCAAGGCGGACAAATGGATCAGCAGCACTCAATCGCTGCGTAATTTGACACAAACTTTGGATTCACTACGTTGGTCCAATGACCTAGAAATAAAATCCACAGACCATGAATTGCGATGAGTATCGAGCGGTAATCGTCGATAAGAAAAGAGATGCAGTTAATTATGCTACTGTCTAGCTGCATCTTCCTCTAAAAGACGTTTGCGATGACAGGACGCATCGCTATTAATGTAGAGAGTTCTACCATTGTATTTCCTACCTCTATGACTTCTATATTATATATTCTATATTATTATTCTATATTATCTTCTAAATTAGTGGTCTGTACGAATATACGTAGTATTATTATCTGTTTTGTGCTAATACCATAGACGTAATATAAAAGGATGGTGCACTGCAGACGTTTTGACAAATTCAATTTAATTCGTATACTTTAACAATAAGGTAGTAATTGCTTTGTAGAACAAAACGGCCCAATTGAGAGACACCCGGGTGGGAGTGTGTCCTTGTCTAACAACCTGCTAGTCCTATATGTTCTATACTATATGTATGGTATATATATAAGTTGTCCATACAAAAGTTTATATGAAGCAGGTCTGTGGCTAATACATACACATTCTTTTTTTTTGTGGATACCAGCCATATGAGGGAAATAATAAAGTCGTTTCAAATTGAACATCGACGATAATCCAAGTAATCCTGAAAACCTGTAGTAGGTGTCATTGTTTTCACTCACCTGTAAAGTACCCTGTACATCGCACGTAGATACACAAGTATGTTATCATGCAGTGATTATAATACCATCATCCATTCGTCATGCAACTTGACACGTTCTGGCATATCCTTCTGAATCATACATGATTCATGCAATTCAAACAACCTCACTAATGTGTAACAACCTTTAGTTGTCTTAGGAGTAAGCAATTATTTTGGCATAGTATCTCACTATTATACCTTAAGTAGTACAATTTAAAAAAATTGTATGTATTGGTATCAGCAGGGCTATTCTCAATTATACGAAAGCAAATTCAGATTCGGAAACTGCATTTACTTCGACTTGGATCTTTGCAATTTACAATGCTCCGATCGGTTACTTTTGATATTTCAATTCGAAAAATCAGTGATTCTAAATTGGAAAGGTTTCCGCTACAAAATAGCTCACGGATTTATCAATATTCAAAATTAAAAAGGAAGCTTCCGAATCCGAATAGGTTTTCAAATGATTGGGAATTAGGGGGTCTTCCCCCTAATTATAATAATAATATAGCCCAACGAGTAATGGAGTATTAGGGATACCTAATACATAATATTATTCTACTATTCAGAGCATAAGAGATATCTTACGCTCTGTTCTCAGGATTGCAACGCAAAATGCTGCGGTACCTATACCTACTCGTACCTACACGGTGTCGAACACAAAATCACATGAAAAAGTCTGGAACGTTCTTTTGTTTTTAGTTTTTTTTTTTAGTTTTATTATGGCTCCACACGATTAGTGTATTTAGCCAGTGTCAAGTATTGAAATTCTTCAAGTTTTTATGAATTTTAGTCGAAGAGATGGGTCAAAGTCACATTTCAGGTCAGTTTTCAAGTAAAAGTCTAGTCTAAGTCATACCTTCAGTAAAGATGTGATGTTTACTGAAGATTTACAGTGGAATTTTGGTGAGAACGCAAATAGCATGTTTTTCAACATTGTGCTGTTTCCCTACACTCGCACACATTCACCGGCACTGAATGGTTAATAATCCAAATTTATTACACATTAACTCGTGGAAGAACACACGTTTTAGGAAAAAATACAATGAGATCACACACACTCTTCCACGTTCCCGCCAAAAACCTTTTAGAGTTTTACAACAAACAAAATAACGTTTCAGACGTGTATATGTCAGGAGAAAAACCACAGATTACTTTTCTTAGAAGAAAAATGAAACTATTGGCATAATTGTTATTTTTGAGATTATTTACTATTAATTACTTACAAAAAAAACCTAAGCTTGCTTATCACCTCAGACTAAAAGAGCTCATCACAAAATGCAATGAAGGACCCAACTTTCTGTCATTAAATTTACTATTATGATTTTACGACGAAATTAGTGGAGTGCATTTTGTTAACCCAATTATGCATTGGTGGCGCCATCTATGACTACTTATTACGTAAGTTAATCATTCGGAAGAATACATTACAGTTTTCAAATCCGACGAAAGCACCGGAACATGTTATTCCGGAGGTTGCGGGTTCAAGTCCCGTCGGTACGATGAAATTTTGGATTGTGTTTAACAATTTACAAAAATATAAAGTGTGAAACACTTCAAAGAAACATAATATTATGATTTTATCAAAAAATAACTCAAATTTTAAATAGATAATACGTAGGGAAAATTTAAAATAGGTACTAAAATCTATTAATTATACGTCTCTTTATTTTAAGAGGCTTCGTATCTAACAATAAAAGCAAAAAAATATAAATATATTAAAATAAATAAAAAAGATATTGAGGGTAGTTGAGTAACTAAACATTACCAATTAAATATTAAATTAAATATTTGCTTAGCGTCGTTATGGCTGATTTTCTTGTATTTTAAAATGTAAGAGCAAGTAACTATCTTTTTAAAAGAGAATAAAAACATGTAGGTACACATTTCTAAGCGGTAAAGTATTACGTTTAGTACATATCTTGCACTAAACACTTTAGCGAAGTGTAAACCAACCATAACGTACTGTGGGTACATATAATAATATTAATAATATGCCTTGCGTACGTACTCCAATAACACATTTACGTAAGGTTTTGGTATAATACAGATATAGGTATACATATATTTGATTATACAGGGGGTAGCACAGGCTTTATACATGGGGATGCATTATAAATTGAACGTACCCTGTACCAAGTGGCCACCTGAGTCGCCGAAGTCACCACCGAAAACAATATACATACACAACATATTAATATTAGGCAATAAAGTATACATAAATTACCTATATAAATAGTTCTAAAATACTGCGACATGTCTGTCTACACTTGATGTTTTCAACCGACTTCCAAAAAGGAAGAGGTTCTCAATTCATCTGTATGTTTTTTTTATGTATGTTACGCGATTACGCCATCAATTGAGAATTTATTTTAATTATTACTTTTTTTACAGGTAGGGTTAATGTCCAAGGTGGTTCCATTTAAATTTAATTGAGATCTGATAAGTATCTTCAGAGATATGACAATAAATGTCTTATATTTTGCTACTGAAACTGGCTCGCGCGGCCTGAAAGTCGGTTGTTTTAGTTTTTAAACTATTTTAATTGTGACAATATAATTTAAAAGTCCGAGATTCAATTTTATTCAACAAGTAGGCATCAGGGCTATTATTCACAATCTTTCAAAAGCAAATTCCAATTCGGTAACTGCCTCTCATTCGACTCGGATCTTTGCAATTCACAATGCTCCGATCGCTAAATATGATATTTCAAATCAGAAATATCAATGATTCTAATCGGAAAGGTTTCCGCGACTAAATAGCTCAAGTAGCTACAATCAATTTTCAAAAACAAATCAATATGAGGCTTCCGATTTGGAATGTATTCGAATGAAATATGAATAGCTACGCTTAAGAAGTAAAAATAGCAAATCGAAGTCACAAGACAGCAATAACAAAATAATTACATCAAGTGTAGACACTACATTACAATAAGTATGATAATATTTTGAAATAAAATATTACTTGCTTAACACTACGGATAATATTATTTTATTAATAGTATTTAATAGGTTAGTTGGCATATAAGCTGCTAGCATAGTTAATATAAATGCAAACAAATATATAATTAAGTATATATATATATATATATATAATTAAGTAATATTCGATAAAATGTTTAATCCTTGATAAAAACAACAGAACTATTAATATTATACACATAACAATGTACTTAACTATGTGTCATGTTTTTCTAATAATATTTCTCATATATGTTTCATCAAATTTAATTTTGTGCTAATGGCGTATTTACACTTTAATAATGAGAAGTACTTATTAGTACAAAATGTACTGTACATACGGACTACAACTTTACCAATGTTGTAAATAAGCTGTAAAATTGAAAACACTAGTACGGATTTATGTATGCCAATGTTGTATTATAATGTAATGTATGAGTTAAGTTATATTCGACATAAGGCACGTGAAATATGATTAAATAATATGATAATTTATTTTACGGCTAGCGCTGATCGGTGGATTGCGTGGCAGGGATTAGATAATATCGTTTAAAAACTAAAAAACAACCGACTTCAATGCCGCGCTATTCATTTTCAGTACCAATTTTGAGATGTTTATCTCAATATCTCTGGAGATACTTATCATACCTCGATAAAATTACCATGGTACCACACTTGGGATATCTCCTTTCGAACAAAAAAAGAATAATCGAAATCGGTTCATAAACGACGAAGTTATCCGCGAACAAACATAAAAAAAAAAAAAAAAAAATATACGGTCGAATTGAGAAACCTCCTCCTTTTTTTGAAGTCGGTTAAAAATGGAACTGATTTAAAGCGGCAGTTATATATTGAAGTTTTGGGAAGTTAAAATTACAATATGCAAATCTATTAACAAATTCATAACTGCCTGTCGAGTTTTCTCCGTACTTATGTCCAAGTGAATGTAGTACAGAGTGACCGTGGTCCGAACATCCCGAGAATTCGCTTCCATGTAGCGGTGCAACAGAACCGGTCCGGTAATGTCGGATAACTGAGTCACCGGTGATGTGGAAACTGACATATCCAGACTGAGTTAATTGCTGCTTTTTTTACTTGCCAGCTTTCTTACCGGGGTGTACCTAGATAGAGCGACTTGTCATTCGTCAAACGAATTGAAGTGAGGTTAGTAGTATCGGCCATCGTTACTCTGTGGCCGGTATTATATAGTATCTATTTTATAGAACGACAATCAAGCACTGGTTCAATTTCTAAGCATAGAATGAAGCCACTTGCTTAGATTTGTTTTATAATCAACTGATCTATGTTTAAGAAAAAATTGTGTGCGCAATGCGCAGTAGCTCTCTGGTGAAGGAAAAACATTGCTTAAGAAACATTTAAGAAACCACCAGCATGGTGGCAGGACGCTGTTTAGTGTCCGCCTGGCCAGTTACAACCCTCAAGTTAGAGAATCTGTCACGAAACATTGTTATGTGTTCCGGCAGCTGTCCTTGAGAGCCAGTTTCCATTCTAGGCCAAGCGTGCTACCATCCTCAACCGTATCAACACATACCAACATGTGAGATAGTGTTCAAACGCTAGTGATAAATAAGAAAATGTCAAACACTAAGTTTCATTTTAGATAAGTAAATTTTATTTATAGATTTTTTTCGACGAGCTTTCGTGATATTATCATTGTCATGTATTGTGGATCAAAAATCAATAAACTTTGGGCGTGTGAATTTTCCGCTAGAGGCGCTAGTGTGCTTCAAGGTCTGCGAAATGTCAATGTAATTTTAGTTCAAGATTTATCGGAAACTGACATTGACATAACATACATTTTGACATTTTATTATTAAAATTGTATAGCTTGACAGCTGTCATCAGGGTCATTTTACTCAGTGGCACCACCTGTGAACAAGAAAACGGTAACCCCTATTGAGTCGAAGTATTTATTATTATCTTGTATTGTACTGTTATTTATTCTGTACTATCTATCACCAATAACAACAATTTAATAATTACCAACCTTGGAGAATAATTTTACAATAGCTTACCTACTCTTCTTAGTAGTACTAAAGTAATATAGTGATAATGATATAACTATAAATAAAGACTTCCGTGTAAAAAAACTCCGACGCAACTGAATATTTTGGTAGCAAGGTAATAGTTGAGATAAATATAAAAACTAGTATTTACAACGTTAATACAGATAATAAAATTACACACTTTATTACCTTTATATCGAGAAAGATAAAATTGTAGATAAATTATGATAATAACAAGGTTTTATAAGTAGAGCATATTTAGAGCTATTATGTCATGCATATTTATTTATTTTTTGCTAACTTCTTTAAGTTTTAATTTATTATAATACTATCAAAAGTTACTTAACCACAACATTAAATAACTTAGACACGTAAACAGTTTAACATTTAAATTTGACAAAACCATTACAAGAAATAGTTTGTTGAATATAAACTGATTTAAAATGTTTGACAAATATAAGTAGGTAATTAAATATAATTATTTAAAACGGCTTTACACTCACGGGTTAAGATGTCGAAATTACTCCGACACGTTTCGGACATTTTTGATGTTCTTTTTCACAAGAGTCAGGCCTACAGGCACCCGCTCCCCGCACGGCTAGGTAGTTACGTGCCGAATCCCGTCGCGCGAGGGACGCGCGGTAGGCCTGACTCCTGTGAAAAAGGACATCAAAAATGTCCGAAACGTGTCGGAGTAATTTTGACTTCTTAACCCGTGAGTGTAAAGCCGTTTTAAATAATTATATGTGTTATTCTCACGATAATTTTCGTAAACAAATAGATAATTAAACTATTTAAAAAAAATAATTAAAACTATTAGTCTATTCACTTTTACAATTTTACACTCGTATAGTTTAAAAAAAAAATAAAGTATACTTAAGCTTGCGTTTGACCACTATTTCACCTGATGGTAAGTGATGATGCGGTTGAGAATGGTAGCACGCTAGGGCCTGGCTGTCAAGGACAATTGCTGTAATACATTAGATGTTTGGCGAAAGATTTTTTAACTTGAGGATGGTAACTGTCCAGGCGGACACTAGATAGTGTCCTACCACCATGCCACCCCGTTCTTAATGGTGTTGTTCTTTTCATAATAATCAGCCGGTATCAGTCCACTGCTGGACATAGGCCTCTCCCAAGTCATGCCACTGAGCCCGATCTTCGACTCTTTGGTTCCAGATATACTCCGGTTGTTCCTATACCTTTTTCCTATGGAAAAATCAATTGATGTACGGCGGGGATTTGAATCCGCTACCACTGGCGTCAATGCCGACCATTCTCCCATTACACCACTGGGCCCTCCAGGGCTATCGGGCACAAAATAATATAATAATCTATACACATCCAAGGCATCAGACAACCTTGTCTTCTAAAGTAAGCTAAAAGTAAAGAAGCCTTTATACAACGTAATAACAATTTGAATGAAACACGCGCCGGTCTCTTATCACGGCCACAGAATAATGAAAAGTACAAGTATCACGGCTCAATCTGAAATGAACAAGACGTGCGCGACACATATAGCCCGACTGTGGATAATCAATTTAGAAACAACTTAATTCGCAGCTTATTGGTAGGTAGATTTTAATATTACGAAAACATTATACCTAATATTCAGTGCCACTGGATAAAAAGGCAAAACTACCCTAAAGGCACCTTGGTAGTCAAAATCGGCCCATCCGTTTTACCAAAGGTTGTTTTGTATAGATAGTCACATAGAGGCAAATATTTACTTGACAATCATTTTACCTATCTTTTGAGCCGTCGTCAGGTATATTTCAACATTTAAGATAGTTTAAAAACTAAAATAACCGACTTCCATGCCCCGCGAATCAATTTCAGTAGCAAGTTTGAGACGTGTATCGTCATATCTCTGGAGATACTTATCAGATCTCGATAAAATTACAATGGGATCACCTCGGAAACGATTTAAAAAAAGAATAATTCAAATCGGTTTACACTTGACGAAGTAATCGCGTAACATACAAACAAATTAAAAAGAACATACATACGAATTGAGAACCTCCTTCTTTTTGGAAGTCGGTTAAAATAAGGCTAAATACACACTGATATTGCGCAACGAACATATTTATCACGTCCTGGGCCGACAGCGAGATGTTTGAATGTGCACATTTTGTCCAGATTTACGGCAGACGTAGGTGTACCGCCCACCGCCACTGACTTGACTTGTACTACAGAATATATAGTACAACTACTTTGTACTTACGTCATAGAAAAGATAATAATACATTACCTCTGGATCTAGTCATAGCTTTATATTACAAACGAGGACGGGAATTGTTATTTTGTTCTGTCTATTAAAATGAAAGGGATCCTGTTACCTTCGTGCTTGTCCTGCCCTGTTACCTTATATTATAACATGTCGGGAATTATATTTATCTACATGATTTATATGAATAATATACCTAAACATATTACTCAATCAATATTTTTTGGTTTAACTTGAATTTTACTATTATTAAAAATAATTTCATCTCAATCAATCAAATCATGTAGGTAAATACATTTCCCGACCCGTAAATACTTATAAAAGACCAATAGATGTGATTTCAGTGCAAGTTTTCCCTCCATTTTTAACCGACTTCAAAAAAAGGAGGAGGTTTCTCAATTCGACCGTATATATATATATATTTTTTTTTTTTTTTTTTTTTTTTAATGTTTGTTCGCAGATTACTTCGTCGTTTATGAACCGATTTCGATTATTCTTTTTTTGTTCAAAAGGAGATATCCCAAGTGTGGTACCATGGTAATTTTATCGAGGTATGATAAGTATCTCCAGAGATATTGAGATAAACATCTCAAAATTGGTACTGAAAATGAATAGCGCGGCATTGAAGTCGGTTGTTTTTTAGTTTTTAAACGATATTATCTTATATTTGTGCATTATACTTTTGTATGGAAATCGTACCACCTTAAGAAGAATCAATTTACAAAGAAGCCTCAATAATGCAAGACAAAAGATTTAATTTAAATTTGCAGTGGCAAGGTCGAGAAAATACAATTACATCTCAAAGAAAACTGACGTCAAACAATGAACGTTGAAAGGTTTTTAGATGCGATTGAAATTTTAATTAAAATTTTCTGGAGATATTATACATCTCGCTGTCCTACAATGTCGGAAGGAGTAAATAAATGGCCAACGATTCGATGTTTACATTTTAGTTGAATCAAATTTGACTCGATTATTTATTTTCATACATTTATTGGGGTTTGTTTTTATCACACAATTTTGACCGGTATATGTATGTATGTATGTATGTATGTATGTATGTATGTATGTATGTATGTATGTATGTATGTATGTATGTTCGTCTGTTACCTCGTAACTTCTACGCTTCTTATCATAATTTGACAATACTATTTACCATTGTACCATTGTGTAAACTGCCCATAAATAAATAAAATATAAATAAAACTAGCTATTTTTTTCATTGATAATAAACAAGTGTGATGGTTACCGCATAAAAGAAGGATGGCAAAAAATACAATAATATTCTATAAACAAATATCTTTTAACATTTTGTTAATCTAGTCTAGTGCCTTTTATTAGTAAGTAAGCTTCATTATAAACATTATACCAACTAAAAAAAATGCATACAATATGTGTCATGAAAAGGAGCCTGAAAAATGTCGCGTTGCTAGAATTAATCATAAAATAAAAATGTTCAGGAAGAAACAAAAATATATGTTTTTTTTTCTGTACTTAATTTTAAAATGAGGTTAATGGTACATGACGTTTTATTAGTTGAATATATTAAAAGTTCTTTGTTGTTGCAAATTGTAGGAAGTAGGTACTGACAGTTTGGTGAATAAACTCCGTAAAGTGGTAATAAATCTAAATTAAATTCAATGCTACGACGCAAAACAAGATGATCAAAAATGAAGATGAGGAGATAACATGCTTGATAAAAATTAAAAAGTCAATATATTAACTAGAAATCGAACAGTCAAAATGTTACCTAAACATAAAATAGTCAACATTGTTACCTAAAAATAAAATACTCAACATTGTTACCTTAAATTAAATAGTCAAAAGTTACTTGGACATTATAGGGTTAATGAGGAGAATTCATTAAGCAAGGGTAAGGTACCATTATGACTATATGTCAAGTATAGTGATAAAGCTGTGTTTACACGGGCTGTTGAGAACTCACAGTGAGCTTAAAATTATCAATATTTTTTTTTTACCAAATATATGTACAGTATACAGTATATTGCATGCTGATTAGACTAAGCTTTTGGACAAGTAAGAAACAAATGTATAGAAAATAATAAAAGAATATCACTTCAAATATAACATCTTTTTATAGAGGTTTAAAGGTTTTATTGGTCGCCAACACGGGTCTTTCCCTAAAAAAGGTCTGTTGTCTGAGTCTTTAGAGTAATATCCTTCCCTTAAAGATCATCTGATAACTTGTGAGGCAACTTTCTTTTATTCAAAGAAAACAACCTTTACTAAACGTCCCTTTGAGAACCCAAACTTTATCTTCGAATAGCAATATTAAAATCTTTCTAGTTTCATCAAAAGAAGGCTTATAAGTATGTTTAAGTCATTGTGTAGAACAGTACATATAGAAATATAACAGTAGGTATTGTATTGAATACCTAAGTTAATGTGTTTAAGCATTTAGGGCCAGTTTCACCGGTTCCTGATATAGTTTCAGATAGTTATTTGACAGATGACGCCTGTCTCTCAGATAAGTTCCAAATGCGCTTTTCAGGTACCGGTGAAACTGGCCCTAATAGCGTTTGTCCACAGCAACGGCACCGGGACGTCACCGGCAACAAAATGCCGGCGCCGAAGTAGTGGTATATATGTATAGTATGGCAGCTTATCCACAGCATGACCGGCACCGGACGACGTCATCCCGGCCATTACGGCCCGTTTCACCGGTTCCTGATAGCTCTATTAGGAACTTATCTGACAGATTTATGACAAATTTTATACGGCGTCATCTGTCAGATAACCATCTGACACATTATCAGGAACCCGGTGAACCTGGCCTTTAGAGTAGAAAGAAAGTACTGGACCTCAGTCAAAGTAGTTTAATAAAGAAGAAGATACTGACCTTCGGCAGGGCAGCAAGACACTGCTGCTTGACGTCCCAAACGAGCTGGTCTCTCGGGAACTGCAGACTCTTCTGAACGTTGAGTTCGGGTACATGTACCCTCACTAAGAGCCAGCCCTCCTCTGAGCACTCGCCCTCCATCACGCTACGACATCTGTCAACAAAGAGAAGTAAGTATTACAATGTGTACCAAAGAACTATAAGTATCATTGAGATCAGAGTGATTTGCTGGTGCACATAAAAGGTGCCTACTTAGAATTTTGACGACCAACGTGTATTAATTAATAAACCGGCCAAGTGCGCGTCGGACTCGCGCACGAAGGGTGTACCATTATCTATAAAAACGGCAAAAAAATCATGTCTGTTGTATGGGAACCCCTTGAATAATTTGTTTGATTATAATTTAAATATTTATTTTTAAAGTAAATATTAAACTATAGATATTATGTGACTATTTCAAGCGATTTTTTGCTCGATATAGTAAGGACCGGTTCCTTAATTAATTTTTCCTGTGCTGCTTTAGTTGCGTCGAGGTGAATTAATTGCAAAGGTAAGTTATTTGTAGTTGATTGCAGATTGAACACCGAGTTTTGCCAAAAGCTACTTCTACTCACCAATAGATGTCGGGAGGAGTCGTATTTTAAGTTGATTATTGAAAACACAAATAAAACAACATTTCTGAAAATGAATCCTAGCTAGATCGATATATCGCCCCCGAAATCCCCTGTTTACTAAATTTTATTTAACCGCTGGAGCCGAGATTCAGATTCAGATTCCGAGATTAAGGTCAACACGATAGCGCCATCTATGAAGATTCATAGATGGCGCTATCGTAAACAACACGTTTTTTGTTTTAAACTCTTTAATTTTTAACTTTCTTCTGTTCTTAGTATTTGTTGTTATAGTGGCAACAGAAATACATCATCTGTGAAAATTTCAACCGTCTAACTATCACGGTTCATGAGATACAGCCTGGTGACAGACGGACAGACAGACAGACAGACGGACAGCGGAGTCTCAGTAATAGGGTTCCGTTGGTACCCTTTGGGTTCGGAACCCTAAAAATGGCCCTAAATGTAACAAGGCACAACAAGTAAGTAGTCAACTACAAGTATGAGTCCAAATAAATATTGAGCAGGTTATCATTACACTGGAATATTGGAATTTGCAACACAGTATAAAAATAAATCAATAATCCAACTTTATCTCAAGCTTCAAGTGCAGGGCGAGCAAATGTTATACTAAAAACACTATTTACAATGATAAAATAAATAGGTTTTTATCTTTGTAAATACATATTTACACGAGAGTAGTATTCTAGACATGCTTCAGTGCTACTTACTATACTATAAGAAAATCGTACCAACACTACACCACAGTCCATTAAACTATTACTATTGAGGGCCCGGTGGCGTAATCGGGAGAACGGTCGGCTTTGATGCCGTGGTATCGAGTTCAAACCGCCGTGCACCAATGGATTTTTCTATCGAAAAATGTATGTGCGCTTCTCACAGTGGCCCTCCGGTGAAGGAAAACATCGTTAAGAAACCAACAACCCCTGCATGTTGGTAGGACACTATATAGTGTCCGCCTGGCCAGCTACCACCCTCAAGTTAGAAAATCTGTCACCAAACATCTAATGTGTTCCAGCAGCTATCCTTGAGAGCCAGTTCCCATAGGCCTAGCGTGCTTACCATCTTCGACCGCATCATCACTTACCAACAGGTGAGATAGTGGTCAAACGCTAGCCTATAAAGTATTTAAAAAAAAACTAGGTAAGTATGTACTTTAATTTATTGAGATATATTTTGTGGTTAGACGAAGAATGTACTAAAAAGTAATCGCTTTGTAATAAAATAATATTTCTAAGGGAGGATTAAAGAGGAGGGTCTTTGCCCAATCGTGGGTCAGTGATGGGTGAAAGTGTTAAAAAAATATTTGTAATGGGATAATATTTTAGTGCGCTGCCACCATTTTTTGGCTGCACCTCCATGTTTATTGTACAAAAACGTGTACAAATGTTGTGTGCAAAAATAAGCTTAAAACTAAATAACAAACCCCTAACCCCTTGAAGTTTATCGGATGGATAAAAAACTTAGATAATAAGGAAAGTTTTGTGAAAATTTTGAATTTTTTTCGATATGGCTGCGAATGAAATTGGGAAAACTATTTTTTTTACGTTTTCAACCCTATATCGCCGCCATTTAGAAAATTTTACAAAAATTGAATCCTCAAAATAATTCTACATTTAAAAAACTCACAAAATTTCTCGAAAATCGGTAGAAAAATGCGCCCTGTAGAGGAGAACATCCACATATGATCATCGAGGGCCCAGTGGCGTAATTGGGAGAACGGTCTTGATGCCAGAGGTATGAGATGCCGGTTGCTGCAAAAGCCTTTCGGTGAAGGAAAAACATCGTAAAGAAACCAACAAACCCCATCATGGTGGTAGGACACTATCTAGTGTCCGCCTGGCCACCTACCACCCTCAAGCTAGAAAATATGTCGCCATACATCTAATGTGTTCGGGTAGCTATCCTTCGAAACCTTCGCTTCGCTTGGTCAAATATCAGCATCATCATCATTAACAGCCAGTATTCGTCCACTGTTGGACATATGCCTCTCCTATGGCACGCCACGATCAAATATAGAAGAAATTTAAAAAATTGTGGCAATACCAATCTAGCGTGTCCGGTTGCAATTCCATGAAGATAGTAAGTAGGTAGCTACTCATGTGGAATGGCCAATGGCGCCACGATTATCGCACCTTCCACGAATCGAGTTGATTTAAACAACAGTTTACCTGCTTAACGATTAAATTGTTGTTTGATGACTGTCTACGGATAATTCTTATAAAGGCGCCTTATAAATGCCCTATACATTATATAGACTTTCGATATAGTCACATGAGTAAAGAAGCCACATCAAAAAAGGTACTCGCCGCGATAGGGTAGCTTAGCTTATGTTACTTGTTGATAATGTAGCTTTCCTTTTTGAGTTAAACCGTAAAAAAAAAACAAACAAAATCTAAAAATTCCTCTTTATAGTATTAGTTTAGATCATTATTAATCTTCTCAAACAGTTTTATGATGCTTGCGAAGCGAAGGTCTTCAAATTGAAAATTATATTTATTGAATCGTTCAAACTCTAAGATTATAACAAAAAATAACATCTCATTTGCCATATTCTTATGGCTTGTAAATGTAGGTAAGCTGTTGGATTATAATATTTAAAATATTAAGCATTACAACTATTGTGTCGTAAGTCGTAATAAAAGAAAAAATCTACTGGCAAATTAATCGATGAATGATATGTCAAATGATGTTAGAAACTGTCTCATAATAATAATATATTTTTTTTAATTTGGTGGCAAGACATTGTTCTGTATTTTTTTTATTAGTGATTTTTGTATTTGTAGGATTAGAAGAAAGAAAAGAAAGGAATGATGCGACTCCACACTACCTAATTCTACTTACTTGGCGCAACGATGTTCTGAGTCTTTTATCAAAGACTTTCCCAATCACTGTAGGAACTAGGAAGCTTACTTACTCTATGATTCACACCAAGAATCCACAGCGCAAATAAACATAGTAGGTAAACATTCAAGTGGAGCAGGCTAATTGCCACAGTTGAGATAACCACGTACAACTATTTATGCGGCTGATGAAGTAACGCTCCTAGATAAATAATAGTGATTTAAGTGATATGGTAGCGTGTACACTAAACTTGATGAATTTGTGTGATGCAAGATTTAAGAGAGAACGCGGGTTGCACTTTTCCATACAAATGTATTCCCTCGTTTCCTCTCTGGAAAATGCTTCTAGAGAAAAATGTGTTTCTAAATCTCTAACTTGCTAGTTGCTACTGAAACTGACTCCTGCGAATGCGAGAAAAATGTGTTTCTAAATCTCTAACTTGCTAGTTGCTACTGAAACTGACTCCTGCGCCATGGAAATAGTTTTTTTTAAGTTTTTAAACTCACTTAATTTATTGATAATGTAAGGAGGTTTAAGTGTTATTGTTAAGTGAGTTGACCCAAGGTGATAACATACATTATCTTGGAGAAACATTACAGAGTTCGGCTTTCATACAAGTTTGTTATTTAGCCAAAAACTTTTACAGCTGCCAAATCTTGAAAATATGTAACCTTTTAGGGTACCGTGTTTTCAAGATTTGGCAGCTTCTTATTATTATTTGTTTCGGTATCAACAATTTTTTTTAGGTTCGCACTTGGCCGGTTTTTAGGATCAAAGATTTTATGAGCGTGGAATCATACACTGCCAGCAAAACGGCCCCAATTCCGAATCCAAATCCAACACGGATCAGTACGGACTAAATAGTTATGGAAAGATATTTAGAAAAAAATATTTAGTTACTGTAGGAAATAAAAATTGTTTTTAATAAAATTTTAATTTATAAAAAAAACCTAATTACTTTGCGAACAACCTAATAGACATTTTTTTAATGTATCGGTAAGTTAATTTAGTCATAATTATCGTCTTTTTTAATCTGTTACTTAGAAAGTTACCTATAAAGATTATTGTAAACGCTCTCGACACTTGACATGCAATTATAAGTAAGCTATAATAAAATAATAATATATAGCAGTATTTGCACGAGTCAATGCTCGGACGGAAATAACTTTGTCATTAGTTTTTGTATGTTCTTTTGTTAGTTCTTGATCTTCCTCCATCCACGCAAATATATCTCGCGGGTGAATCATCTTTTACGAAAATACGGTTGAATAGTCAGATTTGTCAAGAGAGGTTAATAACCTTTTTGCAAAAACGGATACTAGTTAAGAGCGAACGCGGTGTGCACTTTTTTTCCATACAAATGTATACCTCCATTTTTTAATCTCAAAAATCAAGGTCTGCTGTAAGCGTAGCTATGCCCCTATCACTTACTTTTTTTGACCAACCAATTGCAAAAATAAAAATAAGCCCTCTGATCTTTTCTTTAAGATTTTGGAAGAGTCATATTTCATATTTCTTTAGATAGCTACAGCGTTTTTGTAAAGCCAATTTTGCTCTAAAAACATTTTCCAGAGAGGAAATAGGGAAATACATTTGAATGGAATTTGTGTAGTACGTTAAGTAGATAGCTTAATTCTGCTTATAAGACACTGTATTATAACTTGGCACGTCACTGTTATTAACCCCCGACACATAGGAGAGGTGGACGTGTGTATCTGTGTGTAGGAGTGTTTATCTGTGGCATTGTAGCTCCTAAACGGATGACCCAATTTGGATTTAGTTATTTTTTGTTTGATAAGTTTTAAGAGTGTACTTTGATGAGGCTTTGAAGAGTGTTCAAGAAAATCTGTTCAGCCGTTTGTCGATTATGAGTTCAGGGAACTTACACATATTCATCTTAGCTCCTACTTATTATTTTACCCCAAAATATAGCGAAAATCATTTCACGCATTTTGACAGTGAACATGGCACAAGGCTTTTTAATTTTTCTGTGTTGATAAAAATCGTAAAAGTTTTTGTTTAGATTTTACCGTCCAGTATTAAATTTTTTTTTAAATATTGCGACTTAGTCTCTTAAATTTTTTAATTTTCTTTATTATTGTTAATTCTTCTCAATTTTTACGCTTCCATACCTCACGGCCTCAAATTGCAGTTGGAGGCCTCCAACCATTGCCATAAACAGAGACTTGAGCCGAAGTCGTGTTGATTATAACTCCAAGCAATATTTTCAAATAATTTCAAGAAACTACCGCAATCAAATACCGCAAAGTCCCATCTTTGCCGCTAATTGTGGAGTTACGCAATCCGTAAATAACTAACGGTGTTATTTCATTGGTTAATACTCTTCGTACTTGCTGGCACCCTGGTACAGTCAGATACAAAATGTCAGTAAAAGATCAGTTTTACAAAACTGTGGTAAAAATGTGTTAGATTTCACTTTCTCATGTTGCATTATTAATAAGATCGTTTAAAAAACTAAAAACAACCGCGCTATTAATTTTCAGTAGCAATTTTGAGGTGTTTATCTCCATATCTCTGAAGATACTCATCAAACCTCGATAAATTTACCATGGTACCATACTTGGGATATCTCCTTTCTAACAAAAAAAGAATAATCAAAATCGGTTCATAAACGACGAAGTTATCCGCGAACAAACAAAAAAAACCGTATATACGGTCGAATTAAGAAACCTCCTCCTTTTTTTGAAGTCGGTTAAAAAGAATAATATTTTATTTACAACGGGTGCCTTTCAATGGTACCAAGCAAGATATTAAAAGTAATAATTTATATATATATTTATATAAGTAAATGTTTGATTCAACGGTAATTTCAGAAGCCACTGACATCTAAAACACTGCCACATTACTTTCTGCGTATGTATCGTTAAACCAAATTAAGGCCCAGTTTCACCGGTTCCTGACAAAATATCAGATAGAGTTATCTGACAGATGACGCCATACAAAAGCTGTCAATTATCTATCAGATATGTTGCTATTAGGTCTATCTGGAATCGGTAAAATTGGCCCTAAGTCTTACAATTTTAACCTTTAATTTATTTTTACCAACTTTAGAGTATACTGGTGGTCCAATGGGGTTAAAAACTAAAAGTTCTAAGTAGGTGGCTCTACTGTTGAGTGTTCCTAAAAACCGCCATATTGCAAATTTTGTATGGATTTTTCACAAACTTATTTCCTGATAAATATATAATAATGTATTCGACCTCGACGTTCAGCCTCTTATAAGAAGAAATAAGGCAAAGTATAACATTTATAATCCATTTTTGTAGAAAAAAAATTATCAAAATATGTATATCGTTTTTAACTTCTAACTTTTAATTTCATTCAGTGCTTTTGTAATTCATAGCTGCACATAGCGTTATAATAAGTAAATATTCCAATGGGAATTTATTTGTTTACAAAATTACTATTGAAAATGACATATAGCTGTCAGATTTAAGGAACACTCAACAGTAACCTGCAGTGAGCAAAAGGCAGTTTTTAACCCACTGTAAATTCATCGAGATCTAATAAGTATCTCCAAAGATATGGAGATAAACACATTTCTCTTGCTATTTCAGTGGAAAATTCGAGGACTGTAAAGCGCGGCATTTTTCATTTTGTAAACGTTCTTAAATTAAAGAAGCCACTGACTCTGACACAGCTACATTACTTTCTTGTACTCGTACACAACGAAATTAGGTCTAAGAACTTAAACATCAAAGTTATTACTACGTCCATTCTTCATTTCATCTCACACTAGTGCAACTGACTGCACCGCTCCGTAGTGTAAATATTTGATCAAGTAGGCAATGCTGCCCATTGACTGTTCAAGGTGTAGATAACAAATTAGCAGATCACTGTGTTTCCTCACTTTCTTCAATGGTTTCGAAACTTGGTCAGTGCTTTCAGAAATAGGAGTGGTTGAGGGATATTGCGTGTGAACTTTCTGTTAATCAGATGTTACGTGTGTGGAGTGAACACTGCAATTGGTATAATTATTTAAGGAGCATAATCACACTGATTTGCATACAACACCGCGTCTGTAGTAGTTAGTATTCTTTGACCGAGAAGGTGAGATATAAAGATCAAAAGATTGTATACTCTGTGTAGTTACAATAGTAACATAACATCGTTGTCAAAAGAGTACAGTAGCAGTACAGTCTAGTACAGAAATAAACTGGCCAAGTGCGAGTCGGACTCGCACACGTAGGGTTGCGATTGAACAAAATTTGCCGGAAAAATTACGTATTTACATAGTTTTAACATCAATATATAATATAAATACCGTGTCAATACTAAGCATGCTTATTTACTACAACGCCATCTAACGAATGTCTAACGAACTTCTAACACCCACTATGTGAACATTAACAGAAAGGTCAGTGACCTTTTTGTTGGTTACCGTCGTTCGGCGCTATACTAAAAACACGTTTTTTGTAGGGTCCCCTTACAAAAAACGTGTTTTTAGTATAGCGCCTTTAATTTTTAACTTTGTTCCGTTTTTAGTATTTGTTGTTATAGCGGCAACAGAAATACATCATCTGTGAAAATTTCGACCGTCTAACTATCACGGTTCATGAGATACAGCCTGGCAGACGGTCAGACAGACAGACAGACAGACAGACAGATAGACAGATAGACAGACAATCAGACAGACAGACGGACAGCGGAGTCTCAGTAATAGTCCGTTGGTACCCTTTGGGTTCGGAACCCTAAAAACCGACTTGAAATGCCGCGGTAGTCATTTTCAGTGCCAAGTTTGAGGGGTTTATCTCCATATCTTTGGAGATACTCATTAGACCATCTGGATGAAATTACAATCAGACCAAACGGGAAGCATACTCTTTCAAACAAAATAAGAATTACCCAATTTAACAAATGACGGAGTTCTGAGGTAATAAACATAATAAGCAGTCGAATTCAGAACCTCCTACTTTTATGTAAAGTCATTGGTATACCCATAGAATAAGATAGATGTATGCAAGTCCTCCCAAGGAATCTTTCCTTTATTGTTTACTTTGAGACCTAGCGAACTAAATATTTATTACGTGTTCTAGAGTGGAGACCACGGCTCGGTACACGTAGTGTAGGGCGCCCTCCTGCTAGTTAGAGCGATGATATACGCAAGCTGGCTGGCAGCGGTTGGAAACAAAGAGCTGACGATCGAGTGAGTGGCGTGCCATAGGAGAGGAAGAGATATAGGCTGATGATGATAAACTAACTAGTTACACTTTTTTGTGACTTTAGTACTTAGATCCTGACCTAAAACTAGCTAGAAAATTGGCTGTCTCATTCCTTTCTTATCGCATACCTCGTGTTGTATCAATATTTACATGTGATATGTTCCGAAGGTGTTTGACCCTTAAAGTATTTCCATATCAGTATGACATTGTAATTATGTCTTATTTACATACAATTGTTACATATTCAAGTAAATAAAGTAAAGTAAATATTGACTTGTCAACCGACTACCAAAAAGAAGGAGGTTCTGTACATTTTGTTGAGTGTATTGATTACGCGATTATTCCGCCATTTGTGAAACGATTTGAATATTGAACTGAATTGAAATTTGTTTTTTTTTCATGGTTAGGGTAGGGTTCATCTCTGTAATGGTGGTCCCACTTAAACTTTAAAGTTTAATTGGAGATGAACCCTACTAATTAAATAAACTGGCCAAGTGCAAGTCGGACTCGCACTTGTAGGGTTCCTTACCACACTACAGTATTTTATAAGATCGAGCAAAAAATACCACTATCATTTTTCGCCAGCAAAAAATAATAATTAATAAACATTTTGTTTCTTATAACGCCATCTAACATCTAACAAAGGTGTTAGGGATCGACATTTCAATATAACGCCATCTATGGGACGTTTACCTAACTACGCGTTCATAGATGGCGTGCAATGCCGAAAAATACACTTTTCTTGTTTGGGGACCCTCTATTATCTTTAACTATATTCTGTTTTTAGTATTTGTTGTTATAGCGGCAACAGAAATACATCATCTGTGAAAATTTCAACTGTCTAACTATCACTGTTCATGAGATACAGCCTGGTGACCAGAGAGACAGCCAGACAGACAGACGGACAGCGGAGTCTTAGTAATAGGGTCCCGTTTTACCCTTTGGGTACGGAACCCTAAAAACCTCCTCCTTTTTGGAAGTCGGTTGAATAAAGAAAACGAGTATTTGTGTTTAGACGATAACATGGCCTGAAAAAAGAAAAAAAAAGAAGAACTGAAGATCGGGCTCAGTGGCGCATCTTGGGAGAGGCCTACGTCCAGCAGTGGACTAATACCAGCTGACGATGATGATAACATGGCCAAGTCAGTAATTGTTCACTAAACAAAATAAACTTGAATGTTTTACTGTAACTTAAGACTATAACATGACCAAGTCAGTAATTTCTTTTATAAACAAAATATACTGGAGTGTTTTAGTATCACTACTAGTACTGCTATTTATTCTGTGGTATCACATATAAAAGTTTATGTTAATGTGTGTTGTTTTGTTACATGTTTGGAACAGGAGTAAGTAACAAAAGTGCTTACGCAAAGAGCGATTCGTCAGTCTGAGAATACTTCTAACTTTACTTCAATCATGTGAGTACTAAGTTATTTACACAATATAGATCCTTTTTTTTTAGAAAGATTATTCGCAATGTGGGTTCCACATTACTAGTATTCTTGTTAACCCCTCCAACTAAGCTAAATATGCTTGTGTCTGGAGTGGGTTCACATCAATAGTGCAATGGGTGGGGTGGGCATCGAACTCACGACATCTCGATCGCCAGTCCGACACCTTATCCATTGGGCTATTGCCGCCTATTCATCCTATCATCGGCATTAAGTAAAATTAATGCTGTAGAAATGAGAAGTTTGAGAAGTATGATTGGAGTGACTCTGATGGAGAACAGCGTGATAAGGGAATGTTGTGGTGTGGTAGAAGATGTTGTGACAAAAATAGAAAAAAGGGATGCTTAGGACTGCTGGTTTGTACACCTATAGAGAGGATGGATGAAGAAAGATTGACGAAACAGATTTATGAGACGAGTGTGAATGGGCCAGCCGGTAGAGGCCGACCTAGGCGAACGTATCACGACCAGATCGGAGACGTTTTAAAGAAAGGCCAAGTTAAAAGTACCTATAGCCATGATACAATTTCAAATGTCTACTTATTATTGTTAAGGAGATACAGAACTCTGATCTCTGACGGACGGACGGACAGACAGCGAAGTCTCAGTTATAGGGTTCCGTTGGTGCCTTTTGGTCACAGAACCCTAAAAATCAATATGTATGTAATATTCTAGTACTTCTGAGATTTGCGTGTTCTGTAATAGAGGTAAATCTTAGCTTACTGCCAGCCGAACGTCTTTTTATGCCGTTACATAAATCATAAAAAAACTTACGATTTTTTTGTAATATAAAATAAAGGCACGACGACTAACCATTAATATTAAACCAATTTATTTTACCGCCTTAAATTATATGAAAATTATACTTATAATTTTCATATAATTTAAGAGAGCTTAGAAAATACTTATTTTCTAAGCTCGAAGCGCGAATTTCCGCGTATACTTGAGAACCATCGACTTCATAACAATTGCTATGAAGTAGATGTTGAGAACGGAAAGGAGTTTTGGAACAAGCGCGAAACTATTTACATTCCGGTACCTAAACAGTAATCGCAAACGCACGCCACTGAACTAGCGCGAAAATATTTACCTACACGAGTGTAAATGCTTTTGCGCTTGTTCCGTTGCTTGCGATTGCATTTGATTGAATGAAATAAAAACAATGGTTAAGTAATTTCCATAAAATTCCACAGAATGTTTGCATAAAATGTGATTCGCATACCATATCGGCAAAAGAAGTGGGCGAGTGTGAAACAGTCGTTTACTTTTGCGATTTTGCTTAACTTAATAATCTTCATATGTACGACATACATACAAGTATTTTATTTTTATGGCCAGTTGGTAAGTTTTACTTGTTCAAGTAAAGTAGTAACTACTAAAACTAAACTACTAAACTAAAAGATTTGGATCACAAAGTTGCACATATAAATGGAAAATGAAAAACCTTACATATAAGTACGTACTTACGTAGTATCAAAGTTTTACAATCGTAAAACTGTGGTAGTATTATGAATTATTCTATGTCGTTAGGTATCAACAATGATGCATGACACGAGAGATTACTTGGGTTCATTGTTAAGCCATCTGTGGAGTCCCCAGATCTGCAATGGATGTTGAATGGCCTAGCCGATTCTTCTCATCGCAACGGTCTCCGGATGGATTTGGATAAAACCAAAGTCATGTACAACGAGCCCGTTGTTCCGGAACCGATTGCCGTAGATGGAATCTCACTCAAAGTTGTTACGCAGTATGTTTACCTAGGGCAGACGCTCCAACTAGGCAAACACAACTTTGAGAAGAAAATCCAGACAATAATTTAGCTGGGCTGGGCAGCATTCGGAAAACTCCGTCGAGTCTTCTCGTCGCCTATACCTAAGTGTCTATAGACAAAAGTCTTTAAACAGTGCGTCCTACCTGTGATGACATACGGAGCCGAGACGTGGACACTCACAATTCGACGGGCCCGCCAATTTAAAGTCGCTCAGCGAGCTATGGAGAGAGCTATTCTCGGTATCCGAATCGAATATGGAATGAAGTAATTCGCCAGAGAACTAAAGTTATCGACATAGCTCAACGGATTAGTAAACTGAAGTGACAGTGTGCTGGTCATATCTGCCGCAGGACTGATAACCGTTGGGGTAGACTTGTCCTACAGTGGAGACCGCGAATCGGCAAACGTAGCGTAGGACGTCTTGTGACCAGGTGGCCAGGGCTCAGTTGCGCATCTTGGGAGATGCCTACGTCCAGTAGTGGACTGACACCAGCTGATGATGATGTGGAGTCTCCAGGAAAGTACATGATATTTTTAGGGAATGTCTCATCATAGATTTAATTTGTACTCGTCTACGTCTCTAATTATACTATTCATTATTCTGTGGTGCAATATAGGTAGGTAGACGTCGATGCTTAGTTTACAATCAGGCAAACGTTTTTCTTGTTCTGTTACTTACCCAATATGTAAAACAAATTCTTCTTTGGCACACTCATTAGCACCAAAAATAATTTAATCCTCAAACCTTATTAAAAACCGTTCCACCATAACTTTGCAATAAGCATCGAAATTAATATTGCCTTTCATAGACCGCCAACAATTATTTCCATTCAGAACAGTGCCACAAGGTCAGCTCTGATTATCCTCACGTTTTAAGTTCAGCAATGGTTTTTACTAACTCTTATCTAATCTGCTGTTCACGCTAACAAACTCGTTCATAATCTGTGTTTAAAATTTATAGATACTTCGAAGTATTCTGTGATTAGGTCACGTAGTAACTCGTAATGATTCTGTGTCGGAACGGTCACCTGCGAACTACTCAAACGTGGGAAAGCGTGGCAAGTAAATGGTCTCAAACAACAATACGTTAGAAATTGCTGTTTTTAATGAAATTATTAAATATTATTAAAGCGTATTCATTAAGCTTTGAACCTACGATGAAACGGATAAGGTTCTATGCGTTTAGGCCGACTTATTATTTATACCGTTATTTGACTTTTTTATGATATTTGTCAACCCAAAAAAAAGACGAGGTTCTCAAGTTTTGAGCGCAGTAGTGTTTGTACCGACTGGTTCACACCAAACGCGATCTATGGCGATCAGAAAACAATAGAAATTCAGATCGCGAACGCGCACGCGGACGCAGGATGCCGCGGTGTGGTCGTACCTTAAAACTAAACCCTCACATTGCTATCATTCAATAAGTTTTTTGCGGCTGTGTCGCAACATTTTAATTGTACCGTTTCCTCAAGTTCAAAATCTATTGCAACTGCAAACAATCTAAAAACTCAGAATAACAAAAAATAACTAAAACAACAGACAATTCCCCCAAAGTACTATTATATATTCTGTGTCCAAAGTACAGTGAAGTGTAAAAATAGTCTATGAAATAAGTCGTAATGTCTTGTGCACCAAATCAAAGCAGTTATGGTGCCAAGCCAACGAAAGAAAACCATCAATACGGTATATTAAAGTACGGTCATACGTCATACGGTATATTAAAGTACGGTCATACGGTACGGTCATACGTCATACGGTATACTAAAGTACGGTCATATGGTACGTTCATACGTCATACGGTATATTAAAGTACGGTCATACGTCATACGGTATATTAAAGTACGGTCATACGGTACGGTCATACCTCATTCGGTATATTAAAGTACGGTCATACGTCATACGGTATATTAAAGTAGTCACACTTTCCGGGATTTGCAGGATTTTCGACGATACGCTTAGATCTTTTAAACTACGCAACGGATTTTAATGCAATTTTCAGCAAAAGATAGCGTGATTCAAGACGAAGGTTTATAACCAGGATTAAACGCGGGCAAAGGTACAGGGCGCAGCCAGTTCACAATATGAACTTTACGATATGAGTGTTGATATATAATTTTAATTAACCTTTTAACATTACCTACAATCTTTTTAGGGTTCCGTACCCAAAGGGTAAACCCTATTATTAAGACTCCGCTGTCCGTCTGTCTGTCTGTCCGTCTGTCACCAGGTTATAGCTCAGTAACCGTGATAGTTAGACAGTTGAAATTTACACAGATGGTGTATTTCTGTTGCCGATAGAACAACAAATACTAAAAACAAAATAAAGTAAAAAATGAAAGGGACCCTTTAATTTTTGTCATACAAAAAAACGTGTTTTTAAACGCCATCTATCTAATTAGTTTTGGCAAAATGACATAGATGGCGCTAGTAAACGAGCCCCGTCTTTCTAGATCGCGATCAAACCAAATATTCTTGGTAATATCAATTAATCAAATATATGAGGTTGAAACTCTGTTATGTTTCGTATTGTACGGAACCCTCCCTAAGTGTGCGATAAGAGACGCGATGCTGACTCGCACTTAGCCACTTCGGTTAGCACTAGACCACTAGATGATGATGATGCGGTCGATGATGGAGCGCGCTTACCCAAAAGATACCTATTCACTCGAGATTTGAAGACCCCATATTGTATTTAGCCGGAAACACAACAAAAGCGTTAAAATGATTCATTATGCAAAATAATATCTTTTTAAGTTACGTGAACTTAGACATGAAGAGGTATATTGGAGTGGAAAAATCATCGGAGCACTTTAATTATTTTACAAGCTAGTGAGCATCCTAATGGCTGGAGAATCGCGTGTCCCGGAAGAATTCTTTATTGCTAATTTGTAGCTGCCATTAGTAATTAATAATGATTTAACTAACAGGTTTTTGCAAGACGAGTCCATTTTGAAAAGTCTTGCAAAACTTTTTAAAATAGTTTGGACTCTATTTTGGAATTTGGATAATTAATCTTATGTAGTTTTTAACATTGTTTAAAAGCTAATAGGTACTACGATTTTGTAAATGTTTGATTATAATTGAGTTATGTATTCATATGCTTGAATAATTTATGTAAATGTATAAAGAAGTCCGTCCACTGCAGTGCATGGCTCAGCTCTAAGTGACAACGTAGCATGTCCAACGAGCCGCCTCAGTAGCTCAAACGGTAAACATAAACGCCACTCCACAGCATAGTTTGTTTCCTCGTTGTGCGCAGCACGTAGTTCCATTATATATTCTGTGGTAACATATATAAAAAGCTATACATCTCGGATTGAACTACATTTATAGGTAAGTGCATCGGTTAGTAACAAGCAGCAGTGCATTAAAGTGAGTACTTAGTACATTGATGTACAATGAAATCGATGATTTTTAATGTAGTGTCGTTGAAGAGCGTATAGCATTGCACCGCGTTGTTAGTATTATTATCTTTTCTATGGTGTTGTATTACATCTCATCAATATTAATTTTTATCGTGATAAAAAGTAACAGGACAAGGCTGACAAGCGCGACGCTCGCCTGATGGTAAGCGATGCCATCTACCCATTACAGATAAAGCGGCATGCAAAATTATGTGTGAGAGCCAGTAATCACGATGTTACTAGGATGCTTAAAATAAAGGTTTGTGTTTTGATATGTTTCAAATATAAACAAGTTTAGCTTCAAGATAACAGGTAGAGAAAGGTCAATGGTCATTCAAATCACATAATATTATGTTTACGAAACCTGTTAGTGTGTGACCAGACCTAGCGCTACTATGTGGCTAATTTACTGTCCTTATAGCATTAGTAATATTGCACAAATGGACCGGAAACTACCGTAATCGCTGTTACCAAATCAGAAACAATTTAATAAATCAAATGAGATCATGGTCATGTAACTGACTACCTTCGATTTGAAAAAGAAGATAAAAAATAGAGACAATTTCGCTAAGAGTCCATAATAAAGAAAACTCATTTAATTTCTAAGCCTTGTTATGCCAAATAATGTTTGTTAAAATAACCTGACCAAGTGCAAGTCGTCCGACTTGAGGTCGCACTAGTAGGGTTCCGTAACACACTACAGTATTTTATAAGATCGAGCAAAAAATACCACTATCATTTTTCGCCAGCAAAAAATAATAATTAATAAACATTTTATTTCTTATAACGCCATCTAACGTCTAACAAAGGTGTTAGGGATCGAAATTTCAATATAACGCCATCTATGGGACGTTTACCTAACTAAGCGTTCATAGATGGCGTGAAATGCCGAAAAAACACGTTTCTTGTACTACCCTCTATTATTTTTAACTTCATTCTGTTTTTAGTATTTGTTGTTATAGCGGCAACAGAAATAAAAAGACAAAAACATCATCTGTCTAACTATCACGGTTCATGAGATACAGTCTGGTGACAGACGGACAGACAAACAGACAGACAGACAGACAGACAGACGGACAGCGGAGTCTTAGTAATAGGGTCTCGTTTTACCCTTTGGGTACGGAACCCTAAAAACTGAACTTCACATGGTGCGCGAGTCATATTCAGTGGCAAGTTCATAATATCTCTGGAGATAATAATAAGGTCATTATAAAATTTAAATGGGAACACCTTGTAGATAAACCCTATCTATCACAAGAAGAATCATGTATATCTGTTCATACTTGGCGGAGTGATCGCATAATAAACATAAAAAAAAATACAGACAATTGACAACCTAATTTTTGGACGTCGGGTCAAATTCAAATCTATGTCATATCACCACTACCACAGAATAAATAATAGAATAAGCAACTACACAGATTAATAACAACCTACTAACAATGTATTTTATAATTAACTACAAACATTAATTTTAGCAAGAAGGTTCTAAAAGAAATGTATCAAAAGAAAGCAACACAAAAATACTCGTTAAGTTCACACACTAGAAGTGCATAGATAAATGAGTAAAATGTAAGTAGAATATATGATTACAATGGAATGATAAAGCATCATGCATTCTTGTAAGAACAAAAGGGTGTGATGATTAAATCGACTTATTTGCCCGACTGTCCGCCACAGACAAAGAGGCTTTTAGCTAGAATCTCTAAGTTCTAGAATAAAAGATACTGAGTGGAATCGTGGCGAGTCAATTAAAGGTCATCGGACTCAGTAGGTAAGTTCAGTTGAGGTAGTACGATTTTCATATAAAAGTATAATGCACAAATGTGAGTAAATGTAGCAAAAACTTGCACTGAAATCATATATTTTGGTCTCATATAAGTTTTAAAATATGGGAAATTATATTAACATAATTACCTACATAAGTACCTACATAATTAAGATAAGTACCAATGACACAATTAAGATCGTTTTAAAACTAAAACAACCGACTTCCATGCCCCGCGAGTATTTTTCAGTAGCAAGCTTGAGACGTTTATCGTCATATCTCTGGAGATACTTATCAGATCTCAATTAAATTACAATGGGACCACCTCGGGAGCATACCCTTTCTAACTAAAACAGATTTTTTTTAAATCGGTTCACAATAGGCGAAAACATCGATGAACATACACAAAATAATATCGTTTTAAACTAAAAAAAATAAAACTGGCCAAGTGCGAGTCAGCATCGCGTCCCAGATTATACAATAGTTACTACGTAACAGATACTTCACTCCCCTACAAAAACACAATACCAACGTTTATTTCAGACAATACGAGCAAAAATGTGTCTAAGGCGCTCGACCTAGCGTTGTTATTACTTCGTTCAGCGCGCGATGTACCGGCGCGCCCCGATACAGTAAAGGGTTGACTCAATAAACTAGAAAAAAGTTTATGAATTATTTTTATTTACCCCACAAAATTACATCAAAGTTCCTAACTAAGAGTCGAATTTTATGTCGGAAAAGTGAATTTTACGCCGTCTTGTCATTTTAGTATCGGTAGCATAAAAAATGAAACATATTGTGCCTGTTTTTTGTCAAACCCGCAAAATGACTATGAAAAAGTTAAATCGTTTCTAAGATAGAATACGAATGCGCAGTTATCCCGTCATTAGAATAATAATATACGTTGCGCGCGCGTGAGCAGTGACAACCGACTGGCAGATAGTACCGCCGGCGCAGGTGACGAAAGTTTAGGTATAAATCGCAGTAGCTATGGGCGAGTTAGGGAGGCCTGATCGCGTCTCTTATCGCACACTTAGGAAGGGTTCCGTACAATACGAAACATAACAGAGTTTCAACCTCATATATTTGATTAATTGATATTACCAAGAATATTTGGTTTGGTCGCGATCTAGAAAGACGAGGCTCGTTTACTAGCGCCATCTATGTCATTTTGCCGAAACTAATTAGATAGATGGCGTTTAAAAACACGTTTATTGTATGGGGACCCCCTTTAATTTTTAACTTAATTTTGTTCTTAGTATTTGTTGTTCTAGCGGCAACAGAAATACACCATCTGTAAAAATTTCAACTGTCTAACTATAACGGTTAATGAGCTATAGCCTGGTGACAGACGGACAGACATACATACAGACAGACAGACAGACAGACAGACAGTCAGACAGACAGACAGACAGACACAGACAGACAGACAGACAGACAGACAGACAGACAGACAGACAGACAGACAGACAGACAGACAGACAGACAGACAGCGGAGTCTTAGTAATAGGGTCCTATTTTACCCTTTGGGTACGGAACCCTAAAAAGAGCCGTCTTCAATGCCGCACTATTCATTTTCAGTACCAATTTTGAGATGTTTATCTCAATATCTCTGGAGATACTTATCAGACCTCGATAAATTTACCATGGTACCACACTTGGGGATATCTCCTTTCGAACAAAGAAAGAATAATCTAAATCGGTTCATAAACGACGAAGTTATCCGCGAACAAACATTAAATATATATATACGTATATATATATATATATATATACGTATATATACATATATATATACGTATATATATACGTATATATATATATACGGTCGAATTGAGAAACCTCCTCCTTTTTTTGAAGTCGGTTAAAAAAACATACAGACGAACATAGAACCTCCTCCTTTTTGGAAGTCGGTTAAAAATACGTAGGTACTAGCCCAACTAGCCCATAATCATCTCTCCGCTCTATGGTATTATCTATCTATGGTATACTCTATATTATATTGCATTGTCATCTAAGATACTTAATTAAGTGTACCTTTGAGTCCAATTGAATGTCAGGAAAGTTTTCTAATTTAGCTTCCAAGATCTGACCTACACAAACATCCATAAATACTAACCCTGTATAAGTTAAATCAAAGCTTGTAAAAACACAACTTTGCAAGAGACATGTACTCGTAACTGTGGCTCAAAATGCCAGTGAATTAAAAATTCGAAGTAGGTTCTCGGCTCTTTCTTGTTCAATAAAAGTAACGTTAAATTGAAGCATTTTTATTGGATCTTCTTTGTATTCTTTTCACAGTTCTCGAGGTGTGCGAGTCTCGAAGTTCGGTATGCCTCTGGTGCTACTTGGTGAAACTTTTGAGCTTTTAAGCTTAAGATTTATGCATGACGAAAAGTTGATGAGATAATACTGTATAATTTATTGGAAGGTTTCTATTTTGTAGTTGAGATAGGTTGCTTTTAAAATCTCTGGAGTGGATATCCTATATTTTTTGCTTAAAATTATTATAATGTATTAGTCTACAAAATATTAATAAGCAAATATTGTCTTTATGGCTGTCTGAGCTTATGTGGGTCTTGTCATAACCTGATTTTTAACACCCGATGCAAAAAAGAAAGGATTTTATAAGTTTGACGTCTGTGGCATCGTAGCGCTCAAACGGATAAACCGATTTTGATTTAGATTTTTGTTTGTTTGGTAGGTGTCTTAGTCGAGAGTGTTCTTAGCTTTGATTCATGTAAATCCGTTCAGCTGTCGTAAGACTATGAGTTTCTTTCTACTTGAAGACGCTATGAGACCAACTGTCATAGGTCTGATCAATTCGCAATTCGGTATCCTTTTACTTCAATGATATTGTAAGAACATGGTACCTAGCATTGACCTGTTGCTGGGGCATCTCCTGGTATCTGTAGAATACTTTACTCCTTACCAACTTACAGCAGAGATGTCGGGTTTGGGCTCATTTGAATGGTCTCAATGAACAGATTAAGTATGCAGAATAATAATACTTAAATTCTGAATTCAAGTATTATTATTCTGTACAGACAAGCACTTAACCTGTATCTCACATGATACGGTCTAAGGTGGAATCACGCTTGCCTAAAAAGGTAAGACGGCACGGAGACGAGCAGAAGAACTGACTTTACTCCAATCTTGAATTTACTCCAAACTTTTGAGGCACGGTGGCGTAATCGGGAGAACGGTCGGCTTTGATACCAGAGGTACCGAGTTCAAACCCCGCCGTGCATCAATGGATTTTTCTATCGAAAAATTTATATGCGCTTCTCACAGTGGCCCTCCGGTGAAGGAAAAACATCGTTAAGAAACCAAAAACCCCCGCATGGTGGTAGGACACCTCAAACTATCATAAAAAAGGCAGACGAATTCGTGCCGAACACCCGAGTGAACGCAAGTTCAGTAATACTAAATGCTTGAGTAATACGCTTCCGCGCTCAGTTTGCTACCAAGCGGCAGCAGGTTCGGACGCTTCCGTGCAGTATTACTTCGCAGCGTTGCTTACGTAGTTATCGTGCCGTATTGACTATGCCGGACTGAGCGCGGAAACTTATTTCTCAAGAATTCAGTATTACTGAACTTGCGGTCACTCGGGTGTTCGGCACGAATCTGTCTGCCTTTATTATGATAGTCTGAGTAGAAAACTATCTAGTGTCCGCTTGGCCAGCTACCACCCTCAAGTCAGAAAATTCGTCGCCAATCATCTAATGTGTTCCGGCAGCTATCCTTGAGAGCCAGTTCCCATTCTAGGCCTAGCGTGATTACCATCTTCGACCGCATCATCACTTAACAACAGGTGAGATGGTGGTCAAACGCTAGACTATAATAAATAAGCTACATAGCGCAGCGCAGCAATCCCAATTCGCCTTTCAAGATGGTCTTGGAGGTCACTTAACCTATTCACCTATGTCTTATTTCAGTGGATAGTTCGATCCATGGCCGTAGCCTACCACAAGTGGTCATCCTTTTAGCACCATACATGGAGTCTAAGCTAAGAGACTCAGAAAAGTGACAATGACCTTTAAGTTCATTTATTCTGTGCTTCATGTGGGAGGACTTGTTATGTGAGAAAGCCATACTCAATTAACAGTAAGATACTCAGCCCACGATGAATTTGTCATTGACACATTGCAGTTCAGTTACTATTAAGAAGAACCACAGATCTGCTCCATATTAAACTCGATCGCGTACACCGGCCCCCATGAGAACGACCTTGAACGGAGTTTGTCCCTTTCTTTTTTATGGACAACTTATATATATACCATACGTATACCATACATATAGTATAGAACATATATAGGACTATCAGGTTGTTAGACAAGGACACACTCCCACCCTGGTGTCTCTCAATTGGGCCGTTTTGTTCTACAAAGCAATTACAACCATATTGTTAAAGCATACGGATTAAATTGAATTTGTCAAAACATCTGCAGTGCACCATCCTTTTTATTACGTCTATGAGAAGAACACAAGCAATATGTCAGTGATATTATGCTTGTAAAGTCCTCGGCGACACAGGGATGTCCCAAGTGCGAAGGAGGTGTCATTGGAAAAATAAACCAGCCATGTACGAATTGGACTCGCGCACCGATGGTTCCGTACAAAATTGTAGATATTATTGCTCTAACTAAAAGACAAACCTAACTTTGCTGTTCAATCCCTAGAAACGGATGTGCATCAACCGCAAATAATAAGTTTGTGATAGTAAATTCGCTATTTTTGTTATTCAACCACATATTTATGGTTTTCCGATGTTTTCATTTACATGACTAAGATATCTTGCCAAATTTCATGATCAATTTCTTAATCTAATTCTACGGGAAGTACCCTATAAGATTTGATTTCCTTGTGAAATCATAAATAAGCGAAAATATGCGACATAAAAGGTCATAAACGTAGTGATAAGATAGAATATAAGATATTTTAAATGCGACCGTAACCGAGGGGCACAGCTAGTTTTTTTTAAAGCTAGACCTAATATTTACAGCCTACTCATTTGTCACTACAAATTGCTATTGATAATAAAAGCCTCGTAACAAATGTAACAATATTAATATGCCGTTTTCCGTTTATGGGTCTCTAGCAAGCAAAGGAAATCGTTCAATCTGATTATGTAATAAATCTATGAATTCAAATTATCCAATTTAAGCCACAAAGCAATTATTGTAATTGATTTTTGGAACGCGTCCAAATTGGGTTTTAGCTTAGATTTATCTCTATGAAAATTGCTTCGGAGGCACGAAACTTTGAGGGGTTAATGGGTTTGGAATATAATAGGGGCTATTAGGTCTTCAGACTATCTATTGTATCCATTACAATAAGGATAGAAAAAGAAATAAGACGTAAGTTATTATAATACATACATAAAATCACCAGATCGGAGACGTTTTAAAGAAAGACCAAGTCAAAAGTACCTAAAACCGGTGAGCATGTATGAAGGCGCTCATGAAAATAGAAGAAGCGAAAGAGGTATGTCAAGATCGCATCATGTGGGAAGAAGTAGTCTCTGCCTACACCAACGGGTAAAAGGCGTGATTGTATATATATAATATATGTATGTATGTATAAAATCATGCCTTTTCCTGTTGGGGTCTTCGAGTATTTACCAATGGAGAAGTTAACGTTGTAATCCGCAAACATTTTTTTCTGCCGATACTTACGGGGGACGAGGTAAACAGGCATTGCACACACACAAATCACTTTAACGATCCCGCACAATAGCTTGAAACACGCACACAGTATTAAAAATACAGCGTAGTCACGCACGCTCATATGGCCAATAATGGCTATATGGCCAGCAGAGGGGTACGCCTTGCATTTACATCTCCATTGGTAAATGCTCGAAGGTAAGGAAGTACTTCTTTCCACATGCTACGATCCTGGCATACCTCTGTCGCTTCTTGCACTTTCTTGAGGTGTTAAATTTATATTATACTTTAAATTAAGTAATTAAATGTGTATTTTAAGGGAAACAACACAGTGTTCACACCAAAATTCCACTGAAATCCTTCAGTAAAGTTTACAACTTTACTACTATGGGTATGAATTGGACTGGACTATGACTATATGTCCTGTAATTTCACTGGACACATTGCCATTACAACCCAAAAACATCCCTATTTCACGGCTAAATTAATTGGCAAAGTGGTGGTACCGCCCCAGGCGGCCCCTTGACTTGAATGTGTTTTGACTACAATTTACGACTTGAATCAAAGAAAACTTGAAATATTCTAATCAAAGTATAGTTACTGGCTAAATACACTAATCGCTTGGAACGATAATGAAACTAAAAAAACAATAGTTAAAAACATATATTTCCTATGTGAGCTACGTCATGCTAGCCCGCCCCGTTACTGTTCAATGATTACATCTTTCTATTCGCAACAAAACTGATATTATCTTCTAATTATTTTCACGTTACGCCAGACAAAGGCCCTTTCAAAGTGCCCTTGGATGTTTGTCCAAGATTGGTTTAATACCGGTTCTCATAATACCTTCTTTGACAGTACAAAAAATAGTGGACCGTATAAAATATCTGGGTACGTCATCGTAACAACATACGAGTAGCACTATTATGTTCTTTGGTTGATTTATGCCGATGATATTTTTTAGACTAAGTTCGTTTATTATTTGTCAATCACGTCAAAACAGCGAAGTTTTTTTGTTCCACTTTCGTCATACGTTCTGCCGAAACTGCCAATGAATGGAATTATTTTCCAGTAGTCTGTTTTTCCCTATAATATGGAGGGGTATTCTATTCGTAAGTGAACAGTCATCTCCAAAATAGTACAAGCAAGGTTGTGATTTGTTAAACAATGGGTAAGAAAACTGTCAATTAGTTCCGACTAGAGGGCGCCAAATGTTTGTTCCAGAAAAATTGTCAATCGAAATAGAAATTGTATGTTTTTAAATTAGTTTCAATTATTACGTAAAAATGGGTCGTTGTGTAGCTTCAACAGTGACTTTCGGTAATCTTCCTTGTTGCACTACCCTTTATACGTCTAGATCGATTTACAAAACTTAAGGTATTGTCATATAGATGGCGTATACCATACACTTTGATGATATATATAATCAAAGACCATACACCACCAAAAGCGACGGTATTTATGCGCTGAGTATATACACACCCCCTGACGTCGCGGCGTCGCTTTGTAAACGCATTCCAGTTACCAAAATATGAAGATAGCTGGAACCCTGGGCTTTTGTCATTTCCAGCAATGTTCACGTAGATACAACAACGGGCCCCAGTTAGTTCAGTTCATAAACTAGACTTTCCTGCAGAATCAAGACTGTGAAATTAGTGAAACGGTTTTCGTATCATTAGATTGGTTTTACTCATCAGGCTCGGCTTCGGATACTGAACGTTGCGTAGTAACTAGCACCTTCTCTGAACCTTCTTATGTGGACTATAGCTGATATTTAGCTTAAATAATTAAGATTTTCTTAAAACTAAAATAAACCGACTTTTTTTTTTTTATTCCGAACTGGGTAGCACTTGATCACTATCTCACCTGATGTTAAGTGATGATGCGATCGATGATGGAGCGTGCTTACCCAGAAGATACCTATTCACTCGCGATTCGAAGACCCCCATATTGTACTTAAGTGGAAACACAGACTCAGGCAGAGTATTCCATTCTTTGGCGGTTCGTATGATGAACGAAGAAGCAAATCGCTTCGTTCGGGTAGATGGTATATCCACCATAAATCGGTGGCGCCTTTTAGTGTCTCTGGATGTCCGATTATAAATGCCTTCAAGCTCTAAATATAAATGACTTCATATGCCGCGCTTGTCATTTTCAGTAGCAAGATTGAGATGTTTATCTCCATATCTCTGGAGATACTCATCAGATCTCAATGAATCGTATATTTTATTTTTTTTATACGTTATAGGCTAGCGTTTGACCACTATCTCACCTGTTGGTATGTGATGATGCGGTCGAAGATGGTAAGCACGCTAGGCCTAGAATGGGAACTGGCTCTCAAGGATAGCTGCCGGAACACATTAGATGTTTGGTGATAGATTTTCTAACTTGAGGGTGGTAGCTGGCCAGGCGGACACTAGATAGTGTCCTACCACCATGCGGGGGTTTTGTTGGTTTCTTAACGATGTTTTTCCTTCACCGGAGGGCCACTGTGAGAAGCGCACATAAATTTTTGGATAGAAAAATCCATTGGTGCACGGCGGTTTGAACTCGGTACCACGGCATCAAAGCCGAACGTTCTCCCGATTACGCCACCGGGCCCTCAATATAATATATATGTATAATGGGACCACCGTATTAATGCACCCTATTCATAAAAAAAAGTAAGCATTCGAATCGGTTCATAATTGGCGGTGTTATCGTGTAAAAAACACAATTAGACGAATTGAGGACCGCCTTGTTGGAATTCGGTTGAAAAGAGGTTAAAAGAGACAAAAAACGTTTTAAAAATATATAAGCCCAAAGTTTACGAACAGGTTTTTCCATTGTAGTATTTCTGCAGTAGTTCTACCAACTTCAGTCACGTTTATCACTTTACAGTTATCTCGATTAAAGTACTTATACCAGTACTCGATCACGTGGTCACATACACGTGGTAAGTTAAGCCTCGGATACATTAGGGGATTTGGATAGGAAATTGCAGCAACATGTTGCGGAAAATGTCGCTCAACAGTTACGGGGATGTTCCGAGACAAATGTTTCAACAACTCTCGGCAGCAAAATAGCGCGACACTAATCCGCGACATGTGCGCTCGTTCTCAGTGTGGAATAAATACTAAGTATATAATTGATTTTTTTAATTGACTTACTTTGTAAGATAAGTACATATAATTATATTATATTATATTATATATATATAATTTTAAATTATGAATATAAAATTGGATTGGGATGTAGTAACTAGCAAATTCCCGTGTCACGTCATTGCGTAGCAAAATATTAAGGTTCATGTTGCGCTACACTGGGCAACGTTGCAGCGTCAATAGTTTGAGCGTTACGTGTCATGTTCGTGAACATTTTGGCCGCTAATGTAGCCGAAGCTTTACTTAACAATTAATATACTCGTCTCGTTATAAGTACTCAGTATGGACGAATGTGTAAATGTAATTAAGTCATACAATGTAATTTACTCAATGTAATTTACAATGTAACATAAATTAAAAAAAATAAATTTAAATTTAAAATTTATAAATAAAATTTAAAAAAAATTTAAATTAAAATTTAAATTTTTTTTATTTATTTTTTTATTTTTGAAATTTACATTTTTCAATGTAATTTACTCATTGTATTTATTGACTGTTTTACTAAATTTGCTGCATCCAATTTTGGAAGTTATCTATTGTAGGTATAGTTGACGCTTATTATGATTTAGATATAAAACCATTGGGAAGAAAAATGAACAAATATTATTTTAAAACTTTTTCAATCGTGTTCAGTGATATCTTAGGTAATGTTTTTTGTATTATTTTAAATGGTAACAGGACAAGCACGACGCTCGCCTGATGGTAAGCGATGAAGTCAACCTATTACTAATAAATTACATATACAGTGTCATGCAAAATTCTGGAAGGCCAAATTTTGCATGAGACTGCACTGCGCCTGTTCGCATGCCCTGTAATTTCACTGGACACATTCATCCAATAAACATGGAGTTGACATCAAGTGAGAACAAAATCAATATTATGTACTAATACATATACATACATTAGATATTAAAATTGCGAAGGTCAGTTTGTTTGCATGTAACATTTTCACGGTTGAACGGGTTTTTTAAGGTATATAATATATATGGATACAGCGGTAGGCAAAATTCTGGACTGCCAGATTTTTTTTTAAACAGCCGTATGCAAAATTCTGGACTGTCAGAATTTTGCATGTCTGCACTGCACCTGTTACCCTGAGACAAAAATATGTCGAATCTCAGATGCCCTGTAATTATAAAATAACGGCTCAAGCCATTTGGGTAAAACACAAAGATGGCCAATAGAGAAAATTAAGACATCATCATCATTAAAACACGGGCGAAGTCGCATGGCTCAGCTAGTCTACCTAAGCGTGTCAGGGTAACGGGCGCAGTTCATACTCATATAATAACTAAAGTTAACTGTGTATTACAAAGTACTAAGTAGGTACCTACATCGCTTGATTGAGTACATTTCACTTACGATAAAGCGAACTCATTTCTAGGCCACAATACTTTCTACTTATAAGATCTGGGGGCCTACCATAAGACCATCACAGCACAGCTAAATATGTCACGTGACCGACTGTTTCGGGCGCATTTGAAATCAACGAAGAGAAAATATGTTATTATCGTATATGTAAAGCTTTTTCAAAAAAATATATTGTAGGCGCTATAAAATAAAAACATTTGAAAATTTTTAAACTATTTTCAATTCAAACACACAATTCACACACTTACACACACAACCATACGAAATATACACTGCCTTAGCCTGAGGCGCGAACAAAGATGTGTTTGCCACACAGGACACAAAAGGTGATATAAGTAAGTGGTCAATTTCGTATCTGAAAAAAACCCCACTAAAGTACAGAATAAATAATAGTACTTGCGTAACCAAAGTGAGATTTTAAAATAAGAATTAATGTGATTTAATTGTGAGATTTTAAAATTAGAATGTTGTGGTAGGCCCCTTGAACTCAATATTATTGTACCGCGGAGATCGAATATTTATTTTATGCTACGATTGATGAAAGATATGCCTTGCCTTGATAAGCAGGTTTTAATCGATTACGTTTTCAACTAGTTTTTCGAGTGAGTTTTACGATTATTGTAAATTTCAAACATGGAATTTTGTATATGCAAATAGCAGATTTTCTCAATTAGGTACACCATTTTCCAGACAGAATTCAATGTTAATTTTCTTCTTCATTCCTTGTTCTGTATTTGGTATTTAGCTTTACATTGTAACCGAATAGGTCTGTGCGTTTCCCATCATTGCAAACTGCCAACCGTCTAACTGACAGAAAGTAGGGTTGCCAACTTCAAGAAATGTAAATACTTTATGGATACTTCAAGGCACTATTTAGTTCATATTTTGATATGTTTTATCCTTAAATTGAGAAATTTTAACGTAAAGATGTATACGTATAACATTTATATACACACATCAAGAAAAGTTCTCAGAAGAACAATCTAATAAATAAAGAACCTTTATATACATAAATAAAAAACATTGACACAATTAAAATTAATTTAAAACTATAACTACAATATAAACTACTCCTAAAACTATAAAATTTATAAAACAACAAATTTAAATTATAAAAAATAAAATAATAAAAAATATAATTTAATTCAGTATAATTATAAAATGTATATTTATATTATATAAAAAATAAAACCGGCTAAGTCGAGTTGGACTCGTCCACCGATGCTTCCGTACCAACGTTGGTAGCACCAATTAAGCTAGACCTCTAAACTGTATGAGCGCTCATATAGCTCAGAGGCCTATCTTAATTGGCGAAACTATCTATGTATGGGGACACCCGTTAATATAATAAACATTTTTTATTTTTTGGCATTTTTCCTTCATTTGTTCTGTAAGACCTTGCTTCTTGCCAAATTTCATGATTCTAGATCAACGGAAAGTACCCTATAGGTTTTCGACCCAGAACCTATAGGGTACTTCCGGTTGACCTAGAATTGTCAATTTTGGTTAAAAGCAAGATTTTACAGCACAAGTAAAGAAAAATTCCGAAAAATAAAAAAAATTGAAAATTAAGGTACATTTTGGTACTTACAAGTTTTCGCGAAAATATAAATTTTCCCACATCTTTTTATCGTGTTGACTCAAGACCTTGATTTTTATACACCTAATAGAGACTATAGACATCAGTATTTGGTATAAATTTTAACTTTCTAGGTCCACCCGTTCCTGCAAAAATCGGTGGTCAGACAGACGGACTAGAAAGTTATCTTATAAGTGACCTCACTCCCGAGGAATCAGGTTGTTAGACAAGGACACACTCCCACCCTGGTGCCTCTCAATTGGGCCGTTTTGTTCTATGGATTAAATTGAATTTGTCAAAACATCTACAGTGCACCATCCTTTTTATTACGTCTATGGATTACACCCATACTCGGAACAATTTAACTGTCTGTGGATCTCTCAAAGAATTGTCCCGTGTGGAATCGTTTTTTTTGTTGTTTCGCGGTAAAGCTCACTAGCCACAACCAATCGGTTAGTCAGGAATTTTTTTTAATTTAATTTTTTTTTTTTTTTTTTTTTTTTTTTTAAATAAAAAGATTACTCGCAATGTGGGTTGCACATTACTAGTATTCTTGTTAACCCCGCCAACTAAGCTAAATATGCTTGTGTCTGGAGTGGGTTCACGTCAATAGTGCAATGGGTGTAGGTGGGATTCGAACTCACGACCTCTCGATTGCCAGTCCGACACCCTATCCATTGGGCTATTGCCGCCTGGAATTGTTACCATAGGTTACGTAATACCTATTATATAATCTGTGCCATAGGTTCTTTCCATTACATACATAAAGTGACCTCACATAAAGTTTGTTTATTGATGTTTTTAGTATCTATTTAAAGATTTTTTTTAATTTCAACCGACTTCCAAAAATGAGGTTTTCAATTCGTCTGTATGTTTTTTAGGGTTCCGTACCTAAAAGGTAAAAAACAGAGCCCTTATAAGATCACTTTCTTGTCCGTCTGTCTGTCTGTCCGTCTGTCTGTCCGTCTTTCTGTCCGTCTATCTGTCCGTGTGTCACCACTGATTTTCTCAGGAACCGGTGGACCTAGCAAGTTGAAATTTATACAGTGATACTAAGGTCTATAGTCCCTACGGGAGTATAAAAACTTGTTAGTACCAAAATGTACCATAATTTTCAACTTTTTTTATTTTTCGGAATTTTTCCTTTACTTGTGCTCTAAGACTTTGCTTATAACCAAAATTGACAATTCTAGGTAAACCTGAAGTACCCTATAGGTTTTGGGTCGAAAACCTATAGGGCACTTCCCGTTGACCTAGAATCATGAAATTTGGCAAGAAGCAAGGTCTCAGCACAAATCAAGGAAAAATTCAAAAACATAAAAAAGTTGAAAATTAAAGGGTGTCCCCATACATACATAGTTTGCGCCAATTAAGGTAGATCTCTGAGTTATATGAGCGCTGATACAATTTAGATGTCTAGCTTAATTGGTTGGTACGGAAGCCTCGGTGGGCGAGTTCAACTAGACTTAGCCGGTTTTTTTTGTGTACGCGATTACTCCGTCAATTGTGGACCGATTCGAATTATTACCTATTTTTCGGTAGTTATCGGTAGGGTACGTTTCCGAGCTAGTCTCATTGTAATTTCATCGAGATCTGATAAGTATCTCCAGAAATATGACGATAAACGTCTTAAACTTGCTACTGATGTTGACTCGCGGGGCATGGAAGTCGGTTGTTTTAGTTTTTAAACTATCTTAATTACTGAGTAATATTTTGATTTGTGTAGTTAACTTAGCTGAATAACTGTATATTATTATTCTTCTATAATTTTGTGATTATTTATAGATGTGAATGAATGGACAACCCTGAGGTAGACAGTCAGGTATAGGTCTCAGCTAACACGGACGCTAACGAAGCCCGGCTCGGGTTACGGTCAGACAGAAAGGTACGCTTGTTTACAAAACCAGAGTCGAAATGACCAGCGAAAAAGTTCAGCCAGACCCGATGTTAAGGCGCTGTTATATCTATACTCTATATTTTTGTATGTTTGTAATTATTCGGCTCAAAAACTACTGGACCGATTTAAAAAATTCTTTCTCTGATATATAGAATGGACTTTCGAAATGAAAATAGGCTATATATTATCCCGTTTAAATCAAAGGTACATTCGTGGAAACCTAATTTGCAACCTAAGTCGACAAAAAAACGGTCGAAAAAACACGTTTCTTACGAACGCTGCTCAATTGAAAATAGATAGAAGAATATTTTCTATGGAAGAGTTGTACAACTTAATAAGACCTACAAAAAAGTCCCCGACAGCATATGTCTATCTCTTAAGGTTGACTCACAATAACCATTTTAATCTTTAATTTTTTGTTAAAAAATATTACATAACTTCCAGGGCTATTTTCAAGTATATAGTATTAATCCTTATCCAAAAAATTACGTTAATTAGCTTGGCCACATATTATAGATTAAAATTGTCCTTTACAGTATATAGTTCTAATGAAAACTCTAAAAGATATCACGAATTTCACAAACACGCATCGCAAAATTAATAAAATATTTGCAGTGAAACCACAGATTAGGTCATAGTTACTGCGAAAATATTATTATAGGCTTAGCTATGCTGTAGATCCCCACCGATCACAATCAATTTGAAGTCAATATAGTATAATAATATGATCTATTGTATAAAATAATATTTATCTATATATATAATAATATAATATTTTAAACCACCCCGACTGATCTATGTATAATCTTTTCATTAAAAGCATTCCAATGACTCTAAACACGACATTTAAAATCTGAGCTGTAAGTTGGTGAGGATTTGAGTATTCTGTAGAGTCCAGGAGATGTTCCAGCATCAGGTCAATGCTTCCATGTTCTTACAATATCGTTGAAGAGATGTGATAAGTATCTTCAGTGATATGACGATAAACGTCTCAAACTTGCTACTGAAATTGACTCGCGGGGCATTGAAGTCAGTTGTTTTAGTTTTTAAACTATCTTAATTATTGGTAGATTTAATGATTCCACGAAAACCCATGATTCATAAATGCACATAAAATGTTCATTGGTAGGTATATAGCTAGGGTTAGAACCAACGATCCTCGGGTCAGAATCAGGGTAACTATCCTTTACGCCAAAGGGCCGTCCAATATTACTACGTAAGTATTATAAAACAATGTCCATCACTGCGTCTGTCTGTCTTTTCGCAATAATCTCAATAGCATCTGAACGGATTATCATGCGGATTTCACCAATAGCCAGAGTGTTTATGAGGAAGGTTTAGGTCTTAGGTGCATAATTCGTTAAGGTTTTGTGTAAATTGGTAAATAATTTTAATAATTTTATTATTAAATTTTATTATTTAATTTGTAATTAATTTTTGTGTAAATAATTGGTTGACATATGACGACGATTGTTAAATATGTTAATATTTTATATTTGATGCAACAAACTGACGCAAATTTTGTAGGCATATATGTTCTACCCGTGCGAAGCCGGGGCGGGCTGCTAGTATTATATAAAGTATCTCCTTGTTAAATTTCAGTAAGATCGGATCGTCCGTTTAGGCGTGATTAAGTAACAACCAGACAGAGTGACAGAGTTACAAACGCTTTTTAACCGAATTCACAAAAAAGGAGGAGGTTCTCAATTTGTCTGTATGTTTTTTTAACCGACTTCAAAAAAGGAGGAGGTTTCTCAATTCGACCGTATATTTTTTTTTTTTTTTTTTTTTTTTTTTTTATGTTTGTTCGCGGATAACTTCGTCGTTTATGAACCGATTTCGATTATTCTTTTTTTGTTCGAAAGGAGATATCCCGAGTGTGGTACCATGGTAATTTTATCGAGGTATGATAAGCATCTCCAGAGATATTGAGATAAACATCTCAAAATTGGTACTGAAAATGAATAGCGCGGCATTGAAGTCGGTTGTTTTTTAGTTTTTAAACGATATTATTTAAAATAATATTAGTATGTAAGTATGGATTAGTTTGGATGGATAATTTAAGATAGTTTCCAAAACTAAAAGAACCGACTTCAAATGCCGTGCTTATCATTATCAGAACCAAGTTTGAGGTATTTATCTCCATATCTCTGGAGATACTAATCAGATCTCGGTGAAATTAAAATGGGACCACCTGGAAAGTATAGGTAGTTATAAGTTAGAGCTGAAATATTAGTTAATCCTTAATATCCACTCAAATTTTAGAAGAAGAAAATTTCATCTAAACTATATTGTAAAGAGGAAAAATTTGATTTTTTTTGTTTGTCTAATTGTTACGATTTAACTCAAAAACTACTAGACTGATTTCAAAAATTCTTTCGCTAATGGAAAGCTACATTATCATCGAGTAACATAAGCTGTATTTTATTCCCGTATTCTTAAGAGAACGGGAACTAAGCGAGTGAAACGCGAGGCGCTATTTCATATTTTAAAATTTCAGTGTTTCATATTTTATGTATTTTCCACTTCACATTTTCCTTATTTTGTGTATGTCATAAAGGTCCACTGTGTAGATAAACTTTGTTCGTGACTGTACCATTCCATCATGGCGTATTTAGCCTACCGCTGAGCCAGCTCGGGTATCGATTGCAAACACTTCCGACAGAGTGTTCCGTAGTGTTCATTGGCAACCGATTGGCTCCCATGTAATTGTTTGGTCAGAACCACGAAGCGGCTATCCACTGCAAAGGGTGTTTGAGAGTTTCAACCCCTATTAATTGTTTAATGAAGTACGGACTTAGGTTGTATCGTTTTAATTATTATGTTGTATGTTGGAAAGGTTTGAAGTGGCGTGTAGCTGATCAGCGCCAATCAACACCAATGGTGTAAGTAAATACGAAAGTTAGTTTGTAGACATATTTGCTTTTTTGCTACCTCTTCAATTTTTGATTTCAGCCAATATGGGATCGTCGATATGGTGAAATCATCGACATCCTAAATTTAGGTTAGGATATAGTATATATATAGATATATATATAGATGACTATAATATAGGATGTTTTATGATATAAGGTAACAGGACAAGCGTGACGCTCGGCTGATAGAAAGCGATGACGTCTACTTACTTATTACAATTACAGTGGCATGCATAATTCTGGATTGTCATTATTAGGTATATCATGTGCCCAGTGCGAGGTTGAACGCGTCGACGAGCGCCCCGCACTCAAGATCCTGAAGAAGGCCTCCGGATGAGGCCGAAACATATGTCGATCGCTATATCGACATCGCGTAAGTCACGTTAAATTCCCGTTTTTAAATCTATAAGGTATATCATGGTTTCAACTATCATTTACCCATAAGTGTTTGAGTGCGTCCGACCAATACCTAAACGGGACTTTTATTAAATTTAATTATAACTAGCTGGCCCGGCGAACTTCGTACCACCTAACAGACAATGAACGTCGTGTTACCTTTTAGATGAACTTAATTTAGGCTTTTGTGAACGTAATAAATGAATACAAAAGAGATATTAAGTTTATTAATATATTATGGCAATACAGACATCGAATAAAAATTCAATAAAAATACAATAATCAAGTACTTCAACCCCGTGTCAGCAAGACAATTGTAAATGGAATTTTTGTTATGGATAAGTTATAACAAACATATTTGGCACACATATTTGACAATCAATAAATATGTCAAACAATTGTCATTACTGACAGTATTTGACATTTTAAAAATCTACATGACTTGAATTCATAATTGAAGAATGTTTATACCTGACACTGGCTAAATACACTAATCGTGTGGAGTCATAATTATACAAAAAAAATGCGATAATGCGGTTTATCGTTTTGACGGGATAAACAATTGAACATCAAATGATTGGCAGTTTTGACACCCAGGAACATTTTGGCAAAACATTTTTTCTGATATAATGTTTTTAGGTCAATTATTCATTGTTTTTAATACTTATTATCCTATTCCTGAGAAAGACAATTCCAAAAATACAGAAATCATAAAAATTGGTCCAACCGTTCTTGAGTTATAAGTGTAGTAACTAACACGACTTTCTTTTATATATATAGATTATTTCTTGTGTCGTGCTTAATTAAGTTTAGAGTTTATCTTTTAATATTGTTTCTGTTCTTTTGGTATTCAAATAAAGAGTTTATCTATCTATCTATCTTGTTAAAATTTGTTGTCGTCTTTATAACTTTACGTAAGGCGGAAGACCGGGTGAGGGACGGTATAAGTATCGATGGTCGGCGACAAACTTTAAGAGCATTTAGGAGGTCAGGATCTCGGCTTGAACATGAAAAGTCATTTTAAATCAGAAATCAATATGGAGACTTTGTATAAAACAAATCCTACAACAATGTATACTATAACTATAAGCGCTCGCTACCCACTCATCTATTTGAAGTCGGTGCCAGCCAAGTCTATTAGGTACCTAGTAGATAGATACTATGTAGTAATAAGTAGGTAGATACTTGTAGGTAGTATTATCTACTACCTATTAGACTTGGCTAGCACCGACTTCAAATAGTTGAGTGGGTAGCGCTTATAATTATTATATTAACTTATTGTACGCTTTTGAGTGCATGTTTCTGGCTTTGAAGTCGGTTTAATTTTTTTTTAAATAATTTATTCCAAACACAATTTCTAGAGATATTTAGCAATTATCAGAGCGCTTTATTTACTGACTTTACAAAAAGGAGGAGGTTCTCAGTTCGCCTGTATATATATATATTTTTTTTATATCTTATAGGCTAGCGTTTGACCACTATCTCACCTCGTGGTAAGTGATGATGCGATCGAAGATGGTAAGCACGCTAGGCCTAGAATAGGAACTGGCTCTTAAGGATAGCTGCCGGAACATATTAGATGTTTGGCGACAGATTTTCTAACTTGAGGGTGGTAGCTGGCTAGGCGGACACTAGATAGTGTCCTACCACCATGCGGGGGTTGTATGTTTTCCTTCACCGGAGGGCCACTCTAAAAAGCGCAAATACATTTTTCGATAAAACAATCCATTTGTGCACGGCGGGGTTTAAACTCGGTACCTCTGGCATCAAAGCCAATCATTCTCCCGATTACGCCACCGGGCGCTCAATTTATTTATGTTTGTTACCTCAGAACTTTGCCATTTGTTCACTGATTTTGAAAATTATTATTTTTCTTTTGACAGAATATGATTTTTGTTTGGTCCCACTAAAATGTTATCGAGTTCTGAAAAGTATCTCCAGAGATATGGAGACAAATGCACCTCAAACTTGGTACTGAACATTTTTTGCGTGGCATTTAAAGTCGGTTTTTTTCATTTTGTAAAGGAAAGGATGTTAAACATAGAAATAGGACTTATTATTCCTATTTCTATGATGTTAAACATAGAAATAGGAATAACTTATTATTCCAATTCTATGATGTTACACATAGAAATAGGACTTATTATTCCTATTTCTATGATGTTAAACATAGAAATAGGACTTATTATTCCTATTTCTATGATGTTAAACATAGAAATTCGACTTATTATTCCTATTTCTATGATGTTAAACATAGAAATAGGACTTATTATTCCTATTTCTATGATGTTAAATTATTTAAAAATTTCGACAAGAACTGAGAACTCTCGTCGAGCTCAGGTAAATCTGTATACACAAAGTCGTCGTGGCACAATCGCCAAAGCGTATGGCTCTTTATCTATTAATTTAATAACGCAACTCGTGTAGGCAGAGCTTACGATACCGGTTGCAAAACTGGACAGTGGAAGAATATTGAGCAGGCCCGGCCTCCGCACTTGAGATCTGTCGAATGCGTTTTGTTGCCAGCGATTATTTACGATTAGTTACTACTAGTTACTAACTAAGTTACCTATTGTAAAGTTAAATGAGCCTAGAGTCTAGCTAGACCACGTAAGTCGATTCGTCCGTGTTAAGCAGTATCCTGTATCCTATGTACCACGAAGATTATATACCGTGGAGGTTGTATTATAACATTTATATTATAACATAACGTATCTGCGAGAATGTATCTGTCGAGGGCCCAATGGTGTATTGGAAGAATGGTTGGCTTTCCTCGCCGTGAACTGAATTTTTCTATCGAAAAATTTATGTGCGCTTTTCACAGAGGCCCTCCGGTGAAGGGAAAACATCGTTAAGAAACTCCCAACCTCGCATGGTGCAAGTTAGAAAATTGATCGGCAGTCATCTAATGTTCCGACAGCTATCCTTTAGAGCCATTTCCCATTCTTGGCCTAGCGTGCTACTATCGTCGACCGTATCAACTTTACCAACAGTTGAGATAGTCGTCAAACGCTAGCCTATATGATATAAAAATAACCGGCCAAGTGTGTGTCGGGCCACGCGCAGTGTAGGGTTCCGTAGTAGCGTAGTAGTGTTATTAAATGCAAGTTTTTGCCCGTTATAAACAAGCAACTAGGTACTCCGTCTTTGTCACTTTAAAGGATTTATTCTAAGGGTTTTGTATTTGGTACAAAATTATCCAACACCCAAGTTCAACGACTATTACTGCTAAACTAATAAAGTTATCCGATTAACCGCTATAGTTTTCCTTTTAAGTTCATGAAATGCGCTATTATCACGAAATTTTCCAGATTTTTCAAACCAGCACTTTAGCTTTTAGAGGGGGGGGGACGCCGCCCTACTAAAACAAGCACTTTAAAGTTTAATATTTCGTAAATGGAGCATTCAATCGAAAAATGGTATTAGCAACCCTAAAGTCATTTTAAAAGACCTATTCAACGATATGCCACACCATGGGGAAGACGATGAAAAAAAAACATCCTCACTTCTCAAGTACGGGAGCTAACCTAAAAAAAATTTTTTTCCAAATTTCATTCCAGCACTTTGTCGGCGTAATTTATATACTTACTCCTACAAAATTACAGATTTCTAGTATTAACGGTCTCTTAGCAAAACCTCGGACAGACAGACGGACAGACAGACGGACATGACGAAACTATAAGGGTTCCTTGTCAGGACTACGGAACCCGAAAAATGTGACGTATCAAGCATGCGGTTGCGGTGACAAGGCCGCTAGGTAGTTGTATCAGTGATGTCAGTCCAAGTGCATATTTTATAATAATTGCGTTGCCGCGAGCGACGGTTGCTTTATGAAGTCGTTGCATTGATTGGATTGCTGCCAGGAAGTCGCCAGTAGGTGTACAAAGCTTGTTTTCTTTTGGATACTAAATCAATGCTTAGGTAGGGCACTTCAAACGGCAGGAAACTAAATCAAAGTCAAAAACTGCAGCAGATAAAGTTAACTTTAGAAACCTACGTTTCTGGCAGTGCTGCTTGAAAACAATCAGAGTTTAAAACTTGTTGGATTTTCTGGGCCTGAACTGGATGATGAAATTGGATGATAATGATGATGAAGATGATGAAATGGATGAAGGAAAACTTGCTTACTTAATTTAAAGTTTAAACAAACCTAATGATTTAATCTGAATTAGAATTACGTCACTATTTCTTCAAAGTTCAAAAATAATATAATTTGATGTGGTTTTATTATCTCTGTTTCGGTGACTGGTGTATCCGTTTTATGTCTTTGTAAGAATTACATAATTAAATTCAAGGATAAGAACATAGAGTTCAATATGCTATGAAACAATTAGATTAATAATCTGCGTCAGTAGCACTGGTAATCGACGGTAGTTCTACAGGCCAGGTACCTACAACACTAGCCGATGTATCAACAGACCTCCGGTTACGCTTTGGATGTATCACTGTCAATTTAAAAATAAACATAACTCACTAGTTACACAACTCGAGTAATTTCACAAGCCAGTCCTTCATCTCACTAACAATATACTGACATGCACAAAGATCAGCTGCTGATCTTCGCAGGTCATAAGGTCAAGGGACACCATATATAATTCCATAACTCTTAAAGAAGAATATACTTTGACCGGTCAGTTCAGTCATAAGAGTATGTATGCAAGTACCCGGCCGGCATAAAATGTCATAATGTTATTTTGGTACAGAATGATTAAGTTATCAAGAATTCCTTTCGGTCTGGATCAATATACATTGATATAGTTATCCGAGTGATGAGAATGTCCAATTGGCTATATAATTTTAGAAATCAAATTCGTTTGCTCTGGCGTTTACTAGACACATCGACATCCTAACCCTGTCGATGACTAGACAAAAGTACCTACCCGAAAAATTTATCCAAGGGATGTTCTTTCTTCTACATTGTCTTTAATATTTTTCATAGAAATTGATTCAGCAATAAAAGAATTAACGATTTTTTTATAGATATTGGTTCGGCAACGATAAATAAACTGGCCAAGTGCAAGCCGGACTCGCACTCGTAGGGTTCCGTACCACACTACAGTATTTTATAAGATCGAGCAAAAAATACCACTATCATTTTTCGCCAGCAAAAAATAATTATTATTCAACATTTTATTTCAATATAACGCCATCTATGGGACGTTTACCTAACTAAGCGTTCATAGATGGCGTGAAATGCCGAAAAAAACACGTTTCTTGTATGGGGACCCTCTATTATTTTTAACTTTATTCTGTTTTCATTATTTGTTGTTATAGCGGCAACAGAAATACATCATCTGTGAAAATTTCAACTGTCTAACTATCTCGGTTCATGAGATACAGCCTGGTGACAGACGGACAGGCAGACAGACAGACAAACGGACAGCGGAGTCTTAGTAATAGGGTCCCGTTTTACCCTTTGGGTACGGAACCCTAAAAATGGGATATTTTTGTCTTGTAGGTACAAACTTTGTCTTGTATTTAGTCATCTAAGTAAACTTATTTACGTTTATGTTACGTTTACCTATCGGTTCTAACGTGACAGAAAAATCACAACGTGAAAGTTTAAAATGGCCTTTAGCTATGAACTGAGTTCTGCTACTTAATGCAATATTAATCATAATAATTATGTTACGAAAGCTCGTGAGGTAACTTTTATACGTCTGTTTGTAATCAGTGAAAGATACAATATGGCCGTATGACCATGAGAATAATGTTAGATATATTACAGATTTTATAATGAACTCAATTGGTTCTAGTTTAATTTAACTGTTTGCTAATGTTGCACAGCTAAACGTAATGATAATAGCATATAGAGTAGGTACCTAATTATTTATTTATCTGTAACCATATTTACCGTAGAAAACGCATTAAGGTACGACCACACTAGCGATAGATGCGCGATCTAGGCGGCGCGCGATCAGATAGCGCAGTATTATTTGTACATTTTGTACCGACTGGTTCATATAATAAACGCGATCTACGGCGATCAGAAAACGATTGAAAATCAGATCGCGAACGCGCATGCAGACGCAGGACGCCGCGGTGTGGTCGTTCCTTAGAATACATAAAAAAACAGTTATTCATTATCGTTTATCTCGTGATGTCGACTTACTTGACGCGGAATTAAAGGAGTACTGGCTTTGAGTATACAGCCAAGTGTACTCAAAGAGTACTGGTATACATTTAAAATGATGGATCCAAATTCGGATGACCGATTTAAGTTCAAATACCTATGCGTATATAAAGCACAGCTGCTGCAACTGAGATAGTTCAGTTCAAAGATTACAGCGTAGCGTAATACCATAGAAAAGATAAGTAAAGTAGTACAAAGGTTTGTGGTTGAGTTCTTGATCAAACCGCAGATCAAACGCTTGGACTCATAGTTAAAACCATATAATGATGCGATGCGGGTGACCCTGTTACCGAGTAACAGTTTTTAAGACTCAGTAAGTACGCAAGTACTAATCACGGACCTGGTATTTCCAAGATATTATTTATATTTCTGAACATCGCCACGCCTTTCTATCTTCAGTGTATCGCTGTATAATTAATTATTTCCCGTAGAATATAACTTGAACATAAAATTACACGTTATAGCATTATGGTATTCACTTAGCGTTCACGTCCGCTCTTCAATGTCATGAAGGCAGGTAGGATTTCTTGGTCTTCAAAACACGCCTTGTTATTTTGTTATTACTGTTATCTGTTTCCAGTATTTACAGTTCTTTCTAGGGTTTGCTAACGTTTAATAAATTTACGGAAATACAAACGTTCTGGCCGATTTTTGGCTACAGCGAACGTAAATTTTCTGGTCCTTTTATACATTTGTTATCGATAGCTTTGTCGTGTCGTTTAGATCTTTAATGCGCGTTGGGCATGGGTGACCTACCTAATTTTTTTTTAAATTGTCGAACGCATTTTGGACACTTAAATACACACCCTGGGCCCTCGCGTGCCCATATAACGCATGGAATAACCGACACTTCTCCCTTTCCTTTGGACAAAAAATCCATTCAGAGTTTGGTCTTTTGGAAAAAAATAGGGATATTAGTTGTAGCGATTACCTGTGTTGTGTTCCCTTGGAGAAGTTGGAGCTTGGAGGAGTTTGAATCTGGTGTCTACGGGTTTTCCTTGTGAAGCCAAATAGCACTGCGTAGTCATCATTGGTATAGGTAAGTACACATTTTCATAGATAATGCTACAGCAAACTTCATCCCCTTTTCCCCTCCACTTACCCTTTCTACAAATTTTTGGCATCACCTTATGTAGAATGAAGTCCTTAGTGTCCCTCTTAAAATTGATTAAAATCCGTCGATAAATACCGCTACAGAAAACCCCATTTTCCGTCCACCACTACCCCATTAAAAGTTTTTCGCAACATCTTGTGTAGAATGAAGTCCTTAGTGTGCCTCTCCAATATGACTGAACTCCGTCGATAAATAACGCTACAGCAAACTTCTTCCCTTTCCCCCCCTCTTTTCCCCCCAATAAAAAAAACGCGGTCGACAAAACTTCTTAAATAAATCAAGAAATACTAGTGTGCCAATTTTCGTCAGAAATCGGTTGAAAGATGCGCCCTGCCTGTAGGGGAGAACAGAAAAAAAATCCGGGCCTGCTGTAGCTACATTATCACGGTAATATTATTTGTTATATTACCGTTAGATTATCCCCTATCATTTTCTTTATTTGACCTGGATGGTCAAGGAAAGGCTTATATTTCTTTTTAATACAGTTGCTCAAAAAGTGGCGTATTGCGAGACGTATAGCGTTCGGGATGTGGGCTATTACATACTCGTGCTTTTTTTTTACCTTTCCCGTACTCGTGCGTTCTCTTTCCCAACTGTCAAAATAATGTCTATTAAAAAGAAAAACTAACCATGAAGTTTTTATTAAAAACATTCATAGAAGTTTTTATGATTCATGCAAATACGTAAATTTTCCTAAAGAGAAGCTACTAATTTGTTTCAATATCAGATTTAATGATTTGATTGAATGAGTTAGGTTAGGTTTCATTTCATTTCATCTCATTAAATTTCATTTTCATTTCATATCAATAAAAAAAATCTACTGAAGGCTTGGCTGTATGAGCATAGTTCCCTTTGCCTACCAGAATGGGTGAAGAAAAAAAAACTCTGCTGATATTCTACGGTTGGCGCCATTTTTCAGAAATTTTCTTTGCGAGTTTAGTTGTTTGTTGCACAAAATGAGTAATTTCAACCCTACTTTTTTTTAATTAACTCCACCGGAACTCAGTATAATTGCACAAAATGCTTCGGAGAACATTTTACCGGAAAAGTCAAAAAGTCGCTTACATACGACGAATTTATTGCGATAAATTATTGGAGATAAATGTTTAGTTAGTTGAGTTTATTGTGTTTTTATTATTTTATTAAATTGCTTCATTTTTTCGCAACTGTATTAAAAATAGTCGTTCAGTACACGTGCGGAACCTCGCATTGTTCCGAGTGCGGAACCGTCATTGCAACTTGTTCCGACTGTCAACCCTCGCCTTCGGCTGCGCCTCGGCTCGGGTAGACATTTGTCGCAACTCTTTGCAATGACAGCCTTTCCGCACTTTTAATGAAATATACTAATTTGCAATTGGTTCATTGCAAAAAGAAATATAAGCCATATTTTGTCATGAATTCATCACTTATTTATTACTATAAGTCTTTAGTTTGTTATCTGCTTTGTGTTGAGTAATAAATATATTATAAAATTATTAAATTATAATCTCCTCTTTAAGATTTTTCAATGGTCATATATCTATTTGCAATTGGTTGGTCAAAAAAAAATGATAAGGGCTACAGCAGAACATGATTTTTTGGAGTAACAAATTTTTCTCTGGAAGCATTTTTCAGGGAGGAAACGGGGAAATACATTTGTATAGAAAAGTGCACCCCGCGTTAGGAACCGTTCAAAACTCAAATGCCAGAATAGATATATTAAGTATGTAATAGAGCATTTCTAATTATAGATGCTTTCTATTATCTTGTTCTATAATGTATTCTGTGCTATTATTATACAAACATGCATACATACAATTACGCCTTTTTCCCGTTGGGGTAGGCAGAGACTACTTCTTTCCACATGCTACGATCTTGACATACCCCTTTCGCTTCTTCCACTTTCATGAGCGCCTTCATGCATGCTCGCCGGTTGTAAGTACTTTTGACTTGGCCTTTCTTGAAAACGTCTCCGATCTGGTCGTGATACGTTCGCCTAGGTCGGCCTCTACCGGCTGCCCCATTCACACTCACCTCATAAATCTGTTTCGTCAGTCTCTTTTCATCCATTCTCTCTAGATGTCCAAACCATCTAAGCATCCCTTTCTCAATCTATTATTATATTACGTTTAAATATTGATGAGACCTTAGAATACTTAGTTGTAGCACAGAATACATAATAGTACGTAGCCTGTCTACCTACTGATTGTACCGAACTTAAATTAGTTTCATATTTAAGGGCCACATGAAATTGAGTCTAGTCTAGAGGCGATCCTGTAATTAAGCTTAGTTGTAATACCGTCCGATCTTGGTAATTGAACTATGTTTAAGCTCTTGGTGACTTGGTGGCACTTTAAATTATAATTATCTATGTACAATATTTATAAGTAAAATAAAATAACACATTTCAAGGATTTAATTCTAATTGAGGGTTCGTAGTTTTCTATAGAGATAAATATTTTTTTTATTATTTTCAACTGACTTCAAAAAGGAGAATGTGCACAATTCGACTGTGTACATAAATGTTTTTTTTAGCTCAGAACTACGTTATTTTGTAACTGATTTTGACATTTTTTTTAATGTAATATAGTAGGTATACTAGGTCTCATTGTAATTTCATCGAGATCTAGAAAGAAAGAAAAAAACATTTATTTCGACAACACAATACGTACACAACAACAATATGTACATTAATAAACAAACTTTTGAAATATGAATAGACAAGTATGCAAAAAATAAATAAAAATACAATATTAAAAACATAATAATACAAAATAAGTCATCAAATGTAATCCTATGAAAAAATTTTAAGATCGTCCAAGTATTTGTGATAAGTATATAAGTATTGTACGATCTGATAAGTATCCCCGTAGATATAGAGATATACACCTCAAACTTGACCCTGAAAATTACTAGCAGCATTTGTAGTCGGTTTTTTTCGTTTTGAAAACTATCTACAATAATTTTACTTATATTGGACCCTCTCGGCTATCCATGTGCCAAATATTATCCAAACCCGTTCAATCGCTTTTGCAGGATTGCGTAACAAAAATCCCGAGGTACATATTTATTTAAATAATAATATCTATTTAATTTAGAAAAGGTATCTTTGCAGTACGTATTGAGATTTAAGGTACGACTACACCGCAGCGTCCTGCGTCCGCGTGCATGTTCGCGATCTGATTTTCAATCGTTTTCTGATTGCCGTAGATCGTGTTTTGTGTGAACCAGTCGGTACAAATACTACTGCGCTCTTCGAGCATTTACCAATGAAGATATTAACGTTATAATCCGCAAACATTTTTTTCTGCCGATACTTACGGGGGACGAGGTAAACACACATTGCACACACACAAATCATTCACTTTAACGATCCCGCACACTAGCTTGAAACACGCACAAAGTATTAAAAATACAGCGTAGTTACGCACGCTCATATGGCCAAAAATTGCTATATGGCCAGGAGAGGGGTACGCCTTGCGTTAACATCTCCATTGGTAAATGCTCGAAGACTGCGCTATATGATCGCCGTCGGACCGCGCACGCAGGACGCCGCGGTTGGGTCGTACTCAGAAAGATCTAATCTTACAGAAAGATATCTTAATAACATTTTGAGTAATATTGAACTCATAATACTTATCACTTATAATATATCAATTTACCCAAGCAGCACGTGTATTCTTCTTTATTACGGACCATAATGATAATTTAAATACAGTGGAATTTATTATCATTTCAGATAACAAATAGTAGCGATAGTGACTGTCCACTACATACACACTGCGAGGATTATAGTACAGTACTTTAAATTATGAACTGTGATTATACTATCTACTGATAAAATGGCTGTATACATTAAACATTTTTTATTTTATGTTATGGTTGGCAAACAAGCAGACAGCCCGCCTGATCGTAAGCGGTTATCGTCGCCTATGGACAACTGCAACACCATGAGTGCTCTTGATGCGTTGCCGACCTTTGAGAAACCTTTTAAAAGACTCCATCTTATAGCTAGATGGAAAGATTGTATTGTATTGACATTACATTATACATTCTACCAGTACCTACTTACATATATTTTCACAGGTGGTAGGAAAACATTATATTGCAATCCGACTGAATTGCTAGTAGGCAGCAAAAAGTAGCTTGCCACCATCAAGGAGAAAATCTGTCACCATAACCTTACGGTGTTTCGGCAGCACACAGCCGTTAAGAGCTTCGAGCATTTACCGATGGAGATGTTAACGCAAGGCGTACCCCTCTGCTGGCCATATAGCCATTTTTGGCATATAAGCGTGCGTGACTACGCTGTATTTTTACCCGACTACGGCGAAGCAAAAAGGCGGGTTATGTTTTTGACCGGTATGTGGGTATGTATTTATGTATGTATGTATGTATGTATGTTCATCTGTTCCCTCATAACTTCTAAACTGCTTATTATAATTTGACAAATGAAGTGTCGTTGGACGCGTCTTATTTGTTTGCTGGTTACAGGTTATGTAACGTCACAAGAAATTGAATGTGGCGCCCTCTAGAGGGCACAAAGTGAAGAACTAAAAAAAAATGTTCACCCCACCCCATCGTGTGGGGTATCGTTAAATAGGGATTTTAAAATGAAGGTAGAGTTTGGTACATCATATTTTTGTCAAGAGTAGCGTTTGCGAGATATATCACTTCGAAGTCAAGAAAACTAATTTTTATCCCACGGCGCGGCATCGCAAAGAAGCAATAGGGAGGGTTATGTGTTTGTTGATATCGCTATGTATGTATGTAAGTATGTTGACATGTATGCATGTATACATTTATGCAAAAACCCCAAAATACTTGAAATAAAAAATAAGTTCAAAAACTAAAACCCGACTACTGAAATATTACGCTCTAAAACGTATGAAACAAGAAAATATTCTCATCTGAGATCGCTATGTACAAACTATTAAATATGTATCGTTTATTATATAAAAAAACTTACTTTTAATAAATGTTTTATCGTATTTTGTTATACATATTCTTAGTGGTGCTCAGAGGATAGCCGTAGCCGTACGTCACCTACCGTAACAAAACAATACATTCTGAAAAGTAGCATACGAGCACGGGTATCCACTGAACACCACTCAGAATATTTATAAAATACGATAAAACATTTATTAAAAGTAATTTTTTGATATAATAAACGATACATATTGAATAGTTTGTACATAACGATCTCAGATGGGAATATTTTCTTGTTTCATACTTTTTAGAGCGTGATATTTCAGTAGTCGGGTTTTAGTTTTTGAACTTATTTTTTATTAATACTGGTGCGTGTTTCAAGCTAGTGTGCGGGATCGTTAAAGCGAGTGATTTGTGTGTGTGCAATGCGTATTTACCTCGTCCCCCATAAGTATCGGCAGAAAAAAATGTTTGCGAATTACAAAGTTAACATCTCCATTGGTAAATGCTCGAAGGTTGAGAGTCAAGAGTATTCAGGGCCTAGCGCGTTCGCGTTCCTTCGACCACATCATCGCTTGCCACTAGGCGAGTTAGTGATCAAATGCTAGCCTATGAGATGAAAAGAAAAGAGAAACATTATTTATTATTTGTAGGTGAATTTATATCTACCGTAATTCCGTCATCAATTAATATTCACAGCGTATTTTAATGGCAACCTTGGGCGAATAAATCGATGTATATTAAGACTCTTTCACAATAAACCGACAAGAATCAACTGTCATATTTAAGGTAATAAGACTTAAAACTGTTATTTTGACAAAGTACAATGCAAAACTGAGTATTGATAAGGCTGATAACGTTAATTAGGTACGACTTGTGGAAATGAAAGCGTTCTTCGATATACATGTAAGCTACTTACATATACATCGCTGGTCTTATCTAAGAAGGAAAGAACGTAATTTTAATTAGATAATCTTGTTTAGAATTCCTTTTCAAAATTTACATGGAATTACAGTGTTAATCTGATTTTAAAGGTATTTAGCATACCTACTACCACAGATAATATAATAGTTACTTCGTAACTTCTACTAAACTGCCAGATTGATAAATCAAACTTGACAAACACTTATTTTAGGTCGACCTTAACCTAAAATAAGTGCCTCGTAAATGGAATAAATACTTCATCGTCAGAAAAAAACTGAATGCAATCAAAATCTTACGTTTTTAGGGTTCCGAACCCAAAGGGTACCAACGGAACCCTACGACTGGGACGTCGCTGTCCGTCTGTCCGTCTATCAGAGACCTGTTTCTTCTAAACCGTAATAGGTAGACAGTCAAAATCTTCACAAAGTATGTAACTATTACTTACTATGGAAGCTATATCCATGTCAAGCTATATCTATATTAAGTTATAAATAATATCGTTTAAAAACTAAAAAAGAACCGACTTCAATGCCGCGCTATTCATTTTCAGTACCAATTTTGAGATGTTTATCTCAATATCTCTGGAGATACTTATCTGACCTCAATAAAATTACCATGGTACTACACTTGAGATATCTCCTTTCGAACAAAAAAATATTAATCAAAATCGGTTCATAAACGAAGAAGTTATCCGCGAACAAACATAAAAAAAAGATATATATATACGGTCGAATTGAGAAACCTGCTCCTTTTTTGAAGTCGGTTAATAAAAGGGGACATACAAGAAACGTGATTTTGAGGCGTTCTTTGCTCGATCATAATTACGAAACATAATAAATACACACTTGAAATTTGCTCTTAGTGTGTAGTACAGCTATATTAAAAATTATTAAATTTAAATTAAATTAAAATTTACATTTTGTTCAAATGTATTTATTGTACTGTGGTACGGATGGAACCCTAGGGGTGCGAGTCCGACTCGCACTTAACCAATTTATTTCTTGACGATCATGTACTAATGTGTTGAGTCTAGATTTTTTGTAATGTCTGACAGTCAAACACTTTACCCTATCTCACCTGATGTTAAGTGTTAAGTGATGATACGATGTAAGATGGAATTGTGAATAGAAGACGGTAGAGAGGCTTAGCTCTGGACTGGACTACTGACTTTAGTCCAATCCATATATCGCAACTATCCCAACCCGTTTTTCAAGGGCTCAGTGGTGTAGCGGGAGGAAGGTCGGCTTTGGCGCCACAGGTACCGAGTTCAATCCCTGCAGCGCACCAATGGAGTTTTCTATCGAACAATGTATGTGCGCTTTTTACAGTGGCCCTCCGGTGAAGTAAAACATCGTTAAGAAACTCCCACACACGATCATCTACCTGGTGTCCGCCTGGCCAGCTAACACCCTCAAGTTAAAAAATATGTCGCCAAACATCTAATGTGTTCTGGCAGCTATCCTTGAGCCACTTCCCATTCTAGGCCTAGCGTGCTATCATTCTCGACCGCGTCATCACTTACCAGCAGGTGAGATAGTGGTCAAACGCTAGCCTATATGATATAAAAAAGCAAGTATATTGGCAAGTTAAACTCACGAGTAACTTTTGTAAGTTTGTCTCGATTAACGTTACTCATACATTAAGAAATGTTTCAGTACAGTAACTCGATACTTAATGTAGTATTATTATCTTTTCCATGACTTAATCGGCGATTAGATTACAGTTATCTGAAATACTTGCAATCCGTCAGAGAATCAGCTTCTTTTTTACCGACCTCTAAGAAGGAGGAGAATCTCAATTTGAAAGTTTTTTTCTCATAGGCCGCCGTATTATTTCAATGAAAACTTGTGTTCTTTCAAAAACATTTCTATTTCACGGATAAATAACAAACAAAGCTGCGGTACCTCCCCAAGCAGACTAAGTAGAACTCGTACTTTATAAAAAGTTTAGACATAGATGCCTACTTTGTTATCCTTCAAATTACCTATTTTAATGTTTTTTTTAAGTAGGTAGGTGTCCTAAAGTTTTAAAGTTGGTTGTTTTATGTTATACCTACCTACCTAAGTATTTTGTGACAACCTCATTGTTTTTGTTCTTCTTGGAAATTAATGCTTCCTTGTTTTACGTTTTCTTACCGTCTCAATTTGTAAATATACATAAATGCAAATAGTACTAGTAGTTAGCTTAGGTACGTAGTTAAAAATACTTATTAAGTATTTAAGGCAAGTATGTAGTAAAATACTAGTAGGTGCAAAATACCTTAATTCGATGACATTTCATATGGGCAATAATTCATTCTATTGATTGACATATACCTTCTTAAATACTCGTTATTTTGATCGGTTGTAGTATTTTAGTTATCAGGCAAGTTCTGTCATAACTTATCAATTGAACTGAAATCTGATTATTAAAGTTATCGTGAAAGTTACACATATTAAAGTTAATTTTCTGGTAAATAAAAATATTTGACGTGATAATAGCCGTTACAAACTTTAATATGAATTGAAATCCTTATAAATTCAAAACCTTTATCCCTCAGACATTTAGTCTGAGCTTTAGCCATTATTACCTGAACGGATTGTTAAGTAGGTAGGTAGGTACTTTATATTGAAACAAATAAATCGTGATGTGGTTCCTATTTCGTCCCAGTTAGCCAATTAATATAATGTAGAGAATAGATCGATATATACTTAGAATTCTAAGAACTGGTTTATATTGTAGTAACTACCTACAATTCGTCTACCTGCATGTAGGTACGCATATAAATCTATCAGTGACGCAAGTAACCTTTGATTGGACTTACCATAAAAACCGAGCCAAAGAAAAATCCAAGTTAGGTGAAGCACATAAAAAATAAAAACTCGTTTTTCACACACACATACAACAAATTGCGTAAATATCAATTCACAACAAATCCACTCAATTAATTCACTTTTCCACACATCCGATTCGGTCTCTATTCGATTTTTAAATTCGTATTTGAATCGAGAACGCGGGATATAACGCGCGGCACACACGACACGACAACCGGTGAGCGGTTATCACCCACGACTGGTGGGCAAAGTGAACGAAGGGACCGGTATGCGCGAACGAACGATTCCGGCGAATTACGAGGGCATGTACTCAAACCGGACTACTATTTCAATTTTCTATGGAACAATTCCAAAATTGAATTAGTAATCATTAAAATTTTCCAAAATATAAAACTCTTTCGTTCATTCCTTCACCTACTTTCTGTTCGATGTTTGGTGAAATTATTGCCACACTCATGCGAAGAAAAGTAAGCATTAAAGTTCAGTTATTATTGTGGTCTTTAATGCGATGCTATAGAATTTAAAATAGATAATCATCATTCGATACGCATGTGTGGTTTTATGTCCGTTTATCTTGGGTACTCTTTTCCTTGTTCATTTACGCTTTACTTTCTTCCGATTTTTTTGTCGGAAATAGGAACGTGGAAGAAATAATTGAACGCAGTATGGAAATAGCGGAAATAAATATTCACGGTTGGGAGTCGTAAAATTACTAAATTATTAATGTCATGCATGTTTTGTTTTTCCTCGTGGAAATACAAAATTGTGTGCACAGTGATTCTTAGCCCTCGAAATAAAAAGAGGGGTGTTATGAGTTTGATATGTGTTATGTCTTTCTGTGATAGGTGTGTTTGTATGTAGCATCGTCGCGCCCAAACGGATGAGATTTTGATTTAGTTTCTTTTGTTATATACCTACCTAGGTGTTTTAATCGTGAGTGTTCTTAGCTTTAATTAATGATAATTGTATGATATGTAAGATAAGCCATTTTAAGACTATGAGTACGAAGTACTATTAATTATTCTGTGCTATGTACCTGTTGGTAAGTGATGATGCGGTCGAAGATGGTAAGCACGCTAGGCCTAGAATGGGAACTAGCTCTCAAGGATAGCTGCCGGTACACATTAGATGTTTGGCGACAGATTTTCTAACTTGAGGGTGGTAGCTGGCCAGGCGGACACTAGATAATGTCCTACCACTATGCAAACGGAGTAATAAATATTTGAAATTTAATATAACGCTTCCAAATTCGAATGTATCCAATTAAAATGAGAATAACTATGCTGATCAACTCTAAATTCGGTATACTACGTCAATCATATTGTAAGAACATGGTGACTTCTTTTGTCTTCCGTCAATTTACTGCTAGTGATGTTAAGAGTAGCATCTCTGCCATTACCTCAAATGCTATCGGTAGCGACAGTATCAGTCGTAACATGATTGAGCTACTCCTGGACGAAATCCTTCCCATTATCCTACATATCCTAAACGAATCTGTTACCTCTGCGTCTTTTCCATCGCTTTGGAAAGAAGCTCAGATTATACCGCTTCCTAAAAAATCCACTCCTTTGTCCTTCTCTGATTTTCGTCCTATTTCTATTTTACCTTTTCTCTCCAAAGTCCTAGAACGCCTAATTCATCAACAACTTTCCGTCTTCCTTAACAGAAACAATCTATTGAATCCTTTTCAATCCGGTTTTCGTCCAGGCCATAGCACTGTTTCGGCACTGGTGAAGATCACTGATGATATTCGATATGGCATTGAAAGAGGGCATGTAACAGTGCTGTCGTTACTCGATTTTAGCAATGCCTTTAATAATGTCGACTTTGACATTTTACTGGCAATTCTCCGCTCTCTTAACATATCTCCTTCAGTAATTGACTGGTTTCGTACTTACCTGTATGGACGTCGGCAGCGTGTCCGCATTGATGATTCCTTTTCATCTTGGTGTGACACGACTGCGGGTGTCCCTCAGGGCGGCGTTCTATCTCCTCTTCTTTTCGCTATTTTCATAAACTCTATCTCTCAACAGCTTTCTACTTCCTACCACCTTTATGCAGATGATTTGCAAATTTACAGACAAGTACCACTCTCTCAGCTATCAGATGCCATCACACAGACAAATTTTGACCTAGATTCAGTGCTCAAATGGAGTAAATGGTACGGCATAAGTGTGAATCCGGTGAAAACACAATTGATAGTCATCGGCGGTTCCAGGATGATATCCAAGATTGACTGGTTCCGCCTTCCTCAGGTAATATTCGACGGAACACATGTACCTATCAGCGATACAGTCAAAAACCTTGGGATACTCTTTGATAGGACATTTTCTTGGGCACCCCAAATAGCTGAAGTTAGTCGTAAGATTTTCGCATCTGCAGGTTCGTTACGACGATTACGTAATCTTCTTCCAATTTCCACCAAAACTGCGCTTGCGCAATCCCTTTTGCTTCCTATACTAGATTATGCTGACACCTGCTATTTGGATTTAACCGAGGAACAGCTTAGTAAGCTTGAGAGACTGCAGAACCTTTGTATACGGTTCATATTTGGATTACGCAAGTATGACCACATTTCAGAATTCCGTAAAAAGCTGAAATGGTTACCTATTCGTCTTCGCCGGAATAGTCACGTCCTTTCTCTTCTATACTCTATTCTATTTATCCCGTGTACCCCTTCCTACCTTAAGGAACGTTTCACGTTTCTTCACCTTTCAAATCCGTTTTCCTTGAGATCCGCTGAAACTCTACAACTTTTAACCCCTATCCATTCCTCACTTGCTTATGAAAAATCTTTTACTGTGCAAGCGGTCCATTTATGGAACGCGCTACCAGTGGAGATTAGACATGCCAAATCGCTGTCTATCTTTAAATCCATGGTAAAAGCCCATTACTTGTTCCAAACATGTTAAAACTGCAACACTACAGTGATTTAATATATATGGTTATGTATATGTGTATTTAATATTATATATACATATATATGTATTTATATTAATATATTTGGGAACATTATTATATATATGTAGGGTATTTTTATGTATTATATCTTAATATACTAAAATTTTAGTAGTCTATTTTGTGTATTATTATTATATATATATTTTTTTTTCTGACATCATTAATTTGTATTGTACGCTACCCCCAATTTTTGTTTGTATTCTTCTTTTCCATGCCAAGGTTGTCTGGAAGAAATTGCTTTATGCAATAAGACCGCCGATTGTATTGCCTTATTATTCTACTGTCTTTCATCACATAGTATGTACAATTTGTAATTTCTTTGGTGATCAATAAAGAGTTTTTGTATTGTATTTTGTATTGTGACATCGAACTGATTCTGGGGAATTTCCTGAAATCTGCAGAATACCCTACTCTTCACCAACTAACAACAGAGATGTCGTGTTGGGGCTCATTTGAAAGGTCTCAATGACCAGATTAAAAACAGATAACTCAATCAAAAGATCACTCAGGTTGATATTAAATTAAGTATTATTAATTATAAAGTAGGTATATAAGTATACCCTTCATAAAAGCTTTTTATCGACCAATAACTCTTATAACTTAATACAACTAACATAAAACCTTATTAATATTTTTTTGTAACCAAGACTTCCTGAATTAACATCTAAATTGAATTAAATAATTGCAGAAACTTGTTGCATTGCATTCTAGGTTTCGAGCGTGAGAATGCTTTGTCTATGGGATTACTTAACTACTGATCTACATTTCACGACAAAATTAACATAATTATACGCTATTAACATTGGCAATATATAATTAATTATTATGCGCAGGAAATATAGCAGTTTAGTATTCATTTGTTAATAGCGAACTCTAAAATATGATGACCATTATATATAGAATATTTCTTTAATATCGAATAGGCTAGCGTTTGAGCACTATATCTTGCCTGTTAGTTAGTGATGATGCGTTCGAGTATGGTAGCACGCTAGGTCTAGAATGGCTCTCAAGGACAGCTGCCGGAACACATTAGATATTTGACGACAAACTTTCCTAAGACTTCTTTTCCTTCGAGAAAAATCATAATAAGATATAATTTTTAAATAATATATATTTTTTTTTTTTTTTTTTTTAAGTTTGTTCGTATAAATGGGCAAGCCGGTAAAGGCCGACCTAGGCGAACGTATCACGACCAGATCGGAGAAGTTTTAAAGAAAGGTCAAGTCAAAATAGGTCAAGTACCTCTTACTGGCGAGCATGTATGAAGGCGCTCATGAAAGTGGAAGGAGTGAAAGAGGTATGTCAGGATCGTTGCATTTGGAAAGAAGTTGTCTCTGCCTACCCTAACGGGAAAATAATAGGCATTGCCCGCTATCACATCTAAAAAATGCAAACTCATCATTACCTAACAACGGTTCTATCCGCCAACCATCGAGAATACCAAATTTTATTTATAATCCATCAAGGTACCCAAACAAAAAGAAAAACAGACGATTACTCGGCCATTATCCAATAAAAAATACGCAAATGAATGAACGATTTTGTTTATTTAGGTTCGCTCTTTACAAAGGTATTTTCTACCCGTGTGTAGCATACTTTATGACCACAAGCATTCCGAGACCGACACACTTTGCGTGAACCTGGTATTTGTACTCGTGGAGTACATAAAGCGTATTATAAGTACGAGCCTAGTATGGTTGGTATGTGTTCTTGTTTCTTACTCAAATACATTTTGAATGGAGGCTGCGTTTCCTATGCTCGTAAAGTTTGCTGCATGTTCCGACATACAATTTTACAGACATCATATTACCTGTGCTATCAAAAATCCTGTTAGTCTGCAATTGAAAGACGGCACTGAGACAAGGTATTGGACTGACTTTAGTCCATAGTCCTATTCATAAAGCGCAATTATTCCTACCCTTCTTCCGTAGATACTAAGTGACACCGAACGTCATGCAGGAACTTGGAGAACCAATTAGCCACATGTATTTGTCCAGTGGGTGGTTCGAGCTAAAGCACGTAGTAACTATTATATAATCTGTGCTATAGCCGAAGTCTTCCACTTATGGTCACCAATTTAGCACCCGCACCCAAGGATCACGTGTAGGGTAGATAGGTTTAAGCCTACGGACGCAGGAAGGCAACAATGACCTTCCCGTAGGTGGAAATGATGTATTCAGTTATTGACCGAGCGAAGCGAAGGTCTTCGTTTCAGCTGGGCAAAAATGCTGCCGTAAGTCTGTCTGGATGTCTGTTCTCCTCTACAGATCGCATTTTCAAACGATTCTCGTTATCTTTTTTGTTTGTTGTCTTATGTTATTTTTTTGTTTGATATCCACAAATAAAAACAAAATCAAAATCGGTTCATCCGTGTGGGAGCTACGATGCCACAGACAGACACAGATAAACACACACGTCAAACTTATAGCATCCCTCTTATTGTGTCGAGGGTTAAAAATATTTCTAAAGCAACCGTTAACCTAAACCGGAAATATCGAAGTGGTACTTAAGTCTAAGTACACACGGAGTACAATAGCCTGCACATTAAAGATACGTAGAATACCAATGTTCTCCAATACCTATCATTAGGTGTAGTACGACCTTGCTGCGATGATCTTCGGATATTGCGGTTCCGATGTAACGGGAATCTGGACACGATTCGAGATTGTACATTGAATAGAAGGTACAACCACAGAAAATACCTATTTGTTCTGTGGTAAGTAATACAGATATGAAATAGTACAGACTAATAGTCCTTGCGGTTTGTGCAGATGACATGTAAAAACAAGAATATAACAAAAAGTGTGGTGTGGTTTTATAACACTACGATGTAAGTGTAACTTTTTGTTTATGTGTAGCTATGGCAGCTAGCTAATATGACATCATACCATATCCACCAAGCTTAATCACCGGCTGTAATGCGACATGTGATAGAAGGACATAAATCATATGCATATATGCATATGTACATAAATCATAAGTTTCTTTTCTACTATTATTTTTTACCATTGCCACTCAAAAAAGAGCACTTTATTCATCGACAGCAGTGAATAAAACGCTCTCTTACTCACTTGGTGAATAAAAACATTTTGAATTTGGAATAAGCACGAAATACAAATTATGGTCAAAAAATAAATACATTTTGCTGAAAGTGCCTACTGGCTGGCTAAATGAAGTTATACGATAGAAGCTATATAATTAAATAAAAATAATGATCCCGCCAATTTTGGTTAAATTCTTTTTTTGTTTTCATTATGGCTCCACACGATTAGTGTATCCAGCCAGATTCAAGTATTAAAATTGTTCAATTTTTTGTAAATTCAATATAAATTCAAGTCATAATGTTGAGTCAAAGTCACATTTCTGTGTTGTGAGTTCTGAGTCAAGTTTAGGTCACAGTCTAGCTCAAGCCTTAGTAAAGATGTGAACTTTACTGAAGATTTTCAGTGGGATTTTGGTGAGAACACAAATAGCATGGTTTTAAACATTGTGCTGTTTCCCTACACTCGCACACATTCACCGGCACTAAATGGTTAATAATCCACATTTATAACACATTACTAATAAAATATGATAAACATAATTACTATATGTAGGTACTACTATTTATTTTCTCGCAGTCAATGGTAAAAAGAAGATTAAACGACTCGTGAATAAAAAATTTTATCTCGGTCCTTGTATCCCTCGCTCCGCTCAGGATTCAACTCTAGAATCCTTCGCTGCTCTCGGGATCCAACTTAGTCCCTCGAATTAAATTGCCTTTTTATCCACTTGTTGTATAATCTACTATTGTACCATTTACCATTTTATTATAAGTGTCATTAATAAACTTTTTCACTTTCACTTTCACTTTCAAAAAGGACGGAAAAATTTGTGGCAAAATTGAGGCACATAAATTAAATTAACCTGAAAAGACTAATGTCTAATTTAATTATTAAAAATAACTTTCAATAATTTAAGGTATACGAGTACATTTGTATGTCTATGAAGTATAAAAACTATACAACGAAACAATGAATTGTAATAATATTCGTAGTTATTGATAATATACTTTGTGTGCAAATTAAAATACATTGCAAACAACAAAGTATGGATCGCGATCCGATATTTGATAGTGTTGAATCGATCCGCGATCGGATCGCATGGTTTCGATCCGATCTGAAAATCGATTGGATCGTATGCCTTCGATCCGATCTTCGAAAAGATCGGATCGGATCGGCGCATCGCTAACCCATAGATTCTCTTCTTATGTCGCAATCAATATTTTTTTGTGATCTATGAGATAAAACTCGACCATAATTTTACGGTAAAGTCATTGCAGATATCTCATATTTTTTAACACAACTGAACTTAGCTGCATGAAATATGGTGAAGAAGTTTCTGACAATTAATGTATCAGGTAGGGTTTTCATCAGTTTTTCATAACACGCCATAATAACTTTAAATACGCAATGCCGATATCGTGATTGACAATTATTTTTATTATTTACATCACGTGTCGTAAATAGCCCCGTCCTTTGAAAGGCATTGACGGAGCCAAAGCTAACGTCAAGAGGCCCTTTAAAATGTTAACTTATTACTATTATCTGTGGATGGAGAGATATGGAAAACTATATTATAAAAATATGGTACTTTATATTATGACTATTGGATGAGGTGATTAATGTTGGATTGCTGGTCTATGGGATGAGGTACGGCACCCGCCATTTCAAATTATTATTATTTACTCATTATTAACTTTCTGATTTCAACGTGTCAGATCTTCACACAATTGACTTGTCTAATCTGTGTCGATAGTCAAAGTTCCGTGGACGGATAACTGTACAATAGTTGTGGCGAGTCATGCCGGGTGATAGTATCTAATGGCCTGAGAGATGTGAGATCGATAACTTTACCTACACAGCACGATCTCAAGGGCGTTAAGGCGTTTCGAATACAAGGTCCTAGACAGGTCATACGAATGAATGAATTAATGAGGGCCTGGTGGCGTAATCGGGAGAACGGTCGGCTTTGATGCCGTGGTACCGAGTTCAAACCCTGCCGTGCACCAATGGATTTATCTATAGAAAAAATTATGTGCGCTTCTCGCAGTTAAGAAACCAACAACCCCCGTATGGTGGTAGGACACTATCCAGCCCCCTACTGTCCGCCTGGCCAGTACCCCTAGTATGAGTTTTTATCGTAAACGCTTTTGACAGATCTCACATAGTTTTCGACTTATTCTGGCTCCCTGATTGGTCTAAATTTAGTTAAGTGTAGTAACCGCTAGAGGCGCTGTACTGTTTTTCATACAAAATTTGCTCGATATACGATATCGAGTTGGGTATGAAAACACGTACTAAGGGTACAGCTACCACCCTCAAGTTAGAAAAATCTGCCGCCAAAACATCTAATGTGTTCCGGCAGCTATCCTTGAGAGCCAGTTCCCATTCTAGGCCTAGCGTGTTTACCATCTTCGACCGCATCATCACTTACCACCAGGTGAGATAGTTGTCAAACACTAACCTATATGATATTTAAAAAATAAAAATGATATTGCACGATAATCTCAAAGTGGGAGATTTTGTTGTCGCCGTAAGAGTGACTATTATTAAAGGTGCTGTACATCGAAACACCAGTTATATTTTTAACCGACTTCAAAAATAACAGACATAGCTCAGAGGAGATCCATCAAATGACTAGCTCAGCATGTGAAGTTTAGTTTTTTTAACCAACTACCAGGAGGTTTTCAATTCGGATGTTTTATTTTTATATAAACTGTATGTTTGTATGGGCATTATTACGTCGTATATAGACAAAATTGGTTTGCAAATATCCTTTTTGTTCGAATCCGAAATGTTCCCATTTAAATTTCGTAAAGATCTGATAAGTATCTGATCCAGAGATATGGAGATAATTATCTCAAACTTAGCACTGAAACTGACTAGCGAAGCATTTGAAGAACGTATTTTTAGTGTTTTATTTTTATATGTCTGAGAGAAAAAAACTTCAAATTTAGAATAGAAGACAATTGGTGGACGGCAGTAGGCTTCGGTAGTGGCTCGAACCATGGTACCTATGTCCAGCAACTTGGCTTACTGTCATCTTCCAGTTCCAGATATTACGATGCGTGACGACGAGGAAGTGGTCAAGTGGTTTTTGAAATAAAAATAAAACTGGCCAAGTGCGAGTCAGACTTTTGTCCCGCACACGGAGGGTTCCGAACGCCATCTGACGAATTTCTAACGAACTCCTAACACCAACTAAGTAAACGTTAACACAAAAGTAGAATAGTATTATATAGTAGTAATAGTAATAGTAGTAATATTAATTGTAGTAATTAATATTATTAAATATCTGGTTGACCGAGCTTGGCTCGGTATTTTTTGCCACTTAAATAGACAAATATGACTCTTCCCGACATCTATTGACGAATAATAATACTATTTTTTTTAATTACGAGCAACTAACTGCTTTACCGACACCAGTAACTGCTTTTACAAACTATCTGCTTTAACACTAAAGCTACTTCTACTCGCCAATAGATGTCGGGAAGAGTAATATTTTAAGTTGATTATCAATAAAGTTGATTATTGAAAACACGAATAAAACAACATTTTCTGAAAATGACTCTGATGATGTCTGATGATGGCTTTTTCTGAAAATGAGCTAGATCGGTTTATCGCCCCCGCTATCGTCTTTACCTTAATCTGAATCTCGGCGGCTCCAACGATTAAATAAAATTTAGTATACAGGGGACTCCGGGGGCGATAAATCGATCTAGCTAGGAATCATTTTCAGAAAATGTTGTTTTATTCGTGTTTTCAATAATCAACTTTATTGATAATCAACTTAAAATATTACTCTTCCCGACATCTATTGGCGAGTAGAAGTAGCTTTAGTGTTACTGTGTGGGTAAAGCAGGCTCTCAATTTAAAAAAATAGTATTATTATTCGTCAATAGATGTCGGGAAGAGTCATATTTGTCTGTTTAAGTGGCAAAAAATACCGAGCAAAGCTCGGTCAACCAGATATTTAATAATATTAATTACTACTATTACTATTACTACTATATAATACTATTCTACCTTTGTTTTAACGTTTACTTAGTTGGTGTTCGGTTCGGAACCCTCCGTGTGCGGGACAAAAGTCTGACTCGCACTTGGCCAGTTTTATTAACTTTGTTTGTTCTTAGTATTTGTTGTTAAAGCGGCAACAGAAATACATCATCTGTGAAAATTTCAACCGTCTAACTATCACGGTTCATGAGATACAGCCTGGTGACAGACGGACAGACAGACAGACAGACAGACGTACAGCGGATTCTCAGTAATAGGGTTCCGTTGGTACCCTTTGGGTTCGGAACCCTAAAAAAGTATTATGTTTCAAAAAATGTAAAGTGTTACACACTTTATATTTTTGTAAATTGTTAAACACAATCCAAAATAATATTTGATTTACGCAGTGCAACATCTCTCTTCGGATTTGAAAACTGTAATGATTTCTTCCGAATGATTAACTTACGTAATAAGTAGTCATAGATGGCGCCACCAATGCATAATTGGGTTAACAAATGCAATACACTAATTTCGTCGTAACGATACTTCGCACCGTAGCTTAATTGGCAAAGCACCTCATCACACATCGGTACGATGATTGTTTTTAACAATTTACAAAAAAAAAGTATTTTGTCCTGACATACTTTATTTCCTTAACCGTGATTTGAAAGCTTTCTTAGCTGAGCTTTCTCAGGAGCCAGGATTTCAAAATACCTACCTACACTTCAAACTTCAAATAAAATACTGTATTGCTCATACTACATATCGATGGCTTTATAACAAATGGGCGTACAAGCAAAAAACCCACTTGAAATTTTCTAATGCAAAGTACAAAGCACGCTGTATAAGATGAATTAAGACTTAGTAATATTAAGACTTAAGGTACGGACACACAGCAGCGTCCTGCGTGCGCGATCTAGACGGCGATCAGATAGCGCAGTAGTATTTGTACCGACTGGTTCACACCAAACGCGATTGCGAGAAAACAATTGAAAAGATCGCGCCCGCAGATCGCAGGACGCCGCTGTGTGGCCGTACCTTTAATATTATTAAGTCTTAATTCATCTTATGCAGCGTGTTTTGTACTATCTATCTATAGCATTAGAAAATTTAAAATGGCATTTTTGCTGGTTCGGCCATTTGTTATGAAGCCCTCGATATACAAGATCTCTGTAAATATTTAATTTAATTCGGTACAAATAATTTAGAACGATAATATGTCCAAGAATACAAATAATTTACATTTTTTTACTTAGTATTTAAGCGTAACAACGAATACAACAATACAAATTATGTCAAAATCTACCAACCAACTAACTACCTACCAACTTGTCTAACGACCAATCTTCGTAACACCAAGCCTGTAAGTTACAGTCCATGTTTTGCAGAACGAAAACTACTCCGTATGCCAGTAAGATTAACTATGCTCCCGATAACAGAACACGGTTCAACTGTTAACCCACTTCACGCCGTGGAATGGTTTATAGGACTGGAGGTTTACACCTAAAGTAGTCTACACAGACTCACTAAACCGTACCATACCATGACCATACAACGAACGTGTCAGGCACGGAATGAACCAAAAGACTGCTATGCATTTGCTGTAAAAAAATTAAATTCACTTTAAAATAAGTTATTTTTCAAAAAAAATAAAACCGACTTCATAACCACAAACAGGCACTCAAAAGCGAAAAATAAATTACTTAAAATTATTATAAGCGCTACCCACTTATCTATTTGAAGTCGGTGCCAGCCAAGTCTATTGGATAGTAGATAGATATATTCATCATTTACTATCGTTCACTATCATTCTATACTATCATTCACTATCCAATAGACTTGGCTGGCACCGACTTCAAATAGATAAGTGGTTAGCGCTTATAATAATTTTAAGTAATTTATTTTTCGCTTTTGAGTGCCTGTTTGTGGTTATGAAGTCGGTTTTATTTTTTTTGAAAAATAACTTATTTACCCTTTTTAGTGCAAAACAATTTTAATTAAATTACAAGCATCTATTAAATTTCGTGTCTGGGCCGTTATACATTGACGGATATATACTTTATGAAAATTTCAAGAATGTACCTATAACGGTTAAGAAGATACAGATCTGTAAAGTGCGCACATATTTATAGACACACGGACGGATGGACGGACGGACGGGCGAACGGACAACAAAGTCTCCGAAAGTGTTCATTTGATAACCTTTGGGTTCGAAACCCTAAAAAAAATTGACTTTAAATGCCGCGCTATAGTGAAAATATTCACTAGTAATATTGATGTCATGACGATAATTAACTGTCTATTTTATTACAATAATTCCAAATACTTTTATAACACGGACTAGTTGTATTCCAAAATGAATATTAAAAAGTATTATTTGCGATTATTAACATTAATTGCCGCCATATGGCCAACAGAGTACTGAATCACTCTACTACGTTATAAGGGGCACTTTCCTATATTGTTGAAACCCGAATTATGAAAGCACTGTGTAGCCAACCTTACAACGGAAAGTATTATTTACGTAGTAACTATTATATAATCTGTGGTATTATACTTATAATTTTTTTTTGCAGTGTTGATTAGTACAAAGTACGTTCATAATTCTGAGTTATTTAATAATGTATGCAGTGTCGCGGGACTGAAATGGCCGCCATCTTCGCCAAACGTCATGTCATGTCAAAAAATCTTAGGTATGTTTAAAAAAGTTTGCACCCTAACAAGACTTTGCCCGGTAGAAAATGCCTGTGAAGACAAATTATTTATATTTATATATAATTATTTATTATAATTATTAATATATAATTATTTATTGAGGGCCCGGTGGCGTAGTTGGGAGAACAGTCGGCTTTGATGCCGTGGTACCGAGTTCAAACCGCCGTGCACCAATGAATTCTGTCGAAAAATATATGTGCGCTTCTCACAGTTGCCCTCCAGTGAAGGAAAACATCGTTAAGAAACCCCGCATGGTGGTAGGACATATCTAGTGTCCGCCTGGCCAGCTACCACCCTCAAGTTAGAAAATTTGTCGCCAAACATCTAATGTGTTCCGGCAGCTATCCTTGAGAGCCAGTTCCCATTCTAGTTCACTTGTCTATCTTCGACCGCATCATCACTTTGCAACAGGTGAGATAGTGGTCAAACGTATAAGATATAAAAAAAATTAAAAAATATTAATTATCCCCACCTTTATTTCGATCTCGTTCACAGTTACCGTAAGAATATCTGTCAAAAACCAAAATCAACGAGAAGAGGTAAAAACATTATTCAAGGTCATATTTTTTAGTCTTCAAAAGTATGTGCAATAGCAACCTCCATTGTGTATAATCTTCTTGGGACTCTTCTACTAAAACCAGTACATTTTCCTATGTTTGAGGTATTTATCTCCATATCTCTGGAGATACTTATCAGATCTCGATAAAATTAAAATGAGACCACCTTTGAAACGTATTCTACCTATTAAAAAATGAATCATTTGAATCCGTTCACAATTGACGGAAAAATCGAGTAACATACACAAAAAAAAAAAACATACAGACGAATTGAGAACCTCCTCCTTTTTTGTCAAGTCGGTTATAAAAGGAAAGTCGAGACGACCCGTTTTTATACATCATCTAAATAATAAATAATAGTTTAAAAAAACAAAAAAAATACGCTTTTATAGAAAATCCAACTAAAAAATAGAAAATAAATTTTAATAAATTTGAATTAAAAATAGTGTAAGAAAAAATGATTTTATTGTAAAAAAAAAAGCGTGGGGTGCATGGTATCAATAGTTCCAAATATTTTATGAACAGATATGACTAGAAGGGTTATTTTGATAATATCCTGAAAAGCACCCCACGCTTTTTTTTACAATAAAATCATTTTTTCTTACACTATTTTTAATTCAAATTTATTAAAATTTATTTTCTATTTTTTAGTTGGACTTTCTATAAAAGCGTATTTTTTTAGTTTTTTTAAACTATTATTTATTTTTAATTTTTTAGTCGAATTTTTTTTTTAAATATTTTTTATTTAATTTTTCATTATTTATTTATTGTCATCGGTCCTTAATAAGTATGCCAAATTTCGAGTTAATCCGATGTTTTGAAGGGGGTTAAAATCATGTTCAATGATTCCGTTACATACTAACATACAAACATACATACGTCTGAAGCTAATAAAAGCGTATTAAAAATCGACTGACAGGTCATCGAAGGTACTACGATCATTCTTTCAGCTCAAGTGGTTAAACATTGTTTACAAATACATCGCCACAAAGCTGAAACACGAGCAACCTAAATTCTTGATTTCAAATACAGACAAAAAGAGAGCTAAAAGATTTTAATATAATACTAAAATCTTTCTCAAGATATTTGAACGGGATATTTACCATGTTTTTCATTATTTGTGAGCTTCCGATATTTCGGTGCTGTTGCAAGCACCATGTTCACGGCTAAACTGACAGTTTAGCCGTGTACATGCCGTGAACATTCCGATATTTCGGTGCTGTTGCAAACACCATGTTCACGGCTAAACATGTTTAGCCGTGAACATGGTGCTTGCAACAGACCGAAATATCGGAAGCTCACAAATAATGAAAAACATGGTAAATATCCCGTTCAAATATCTTGTGAAAGTGTTAGTGACCATGAAAACTTAAAAACTAATACTGAAATCGTCTGAAAATCCTGTCTCCGAAAGAAGACATCTAAACCTCGTCTCAAGTGTTGAGATACGAATAAAACAAGTCCAGGTGCTTATAAAAATCTCCAATATTTAAAAAAATCTTAACGGCCCTCCTTGGCATGCTTATCGAGCCTTCGGGAGTCTTGAGAATCCTTGAATTTACATTTGTAAGGCGTTCCTTCAGTCTCTCGCGGTATCTTCTCGAATGTTGGACCTCTTCAGCTGTGGAATCGTTGGAAGGCGTTATTTATAGCTTTGAGTGGAGATTGGTTTTAGAGAGCTTTCTGTTCTAGTATGTATACCTACCTACGAGTATATGTTGTTTTAGGTAAACATTCTGTGAGTTTGATTTGTGATTATTCTTTCTTGATTCGAACAATTGCGATCGATTCTTGCACAGAAACATTAATGATCTACCTTATTATTAATATTTGTGTGGTTTCGTGCATGTTTGATGCACTTCCTTAGAGAGCTTTTGCAGCAAGATCGCGATAAACACAGAAATCTAGATCAAGTAGACAGTTGAAACTACTATCTGATCTGGGGCCTTATTCAGTATGATCATATTAAAGTCTTACCGTGCCGTGTTACGTTATCTCCACGTTATGGTATTCTCTATGCCAATTAAAACGCGGTAGGGTAAGGTTATGAGCGTGTTTTGAGCCGTCAAAATATCGTGACATATGAGGACGTGTAACGCGCGCGTTTTGTATAATTTACTTATCGTGTGGCATACAGAATACAATTTTTCAATAACGTAACGTGGCGCGTTAAGGAACGCGTTATCTCATTGGTCATACTGAATTAGGCCCCAGAGACCGTAAGGGTGTGTTTTCTTAACAAAATTCTGGTGAAAACGCTAACACAGTTTCACAGCCTCGCTAAATATCGTCGTTAAGTGGCGCTCATTTTCCTAGCACATCTCAGATGGCAAGGCACCCTATATGTCCAAATACAGCATTCGTTAACACATTACATTCATCATCAATCATAAACATAATCTAACTTACCAAACTAAATTCAATCATTTCAAATACTGCCAGGATTCTAATTGCTTCGCAAAGCAAACATGGAAGTGGACGCGACGGGAGCGGGCGCAATCAGCGCTCCGGAAACTACGATTTGACGACAATTTGTCGCGAGCAAACTCGACGTAAAACTGCCTTTGAAGGCGGCCCTTTTACGCAGCTAGATGGAATTGGGCCACGGTTGCAGTTTTGGCACTGGTATATCGGTGCATATGTCGTCACTGATCGGTTTACCTGGTCATAGGACGTCCTACACTACAGCTGATGATGATGATTATAAAATCACTACACAATCCCTAAATTCAAAATGTAAAACCACCCCGGTCTGATCTATGTATTAATCTGTCCATTGAGACCATTCTAATGACCCCAAACACGACATCTCTGCATTCTGCAGATTTCAGGAGATGTATCCAGTATCCAGTATCAGGTCAATACTACCATGTTCATACAATATCGTTCAAGTAAGAAGACACAGAATTTTAAATGTATTAGACCTATGGAAGTTGATTTTATAGCGTCATCAACTAGTAAAAGCTCACAGACGTAAAACAGTTGGATGGATTTTCATGAATCAAAGCTAAGAACACACGATTAAGATACCTACAAAAAAAACTAAGTCAAAATCTGTCTATGGTCCGTAATTAATTCCGCACAAATAAAATTATTCGCGCAACCACGCGTATATTTGGTAGGCCAGAGAATAGGTCGTAGGCTATTTTTTATACCACTACGATAAGGGTGGCTCAAACGCGGGCAAATCCGAGGGGTGCAGCGAGTTATATAATATTTTATACATATTTTAATTACACCAAACATCTGCTTATTCCTCGAAATCTGTTTGCGTTTGTCAAATAAATTATATTGCTGAAATCGCAAAATAGTTCATATAATCTGGCTTTCGTCGGATTAGTGGATTATTTTTTGAGGTTATGATAATTAATAAATACCTGTAGTGGAATTTTATCACCTAAAACACGAGGCGCTTGATAAACAACGCAATTTTAGCGTGCAAAAATTAATAAATACAGCTAAAATTATGTAGTCACGTGAAGTGTTAAGCATTTATGTGTATACATTATATGTGACTTCACAATAAGATCGTTTAAAAAACTAAAAGAAACTACTGCAAATGTCGCGCTATTATACATTTTCAGTACCAAGTTTGTGGTGTTTATATCTCCATATCTCTGGAGATACTTATCAGATCTCGATGAAATTATCTACCACCCTACCACTATGGTACCAACTACACTTGGGATATCTCCTTTCCAACAAAAAAAATATCGGTAAATCGGTTCATAAACGACGAAGATATCCGCGAACGAACATATATATATATATTTTTTTAATGTATATTTTTTTGAAGTCGGTTAAAAATGGAGGAGGTTCTCAATTCGCCTGTATTTTTTTTATTCGTTACTTCAGAACTCCGTCGTTTATTAACTAATTTAGAAAATTATTTTTTGTTCGAAAGAGTTTATGCTTTTCGTTTGATCACATTGTAATTTTATTGAAATCTAAAAACTATCTCCAGATATAAGAAGATAAATAAATACCTTACATTTTTAACCGACTTCACAAAAAAGGAGAAGGTTCTCAATTCGTCTGTATGTTTTTTTTTGTGTGTAAAGGATCCTTAATTATTTTACTTGCTCCCTAAAAGTACGAACACACCGCAGCGTCCGGCATGCGCGATCTAGGCGGCGATCAGATAGCGCAGTAGTATTTTTAGACTGTCACTTTTAATTTTTTCAGATCTGAAGGGTTTCCTTAGAAAAATGAAGCGAAACATATTATGTATCGGCGGCAAGCCTTAGAAAACACGTTATCACACTCAGACGCGTTAAACCGTAGTTTTTAACCGACTTTCAAAAAAGGATGTTACTTAATTCGACCGTATATATATATACATATATATTATATTTATGTTTGTTCGCGGATAACTTCGTCGTTTATGAACTGATTTTGATGAATATATTTTTTGTTGGATAGAAAATAACCCAAGGGTAGTACCATAGTAATTTCATCGAGATTTGATTGGTATCTCCAGAGATATGGAGATAAACACATCAAACTCGTCAGTTCCAACTGAAAATTAATAGCGCGGCATTTGAAATCGGTTATTTTAGTTTTTTAAACGATCTTATAGTGGCTTCATTTTTAGGTGAATTGACGTCTTCTGGTTTATTCTGTATTCTGAATACCTAGTAGGTTAGGTATAGGTTAGGTTAGGTTAGGTATACATAACATTTCTAATAATATTTTTTGTCATGTACCAACTGAAGTTCAATAACGTCTCTGTATATTCAATGAAAATTAAAGAAAATGGTAATACATAAGTGGTATGGGGCGCACAAAGAACCGCACCTCCAAATACATAAATAATGGATTCATTATGCACCGGATATCTTACACGAATTAGCATTACTTATCATTAACTAGTCATTAAGTTCGGCCTACATATCGATTATCGTTATGAATAACCGGCCAAGTGCGTGTCGGGCCACGCGCAGTGTAGGGTTCCGTAGTAGCCTGTTATTCAATGCAAGTCTTTACCCGTTATAAACAAGCAACTAGGTACTCCGTCTTTATCACTTTAAAGGATTTATTCTAAGGATTTTGTATTAGGTACAAAATTATCCTACACCCAAGTTCAACCACTATTACTGCTAAACTAATAAAATTATCTTAACCGCTATATTTTTCCTTTAAAGTTCATGAAATGCGCTGTTATCACGATTTTTTCCAGATTTTCCAGATCCAGCACAAAATGAACGACGGCACGAAACGGGACGAACAAAAATTTGCACTTTAAAGTTTAATATTTCGTAAATGGAGCATTTAATCGAAAAATTGTATTAGCAATCCAAAAGTCATTTTAAAAGACCCATTCAACGATATCCCACACAATGAGTTAGACGATAAAAAAAAAATTCATCCCCACTTCTCATATAGGGGAGCTACCCTAAAAAAAAATATTTTTCAAAATTTTATTTCAGCACTTTGTTGGAGTCATTTATTTACATACCCCCGCAAAATTACAGCTTTCTAGTATTAACGGTCTCTTAGCAAAACCTCGGACAGACAGACAGACGGACATGACGAAACTATAAGGGTTCCTTGTCAGGACTACGGAACCCTAAAAAGGCGATCACATCGTATCTATTACATAATTTTGATGTTACTTGATCACGCCATGTTAGATCGTTAGTTTTTGTCACGCGATCTTACCGACTAATTTGTTATTATTCGTTTCAAAGGAAAAATTGGGGGAAGGTAGTTCCGGATCAGAAAACGAAAAAAGATGATTAAAAAACTAAAAGATCCGACTTCAAATGCAGCGCTATTAATTTTAAGTACCAAGTTTGAGTTTATCTCCATATATCTGGAGATACTAACAGACCTCGATAAAATCACCATGGTTACTACACTTGAAATATCTTTTTCAACAAAATAGGAATTTTCAAAATCAGTTCATAAACGACGAAGTTATCCGCGAACAAACATAAAAATATCTAATACTATAAGAATCTTTGTCCTGACATACTGACTGACTGACTGACTGACAGACAACGCACAGCTTATACTGCTGATTGTAGAGACTTGAAATTTGGAGGGTATATTTGTCTTAGCACGTAAGGGTGTACTAGGAAAGGATTTTCCAAAATTCACCCCTTAAGGGGATGAAATGGGGGTTCCAAGTTTGTATGGAGAAACAAGATTAGATAGTATTTTCTATTCAAAACTTCACACAAGTGCTCCAGTTAAAAAATAAGTAAATACGTGTTTCAGGTTTTTTTTTTTATCCTCCCCTTAAGCGGGTGAAATGGGGTAACAAAGTGTGAAAATCAATATTGTTTCTGATTGCGCTGACATTTGGCATGCAGATAGTTATTACGACGTTAGTTCCCTCTGAGAAAGGATTTTCCAAAATTCACCCCTGAAGGGGATGAAACCGGGGTTCAAAGTTTGTATGGAGAAACAAGATTAGATAGTCTTTTATATTTGAAAGTTAACTCAAATACTTAAGTAAGTATATACGTGTTTCAGGCTCTTTCGAAATTCCGCCTCTAAAAGGGTGAAGTAGGGTAACAAAGTTTGAAATCATATTGTTTCGGATTGCGCTAAAATTTGGCATGCAGATTGTTATTTTGACTTAGGTATCCGTTAAGAAAGAGTTTTTCAAAATTCACTCTTCAAGGGGATGAAGCGGCGGTTCAAAGTTTGGATGGTCACATTTTTTTCGACATTTCACACAAGTACTTCTGTAACTAAATAAAGGTGCAGCCACACCGCGCCGTCCTGCAATCTGCGGGCGCGATCTCAGTACTGTTCAATTGTTTTCTGATCGTGTTTGGTGTGAACCAGTCGGTACAAATACTACTGCGCTATCTGATCGCCGCCTAGATCGCGCACGCAGGACGCTGCGGTGTGTCAGTACCTTAAGTAAATACGAGTTTCAGACTTTTTCAAAATGCCACCTTAGAGGATAAACTGGGGTAACAAAGTCTAATAATAAATATTGTTTCGGATTGCGCTGAAATTTAGAATGCAGATAGTTATTTATTATGACGTAGGTATCCGCTCAGAAAGGATTTTCTAAAATTTCCTCCCGGATACGGAACGGGGCTTCGATCAAGAATCTATAGATAACGGTTAGCTACAAAATCAAAGCCAAATTCTGTCCAAAGTGTATACTGACTAATAAACAGAGACAAAAGTTATAAAACCGTTTTATGATCAACATCTTTACTACCATAATACCTTAAAATAAAGTCGCAATTCTGTAAAACATCATCTTATACTTACGGCTATTCGTCACAAAAGTATTTGTGTTCGCCGAACAAAATAAGAGCTCACCGCCCGGTGTGAGCTCTTATTCGTCGGGACATTATTTTTGCGTCGACCTTATATCTATAGATTCTTGATCGAAGGAACGGGGATTCAAAGTCTGTATGGCGAAACATTTTATGTGAAGTCCGAAGACAGGGAGAGGACACCATAACTCTAGAATCAGGCCATCTTATGTATTACAGAGAAGGTGACCAGCCATCCCAAGGCGGCGTCAGGTTTCTGGTCAACAAGACTCTCAGTGACAACGTTGTAGAAATCTCCAGTGTGTCGACCAGGGTTGCGTACCTTATAATAAGGTTAACCAAGAGGTACAGCCTCAAGGTTATCAAGGTCTACGCACCGACCTCGGCACACTTGGATGAAGAGGTGGAAAGTATGTACGAAGACATCTCCAGAGCCTTACATACCACCGCTAAGGCTCACTACAACGTTGTCATGGGAGACTTTAACGCCAAAGTGGGAGTACAGACCTGCAGTGAATCGACTCTAGGACCACACGGATTTGGGAGTAGGAATCACAGGGGGCAAATGCTCGTCAATTTCCTCGAGAAAGAGGGGCTTTTCTTGATGAACTCGTTCTTCAAGAAAAAGCCCCAAAGGAAGTGGACGTGGCAAAGCCCCGACACTGTGACTAAAAACGAGATTGACTTCATCATTACGGACAAACGGCGCATATTCAGAGACGTCTCTGTGATCACTAGGTTCAATATTGGAAGTGATCACCGACTTGTGCGAGGCTCTCTGGATATCGACTTCAAAGCCGAGAGATTCCGATTGATGAAGTCCACGCTCCGACCAAACCTACTCCAAACCGTTGTTGGGTCTGCAACATTCCAATTAAAATTGGAAAATCGATTCGCTGTCTTGGAAACCACAGATGACGTAGACCAGAAACTTGAAGAAGTGGTGGAAATCCTCAGGGAAGAAGGGACGAAGTTTTGCGAGCGCAAGCGTACGGGCAAAAAGTCCAACTTTCGGCAGAAACACTTCAACTAATGGAAGAGAGACGAACATACCCATTGTCAGCTTTGCCAATTAACCAGGTGCGCAACAAAACTATTAAGAAGCTGGTACGACGCGACTTCCGATCCTCTAACACGCTCTTGATTACAGAATCAATTGAGCAGAATCGGGGGTCGAAAGTGTTCGTCCAGCCTCTAGGTAGAAGCCACCTCACAAAGCTGACAACATCAACGGGGAACGTCGTCGCATCCAAGCCGGAGATTCTGTCGGAAGTTGAAGACTTCTACAGCAAGCTCTACGCATCGCATGCTTCAAGGCCCGAACCCGATACTGAGGATTGCAGAGCCACCTTAACCCGCCACTTCACAGAAAACCTGCCCGAAGTCAGCCGAGATGAGATCGTGATGGCCCTTAGACAGCTCAAAATTGGAAAAGCCCCAGGTTAGGACGGAATCACAACGGAGCTTCTAAAAGCTGGAGGAGCTCCAGCTGTAAGCCAGCTGCAACAGCTCTTCAATTCTGTTCTCTTCACTGGTAGAACTCCACAGGCATGGAACAGAAGCATGGTGGTTTTGTTTTTCAAATAATATCGTTTAAAAACTAAAAAACAACCGACTTCAATGCCGCGCTATTAATTTTCAGTACCAATTTTGAGATGTTTATCTCAATATCTCTGGAGATACTTATCATACCTCGATAAAATTACCATGGTACCACACTTGGAATAGCTCCTTTCGAACAAAAAAAGAATAATCGAAATCGGTTCATAAACGACGAAGTTATCCGCGAACAAACATAAAAAAAAAAAAAAAAAAAAAATATATACGGTCGAATTGAGAAACCTCCTCCTTTTTTTGAAGTCGGTTAAAAAGGAGATAAAACCCTATTGAAAAACTACCGCCCGATTTTGCTTCTGAGCCATGTCTACAAGCTGTTTTCAAGGGTCATCACGAACCGTCTTGCGCGAAGACTCGACGAGTTTCAACCTCCGGAACAGGCCGGGTTTCGAAGCGGTTACGGCACCATAGACCACATCCACACGGTGCGGCAGATTGTACAGAAGACCGAAGAGTACAATCGGCCCCTGTGCTTAGCATTTGTGGACTATGAGAAGGCCTTCGACTCAATTGAAACCTGGTCGGTTCTTGAGTCCCTGCAGCGTTGCCAAGTCGACTGGCGATATATCGAAGTGATGAAATGTCTATATAATGCCGCAACGATGTCAGTACAAGTACAGAACCAGCGTACTAAACATATTCCCCTGCGTCGAGGAGTGAGACAGGGGGACGTCATATCCCCGAAACTGTTCACTAATGCCTTAGAGGATATGTTTAAGACGCTGGACTGGAAATATTGTGGCATCAACATTAACGGCAAGTACATCTCTCACTTACGATTCGCAGATGACATCGTCATTATGGCAGAGACGCTGCAGGACCTACAAAGGATGTTGAATGACCTAGCTGATTCTTCTCGTCGCATCGGTCTCCGGATGAATTTGGATAAAACCAAAGTCATGTACAACGAGCACGTTGTTCCGGAACCGATTGCCGTAGATGGAATCCCACTCGAAGTTGTCACTAAGTATGTTTACCTAGGGCAAACGCTCCAACTAGGCAAACACAACTTCGAGAAGGAAATCCAGAGAAGAATTCAGCTGGGCTGGGCAGCATTTGGGAAACTCCGTCGAGTCTTCTCGTCGCCTATACCACAGTGCCTAAAGACAAAAGTCTTTAATCAGTGCGTCCTACCTTTCATGACATACGGAGCCGAGACGTGGACACTCACGGTTCGACTAGTCCACCAGTTTAAAGTCGCTCAGCGAGCTATGGAGAGAGCTATGCTCGGTGTTTCTCTGCGGGATCGAATCCGGAACGAAGTAATTCGCCAGAGAACTAAAGTGATCGACATAGCTCAGCGGATTAGCAAACTGAAGTGGCAGTGGGCTGGTCATATCTGCCGTAGGACCGATAACCGTTGGGGCAGACTGGTTCTAGAGTGGAGACCGCGAATCGGCAAACGTAGAGTAGGACGCCCTGTGACTAGGTGGAACGACGACATTCGCAAAGCGGTGGGCAGTGACTGGAAACAAAGAGCCGAAGACCGGGCTCAGTGGCGTGTCTTGGGGGAGGCCTACGTCCAGCAGTGGACTGATACCGGCTGATAATGATGATGATGATTGCGAAACAAGATGAGATAAAGTACGTGTTGTAGGATTTTTCGAAATGGAGTAGGTAACAAAGTCCGTAAATTTGGGTTTTTTGGGTTTTATAAATAATTTTAAATTAATCCCGACTTGCTTTAGTCACGCGATAACATCAAAACGGGTGAACCGATTTGGCTAATTCTTATTTGATGTTTTTAATGATAGAATCGTTTTTACAAAAGACATTTTTTAAGTAAATAAAATAAGTTTTTAACGCGGGAGATGCCGCGGGACACTTCTAGGATAATATATACGGTCAAATTGAGAAACCTCCTACGTATTTTGAAGTCGGTAAAAAATGAATTATATTGGATAACTTGGTTGTCCTTCTGTCTGCCTGTCCATCTGTCTATCTGTCCGTCTGTCAAGATCCTTTGTCTGAGGAACGCGTAGAGGTATCAAATTTAAACGTATATCAAATATTCGAGCATACAATATACAGTTTGTTCCAACTGTGAAAAAATTTAACTTGTAAGTCAAAGCGATCAAAATATATGATCGTTTATACCACCTTAACAAAAAAAGAGAAAACAAAAAAATAATTTTACAATTTGGTTAATAAATGACGGAGTTTCGAGGTAATTTTAAAAAAATATACTGACGAATTGAGAACCTCCTCCTTTTTTGTGAAGTCGGTTAAAAATACAAGTGTATTGATCATCGACATCCTAGCAAACCGCGCGCTAATAATGTGTTCCGGCAGCTATCCTTGAGATCCAGTTCCCATTCTAGGCCTAGCGTGCTTACCAACTTCGACCGCATCATCACTTACCAACAGGTGATATAGTGGTCAAACGCTAGCCTATAAGATATATATTTAAAAAAAGAATCGGTGTCTATTTGTTAGGATGTCGATTGTATTGATAACTTTCTCTATTTTTGAAGTCGATTAAAATATTACCATTACTTATACAGGTCAATCACAGAAACTCAGCGTCTGAGTTGATTACTTTCCCGGTAGTTACCTGTAACAAAAAAGAGTTGATGAAAACTCAATCATACAAACTTAGTCTTCAGGCACCTATTGTTACTATTTTAGGCCACCTGTCGTGATGCATGTGACAAGTCTAAAGGTACGGCCACACCACAGCGTCCTGCGTGCGCGATCTAGGCGGCAATCAGATAGCGCAGTAGTGTTTGTACCATCGACATCCAGGTTAGTATGTCGATGGTTTGTACCGACTGATTCACACCAAACACGATCTACGGCGATCAGTTCACTGTTGTAGGTGGTAGGATACTGTCTAGTGTCCGCCTGGCCAGCTACCAACCTCAAATTGTTAAACACAATCCAAAATTTCATCGTACCGACGGGACTCGAACCCAGAATTAAATGGCAGAGCACCTGGACGTGTAATCCGGGGGGTGCGGGTTCGAGTCCCGTCGGTACGATGAAATTTTGGATTGTGTTTAATAATTTACAAAAATATAAAGTGTGAGACACTTCAAAGAAACATTATACCAACCTCAAATTAGAAAATCTGTCGCCAAACATCTAATGTGTTCCGGCAGCTATAATCCTCGAGAGCCAGTTCTCATTCTAGGCCTAGCATGCCTACCATCTTCGACAACATCATCACTTCAACATCAAAACACCAACAGGTGAGATAGTGAAGCAAGCGCTAGCCTATAAAATATGATATATAAAAAAAAATATTACAGGAAAAAACGCGTTTCTTGTATGACTATGACTATGTATTGACGCCCATACAAGAAACGCGATTTTCGGCCACTTTTATTCAATCTTAATTTAATATTATACTCTATCACGGCAAGTCTGACTCGCACTTGGCCAGTTTATTTGTTTTTATGCTATTTTCCATGCCAAGGTTGTCAGGAAGAAATAGCTTTATACGATAAGACCACCGATTGATGTTTACTACGCTACTGCATCTTATCATAATCAGCCGGTGTCAGTCCACTGCTGGACGTAGGCCTCTCCCAAGATAGACTTTCCATCATTTATTTATTTTTCATTTTTTTTAAGATTACTCACAATGTGGGTTGCACATTACTAGTATTCTATTTATCATTGGGAGGGGTATGTCCTTATCGCCACGCTAGGAAGGTGGGTTGGCGTCGCTTCTGCATCTATTTTGTTTATTTTTTGTATAATTTGTATATCAATTAGAGTGTTTGTATCGTATCGTGTCGTGTCGTATCGTGTCGTATCGTGTCGTATCGTAGTACCTACAGTTGTAACCGTATCTGATGTAAGTCATTATTGTCCACACACGGTCAGGGTCAAACCCCATCGTCCTCCATTTGTATGGTAATCTTCATGCTAATTACCATTGCATGTACTACAACAATGGAATAATGCATCGAGAATAACTAACAGGTTTTCATTATAGTCTTCAGATTAGTTCAAATTAACATACTTACATGTAGATACGAGTACCTATATTTGTTAGATTGAAACATTTCTTGTTTTAGTTATGTAGAGCAGATGATAATTATGGATTGGTAAGCGATGACGTCTACTTAAATAAATTAAAAAAAATGTTTATTATCACAATAAAAGAAATCATACATTAGTGTATTACGATACGTGTGACTTAAATAGTCGATTATTGCACGGCGTGAAGTTAGCACCCGAGCGCAGCGTGGGTGCTACGCCGTCACGGAAAACCGTGCGTAAAGTGCGGGTTTAGGTCACACTGTGCTATAAATTATATTTTCAATCACAAGCTAGTATAGACTAGCTTGTGTAGTATAGTCTACGTGCACAGAATACAGTTTTGACAATCGTAGTACACTTAACACTACTCTGTGGAGATATGAATATCCGCCAATCCAACAATGCAAAAAAAGTTTCTATGAAATTTATAAGCAATACTTTCCGTTAAGTTAGGTTGGCTACAAAGTGCGTACATAATTCGGGTATCAACAATGTAGGGAAGTGCCTACTCTTATAATGTAGTTACAACTACATACAAACTCTTTCATAAAGATGAGACAACATACATTAAAGCAGTAATTTGGAGGGGCGGGCCATGTTATCGTAGAAGATCTATACTTGCAATTTGAACTAAAACAGAAGAATAAACTTATTTAGAACGGCTTAAGCGGGTGTGTTTTAAGCTGTAAGTACTTAAATCAGTTCTAATTACATATTTATAGATATTAAAAAAAAAAAACATTTGAACCTTTATTCATCCATCGCTACAAAAGCAAACAGATAAAATACCCTATTCATATAATACAAGTACAAAAATAGTAAAGAAACATTAACAGAGATTACCAAGCACTCAGTACAAATGATTTAGAAGACAGCTCTGAAATAGCAGCGTGATTTACTGCTCTACTACTGATTAAAATTAAATGGAGATAGTAGAACGAACTACCAAAACGAATGCTTCGATGTAACACGAGTTAAGGCTTCGGTACCTTTAGTGACCACCGGAGGCCTACTCCGAAGTGGTAACCCGAAGTATCGGCCGAAATTATCGGGCGTTCCTTCTACGAATCACATTCGGTTCGGTCGGACGGCTCAGCTTATCATTCGGTCCGACCGAAATTCATTTCACATTTGTTGTATTGTGAACTCCACTCTGAACGTTAAAGGCCCGACCGATAATTTGACAAAAGTTTTATCGCAATTGTATGTCATGTCCGAACTTTGTTCGTAGTAAGTCAACATCAGCAAATTTTGCCGTCTCGGCCAGGTTCGAACTTTCGGATGTATCATTTCGGAGTTGGCCTCCAGCTCCTCCTCTACTGCCAGTTTTATTAGTTTTGTAATGCGATAAACGCAAACCCATAAAAATCAATAATACACCAGAAAAAATTAAAGGTTTAAGGCCGTCCAATAACAAGTTTCATTATACAAATATAAAAAAGGAAAACTCATTATTTCATATTTTATCAAGCCTTGAGCGTGACGAACTATACAAACTATGATTTCACGGATTTGTATGGTTTTTTCCCCCATTGGATGCCGTTTGCGATAGCCTGCTGTTCACCTGTTACTTGTTACGCTGTGAAATCATTTCGCACGATTTGAACTGCCATGATCTGACGTGGACGTACTCAGGAAAAGGGGGGTACCCACTCCCATACAAAAACTCATTCATATTCCTTGAGAATGCATTCATTCGAGGGAATCACCTGCTTACATTACATACATAGTACTTGATGTGCGTCAAATATAAGGGTTTGTCTCGGAAATACGGATCAGGACCTATATGTCCTATGACAGATTCACTTAATGGACCAATCCATCCACTAAACTAGAGTCAGACATTTTCAGCGCCACATTTTATTGATCTACCACTTCCAGACTAGCATGAAACCACCTTTAATCTCATTAACACTCAACAAATAGTCAAGTGTTAGTAGTTTCATATGAAAATAACATACCAAATTCTCACTAGGATCTTCGTTCTGTACTGATAAGTGATCCTTTAATTAACAGGATGAAGAAAGAAAATATGTTTATTTTGCATCACAATTAACTAATTACTGACTTATAATATAACTTAAAAGACACTAAACATTTTGGCTCTAGTAACAAACCTCGCCTCTTTTCACGCACTGACATCTATCAGCAAGCTTCCAAGCAACCAATCCATTCCGTGGACATTAAGGGGCAGTTACCCCCACCCTTAATACACATCATCACACCCATGTTTTCATAACGGGAGTGTAATCAAACACACCTGGCTCTAGCCTTTAGATCTCACTTTACTGCCGTATAACTGCTTCCTTATGACACAAAACCACAAGAGATTTGCCGAGTCTTCCTGTAACTCGTAATTCAAGTATATTCGCCTATAAGTGTCTGCTGCATGATATTCAATTAAACATACTTTTACGAGTTCATTTGTTAAAAGGACGGATATTCGATGTTGATGTTTTCTTGCCATGTATAGGTACTTCAATATACATATAGATAGGCAATTTCAATGGTGACATAATAATAATGATAGTTTAAAAACTTAAACAACCGACTTCCATGCTCCGTGAGTCAATTTCAGTAGCAAGTTTGAGACGTTTATCGTCATATCACTAGAGATCTCAATGAAATTATAAAGGGACCACCTCGGAAATGTACCCTACCGATTTAAAAAAGAATCACTCGAATCGGTTCACAATTGACGGAGTAATCGCGTAACATACATACAAAATAAAAGAAAAAAACATACAGACGAATTGAGAACCTCCTCGTTTTTGAAAGTAGGTTGAAAAGTAAGAATAAGGAGGAAGGGGTCCTACCTCATTATTAAATGCTCCGTTTTATGTCACCATCGAAATTGCCATCTCTGTGTGTATTAAAGTACCTATATATGGCAAGATAGATTAAGATAGTTGTCTTAATTATCATACGAAGGAGGTTAAGGTTTTTTTTTTTTTTTTGTTTTTTTTTAAAGATTACTCGCAATGTGGGTTGCACATTACTAGTATTCTTGTTAACCCCTCCAACTAAGCTAAATATGGTTGTGTCTGCAGTGGATTCACGTCAATAGTGCAATGGGTGGGGTGGGGATCGAACTCACGACCTCTCGATCGCCAGTCCGACACCCTATCCATTGGGCTATTGCCGCCTTATTGTGTTAAGAGACCCGTTGGCGTAAGGGATTGGGGCTTGACTCCTAAGCGAGAGGTTCAAATCCTAGCATGGGTGTTCGTTTAGTAGTGGTTGGAGAATATTATATCCAATTCGCCTGACTTGCTTCCAAAAGGTAGCTTACCACCTTTAATCTGCCGCCATAACCTTACGGAGTACTGGCAGCACACAGCCCTTGTCAGTCCAATTATTCTACCATCATTACATCGTTACCACTAGGCGAGATTTTGGTCTAACGCTAGCCTACAAGATAGTAAAAAAACTTCATTGTGATGACGTACCATCCTATTCTAATTGTGTGCAGATTATATTATACCTATACTACACCTTGTAACTGTAACATAGCCTTTTTACTCGCTTGATCGCCGGTTAATGAGCCGGAAAGAACATTGACGTGGAATGATCGGGCGCAGTGATATAAATTAAATAGGTATTTTTCAAGTCAGTTTCATTAAAAATGTCTTTTTTTTGTGTGTATGTTACGCGATTACTCGGCAAATTCTGAGCCTATTTGAATGATTATTTTTGTCATAAGTAGAGTTCATTTCCGAGGTAAATCCATTTACATTTTATCAAGATCTGATAGGTATCTCCAGAGATATGACGATAAATGTCTCAGTCATGCTACTGAAACTGACTCGCGTGGCTTGTCAAGCAGGTTTTTTTCGTTTTATGAACGATCTTATATTAGGTCGATGCTCCGCCTGACTTGCTATTAATAAACTGGCCAAGTGCAAGTCGAACTCGCACTCGTAGGGTTCCGTACCACACTACAGTATTTTATAAGATCGAGCAAAAAATACCACTATCATTTTTCGCCAGCAAAAAATAATAATTAATAAACATTTCGTTTCTTATAACGCCATCTAACGTCTAACAAAGGTGTTAGGGATCGACATTTCAATATAACGCCATCTATGGGACGTTTACCTAACTAAGCGTTCATAGATGGCATGAAATGCCAAAAAAAACACGTTTCTTGTATGGGGACCCTCTATTATCTTTAACTTTATTCTGTTTTTAGTATTTGTTGTTAAAGCGGCAACAGAAATACATCATCTGTAAAAATTTCAACTATCTATCACGGTTCATGAGATACAGCTTGGTGACAGACGGACAGACAGACAGACAGACAGACAGAAAGACAGACAAACGGACAGCGGATTCTTAGTAATAGGGTCCCGATTTACCCTTTGGGTACGGAACCCTAAAAAGTAGCTTAACCACCATCAGTAAGAAAATGTGCCGCTTACAGTGTTCCAGCAGCACACCGCCCTTGAGAGTCTATTCCAGGCCTAGCGTGTTCGACGAGACAGTGTAGTCAAACACTAGCCTAAAACATATAAAATAGTGAAACAACACGCAATATTTAATAAAGTATCATTTACTAACGACCCAATAACTTTGAGAGGATATCCGATACCTTGTCTACACTATAATATTATAAAGAGGAAAACTTTGTTTGTTTGGTTGTAATGAATAGGCTCAAAAACTACTGGACCGTTTTTAAAAATTCTTTCACCGTTCGAAAGCCACATTATCCACGAGTAACAAAGGCTAAATTTTATTTTGGAAACAAATAGGGTTCCGTAAGACATTTGGGTTTTAGCAAAACAACGTTTGCAGGGTCAGCTAGTATTTAATAAAGTATCATTGACTAACGACCCAATAACTTTGAGAGGATATCCGATACCTTGTACATAATAAAATTATTGACAGCATAAATACTGGTGGTATGCGTTAACAAGCTCATAAGTAATGTAGAACAACCATATTACATTATGTTGCAGCTAGTAAATGAAACCGTGGAACCGTCGATACGTCCTGGGAGTTTGAACCGACTTCACAAAAAAGGAGGAGATTCTTCATTCGTCTGTTTTTTTGTGTGTTTGTTACCTCAAGAATCCAATATTAACTATCTAACTGCACCCTAAGGCTTCGCCCGGTGGTTATAAACCTTCCTCTCGTATCACACTCTATCTATTGCTGCAAACCGCATTAAAGATCTAAGCGTACAGACAAGGGAAGTGAATTTGTCAACCGACTTCCAAAAAGGAGGTTCTCAATTCGTCTGTATGTTTTTTTTCTTTTTTTTGTGTGTATGTTACGCGATTACTCCGTCAATTGTAAGCCGATTTGAATGATTCTTTTTGTAATCGGTATGGTTTACATTTACATTTTCGAGGTGGTCCCATTGTAATTTCATTGAGATCTGATAAGTATCTCCAGAGATATGACGATAAACGTATCAAACTTGCTACTGAAACTGACTCGCGGGGTATTGAAGTCGGTTGTTTTAGTTTTTAACCGACTTCACAAAAAAGGAGGAGGTTCTCAATTCGTCTGTATGTTTTTTTTTTGTTTGTGTGTATGTTACGCGATTTCTCCGTCAATTGTGAACGGATTCAAATGATTCCTTTTTAATAGGTAGGATACGTTTCCGAGGTGGTCCCATTTTAATTTTATCGAGATCTAATTAGTATCACCAGAGATATGGAGATAAATACCTCAAACATAGGAGAATGTACTAGTTTTAGTAGAAGAGTCCCAAGAAGATTATACACAATGGAGGTTGCTATTGCATATAAGATATTCTTACGGTAACTGTGAGCGAGATAGAAAAAAAGGTGGGGATATTTTTTTTTTATATCTTATAGGCAACCGTTTGACCACTATCTCACCGGTTGCTAAGTGATGATGCGGTCGAAGATAGAGAAGTGGACTAGAATGGGAACTGGCTCTCAAGGATAGCTACATCAAACATACAGCAAACATCTAATGTGTTCGCCGGATGTTTGGCGACAGATTTTCTGACTTGAGGGTGGTAGCTGGCCAGGCAGACACTAGATATGTCCTACCACCATGCGGTGCGGTTGGTTTCTTAACGATGTTTTCTTTCACCGGAGGGCAACTGTGAGAAGCGCACATATATTTTTCTATAGAAAAATTCATTGGTGCACGGCGGTTTGAACTCAGTACCACGGCATCAAAGCCGACTGTTCTCCCAATTACGCCACCGGGCCCTCAATAAATATATTTAATATATTAATAATTATAATAAATAATTATATATAAATATAAATAATTTGTCTTCACAGGAATTTTTTACCGGGCAAAGTCTGTTAGGGTGCAAACTTTTTTAAACATACCTAAGCTTTTTTGACATGGCATGACGTTTGGCGAAGATGGCGGCCATTTCAGTCCCGCGACACTGCATACATTATTAAATAACTCAGAATTATGAACGTACTTTGTACAAATAAACATTGCAAAAAAAAAAAAGTATAATACCACAGATTATATAATAGTTACTACGTAAATCATACTTTCCTAGTATGAGCCACGTAGCAAGAGACTTGGCTGGCACCGACTTCAAATAGAGAAGTGGGTAGCGCTTATAATAATTTTAAGTAAATTATTTTTCGCTTTTGAGTGCCTTTTTGTGGTTATGAAGTCGGTTTTATTTTTTTTGAAAAATAACTTATTAAACTATCCTAATTATTTTATACCATGTAAAGATTTGAAAAATTCTTCTTTTGTTTTAGAGGGTACGGTTTCCGTTTGATCCTATCCGTTTGATCAGTATTAGTATCTCTTGTAGAGATTTGTAGATAAATACCTCAAACTTGATACTGAAAATGACTAGCGCGGAATTGATGTCTGATGTTTTGTTATTTAAACTATCTTCTGTTGGTTTATGTCGAACTGCCAAGTACTTGGTCACTATCTTAACTGGATGTCGTGTGAAAATACGGTCTAGGCTCATCGAATTATTACCTACAGAAACCAAGTACGCGCTCGTCATACTCGCCGTTCATTTGGGTCGGAATCCGACCCAATCGACGCTCGCGTAATTAGTGGTCCGTGTCACAAGGTAGCGAGTGCGTCTCCCGCAAAATTATTAAAATATGACATGTTGTGCGGTGATTTTGTGCCGCAATTCATCGGAAAAGGATCAAAAGGTTTCTGGTGTATCATTCCACAGGTTAGACAAACATTTAATTACGTAAATTGTGTAATAAAACAAAAAATAGTGAATCAAAATAACGAGCTCTTAGTACGAGCGGAGTGTTGCCAGATGGGTTTGAAATTGATCTAGTTAAATTTACACATTCATTACCAACATTTATTTACTTAAATTTTCTTAAATTATAACAAAAAAATATATTAGGTACATAATATATATACTTAACTAGACTTCACTAAACTACCTTTTTTAGCTATAGTAATGAATAATATAGTTTATTACTTTATTATTAGTTTAGTTATCTCGAACAGTTAGTTACACAATATCTTTGTCGATTGTAAACGTATTACCCGACTGCGCAAGGAGGGTAATGTTTTTCGAGTGTATGTATTTACGATGTTTCTTTGACTTGCCCTACAGCCTAAACAGCTTGATGGAATTTGATATGCGAGGTGTCATATGAATGGTCTTAATATTGGAAGTAACAAAGTGTACAACATTTTAAGATGACTCCGCGAAATAAAGTTGAGGGAAAATACGATATTTTTTAAATATTTTACACGCTTTCATTGAAATTGCGATGAATGTCATATAAATAACACATAGAACACTTTTTATCCCGATAATCATACGGGGTAGGTATAAAGGTACCCAATACCCATGCAAAAAATCACGAATCATCCTTACCCAACTTTAAGCGAAAAGTCTTTCTTACTGGCAACATTATAATACGTCTGTGCGTGTGACACTGCAAGTAAACACACCTCAGTTACGCACACATAGCGAATTTTCGGCCTAGCTTCCAAGCGGAGCGTTGTTTGAAAACATACTTTCTGTAGGTTATAATTCGATGGTCTAGGATGGATCTTTGCTTATCTGCAGTCACTAAGCGCTGGACAACTGAGTTTAGTCCAGTCCACAGAGTTCAACTTTCCCAACCTAGCTTAGCTACAGCAGACCTTGATTTTTTGTAGAAACAAATTATGTTCTAGAAGCATTTTCCAGGGAGGAAACAGGGGAATACGTTTGTATGGAAAAGTGCACCCCGCGTACGCTCTTAAAGCGTCAGACAGCGGGAGCGTCTTTGTTTTATACCATGTAAAGATTCATACCATGAAAAGATATATAAGAAGTAGTATAATTCTACGTGACAGCAAATGTTTGTTTGGCAGCTACACCGACAGGACCTTAGGACATAAGTATTTCGTACAAAAAAAGGTGTTATATTAACGACCTTACTTTTCAATTTGGATTGGAAACTAACAGATTGACACAAAAACTGTTGTACATGTAAATATTGTAATGTATTCAATGTTATGAAATGTGGTCCGGAAATTACAGAAATAGTCGTAAGCGAAAGTAACCAATATTTTAATTAGGTAATTATGGGTCGTCCTTGTGGCTCGGAGAAGATAGGTAAGGTTAACTTCACAATAAAGGAGGAGGTTCTCAATTCTTCGGAATCTTTTTTTTATTTTCTTTTTTTTTATGTATGTTTACAGATTACTCCAAAATGCCTGAACCGATTTGAAAAATTATTTTTTTGTTCCAAGTGGTCCCATTTAAATTTTATTTATCTTACCATTTTCAAGTCCACCGCCTGACTAGCTGTCAATAAATAGCCCCTATCAAAGAGAAAATGTGCCGCCATAACCCTACCTCTTACGGTCTTTCAGCAACAAACAGCCCTCGAGAGTTTGAGAGTCAGCCCATTTTTAGCCTAGGCTGCCTAGGCCAAGAATGGTATGACTCTCAAGGGCTGATAATGATAAGCACGCTAGGCCGCCCAGTGTGATCATCATCTTCAACCATATCATCGATTACCACCACGCTAAAAAGTGGTCAAACGCTTATTATATCTAGTAACCGCCTGGCCAGCTACCACCCCCGAATTAGAAATTTCTGTTGCAAGAAAAATCTTTGAGAGCCAGTTCCCATTCTAAGCCTAGCGTGCGTACCATCTTCGACTGCATCATCACTTACCAACAGGTGAGATAGTGGTCAAACGCTAGCCTATAAGATATATTAAAAAAATATATATATTAGATATGAAAAACTTCTATAGAACGGATATTGGAAAATTCTTTGTTATAAAAACTCACGTTCATTTTAAACTTATAGATTTAAAAACGGGAATTTAACGTGACTTACGCGATGTCGATATAGTGTAGTATATAGCGCCCCGCACTCAAGATCCTGAAGAAGGCCTCCGGATGAGGCCGAAACATATGTCGATCACTTTATCGACATCGCGTAAGTCACGTTAAATTCCCGTTTTTAAATCTATAAATTCTTTGTTTGTTTGAGAGATTATGCCTCCTAGTTTGGTCCCATTCAAATTTTATTGAGATCTGATAATCATCTCCGGAGATATGGAGATAAACAATATGAACAAATCGGATACCTTGATGACATGATTATGACTAGTAGATATTTTCAATATCGCGGCATGACAATTGTATTTTTTCGTTTGGTAAATGATCTTAAATTATTATATTTTTTAACCGACTTCAAAAAAAGGAGGATGTTTCTCAATTCGACCGTATATATATATTTTTTTTTTTTATGTTTGTTCGCGGATAACTTCGTCGTTTATGAACCGATTTTGATTATTCTTTTTTTGTTCGAAAGGAGATAAGTATAGTATATAATAATATAATATAATAATATATAATAATATAGTATATAATGTAATAGTAAGTATAAGTGCAAATACCATGGTAATTTTATCGAGGTCTGATAAGTATCTCCAGAGATATTGAGATAAACATCTCAAAATTGGTACTGAAAATGAATAGCACGGCATTGAAGTCGGTTCTTTTTTAGTTTTTAAACGATATTATGTTTTATACCAATAACTGAACTGAGTCAAATGTACACCTACAAGGTCTTTAATATAATTTTTGGCTAGCTTAATGCGACAAATTCATACAAATAGTTATCCATACAAACGTAATATTAAAATAATCTGTAACTGAAACTAATTTTGCCTATAATTAATTTAGATACATGCCAGCATTTTGGTCCCGTGCCGTTTCAACCCATCGAGCATTTACCAATGGAGATGTTAACGTTGTAATTCAATTCAACATTTTTTTCTGCCGATACTTACGGGAGACGAGGTAAATACGCATTGCACACACACAAATCAATCACTTTAACGATCTCGCACACTAGCTTGAAACACGCACACCGTATTAAAAATACAGCGTAGTTACGCACGCTCATATGGCCAAAAATGGCTATATGGCCAGCAGAGGGGTACGCCTTGCGTTAACTTCTCCTTTGGTAAATGCTCGAAGTTTCAACCAGACATGCGAAGAGATGTTTAAATCTTTAATCGAAACGACACGGGACCAAAATGGCATTTACTTGCATTTACTTATTTAGCTCTGAAGAGACTAAGCATCGCCATTCAACGAGGGAATAGAGGGAATAAGCCAGCATTTCAGGAACTTTACCTACTGGTAGTGGTTTGGTAGACTAAATTTTAGTTAAATATAATGTTTCTTTGAAGTGTCTCACACTTTATATTTTTGTAAATTGTTAAACACAATCCAAAATTTCATCGTACCGACGGGACTCGAACCCGCACCCCCCGGATTACACGTCCAGGTGCTCTGCCAATAAAGCCACGGTTCGATACATCGATACGACGAAATTAGTAGATTGCATTTTGTTAACCCAATTATGCATTGGTGGCGCCATCTATGACTACTTATTACGTAAGTTAATCATTCGGAAGAAATCATTACAGTTTTCAAATCCGACGAGAGATGTTGCACTGCGTAAATCAAATATAATGTTTCCTTGAAGTGTCTCACACTTTATATTTTTGTAAATTGTTAAACATAATCCAAAATTTCATCGAACCGTGGCTTAATTGGCAGAGCACCTGGAAGTGTAATCCGGGGGGTGCGGGTTCGCGTCCCGTCGGTACGATGAAATTTTGGATTGTGTTTAACAATTTACATAAATTTTAGTTTTTATTGATTTTGATTAGGTTTATTTGTTTGTTTATTTATAGTTAGGTAGTTTTAAAAAATATATTAATATACATACTATAATGTAAATAACATATTCATACATGAATTTGCCAATATCATCTCATTAATGTAACATTAATTTGTTTATTTACTGCAGCATTATACTACTCAAGTTTTCAATATTGGTGCAAAACCAATCAATAATTAGACATGATACATAAATGTATGTTGCTGACTTTTATCACTAATCCATAACGCATGAAACGCTCCTTCGTCTTAACTCTTCCCAAAGAATAAACTGGCCAAGTGCAAGTCGGACTCGCACTCGTAGGGTTCCGTAACACAGTAGAGTATTCTATAACTTTGATTTTTCGCAACTACAAAAATAACTTTGTTTTTCATAGTGTTTGTATGAAAAACAAGTTATACTTGCGGTCGCTGTATCTCAACAACTGCTGACTGTATCTCGTTCAAACCAATTTTCGTTGAAAGTTTTTATTGAGATCTACAGAATATATTTTTTCTAGATTTTTCACTCCCTTACTTTAGAAGTTAGAGGGGCGGGGACACACATTTTACCACTTTAGACGCGCCTATCTGTGAAATGATTGGCTTTGAGAAAATATGATTTTAGAAACCTCAATGTCATTTTTAAAGACCTATCCATAGATACCCCACACGTATAGGTTTGACGAAAAAAGTTTTTTTTTTGTTCCAGTTCCATGTATGGGATGCCCCCCCTTAAACTTTTATATTTTGTATTTTTGTATAAAAATCGGAAAGCGGTTTACAGAATACATCTACCTACCAAGTTTCAATTCTGTAGTCCTAATAGTTTCGGAATAAAATGGCTGTGACATACGGACGGACAGACAGACAGACAGACAGACAGACAGACAGACAGACAGAAAGACATGGCGAATCTATAAGGGTTCCGTTTTTTTGCCATTCGGCTACGGAACCCTAAAAACCAAGTTCGAAGTCTCATTCTCCAAATACGAGTTACTTGAAGCGACGAGAAAAACTAATATAAGTTCTCGTTCCTCGCAGATGTACATCTTATCTGATTGTGTCCCGTTTGTGATGCCTTGGCAGCCGTCCATCTTATATCTGGCTAAGAAAACAGTCCTGCTGTGTCGGAAAGCTTTTTCTTTTGATAGGAATGTGTTCCTTTTATTAACCCCCGAAGCAAGAAGAAGGGGGGTTATAAGTTTTACGTGTGTATCTGTGTGTCTATCGTAGCGCCTAAACGGATGACAGACATTGTTTTTTTTTTCATAGATGTCTTACAATACAATACAATACATTGTTTATTTTCAATCAACATTGATCATATGATAAAATACAAAGAAATTTAAATAAATAATAATTATCATAATCGTAAGCAATCATTACTAAAATTATTTATAGCTTAATCGAATGTGTTTGTAGCTTTGATTCATGAAAATCCGTTCACTCGTTTAAGACTATGAGTTTTATTCTAAAGTCCCCGTCACGAGAAGCTATAAATTATGTAAACAAACATCTTTTACTAAGTAAACATTTTATACTGCGAGATAATAATAAATTGACCATATTCAATCGACATGAAATATAGACGGGTTATATGAAAGTAACAACCTATTTAATTTAGTCGGATCATATTTTAACGACGCAAAGCGCTATCGTTTGTGTTTCTTGGTACCGGACGCAGGGATTGTAAACTATCGGGACGCCATTTTGAAATAAACGCGTCATTCGAGTTTCGAATGCGTACGAGTTTGTTTCATTGCTTTGCATATATCGCGGATCTGGTTGTTATTGTTAATTTTGTTATTGTTTCGTTATCACTTTTTTATTGTTGTTACTTTAACTGTTGCGTTAATTTTATTTTCACAAATTAATTTTTTTTGTTGGTCCAAATGTTGTGAACTCCTGAACACTTGTTTACATAATTTATAGCTTCTCGTGACGGGGACTAGACGCTATGAAATCAAATTTTGTAGATCTGATCAATTTGAAATTAGGTACCCTCTTACTTCAACGATATTGTAAGAACCTGATGCTGGGACATCTCCTGGAATCTGCAGATTACTCAACTCTTCACCAACTTACAGCAGAGATTTCGAGTTTGGTCAAGTCAAGTGATGGAGATTCGCAAGTTTTGCAACCGACTTTCAATAATATCGTTTAAAAACTAAAAAAGAACCGACTTCAATGCTGCGCTATTCATTTTCAGTACCAATTTTGAGATGTTTATCTCAATGTTTCTGGAGATACTTATCAGACCTCGATAAAATTACCATGGTACCACACTTGGGATATCTCCTTTCGAACAAAAAAAGAATAGTCCAAATCGGTTAATATACGACGAAGTTATCCGCGAACAAACATAAAAAAAAAAATATACGGTCGAATTGAGAAACCTTCCCCTTTTTTTGAAGTCGGTTAAAAAGGAGGAGGTTCTCATTTCGACTGCATGTTTTTAACCGACTTCAAAAAAGGAGGAGATTTCTCAATTCGACCGTATATATATATATATTTTTTTTATGTTTGTTCGCGGATAACTTCGTCGTTTATGAACCGATTTTGATTATTCTTTTTTTGTTCGAAAGGAGATATTCCAAGTGTGGTACCATGGTAATTTTATCGAGGTCTGATAAGTATCTCTAGATATCGAGATAAACATCTCAAAATTGGTACTGAAAATGAATAGCGCGGCATTGAAGTCGGTTCTTTTTTAGTTTTTAAACAATACTATTTAGTTTTTAAACGATATTATTTTACGCGATAACGATTATTCCGTCAATATATATATATATATTTTTTAAAGATTACTCGCAATATGGGTTGCACATTACTAATATTCTTGTTAACCCCTTCAACTAAGCTAAATATGCTTGTGTCTGGAGTGGGTTCACGTCAATAGTACAATGGGTGTGGTGGGAATCGAACTCACGACCTCTCGATCGCCAGTCCGACACCCTATCCATTAGGCTATTGCCGCCTGAACTGAATTGTGAACCGATGTGAATTTTTTTTTTCAATGTAGCGTTCATCTTCAAGTTGGTCCCACTTCTGATCAAGTATATAATCATCAAGATCTGATAATTATCTCCAGAGATAAATATCTCTCCATAATAAATATTATACTTAAGTTAATGTTAGCTTTTATTGTTTTTGTTTGTTTATAATTGGGTGTTATATAATGAAGTGTACCTATGTAAACATTCTATATTAAATTATATATGTATATTACTTACAGTAAGACACGTACTGACATTTTAACATATTTTATGTACGAAAAGGTGTTTCAAAGAGATAATTTTCTGAATATAAAAGCCTAATAATAGAATACTTTAGTATTAACTCCATTGCTAAGTTTCTATAATAAGATTATTACTACAAAATATTCGGCCATATAATATCAGAAATATCTTAAATGAAGTCAAGCTTGAACGAGACTATTGACAATAACGAGGAGAACGCCCTCAAGCCCTCTCTCTACCCCACAATGAAAACGAGAATACAAAAACCCACAGTTTAATAATAGATCGAAAAGATTATTTGCTGGAAAACATGCGTACTTCAAACAGTGGCTTAGTCTGTGTTATCCTCTTAGAGGTATGGATATATGTATGTCCTAAAGATAGTACGTATGGGTGGTTTCTCTACCTGACGTTAGGCTGTGTACACAATGCTTCAGAATAGCTGTGGTCGTATGTCCGTCCGTCGTGGCTGTGTAACCGTAATAAAACAATACACTCTGCAAAGTAGCATACGACCACGGGTATCCACTGAGCACCACTAAGAATATTTATGAAATACATTAAAATATTTATTAAAAGTAAGTTGTTTATATAATACACGATACATATTGAATAGTAATGTACATAGCGATCTCAAGTGAAAATATTTTCTTGTTTCATACTTTTTAGAGTGTGATCTTTCAGTAGTCGGGTTTTAGTTTTAGAACTTATTTTTTATATTGCTTTGATCTAGTCGGCTACCAAACAAATTTGAAACGGTTTTAAGACATAACAAATTATAGGAACAAGTTGTGCAAAAAATAATTAGATCGGTTTTCCAAGAGAAAACAGGGTAATACCAAACCTTATTTTAGTCAACATTTTGTTGGTAAAATGGGTCTGAGTTGCAATTGTCCTTATCGCACACTCGTTGGTTGTTCAGGCACTGCGCGACGGCAATAGTTTCTTTAATATACCTATTTTTCTAATTTTCAATTTTCAATTCAATTTCAAAATCAATTAAGTCATCAATCAATGAATTCATTTCAAATCTCTAATACCATAGATGAATAAAAACAAAAATATTTTTTTAATTATTCAACTATGCTTATACCTACTCATTCAACGAACCGTGTGTGATTGCCCTTAGGGGGAGTGACGGGGTGCTTTGTATGGGCGTCGTCATTACTTTGTCAAAGGTCCTCTGAGAGCACACGCGTGCTTTTCTACCTGTTTGAACAACTACTGAATGCAGGAGCTATTGTGGTTTCCTTAGACTTTAGAGCCGTTATTTGAGCCCCCTGCTGGATTGCAATGTCGTGGAGTGATGAAAGTCAGCTGTTCTAAAGTAGGCTTTTACTCCGGGTCTTATTTATAAACGTAGCTTAGGTGTGACTTATTACAAGCTTTTATTTAACTGACAATTTTTTTTTATCCATCCAGACTCTTATTATAATAATATCGTTTAAAAACTAAAAAACAACCGACTTCAATGCCGCGCTATTCATTTTCAGTACCAATTTTAAGATGTTTATCTCAATATCTCTGGAGATACTTATCATACCTCGATAAAATTACCATGGTATCACACTTGGGATATCTCCTTTCGAACAAAAAAAGAATAATCGAAATCGGTTCATAAACGACGAAGTTATCCGCGAACAAACATAAAATATATATATATATATATATATATATATATATATATATATACGGTCGAATTGAAAAACCTCCTCCTTTTTTTGAAGTCGGTTAAAAACGTTTGTAATTCTCTTAATCTGTGTGTTACTTAACGACGCTCTGATCTTACCGAAGTTTAACAAGGAGATTCTTTATAGCACGAGTATAAACATAGGCTACTTTTTGTGAAAATAAAATCATGATTTTTACACATGACTTAAATAACTCTGATCACAGATATGTTGATAGACAGAGCTTTACAGTGATAAAATTCTTGGTGTACGTGAACGAAGTCGCGGGTATCAGCTAGTTTCTTATCTTACTATCATACTATTTCCTATTTTCCTACTCGTACTAATATTATGCATGCGCAGTGTTATGTTAAGAGTCCAAATTTTAAGATGTTTGATGTCGAAGCGAGTGCGTCTGTTTCTAACAACGCGGAAAATATCGTTTGCGCAATGCAGAATCTCATACATTTAGGCAATATTTTTAAAGTTAAAAGTTCTATTTCACGCAAAAACGGCCGAACGGAATTTGGATGAAATTTGGCCTACAGATATTTTTTAACCTGGATTAACACATAGGATACTTATAAGCCCGGGTGAAGCCGCGGGGCGCAGCTAGTCTAGTTGGTATAAAAAATAATAAATTGTAAAAAGCTTATGTTAAGTACAAGACTTATAAAAACAAGTTGTATTACACAAAGCACAACAACGCCAAGCAAAAGCTTGAGATTTAAAGCCGCTACTCAAACTGGCGATTACGTAGAAATCTCAGAATCCACAGGTCGGCAAACAAATCCACGCGGACCCTATTAAGGTCAGTCGTAAAGCGTTCTCCTCACGTTGGCAATGGCAACCCTAATGGCGGTAACTGTCGGCTGCCCCCTTGACCGATACCACGCGCATGTCGGGCAGTTCTTGCTGATTTTAAGGTACCAGTCACAGGCGGCAAAAGAGGTTTTATAGAGGGAACAGTGAATGGGGTCGTTTATCTATACTTCTATACTAATATTATAAAGAGAGAACATTTGTATTTTTGTATGTTTGTAATGATTTGGCTCAAAAACTATTGGACTGATTTGAAAAATTCTTTCACTAATATATAGAATGGACTTTCGAAATGAAAAAAGGCTATATATTATGCCGTTTAAATGAAAGCTACATTCGTGGAGACCTAATTTGCAACTAAGTCGACAAATATAATAAGTATAATACCCCTACTTTTTGCGTCGGGGAACGCCGTAATGTTACGGCGGCAGATATTCTCCTTGGTAGTAAGCTACTTTTTGGTAGATTTAATAATCCCACTACCTCTGTACGAAAACCCATGATTGAATGCACATAAAACTTTCATTTGTAGTTATAATATAGCTAGGATTAGAACCAACGACCGTCGGGTCAGAACCAATAGCCAGAGTGTTTATGAGGAAGGTTTAGATGCATAATTCGTTAAGGTTTTGTGTAAATTGGTTGAAATATGAAGATGATTGTTAAATATGTTAATATTTTATATTCGATTCAACAAACTGATGCGAATTTTGTAGGCATATATGTTCTACCCGTGCGAAGCCGGGGCGGGCTGCTAGTACTCTTATATAAGAATCGATTTTTATATAAGGGCCCTGGTATGGAAATTTTATGAGGAGTGAAACGAATCACGTTAACTTTCTGACGGTTATAAATCTTAAGTACATAGTACTACTCAAGTACATAGTAAGTGTATAATATAATCGGTCGCTAAACATCTTAGACGCGTCACCACTGTTTTTTCTTGAGATTCAGTTACCGTTCTTAAGGTGCCTACAGACTATGCAACATGTATTTTAACTTGTGTTTTATAACACGTCCACACTATGTAACCTTGTTATCCAACATTTCAACGTAAAACAATACTGTACACATTATAATAACAATGTTATTTTACAATTCATCAGAGCTAGTAAATACACGTGACTTTTATAACATTGTTGTACATATTAACAACTTGTTATTATAGCATGTTTTATAACATTCCGTGTCCACATAATCTGAAACATGTTAAATAACAATGTTGTATAACGTGTTATGTTACATAATCTGTATGCACCTTAAGCCTAGCGTGCTACATTGCTCTTGCTCGACCTTATCGTCACTTGCCATTACATGAGATATCTATCAAACGATAGTCTAATATAAAAACAAAATCTGGCCAAGTGCAAGTCGGGCTCGCACTCGTAGGGTTCCGTAATACAGTAGAGTATTTATAACTATAATTTTTCAAAGAAGATAGACAGAAAGTGATAGAAAGGTATCCATAGACACCACGCACGCATGGGTTTGACGAAAATTTTTTTTTAGTTTCACTACCATGTATGGGAAGCCCCACCATACTATTTATTACTCTGTGGCCCCACTTAATCTTTTATTTTATTTTATTTTTATGTAAAATTATTTTTTGTATAAAAATCGTTAAGCGGATCACAGAATACATCAACTGTGTAGTCTTAATAATTTCAGAATAAAATGGCTGTGACATTCGGACGGACAGATGGACAGACAGACAGACAGACATGACCAATCTATAAGGGTTCCGTTTTTTGCCATTCGGCTACGTAACCCTAAAAAGGAACAGTTTCCCGTGGGTCACTCCTACACACACATTACTCCTTCGAATTAAAATTTCGAATACGTCACAAAAAGTTAACCGCTGTGAGCTCAACCTTTACGCCACCGATGATTACGGCGCCAGTTTTTGCCGGTACTACGGTAATTCAGTTATCCACTGCCCCATTGATTGGAGCTGTTTTGCGGTCATCTGCCAGACTATCCTACTATGTCCACGCACTACGTCTACTGGTTAATTAATTCAATTAGACATGCTAGTCAAACAAAGACTGTTAGATGTCACACTTCAGTTAATTTTAGGACACATTTAATTTTTTTACAACCGACTTAAAAAAATAATAGGTTCTCTATTCGTCTGTAGGTTTATTTTCTTCTTTTTTTTGTCCGCCTCCCTCCGTCTCTCCGTCAATTGTCAACCGATTCGAATGATTTTTTTGTATTTGGTAAGGTGCGTTTCCGAGGTGGTCCCAATAAAATTTCATCGAGATTTGATAAGTATCTCTAGAGATATGACGATAAACGTATCAAACTTCCTACTGAAATTGACTCGCGGGGCATTGAAGTCGGTTGTTTTCTTATTTATTATCTTAATTATTTAATTATAGGTAAGCAAGCGTTGCACCAATATCTCACCTGATGTTAAGTAATGATGTGGTCGATGATGTAGCTCGCTTACCTAAAAGATATATGACCATTCACAGCAGCACATTGATCACAGCGATTTGAATGCCCCCGGATCATAAGTACTTATCGGGAAACACAGACATCGATACGGAATTCCATTCCTTGACAGTACGTATTAGGAATGTTGAAAAACGTTTTGTGCGAGTAGATGGAACGTCCACCATGAAGCGAAGGCGCACACTAGAACGTCTGAATGTCCGATAGAAGAAAAGGGATATCAGTATTAACTTGTGCAGTTGAATGGCACACTGTACTATTATTTATTCTGTGGTCTAACATCATGTTTGTCTGGAATAGAAAGACGTGACTGAGATAAGGGTCTGGACAACGCCTCCAATCCATAGAACGCAACTATACTAACCTAACAAGTCTTCATTCTGATGGACAACATTATATCGGTTTTAGTCCGTACACAGCCGTAGTTTTATATGTTGTGTAAGTATTTACGCATTACTTCTATACATCATCCCACCCACGCTTCTCCTTTCCCAAAACACTACTACACATCCACATCCATCATCCGCCTCACCCTTTCACCCTTGTCACAAGTTACCACCCTATGGCAAGTGGCGCCACCTAGTGATCCACTCGTCGACATAAGTATTAAAGCCTGCAGGCTGGCAGGCAGAAAAATCGTCGAGAGTATGGTTTTTGTACTCTTTTGCAATAAGTTTTAAATTATCTCCCGACCACAGCCTACAAGATAGTGTTTGAACCCCCGACACAAAAAGAGGGGTGTTATAAGTTTGACGTATGTATCTGACTGTGTGTCTGTCTGTGGCATCGTAGCTTCAAAACGGATGAACTGATTTTGATTTAGTTTTTAGAGTCCCGCACCCAAAAGATACCAACGGAAGCCTATTAATTAATGACACTTCGCTGTCCGTCCGTCTATCTGCCTTTTACAGGGTTGTATCTCCTTAACCGTAATAGGTAGATACTTGATATTTACAAAGTATGTAGGTATTACCTTTCACTATTATTTATTCTGTAGTATTACTATAGGCGCCACCTATAACAACAAATACCAAAAAGACAATAAAGTTAAAAACTAAAGGAGGTTGGTCCTCATAGAAGAAAACTATTTTTTCAGCTTGTTCAATCTTATTAAATACTAGCAGCCCGCCCCGGCTTCGCACGGGTAGAACATATATGCCTACAAAATTTGCATCAGTTTGTTGCATTGAATATAAAATATGAACATATTTAACAACCATTGTCATATTTCATCCAATTTACACAAAACCTTAACAAATTATGCACCTAAACCTTCCTCATAAACACTCTGGCTATTGGTGAAAACCGCATGATAATCCGTTCAGTAGCTATTGAGATTATTGCGAACAGACAGACAGACGCAGTGATGAACTTTGTTTTATAATACTTACGTATTGATATTGGACGGCCCTTTGGCGTAAAGGATAGTTACCCTGATTCTGACCCGACGGTCGTTGGTTCTAATCCTAGCTATATACCTACCAATGAAAGTTTTATGTGCATTCATGAATCATGAGTTTTCGTACAGTGGTAGTGGGATCATTAAATCTACCAAAAAGTAGCTTACCACCAAGGAGTACATCTGCCGCCGTAACCTTACGGCGTTCCCCGACGCAAAATGTAGGGGTAATATACGTTTAACGTGTGTATCTATGTGTCTGTCTGTAGCATCTTAGCACCTAACCGGATGAACCGATTTTGTTTTTATTATTGATAGTTTTTTTTTGTTTGATAGATGTCTTCATCGAGAGTTTTCTTAGCTTTGATTCATGAAAATTCGTTCAATCGTTATAAAATTATGAGCTTTTTTCTAGTTAATTGCGCTATGAAATCAACTTTCATAGGTCTGATCAATTCGAAAATCTTCTTCTTCAACGATATTGTTAGAACATGGAAGCCTCCTGGACTCTACAGAATACTCAAATCCTCACCAACTTACAGCTCAGATTTTAAATGTCGTGTTTAGAGTCATTGGAATGCTTTTAATGAAGAGATTATACATAGATCAGTCGGGGTGGTTTATAATATTATATTATATTATTATATATATCTATATATATAATAAAATATGAAAAAAATATGAAAAAATGAAAAATGAAAATGAAAATGAAAATGAAAATGAAAATGAAAATGTTTATTGCCAAAAGGTATTACAAAACATAATAATGCACGTTTATATAACAAGTGGTAACAGATAAACGTTAGGAGAAATTACGGTGAAATCCAAACTAGGCTCGAGACCTGTATCTTGGATTTCCGAGTGCGTTTCTAAATAGGAAAATAACACATAAAATACGTGCAGATTTAACTAAAATTAATATTATAGCATAATTAATCTAATCTACATAATGAATGCTCAGTTTTACAATTGATTACTTCTTACTTAAATAGTTTTACTAGTTTGCGCATTGTTAACCAAACTTAACTATACATTCTTCATTATTAGAATATAATAAGTAATATGTAATGTTTTAAAATTAAAATTTATTTATTTATTTTTTATTTTAGGTTGGTAGGGTAGTTTGAAAACGGACATAACAGCGAGCATAAGAATTGTTTAACATAGATAAGCCGAAAAACCTGTTAGTACGTTCTAGTGATGTAAACCACTCGGGACTATAATGGTACCTATAAATGTCGATTATGAATATGGTCGATAGAAATGTTACTTACTATTAATAATAGTAAAATTGCAGATATGCTGCAGTAGGACATAATTCGGCGTACACAGTGTTGAATTAATCAATTTAGTAACACCTAGATTTTAAGAAGTATTTAGCATTGCATAAGCTTCATAATTACGATTAGATACAAAGTGATAGTAAATATTTAAATATGGCTAAAGCTTAATGTAAAGTTATAGATAGAAGATATTGACCAGGACAGATTATGACTTTAGTGTTCTTGCTGTTACATGATTATCGATACATTGTTATAGTTACTTTTGTGGCAGCACAACACTATTCTTAGGAACTTAGGATTAACTAGAACAGAGTACTGTTGAGTAGCTGTTTAGAAATGTATTTTCATTTTATTTGTTAATAGATGTTTATAAATATTTTATTATTATATGTAATGATATTTTATGTAAAGTCGAACGGACAGATCAGTAGAATGTTGTTTTTTTTTGTGTGCGCAAACGCTCTTGCCGTGTGTGAGTGAGTGAGTGTGTGTGTGTGTGTGTGTGTGTGTGCCTGTGTTTGCGCGCTAGTGCGTGCACCCACGCGCGTGTGTGGTGTGAGAGTGCATATGTGTGAGTATGTGTACGTGTGTTTTGTTTATGTTGTTTTAATTGTGACGAACGATGTATTATAGAAAAAAAAAAAAGTATTTAAATTAAGTCCTCAGTGTCTTCATACGACATTTTTAAAAGCAGTTCTTTTATTTTCTTTTTGCAAATGAATACAGAGCATTCTTTGAGATCACATAGTTTACTAATTTTATTGTAAGTAAAACTATGAGCAAACGCAGGGCTCCTGCGGGTAAGAAGGGAGGTGGCACGGGGTACTGGAAGTCTAAAAACACGCCTGGTGGCAATCTGCGTTCTATCAGGATGAGTCAAAAAGCTCTTATGGGCTTTGGTGGTGGCATTTAGTACGTAAATTTGTCGAACTCGAAGCACCTTAAAATCAGCAAAGACATTGTCCGTAGGATACCTAAAAGGTTTCTTCAAAATTACTTTAATGAGAGCTCGTTGCGCTCTTTCTACAGCAATGAAACAAGTTTTCCCAGCGCTACCCCAGACTCCTACGCAGTATTGAAGAATGGACTGACAGAGAGCTACATATACTTGTCGTATCACATCTAGTGGGGTGCAGTCCCTTAGCTTCTTCATAATGAAGATTAGTTTTCTTGCACGACTAGAAAGTTCAGAAATATGGTTTTTGTAGGAAAGATTTTCGTCTATGATTACTCCCAGATATCTAACTGATGATGTGCGTTCTATAGGACTGCATGAACATTTTAATTGCGGCACATTCGGTTGGCATCGGTGAATTGTTAAAGTTATATCCGTGGAAGGGCTAGAAACACAGGTTTTTGAAAAAGCAATATACTTAGTTTTTTTAGTATTTAGAGTTAACAGGTTACTGTCTAATATTTTGGATATACGGGCTAGGCCCTCCTCCGCAAGGTAAAATACCCGGCCCCAGTCTTTGTCGTGAAATATAATTGCGGTATCGTCTGCGTAAGTGATTATTGATGCATTTTGCATAGGATACCCGACAACGTCATTTATGTACAGTGTAAATAAGGTAGGGCCGAGTATACTACCCTGCGGGACGCCAAAATCTATCGAAAGATTATCACTTTTATGTGAACCAATTTTCACAAACTGACTGCGATCAGTGAGGTATGTTCTGAACCATTCTAACGTTAATCCTCTGATTCCAATGGACTCCAATTTCTTAAGGAGGAGGCCTACCGAAACGGTGTCGAACGCCCTAGCCAAGTCTAGGAAGACAGCGACACAGTTATCACCATTTTCAATATATGACGATACTGAATTGACTAGAAGCGTAACGGCGTCCTCAGTTGACTTACCTCTGCGAAATCCAAACTGTCGGTCTGATAGGATTTTGTTCTTGAAGATGAATATTATTTTATACAATAGATCATATTATTATACTATATTGACTTCAAATTGATTGTGATCGGTGGGGATCTACAGCATAGCTAAGCTTATAATAATATTTTCGCAGTAACTATGACCTAATATGTGGTTTCACTGCAAATATTTTATTAATTTTGCGATGCGTGTATATGAAATTCGTGATATCTCCTAGAGTTTTCATTTGACTTATATACTATAAAAGACAATTTTAATCTATAATATGTGGCCAAGCTAATTAACGTAATTATTTGGATAAGGATTAATACTATATACTTGAAAATAGCCTTGGAAGTTATGTAATATTTTTTAACAAAAAATTTAAGATTAAAATGGTTACTGTGAGTCAACCTTAAGAGAGACATATGCTGTCGCGGACTTTTTTGTAGTTATTATTAAGTTGTACAACTCTTGCATAGAAAATATTCTTCTATCTATTTTCAATTAAGCAGCGTTCGTAAGAAACGTGTTTTTTCGACCGTTTATTTGCCGACTTAGGTTGCAAATTAGGTCTCCACGAATGTACCTTTCATTTAAACGGGATAATATATAGCCTATTTTCATTCCGAAAGTCCATTCTATGTATTACTGAAAGAATTTTTTAAATCGGTTCAGTAGTTTTTGAGCTTACTCATTACAAACATACAAAAATACAAATGTTCTCTCTTTATAATATTAGTATAGATATAGATTGTACTGTGGTACGGAATCCTAGGTGTGCGAGTCCGACTCGCACTTGGCCAGTTTATTTTGTTACTTAATAGGAGATTGAGAAGACTCATCAAATACAAATTCACAATAAAACTAGTACAAAACTACACAAATCGCAAATAATTAACTACAACGAACATTTCACCTAAAACAAAAAATTACCCACATCAATTACCAACCGGACATATTGTTATCTACCCACCTAAAGTTTACAGGCCTACCCACATGCAAGCCGCGACGAGCTTGCGGTTACCTCCAGTACCGCGTGCTATTTATTCTGTGAACGTGGGATAACGACAATGTAACCCCATATGTCACCCTTAAGTGAAAAGCTGTGAAGTATTCCGACCAACGAGACTAATGTGTTTACCTCGCTTACGACATGAAACATTGTAGAACGAAAGATACTCTACGTAAAACATGAAGCGCATTACAGACTACGCTATACTATTCTGCTGTAAGTACTACAGCATGACAAGCAAATTATAAGCAAAACGGCAAATATACAGACATTTCTTTCAGATCTAGTTTATTGGCGATCGACCTAGACCAGCTAGGCTATTCTGTAAGCTATCTTAGTATAGCTAAGTGTGGACGTGTTCTAGATAAATGGGGATTGCATTAGAATTTCGCATCCTGATATAAGAGCTGGGATTGGGGGGGGGAGGGGGGGATCCCCCAATTAATTTTTCCAAGTTTGTTCTTTTGTGAGATAATTATTGGAAGCCAAAACTTTACATATAACACGATTTACCAAAAAAAAAAATTGCGAGCAAAGTTCAGTCATCCAGATAATATTATATTATATTATATTATATTATATTATATTATATTATATTATATTATATTATATTATATTATATTATATTATATTATATTATATTATATTATATTATATTATATTATATTATATTATATTATATTATATTATATTATATTATATTATATTATATTATATTATATTATATTATATTATATTATATTATATTATATTATATTATATTATATTATATTATATTATATTATATTATATTATATTATATTATATTATATTATATTATATTATATTATATTATATTATATTATATTATATTATATTATATTATATTATATTATATTATATTATATTATATTATATTATATTATATTATATTATATTATATTATATTATATTATATTATATTATATTATATTATATTATATTATATTATATTATATTATATTAGATTATATTAACGTGTCAATTCCAAACATTTATTAAAACAGGAGCCGCGTGATTATTTAGCACAAGGCCATCTTACGATACCTTACGACAACTAAGTGAAAGTTAACCACAGCTAATTAATATAATTAATACAGTCAAACGTTCATAGATGGCGTTATAGTAAAATGCCGAAAAAAAATGTTTCTTGTATAGGGACCCCCTTTAATTTTAACTTTATTCTGTTTTTAGTATTTGTTGTTATAGCGGCAACAGAAATACATCATCTGTGAAAATTTCAACTGTCTTACTATCACGGTTCATGAGATACAGCCTGGTGACAGACGGACAGACAGACAGACAGACAGACAGACGGGCAGCGGAGTCTCAGTAAAAGGGTTCCGTTGGTACCCTTTGTGGTCGGAACCCTAAAAACCAAGTCCTAAAAGCAAAGTGAAACTTTTCTTTACTCATGTGGTTGAAGGGTATAAGTGCTTATATTTTATAATGCCTATATCTATACTAATATTATAAAGAGAGAACATTTGTATTTTTGTATTTTTGTATTTTTGTATTTTTGTACTTTTGTATTTTTGTATTTTTGTATATTTGTATTTTTGTATTTTTGTATTGATTTGGCTCAAAAACGACTGAAACGAATTAAAAAATTCTTTCACTAATACATAGAATGGACTTTCGGAATGAAAATAGGCTATATATTATCCCGTTTAAATCAAAGATACATTCGTGGAGACCTAATTTGCAACCTAAGTCGGCAAAAAAACGGTCGAAAAAACACGTTTCTTACGAACGCTGCTTAATTGAAAATAGATAGAAGAATATTTTCTATGCAAGAGTTGTACAACTTAATAAGAACTACAAAAAAGTCCCCGACAGCATATGTCTCTCTTAAGGTTGACTCACAGTAACCATTTTAATCTAAAAATTTTTGTTAAAAAATATTACATAACTTCCAAGGCTATTTTCAAATATATAGTTTTAATCCTTATCCAAATAATTACGTTAATTAGCTTGGCCACATATTATAGATTAAAATTGTCTTTTACAGTATATAAGTAAAATGAAAACTCTAGGAGATATCACGAATTTCATATACACGCATCGCAAAATTAATAAAATATTTGCAGTGAAACCACATATTAGGTCATAGTTACTGCGAAAATATTATTATAAGCTTAGCTATGCTGTAGATCCCCACCGGTCACAATCAATTTGATGTCAATATAGTATAATAATATGATCTATTGTATAAAATAATATTCATCTATATATAATAATATAAAATTTTAAACCACCCCGACTGATCTATGTATAAATCTCTTCATTAAAAGCATTCCAATGACTCTAAACACGACATTTAAAATCTGAGCTGTAAGTTGGTGAGGAATTGAGTATTCTGTAGAATCTAGGAGATGTCCCAGCACCAGGTCAATGCTTCCATGTTCTTACAATATCGTTGAAGAAGAAGATTTTCGAATTGATCAGACCTATGAAAGTTGATTTCATAGCGCAATTAACTAGAAAAAAGCTCATAGTTTTATAACGATTGAACGAATTTAAGCTAAGAAAACTCTCGATGAAAGTACTACGAAAGACTCGTAAGGTTACGGCTGCAGATGTTCTCCTTCACCAAGGACCACCGTAAGCTACTTTTTGGTAGATTTAATGATCCCACTACCACTGTACGAAAACTCATGATTCATGAATGCACATGAAACTTTCATTGGTAGGTATATAGCTAGGATTAGAACCAACGACCGTCGGGGTCAGAATCAGGGTAACTATCCTTTACGCCAAAGGGCCGTCCTATATCACTACGTTAGTATTATAAAACAAAGTCCATCACTGCGTCTGTCAGTCTGTCTGCAATAATCTCAATAGCTACTGAACGGATTATCATACGGTTTTCACCAATAGCCAGAGTGTTTATAAGGAAGGTTTAGGTGCATAATTCGTTAAGGTTTTGTGTAAATTGGATGAAATATGACGATGATTGTTAAATATGTTCATATTTTATATTCGATGCAACAAACTGATGCAAATTTTGTAGGCATATATAACCGTTCTACCCGTGCGAAGCCACAGAATAATGAATAGTACAAGGCGAAGCCGGGGCGGGCTGCTAGTAAGAAATAAAGGCTTTAACTTTGACTTTGTCCGTCCAATACAAAAAAAATATAAAGTGAAAAAATAATTTTAAGATCGTTTAAAAAACTAAAAGAACCGACTTCAAACGTCGCGCTAGTCAAAGTATCGAGTAGACGAAGTAAATATTATATAATCTGTGCCAGTAGTTAGTAGTATGTCGTCGAGTAAAGTAAATGTATCGTAACGCAAATGTTGAGATATTAAAAACGGCTCGGCCGATTTCGTTAAAATTGAAATGGGACCTTCTGGAAAATTCTTTTTTTGTCTCAAAGCGAATTTTCCAAATCGGTTCAGGCATATTCGAGTAATCGGTGAACATACAAAAAAAATAAAAATAAATAAATAAAAAGATTCCGACGAATTGAGAACCTCCTCCTTTTTTGTGAAGTCGCTTAATAACTTAAAAGCATAAAATATCTATGTAAATATACATATATAATAATATAGAAAACTATTTACGACCACCAAGGTACCACCTAGGAGGTATCAGACAGTGATTGGCTCACATATGCACGGATACCGATCACCGCGTAGCCCGGGGCTCGTCTTCCAACGCTAAACAAATCCAGTGACAGCTGTCATAACTGTCAGATTAATGCTCAAGGGCACCCGGTACCTTGGTATACTAGGACTGCTGGAATAAGGCGCATTTACACTGAGCTAAAATGCCTAGCGATAAAAATATATATCTCGAAAGCTTAGTACGCACATACGGTATTGCTCGATAGTTTTGCTCGAAGGTACGTAGGTAGTATTATTATCTTTTCTATATCGAAGGTGAGTAAAGGCTAACTTGTAGCTTGTATACCACAAACAAAAGAGCCTTCGAGACATTATTTCGCTATATCCAGACTATCCAGATTACATATATATATATATATATATATATATATATATACTACTAGCTGACCCGGTGAACTTCGTACCGCGAATATAAATAAACTGTCCAAGTGCGAGTCGAATCCGCACACGCAGGGTTCAGGATTGAACAATATTTGTAAATTGTTAAACACAATACAAAATTTTCATCGTACCGAAATCTAATCATTCGGAAGAAATCATTACAGTTTTTCAAATCCGACGAGAGATGTTGCACTGCGTAAATGGCTTAATTGGCAAAGCACCGGAACATGTTATTCCGGAGGTTGCGGGTTCAAGTCCCGTCGGTACGATGAAATTTTGGATTGTGTTTAACAATTTACAAAAATATAAAGTGTGAGACACTTCAAAGAAACATAATATTTGATTTACGCAGTGCAACATCTCTCGTCGGATTTGAAAACTGTAATGATTTCTTCCTAATGATTAACTTACGTAATAAGTAGTCATAGATGGCGCCACCAATGCATAATTGGGTTAACAAATGCAATCCACTAATTTCGTCGTAACGATACTTCGCACCGTGGCTTAATTGGCAAAGCACCGGAACATGTTATTCCGTAGGTTGCGGGTTCAAGTCCCGTCGGTACGACGAAAATTTTGGATTGTGTTTAACAATTTACAAAAATATAAAGAGTGAGACACTTCAAAGAAACATAATATTTGATTTACGCAGTGCAACATCTCTCGTCGGATTTGAAAACTGTAATGATTTCTTCCGAATGATTAACTTACGTAATAAGTAGTCATAGATGGCGCCACTAATGCATAATTGGGTTAACAAATGCAATCCACTAATTTCGTCGTAACGATACTTCGCACCGTGGCTTAATTGGCAAAGCACCGGAACATGTATTCCGGTTGCGAGTTCAAGTCCCGTCGGTACGATGAAATTTTGGATTGTGTTTACAACTACAAAAATACAATTTACATTTCAATTTACAAAAATATAAAGTGTGAGACACTTCAAAGAAACATAATATTTGCCGAAAAAATACGTTTCTTGTTTGGGGAACCGTTTTGTTATTTAATTTTAATTTGTTTTTATCGGTTTTTATACACAAATAGCGAACACCCATGTATGGAAGCGCCATAATGACAACCATCAAAATATGTCAATACAATGACAAAAATGTCTGAACGAACCAACAATAAAAATCTGGGACAGCCATCAAATATCTAAATATTAAAATTTGAATACCTACGCGATAATCCGAGTAATGTGGATATATTATATAGTTGATTTAAAACCCTGAATTCATTACGTGCTTCAAATTTATATTCGTAAGTGGAACAGAGAACTACCCTACCGTACCGAAGGGACGAATGGGGCAGTACCACAGTATCTTCACAGATATGAAGATCACCGAGAAAACACTTCAAACTTACTTACTTATTATCTTAATTATTTTTCCTATAGGTAGGATATAATTTCAGTCAGTTTTAAGTTTTTGAACCTTTTATTAACCCTGTTAGATAGGATATAATTTTAACGACTTCGTTAGTTCAATGAATGGTTCAATGCCTATTTATTAGTATACGACAAACTACGCGCAAATATTTTACAATCATGTCATGTCTCGTGCTACTAGAGTTATGACTTATAATCTCGAGTATTTCTCTCGAGGCCTTACTGCTTTAGAGTTAGTCGAGTGTTCGAGGATGGTGAATGATGGTGAAATCAATTTTATTTTTTTATGATATAAGGTAACAGGACAAGCACGATGCTCGCCTGATGGTAAGCGATGACGTCTACCTATTACAGATACAGCAGCATGCATGTCACTGTCACTGCACTGCGACTGTTACCTTGAGACATAAAGATGTCGAGTCTCACATTTCCTGTAATTTCACAGGACACCTTGCCATTTAAACCGAAAAACATTCCTGTTTCACGGCCGAAAATAAATTGGCAAAGTAGTGGTATCGCCCCAGGCAGATTAGTAGGAGTCCTACCACTACAGAGAAGTCCTACCAATACACCTACGAATGCGCTAGGCCTGGCGTATATACCTATATGTTTCGGCAGCATAAAGCCTTTGATAGTCGGAGTATCAAGGCCTAGCGAGTTCACCATATTCGACCACGATATCGCGTACCACCAGGCGAGATAGTGGCCAAAGGATATTAGGATTTCAAAAAAAGAAAAGTTGTAGAATGAAAGACAGGTTGAGATATACGCTATGTGTGTTTTTTGAATTCACTTCTCCTGCGCCTCGTTCCACTGCTGTCTTCCAATTCCAGAAAAAGACGATTCCACCTTAGACCGCATCTTAGACCGAGATAGTGGTTAAGTTCATATTATGTGAAGTTAAATTAAATATCACATCGGCTATTTAGGCTAGATTTTACTACCCTATGTTGTATGTATTAGTGTGTACAGTAGAATCCGTTTATTATGACTCCGCCTATATTGACCAACCGGTTATTATGACGTAACTATACTACGAAGTTTGGTTTTCATATGAAATTCTTTATAAATAGTCGGATATAATGACTTCCCACTTCCCTTACAGTGACATGTCGCTTATTATGACCTATTTTTAATACAAAAATGTAAATTATGTCCGGTTATAATGACCGACATGATTCTGTACACCTTCGGTAATGTCCGTTGATTCCCGACGACGTTCGGCACGTGGCTCGTTTTTGTTTTGAACTATGTTTATGTATTAAACTACTTAAGTACATTCATATTTACATAAAAAAGGTTTTTCATTTCACAAAACGCTTTGTATGACGTCCGCTTATTATGACTTGTTTGTCAGTTCCTTTCGATGTCATTATAAACGGACTTTACTGTATATTGTATACCCCTATTTTGTTGATGAACATCCCTATTCGGTGCACAGGTTGCTTAAGCTTCAAAGAAATATGCTAGCCTAGTATCTAGATCAAGTAGTCAAGTTAAAATCTAGTACATATCTAGTTATTACATCACTTTGTATGGGAACATAGGAAAAAGATCGTTCATTCACAAATGAACCACATATCACTTACAGTTATTAAATTCCGACGTAAAAGTAGGTGTGCGTGCACCGGCCGCAATACTAAACAAGTAGTATGGAATCTTTCTTGAAATAGCGACCTAGTCGTAGGACTAGTATCTTCTTTGTGACCTACTTTCAAAATATCTAAGTTTAAGTTTCAAATGTAAATACAAATTTCAGGTGTATTTATCCAATTTTTAACCGACTTCAAAAAAAGGAGGAGGTTTCTCAATTCGACCAATTTTTTTTTTTTTTTTTTTTTTTATATTTGTTCGCGGATAACTTCGTCGTTTATGAACCGATTTCGATTATTATTTTTTTGTTCGAAAGGAGATATCCCAAGTGTGGTACCATGGTAATTTTATCGAGGTATGATAAGTATCTCCAGAGATATTGAGATAAACGTCTTAAAATTGGTACTGAAAATGAATAGCGCGGCATTGAAGTCGGTTCTTTTTTAGTTTTTAAACGATATTATTTAATTAAGGTATTATGTCATAAATACATCATAATAAATTCTATTTTATAAAATGGTTAGTACGTAATATGAATTACGTAGTACAAGTAAATGCATTTCGAACTAAAACTTAAATTATCACACATATATACACAGCCTAATATTTTGGAAACACATGACAAAACGCTGCATTCAAAAGTCAACGCATGGCTAACATAGCCGTTTTTCAATAACAATTTAACTGTGCTGGTCTCAAACTTACCATCACAGAACGAAGGTAGGTTTGGGACCAGCACAACAACCCTTACTGCCATAAACCCGTTCAAATTACATAACCTGTTAACCAGCAGTTAAATATAACGGTCGTAGTGACGAAACGGTTAAATAACACGATCACTGGAACCGGCCGTGCATCGATATTTCGTAGGTGCGATCTGATGCAAAACAGTATTTGACTCTTTTTTTATTATAAAAACTCACGTTCATTTTAAACTTATAGATTTAAAAACGGGAATTTAACGTGACTTACGCGATGTCGATATAGCGAGGTTGAACGCGTCGGCGAGCGCCCCGCACTCAAGATCCTGAAGAAGGCCTCCGGATGAGGCCGAAACATATGTCGATCGCTATATCGACATCGCGTAAGTCACGTTAAATTCCCGTTTTTAAATCTATAAGTATTTGACTCATTCAGATAAGTACAGTACTTGGAAGTTTTGGCGGGAACGTTAAAACTTAAAATGCGTGTGTGCTGCGCTCTTGTTGATTTTTGAAGTTAAACTTCAGCAACTTTCAACAGATAGAGTTGTAAAAAAGAATTCCCACTCAGTGATGGATTTTTCCCTTCTAACGCGTAGCTTTCTACGCATCCTCTTTTTAACCGACTTCCCTAAAAAGGAGGAGGTTCTCAATTCGTCGGTTTTTAATATATCAACAAAAATCAATCGATGCATTCGTATACTTCGATGACATGATACTGGCTACTCAGTGGCGTGTCTTAGGAGAGGCCTATGTCCAGCAGTGGACTGATACCGACGAAATGTGTTCAGTATCTCCCGAGATATGAAGATTAACATCTCAAACTTAGTATTGAAATTGACTAGCGCGACGTTTGAATTCGGTTCTTTTAGTTTTTAAACCATTTTAATTATTTCCCTAAAACGTATAACTTATTATATTATTTAGTATAACTTATTGTTTCATAATGGAAAAAATGGAAATGGAAACATCTGAATCTGACGAATAATTATTCTTAAATAATATATGTTAATAAATATTTGTTACTTAATAATTTATTAAATCTTAAACAAATTCTTTTTTTTTGTTTGTCCAAATGTTGTGAACTCCTGAACACTTGTTTACATAATTTATAGCTTCTCGTGACGGGGACTTTACAGATAGATATGACATACACATACAACACATAAATGAAATAGAATAATAGAATCTTCGGTTACCCAAGCACTACAAGCTAATGACAAGAATAACAAAGCCACAATAGAACTCTTGCACAAATAGCTTAACGACATAATAAAATCATTAAAATTTTAACCGCATCCAATCCACTTAATAACAATAACAATGTCTTCATCCAACATGTAGCCAGCCACAATTATATTGATTGAATTGAATATTATATCGAAATAATACTATGTGTCTCTTTTTATGTAAAGATTGTTTTTGTTAATCGCTGGAAAACAGTTTTTTTGTGAATTTGTTGTTATTTTGTGAATTTGTTGTTATTGATATTAATAGATTTATGTGTTTTTTTTATATCTGATAGGCTAGCTTTTGACCACTATGTCGCCTGGTGGCACTAGTAACGATGATGTGATCGAAACAAGTGAATACGCTAAGCCTAAAATGGTCTAACTCTCAAAGGCTGTACTGAAGCACCGTTAGTTGGAATTGGTCGAAGGTAAGATAGAATCTTCAGGTGATTCGCTATTTTTCCAATTTTGTTTTTATTACAAATGAACTGATCCATGCTTGTTTCTTGGATCTAGTTACTGGCAGTAAGTAGATTTAACTGTGGTCATAATTTAACCAAGTAAACATAATATCTTGGGGATTAGCTTAAATAATTCTAGGAGGAAAGAAACCAGCAGCTGTGAAGTCGGTAAAAGTAATAGGGAATATGCATGTAGCTCAGATTTATTGGAAATAATATTTTTTCGAATCTTTGTTGTCCTGGAGTTATATGTAAAACCTATTTTTTAATTTAATTTTTAATTCCATTTTATTTGCTTAAAATAATAAATGAAAAATGCAATTTAAGCGAGGAAATTTAAGTTTGTGAAACAGATCACCATTGGTCGAATGGAAAGTTGACGTCATAATTCACTACTCCACGTGCTAGAAACATTGAGCGTTAGCCAATAGCATGATTTTATTAAATTATGCAGTTTCTTCAGTTCCCGCGGGAACATAAAAATGAATGTATGGTTTGTATGTATTTATTTCCAAATATTGTGTTTGCCGCGTATTATTGTGCAAAAATGTATATTACTAACCATTTAATATAGGTAAAAATGAGTACGAGATTAGAGAAACTGCATAATTTAATAAAATCATGCTATTGGCTAAATACAATAATCGCGCGGAGTCTTAGTTAAAGAAAAAATGCTAGTTTGTTTCAAGCGGCGTGTGTCTGACGTAAGTGCGTGATGTCAGAATTCACTACCAAAGAGCCCGGGAAATGGTTGTATGGATGTAATGAGTGAAATAAAAATATTTAAAAAAACATGCATATTCCCTATTGTACTGAAATCAGTAGTCCGTCGTCTCGTCTTTGTATCATCGTCTTCTAATTTCAGACAATTACTTCAAAGCTTATATTGCATTATCCCTACGATCCCACTTGATGAGAAATTAAGTGGGATCGTAGAAGTGCTTAACTCTCTCTGAAGTATTTAGAATAAAAATACATACGACATTTTTGATAATGAATAAAAAGACATAATATGTAACAAAAACAAAACCAATCCCAATAGAGACACTTTTTGGCTAAAAAAACTTATGGAATCCTGGCCTTACTTTACACTTAAGTCACAGTTTTCTGTTTTACACTTAAGTCATGCTATCTGCATACATACAACATACATGTAAAAATAACCTGCCAGAAAACCCGGTGCATAAAAAACTAGTTAAACAATACCCCGCAATTGCGTGCAGTAATTTATTACGATTGTTATGATTGATGTTTGTAAACGAGCAGACACGTAGCAATTTGTGTGCCGACTTGCCGAGTGGCTTGCACTTTGTTGCATAAACCTGTTTTTTTCATTCTTGCGAGATTATGTTTTATTGAATACATCAAGGTTTATGATCATGGTATTAAATATAAGCGCTTACATGTGCTATTATCGTCGACATACGATGAGACATTTGGTAAGTTTGTATTAGATGTACCCCAGACTATGTTACATGTTATATAACACGTCCTCATTATGTAAATGTTGTTATTCAACATTTCAACATAAAACAAAACGTACACATTGGAATAACAATGTTATATAACCATTCTTCAGAGCTAACGTGGCAACACGAAACGCGCGTTGATGTTTGTAACATAATCAAGACGTTATTTTGTTCGTATATTATTTCCACCACAGAAGTATTTGCAGTATGGCAGTAAGATTGAATCTTCCATTTATTACATTTTACAATTACAAAATGTAAGGTTTATACGCACTATAATGTATTGAGGTAAAAAAATATTCCGACAAATTGAGAACCTCCTCCTTTTTTGTGAGAACGGTTAAAAAAGTTATTGTCTAAGAATGTACAAAAAAAGACATTTTGTAAACATATACACTTACAACTATAAAAAAAAATAAACAAAAATATACACTGCAAATGTTTCTTTAATTTTTAAAGTTTTAATCCGGATCTTTATATACATATAGCGATACCATTTGAAGTCGGTTCTTTTATAGGTTTTCTTTTAGAAGTCAAATTTTAAAGCTCTAAACTTGTACCTTCACACGAAGATGCGCGGTCGCTCATTTCCTTTGACTTCTTTCGCAATTTAACCTCCCTTTGTAATCAGACCTACAGAAGGGTCGTTCGGGCATACCGTTAAGAATTTTGTAGAGGATTCTTTGCTTCAAACTTTGTGGCTTAACTGCAGATTTTTTTTTTTGGAGATCTAATTCCGACGCTCCTTACACGACGACGTGACATAATATGCATAGAAAGTACGCTATAGGTTTTGGGTCGAAAACCTATAGGGTACTTCCCGTTGACCTAGAATCATGAAATTTGGCAAGAAGCAAGGTCTTACCGCACAAATTAAGGAAAAAATAAAAAAGTGTGTGTACTTATGTACACGCGTTAGAAGTTATACTTCTGTGGCGTATGGAAAAAAAATAACTAAAATGCAGTAGTGATTAACGATAAATATTAAAATGAATCAAAAAGATTTTATTTAAATAAAAAAGGTTTTATTAACGTAAAAATATGACGTTAAATATAACGTTCTTATGAAATGACATATACAACTTGAACATAGTCAGTCATGCCACCTAGAACTAACTTTACGGTGTAGAATTTAGGTGGCGGTGTGCGCGCGCATCGTACCACCTAGAACTAACTACACGATGTTACATTTATATGTCGGTTTGCGCGCACATCGTAAAAATTCACTCTCATCATTTTTCTCTATCGCGCCGAAAGAAGTATAACTTCAAAAAAGTTGAAAATTAAATGTATGGGGGCACCCATACATAACTAGTTTCGCCAAATAAGGTAGACCTCTGAGTTAATGAGCGCTTATACAATTTAGAGGTCTAGCTTAATTGGTACATACCAAGGTTGGTACGGAAGCCTCGGTGGGCGAGTTCAACTCGACTTGGCCGGTTTATTATATTTTCATTCTATGCTTACATATATTAATAACAAACTTAGCACGTAGTAAGAACTGAGTACTTGACCGCATCATACTTGCGTCGTTTCCGCCAGTAAGTACGCGGAAGCGTGCAACTACCCGCAAATCGCGCGTCAATTTTACGCCGCTTCGTTCACATTATCGCAATCTACGCTCATTACGCCTCTAACTACTGGTGTGACCAGTTACAGGATAGAAATGTTGCTATCTCTCTGGACTACAGTTCTATAATACGTAAAGAAATACTTTGTACGATTTATTTTAGATAAGGTCCTCGTCTTGCTTTTTTTTAGGTCAAATTTGATGTGTAAGTAGCACATAGAGATTTATTCTTCTGCCTAATGTTGTATGGGGATTTTTTATATTTTATCGGCTAGTGTTGGACCATTATCTCGCTTGGTGGTAAACGATGATGTGGTCAAAGATGCGCTTCGTGAACACGGTAGGCGTAGAATACTCAGACTATCAAGAGCTCCAAATTCGGGCTTCCCAGAATTTTGCATGCCGATGTATTTATAACGTCGACGTCGCCGGTAGACGTCATTGTTTATCTTTAGGCGAGCGTCGTGCTTGTCCTGTTAATATATATCATAATAAAAACTAAAACAACCGACTTCCATGGGGCATGGATGCAAGTCAGTTTCAGTAGGAAGTTTGAGACGTTACTTGTCATATATATGGAGATACTTATCAGATCTCGATGAAATTACAATGGGACCATTTCGGAAATGTACCCTACCGATTAAAAACATAATCATTCGAATCGGTTCGCAATTGACGGAGTAATCGCGTAACATAAATACATACAAACAGAACCTCCTTCTTTTTGGAGGTTGGTTGAAAAATTGCTCTTTGGTCGCTACTACTGAGAGCTGCTGTGTATTTACAGAAGAATTTCAGCGGGCATATTAAGCTGTCCAATAGTTTGAGAGCAGTCATTACAGGCCATGTCGGGCCTCGGGCACTCGGCCAGAGCGTGAAGTAAGTACACCACATTTATTTTACCTATTGTTTGTGCCACAGAACAGATAATAATAATACGTAACAGAACTAATAATTATTAAGGCTGAGTTGCACCATTTTACTTAAACTATAGCAAACGTCAAACATCTGTCAAAATCCTTATCAAAACACCGGTTAATAGTTATAGTTACGGTTAGAGTCAGATGGTGCAACTCAGCCTAAGTGCCTCGGAGACGGTCATTCGAACTTGTCACAGGATGGGCTTCAATCAACATTTCCATCATTCGCTTTTTACCTTGTAGTTGCGAATGACAATTGCTTCAATTGCCTCTGTAGACGATCATTTGGTCCATCAATGACGTGAAAATTGACAATTGCGAATGACCGTCTCCGGGGCACTAGGTATGCATATGGTCATAGATAAGGTACAAATGGAAAGGTCCATGCGTGTAGATTTGGCTAATGCTAATTCTGCTTGATGACGGCAAGCTACTTTTTGGGAGCAAGTCAGGCGGAACATCGATGTAATATGCTCCTACCACCTGTGAAAAATACTTTTAATACATTAACTTAGATTAAGTCTTTTATATTAAATATTTCTTGTATTATTAGTGTTTTTAGGGTTCCGAACCCAAAGGGTACCACCAAACCACCTAACCCAAAGGGAACTCTATTACTGAGACTCCGCTGTCCGTCTGTCTGTCTGTCTGTCTGTCCTTCTGTCACCAGGCTGTATCTCATGAACCGTAATAGTTAGACGGTTGAAATTTTCACAAATTATGTATTTCTGTTGCCGTTATAACAACAAATACTAAAAACAGAACAAAGTTAAAAATTGAAGGGGGTCCCCAAACAAAAAACGTGTTTTTACTATAGCGCCATCTATGAACGATTATAATAACCTTGTTAATAAATAATATTAATTACCTACCTTGTGTTAACGTTCACTTAGTTGGTGTTAGAAGTTCGTTAGATATTCGTTACATGGCGTTGTAGTTAATAAGCATGTTTGGTATTGACACGATATATAATATAATATAATATTATACTTATATTATACTGGGGTTTGGAACCCTCCGTGTGCGTGACAAAAGTCTGACTCGCACTTGGCCAGTTTTATTTTAATATCTTATTGGCTAGTGTTTGACCACTATATTGCATGGTGGTAATCGATGATGTGATCGAAGACGATGGACACACTAAACCTAGAATAGGTACTCTGACTCTAAAGGGCCTGTGAGCTGCCGAAACACCAAAAGGTTATGGCAGCAGATTTTCTCCTTGAGGATAGAAAGCTACTTTTTGATAGCAAGTCAGGCTGAACATAGATACAATATTCTACTACCACCACTTACCACTTCCAGTGTGCAAATAAATTGCTTATCTATCTAGATGGCCGATTTCTATGCTTACCTAACGTTTACAATTTCTTGACAAAAAACACACATATACATTATTTAGAAGCAATAAATACACATAATATTATCTGTAATTTGTCAGTGGGCGTTGTTATCGCTCATAAATATCAATTCCAGACAAATTTATCAAGTAAAATACTTAATATAAGTCGGTGTATACGTGTGTGTAGAAATACAAATGCAGGCGTTTTATTGTAACTCGGAGCAATTACCAAGGAAGGTACATCTTTCAATCTCGCGGTTTTGTTCAGCGAAATTATGAAATGGAAATTCTAATTCTATGAGATGCTTGAATGAGGAAAGTTATTTTTGTAAAACAAAGTTTGATTTGTTCGTTAATTCCAAACAAAGAGGAATGTCAATAATGGGAGCTAGGTATAAATTTTACAAGCTTTTATTTAACTTGCAATGTATGTATGTATGTCTGTATGTATGTATGTATGTATGTCTGTATGTCGGGTGGAATCTTGGAAGCAAAATTAGACCCACTTCCCGATGTCCGATTCGACAATAATATGGTACCATGGAGCTGATCTGATGATGTAGACAGAAAGTGGCCACGGCATCTCTGTTATAAAACAACATAACCCAACCAAGTTTGGGCTCGATTGATTTGTCTTGAGGAGGACTTTATACCTAGATTGATATTAAGGGACTGATGATGAAGCTGGAAGGTGGTAACGGCATCTCTATGATAAAACAACATAACTCCACCGAGCTTGGGCTCGATTAATTAGTCTTGAGAAGCACTTTACATCTAGATGATATTCAGGGTCTGATGATGAAGCTGGCAGGTGGCCACAACATCTCTGTGATAATTTAAAGTAACTCCACCGAATTTAGGCTCAATTGATTCGTCTTGAGGAGCAAATATATCTAGGATCTGATGATGAAGCTGGAAGGTGGCTATGGTATTTCTGTGATAAAACAATATAATCCCACCGAGTTTGGGCTCGATTGATTTGCCTTGAGGAGCACTTTACGCATAATCACATCATAATATCCGTAGAATATTTTAAAACATCACGCCTACTCTAAAATACTCAGGTGAGGCACAGAAGTATAGTAAGTACCTAACCTGAAAAACTGGTAGTGCTTCAAGCTTTTAAGAATATAGGTAAGTACCTACACGCCAAATATTTACTAGAATTTATTTTTAATGTGTTAGTTGCTTGTCCCAGATAAAAGCTTGTTTTAAAAAATATTTTTTACTTTTAATTTATTTACAAAACCTTTTGAATGTAATCTCACCAGCAGGGGTAGGCTATACATAACATTTTTCCAGATAAGCAAGCGTTTGACCACTATCTCATCTGATGTCAAGTGACGATGCGATCGACGATGTAGCACGCTTAAGGTACGGCCACACCGCGGCGTCCTGCGATCTGCGAGCGCGATCTCAGTACTTTTCAATTGTTTTCTGATCGCGTTTGGTGTGAAACAGTCGATACAAATACTACTGCGCTAACTGATCGCCGCGTAGATCGCGCACGCAGGACGCTGCGGTGTGTCCGTACCTTTACATAGAAGATATCTGTTCATTCGCGATTTAAAGGCCCCGGGTTGTAGCTGCGCCCGTGACTCTGCTCGCCTTTAATCCTGGTTACAAACCTTTCTCTTGAATCACCCTATTTATTGATGAAAACCGCATTAAAACCGTTGCGTAGTTTAAAAGATCTAAGCGAACAGAGAGACAGTCGGCGGGCAGCGATTTTGTTTTCATATCTTATTCAATATAAGATCGTTTAAAAACTAAAAAGAACCGACTTCAATGCCGCGCTATTCATTTTCAGTACCAATTTTGAGGTGTTTATCTCCATATCTCTGGAGATACTTATCAAACCTCAATATAATTACCATGGTACCACACTTGGGATATCTCCTTACGAACAAAAAAATAATAATCAAAATCGGTTCATAAACGACGAAGTTATCCGCGAACAAACATAAAAAAGAAATATATACGGTCGAATTGAGAAACCTCCTCCTTTTTTGAAGTCGGTTTTTTAAACGATATTATTCTCTTTCAAGTCCATATTCCGTTCCAGAATGTCCATAAAACTGCAAACCCAATCTATATTTCCAATATCCAGAGCTAGATCAAGTCAGACCGCCCGGGGCTAACCGTAGGGGTCCAAGAGACCAACAGACCTCACAGACCACTTAGGGTTATCGCTCAAACGATGCATCGTGTGATTTCCTTAACACTGGTCTATTACACTGCTATTAGGTAAAGGAATGTTGGAACGTGCACGTGTTAGGTAAATGGCGCATCAAGTTGCATATCTTTTTATTCTAGAATAGTTGTGCCCCGAGGCTTCACCCGCGTTAAAAAGTATCTATAGATCATATACCGGGATCAAAAGTATCTTATGTGTTAATTCAAGTTATAAACTACTAAATTTCATCCAAATAAGTACAGCAGTTTTTACGTGAAACAGTAACAAACATCCATTCTCACAAATTATAGTGCAATCAAGCCTAACTTAACTTACTAACTACCTTTTGGTTTTTTATTTGTCCGAATGTCGGCTAATTGTAGTTTTAATTTTGACATTACTTATTTAAAGCCTGGGTATATAATTATAGAAATGCTATGTCTAGTTGGATAAAAACCAGATTACTTTGGATATTGAAAACAGCTGTCAAGCCAGCCTGTCAGCCACCACGAATACGATAAACAGATTTTTTAAATCTTTCTAGCAATGTTGGTTGCACATTAGTAATCTTGTTAACCCTAAAGTTAGTTGGAGAGAACTAAGCTAAATATGCTTGTGTCTGTAGTGGGTTCACAGCAATAGTGCAATGGATGGGGATCGAACTCACGACCTGTCGATCGCCAGGCCGACGCCTAAACCATTGGGCTATTGCTGCTTGAATGTACAATAGTTATAAATATGAAAATACGGGACTTATCACGCCTAAAACATTAATTTTATTTAACTCGACGCTTCGACCAAGTTGCATTGATCGTGGTCACGAGACGACTCGAGAGACGACTAGAGTCGACTAGAGTCATGAGTCACGTGGTCACGAGACGACTAGAGTCGACTAGAGTCACGAGTCACGTGGTCACGAGACGACTAGAGTCACGAGTTACGTGGTCACGAGACGACTAGAGTCGACTAGAGTCACGAGTCACATGGTCACGAGACGACTAGAGTCGACTAGAGTCACGAGTCACATGGTCACGAGACAACTAGAGTCGAATAGAGTCACGAGTCACGTGGTCACGAGACGACTTTAGTCGTGACCACGTGTCCTTCTCATCCTTGTAAAAAATGTAGGCATTTATGCTCTACCCGTGCGGAGCCGAGGCTGGTCGCTAGTACAGTTACATGTATATAAACTGTGTATATTTCTGTTCTACGTGATATTAGAGATGAGAATCCAATAATATGGTAATGCAAAGATAATATTGAAGGTGAGCCTTGTCTCACGAAGAGAGTTGAATTTCCACCATATTCTAGGATACCGTATGAACCTTAAAAAATCCACAAGAAAACAAGTTTATAAAAAAACAAGAATGATGGCGAAGTGTTATTGTATATTCTCCGATGACGATTAAAAAATCTTTAAAAAACGAATTTCAAATTTTGCGTCAGTAATTTTTTGTACCTACCAAGCTTGAGGTGTTTATCTCCATATCTTAAAAGATACTCATTAGATATTTACGAAATTTAATTGGGACGATTTTGGGAATACACTACTTTCGAACAAAAAAAATATTTTGCAAATCAATCTTTAAAATGATAGAGCTTATAACATCCGAAATGATAAGGATCGGTAAAAGAATATGTGTAGAACAGAAAATATAGAATTTGTCAATGAAATAAAAAAATTGTTATTTTCAACAACAGAGTGACCAGCGAAATTACAGGGCATGTGAGAAAGAAAATAGATATCTTCTGGGCATCATGTAATTACAATAATGTGCAATACAGTTTTGCGTCCCATATCATCTGTTACTATCGTATATAGTAGATAGTATCGTATAGTATTTAGTATCTTTTTCTGTTATATAACACCATAAAAAAGTCCGCGTAGGTGTTAAATACAATTATTCTAATACGGCAATTTTAATTACCACCAAGAGAATATGTTACTCTAAGGCTGACCGCACAACGGCTGCTATCATTTCAGCAACGGGTAAATCGCACGATTGTGCAAAGATAAATGCTACCAACGATCTCGTCGATGTTCGATCACATCTCAACAGTTGCTCCACGCCTACATAGTAGCTTGGTGTAATTAAGTACGTTACGTACGTAAAGTTTTAGACCCCATTCCCAATTCCTGTCGACTAATTATACAGATATGTATTACGGACATTTTTTAACTAAGGTTAACCGACTGACCATACATGAGCTTCTAGATAACTAGGACAAATTGGCAAAGTACCTATTGGCCACACACGGAAACGAGATCAGCGTTTAGAACAAAATGCGTCTGCTTTAACGTTGCACAAACGACAGAATGAACGTCCAAGTAGCATCACAGGAGTAGGAGCGCACACAAACGCTCGGTAGCTTAAAGCTGTTTTGTGCCACTAGAAATGTGCGGGAAAGTATGTGACCATTTGCAAAGCCAAATAGTGTAGAGGAGCGCGTAAGATGGGCGTGGGTGCGAGGAAAATGCGCGACATGCAGCGATGCATCTGTCATAAACTCACCTTTGCGCATAGAAAAATCTTTAGCTTGCTTGCATCTTCAGCTCACGTCCGCAGCTTCTTATCAACATTCTTTTTTTTCAACATTCATATCTCAGTAAAAAAATCGTAGCTTAAATTATTATTAACCTGTTTCTCCATCTGAGCTAAGCTAAGCAATTAAATCAAGCTATCTTATGTGTAACGTAGAAACACATCGTCTTTGCAAAGTAGTATATTGCTTGTGGAAAGTTAGCCTAAGCAACACAACGGTAGTTTGGCAACTATCTTTCTAGCGATAGTAGACGTTGTGCGATCAGCCTAAATTAATTGTACAATAAAATAAAAACTAGAAGATACCTGTTCAAAGTTCATAAAACAACTTTGTGACGATAATGGCTATAAACTCCAAATATGCCGAAACCACTCGCATTCATTATAAATCAAAATCATTTAAGTGTTTAGTCATTAAACATGTTAAAATGTTTATGATACTAATAAGTGACCGGGATACTAAAGTTTTAGAATATTAGTCGAGTTCTAGAATATTAGTGAGTCACTGTAAGCACCGGTTATACTCGTAAGTACTCGTTTCGTTACGCAATCATTTGTTTTGGAAGAACATTAAGGCTGGCATTATACAGCAATAATAGTGTTTAGAATGAAACTATTTGATTTGCTAATCAAGCGCGATTTATTCGATAAAAAATATCGAATGGGTATTTTTAGGGTTCCATAGCCGAATAGAAAAAAACGGAACCCTTATAGATTCATCATGTCTGTCTGTCTGTCTGTCCGTCCGTATGACACAGCCATTTTATTCCGAAACTGTTAGGACTACAGAATTGAAACTTGGTAGGTAGATGTATTCTGTGAACCGCTTTCCGATTTTTATACAAAAAATATAAAAGTTTAAGGGGGGCATCCCATACATGCAACTCAAACAAAACAAAAAAATCTTCAAAGCTATACGTGTGGGGTGTTTATGGATAGTTCTTCATAAATGACATTGAGGTTTCTAAAATATTTTTTTCTCAAAGTCAATCATTTGAAAGATAGGCGCGTCTAAAGTGGTAAAATGTGTGTCCCCCCCTCTAACTTTTAAAGTAAGGGAGTGAAAAATCTAGAAAAAATATATTCAATAGATCTCAATAAAAACTTTCAACGAAAATTGGTTTGAACGAGATACAGTCAGCAGTTTTTGAGATATAGTGACCGCAAATATAACTTTGTTTTTCATACAAATACTATGAAAAACAAAGTTATTTTTGTAGTTGCGAAAAATCATAGTTATAGAATACTCTACTGTGTTACGGAACCCTACTAGTGCGAGTCCGACTTGTACTTGGCCAGTTTATAAGACAAGGACACACTCCGTTCTTATGTGCACAGCAGGTTTGAATTTTGACAAATTCAATTCAATCCGTATGAATTGAATTTGTCAAAAATTTGCCCATGGCTTTTGTTAGCGTTTTTCGCTACAAACATGAGATTTGATTTTTTTTCTACCTACAAAAATACTGCTGTATAAATCCCTACATATTATAAAACAAAGTCCCCCGCCGCGTCTGTTCGCGATAAACTCAAAAACTCCTGAACGGATTTTTATACGGTTTTCACCAATAGGCTAAGTGATTCATGAGGAAGGTTTAATCGTTTTCTGTAGAAGCTGTGCGTCTGTGGAATAGTTTGCCAGCCAAGGTGAGGCAAGCCCAGTCTTTGACTGCTTTCAACACTATGCTCAAACATTTCTATCTTGCTGATTCTGCTGACTAATAAACTTATGAACACTTTATTCGACAATTGATATAAACTATTTATTTATTTATTTTGTAAGTATAAATGATATATATGAATATATACGTATATGTTTTAAATGTAATATATGTAGGTATATAGGTACGTATTAGATGTATATAATCATATTTCTTATTATTATATATATATATATAAATATATTTATACATATTTTATTTCATTTTTTTTAAAATTATTTTGCAATAGAACACCACCGACCTTGCTCAACTCACTATTTCTCTTACTCCATCCAAAGGTTGACTGGAAGAGATCGCTCCTAGCGATAAGTCCGCCCATTGTACTGTAGTTTTTATGAGTTAACTGTTTCGTAAGTTACTTTAAGTGGTGTACAATAAAGTATTTTGTATTGTGTATTGTATTGTTTAAGTGTATAATTTATTAAGAGTTATTGTAAACTAATTGAAGTATGACGATGATTGTCGAAGATGTTAAATTCATACTCGACGCAAGCAAACTGATGCAAAAATTTTAGGTATATAATATGCTCTACCCGTGCGAAGCCGGGGAGGTTTGCTAGTTATAAATAATTTAAACAAAATGTTCTGGATTCCATACGTAACATAACATAGCTTACCTTAAATAGAGTACCGCTGAAATAATACTTCTAAAAACAATGTAATTATATAAATAAATATTAATTGGCATCTTAATGATACAAACTGCACCCTAAAAGGGCAGTACTACTAGTAATGATAATTCCTTGCCCATACTAACAGATAAGTGATGGTTTAATTAAGGAACGTCTATGAGAGTCTGTAGTGGTACAGAATAAATAATAGTACGAAAGTGGTAGAACTTCTGCTGGTCCGTCTGGGGTGGTACCACCACTTTGTCAGTTATTTATTAGGCCGTGACCTACGAGTAAATTATAAGTCAGAAAATGTAACTGCGTTAAAAAAATGACCCACCAAAAGTCGTGTCCAGTGCGTCATTAGTCGGACATGTGTCTTGTTTGACTCAACTGTCATAACAGACATTGCAGAAAATGCGCGAACCAATCACTGCTTTCGTTCCGAATTTAAATCAATCTCCAAGCCAATCATTTGTAACTTTGAAAGTTATTCTCATTTTGTATATACGTCATTTTGGTTTGACGGAGGGCCACTTTTTGTGTGGAATTTGTTCTGAATTAGTCTTCGTGACTTATTATTTATTCATAGGCCGTGACATAAGATTTTTTTTCGGTTCGAATGGCAAAGTGTCCAGTGAAATTACAGGGCATGTACTTAGCATCATTATGTCTCAAGGTAACAGGCGCAGTGCAACAACGTGCAAAATTCTGTCTATCCAGAATTTTGGACGCTCCCGTATCTGCAATAGGTACACGTCATTGCTTACCATCAGGCGAGCGTCGTGCTTGTCCTGTTACTTTATATCATAAAAAAGAAGGTGCGTAGAAAACTACGCTCTTGAAGTGAAATTTCCAAGTGTATTCAATTTATTTCTCAATAGCACTAATAATTTTCTTGTACAACTCCATCTGTTGAACTTTAGCGAATACTTCTTTGTAATTACGCCGTTATAATCAAAATCAAAATTATTTATTTTCCAGAATATGGTACAAATAGGTCTTAATATTCTTTTAGCCAACATATTCTACCGTTGCCGGTGTACAAAATACTTTACAAACAACATCTTTATAATTCAAATTAATTAAACAATTCCAGAACAAGATTACATTACATTACTCTTACACTCATACACAGCACTGATACATTTATATTATTACTAGCTGACCCGGCAAACGTTGTTTTGCTAAAACCCAAATATCTATAGGAACCCTATTTTTTTCCAAAATAAAATGTTACTCGTGGATAATGTGGATTTCAAATGGTGAAAGAATTTTTAAAAACGGTCCAGTAGTTTTTGAGCCTATTCATTACAACCAAACAAACAAAGTTTTCCTCTTTATGATATTACTAGCTGTTACCCGCGGCTTCGCCCGCGTTATTTGTGTCTTTTAGACCATTGAGGTCTAGATCGATGATCTCTTAGGCCAAATCACCATAGGCCCTCAAAGTCGAACTCAATATCTTCTATTGTTAAAGTCATTAATCATTTTGGTTAGGTAAGTATACGAAATTGTGCTGTTTAAATGTTTGACTCAATACAACAGTTCTTAAAACATTTTTTACAAAGAAAATAAGGTGAATAGCTGCGCGAGCGTAGCGAGCAATATTATTGGGCGAGTGAAATATTTTATGGCGTTTTATAACCCTGACAGTTTAATGACCTAATCATCAAGTCAATATAGATGACTCTTAGGTCGAACTCGATATCGTCTATTGTTGAAGTCATTAATCATTACTTGGTACTTGGTAAACCTAACGAAGGTTTAGCAGCGAGCGCGAAAATTTTTACGTCATTATATGACCCTGGTAGTTTTTATAACCTACTAAATCAACACCGATGACCCTAGGGTTAAACTTGATATCCACTTATTTTAAGGTAAAAATTCATTATGATTATTGAAGGTAGTACTGTTTCAATTTATAAACTCGTTTTGATACATGTGGCTATTGAAATACAAAAAATGCTGAATTATAACCTACAAAGTAGACAAAACAAAGGTTTGCGCGAGCGCAGCGAGAGCTATCAATGCGCGAGCGAAGGGAACGCGAAAATTTTTACGTCATTTTATGACCCTGACAGTTTTTATGACCTACGAAGTTAACACCAATGACCCTAAGGTTAAACTTGACATCCACTTATTTTAAGGTGAAAATCATTTTGATTATTGAAGGTTGTACTGTTTTAATTTATAAACTCGTTTTGATGCATGTGGCTATTAAAATACAAAAAATGCTGAAAAATTACTTACAAAGTATACAAAACAAAGGTTTGCGCGAGCGCAGCGAGAGCTATCAATGCGCGAGCGAAGGGAACGCGAAAATTTTTACGTCATTTTATGACCCTGACAGTTTTTATGACCTACGAAGTTAACACCAATGACCCTAAGGTTAAACTTGACATCCACTTATTTTAAGGTGAAAATCATTTTGATTATTGAAGGTTGTACTGTTTTAATTTATAAACTCGTTTTGATGCATGTGGCTATTAAAATACAAAAAATGCTGAAAAATTACTTACAAAGTAGATAAAACAAAGGTTTGCGCGAGCGCAGCGGTCGTTATCAATGCGCGAGCGAAGCGAGCGCGAAAATTTTTTACGTCTTTTTATGACCCTTACAGTTTTTATGATCTTCTAAGTCAACACCGATGACCCTAAGGTTAAACTTGATATCCACTTATTTTAAGGTGAAAATCATTATGATTATTGAAGTCTGTACCGTTTCAATTAATAAACTCCTTTTGATGCATGTGGCTATTAAAATACAAAAAATGCTGAAATATTACCTACAAAGTAGATAAAATAAAGGTTTGCGCTAGCGCAGCGAGAGCTATGAATGCGCGAGCGAAGCGAGCGCGAAAATTTTTACGACCTTTTATGACCTTGACAGTTTTTATGACCTACCAAGTCAACACCGATGACCCTAAGGTTAAACTTGATATCCACTTATTTAAAGGTAAAAATCATTATGATTATTGAAGTCTGTACTGTTCCAATTTATGTCATGTTTTGATGAATTTGGCTATTAAAACACAAAAATTGCTGAAATGTATCCAACAAAGTACATATAACAAATGCTTGCGAGCGCTATAACAGCGCGAGCGAAGCGAGCGCGAAAAATGATTACGACCTTTTATGACCCTGACAGTGTTAATGACCTTTTAAGTTAACACTGATGAGACAAAGGTTTAACTTGATTTCCACTTATTTTAAGGTAAAAAATCATTATGATTATTGAAGGTTGTAACTGTTCCAATTAGAAACTCATTTTGATGCATGTGGCTATTAAAATACAAAAAATGCTGTAATATTACCTACAAAGTAGATAAAACAAAGGTTTGTTCGAACGCAGCGAGTGCTATCAATGCGCGAGCGAAGCAAACGCGAAAATGTTTACGTCATTTTATGACCCTGACAGTTTTTATGACCTACCAAGTCAACACCGATGACCCTAAGGTTAAACTTGATATCCACTTATTTTAAGGTAAAAATTCATTATAATTATTGAAGGTTGTACTGTTTCAATGAATAAACTCCTTTTGATGCATGTGGCTATTAAAATACAAAAAATGCTGAAATATTACCTACAAAGTAGATATAACAAAGGTTTTCGCGAGCGCAGCTAGAGCTATGAGTGCGCGAGCGTAGCGAGCGCGAAAATTTTTACGTCATTTTATGATCCTGACAGTTTTTATGACCTCCTCAGTCTAGACCGATGAATCTAAGGTTTAACTTGATATCCACTTATTTAAAGGCAAAAATCATTATGATTATTGAAGTCTGTACTGTTCCAATTTATGTGATGTTTTGATGAATGTGACTATTAAAATACAAAAGTTGCTGAAATGTATCCAACAAAATACATATAACAAATACTTGCGAGTGACATCACTGCGCGAACGTAGCGAGCGCAAAATTTTTTTCGACCTTTTATTACCCTGACAGTGTTTATGACCTTCTAAGTCAACACCGATGACCCTAAGGTTAAACTTGAAATCCACTTATTTTAAGGTAAAAATTCATTATGATTATTGAAGGTTGTACTGTTTCAATTAATAAACTCCTTTTGATGCATGTGGCTATTAAAATACAAAAAATGCTGAAATATTACCTGCAAAGTAGATAAAAGAATGGTTTGCGCGAGCGCAGCGAGAGCTATGAATGCGCGAGCGAAGCGAGCGCGAAAATTTTTACGTCATTTTATAACCCTGACAGTTTTTATGACCTCCTCAGTCTAGACCGATGAATCTAAGGTTTAACTTGATATCCACTTATTTTTAGGTAAAAATCATTATGATTATTGAAGTCTGTACTGTTCCAATTTATGTGATGTTTTGATGAATGTGACTATTAAAATACAAAAGTTGCTGAAATGTATCCAACAAAATACATATAAGAAATACTTGCGAGTGCCATCACTGCGCGAGCGTAGCGAGCGCGAAAAATTTTTACGACCTTTTATTACCCTGACAGTGTTTATGACCTTCAAAGTCAACACCGATGACCCTAAGGTTAAACTTGAAATCCACTTATATTAAGGTAAAAATTCATTATGATTATTGAAGGTTATACTTTTTCAATTAATAAACTCCTTTTGATGCATGTGGCTATTAAAATACAAAAAATGCTGAAATATTACCTGCAAAGTAGATAAAAGAATGGTTTGCGCGAGCGCAGCGAGAGCTATGAATGCGCGAGCGAAGCGAGCGAAAAAATTTTTACGACCTTTTATGACCCTGACAGTTTTTATAACCTACTAAGTTAACACTGATTACACAAAGGTTAAACTTGATATCCAATTATTTAAGGTTAAAAATCATTATGATTATTGAAGATTGTACTGTTTTAATTTATGGACTCGTTCTGATGCATGTGGCTATTAAAATACAAAAGTTGCTGAAATATTACCTACAAAGTAAATCAAACAAATTATTGCGCGAGCGCAGCGAGCGCTATCACTGCGCAAGTGAAGTGGGCGCAAAAAATTTTACGTTTTATGACGCTAACAGTTTTTATAACCTACTTAGTCAACACCGATGACCCTAAGGTTAAATGTGGCTGTTAAAACTCGAATGCTTATGAAATACTTCCCACAAAGCAGATAAAACACGTTGGGCAAGCAAAGCCATTGCGTAAATTTTGATGACTTTTAATGACCCTGACAGTTTTATGGCCTAATTAAGGCACTTATTAAGTTTAGTCATAATCTATGAACCTAAGGTCAAACTTTTATGATTATGCAAACTCTATGTAAAGTTAACAAAAAATATAGGTACCCACACTTAACTGCCGAAAAAAAGTATTCTTTGCCCTTTTATGCCCTATTCAATGTGTTTGTACAAAATTTCATCTGAATCGGTCAAGCCGTTTGGCCATATAGAGGCCACACATTTACAAAATTCCATAATAAAAATATAGACAACCGAAATTTCCACCCAAAAAAAAGTATTCGTTGCCCTTCTATGTCTTTTTGACTGTCTGTGTACAAAATTTCAGCTTAAATGGTTAACCCGACCGAGAGTAGGCCACACATTTACATACTTCAATTTAAAAATTCTGGACACCTGGACTCGACTGCCAGAAAAAAGTATCCTATGTGATTCTATGCAATATGAACTATTAACTATATGTATAAAATTTCAGCTGAATCGGTCAAACTGTTTAGCTGATAAGAGGACACACATTCACAAAATTCAATAAAAAAAATCTAAACACTCAGACTCGATGGACAAAAAACAGTATCCGATATCCTATTCTGCCCTGAACTGTCTTTATACAACATTTCAGGCAAATCGGTCAAGCCGTTTATTCGAGAAGAGGTCTTAAATTTACAAAATTTAATCAAAAATATCTGGACTCGAAAGCCAGAAAAAAATTATCCTATATCCTATTCTGCCCTATGAACTGTCTCTATACAACATTTCAGGCAAATCGGTCAAGCCGTTTATTTTAAAAGAGATCTTATATTTACAAATTCCAATTAAAAAGTTTGTACCCTCTGACTCGATAGCCTGAAAAAATTTATTCTATATTCTATTCTGCCTTTTGAACTGTCTTTAAACAACATTTCAGGCAAATCGGTCAAGCTGTTTATTCGAGAAAAGGTCTTATATTTACAAAATTCAATTAAAAATAACTGGACCCCCTGACTCGACAGCCAGAAAAAAATTATCCTTTATCCTATTCTGCCCTATGACATATATTCACGCAAAATTTCAGGCAAATCGGTCAAGCCGTTTATTCAAGAAGAGATCTTATATTTACAAATTCCAATAAAAAATATTTGTACCCTCTGACTCGATAGCCAGAAAAAAAGTTTTCTATATTCTATTCTGCCCTATGACATATATTCACACAAAATTTCAAGCAAATCGGTCAAGCCGTTTATTCAAGAAGAGATCTTATATTTACAAAATTCAATTAAAAATATCTGGACCCCTGACTCGACAGCCAGAAAAAAAGTATCCTATATCCTATTCTGCCCTACGAACTGTCTTTATACAATATTTCAGGCAAATCGGTCAAGCCGTTTATTCGAGAAACGATCTTATATTTACAAAATTCAATTAAAAATATCTGAACCCCCTGACTCGACAGCCAGAAAAAAAGTATCCTATATCCTATTCTGCCCTATGACATGTATTCACACAAAATTTCAGGCAAATCGGTCAAGCCGTTTATTCAAGAAGAGATCTTATATTTACAAATTCCAATTAAAAATATTTGTACCCTCTGACTCGATAGCCAGAAAAAAAGTTTTTTATATTCTATTCTGCCTTTTGAACTGTCTTTAAACAGAATTTCAGGCAAATCGGTCAAGCCGTTTATTCAAGAAGAGGTCTTATATTTACAAAATTCAATTAAAAATATCTGGACCCCCTGACTCGACAACCAGAAAAAAATTATCCTATATCCTATTTTGCCCTATGAACTGTCTCTATACAACATTTCAGGCAAATCGGTCAAGCCGTTTATTCGAAAAGAGATCTTATATTTACAAAATTCAATTAAAAATATTTGGACCTTCTGACTCAATATCCAGAAAAAAAGTATTTTATATTATTTTCTGCCTTATGAACTGTCTTTATACAACATTTCAGGCAAATCGGTCAAGCCGTTTATTCGAAAAGAGATCTTATATTTACAAAATTCAATTTAAAATATTTGGACCCCCTGACTCGATAGCCAAAAAAAAATTATCCTATATCCTATTCTGCCATATGTTCTATCTTTGTACAAAATTTCAGCCAAATCGGTCAAGCCGTTTGACCGTGAAGAAGTCCCAAACAAACAAACAAACAAACAAACAAACAAATAAACAAACTGACTTTCGCATTTATAATATTGGTGTTGAATATTTGGACCTCCTGACTCAATATCCAGAAAAAAAGTATTTTATATTATTTTCTGCCTTATGAACTGTCTTTATACAACATTTCAGGCAAATCGGTCAAGCCGTTTATTCGAAAAGAGATCTTATATTTACAAAATTCAATTTAAAATATTTGGACCCCCTGACTCGATAGCCAAAAAAAAATTATCCTATATCCTATTCTGCCATATGTTCTATCTTTGTACAAAATTTCAGCCAAATCGGTCAAGCCGTTTGACCGTGAAGAAGTCCCAAACAAACAAACAAACAAACAAACAAACAAATAAACAAACTGACTTTCGCATTTATAATATTGGTGTTGATTATTATATTATATATATATATATATAATATATATATATAATAAAAATATTATATTATATATAATATATATTAGTGTAGATGAAAATTATTATTATTATTTATAATACATTAATGTCAATTTATTGTTGTTTGTCACTGATACATTTGTATTATTACTAGCTGACCCGGCAAACGTTGTTTTGCTAAAACCCAAATATCTTTAGGAACCCTATTTTTTTCCAAAATAAAATGTTACTCGTGGATAATGTGGATTTCAAATGGTGAAAGAATTTTTAAAAACGGTCCAGTAGTTTTTGAGCCTATTCATTACAACCAAACAAACAAAGTTTTCCTCTTTATGATATTATATTATATATATATATATATATATATATATATATATATATAAATAATAATAATAATTTTCATCTACACTAATATATATTATATATAATATAATATTTTTATTATATATATATATTATATATATAATATATATATAATATATATATATAATAAAAATATTATATTATATATAATATAATATTCCTAATTTTGACATCCAAATTTCATTAATCAGAATTCTAACATAATATTCTATGCTTTTGACCACGCTTTTTGACAAACAACAATCAATTGACATTAATGTATTATAAATAATAATAATAATTTTCATCTACACTAATATATATTATATATAATATAATATTTTTATTATTTATATATATTATATATATATATATATAATATAATAATAATATCATAAAGAGGAAAACTTTGTTTGTTTGGTTGTAATGAATAGGCTCAAAAACTACTGGACCGTTTTTAAAAATTCTTTCACCATTTGAAATCCACATTATCCACGAGATTTATACGATTTATATATATATATATATTAATTATAATATATATATAATATATATATATAATAAAAATATTATATTATATATAATATATATTAGTGTAGATGAAAATTATTATTATTATTTATAATACATTAATGTCAATTGATTGTTGTTTGTCAAAAAGCGTGGTCAAAAGCATAGAATATTATGTTAGAATTCTGATTAATGAAATTTGGATGTCAAAATTAGGAATATCATTTCAAAGAAAAGAAAATATAGGTCAAATAAAATAAAATAAAATAAATAGAGATGTCAAGTTAGTTAGATTAATCAGAAAAATAATTATTTACAATATCATCCATAAATTCATTTACTTTCAGAATAAAAACATATGTCAATAAGAAATTTATATAACTTAGCTTTGAATCTGCTATCAGTTAATTCCTTAAATAGATCAGGCAACTTATTATAAATATGTATTGCCATAAAATAAACATTATTGCTATACAATTTAATTCTTTGGTGAGGTACATTTAGTTTAAATTTCTTGCGATTGTTTTGTCTGATAGCCACGTCACTGTGAAGTTCGAATAAGGAGCGATTTCGATGAACAAATTGACATATTTCTTCGGGCGTTTATAAATATAACGTATAACGTGACGCTTACGTCACGTCCGCTGCCTTCGGACCGTGACGCTACGTCACTTCCGTCAAATTTTACGCCAGCGCGCCTTAATAGTTTCACTTAAAAATTATTGTATTTTTCGGGGTTTTTTTTGTTTTTATGGTTCCGTACCCAAAGGGTAAAACGGGCTCTATTACTCCGGACTCCACTGTCCGTCTGTCTGTCTGTCTGTCTGTCCGTCTGTCACCAGGCTATAGTTCATTAACCGTGATAGTTAGACAGTTGAAATTTTCACAGATGGTGTATTTCTGTTGCCGCTAGAACAACAAATACTAAAAACAAAATAAAATTAAAAATTATAGGGGGTCCCCATACAAAAACGTGTTTTTAAACGCCATCTATCTAATTAGTTTCGGCAAAATGACATAGATGGCGCTAGTAAACGAGCCCCGAGTCTTTCTAGATCGCGACCAAACCAAATATTCTGGGTAATATCAATTAATCAAATATATGAGGTTGAGACTCTGTTATGTTTCGTATTGTACGGAACCCTCTCTAAGTGTGCGATAAGAGACGCAATGCTGACTTACACTTGGCCAGTTTTATTTTGTTCCGCTTTTAATAAATACTCCTTCGATATGGGGCCGGAGACTTTTTTTGAGCGGGTTTTATTATATAGTATCACGTATCATGTGCAATTCGTCTTCACGTTCAAAACTAGATTCGTTCAAAATCTTCGCTGAGCTTTCATGCAATATATCCATCGGGTTGAGATTAAGGACACGCTATGGTTACCGTAAGTAATATTAATTTTACCGTGGTTAAATATACTCAATATTGAATTATGTTTTTTATATTTGGACTTCAAATAGTGCGCCTGTGGCCTAGTGAAATACTATTCTGGAACCTTACCTTTGGCTGGATTTGTCTGATACCAGACGTGCTTGTTTGCATCCAAAAGACTATCAACACACGCACTTTCTAAAACGGAATTAAAACAAACCCAAGAAAAAACTGCAAACGGTCACGCAAGTACCAAGCTACCATAGTCATCTACACTTTATTACCTTGGTATATCAGCATAATTTCCAATGGCTTGTATTTAGTACCTCTGATTTGCTATTATAGTTATTCGCATTGAGAAAGACATGCCGGACCTTGTAAGGGACCGCAAAAGGCCTCTGTTTGAGATAAAGATCGGCATAACTTTACTGAACTTGTAGAAATAATAGCGTTTACTTGAGATAGGAATTTTGGAGTGATTGTGAATAGGAGAAAATGTCTTAAACCTAACCTAAACTGAAGTGTGGCTGATTGTTACGCTTTTGTTAATAATAAAGGTCATTCATTCCTACGCGTTCTACATGCGTTCGGGTGGTGCTAATCGGCCCTGAAAAGTGTCAACAGTTGTAGAGATTTTTACTGACTCTGAAGGGTTGTATACTGCGGGAACACCTAAGGCTATGTCGCCAAATTTTTGGTAGCAAGTTAGGCTGAACATCGATAATATGCTCCGACCATCTGTGGACAAACACCCTTGCTAGGACTTTTCGCTTAGAAGTCAAGCCAATAATTAAATCTAAATCTGATCATCCATTTGGGCGCTACGATATCACAGACAGACAAACAGATGCACAGATATGCGAGTACACGTAAAACTTACAATACCCCTTCTTTTTGCGTTGGACATTAAAAAGAAACTAAAACGAGTTCATTAATATTATTGACGATTTCTTCACAAACTATCTTTACCATTTTGTTTCCAACAAATCAATGAACGAATCGTAAGTAGGTAATATTTAATACTTCTAGTAAAAATAAATTTTAAAAGACTTATTGCTATTAGTCTTTAAAAATGTATAGATCTACTAGCTGAGCCCGCGACTTATTCCGCGTGGAATAGTGTCTTTGGGTAGCATTAACTATGCCACATAGGTATCCCAACTACACCGCGCCATAGAAAAGATAATAATACTACCGCGCCGTACCACGCCACGCTAATCCCTCTTCCCTCCACCCCTCACATAACCTCCCCTCCCCCTTCTCCTTCCCCTCACTTCCATATCCCTTCCCCTCCAGCTTTCCTCCCCTCCCCTACCCACCCCCTCAACTCCCCCTACCCTACCCCTCCCCTCCTTCCAAGTTTGTGAGGGGGGCCTCACAAACTTTGAATGTCATATTTATATCGAAACCACAGCCAAAAAAATAAGTTTCAAGCTTCTAGCTTTAGAAATGTCGATGCTTCCATACCATCCCCCCATTCAACCCCATACAACCCACTTTTCGCAATAAAAAGTAGCCTATGTCCTTTCTCAGGCTCTAGACTATCTGTGTACCAAATTTCATTTAAATCGTTTTAGTAGTTTTGGCGTGAAAACCAAACAAACAGACAGACAGAGTTACTTTCGCATTTATAATATTATTAAGTAAAGATAAATAAAACTCAGAGATGGCGCTAGCGTAGATTTTAATAGCTCTTCTTTAAATATTGCCTATCGCGCAAACGATATTTTCCGCGACATTGAAACCGATGCTCTTGCTTCGTGATTAGACATCTCAAAAGTTGAACTCGTTTAATAACGTTTTCTCTTTATAATATTAGTCTGGAAGTCTGGATGTATTTACGACATGACATGACTATGCTATGCTATGCTATGACTGGCATTGATATGTGGGTTTTCTCATCGACGTCATAGCAATTGCTATGAGTGAGTAGTCTTGTCAACCACTCCAACTAAGCTAAATACTAAGCTTGAGTCTGGAGTGAGTTCACGTCAATAGTGCAATGGGTGGAGATCCAACTCACGACCTCTCGATCGCCAGGCTGACACCATAGCCATTGGTCTATTTCCACATCTGAATCTATATTATATAAATGTATACATTTATATATATTATGTGTGTAAAAGTACGTACCTTTATCTCAGCGTTCCAGTCATCCCTAGCTAACGAACTGGAATTCTGTAAAGAAAAAATGAAATTAGGACACGGTAAAGAAAATAAGTTTTGCTTGAATAGGCAGAGATTTTTTAATGCTCTTTGGATATATTTTTGAGGAGTAAATCTGCTGTATTAATTATTTTTATGATGAAGATATTTTAACCTAGAGTCTAAGTAAGTCTATGTAGTCTAAGCTTACGTAGGTTGTAACTAGTATATAATCTGTGTCTGTGCTTACAAAATTATTGAGATTGGACTGAAGGGTCCTTTGTTACTAAATATTGACTTATCAATATTTTGTACTAGAACCTATAACTAACTAACCTAATGTGAATGCCCATATATTTGTTTTCTTCATATGCACGTTTAAACCGTTTAAACCCTTCTGGTTTAAATTGTTTGTTTGTTTAAACGTACGACCTCCAGATTAGAAGTTAAGGCATTGCACAGTGCAATATAGAGCTCTAAGGTGATAGGCAAACGTACTTAATGTACCTTACTACAATTAAATAAATAATAGTTATAAAACCAACCTAAAAACTTGATGATAATTTTTTTTCTCAATAATGTTACTATGGGACCAAACGGGATAATAAATGACGGAGTTCTGAGGTAACAACCACGCGCTTTGGTACTTGGCACAAAGACACTAGTAGGATATAAAAAATCGCTAATCCCGTAGATTCTTGTAATATGTGTGCTAAGGGTATTTAAATTATTGCATTGTAATCGATCCTTGATAAGTGTGCAGAGTTTCAAATCAATCCGACGTTTTGACGGGAGTGAAATTCACGTCTGGTACCGACACACCGCAGCGTCTTGCGTGCGCGATCTAGGCGGCGATCAGATAGCGCAGTAGTACCGACTGGTTCACACCAAACGAAACAGAAAACAATTGAAAAGTACTGAGATCGCGCCAGCAGATCGCAGGACGCCGCGGTGTGGCCGTTCCTTTACAAAGATATAGGCGAAGCTAATAAAAGCTTGTTAAAAATACTGCATCGCATCTTTCACTTCCAAGGTAAAATAACCTATCAAAGTGAAAAACAAATATGGGTTTCCCAGGTATTCCTTTGTTCATGCAGTTCCGTTTCCATCCGCGTCGATATTTTTAAACTCTGTTCGCTCCAATTTGCTTTTGAATTCGCTTCTACCCACATATTGCGCTGTTTTATTTCAACTGTGTGACCTTTAGGCTGTTTTCACGTTAGGCTCAATAATCAGCGGTCAGTTAGCTCAGTCGCTTGCAGTCTGTTTTGTTGGATTTTTAGTGTAGCTTTAGTTTTGTTTTTAGATTAGTGTAACTTCCTCCCGAGGAAGTGCATCGGACATGCACGAAACCTAATTTTTCAATAATCAACATTATCGATAATCAACTTACAATATGACTCTTCCCGACATCTATTGGCGAGTCGAAGTAGCTTTAGTGTTATTGTGTCGTTAAAGCAGTTAGTTGCTCTCAATTTAAAAAAAAATAGTATTATTATTCACCAATAGATGTCGGGAAGAGTCATATTTTTATGTTTAAGTGGCAAAAAATACCGAGCAAAACTCGGTCAGATATTTAATAATATTAATTACTAACACCTTTGTGTTAACGTTTACTTAGTTAGTGTTAGAAGTTCGTTAGATATTCGTTAGATGGCGTTCGGAACGGGCCAGTTTTTATTAGGAGTATCTAGCAACCATCTGACAACAAACTCAACAGAAGTGACGATATTTTCTACACCCGTGCAAGCTCAGAGCAAACACCAAAGCTTGCCTGGCACATTGGAAGACGACAGTAAAAAAAAGTTATGATGTCAAACATTTATCAGCTCACTAGATTACGTCAAGCGCAGATGAGGCGCTAATTTGCAGGTCAGTCCGTGCCAACAGACTAAAGGAAAGCTAAATGTAAACATAGCCTTGTCGGGCACTTTCCCAAAATAGAACGACAGCGGAATTGTTAATTATTATTTGGATTAGTTTCAGCGACGATCCCTCGTTGAAATGCAAAATCAGTCTATTGAGAATTAAAACATTATCATGTTATTTGGCAGCTCTGTTATGACGTCACTTGATAGAATCACATTTTAATGAAGGCAATGAAGTAAGTAGACTGTGCACTAGGCAGTTTTTAGGGTTCCGTAGCCGAATGGCAAAAAACGGAACCCTTATAGATTCGCCATGTCTGTCTGTCTGTCTGTCCGTCCGTATGTCCACAGCCATTTTATTACGAAACTATTAAGACTACAGAAATGAAACTTAGTAGGTGGATGTATTCTGTACACCGCTTTCCGATTTTTATACAAAAATATAAAATATAATATACATCCCTTACATGGAACTGAAACCTAAAAAAAAATTTTTTTGTTCAAACCTATACGTGTCTATGGATAATTAGGTCATTAAAAATGACATTGAGGTTCCTAAAATCAATAAATCATTTTTTCTCAAAGTCAATCATTTAAAAGATAGGCGCGTCTAAAGTGGTAAAATGTGTGTCCCTCCCGTCTAACTTTTAAAGTAAGGGAGTGAAAAATCTAGAAAAAATATATTTAATAGATCTCAATAAAAACTTTCAACGAAAATTGGTTTGAACGAGATACAGTCAGCAGTTTTTGAGATATAGCGATCGCAAATATAACTTTGTTTTTCATACATATACTATGAAAAATTATTTTTGTAGTTGCGAAAAATCATAGTTATAGAATACTCTACTGTGTTAACGGAACCCTACTAGTGCGAGTCCGACTTGCACTTGGCTAGTTTATTAAGACAAGAACACACTCCGTTCTTATGTGCACAGCAGGTTTGAATTTTGACAAATTCAATTCAATCCGTATGAATTGAATTTGTCAAAATTTTTTAAAAAACCTGCTGTGCACAGTCGTGTTTATAGTAAAACGACATCGAATGAAGGTCTAATTATGACTGATATCATCTTTTCCACTTAACAGGTAAAATTGTAAAGGTCCAAATTAACATTTCCATTACCCAAAAAAAAAATATATATATTCTATTATTATTATTTTTAAAACAAAATTAGATATTTAATGTTGCGCCACCTTGTACCATATAAGGCTCTAGAGTAAAACCTCAAGTTCAAACACGTAGGGAGAGATGCTGCTTTACACCTGTCTATTGTCGACTGGTCTATATATAGCCCACTCCGCAACTTTTTGTGGACCAACCCAATCATGAGAGTCTAAGTCTTGGCTCGTCGTAAGCGTAAGTCGTAAGCTCGTTTGACCTTAGTAGTGCTTTTGAATATAGACGTTATAATACTTAAAATTAAAATTTAAAACCACTCTGGACTGCTCTTTGTAGAATCTATTCATTGAGACCATTTCAACGAGCCTAAACTCGACATCTCTGCTGTAAGTAGATGAGGAGTTGAGTATTCTGCAGATTCCATGTCCTATCATCAGGCCAATGTCACCATGTTCCTACAATATCGTTAGTCTTAAAATGCTTAAAGTTAGTATCTCGATTAAGACGCCTATAAAACAAAAAAAACTAAATCTAAATCGGTTTATCCATTTGAGCGCTACTATGTCACAGAGAGACAACAAAATTAGAACACCTCTTCTTTTTGCGCCGGAGGTTCAAAATACCCCACCACGCCAATTCTCACCTCACACCTCACAATGATCACACACCGCCTTATGAGAAACTGCAGTCCCAAACAATCTCAAAATTAATTTCCGAAGAAAACAAACCATTTCTTATTTGTTATTATGTTATCAAACGTAAGCTCGAGGCAATAATTCAAGTGATAAAGACGCCGACTCACGCCACTCCAACATTAGGTATCGTTTACACTTCTGTTGCGTGACGCTCGTGTAATTTGGTTCTCTGAAAATGAAAGGAGGTCTCCTTGCTACTAAAGGCAAATTTAGTTTTTTTCTTCTAACATTCTTGGGGAATATAGATAGATTGAACAGATGGATGATGGAATTGATGGATGAGAGCAGATGTAACGCGGCGGTGCGATTTACTAAGATGACATGTCACATTTTTTTATAGGCTAGCGTTTGCCGATTTTGCCTGGTGGTAAGCGATGATGTGGTCGAAGATTATGAACACGCTATAGTCCGGCAATCTCGTGCGCGACCGTCCTGCGGAGTGACAGACGGTGGCGGGGACGAGGTACCGGTCATTCTAGCACACGGCTACGTAGTAACTATTATATAATCTGTGACGCGGCTACACACGCTTCCCTTCCCCGCTACACCACCCGCTACCCGCTGACATCTTGGGTACCTCGTCTCCGCCACCGTCTGTCACTCCGCAGGACGGTCGCGCACGAGATTGCCGGACTATAGGCCTACAATGGTCTGACTCTCAAGCTGTGCTCAAGCTCAAGCTGTGTGCAGCCGGAACACCGTTAAATTGTGGCGGCAGATAGGTGGAACTTTGATATAATGCTCTTTGCACCTAATTGATAACACTAAATTATGAAACCATTTTAAACCGACTTCACAAAAAAGGAGGAGGTTCTCAAACTTCTCAATTCGTCTGTGTTTTTTTTCGTGTGTATGTTACGCGATTACTCCGTCAATTCTGAACCGATTACAATGATTCTTTTTGTAATCGGTAGGGTACGTTTCCGAGGTTGTCCCATTGTAATTTCATCGAGATCTGATAAGTATCTCCAGAGATATGACGATAAACGTCTCAAACTTGCTACTGAAATCGACTCGCGCGGCATTGAAGTCGGTTGTTTTAATTTTAATCTTAATTAACTAAAAAAAAAAAAACATACAGACGAATTGAGAACCTCCTCCTTTTTTGTGAAGTCGGTTAAAAATGGCTTTGACTGTGTCAGCGTGTGATTTTTGTTCTGGCTTTATTGACCGGCTACACAAAACAGGCACTCAATTTGTGTATACTAACAATATAGTACCTTTTTCAAGGAATCTCAGCTCAGAACTTTGGTATGCGTGGAATAGATCATTATTTTTTTATTCTCAAGGGCATAGAAAAGATAATAATACTACGTATCAAGGGTATTATATAATTGTGGTTTGGCAGATTCCTACCTGCGGTATTTTTGCCTTGACCCCAGCATAACATCTAGTCATTACTACGTGATCCTGGTGTTTTATTGCATCCGTCCCGCCCCATTACCGTTATTACGTTTATTAAATCATAGCGAGATATCAAGATGCAAGTCTGCTGTGTGATCTGCTGCTATATTTACACTACACTTGTGATTGCTTGGTATGTAAACGTGAAATTAATGTGTAAAAAATATTTAACTGTTTTACATATCTTATTCTAAATTGTCGATATTGTGATAATGATCGGCATAAAGTTTAGATCACAGATTTTGATATGTACAGTCACAGTACTGATTGTGAGATACGTGTTAGGTTAAGTGAAGATATTAGTGAATAGCTTTTTACTGTTTGTTTCTAAAACCATGGATGTGTATTCTACATTAGTAAGTTACTTCTGTCTTTTTTGAATTGCATTTGTTGTACCCGTGGAGTGAGGGCCTGGTGACCTGTAATACAGATTTTAAACAACCTACATCAGGCACCGGCTCTTCACAAAATTGGTTGCATCCATTCTTGCTGATTGAGCCGAAGATCGGGCTCAGTGGCGCATCTTGGGAGAGGCCTATGTCCAGCAGTGGACTGATACAGGCTGATGATGATGATGATGATGATGAATTCTTGCTACGTACTAAGTATTATTCTACTTTAATGATACTCAACCATTGTGAAGAGAAATAAACGGATATTTATTTATTATTATTTATTTAATTTAGGTTGTGATACCAGTTAAGTTTGATCTTCAGTTTGTGTTGAGCTTCATTTGCATTTGTGCTTTAGTATCTGTCTGTCTCCCTCCCCCTATCACTGTGTCACTCTATTCTATATCTATATATCTTCAAGTATGATCCAATTATTAGCTTCTGTACCCTTAGTACGAGTTTTTATCGTAAACGCTTTTGACAGATCTCACATCATCATTAACAGCCTGTACTCGTCCACTGCTGGACATAGGCCTCTCCTATGGCACGCCACTGAGCTCGATCTTCAGCTATTTGTTTCCAACCGCTGCCAGCCAGCTTGCGTATATCATCGCTCCATCTAGCTGGAGGGCGTCCTACGCTTCATTTCCCGAGTCGTGGTCTCCACTCTAGAACACGTCTACCCCAACGGTTATCGGTTCTACGACAGATGTGACCAGTCCACTGCCACTTCAGCTTGCTAATCCTTTGAGCTATGTCGATAACCTTGGTTCTCTGTCGGATGACTTCATTTCGAATTCGATCTTTCAGAGATACTCCAAGCATAGCCCTTTCCATAGCTCGCTGAGCGACTTTTAATTGGTGGATCAGTCGCACCGTCAGTGTCCACGTCTCGGCTCCGTATGTCATTACAGGTAGGACGCACTCATTAAAAACTTTTGTCTTTAGGTTCTGTGGTATCGGCGATGAAAAGACTCGACGTAGTTTTCTATATGCTGCCCATCCCAGCTGTATTCTTCTGCGGACTTCCTTCTCGAAATTGTTTCTACCCAATTGCAAGATTTGGCCAAGGTAGACATATTCTTGAACAGTCTCGAGAGGGACTCCGTTTAAGGCAATCGGTTCCGGAATGACATGTTCGTTGAACATGATCTTGGTCTTATCCAAGTTCATCCGGAGACCGATGCGTGCAGAAGAATCAGTAAGGGTGGTTAGCATGTACTCCAAGTCCTGTACGGTTTCAGCCATGATAACGATATCGTCCGCAAATCTCAGGTGTGAGAGGTTTTCGACGTTGATGTTTATGCCTCGTCCTTTCCAGTTCAGAGTCTTGAACATATCCTCTAGAGCGTTTGTGAACAATTTGGGGGAAATAACGTCCCCTTGTCTCGCACCTCGATGTAAAGGGATATGTTCAGTCTGCTGATTTTGTACTTCGACGGTCATAGTCGCGGCTTCATACAAACCTCTCAGCACTTGCACGTATCGCCAATCAACTTGGCACCGTTGCAGGGACTCTCCAGAACAGACCAGGTTTCAATAGAGTCAAAGGCTTTCTCATAGTCCACAAATGCTAGACACAGGGGCTGGTTATACTCTTCTGTCTTCTGTATAACCTGCCGCACAGTGTGTATGTGGTCTATGGTGCCGTATCCTCCTCGGAACCCAGCCTGTTCAGGGGGCTGGAATTCGTCGAGTTTACGCGCGAGACGATTTGTGATGACGCTCGAAAACAGCTTATAGACGTGACTCAAGAGTGAAATAGGTCGATAGTTCTTTAATAGGGTTTTGTCTCCTTTTTTAAAGAACATAATGACTACACTCTTGCTCCACGTTTTCGGAGTTCTCCCCGAAAAGAGGACAGAATTGAAAATACGCTGAAGCTGTTGTAGCGTAGGAGTTCCACTAGCTTTTAAGAGCTCCGTTGTAATTCCATCCTCTCCGGGGGCTTTTCCGTTTTTAAGCTGTCTGAGAGCCAACACAATTTCGTCTAGGCTGATATCTGGCAAATCTTCGGTATAGTGGCGGGTTAGAGTGGCTCTAGGATCCTCAACATGGGGTTGGGGACGGGACGCTTGTGAGGTGTATAAGTGGCCGTAGAAGTCTTTAACTTCCCTGAGAATCTCCGGCTTAGAAGCGACGACACTCCCGTTAGATGTGGTCAACTTCGTCAGATGGCTTCGGCCCAGCTCTTGCGGTTTCGCTCGATCGCTTCTTTAATAGAGCTTGTGTTGGAATTCCGGAGGTCACGTCTTACGAGCTTCGTGATATTTTTGTTCAAAGACCGCTGTTCTGACGAAGTGACTGCAGGAGTTTCACGCCGCTTCTGCATTAGCTGCAGAGATTCTCCTGAAAGCTTAGACTTCTTAACGGCACCTCGCGTCTCACAGAATTTCGTTCCCTCTTCCCTGAGGATTTCCACCACTTGGTCGAGATCTTAGTCAATATCAACGTCGACTGTGGTTTCCAGGGCAGCGAATCGGTTCTCCAGTTCCAGTTTCAGCTGGAATGTTTCAGACCCAACTACGGACTGGAGCATGTTAGGTCGGAGCGTGGACTTCATTAGACGGACGCGTTCAAGCTTGCAGTCTAGAGTGCCTCGGACTAGTCGGTGATCACTGCCGGTTTTAAACTTAGTGATCACTGAGACATCTCTAAATATACGCTTCTTGTCCGTCATAATGAAGTCGATCTCGTTATTGGTCATAGAGTCGGGGCTTTGCCACGTCCACTTCTGACGGGGATCTTTCTGAAAAAAAGAATTCATCAGAAAAAGCCCCTCTTTTTCCAGGAAGTTGACGAGCATTTGCCCCCTATGATTCCTGCTTCCAATTCCGTGTGGACCTACTACCGATTCGCTGCTTGATTGTACTCCCACTTTAGCGTTGAGATCTCCCATGACAACGTTGAAGTGAGCCTTTTGGGTGGTGTGCAAGGCCTTGGAAATGTCCTCGTACATTTCCTCCACTTCATCATCCGAGTGTGCCGAAGTCGGTGCGTATACTTGGATAACTTTAAGGCTATACCTCTCGGTGAGTTTGATCACAAGATACGCTACCCTTGTCGACACACTGGAGATTTCTAGAACGTTGTCAGAGAGGACCTTGTGGACCAAAAACCCGACACCGCCTTGGGATGGTTGGTCTCCCTCTCTGAAGTACATAAGATGACCGGATTCCAGGGTCACGGTATCCTCCCCCTCTCTTCGGATTTCACATAACCCTAGAATGTGCCATCTTATGTTCTTCAGCTCCTCTTCGAGTTGTGCCAGATGTTCATCAAGCCGTAGCGTGCGTCCGTTGTACGTTGCCAGTGTCAGTCGGTGTTGGCGGCCTACCGTAGCCCGGGGATTCTTAGCACCCTGCCCCGCCGTTACCATGACCGCCGCCTTGGCCAGGAATAGCAGGGCGACCGGGAACTGGGGGCCGTTGTGTGGTTGTGTCTGCCATGAAGGTTTTGCCCAAATAATCACCACGCGCTGGGCAGTCGGGTTGGGTGATCGCAGGACGTAGCTTCTCGCACCGGTGACGCTGCTGCCCGTCACCGGTCTGTGGTATTTAGTTACGCCGCTTGAAATGGTTATACCGCCATTGGTCGGTCGCCAGAGCCTCGTCAGCTGATCGGCAGGATGCACCGCGGGCAGGTGAGGTTGGCTGGGAGCACTAAGGTAAAATTGTGCTCCCTTACATCCCACACATAGTTTTCGTCTTATTCTAGCTCCCTGATTGGTCTTAATTTAGTGAAGTGTAGTAACCACTAGAGGCGCTGTACTGGTTTTCATACAACATTTGTTCGATATACGATATCGAGTCGGGTAAAAACTCGTACTAAGGGTACTGGGCTCAGAGCCTTGCCAATTCTGCTACTTTGCGTATAGCCTCAGTGAAATCCTGGTCAGTGTAGGTGTTAGCACAGGAAATTCTATTATTTATAGGATATGTTTAATTATGTGTCATAAGTATGGACACTTGCCGCATACAATCAATATAGCCCCAAACTGTCTAAATTCCCCTTATAGCATTCAACTAAGTTTGTTGATCGTTTTGAACTAACAACTCGCTTGCAGTGATGAATAAAATAAAAAAAACTGGCCAAGTGCAAGTCGGACTCGCAGTAGAGTATTTTATAACTATACTTTTTCGTCACCAAAAAATTTACTTTGTTTTTCATAGTGTTTGTATGAAAACCAAAGTTATATTTGCGGCTGCTATATCTCAACAACTGCTGACTATATCTTGTTCAAACCAATTTTGGTTGAAAGTGTTTATTGAGATCTACAGCATATATTTTTTTAGATGTTTCACTCCTTTATTTTAAAAGTTAGAGGGGGGGGGGGACACATTTTACCACTTTAGAAATGTAAGTATATCTTTCTTCTACGTAATACTACGTACTAGCGTGTTCACTATCTTCACCAAATGATTGCTTGCCACCAGGCGAGATAGTTGTGAAACGCGTAAGCTATCAAAAAACTAGTTCAATAGCCTATGTCCAGTGTAGTCCAGAGGCTGCTCAGATATGGATCTTAACTATGAACTCAGTTTATAACTTGCCTCTAAGTTAGCCTTCCCAACATCTGTACTCACTAACCGAACCTTACTAGCATACGAGTACCTAATATCTGTAAGGGGTATCAACCACTATGACGTCAAAAATTCCATTCTTTGGCAGCACATTTCTTTTTTAGGGTTCCGTAGCCGATTGGCAAAAAACGGAACCCTTATAGATTCGCCATGTCTGTCTGTCTGTCTGTCCGTCCGTATATCACAGCCATTTTATTCCGAAACTGTTAGGACTAAAGAATTGAAACTTGGTAGGTAGATGTATTCTGTGAACTGCTTTCCGATTTTTATACAAAAGTAAAAAAAATAAAAGTTTAAGGGGTTTCCATACATGGAACTGAAACAAAAAAAAATTTTTCTTTAAATCTATACGTGTGAGGTGTTTATGGATAGGTCTTCAAAAATGACATTGAGGTTCCTAAAATCATTTTTTCTCAAAGTCAATCATTTGAAAGATAGGCGCGTCTAAAGTGGTAAAATGTGTGTCCCCCCCCTCTAACTTTTAAAGTATGGGAGTGAAAAATCTAAAAAAAATATATGCTGTAGATCTCAATAAAAACTAACAACGAAAATTGATTTGAACGAGATACAGCCAGCAAGTTTTGAGATATGGCGACCGCAAAGATAACTTTGTTTTTCATACAAACACTATGAAAAACAAAGTTAATTTTGTAGTTGCGAAAAATCATAGTTATGGAATACTTAACTGTGTTACGGAACCCTACGAGTGCGAGTCCGACTTGCACTTGGCCAGTTTATATTATATAGGGTAACAGGACAAGCACGACGCTCGCCTGTTAGTAAGCGATGACGTCAACCTATTACAGATACAGCGGCATGCAAAATTCTGGAAAACTGGCTGGACAGCCAGAATTTTGCATGTCACTGCACTGCGCCTGTTACCTTGATACATAAAGATGTTAAGACTCATATAACCTGTTATTTCACTGGACACTTTGCCATTCAATGCGAAAAACATTCCTATTTCACGCATAAATTAATTGGCAACGTGGTGGTACCGCCTCAGGCGGACTAGCAGGAGTCCTACCACTACAATATATGTAGAATGTACATTACTATACTATATGTAGAACTATATGTAGAAGCAAAACCATTAGTGCAGGTAGAATAGATAATCTCATTTATTGCATACCAGAAAGAATCTTAATTAGACATAACAACCTTATTCGGTGATACAATCGGCGGTCTTCTCGCATAAAGCGATCTCTTCCAGACAACCAAGTGTGGAGTAATAACAAAAAACAAAGGGAGTTTGGCGATGGATATTACATGTTAACTGTAGAATTTCCACCATGTAGCGATGGCATGGCGCCCTATAGGTATATTAGTTTCAGAATCCGTAGAGGGTGAACGTCACCTCGACTCGTAGGGCTTCGTTGAGGCCACGTTATTAGATCAATGAACACGAAGCCTGATTACATGCAATATGCATTTACAATGGAAAAATTAAAAGAGGACATTTTCTTGATTTGAAAATGTTTGATGTCTTTGTCTTTTCAGCATCTTCAGCATTCTTATTTGAGTCTCGAAATAATAAGTATTTCCATCACAACTCTTTTTTAGGGTTCTGTAGCCGAATGGCAAAAAACGGAACACTTATAGATTCGCCATGTCTGTCTGTCTGTCTGTCCGTCCGTATGTCACAGCCATTTTATTCTGAAACTATTAGGACTACAGAATTGAAACTTGATGGGTAGATGTATTCTGTAAACCGCTTTCCGACTTTTATACAAAAATAAAAAATATAAAAGTTTAAGGGGGGGGGGGGGGGGGCATCCCATACATGGAACTGGAACATCATAGTTATAGAACACTCTACTGTGTTACGGAACCCTATGAGTGCGAGTCCCACTTGCACTTGGCCAGTTTATTTTTATTTATTTTTTAATGTCTGTTGAAACTTTGAACACTATCTCGCCTGGTGGTAAGCGATGATGTGGTCGAAGATAGTGAACACGCTAGATCTAGAATACTCTGACCCTGGCTGTGTGCTGCCGAAACACTGTAAGTTCATGGCGGCAGATTTTCTTCTTGATGGTGGTAAGCTAATTTTTAGGGTTCCGAACCCAAAGGGTACCAACGGAACCCTATTACTGAGACTACGCTGTCCGTCTGTCTGTCTGTCTGTCTGTCTGTCTGTCCGTCTGTCACCAGGCTGTATCTCATGAACCGTGATAGTTAGACGGTTGAAATTTTCACAGACGATGTATTTCTGTTGCCGCTATAACAACAAATATTAAAAACGGAACAAAGTTAAAAATTAAAGGGGGTCCCCATACAAAAAACGTGTTTTTAGTATAGCGCCATCTATGAACGATGGTAACCAACAAAAAGGTCACTGACCTTTGTGTTATTCACATGGTGGGTGTTAGAAGTTCGTTCGACATTCGTTAGATGGCGTTGTAGTAAATAAGCATGTTTAGTATTGACACGGTATTTATGTTAAAACTTTGTAGATACGTAATTTTTCCGGCAAATTTTGTTCAATCGTAACCCTATGTGTGTGAGTCCGACTAGCACTTGGCCAGTTTATTGGTAGCAAGTCAGACGGAAAATCGATATGATATGCGCCTAAAGTCGAACACTCGGGTTATTTTATTGTAATTGGTGACCTCTCGCTAGAAGTCAAATCTTTATATCCTTTGATTGCGTGAACTTTATTAAGAACGCCCTTAATTAAAGTTATAAAATTGACTGGAAAAAAACAACATATAATTTATTTATTTATTTTTCAAATAAGCTCAGTCTACTGTTGCTATGACACACGATAAATTAAAGATCTCATGTGTCAATTTTCGTCAAAATCGGTTGAAAATGCGTCATGTAGGTTAGAACAGACAGACAGACGGCTAAAAGCATTTTTTGGCCTATCTCAAAACTGAGACACTTCGTTCGCATGGTCAATTTAATTACATTTATAACAACATAATACTAAATTCGAAATTTAAAACCACCCCGATCTATATACGACTGATCTAATATGTTTATTGAGACCACTCCAATGAGCCCAAACTCGACATATCTGCTATAAGTTGGTGAGGAGTTGAGTATACTGCACATTCCAGGAGATGTCCCAGCCTCAGGTCAATGCTACCATGTTCTTACAATATCGTTGAAGTAAGAGGATAATGAATGTTTAATTGATTGGACCTATGAAAGTTGATCTCATTGCGTCATCATCTAAAAAAAAGCTCAAAGTCTTAAAACGTCGAAACTGATCTTCATGAATCAAAGCTAAGAACAGTATTTTTAACGACACCTTTTCACCAGATTGACACCTATCAAACAAAAAAAACTAAATCAAAATCGGTTCATCCATTTAGGCGCAACAATGCCACAGACAGACACACCCATACACAGATACACAGAAACACACGTCAAACTTTCAGTCCCCTTCTTTTTGCCTCGAGGGGTTAAAAATAAGAAACATGCCTTCAAGTATGGCTATTTCAAGATTGCAAAAATTCACGTATAAAAAGTTCTTATGATAATAAGCAGTTTATAAAACCTACTGGCTCTTACCGATCACTGTTGCGGTCACATTGCCTCTTTAATAGCTTCATCTTCATATTAAACGTGTGCAATAATATATACAGCCTTAAAAATAACCACTAACAAACAACCAATTTTAAACAGTAAAGTTTAGACTTTAGGTTCAAATTCGTGTGGAAGATGTTACAGAGAATATGCGACAACACGATACGCTAGTTGCAAAACGGACGCGTCGTGATATTTTTCTTTTTTTTTTTCAATGTCGTAGTAATATCTTGGCTTGGAACATGTCCCGTGCGCTATGCCACAATGCTATGCGGACTATGTGACATACTCCAACACTTCACAGAGGAATATATACCTTAAATGTGAAACTTTAGGGATTAAAATAGAACTATAGTTGCAATAGTCCCAGGGGTCAATGCATTGTCCAGTCTAGAACTTTTCACATAATTGCCTTTTTGTCACAGTTGAGTGATTCGTTTAACATGATCGAAGGTTCTATAATGCAGGTATTTAATGAGAGAGTGAAGCTTGCTCAAGAATTCGTGCTTGGTTTTTGTATAAGTTTTTTTTTATAGTAGATAGTTATGAACGGTGTATAGCTCAAGTAGCTTTATTGATGCTAAATGTGGTAAAGAAAGAAAGAAAGAAAAATCATTATTTGCAAAATAAGCAACAGTACTCAAATGCTAAACCTTTTTAAATATAATGTAACAAACATAAAATTATGTTTCTTTGAAGTGTCTCACACTTTATATTTTTGTAAATTGTTAAACACAATCCATTAGATGGCTTAATTGGCAGAGCACCTGGACGTGTAATCCGGGGGGTGCGGGTTCGAGTCTCGTCGGTACGATGAAATTTTGGATTGTGTTTAACAATTTACAAAAACATAAAATTGATGCAAAACAGAACCAACTCAGCATTATGTTGTTCATGCTGGGCATGACCTGGTCGGTGGACGCTGGTCTTCCGTTGGGACCCTGACTGATATCACGGAATCCGACAACTACGCTCTACAACTATAATTATGTGCATAGTTACACAATATATTATTAAATACAAATATTAGCAATAAAAAATATTAAAAATATTAAAAACAAATAAAGCAATTTTCTTTGTTTTTAGGGTTTTTTTACCTCGAAAGGTAAAAAAGGAACCCTTATAAGATCACTTTCTGTCTGTCTGTCCGTTTGTCTGTTCGTGTATCACCACCTATTTTCTCAGGAACGGGTGGACCTAGCAAGTTGAAATTTATACCAGATACTGAGGTCTATAGTCCCTATTAGGTGTATAAAAATCCAGGTCTTGAGTCAACACGATAAAAAGATATGGGCAAATTTAGATTTTCGCGAAAACTTGTAAGTACCAAAATTTACTTTAATTTTGAACTTTTTTTATTTTTCAGAATTTTTCCTTTGTTTGTGTTGTAAGAACTTGCTTGTGACCAAAATTGACAATTCAAGGTCAACCGGAAGTACCCTATAGGTATTTTTTTCCAAAACTTATAGGGTAGTTCCCGTTGACCTGGAATCATAAAATTTGGCAAGAAGCAAGGGCTTATAGCACAAATAAAGGAAAAATTCCAAAAAATAGAAAAAGTTGAAAATTAAAGGTTGTCATACATACATAGTGTCATACAATTTAGAGGTCTAGCTTAATTGGTACATACCAACGTTGGTACGGAAGCCTCGGTGGGCGAGCCCAACTCGAATTTGCCGGGTTTTTTTTTTTTACCTGTTTTATCGCATTTGATAGTGTGGTTGAAGATTTACAGTACTCATGTTTGTCTGAATAGTTATCCAAACTTGACTTAAAAACTTTTTAGCTAAGCCAGTCCAAATTACTCTGCCCGAATGATATGACGCCATATAAAAGCTGTCAAAATCTGTCAGATTTCTTCATATTAGCGCTATCAGGAACCGGTGAAACTGCTAGGCTATTCTGTAAGCTATCTCGACAGCGGGATCCGTGGTGAGATTCGAATTTCGTACTACGAAATTCAATCGTATCACGTTAGTAATACGGTTTAATTTCGTAATACGTAATTTGAATCTCACCGCGGATTCCGCTGTCGAGATAGCTTACAGAATAGCCTAGCTGGACCTGAGTGTAATATCACTTAGTTGTAAATGGCAGCAATGCTTCATCAAGTCCAGGCACGAGTCACGACGGTACCGCTAGATGCACTAATTACATGACCCCACTTTGTCCTACATTCTGTACCCAGCATCCTCTTAGAAGTGTTTTACTACTACTATGGTAAATTACTTATATATCTAAACTGATATAATAAAGAGGAAATGTTTGATTTCTTGTTTATTTGTTTGTTACGATTTAATTCAAAAACTACTGAACCGATTTCAAAAAATCTATCACTTTTCGAAAGCTACATTATCAGCGAGTAACATAGGCTATATATATTTTATCCCCATATTCTCACGGGGACGGTAACTACGCGGGTGAAACCGCATGGCGCTGCTAGTAAGTAATAAAAATAACCATACATTATTGAAAGAAGAAAACTTCTAATAGCCTTTTTTTAAACTAATTCTTTCAGAAATGTATAATTAATTAATTTAACCAAATTTTTAAAAGGAGGACGTTATCAATTCGTCTGTATGTTTTTTAGCCCCCGACACAAATAGAGGGTTGTTTATAAGTTTGTTTGCATATGTGTGTCTGTCTGTCTGTCGCATCGTAGCGCCCTAACGGATGGACCGATATTGATTTAGTTTTTTTAAATAGGTAACATTATCGAGTTTTTTTTTTTTGTTTTTTTTTTTTTAAAGAATTCTAGCAATGTGGGTTGCACATTACTAGTATTCTTGTTAACCCCTCCAACTAAGCTAAATATGCTTGTATCTGGAGTGGGTTCACGTCAATAGTGCAATGGGTGGGGTGAGGATCGAACTCACGACCTCTCGATCGCCAGTCCGACACCCTATCCATATCATAACTCATCTTACTTCAATGATATTGTAAGAACATGGAAGCATTGACCTGATGCCGGGGCATATCCTGAAATGTGGTGAAATACTCAAAACTCCTCACCAACTTAGAGTGAGGATGTCGTGTTTGGGCTCATTGGAATAGTCTCAATGACCAGATTATACATAGATCAGTAGGGAGTGGTTTTAAATCTTGATGTTAAGTACCTATTACTGTAACGCAATTTTTCCACTAATTGTGAGTCTTTTTGAATAATTATTTTTATAATTAACGAGTAAATATCTTTCCGAGTTGGTCTTTTCATATTTAAAAAAAATATGATAAGTTTCTTCTGAGATATGGAGATACATGAACACCATAAAATTGATCCTAATAGTTTAGGATCGTTTATAAAACGGAAAAGAAAACAACTTCAAATCCGCGCTAGTAGGTAATTTTCAGTAGCAAGTTTAAGATGTTTATCTCCATATCTCTGGAGAATCTTGATGAAATTTACAATTATTGTCTGGTTTGGCGTAGAACGTACATATAAATACACTACAAAACGTTATCCTCTTTTTAACGCAGTCGGGTACAAACATGTCGTGTCATGTCTCATGTCTACCACAACAGTCATAACTTAGCAAGTCCTATAAAATTCTCGACCTTGAGGCCAAGTTTTATTTTATTGAGCTTTTTATTAGGTGGTAGATGCTATTTTATGGGACAGCCGCGTTTACGACCTAATAGTCCTAGAATATTGCGATTCTTAAGAATTGTGACGTCACGAAATAGTATTCACTGTTAAGGTAAAGTTAAAGCACTATCTTATTTAAAGTATTTCAAAAAGATATTCAAAACGCTCGATTTGTGAAGTCTTTTTATTTTCAACCTACTTCAAAATAGAGGTTGTCAAACACCCCCTTTTTATGCGTCGGGGGTTAAAAATATATCTCGACATCAGATGCATTAGGTCGGATGTACAAAACTCTTACTTTACAGGAGAGCAAAAATTAAATTTACAATTTTTGTTTGTCATTTTTGTCTTTTGATTCAGTTGTCCAGTATGTAAGACCAAACATTTAAAATGCATAAAATTTTATGTTGAAATACGACTCATACAACTTTTAATTATTTGATACATAAGGCTGGAAGTATAATAGTGCGTATCTTCAAAAAAAAGCATAATGCTTTAAAAAATTTTGCTTAACGCTACTAATGCATAAAGTGTGCTATTAGTAGCTTTATTGTTATTAGAACGAGGATTTTGTAAGTATTACTTTACAGGCGAGCAGAAATAAAATTAACAAACTTTTTTCTCCATATTTTCTTTTGATGCATAAAGGCCTATCTGCTGATACGTTCAGTATGTGAGACCAAAAATGTTAAATGCAGAAAAGTGTATGTTGAAATACGGCTCATACAACTTTTAATTATTTGGTGCATAGAGCACAGTAAACATGGAAACTTATGACTCCCAGGCATTTCAAAAAGTCTGTAAATCCGACTTTATGCATCTGTGTATCTTGTCAACGGTACAAGATAGAAGTATCAAGGTCAGATTGTTAGAAAGAGAAACAAAACCTTAATATCGCTGTATTAAAAAGTCATTTTGGTCGGATCTATACATCCGACCTAATGCCTCTGATGTCGAGATATCTTTATGATAACGATGGCACAGAATAATTATTAGTACAAGAAATGATGGTTAGGTAAAAACACAAGGATATAATATCTCACAAAATATCTAGTCACAGCTCCTTTTAAAATATGCATTATCTAAATAAGCTAAAAATCTTTCATATATCCGACAGTATTACTATTTCACCTGTGGAATTACAGAGGAATAAGAGAATTTAAAATGAAAGACACATAAATGTAGGAACGTGCAAGTTGTGAGCCACAATCGACTCCGCGCCGCATCCGCACCGGATTTCCACAGAAATCGACTCGGAGAGGATACCTTCTGCATTTCATTTTACTATTTGAATGTGTAGGTACTATACTTTAGAATGTTGGAGATTTTTGGGTGTAAGCAAGACTGACTTTTTAGCAACGATGGGATGGAGAAGGGTATGCCTTTAAAGTTGTAAGAAACTAATATAAAAAGGAGCCATTTAGCCCGATGCGGTTTTCAATAAGGTTTTTAATTAATCAGCAATTATTCTTAGCACAGAAAATTACGCCGTGCGAGTGAGTTTCAGTAGCAAGTTAAAGATGTTTATCATCATATCTCTGAAGATACTTATCAGATCTTGATAAAATTTTAATGGGACCACTAGCTATTATACTATGAAGTAGCTTACAACAATCAAGGAGATAATGTATTCCGGCAGCTATCCTTGAGAGCCAGATCCCATTCTAGGCCTAGCGTGCTTCCATCCTCAACCGCATCATCACTTACCAACAGGTGAGATATTATAAAAAATGAGGAAATCTGTCACCATAACCTTACGGTATTCCGGCAGCACACAGCTGACAGAGTCAGAGTATTCTAGGCCATCTTCGACCACATCATCGCTTACTACCAGGCGAAATAGCGCAAACCTATAATCATATAAAAAAAATTATTATAATAAAAACTCACGTTCATTTTAAACTTATAGATTTAAGACGGGAATTTAACGTGACTTACGCGATGTCGATATAGCGATCGACATATGTTTCGGCCTCATCCGGAGGCCTTCTTCAGGATCTTGAGTGCGGGGCGCTCGCCGACGCGTTCAGCCTCGCACTGCGGGCCGCTGCTCGTGCAGCGCGGGCGGACGGAGCGGGCGGCGGCGGCGGTGGTGTTGGTGGGGGGTGATGAAGAAGGCCTCCGGATGAGGCCGAAACATGTGTCGATCGCTATATCGACATCGCGTAAGTCACGTTAAATTCCCGTATTAAATCTATAAACATATGAAAAAAGCAAAGCTCCACACGTACCAGCCACTTCCGGTGGAAATCCGCAGCAAGCTAGCCTAAAGTCCCCGTCACGAGAAGCTATAAATTATGTAAGCAAACATCTTTTACTAAGTAAACATTTTATACTGCGAGATAATAATAAATTGACCATATTCAATCGACATGAAATATAGACGGGTTATATGAAAGTAACAACCTATTTAATTTAGTCGGATCATATTTTAACGACGCAAAGCGCTATCGTTTGTGTTTCTTGGTACCGGACGCAGGGATTGTAAACTATCGGGACGCCATTTTGAAATAAACGCGTCATTCGAGTTTCGAGTTTATTTTCACAAATTCATTTTTTTTGTTGGTCCAAATGTTGTGAACTCCCGAACACTTGTTTACATAATTTATAGCTTCTCGTGACGGGGACTATAGCATCAATGCCAATTTCAGCTGCAGCCAAAACTGTATTATTTATTTATTTATCTATCCATGCAATAGACGGATACTTTACTTACAAAGAGAAGTTCAACTGAGAAGAGATCCAATTAAAGCTGGGAATAAGGCTTCACGGAACTTTATACCTTATCATTAGCTGCTAAACTAATAAAATTATCTTAGCCACTATAGTTTTCCTTTAAAGTTCATGAAATGCACTATTATTACGAATTTTTCCAGATTTTTCAAGCCAGCATTTTAGCTTTTAGAGGGGGGGGGGGGGACACCCCACTGGAACAACTTTAATGTTTAATATTTCGTAAATGGAGCATTCAATCGAAAAGTGACATTAGCAACCCTAAAGTCATATTAAAATACCTATTCAACGATATACCACACGATAAGGTAGATGACGAAAAAAAAATTCATCCCCACTTCTCATGTAGGGGAGCTACCGTAAAAAAAATATTTTTCAAAATTTAATTTCACTACTTTGTCGGCGTACTTTATATACATACATACCCTTAAAAAATTACAGCTTTCTAGTATTACGGGCTCTTAGCAAAACCTCGGACAGACAGACGAAACTATAAGGGTTCCTTGTCAGGACTACAGAACCCTAAAAAGCTCACAGTGTTGAAACGGCGTAAAGGATTTCTATGAATCAAAGCTAAGAACACTTTCGATTAAAAACCTGTCAAACGAAATAAAGTCGAGTTGGACTCGCCCATCGAGGCTTCCGTACCAACGTTGGTTTTTACCAATTAAGCTAGACCTCTAAATTGTATCAGCGCTCATATAACTCAAAGGCCTATTTTAATTGGCAAAACAATGTATGTATGGGGACACTCCTTAATTTTCAACTTTTTTTCTTTTTTGTAAATTTTCCTTAATTTGTGCTGTAAGACTTTGCTTCTTGCCAAATTTCATGATACTAGATCAACGGGAAGTACTCTATAGGTTTTCAACCCAAAACCTATAGGGTACTTCCGGTATACCTAGAATTGTCAATTTTGGTCAAAAGCAAGGTCTTACAGCACAAGTAAAAGAAACATTCCGAAAAGTAAAAAAAGTTGAAAATTAAGTTAAATTTTGGTACTTACAAAATTTCGCGAAAATCTAAATTTGCCCATATCTTTTTATCGTGTTGACTCAGGACCTTGATTTTTATATACCAAATAGGGACTATAGACCTCAGTATCTGGTATAGATGTCGACTTGCGGTCCACCCGTTCCTGAGAAAATCGGTGGTGACACACGGACAGACAGACAGACAGATGGACAGACGGACAGGCGGACAGACGGACAAGAAAGTGATCTTATACCCTTATAATCTTATACCTTCCTGATCTTATACCTTCCTTTTTTTACCTTTTGAGGTACGGGATCCTAAAAACTAAACCAAAATCGGTTCATTCGTTTAGGAGCTACGATATAGAAATAATAATAATACAACGTAGCTACGATGCCACAGACCATCGACTTCATAACAATTGTTATGAAGTCGATGCCACAGACAGACAACACACACACACTTCATTAAAAACTACATTACAACTGCATTCCATAGGAGACGAATATGTGCAAGAATATATAAGAATATATAAATTAACTTAGCAACAACTTGGCAACGTCGGTGTAAGTTTGACAGATTGGCTCGGTGCCAGGATGATAGCCGAATGATAAGCGGATAGTGTTCTGTTTTGTTAGTATATACAATAATATCGTTTAAAAACTAAAAAAGAACCGACTTCAATGCCGCGCTATTCATTTTCAGTACCAATTTTGAGATGTTTATCTCAATATCTCTGGAGATACTTATCAGACCTCGATAAAATTACCATGGTACCACACTTGAGATATCTCCTTTCGAACAAAAAAATAATAATCAAAATCGGTTCATAAACGACGAAGTTATCCGCGAACAAATATAAAAATATATATATAAATATACGGTCGAATTGAGAAACCTCCTCCTTTTTTTGGAGTCGGTTAAAAACACAACTTGGCTCAGCTAGCAGATGCTAGCTTTAATCAATTAACAGGGTTTTTGTTAAATTTCCAACATTCTCATAAGTGCAACTTTAAATCATCATTACTAACAACTGGTTTTGAAAGGGTTTCTTTATCTTTTTGAGTTAAAAAGATATGGAACTCTAATAATTTGAGATCGTTTAAAAAAACAATAAACTGGCCAAGTGCAAGTCTGACTCGCACTCGTAGGGTTCCGTAACACAGTAGAGATTCTATAACTTAGATTTTTCGCAACTACAAAATTAACTTTGTTTTTCATAGTGTTTGTATGGAAAACAAAGTTATCTTTGTGGTCGCCATATCACTATAACTACTGACTGTATCTCGTCCAAACCAATTTTCATTGTTAGTTTTTATTAAGATCTACAGCATATATTTTTTTTAGATTTTTCACTCCCATACTTTAAAAGTTAGAGGGGGGGACACACATTTTACCACTTTAGGCGCGCCTATCTTTCAAATGATTAACTTTGAGAAAAAATGATTTTAGAAACCTCAATGTCATTTTTGAAAACCTATCCATAGACACCCCACCCCACACGTATAGGTTTGAAGAAACATTTTTTTTTTTGTTTCAGTTGTATGTATGGGATGCCCCCCCTTAAACTTTTATATTTTTTATTTTTGTATAAAAATCGGAAAGCGGTTCACAGAATACATCTACCTACCAAGTTTCAATTCTGTAGTCCTAACAGTTTCGGAATAAAATGGCTGTGACATACGGACGGACAGACAGACGGACAGACAGACAGACAGACAGACAGACAGACAGACAGACATGACGAATCTATAAGGGTTCCGTTTTTTGCTATTCGGCTACGGAACCCTAAAAAGAACCGACTTCAAAATACCGCGCTATTCATTTTCAGTATCAAATTTCAGGTGTTCAGTCAGTCAGGTGTTGTCTTCATATCTCTGGAGATTTCGATGAAATTTAAATAGAAAAGAAGTATACCCCTTCAAAAAAAAAATTCGGCGCAGTCTTTGGGGACTGCCAATAGAAAACTTAGAACTTGTGAATTGTATCGTCGAGATATACAGTCTACATCAGGGATGTTGCGAATATTCGCATCCGCATCCGCAAATGCGGAGCTTCCGCATAGATTTGGACATCTGCATCCGCATCCGCATTACAATCCGCATTGATTATTGCGGATGCGGATGTAATACAAGTTGCGACAAGAAAGAAATTGGGTGACGCGACAATTACCAATGGGAGCAAAAACATTGGTGACAGATCCGACGCGTTTGTTGTGGTGCATCGTATTATGTTTTTTGTAAATAAATCATTACGTGTTTGTATGCGCTGTGAATTATTTATCGTATAGATAGATATTTTGAGTGTTTTCTGATATAGTGATCATTGCGTAAATAACTGTTTATTGGTATATCTTTATATTAGTCTTAGCTCAAGTTATTAAATTAAAATCGCCACGTAAATGCCATTATGTTTGGCCGGTAATGCGTTTAATTGTAGGTAAAGTCTATAGTTATAACAATATACTTATATATTGTATAACAATATTCATTATTTTTCCAGCGAGGTTCCCGTTATTGATAGATTATCTAACAAGTTAATTAACAATGTCACTGACACAAAGTAATATATGGAATTATTTTGAACCAAATATAGAGGACCATGATAAGGCTGCTGTGCAGTAAAAGCTACTCTCACAAGGGCCGAACCACCTCTTCTCAAAAAAATCATCTAAAGTCGATGCACCCAGGAGAATTTTCCATATTTGAGAGCATGAGTAAAGAAATTATATTCATCATCATTATCAGCCGGTGTCAGTCCACTGCTGGATGCAGGCCTCTCCCAAGACTGAGCCCGATCTTCGGCTCTTTGCTTCCAGTCACTGCCCAACGCTTTGCAAATGTCGTCGATCCACCTAGTCACAGGGCACCCTACGCTACGTTTGCCGATTCACGGTCTCTACTCTAGAACTAGTCTGCCCCAACGGTTATCGGTCTTACGACAGATATGACCAGCCCACTGCCATTTCAGTTTACTAATCCGCTGAGCTATGCCAACCACTTTAGTTCTCTGGCGAATTAGTTTGTTCCGGATTGGATCCCGCAGAAAAATACCGAGTATGGCTCTTTCATTAGCTCGCTGAGTGACTTTAAATTGGTGGACTAGTGAGTGAACGAAATGTGAGTGTCCACATCTCGGCTCCGTATGTCATGACAGCTAGGACGCACTGATTAAAGACTTTTGTCTTTAGACACTGTGGTATAGGTGGTGAGAAGACATGACGGAGCCCGGCTGAATTCTTCTCTGGATTTCAGTATCGGATATTGGCCTTGAAGCATGCGATGCGTAGAGCTTGCCGTTGTAGAAGTCTTCAACTTTCGATAGTATCTCGGATTTGGATGCGTCAACGTTCCCCGTTGACATTGTCAGCTTTGTGAGGTGGCTTTTTCCCCAACTGGACGAACACTTGTGACCCTTTTTCTACAACTTTTTTAAGGTATGGACACACCGCGGCGTCCTGCGATCTGCAGGCGCGATCTCAGTACATTTCATTTGTTTTCTGATCGCGTTTGGTGTGAACCAGTCGATACAAATACTACTGCGCTATCTGATCGCCGCCTAGATCGCGCACGCAGGACGCCGCGGTGTGTGCGTACCTTTAATCGCGATTGAACAGGTATTTTCTAGGCAAGCTACATCGTCGATTGCATCTTCACTTAAAATCAGGTGAGATAGTGGTCAAACGCTTGCTTATCAACAATAATAAGATCGTTTTAAAGTTACAACTTTTTGCCCGTACGCTTGCTCTTGCAAAATGTCTTCCCTTCATCCCTAAGGATTTTCACCACTTCTATATATAAGTATATAAGGTATTAAAAATCCGCATTCGCATTCGCATCCGCGGATGTGAAAAAATGGGCATCCGCAACATCCCTAGTATACATATAGCTCATAGGAAGCGTGCGGTGACTATGACGCGAGTTTCACGCTTTTTGTTCATCCAAAAAGTGCCTAAAGAAGTTTTCACTTTAATAATTTTCCAAATCGGTCCAGGCGTCTTGGAGTAATTGGGGAACATATATAATAAAAAAATAAAAGATTTGGACTAATTGAGAACCTCCTTCCTCCTTTTTTGAAGTCGGTAAAAAATTACAGCCCCTCCACACTGCCGGCTTGAACCGTTAATTAAATAAGAAAGGACTTGATTGAGTAATGTATGATAGAGGGTTTGAATAACAAGTGCTAAATGGAGCGGTAATAAGCACAGTTGTGTGTGGCCAATTCGTTCTATTCGAGTGCATTCGATCATACGGTCAAACTACTGCAATAACCGTACTGTGTAGCTGTCAACTTGACACAATAAAATCCTGGATACTCAACTCTCTTAGCGTGATTGAGTCATATTAATATCATAGGCGGCTCCGAGGCTCAAGCCACAATACAATACAATACGATAGCTCTTTATTGATCACCAGAAAAAAACACAACTATGGTAATACAATCGGCGGTCTTATCGCTTAGAGCGATACCACCTTCCAGACAAAGAGTGTATGTCGTCAATTGGTCGTCGAGTTTGCTAGCAGGGAGACTTGTTAAATCGTTGCAAATCTGTGAATTGGATTAAAACCAGCACCTTACCTGGTAACTATCATTACAATAATTTAAGATCGTTTAAATAAAACTGGCCAAGTGCGAGTCAGACTTTGTCCCGCACACGGAGGGTTCCGAACGCCATCTATCGAATTTCTAACGAACTTCTAACACCAATTAAGTAAACGTTAACACAACGGTAGAATAGTATTATATAATAGTAATAGTAATAGTAGTAATAGTAATCGTAGTAATTAATATTATTGAATATCTAGTTGACCGAGCTTTGCTCGGAATTTATTGCCACTTAAACAGACAAATATGACTCTTCCCGACATCTATTGACAAATAATAATACTATTTTTTTTAATTGAGAGCAACTAACTGCTTTACTGATATAGTACTTCTACTCGCCAATAGATGTCGGGAAGAGTCATATTTTAAGTTGATTATCAATAAAGTTGATTATTGAAAACACGAATACAACAACATTTTCTGAAAATGACTCCTAGCCAGATCGATTTATCGCCCCCGAAATCCCCTGTAGGTATACTAAATTTTATTTAATCGTTGGAGCCGCTTCCGAGATTCAGATTAAGGTAAAGACGATAGCGCCGTCTTAGCAACTAGATAGGTGGCGCTGCGCTATCGTAAAAAACTTTTTTAAACTTTTCTTTAATTTTTAACTTTGTTCTGTTCTTAGTATTTGTTGTTATAGGAGCAACAGAAATACATCATCTGTGCAAAATTTCAACCGTCTAACTATCACGGTTCATGAGATACAGCCTGGTGACAGACGGACAGACAGACAGACAGACAGACAGACGGACAGCGGAGTCTCAGTAATAGGGTTCCGTTGGTACCCTTTGGGTTCGGAACCCTAAAAATGAAAAAAATGGAGTAGGCTTTTGATGGTTTTCTACCTTAATTATTAACCTAATTTGTCGCGTTTTAACCTTAATATTAAAAGGAAACGAGGCAAAATATTTACAAAGAGACGGTAGATAAATAAAACAACATCGCCAGAGATCTGTCTCGTGGGAGGTTGGTTGATGAGTTTGCTGCTGCCGGGACCTACTGAATGTTTCTAAATAATTAGGAGTTTTTTTCTACTACGATTCTTTTATTTTTAGCTTTAACTTAAATACCAGTGTGGACTGGGTTAAGAAAGTACTTTTTATTTTAAGATTTTTGTGAAAGTAAGAGATTAAGTCCTTTTTTAGGGTTCCGAACCCAAGGGAACGGATCAACGAAACTCTATTACTGAGACTCCGCTGTCCGTCTGTCTGTCTGTCTGTCTGTCCGTCTGTCGCCAGGCTGTATCTCATGAACCGTTTAGATGGATGAAATTTTCACAGATGATGTATTTCTGTTGCTGCTATATCAACAAATACTAAGAACAGAACAAAGTTAAGAATTAAATGTCCCCATGCAAAAAACGTGTTTTTTACTATAGTCCCATCTATGAACGATTGTTTACCTTATTAATAATATTAATTAATAACATCTTTGTGTTTACGTTCACTTAGTTGGTGTTAGAAGTTCGTTAGATATTACGTCCCCCCCCCCCCCCTCTAAAAGCTAAACTGCTTGCTTGAAAAATCTGGAAAAATTCGTGATAATATCGCATTTCATGAACTTTAAAGGAAAATTATAGCAGTTAAGATAACTTTATTAGTTTAGCAGTAATAGTCGTTGTACTTGGGTGTTGGATAATTTTGTACCAAATACAAAAACCTTAGAATAAATCATTTAAAGTGACAAAGACGGATTACCTAGTTGCTTGTTTATAACGGGTAAAGACTTGCATTGAATAACATGCTACTGCGGAACCCTACACTGCGTGTGGCCCGACACACACTTGGCCCGTTATATTTATCTATGTAGAAGGTACGACATGTGTTACAATGATTTCTATTAACAGATACCCGCAAAACTCTGATAATAAAAAAAATATTACCTTTGCACACTAAATAAATCACACGTTCTATTTCACTGGATACTTTGCCCTTCAAACCGGAGAAATTAATCATCATCATCATAAGCAGCCGGTGTCAGTCCACTGCTGGACGTAGGCCTCTCCCAAGATACGTCACAGAGCCCGATCTTCGGCTCTTCTTTTCCAGTCACCGCCTACCGCTTTGCGTATGTCGTGGCTTCACCTGGTCACAGAAACTACTAACCCCGATTTAGAGGACATAAATATTTTACGGTAGAAAAACGAACTATAAGTATGATAGTCTAAGCAACAAGTTCCACCACTACAAGAAAGCTCCGCATAGTCTCTCCATCTTTGCCGATTTTAAACCGATCATTCCATTCTATAAAACCCCATACTACGAACCCGTATAAAAAGCATGACTCGTCTTTACCACAATGTTGTTTTACCAAAGTGGTGCTATATAAAAACCATTCGAATCGCCGCCACTACTACAGCCTCATAGAAATTCAATAGCCATTGTCAGAAGGATAAACACCATCTTGGTTGGCGGAAATGGACGGTGGTACCTGGAGAAAAACTGAGGTGTCTAACGGTAAGGTAGATTTTACTGTCCTGCGAGTATAAATAAGGCAAAACTTGACTGGAAAGGTAAATGTAACGTCGATCCAGAAGAGCAGCTAGCAGGGACGACGACTCAATGAGAAAGGAAGGTTTGATACGAATGGCATCAGATTTATGAGGAAGGTTTGAGGGCCCGGTGGCGGGAAGAATCGGGAGAACGGTCGGCTTTGATGCCGTGGTACCGAGTTCAAACCGCCGTGCACCAATATCAAAAAATGTATGTGCGCTTCTCACAAGCCCTCCGGTGAAGGAAAACATCCTTAAGAAACCAACAACTCCCGCATGGTGGTAGGACACTATCTAGTATCCGCCTGGCCAGCTACCACCCTCAAGTTAGAAAATCTGTCACCAAACATCGAATGTGTTCCGGCAGCTATCCTTCAGAGCCAGTTCCCATTCTAGGCCTAGCGTGCTTACCATTTTCGACCGCATCATCACTTACCAACAGATGAGATAGTGGTCAAACGCTATCCTGTAAAGTATTTAAAAAAAGGAATGTAAAGACGTCTTTGGCGGGAGCCAGACAGTAAGGACGCGAGGCACAGACGGGGCGCGGACGTAGTGTCTTTTACATGGACCTTCATACAAAGTAGACTTGTAAGGGACTGATAAGGCGATGAACAACCGAACATAGTTTGCAATCAGTAAGTTTTGCGCGGGAAATTCAGTAAGTATTACAAGTCATATTATAAAAATAAAACTGGCTAAGTGCGAGTCAGCATCGCGTCTCTTATCGCACACTTAGGAAGGGTTCCGTACAATACGAAACATAACAGAGTTTCAACCTCATATATTTGATTAATTGATATTAATTACCAAGAATATTTGGTTTGGTCGCGATCTAGAAAGACGGGGCTCGTTTACTAGCGCCATCTATGTCATTTTGCCGAAACTAATTAGATAGATGGCGTTTAAACACACGTTTTTTTTGTATGTATATCCTTTAATTTTTAACTTTATTTTGTTTTTAGTATTTTTTGTTCTAACGGCAACAGAAATACACCATCTGTGAAAATTTAAACTGTCTACCTATCACGGTTCATGAGCTATAGCCTGGTGACAGACGGACAGACAGACAGACAAACAGACAGACAGACAGACAGACAGACAGACGGACAGCGGAGTCTTAGTAATAGGGTCCCGTTTTACCCTTTCGGTACGGAACCCTAAGAACAAGCTTTTGTGTACCTAACTAAGGACCTAAGTAAGTTAAGGAAAATTTAACGAGCCCAGTGGCGTAGTGGAAGAATGGTCGGCTTTGACGCCATAGGTAGCTGCTAGTTCAATACCCGCCGTGCACCAATGGATTTTTGTATCAAATACGTGCGCTTTTAAATATGAACGGCTTTCCGGTGAAGGAAAAACATTGTTAAGAAACCCCTAACCCCCCGCATAGTGGTAGGACAACCGCGCTAGAATTTGAACCGGCAACCTTTTGCTTGGAAGTCGAGACACCTACTTATCTTTTACGCTAGCCGAGTTCTCAAATAGCTAAATTCAAACTTATTCTAAAAACCAACTGAACGTAGCAAAATCTACCTTTTTCTATTAGTTTCTGCAATGAGGGGAAAAGGGCATTCCTCAATCCATTGCATATTCCCGTGAGAATTCCCAGACTTTGTGGGAATTTGTGGGAACTCCAGACAATGAGCTTAGCGTTTACTCCGATTGATTTTATTATAGGCGGCTATTATGGGCACATTGGCAATGACCTCTATCCCTATCGATGGGGAATGTCAATAGGAATTTGTGGAATAACCCTAATTTTTTACCTACTTCACCAAGGCAGAAGGTATTGAGTTTATGTGAATGTTGCTTTTTAGGGTTCCGTGCCTAAAGAGGGCCGCATGAAAATCCGTTCAGTCTTTTTTGAGTTTATATAGTATATAGTGATAATACGCCACGGAACCTTCTGTGTGCGAGTCTGACTCGCACTTGGCTGATTTATTTATATTTCGTAGTGAGTAAAAACTTTAAGCAATAATTTAAGATCGTTTAAAAAACTTAAAGAACCGACTTCAAACGTCGCGCTAGTCAAAGTAGCCAGTAGACGTAGTAACTATTATATAATCTGTGCCAGTAGTTAATAGCATACAGTCGTCAAGGTATAAATGCATCGTAATACAAATGTTGATCAATTTCGTTAAAATTTAAATGGGACCACCCGCCCCTCAGGTGGCGGCTTTTAGGTTAAGTTCTATTCTCGGCCCTCCGGAGACCAGACCAGTAACTGATACTTAACCTAAAAAGCCGCCACCTGAGGAAGGGTACTTAGAAAAATAAAGAATTTTCCAAATCGGTTCAGGCATCTTCGAGTAATCGGTAAACATACATTAAAAAAAAGATTCCGACGAATTGAGAACCTACTCCTTTTTATGAAGTCGGTTAAAAAGCATTATTCCATCGCTTTGAAGGCACATTTGTGAGACCCTGTATTACATGAACTTTCTGCCCACATCATCTAAGATCTCTACTCCCATTACGACGCCTAAACTCCTAGATAGAATGTCTATTTTAGCTTGACAAGGCATTTCGTGGTTGGAGCTAAGCTATATCAACCACAAACTTAACAGGTCTTCATGTTCGTGGGAAACTGGAGGGCGGTTTTGTGGGATACCGTTTGGATTAGCATTTAGTATGCCCGTGGGATTTTTAATACGTGAATACTCTGTCTAGCTCTATTAAAAGTAAAATGTTTGGTACAACTGTGCTTTTATATTTTACTGGCAAGTGGCAACCCTTGTTTCACTATTGTCATATGTCAGTATTGTTGATTTGTAATTTTATTACAATAATATGTGCCATATAGATTGGCACTAAAGTGCGTTGACCTTTCAGTGGTCTAGCAGCGGTGACAAACCTTTTATGACTGTGATTATAACTAGGTTTTCTTTTTATTTAGCGGTGTGTTCTAATTTTGATGTGCCACTAAAATATCCAGTGTGTTTTTTCTAAACCATGTATACATATTTATTTGAGTTGAAGTCTGCATTAATATATTGGGTTAAATGTAAGATTAATTTGGGTTGGAAAATAAATAAATAAAATATATTTCATATAATTTATTTTATATTGTTGGTACATTTATATATAACTAGAAGTGTCCCGCGGCTTCGCCCGCGTTAAAACCTTTTATTATATACTTCAAACTTTTCTTTTGTAAAAACGATTCTATCATTAAACACACCAAATAAGAATTAGCCAAATCATTTCGCCAGTTTCCATGTTATCGCGTGACTAAGGCAATTCGGGATTCATATTTATAAAACCCTAAAAACCTAAATTTACAGATTTTGTTACCTACCCCATTTCGAAAAATCCTACAACACGTACTTTATCCCATCTTGTTTCGCCATACAAACTTTGAATCCCCGTTCCGTATCCGGTAGGAATTTTCAGGAAATCATTTCTGATCGGATACCTACGTCATAATAACTATCTGCATTCTGAATTTCAGCGCAATCCGAAACAAAATTGATTTTTAGACTTTGTTACCCCAGTTTATCCTCTTAGGGTGGCATTTTGAAAAAGTCTGAAACTCGTATTTACTTATTTATTTACAGAAGTACTTGTGTGAAATATTGTATAAAACGACTATCCAAACTTTGAACCCCCGCTTCATCCCCTTAAAGAGTGTATTTTAAACATTCTTTATTAGCGGATACCTAAGTCAAAATAACTATCTGCATGCCAAATTTTAGCGCAATCCGAAACAATATTGATTTCAGACTTTGTTACCCCACTTCACCCTCTTAAGGGTGGAATTTTAAAAAAACATGAAACACGTATTTACTTATTTTTTTACTGGAGCACTTGTATGAAGTTTCAAATAGAAAAGACTATCTAATCTTGTTTTTCCATACAAACTTTGAACCCCCGTTTCATCCCCTTCAGGGGTGAATTTCGGAAAATCCTTTCTCAGAGAGAACTATTGTTGTTATAACTATCGGCATGCCAAATTTCAGCGGAATCCGAAACAATATTGATTTTCACATTTTGTTATCCCATTTCACCCTCTTAGGGGTGGAATTTCAAAAAAACATGAAACACGTACTTACTTTTTTTTTTTACTAAAGCACTTATTTGAAGTTTCGAATAGAAAAGACTATCTAATCTTGTTTCTCCATACAAACTTTAAACCCCCATTTCATCCCCTTCAGGGGTGAATTTTGGAAAATCCTTTCTTAGTACACCCCTACGTAATAATAAAAATATACCCTCCAAATGTCAAGTCTCTACGACTAGCGGTTTAGGCTTTGCGTTGTCTGTCAGTGAGTCAGTCAGTCAGTATGTCAGGACAATGATTCTTATAGTATTAGAAGATTGCCATCACTTAATTCTTGCCGTAATTAATTTATTATTGCCGAAGGTGACGCATCTCTGTCGCCTGACGTAAAAAAATGGTCCAGGTAAAGTGACATAACTCGCGTTTTGTATAATTTCAGGAAGTAGTTTCGTAAGTATTACAAAAGCTGTTGCAATGGTTATTTTTTTTAATTTAAAGTAGAAAAATTACAAAAAGAGATGTTCGTTAATTATCATTAAAATAAAGTATAACATAGAACGGTCTTAGCGCGTTAAAATCTCTTTTTACAATAAAAACGGATAAAAAATATCGAGATCACGAAAATACTACGTTAAATATATCAAATGTGTTCTATTAATATGTAGAATTGTAATAAACATCAATGATAAATAGATATTTTTGGTTTTGATTCCGGTAAAATTTAAGTTACACTCATTTTTTCTTAGCGGCTGACGAGAGGTCGATGCACTTTTGTGCCAATCTATATGGCACATATTATAGTTATGTAGGGAACTTTTCCACTTTGTATTTATATAATGTTGCAGCCCCACTTATTTACAATGGCTACCTAGCTCATTACACGATTTACAATCTAAATGTGTTTTATCCGATTAAGGACCTTAATAACTACACTCGTGCTTGTCCGGTTACCTTATACTATTAAAAAAAATCATAAGCTTTTTGTAATGTCGTTATTATGTGTTCCAGTGTGGGGTTCCAGTCATTACACCCCGGCTCCATCATCAGGTCAGCTCGATGGTACCATATTATTGTATTGTCACTAAAGATACGCAAGTACCTATACCAAATTTGCTTGGATCAAGAATCTATAGATATAAGGTCGACGCAAAAAGAATGTCCCGACGAATAAGAGCTCACACCGGGCGGTGAGCTCTTATTTTGTTCGTCGAACACAAATACTTTTGTGACGAATAGCCGTAAGTATAAGATGATGTTTTACAGAATTGCGACTTTATTTTAAGGTATTATGGTCGTAAAGATGTTGATCATAAAACGGTTTTATAACTTTTGTCTCTGTTTATTAGTCAGTATACACTTTGGACAGAATTTGGCTTTGATTTTGTAGGTAACCCGTTATCTATAGATTCTTGATCGAAGCAAATTTGAGTCTAATCTAATACCAGGAAGTGGTTCTTATTTTAGCTTAAAAGATTTTTTTTTTTTTTTTTTAAATGTTATATTATTTAAATATCAATACTAGATATTCGTGATCAATACTGATAATATAAATTGGAATTCCCTGCCCGAGTCTGTGTTTCCGATCAGATACAAGATAGTAGTCTTCAAGTCGCTAGTGAATAGGTATCTTTTGGGTAAGCACGTTACATCATCGACCGCATCGTCACTTAACATCAGTAGAGATAGTGGTCAAGCGATACATATTTGCGCATTAAAAAAAAATGCAAAAGTCACTTTGTGTATTTGCTCATTTATGACATGATCTTCACGGTAAAAAGCTGGACCTATTTGTATATAACTTCGCACATAGGCACTTTAGTAGAATAGGCTATAGCCTATTCTATCCACTATATTGTCTATCCTGAGGGAAGAGAGAAAATATAGTGTAAATAATAAATAATTGTACAAACTATTATTTTACGCGGGCGAAGACATTTTGCAGCTAATAATGAGAATAAACTCTATACAGTAATCCAGCCAGTATATATTATCTTTCCATAAAGAGGTCATCGACCTGTACCTTTAAACCTTATCATTACGTAACAGAGGTAAGAAACAATTGTTCAAATAAACTGTAGAGCATTCCGACAGTGTTTGCATCTCTAAATATGCTCTGGCACGTACGTACGGGGTATGGAATCGTTAAACTTAGATGTTTTAGAGTGGATCTTCGACGCCGCACCTTATAGACTTTTTATTTCGAATAGACTAGCAAAAGATAGGCTATTTATACATGAAAGTGCACGGCTATAGAGGAAGAGGAAGACCGAAGAAAGTGTGGATAGACTGTGTGATAGAAGATATGGATGTAAAAGGAGTGGATGCAGAAATGACGGATAGACCCAAACAGAAGAGAAGAATGACATGTTGTACCGACCCCACTAAAGGTACGACCACACCGCGGCGTCCTGCGTGCGCGATCTAGGCGGCGATCAAATAGCGCAGTAGTATTTGTACCGACTGGTTCACACCAAACGCGATCTACGGCGATCAGAAAACAGTAGAAATTCGGATCGGAACACGCACGCGGACGCAGGCCGCCGCTGTGTGGTCAGCTTTAAGTGGGATAAGGGTAGGTAGACGATGATGATTTCGAATAGGTAGACTAGCACTTGACCACTACCTTGTGACGATGTGGTCTAAAATAGAATCATGGTTGTTTTTCTAGAAATGCAGCAGTAAGTCGAGGCTCTGGAATACCGTCTTGAGACCCGTTGTCCGAACTTTAATTACCTGCAAGTAGATATTCTAAGCCTCTGAACATGATAGCTTCGGACGTGGTTTCGGCACTCTGCGAATTGCTGGCATATCACCGAATGGTTATGAACACAAAAAGTTGCCTATAAGTATTTCATGTTCTGTGGTATTGAAAATGATTAAAAAAAACTGTACAAACTTTTTTGAGAGATCCCATGGCGTAAAGGATAGATGACTTGTCGTCTAACTGAGGGGTTGCAGGTTCAAATCTTAACACGAGTGTTCGTCCACAGGCGGTAGCAGCATATTACATCGATGTTCCGCCTGACTTGCTACCAAAAAGTAGCTGACCACAATCATGGAGAAAATGAGCCGCCATAACCTTACGGTGTTCCGGTAGCACACAGCTCTTGAAAGACAGACTATTCTAGACCTAGCGTGTTCACCATCTAAGACTACATCATCGCATACCACCAGTCAAGATAGTGACAAAACGCTACCTTGTCATACATAAAATACATGTTAATTTATTTCTCTAAAACAAAAACATTTGCACAAAGCTTAACGATTTTGTTAGGTACAGATATAAAATTGCTAAGGAATATATAAAAGCTAACCATAAAATTTTGCAATGCTGTTCACTGCTATACGGCATGAGGTGACGAAATGTAGTAATGACTGTAAAGATACAAGGTTTACTGCGAATTGGCCACACATGTTGACGTACCTGCTATCAATGTTTACGATTATTGTTACCATCTTTTTGACCAACTTCCAATAAGGAGAAGGTTATCGATTCTCGTCTGTACGATTTTTCAAGCTTTTATTTTGTATGTATCATTTCTCCGAAATGTGAATCAATTTGAATTATTTTTTCTCACAGTATATGTTGTGGTGACCAATACAAGATATTTAGGCTCTGTAGTAGCCTAAGTTACACCTTATAACATCAGCTATCTGCCAGTGAAAGTCCCGTTACAATCGGTCCAGCCGTTTCAGAGATTAATCGAAACAAAATGACAGAATGACAAAAAAATTGAAAAAAAATGTTTATGTCAGGCACCCTGATACTTTCACTTGCATATAGTGATTACAAACAGACAAATTTTATTTATGAGTATGTATGTATAGATATATGGATGTATATATTATGCCTACTATACTAAACAAAAATATGCTTCCTATCTGTCTTCCGCCCAGTGGTTCCAAAGCCCGACACATATTGTCCCCGAGCATCAAAGTTTGTCACTATGGCCACGCGACCCCACAGTCAGTGCAACTAATCGATTCGCTACTGTACATTATTTATTGTGCTTGCTGCACTACTGATAAGTTTCCCCTAAGGCCCTAATGTATTTTTTCCGTCATAACTTCTGCGTCGTAAAAATTGGAAATGTTTTTGACAGGATAGGGGAGGAATGTGTTTATCCAAGCATAGTCAATTTTAGCCGACTTCAATTGAAAAATAGGTCCAGCCATAGTTAGATAGATATATTTTTCACATTGTGTTTCATTATCTTTTTGATATCAATAAAGTTTTTTTCGCATCCAGTCTAACCGTCTTTTTGGTGTCAATAATAATTGCAAGTGACCTATCCATCTTAATATTTTGAAATGAGGCATAATTATCGGCTGCTATGATAAAATGTACCATCTTTTTAACCGACTTCAAAAAAAGGAGGAGGTTTCTCAATTCGACCGTATACCGTAGAACCTTACAAGATTGCCCAACCGATCTAAATTTGCCCGGTGGAGTATTTTTCACAAATATTGATAAAAAATTTCAACTTATCCTAGTAGCATTATTTTTTTGCCAATAGTAGAATATTTCACATATTGCTGGCAGCACTGCGTAAACATCAGTCGGCAACGTAACTCCAGATGAAGGACAGAACTTGTCAAAGCTGAAGGTGTGATTCGCGGGCCAAAATCAGTGCCAAAAACTTTTTCCAGAACTCCATTATAGGTTACAGCAGGCAAGAAATTTGTGAATCATTGTTAATTTGTAACAAATAAAAGATATACATCGATGATAATACGCAAAAACTCAACTAGATTTGAAAAATGGAAGGTGGGCAATGTAAAATTACTTTTCCTATTGCACTGCTTACGACTTTGCCCACCGAAATATTGCCATCAGGGTTTTCACCTCTATTAATGTGTTTTTACCTGACTGATAAAGAAAGAGGGTATTGAAACCTTTAACTTTGGGTGTATTAACCATTCAATTTATTACATCATAACACCAGCATCATCATTCACAGTATTTCTACTGCTGGGTAGAAGTATTCAAAAACTTTTTGAATTGCTTCTTTTTTGATATAATTTATAAGGTTTGCTTGATTTCGTATTGATTATTTAAATATTAAGAACATATTGTTTTCTATAAAACCTTTTTTGAGTTATTATTAATAATGTTTTATAATGTGTGTGCGTAATTTCCGTCAGTTTTGTTTATTTTTTATTACATGTTAACAATAAAAAGTGACAACCCTAGCCCATCGTTTTATTTCTATGAAAAGGCGCAAAAAAAAATTGTGACTTTACCCATTCAAATTTAGCAGGTAATATAAAAGTTTAAACGTTTAATGATGGTACCCTATACTACTAAGACTATTTATTTAAAATATACCCTGATTGTCATAATCATAAGGTTGAAAACAGCGGAAGTATGATTTTTTTTGCAAAATAGGCAAATTTGTAAAATTTCTCAAAAATTGGCCCACTCTCTAAATTTAGGTTTTTGAGGTATAAATTTGCATTTTCTTGATATTATCATATATTCCGTGCAAGGAGCAATACATTTAACAATGATCTACCTGAAACTCGAATTGATATCAAAGATAATTTAAAAAAAAAATAGCATTGAACAAAAAAAGGCAAGAAATTCAAGGCAATGTTGTACGGTTCTACGGTATATGTTTTTATTTTTATTTTTTATGTTTGTTCGCGGATAACGTCGTCGTTTACGAACGGATTTAGATTATTTGTTTTTGTTAGAAAGGAAATATCCCAAGTGTGGTACCATGGTAATTTTATCGAGGTCTGATGAGTATCTCCAGAGATATGGAGATAAACACCTCAAAATTGGTACTGAGAATTAATAGCGCGGCATTGAAGTCGGTTGTTTTTAGTTTTTTAAACGATCTTATTATAGTTTTTCATCGCTCTATCCGCAAATGGAATGTTTTAATATTTGTATTCTGTAAAGTTAATATATGATAATCGGTAAAAACTTATCACAAGTAGGTAGAACACAGTTTTACAATCCATAAACTGTGGTAGAAGTACAAATTACTATTAAGTATTCTGTGGTAGAAGTATCTAATATGTGCAATCTGAAGCCGAATGGTTCGGGGAATGCCACAAGCTTATTTTGTCATCACTCATCCATCAGCGGTGACAATAGCGGAATGAGACACCTACCTAATGTTCTGAAAACAGTAATGTTTGTATAAAAGGTGTCATCGATCTGATTACGAGTATTTGACGCCTGTTACCATCGACTTGTCTATACATATGCGATATGACAATCATTTGGTTGGATTTGGAAGTATTTATCTAGTATTTTTTTTATAACTAGCTGCAACTAACTGTACATAGAGGGGGTAAAACAGAAGGTGGAATTTTTAAAGAAAATACTTAATTATTTCAAAATGTTTACTCGAAATCAAAGTTTTTAAAATGAGTAAAAATTAAAAAGAATTTTAAAATATATTAAAAGAATTAAAATGAGAAAAAAGCTGTTAGAGAAAACTGAAGGCCCAAAGGTGTAGTGGGAGAACGGTCGGCTTTGAAGCCAGATGTACCGAGATCTATCCCCGCCGTGCACCAATGGATTTATCTAACAAAAAATGTATGTGCGCTTTTGTCCTGTGTGGCCCTCCGGTGAAGGAAAAACATCGTTAAGAAACCCCCAACCCTCGCATGGTGATAAGACACTACTATATAAGTAGTGTCCGCCTGGCCAGCTACCACCCTCAAGTTAGAAAATCTGTCACCAAATATCTAATGTGTTCCGGCAGCTATCATTGAGAGCCAGTTCCCAATCCAGGCCTAGCGTGCTAACATTTTCGACCGCATCATAACTTACCAACAGGTGAGATAGTGGTCAAACGCTAGCCTATATGATATAATATAATAATATTATAAAGAGAGAACATTTGTATTTTTGTATTTTTGTATGTTTGTAATGATTTGGCTCAAAAACTACTGAACCGATTTAAAAAATTCTTTCACTAATACATAGAATGGACTTTCGGAATGAAAATAGGCTATATATTATCCCGTTTAAATCAAAGGTACATTCGTGGAAACCTAATTTGCAACCTAAGTCGGCAAAAAAACGTTCGAAAAAACACGTTTCTTACGAACGCTGCTTAATCGAAAATAGATAGAAGAATATTTTCTATGCAAGAGTTGTACAACTTAATAAGACCTACAAAAAAGTCCGCGACAGCATATGTCTATCTCTTAAGGTTGACTCACAGTAACCATTTTAATCTTAAAATTTTTGTTAAAAATATTACATAACTTCCAAGGCTATTTTCAAGTATATAGTATTAATCCTTATCCAAATAATTACGTTAATTATCTTGGCCACATATTATAGATTAAAATTGTCCTTTACAGTATATAATTAAAATGAAAACTCTAGAAGATATCACGAATTTCACATACACGCATCGCAAAATTAATAAAATATATGCAGTGAAACCACAGATTAGGTCATAGTTACTTCGAAAATATTATTATAGGCTTAGCTATGCTGTAGATCCCCACCAATCACAATCAATTTGAAGTCAATATAGTATAATAATATGATCTATTGTATAAAATAATATTCATCTATATATATATAATAATATAATATTTTAAACCACCCCGACTGATCTATGTATAATCTTTTCATTAAAAGCATTCCAATGACTCTAAACACGACATTTAAAATCTGAGCTGTAAGTTGGTGAGGATTTGAGTATTCTGTAGAGTCTAGGAGATGTCCCAGCATCAGGTCAATGCTTCCATGTTCTTACAATATCGTTGAAGAAGAAGATTTTCGAATCGATCAGACCTATGAAAGTTGATTTCATAGCGCAATTAACTAGAAAAAAGCTCATAGTTTTATAACGATTGACCGAATTTTCATGAATCAAAGCTAAGAAAACTCTCGATGAAGACATCTATCAAACAAAAAAAAACTATCAATAATAAAAACAAAATCGGTTCATCCGGTTAGGTGCTAAGATGCTACAGACAGACACACAGATACACACGTTAAACGTATATTACCCCTACATTTTGCGTCGGGGAACGCGTAAGGTTACGGCGGCAGATATTCACCTTTTTTTTATATATATCTTATAGGCTAGCGTTTGACTACTATCTCACCTGTTGGTAAGTGATGAAACGTCAAAACTCAGTCAAACTCCATACAAAATACCGGTTATGGTTATAGTAACGGTTAAAGTAAGATGGTGCAATTTAGCCTTTGTTTGCAGTTTCTTAAGGTCGAGAAAGGGTGAAACTAGCCCTAAACAAATTGTATGTAAGTAAATATTCCTGCATAAGTATGTTTTTTTTGTATCATATAGGCTTGCGTTTGACCACTATCTCACCTGTTGGTAAGTGATGATGCGGTCGAAGATGGTAAGCACGCTAGGCCTAGACTGGGGAACTGGCTCTCAAGGATAGCTGCCGGAACACATTAGATGTTTTTGGCGACAGATTTTCTAACTTGAGGGTGGTAGCTGGCCAGGCGGACACTAGATAGCCTACCACCTACCACCATGCGGGGGTTGTTGGTTTCTTAACGATGTTTTCCTTCACCGGAGGGCCACTGTGAGAAGCGCACATACATTTTTCGATGGACAAATCCATTGGTGCACGGTAAGGTTTGAACTCGGTACCACGGCATCAAAGCCGACCGTTCTCCCGATTACGCCACCGGGACCGGGCTCCTTGGTGGTAAGCTACTTTTTGGTAGATTTAATGATCCCACTACCACTGTACGAAAACTCATGATTCATGAATGCACATAAAACTTTCATTGGTAGGTATATAGCTAGGATTAGAACCAACAACCGGCGGGTCAGAATCAGGGTAACTATCCTTTACGCTAAAGGGCCGTCCTATATCACTACGTAAGTATTATAAAACAAATTCCATCACTGCGTCTGTCTGTCTGTTCGCAATAATCTCAATAGCTACTGAACGGATTATCATGCGGTTTTCACCAATAGCCAGAGTGTTTATGAGGAAGGTTTAGGTGCTTAATTCGTTTTCGTCATTTCGTTTTTGTGTAAATTGGATGAAATATGACAATTATTGTTAAATATGTTCATATTTTATATTCGATGCAACAAACTGATGCAAATTTTGTAGGCATATATGTTCTACCCGTGCGAAGTCGGGGCGGGCTGCTAGTATGATATAAAAGAACTGTTTATTTTTCACATTGAAATAGTTAAAAAGTAACTTATTCAACTTTTCACTGCGGGCACATACCAAATTTACTGGAAACTACACTAGAGATAAAATTACCAAATATGCATGCAACCTCCACTGTATAATCGTCTTGGCTAGTACCGTCATAAAAGAAAAAGTGCACAAAAACGCATCCGTGTTACCCGATCGAGATGCCTGCTACGCACCAATTAACAAACCTTCTTAGTAAACAACTAGACATTATATCTCCACACTTCACGTCACGCGCTCACGACTCGTTTATTTAATCTGCTGGGAAATTATACGTCTATTGCTCAGAATACAGAATAAATCAGAAGGCGTCAACTTACGCAAAAGTGAAGCCACTATAGCCACTCAATGACTTAGGCAAGTTAGGCATATTTCTTGAGTACGGGTGAACCTAAATCGGCGAGTGTATTGCTTGTAAAAACATAATATCTCATTATAGTAGACATTTTCTCACTCTGGCACTATCGGTGATATAGTGGTCATATGCTTTATATATATTATACTAGTGCGGTAAGTTAGTTTAATACAAGAAGAGCCGAAGATCGGGCTCAGTGGCGCATTTTGGGAGAGGCCTACGTCCAGCAGTGGACTGATACCGGCTGATGATGATGTTGAAGTTGGTTTCTCCAAACGAGTAGACGAATGTAAGCCTAAGACAAAGTCGAGGGCTTACCATGGTCACGATTTTGGAAATACCAATATCGCACGTATTTCATACAACGTTTTTCAACACATTTGCGAGAAAACAGTACAATTGTTAATAAAACAAACATAAACATATCGTAAGACTAACTTACATCTTTTGTTTCATTTACTCTTTGGTATTAAAGTGAGATAAATGTAATAAGCAAAAGCGCTTCCAATGAGGTTCTAAGATTCAACTTATTATTCTCGCAATAAAAAACTCTTTAGTGGAATTCTGATGTATGTTTAACGAAAATTAAAAAAAACGTAAATAATACGCACGGCGCCATACAACGGCGCGTGCGGTAAAGTAGGTACTTAGGTGAGAGTACCTATTTTACCGCACGCTTCGTTGTATGGTGCATAATTTTTACTTTTCGAACTATGTAAGTATACAGGCTTCGTAAATACATTTTTAGCAAATGTGTTCAAAAATAAATTTTAGAATAAAATCAATTTCAACAAAGTCTCAAGATTGGTTGCTTAGAATGTCCATATAAACAGGACATTTTATTCATAAGCTCGGTCTGAGTAAAGCGTCCTACAGTGCATCAGTATGCACAGTGGTCCTGTCCTAATCGGCACTACATCCGCCGCGGTGCCGTACATGTTAACATGGTATTAAATGAATAATATTGAATATCTTAGACAAATTGCGTGTATCAGACTTATGACTGGGGGATTGGAATGTGTTCTGAAGGAATTAGCTTTTTTTTATTTGACCGAACGAAGCGAAGTTCTCTGTTTCAGATTTTATTTATGGTAGATAGGCAAGCAAGCTACTATCTCAATTCTCACCTAATTGTATGTGACGATGTGGTCGACGATGTACCACTTGTTAGATATTTTCATAGCACATACCGATTTGCGACATATTTCATCATCATTTTGTCACTTATTAACCGTTTTGAAAAATGTTTTATTTTTAAATTGAAATGGAATACTTCCCGTTCTCTCCCATTACAAAATTTATCGAGATCCGATGAGAATCTCCAGAGATATTGAGATAAATTTAAAACAACACTATTGCTCAGGTGAGATATTGGTCTAGCGCTACCCCATTCAGTATTAAAAAAAATAAAACTGGCCAAGTGCGAGTCAGCATCGCGTCTCTTATCGCACACTTAGGGAGGGTTCCGTACTTACATTTTGCCGAAACTAATTAGATAGATGGCGTTTAAAAACACGTTTGTTGTATGGGGACCCCCTTTAATTTTTAATTTTATTTTGTTTTTAGTATTTGTTGTTCTAGCGGCAACAGAAATACACCATGTGTGAAAATTTCAACTGACTAACTATCACGGTTAATGAGCTATAGCCTGGTGACAGACGGACAGACAGACAGACAGACAGACAGACGAACAGACGAACAGCGGAGTCTTAGTAATAGGGTCCCGTTTTACCCTTTGGGTACGAAACCCTAAAAAACTAAGGATCGTTAGTTATCATCACCAATGTTAGGTACACGAGTAAATGCGAAAATCTGTTTACTTATTCTTTCAGAAAGAAAATAATAAATCTGTAAAACGACTACTTGAATAGCCTCTATGCAAGATATACCTACCTAATCGTTTATGAACTTACTATATGATAATACTATTGTGTTGTCATGTAAACCTACACCTTGTTACTATGCGAGTAGCTATCCATATACCTACAGCAGCTATAAGGCATCCTCACAGGGTTGCCAACCTCATATCATGGTAATTTTATGTTAACAGCTTCAGATACACCCCTTTGCGAGGTAGGCGTCACACGAGCCCATCAAACAAAAGATAAATCGACGGATAAGTACCCTGTAACGTCGCGTCGTCGCTGTCTCGACGTAATGTCTAAGTCTTGCCGTACACGGGCCACGCGTTACAGCTACAAAACGCCGCCACCTGAGGCAGTACTCGTCTAGATAAAAGCAATTTTTCATGTTTGAGGTCCCGGTGGCGTAATCGGGAGAACGGTCGGCTTTGATGCCGTAGTACCGAGTTCAAACCCCACCGTGCACCAATGGATTTTTCTATCGAAAAATATATGTGCGCTTCTCACAGTGGCCCTCCGGTGAAGGAAAACATTGTTAAGAAATCAACAACCCCCGCATGGTGGAAGAACACTATCTAGTGTCCGCCTGGCCAGCTACCACCCTCAAGTTAGAAAATCTGTCGCCAAACATCTAATGTGTTCCCGCAGCTATCCTTGAGAGCCAGTTCCCATTCTAGGCCTAGCGTGCTTACCATCTTCGACCGCATCATCACTTACTAACAGGTGAGATAGTGGTCAAACGCTAGCCTATAAGATATTAAAAATACATATAAAGTGCGTGAAAGAAACGTGGTCGCATGTGGCGTCTCGGCGTTTTTAGGGTTCCGTACCTCAAAAAGTAAAAAACGAACCCTTCTAAGATCACTTTCTTGTCCGTTTGTCCGTCTGTCTGTCTTTCTGTCCGTCTGTCTGTCCGTCTGTCTGTACATCTGTCTATCTGTCTGTGTCTGTCCGTGTGTCAACACCGATTTTCTCCGGAACGGGTGGACCTAGCAAGTTGAAATTTATACCAAATACTGAAGTCTATAGTCCCTATTGGGTGTATACAAATCAAGGTCCTGAGTTAACACAATAAAAAGATATGGGCAAATTTAGATTTTCGCGAAAACTTGTTAGTACCAAAATGCACCTTAATTTTCAACTTTTTTATTTTTCGGAATTTTTCCATTATTTGTGTTGTACGGACCTTGGTTTTAACCAAAATTTACAATTCTAGGTCAACGGAAGTACCCTATAGGTTTTGGGTCGAAAACCTATAAGGTACTTCCCGTTGACCTAGAATCATGAAATTTGGCAAGTAGCAAGGTCTTACAGCACAAACAAAGGGAAAATTCCGAAAAATGAAAAAAGTTGAAAATTAAAGAGTGTCCCGATACATAGTTGACTCCAATTAAGATAGGCCTCTGAGTTATATGAGCGCTCATACAATTTAGAGGTCTAGCTTAATTGGTACTAACCAACGTTGGTACGGAAGCCTCGGTGGGCGAGTCCAACTCACCGGTTTTTTTTTTTTTTTGATCAGTTATGACTATCCGAAGCGACAAGCGGTGTTTCGTAGCATAGAACATTGAGAGTATCGTAACGTGTAGCGACCATCGGCGTCAACCCATTTCATTATATATTTTTTTTAATAATGCAGTCCACAGTTCAATGGCAGCATTTTGTGGTTGTAAGTGCTGCAACGCGTGGCCCGTTTGTGGCGACCCTAATGCATCCATTCCATTTACCCGCGCTCGTCCACTCTGCATAAATCGCCTGCAGCGTCCAAATAATAAGATCTAGATTCAGGCGGGCGGATCGTGTGTGATCCGCATCTGTGATTGATTGATTATGATACATCCATGTAAATACTTTGTAATAAGGGGCTTAGGATCTGTGCTGCGTTATTTTGCTTGTTAAAGGTAAAACCGCCTTCGAATACAACCATGAGCTTCGCCAATAGCGTCATTAATGGTTCATAACTTGACAATGAATACATTTTCAATGTGTTTTTTACTATGTTTGAGAGGCAATAGCACAATGGCTAAGGTGTCGGCCTGGCGATTGAGAGGTCGTAAATTCGATCCCCACCCATTGCACTATTGGCGTGAACCCACTCCAGACACAAGCATAATTAGCTTAGTTGGAGGGGTTATCAAGAATACTAGTAAGTAACGCTAGCCTATAAGATATATAAATAAACTGGCCAAGTGCAAGTCGGACTCGCACTCGTAGGGTTCCGTACCACACTACAGTATTTTATAAGATCGAGCAAAAAATACCACTATCATTTTTCGCCAGCAAAAAATAATAATTAATATACATTTTATTTCTTATAACGCCATCTAACGTCTAACAAAGGTGTTAGGGATTGACATTTCAATATAACGCCATCTATGGGACGTTTACCTAACTAAGCGTTCATAGATGGCGTGAAATGCCGAAAATAACACGTTTCTTGTATGGGGACTCTCTATTATTTTTAACTTAATTCTGTTTTTAGTATTTGTTGTTATAGCGGCAACAGAAATACATCATCTGTGAAAATTTCAACTGTCTAACTATAACGGTTTATGAGATACAGCCTGGTGACAGACGGACAGACAGGCAGACAGACAGACGGACAGCGGAGTCTTAGTAATAGGGTCCCGTTTTACCCTTTGGGTACGGAACCCTAAAAAAGTAGGCTGCAACCCATATTGTTAGTAAGCTTTTAAAAAAAATGTAGAAGAGTGTCGTATCCTATTTATTTTTTTATATAATTATATACGCTAGCGTTTTACCACTATCTCACCTGTTGGTAAGTAGCACGCTGAGCCTAGAATGGGAAATGGCTTTCAAGGACAGCTGCCGGAACACATTAAATGTTAAGTGACAGATTTTCCTACTCGAAGGTGGTAGCTAGCCAGGCGGATACTTCACAGTGTCCTAACACCATACAAAATGTTTACAAAGTTACTCATTTATGCGGTTTTACAACTTCCAATACAAATGTTGAGTGGTTTTTTAAATAATATAATAATACCTTTATGACCACATAATCAGCTGAAAAATTGTAGTCAATCACTAAAAGTCAACCTTTGACATAACAATGCATTGTCTCACTTCTGGAAAAGCACGATTCTACTCTACCTTAGACCGCATCGTCACTTAACATCAACTAATAAATTATAATAAAATAAATTATAGCAATCAACAAAGCAGCATTGCTATCACAATATACCTCCGAAAAACAAATCGACATAGATCTGTTTAACCAGCAAAGTGGAAAATGAATTCAAAAATTTTCAAACAACACGTATATATAAATTAATTTTGCGCCGTCAACGATTACTATGCAGGCTTTAACGGCAATGCCCCAGGGGCGATATTTTCCTGTATTCATTCCGAGTGCTCGTTACCGCCCTGGGGCCTTATTCAGTATGGCCATTTTAAAGTCTTACCGTGCCGTGTTACGTTATCTCCGCGTTATGGTATTCTCTATGCCAATTAAAACGCGGAGGGTAAGGTTATGAGCGCATTTTGAGCTGTCAAAATATCGTGACATATGAGGACGTGTAACGCGCGCGTTTTGTATAATTTACCTGTCGTGTGGCATTCAGAAGACAATTATTCAATAACGTGACGCGGCGCGTTAAGGAACGCGTTATCTCATTGGGCATACTGAATAAGGCCCCTGTTTGTGATGCCCTAGGAACCTATCAGACGATATTTTTCGTAATATCATCTCATGTATGTTCGAGTTACGCTTTTTGAGGATGGATACCAGTAACTTTTAACCGACTTTAAAATGGACGAGGTTCTATCGTGTGTATATATGCGTTGCCTTTTTCCGTGGTGCAATAATTTAAGATCGCTTACAAAACCAACTTCAAACATCACGGTAGTATTTTATCTGATCTATAAAAAGGCCACTATCTCGCCTGGTGGTAACAATGATTTGGTGGAGGATAGTCAACACGCTAGGCCTAGAATAATCTGACTCTCAAGGGCTGTGAGCTGCCGGAATACCGTAAGGTCATGGCGTCAATTTTTCTCCTATCAATTTTATCCTATCCTGGAAAGCTATTTTCTTTGTTAACAAGTCAGGCGGAACATCGATTTAATTTGCTCCTACCACCCGTAGAGGAACACTCGTGCAAGGATTTAAACCGGCATCCTCTTGTTTAAAAGCTATCTATTTATCGATTAGTTTCTAATAGCGCTGTCAGAGACCGGTGCAAATGGCCCTAAACAATATGAATCTTTAAGCGTTATTACGATATGACCATAACTTATGTAAAGAAAGAAATAAAGAAAGAAAGAACATTTATTTCGATAACATGATATCCTGTACACAACTTTTAAAATATAAATAGACAGATATATACAAATAAAAATATTACAAAATAATCAAATATATAATCTTATGAAAAATTAATTAAGCTTTCAAGTATTTGTGCTACAAAGAAGAAGTTCATTTTGCTGAAGTGAAGTTAAGGTACGGACACGCCGCAGCGTCCTGCGTGCGCGATCTAGGCGGCGATCAGATAGCGCAGTAGTATTTGTAACGACTGGTTCACACCAAATGCGATCAGAAAACAATTGAAAAGTACTGAGATCGCGCCCGCAGATCGCAGGACGCCGCGGTGTGGCCGTACCTTTACAGTACGTGTGGCCGAAATAGGTTCAGGCGAAATGGTTCAGACGACTACAGCGCTGATTTTCAGCCTGGCACCCTAAACAAAATCCAATTTCCGTTTCCATTCACGCTAACGCAAGTTCAAAATGTATGGGAATGACATTTATTTTTCCGCAACAAAGTTGTCATTCCAATACATTTTGAACTTGCGTTAGCGTGAATGAAAAACAGAAATTGGATTTTGTCTAGGGAACCTGGACCTTAGCCTGTTATGTCTTTTGTTAATAAACGCAAGTTTACAATAATACCCTTGGCACGTTTGCAAATGAATGCCTCATATTCATGTCGTGTGTGCTCAAAGGAAACGATTTCCGTTGAGGTGTACAGACGAGTCCTTTCTTTGAATTTCTGCTTATAACCATAGATATTATTACGTTTCTTGCATTTCCGTCAATGTCTGCGAACAAAGTCGAAGCCTTCTTCGGTAAAGTTTAAGTTTAAGATTTAGGACTGTTATTAAACCGTCTAAAGGCTAAGGCTGTACCGACCACCATGTTGTTTTATATTTAACCCTAAATAATATCGTTTAAAAACTAAAAAACAACCGACTTCAATGCCGCGCTATTCATTTTCAGTACCAATTTTGAGATGTTTATCTCAATATCTCTGGAGATACTTATCATACCTCGATAAAATTACCATGGTACCACACTTGGGATATCTCCTTTCGAAAAAAAAAAGAATAATCGAAATCGGTTCATAAACGACGAAGTTATCCGCGAACAAACATAAAAAAATATATATATATATATATACGGTCGAATTGAGAAACTTCCTCCTTTTTTTGAAGTCGGTTAAATAGAAATGTTTTGCGAGTTGAAGGGCCAAAGTGTCTAGTGAAATTACAGGACATGTATAATAGAGACTTAAAACTCAAGCTAACGGGCGCAGCACTTGACGGTTCTTTTTAACCGTCTTCAGAAAAAAGGAGGTTTCTCTATTTGACCTTTTTTTTTTCAAGCCTTTTGAGCGGGTGGTAAAGTGATTTTTTAATTGTTGTGTTGTAATTATAAAAAACAACTTTTATATGACGGAGTTCTGAGGTACCTAACTAACATGAATATAAATAATAACAATACAACCAAATAATAATATCGTTTAAAAACTAAAAAACAACCGACTTCAATGCCGCGCTATTCATTTTCAGTACCAATTTTGAGATGTTTATCTCAATATCTCTGGAGATACTTATCATACCTCGATAAAATTACCATGGTACCACACTTGGGATATCTCCTTTCGAATAAAAAAAGAATAATCGAAATCGGTTCATAAACGACGAAGTTATCCGCGAACAAACATAAAAAATAAAAAAAATAAAAAAAAATATACGGTCGAATTGAGAAACCTCCTCCTTTTTTTGAAGTCGGTTAAAAATAGATATTTGTGGCTAGAATTAAATAATTTTTGGCACAATAAAATGTAATTCTAGCCACAAATACATATATACATTATATTCACAAATAAGCTAAGGTATAAAGTAATAAACTAGATACACATCGAAATGGAATAAAATTTTCGATGTTATACATCTCGAATTGAAATTTTTTGTCAAGGGCTATAAATCTCCAAGTATTTGAAGTTTAAATCGTAAAGCTTTTTGAATGCCTAAAAAGCATGGATCTTTGCAAGACCATTTATTATTCGGATCTCGGGATCCCGACCATCGCTCAAGATTAAAACGATATCGGGATTAGAACCTGAGACCTTAGGATTAAGTGCTACGTATTGAATTTAATGGAAAGTCCTATTATTTTCCTGTTTAACCGATTACCGTTGAGGTAGGTATAGATTATATAATTGTTTCGTAATAATTAGTCTATGTCGTAGGACATGCTGTGACCGGGTGGAGCGACGATATTGGCAAAGCGATGGACAGTGACTAGTAAGGAAGATCCGAAGATCGGGCTCAGTGAAGTTACAGGCACACCGCAGCGTCCTGCGTGCACGATCTAGGCGGCGATCAGATAGCGCAGTAGTATTTGTACCGACTGGTTCACGCCGAACGCGATCAGAAAACAATTGAAAAGTACTGAGATCGCGCCCGCAGATCGCAGGACGCCGCGGTGTGGTACCGCATATTATATAATAGACCTCGGTCTTAACATGTTCGTACTCTCCACTCCATCCGAAGGTTGTCTGGAAGAGACTTTGACTTTGATTTGATATTGTTATCTGTATATTGTGTACAATAAAGAGTTATCATTCATTGTAGGATTATGTCCAGCTTTGGACTGATGTAGATTGATTATGATGAAAGTCCCACCAATGTGATCTTGGTTTGATGTAATTAAATTGTCCGCGTTATATCCTGGTTACAAACCTTCCTCTTGAATCACTCTATCTTTTTAACCGACTTCAAAAAAGGAGGAGGTTTCTCAATTTGACCGTATATATTTTTTTTTTTTAATGTTTGTTCGCGGATAACTTCGTCGTTTATGAACCGATTTCGATTATTCTTTTTTTGTTGGAAGGGAGATATCCCAAGTGTGGTACCATGGTAATTTTATTGAGGTCTGGTAAGTATCTCCAGAGATATGGAGATAAACTCCTCAAAATTGGTACTGAAAATTAATAGCGCGGCATTGAAGTCGGTTCTTTTTAGTTTTTGAAACGATCTTATATGAAAACCGCATCAAAATCCGTCGTGTAGTTTGAAAGATCTAATAGTATAGACGGAGGGACAGACGGAGGGACAGACGGACAGACAGACGGTCAGAAGCGACTTTATTTTCAACCGACTTTCCAAAAGAGGAGGTTCTATATGTTACTCGATTACTCCGTCAACTGTGAAGCTATTAGAACGATTCTTTTATAAATAAATAAATAATTTATTTAATCAAATCATACATTCACAAATTTGCACCCAAACTAAGACGAAATTTAAGTTCATACATTTTTTACAAAAAAAAAATTTATAAATAGGTACAATTTGCACATTAGTAGCCGTGCTAGGTCGCACCTGCGTTACAGCTACCAATGTCTTCCTTTCGTGTAGTAACAGGAAAATATTGTAAACATTTTATTTAGTAAGGTCTTAAAGATCTTAAAGGTACTATGGCCTATGTACATTTCTTTAGCTAATTGATATTCTACTTGACTATCAATCATTTTATCGTAACTGAAGGTACTTAAACATTTAAACTATTAAAAACAAGTAGCAAGTTGAGATACCCACTAGCTGCATAAAAAAAATCGGTAAACTTTTATCAATTGGTAGGGTAAATTTCCAAGGTGGTGCCATTGTAATTTAACAGAGATCTGATAAGTGTCTCCAGAGAAATGGAAATAAACGTCTCAAACTTAGTACTGATAACCTATGATCGTTTAAAAAAATATACGGTCGAATTGAGAAACCTCCTCCTTTTTTTGAAGTCGGTAAAAAACTAAAGGAACCAACCTCAAATGCCACGTTATTAATGTTCAGTACCAAACCAAGCTTGAGGTGTCTATCTCTGGAGATATGGAGATAAACACCTCAAGCTTAGTTTGGTAATCTAGATATGTTCAGTATCTCCAGAGATACTGAACATATCTAGATTAAATTTAAATGGGACCACCTGTAAAGGTTGAACTTTTGAATCCTTTTCATATAAAGTTTTCGGAATCGGTTCACGCGTCTTCGAGTGAATTAACTGAACATACATAAAAAATATAAGAGTTCCTTTTTTACTTTTTGTGGTACGGAACCCTAAAAAAGATTACGGCGAATTGAGAACCTTCTCCTTTTTTGTGAAGTCGGTTAAAAATGACTAGCGTGGCAGTAGAAGTCGGTTGTTTTAGTTTTGTAAACTACCTTCAAGTAACGTTACGTAGTAACTATTATATAATCTGTGCTTCAAGTGATCTGTGATTGCACGTCATTCACAAGGTCACACGATGGCCCAAATAGATTATGAACCTAACAAAAACATAATTCAAAATTCCTACATAACCTCCACTTCGAGTCGGTGCTTCAAAGTCAACATTTAATTGATATTTAATAGGATACGTTCATCCTCGTTCTGACTTCAAACACCCAAACACCGAAGATTATAAAGGAGCGAATCCGTGCCTTATTTTTTGTAACCTTATCATTATAGTAAGATAATTCCGTTAAATAATTATATAATTTGAAGGAGCTTTAGAAGATTAGACGGTAGCTGCAAAAATACTGGGAAAATATCTAGGGTAAAATGGGGAGGGTTATTTTTAGTGTCGGGAACGGATGATGCCCTGCATTAGGTAGTAGTTACTATGTTGTTCTTTGTATACCTACCTATGTATTGGTGGCTAAACGAGTGCCAGTTTCATTCCAATAGCTGATACAAACTACATTTATTTAATCTTACTTCGTTTTGTTTCGAGATTGGTCTGCTTGTCTGTCTCGACTACACGCATTTTTCAACCAATTTTGACGAAAATTTGCGCATGAATTCCTTGATTTATTGAAAAATCTTTGTCGATTTTTTGATTGGGGGAAAAATAGGGTGGAAAGGGGAGAAGTTTGCTGTAGCATTATTTATCGACGGATTTCAATCAAATTTGAAAGGGCACACTAAGGATTTCATTCCATACAAGATATTGCGTATAAAATTCCAAAAAGGAGGAGTGGGGGGAAAAAGGGGGAAGTTTGCTGAAGCGTTATTTATCGACGGATTTCAATCAAATTTGAGAGGCACACCAAGGATTAACAATGGATGAAAACAAAAGACATAATTTTCATCCACCTGCCATGTTGAGAGGGCTGGTACTCACTACAGCGTAAGCTCTCTTCAACTAGTCTCAAGACTCACTAGTCTCCCTAAATCCACGGTATACGTATAGAAAAACAAAATTGGGCACGGAGTGGTCCAAAACACATTGGGGCGCATGCGCGAAGCCTCCCCTTTGCAGTCTGTTCGTTAACCTTAGACGCAATGTTTCCCTAAAAACAGTAACGCAATTTGGAAATGTTTCCCACCCTTTGTACTATTGACGTGAACCCCCTCCAGAAACAAGCATATTTGGCTTAGTTGGATTGGAGAGGTAGTACTAGTATTCTAGTAATGACCTACTAGTTTTAAAGGTTTGTTTAATTACTCGATCATGTTAAAGTCAACAGAGATTCTAACAAAAACTAGGCACATAGTAAGCGCTTTTTCAACCGACTTTCAAAATGGAGGAGGTTGTCAATTCGTCTGTACCTATGTTTTTTTGTATGTATGTTACGCGATTGCTCCATCAATTGTGAACGGATTCAAATGATTCTTTTTTAATCGGTAGCGTACATTTTGGAGGTAGTCGCATTGTAATTTCATCGAGATTTAATTAGTATCTCCAGAGATATGACGATAAACGTCTCAAACCTGTTACTGAAAATGAATTGGGGGGCATGGAAGTCGGTTGTTTTAGTTTTTAAACTATCCCTGTTTAGGCGCGACTTGAGAGTAACTCAGATAATATTTTGAACGGAAATAACGCTGACGCAGTGTCCGCTGTTTAACAATAGAATTTTGTGACATACATGTTATAACCATGGACCTAAAAACATATGGACTGGAAATACCTACAAAAAATATGCTATACGTATGCGTTTAGTAGGTAAGTTTGACTTCCATTATACGTAAAGATTACCTGCACAAGTTTTAATTTAAATACAAATCTGAGTTTTTCCTTTGGAATTCTGAATTTTTCAAGTCAGTGGTAGGAAAAACTAACATTAATTAGATGAAAAATCTGCACTTTCACACATCAAGTAGATTATATCAATAATTATTCTAAATATTAGAAAATAAAAGTTATATTTATCGCTTTAAATTTCAAAATATAAAAAAGGAATAAGTCAATCAGCTCTAATACAATCGTCGACGACCGTGTACTACAAAAAAACTATACATAAAGTGCCCCCTGTATGTTTCTCACCGAATATTGCGATAAAACCTTTTTACGATAACTAATAAAGAAATGGAATCGAAGTCGCACCAGCGCTACTTGTCCTATTATTTATTCTGTTCTATAAGTCCTACCACTATGAAAATAAGTCCTCATTGTGAAAATTGCGTTACTGCCATATTCGTGTACTGCTGTAGATCTATGTGTAGCTATGGAACGGAACGCCATAGAGAGAGCGAATTTGTCTCGACACAAGGTCGGCGTGGCTATAAATAGTGGGAGGTGCGGATCCTATCGTCTATAATGGATGAATTGTACAGAATCTTTTCTTATATCTTATTGGCTAGTGTTTGACTACTATCTCGCCTGGTGGTAAACGATGATGTGGTCGAAGATGGTGTACACGCTAGGCCTAGAATATTGTGATTCTCAAGTGCTGTGTGCTGTCGGAACACCGTAAGGTTAGGGCGGCAGATTTTCACCTTGATGGTGGTAAGCTACTTTTCGTTACCAAGTCAAGAACATCGCTATAATATGCTCCTAACACATCTATCCTTCACGCCAACGGGGCTCCCTTCTCTATTTCAAAAACACTCTATTTACTCTTTTTAATATCATTTTATTTTATGGTCAAAGGAAATAGGACAAGCACAACGCTCGCCTGATGGTAAGCGATGACGTCTACCCATAACAGATAAAGCGGCAGTCCAGAATTTTGCATGTCACTACACTGTGCCTGTTACCTTGAGACATAAAGATGTCGAGTCTCACATGCCCTGTAATTTCACTGGACACCTTGCCATTTCATCCGAAAAACATTCTTATTTCACGGTTGAAAATAATTTGGCAAAGTAGTGGTACCGCCCCAGGCAGACTAGCAGAAGTCCTACCACTACAATATACCTAATATAATATAAGCACACAAATGTCAAGATAGCATCAAAGAAAAGCACATTAAAAACATATTCTATGTGTTCTTCGGCAGATTTTTTGATTCTTCGCATCGGGAAAAGCAAAGAAGACCTTTATGTCTTTACAAAGCCGGGGATTCAATTGTAGGGTATTGAAGGTTTCAATAACGACTGGTGAGGGAACGTTTTGCATGAGGGTGCAGAAGTGTGAATGATGAAAAGGCTTTACAGCCATTGGCTTTACAGCCAATCCTACTCTCTAGGGACATTCCACAGCGGTGGGGATGATATTGTGTTTCTAAATGATGCTGGTGGAAGTAAAATTATTGATATAAGGTTTTGTTTTTAGTTTTAGTATAGCTTTACACGATTTGTGTATTTAGCCCGTGTCAAAGCATTACATTTCAAGTTTTTTTAAGTCACATTCAAGCAAAGTTTAGTTTGTAGTTTAGTCACTCTACCCATGTCAGTCATACTCTCTGTAAACATGTGGACTTTACTTCAGTAAAAATTGTGTTGTGAACGTAAAATGGCATTTTTTTCAACATTGTGCTGTTTTCTTACACACGCATACATATACCGGATTTAGTTAATTATTCACATTTATAACACAAAGATCACAAGTTTTAGGAAAAAAATATCATGAGAGCACACATTCTTTTTCACTTTCCCGCCAAAACTCTTAGGTAAAAAGTTTTTAGGCCTTTTTAGTTGAAAAAAAATAGATTCTGAAACTGCAACGGAAGCTAACTTGCTTTTTTTTATACTTTATAGGCTAACGTTTGACCACTATCTCACCTGTTGCTAAGTGATGATGCGGTCGAAGATGGTAAGCACGCTAAGCCTAGAATGGGAACTGGCTCTCAAGGATAGCTGCCGGAACACATTAGATGTTTGGTGACAGATTTTCTAACTTGAGGGTGGTAGCTGGCCAGGCGGACACTAGATAGTGTCCTACCACCATGAGGGGGTTGTTGGTTTCTTAACGATGTTTTCCTTCACCGGAGGGCCACTGTGAGAAGCGCACATACATTTTTCGATATTGGTGCACGGCGGTTTGAACTCGGTACCACGGCATCAAAGCCGACCGTTCTCCCGATTACGCCACCGGGCCCTCAATACTCTCAATACTCGCTTGAATACTCGTAGCGGTTAAGTTATATTTTACAAGACTTCATTCAAAAATAACAGCTCAGACTATCGTTATTCACACACAAAAAAGACCCTTATCCGCAACCCGCTAATCAATATTTTCAATCAAATGTCCCAGCAGGTCTTGACTTTAGAGATTCAAAAAGATCCGTGCACAATAAAACGGCAATCAGGACAGCAAGCGCAGGTAATTGCTTAACGGCAGGATTGGCCATCCATCTTTGTCGGCGCCGGTGCCTTTTTTACAGGACATCAATCGTCGTACTACGTCTAACTACACTGTGGAACAGGGCCAGGAAATGCTAAGAAAATGTTGCCGTCTTGTTCTTTGGCATTGAGCGAATGCACTAAGTAAGACTATGTTTAATGCAATACAAGTACATAAAAAAGGATTTTCTCTAGTAAAATTAGAACCGGAATAGACTCAGTACCGAAAAATACCGGGATATTCGCTACTTTCGGTACTAAAAAAATATGCTGAATCCTTGAGTATGTTAAATAAAACATCGGAAGTAGTTTATCTTCAGCTCTTCCATTAGCTGCATAACATGACAGGCAGCATTTGGACGACTTCTTCAAGTGTTGTCATCGCTCATACCACAAAGTCTGAAGACGAAAGTCTTTAACGAGTGCGTCCTACCTGTTATTACTTACGGAACCGAGACGTGGACACTGACGGTGCGACTAGTTCACCAATTCAAGTCGCTCAGCGAGCTATGGAGTAGGCTATGCTCGAATCTCTCTGAAGGATCGAATTTGAAATAAAGTCATCCAACAGATAACCAAAGTTATCGACATAGCTCAAAGGATTGGCAAGCTGAATTGGCAGTAGGCTGGTTACATCTATTGTCGAACTGATAACCGTTGGGGTAGATGTATTTTAGAGTGGCTACGGCTCGGTAAACGTAGTTTAAGGCACCCTCCAGCTAGATGGAGCGATTACATACGTAAGCTGGCTGGCTGCGGCTGGAAACAAAGAGCTGAAGATCGAGCTCAGTCAGTGTCGTGCCATAGGTGAGGCCTATGTCCAGCAGTGGACAGAAATAGGCTAATTATGATTATGATAATGAACGTCACTTTGTCACAGAATAATAAATAGTACAAGTAACCTTGTCTCACTTCTCTATTTAAGAGGATATGTTCAGTCTACTGATTTTCTGCTTGGACGGCCATAGCCGCGGTATCACAAAGATCTTTCAGCACTTGGACGTATTGGAAGCTATTTCATGGCCCACAAACGCACAGGGTCTGGTAATAATCCATTTTTTTTAAGAACAATAACAAATTGTATGGGAAATTAACAACATATTATTAAAAGTGCACACACATCATAATTTTACATATCATAAATACAAGATGGATGACGTTAGGTGACTCACGTTAATATACTATATTTTGGCTGATGGTAAGTGACGATGCGATCGACGATGAAGCAGACGCTTACCTAGAATCTATGTTCACTCGGGATTTGATTAAATACCTATCTCTTTTTTGATCATAGTGCAGTGGCATGAAAATTTCATCGAGATTCGATTTAAATCTTTGAAGATTTATCTCTTATTATGAGTGGAGATGATTATCAGAACGCCTAAAGGTACGGCCACACCGCGGCGTCCTGTGATGTGCGGGCGCATTCTCAGTACTTTTCAATTGTTATTTGATGTCGTTTGGTGTGAACCAGTCGGTACAAATACTACTGCGCTATCTGATCGCCGCCTAGATCGCGCACGCTGGACGCTGCGGTGTGTCCGTTACCTTAAACGTATTTTTTTGTTTATAATATTTTAGATCGCTCTTTAAAATTAGATATGGATAATCTGATAGGAGACATTATAGAGGCATCTATTTTTACTATCAGATTATCCATAAGCTATCTCCGTAAGGTCGTATAACGGTTGAATTTCAATCGCTCAAAGTATAAAGACTGTAACTTTAAGTCATAATTATACTGCCCTATCTCAGATAAACGAGAACAGAATATTAATTTCAACTTATAAAAGAAAGAGATGAACTATGTCTCTGAAGAAAAGAAGAGATATCCCGAAGACGTGAACTGAAATCGCAACTTGGCAAAGAATATATACTTCGTAAATTAATACTGAAATGTTACTTGAACTTGAAAGAAAATCTTTATTTCAAATTAATTTACTAATTTCAACCGGCTTCCAAAAAGAAGGAGGTTCTTAATTTGTCTGTATGTTTTTTTTGTGTGTATGTTACACGATTACTCCGTCAATTGTGAACTGATTTGAATGATTCTTTTTTTAATCGGTAGGGTACGTTTTCGAGGTGGTCCCATTGTAATTTCATCGAGATCTGATTAGTATCTCCAGAGATATGGCGATTAACGTCTCAAACTTGCTACTGAAACTGACTCACGGGGCATGGAAGTCGGTAGTTTTAGTTTTTAAACTGATCGAATCAATCGAATCGGTTCACAATTGACGGAGTAATAGCGTAACATACATACAAAAAAAAAACTTACAGACGAAATGAGAACCTCCTTCTTTTCGGAAAACTGTTGAAAATCAATAAATATTTTAGTTAGATTCATAGCATCTAGCTAGGCTATAAATAATAGGAACACTTATTATCACTTCACTAAAAGCTACTCCAATTACAAAGCTGTAACAATTTTCCATAAACAGATGATATCCAAAGCGCCTTCACTTAATAACTTAGCGTTATTTTCTATAACTACCCTCAATTATTGTATACCTATTATAATAATAACAGTAAATGGTTTTGCACCGGTTAAAATCTTCAGCAAACATGCCTCACAAATGCCTTACTAATTTTAGTCATTATCCATATATTTCTGCTGACCCGGGGATCCTCGAAGGCTCGCACAAAAACAATGGTTCCCGCTGAGGACGACACTTTATTTGGCTTGCGGAACCCTAAAGTTTTGTTTGTACAGCTTATTTAGTAGAGGTTATTGGAGGCTTCGATGGATTTGTTGATAAGGGATGATTTTATTGACGCTCGGAAGTGAAAATATGTTACAGCTATTTTTTTAGGTTAGTTATGCTTTTTTATAAGCAACTAGCGACACGCCCCGGCTTCGCACGGGTAGAGCATATATGCCTACATTTTTTTGTATCAGTTTGTTGCGTCGAGTATTGATTAATATTCAACAATTATCTTCATATTAATTATGATGATGATGATGATGCATGAAAATCCGTTTAGTACTTTTTGTGTTTATCGCTAATAGACACTAGACAGACAGAAAGACGCGGCGGGGGACTTTGTTCTTAACCGACTTCACAAAAAAGGAGGAGGTTCTCAATTCGTCGGTATTTTTTGTGTATTTTCACCGATTACTCGATGGTGCCTGAACCGATTTGGAAAATTCTTTTTTTGTTTCAAAGGCTACCCTTCCCAGGTAAATTTTAACGAAATCGGCCGGGCCGTTTTTAATCATATATATATACATATATATATATATCAACATTTGTATTACGATGCATTTACTTATCTCGACGACATACTACTAACTACTGGCACAGATTATATAATAGTTACTACGTCTACTGGCTATTTTGACTAGCGCGACGTTTCGAAGTCGGTTCTTTTAGTTTTTTAAACGATCTTATGTGTTTAATTATATATTTAGTTATCCAAATTATATAATACTAGCAGCCCGCCCCGGCTTCGCACGGGTAGAACCTACAAAATTTGCATCAGTTTGTTGCATCGAATATAAAATATTAACATATTTAACAATCATCGTCATATGTCAACCAATTTACACAAAACCTTAACGAATTATGCACCTAAATCTTCCTCATAAACACTCTGGCTATTGGTGAAAACTTATATTAGGTACCATGTTTCTATGTTTCCATGTCTGTTTGCCTCGTCGTGAAAATCGCGGCATCAGAATAACCGACAGGCTTTGACTACATATAACTTGTAGCCGGTCAGGGTATTGTCTCAGGAGATGTCATGTGTCCATTGATTCCTTTATCTATTGTCCTCTACTATCAATGGATGACCTACCTATGGACCACATACAAAGGATCTAGAATATACATAGGTATATGGTGTCTTCCTATGATTCAATATTGACACAGATATTAACAATTTCAACATTGACTTGATCTTGATAGACGGAAAACGCTTTATTGCACTAGCGGCCATTTTCAATAACTTACTTTTTTTTCAGTTTCATTATGGCTCCATATATTCAGCCAGAAAAAGTATAAAAATTATTTAAGTTTTTGAGAATTCAAGTCATAAAGATGGGTCGAAGTCATATTTTAGGTCAAGTTCAAGTCAATGTCTAGTCCAAGTCATATTCTCAGTAAAAATGTGGACTAAAGTCCACATCAGTAAACTGAAGATTTTCAGTGGAATTTTGGTGAGAACGCAAAAAGCATGTTTATCAACATTGTGCTGCTTCCCTACACTCGCACACATTCACCGGCACTTAATGGTTAATAATCCACATTTATTACACATTAATTCGCGAAAGAACACAAGTTTAAGAAAAAAATACAATGAGAGCATACACACTTTTCCACGTTCCCGACAAAAAACCCCCAAATAATTTACTTTGTAATGCCTACCAGTCGTAGTAACTAAAAAACACCGACTTCAGCGAGACTGCGCGAGTCATAAAGTCAACGGACTTGTTGACTCGCGCAGCATGGAAGTCGGTAACTGAAACGTCAGTAGGAAGTTTGAGCGTTTATCGTTTATTATCTCTGGAGGCACCTATTAAATCTTGATAATTGAACCTTGAAGATGAACGCTACCTATGTAAAAAAGAATTATTCAAATAGGTTCACAACTGGCGGTGTAATCGGTGAACAAACATACACAAAAAAAACATACAGACGAAACGAATTGAAAACCTCCTCCATTTTTAATTCAGTAAAATTATATCAAAATTTGTTAAACCGAACACTAGGATAAAACTAGCATACTTAAGTACCTTAATTATTAAAAAGAAATATAGACGTGAATTATGAGCCATCCTCTTTGGAAAAGTCCACGGAGAATAGACTCTAGGAAAAGTCGTTCGAAAATAAAAATTGCCAAAAAAATCAGAGACAAATTACTAATCCTAATTTCAGTCAGGATAATCTTTAAAACCCTTGAGGCGGTTTTATCCGGACCCCTTGATTCCTGACCCCTAGGTATTATTTGATAAAAGATAGACGGACGCATTGTTCTCTTAAACCTCTTAAATTCCTGCATTTAGAGAAACTTGGAGTTTTTGTTTTATATCATACTAGCGGATCCAGCAGACGTTGTAAAAAGTAGTATAAAGTACAGTAGAAGTATATATAAAAAGATAGGCTAGCGTTTGACCACTATTTAACCTGTTGGTAAGTCGAGGATGGTAGCACACTAGGCCTAGAATAGGAACTGGCTCTCAAGGATAGCTGCCGGAACACATTAGATGTTTGGCGACTGATTTTCTAACTTGAGGGTGGCAGCTGGCCAGGCGGACACTAGTTAGTGTCCTACTAACATACGGGGGTTGGAGGTTTCTTAGCGATGTATTTCCTTTACCGGAGGGTAAACTGATGCACTGTAAAAAGCGCACATACATTTTTCGATAGAAAAATCCATTGGTGCACGTCGGGGATTGAACTCGGTACCTCTGGCGTTAAAGCTAACCATTCTCCTACTACACCATTGGGCCTTCAGAATAAGTGTACCTTCGCCTTTCTTGTCTCGGCTGTAATTGTACAGGATCATATTTCAATAGCTACGTTCCGCGGAGTTACTCGCAGATTTACGGGATAAAATAAACAAGCCAAGTACGAGTCGTACTCGTACTCGGAGGGTTCTGTATAACGTCACCATTGTTCAATAAGACAATTGATAAAGTACAAAATGCTGTAAATGCACGTTTTGTATGGGGACTTTTATTTATTATTTTAGTTTTTTATTTGTTGTTATAGTGATCATAATAATACATAGTCTGTGAAAATGTCAAGTGTCTATCCGTTACTGTTCATAAGATCGAGCAATAAACGCCAAAAAAAACGTTTCTTATACCCCCTTAAAGTTTTCAACAACAATCCGGCTCGAAGGACCAATATGTACGAACTAATTTAAATTAATTTAAAATGCTGAAATGTTTAATGCAAAAAATTATAAGATTAAGTGCTATCCTGACTGATTTCCTAAATACAGGAAAACATACTTAGTTTCTGTTTTACTCACAATTACTTGTATTACTTATTTCAGTACATGGATTGTATAATTTTGTTTGCAATTTTTTTAGAGACAAATAAACTTTTTATTTATTATTTATTTATGTATGATATTTGGGTGATAGTTAAAGTGCTAGGAGAGTTCGCGATACGGCGCGGTCAATTGCGAACTAAATTAAAATAAGAAATATATGTGGAGGTGCAGTTTGCTGACTTAGTCCGTGTATAGTCTGGTGAATATACGATGTGTATAGTCTGGTAAATATACGATGCGTAGCTCGTACAAACTTAATTCGTTAAATACCGGCTATAGTAATACATACACGCACAGACACACACACACACACACACACACACACACACTCACACACACACACACACACACACACACACACACACAAACACACACACACACACACACACACACACACTCACACACACTTAAGCATTTATAATACGTAGTAGCTATTTATAATTGATAATAATAAAATAATACTAGCTTTTCTTTATCTCTTAACTAGTTAATTCTAAAACAACTGCGGGTTGACTTTATTACATTATTATTGTATGTCCGAAATTTATTTATTTATTTATTTATTTATTTATTTATTTACTTATAAAGCGTGTTTGTTACCTAGTACATTTTCACTTATCTTAATTTATGTACAATGCTATAGATAATGTTATGTATGTAGGTTATAATTTACAGTTTAGGTAGGCGCTTGAACATTATTTTATTTTGTTATTATCATTAAGGCAATATGAATACATAAAATGTTATAATTACATTCAGGTAACATTTCAAAGACACGTTAAAACCAAGCTAGGTAGAAACCTGTGTTTTGGTGTTAACGCTTCCCCTCGATAATACCAATGCATTAAATTACATTTCCATTTTCTGCCGTAGTAATCCATAGAATGACAATATTTATGTCGCCTGTTTATGTTCATATAACTTGTAGGTATTTACATTAACTAATTAACTGTAGCTTAAAAGCAAGAGTAAACGAAATGCATAATAATAAGATTTTTTAATGTTATTTAGGGTAACTTATGGTCTAATATTCTTGGGTAGTAGAACTTAATTTCTAGTAATTAAATTCTAATAAATATTATGCGTAACCCATAAATATCAATAGGAAACCGTAAAGTACTATTAAACTAAAATTATAAACTAACATGCAGTTATTATACCTTAATATAATGAAATGTCGGGTACCTAGATGCTCATGTAAACTACCCACCATTTAGTCATTTTATTACCTACTTGTCATAGGTAAACAGTGTTGTTGCCTTTGTGTTACTGTACTACAAACCAAATAACGTATACTGGAAATGGACAAACTGTTGGAACAATACTTGAAACTTAAGATCTGAACTATGTACACAGTTTGACACAATAAAATATTTCTATTCTATTCTATACTGACCCCACAGATGTTATTCTATCCAAACTACAATATGTCTCAAAGAAAAAAATCACTTTCATGTTTTGCACGAACCATCGCACGAACATATCATTTTTCAGGCACATCTATCTACCGATGATGTATTCTTCAAACCATATCATTAGAGCTACTTCGCAATCCAGACTCAATCCAGACTCTCACCAATATAGAATGATTCGTTTGAACCATTCTTGAGTGATGCGCTTAATAACGAACAGCAATTAATTTCATTATTATTATTTCAATATACCAAAGTAAGTATACAAAAGGGGACCACCTGGGAGGTGGACCACCTGGGAGGTGGACCACCTGGGAGGTACCCTTTTTTTACCCTTTGAAACAAAAAAAGAATTTTCCAAATCGGTTTAGGCATCTTCGAGTAATCGGTGAACATACATAAAAAAAATTACAAAGATTCCGACGAATTGAGAACCTCCTTTTTTGTGAAGTCGGTTAAAAAGCAAACAAATCGACGAATATCAGCTTTTCATTTCAAATCACTTGAAACTTTGTGGTTTAAAATTTCACGGTTGAAAAGTATTTCAGTTAAAATAAGATCGTTTATTAAGATCGTTTATTAAGATCGTTTTTTTAAAACCAAAATAAAACTGGCCAAGTGCGAGTCAGACTTTTGTCCCGCACACGGAGGGTTCCGAACCGAACACCAACTAAGTAAACGTTAAAACAAAGGTAGAATAGTATTATATAGTAGTAATAGTAATAGTAGTAATAGTAATAGTAATAGTAGTAATTAATATCATTAAATATCTGGTTGACTCGGTATTTTTTGCCACTTAAACAGACAAATATGACTCTTCCCGACATCTATTGACGAATAATAATATTACTATTAATACTATTTTTTTTAATTGAGAGCCAGTAATCGCTTTACTCACACAGTAACACTAAAGCTACTTCTACTCGCCAATAGATGTCGGGAAGAGTAATATTTTAAGTTAAAAGTTGATTATTGAAAACACAAATAAAACAACATTTTCTGAAAATGATTCCTAGCCAGATAGATTTATAGCCCCCGAAATCCCCTGTATACTAAATTTTATTTAATCTTTGGAGCCGCTTACGAGATTCAGATTAAGGCGCGGCGCTATCGTAAAAAACTTTTTTAAAACTTTTCTTTAATTTTTAACTTTGTTCTGTTCTTAGTATTTGTTGTTATAGTGGCAACAGAGATACATCATCTGTGAAAATTTCAACCGTCTAACTATCACGGTTCATGAGATGGTAACAGACGGACAGACAGACAGACAGACCGACAGACAGACAGACAGACAGATAGACAGACAGACAGACAGACGGACAGCAGAGTCTCAGTAATAGGGTTCCGTTGGTACCCTTTGGGTTCGGAACCCTAAAAAAAGAACCGACTTCAATGCCACGCTATTAATTTTCGGTACCATTTTTGAGGTGTTTATCTCCATAGCTCTGGAGATATTTATCAGACCTCGATAAAATTACCATGGTATCACACTTGGGATATTTTCTTTTCAACAAAAAAATAATAATGACAATCGGTTCATAAACGACGAAATTATCCGCGAACAAACTTACAAAAAAAAACATATATATACGGTAGAATTGAGAAACCTAAATGTAAGTTTAACCGTATGTAAGTTTTCACTTAATCTTAAATTAGTATGAAACTGACGTGAATATGTTGCCCAACGTGTATGAAATTACTTCACAGATCATTTTCCTACATAAGAACGCACATGGGACCCATTCCCAAAACTCAAGTTTCTGTTTACATTCTGAAGCGCCATCTACATCGCAAATTAAGCTACTGATGACATCCTCTTCTCTTTCACATCTAAACAAATATTACACACGATTTGACTAAAAATATCAATATGAGCAAGGAAAATATAAGCAAAATTTCCCAATTTCATTCAGAAAAGAATCGTATTTCGACTCACCTTTTTCGGCTAAAATTCGTGATGTTTTCACAAAACAATCCATGCAACACTGAGACAATATAAAACTTTTTGAATTTCGAAGCTCACATTCACTATTCACTGCTTCTATGGCTCTTAAAATCACTGAAAAAGAGGTTTATTATGGTAGGAGAGAGCGTTGTAAGCGTTGCGGACGCTCTCAAGCCGGGATCGCGACTGCTGGGTATTGAGCGGCCGGCTCCCCCGCTACTAAACCAATTTATAATACATACAGCATCCCCTGACACACCCCCAAACTAAAACCAACCTTAAGGAATCTATACAAGCTCCATTTTCGCGTATTGATCGTTTGCCGCAGGAGCAAAATCGTCGCAAGTTCTTGCAGACGATCTGAGGGTGCGAATTGTGTACGTTTTCTCCATTATAATTGAAATCAGCAGAGTTTGATTGTCCTGCTTGAATATTTTAGGCCAGTTGGATTAACTGATTAATTGGCTCGGTCTAATTCTGAAGTTTATCAGGGTCACGGAAACTCAGAATCAACTACATCTTGACTAATTTTGAGGAAGCTTTCTATTTTTAACCGACTTCACAAAAAAGGATGAGGTTCTCAATGCGTCGGAAGCTTTTTAAAATTTTTTTTAATTTTTTATGTATGTTCACCGATTACTCGAAGATGCCTGAACCGATTTAGAAAATTATTTTTTTGTTTCAAAGTGTATCCTTCCCAGGTGGTCCCATTTAAATTTTAAAGAAATCGGCCGAACCGTTTTAAAAATTACAACACTTGTATTACGACGCATTTACTTATCTCGACGACTTACTAGTTACTAATAACTACTGGCACAGATTATGTAATAGTTACTACGTCTACTGGCTACTTTGACTAGCGCGAAGTTTGGAGTTGGTTCTTTTAGTTTTTTAAACGATCTTAAAATATTAGTAGCTATATCGTAGTAGGTACTATTAATTATTCTGAACAGCTTTCATAGGTCCGATCAATTCATAATTCGGTTACTGTATAATATAGGTAGTTCACATATTCAGTCAAGTAGGTATACTTCAATAATATTTCAGGAACTTGGTAACCTTGACTTGATGCTGGGGCAACTCCTGCAGGGTTACTCTCAATAATTTGAAAGCAAATTCGGTTTCTGAAACTACCTTTACTTCAACTTGGATCTTTACAATTCATAATGCTCCGATCGGTTTCTTTTGATATTTCAATTTTTATTCAGTGATTCTAATTGGAAAGGTTTACGCAACAAAATAGCTCACGGATTTATCTATACAATACAATACAAAACTCTTTACTGATTACCAAAACACAAAATACAAAATGTACAATAGCTTCATTAATAACCTGCCAAGTGCATGTCGGGCCACGCGCAGTGTAGGGTTCCGTAGTAGCCTGTTATTCAATGCAAGTCTTTACCCGTTATAAACAAGCAACTAGGTACACCGTCTTTGTCACTTTAAAGGATTTATTCTAAGGATTTTGTATTTGGTACAAAATTATCCAACACCCAAGTTCAACGACTATTACTGCTAAACTAGTAAAGTTATCTTAACCGCTATAGTTTTCCTGTAAAGTTCATGAAATGCGCTATTATCACGAATTTTTCCAGATTTTTCAAGCCAGCAGTTTAGCTTTTAGAGGGGGGGGGGGACGCCCTACTGGAACAAAAATTTGCACTTGGAGCAGTTAATCGAAAAATGGTGTTAGCAACCCTTAAGTCATTTTAAAACTTCTCATGTAGGGGAGCTGCCCTAAAAAAAATATTTTTTAACATTTTATTTCAGCACTTTGTCGGCGTCATTTATTTACATACCCCCACAAAATTACAGCTTTCTAGTATTAACGGTCTCTTAGCAAAACCTCGGACAGACAGACAGACAGACAGACAGTCAGACAGACAGATGGACATGACGAAACTATAAGGGTTCCTTGTCAGGACTACGGAACCCTAAAAAACAATAACATAATGGTTAAGCAATCGGCGGTATCATTGCATCAAGCAATCTCTTCCAGACAACCTATGTAGGGACTGGATAAATGCATACGTAATGGCGGAGGGCTATTTCAGCATAAACTATTTTTATTTTATTTTTTTTATTCATTTATTTTAAGGGCATTTAAACAACACGTTTATGCCAGCCCTATCGTGCTTATAACTAATTCACTTATAAACATAACTTAAACTATTTACATGTTATTATAACAACATTATTAGAGGAGGCTAGATTGATTCACGATCAAAACAAATATTTGCTAGATCGTAAATCATTACAGCATCGTCAGAAGTCGGTTTGGACAATACACATTGCAATGAACTTATATTATTTGTGTTTATTTTAAGAGCTGAAAAAAATCTTTGTCTCTCAGTCTGGTTCCGGGCGCATTCCATAAGTACATGATACACATCTTCAGGTTGGTTACACGTTAAGCAATTAGGTGACTCCACTTTGGCCATCATATGCGCAAAAGCTCTAAATGGTATATGTCCGGAACGCAGTCTGTGAGCCATTACAACATATCTTCTGCTAATATTACCCACAAACCACGGCGATCGATATGGCTGACTCTGCATTATTCTGTACCAGATGCCCTTGGTCTTCGACCGCTCGTCAAAATATTCTCGCCAATGATCAAAACATTTGCTTTTAAATTTAGGCATAATTTCCGAAGCCGATGGTATTATAAATATGTCAGATCCGTGATCAACAGCATGTTTAGCTAAGCGATCAACTTCCTCGTTTCCCGCCAAGCCAATGTGCGAGGGAATCCATTGTATCTTAATAATTACCTGATTCTTACGAAAAGTTTCAAGTTTACGAATTATGTCGTATGCTATATCAAACCCCCTGGCTCCTGTTAAACATCGTGAAATATGCTGTAATGCACTTTTACTATCACTAAGAATCACAATATTATCTTTTATATTTGTATATTCTGCATAGGATAACGCTGCCGATATTGCAAACAACTCCAAGGTCATTATGCATACCGGCGATGTATTCCTGTAAACCTCCGAATATTCACGGCCAGCATCATAGAAAGCAAACTCTGATGATGCATTGGTACTTTTTGAACCATCTGTGTAAATTTTAGACCAATTATTATATTTGTTGCTTATCTCGCTTAAAACCGTCTGTTTTAAAACATTACAATTATAATCCTTTTTTGCATTCAGCACACAGTCAAGTCCATGTTTTATATAGCCATTAAAATCAATTTTAGATATCCATACATCGTTCGAAAACATCTGTAATGTATACGATGAAGTACACTGTTCAGCTTCAACGTCTTTAAAAGTTGTCATTAACAAAGGTTTACTTTTATTTTGCCAATATCTGGTGGAACAATAAGTTCCAAGTTCATCTAAAGTATGTTTTAACGGATTGTTAGTGTGTGATTTGATTTTAAAGGCATATTTGTATGCCAAATACATTCGTCTTATAAATAACGGGGGCAAGCACACTTCGCTCTCCATAACATGTATAGGAGTCGACTTTATAAAGCCCCCAATTATTCTGAGGGCTTGATTTTGAATTTTGTCTACTTTATAGGTATGGCATTTCGCACTATTTGCATATAAAAAGCAACCAAAATCAATTCTACTCCTAATCAAATTAATGTATAATCTTCTGATGTGTTTGGGGTGAATCCCCCAATTTCCTCCTGCTAGAACTTTAAGAATATTTAGACATTTTTGGGTTTTTTCGCAAATTTCATTGATATGCTTACCCCAACGAAGTGATCTGTCTAGCCAGATTCCTAAATATCTAATATTTTCACTGGAACTTAAAGGTGTCTCGTTAATAGTAAGATTTATGTTGTGCCGTCTGCGGCCTCTACTAAATAAGCAATAGTTTGATTTTTCTGGCGATAACTGTAAACCTATATTCTTAAGTTGTTCGATAATATTATTTAATGAATATTGAACTTCGGCAACAGATCTGTCTATATTGTTATTGCTTGTATATAAAACAATACCGTCCGCATATTGACCTATTTCTATGGAAACATTTTTACAGATTTCAAGATTTACTATGTTAAATAATAGTGGCGATAATGGGTCACCTTGGGCCAGTCCTGTAGATGTCCAACGTTCCATACACAAAGAGTTATCTCCTGAAATACTTTTGTCGATTATCAAATGGCGTTCCCTTAAAAACTCCCATAAATAACTACATAATCTACTGCCAATATTTAAATTATCTAATTTCCTAGTAAGAACTTCAGGTAAAACATTATTATATGCGTTTTCTATATCTAAAAAGCAGGCTAGAGTAGGTATATTCTTAGACAATCCAATTTGAACAGTCGTTACCAATCTTGTAACTGAGTCTAGACAAGATTGTGTCTTTCGGAATCCCGTAGTATTGATGGATAAAAGGCTATTCTTTTCTATAAACCATTCCATTCTCTTAAATATCATATTATGAAAGATTTTGCAAATACATGATATTAATGAAATAGGCCTTAACTTAACTGTTCGTGCATCTGAACTAGGTTTGGGAATTGGTATTATTCTTATATTTCTCCATTGTTGTGGTATATAACTAGAGCTGTAAATATAATTATATAACTGAAGCAAATACTTCTTACCACTATTAGGGAGATTAAATATCATAGAATATGTAATATTGTCATTACCAGGGGCGGTATCTTTTTTTTTAAGGCATGCTTCTAATTCTTGAATACTGAATGGCTGCTCTAGTAAAGTATTATTTGATGTAAATATAGGTTTGGATACTGTAACAAAATCTGGAGCTAAATTACTTAATAGTTCTTCTTTTTATGTTCAGGTGCACAAAATGTTGGTTGCCGATAGCCTTTGATCCATCTCATCTTTCTCCACATAATTGATAATGACGTAGTTTCATCTGGCCTTTGATAGTTCTGATGTAAATATTGTCATCTTATTCTCTAGAAGAGACAAATTATCAGGGGTAGGATTGCGCCGAAAATTACCTAGTGCCATCCTTCGTTCAGCTAGTAATTTTGAAAGGTTAGGATTCCAATACGATTTAGGTATGAATTTATTCTCCGGGTTATTACATATCCTTAACCAAGGTATACTCATATCAGCTGCTTCGCATATAATTTTAATAAAAATATCGTATGAATGTTGAATGTTGTCACTATTGTTAATGGTCATTAGTTCTGAATTGTCTATAAAATCTCTAAATGACGGCAACTCAGCTTTTTTAAAATTTCGTTTCTTAACAAAAGATGCAGAATCATTGTACCACACAGATACTTTAATTACCATATGATCACTACCTAAATTTTCATTGAGGATACTCCAAGTTAGATCAATACAAATGTCAGATGAAACGAAGGTTATGTCTGGCGATGTTTTTCGCATAGTATTATTTACAAGTTTAATCCTAGTCGCTTCGCCCGAATTCAACGGAATATAGCCATAATATACCGAAGAGTCTAGTAGTTTTATACCTCTCGTGTCATTTTTGGAAGACCAATTTGTATGATGTGCATTGAAGTCCCCGGCTATCAAAGTCTTGTCCTTATATAAAGAAAATAGTTCCTCCCAATCTGACTGCGTTGTACGCACCGATGGTGGACAATACACGGATATAATGTTTTCAATAAGTTTACAGTTTAAAATGTTTACTGACACTATTTCTATTCCAATATTACTCAAGTTAATTTGACTTTCTTCTGTTTTTATTGATTTATGTGTTATAATAGCAACACCCCCATATGCATCATGTCTATCCCTTCTATATATGTTGTAATTGTTAATTTTAATAGTTTGTTGTTCACATAACCAAGTTTCACTCAATAAGGCTATATGTACTCTATTTTGTATCAACATACATTCAAAATCTAATAATTTAGGTTTAATACTCTGTGAGTTCCACTGGACTATGTTAACAAAACGTTTTTTTATTATTATGTGCACTATCCATGTCCAAGCGCAGATATAAGTTTGGAAAAACAGTCCCTGTTTTTAAACAAATCCGCTACCCATATGTAGCACTCCTCAAAAATGACATTGATAGATTCCGTTACTTTTACACTGAGCATTTTTTCAGATAATAATATGTTTTTCAACCTTATATACAACCTCATGAAACTAAACTTTCTGTCTCTTTTTGGTTCGTTTTCTTCATTAACAAATTCATTTTTATCTTCTTCACTGTTATTTTCTTTCTTCTTATTAGCACACTTCTTCTTGTTTTTTCTTTTCTTCTTATTTTCTTTGATTGTACTGCCTGATTGGGATTCATCACTCGAAATATTTTCTTTTTCTCTCTCTAATTGTTTTAAATCGTCTTGCATTTCTATCTCTAAAGGTTTTGAAGGGCTATGATTATACAGATTATTCTTCAACATTTGACTGTAACTAGCCGACATTGTAGGTAAATTATTGTACTGATAGTTGCGGCTTTCTGACTCCTTTTCGTCTTTTTTCTTTACAATGTTTTCATTCTCATAAGTGGCAACATATTTATCCCTTTCACGATGTAAGGCCAAAGCCTTTTTGTAAGTACACTTATCTCGGCTCATAATACTCCGAATTTCCTTTTCTCTATGATACACTGGACACAGAGATTTTTGAAATGACATATGCGAACCACTACAATTTATACATTTATATTCCTTCGTCTCACAGTTCTCATGATCTGCACCACACTTAGGACACGTGATCTTTTTCATCGAACAAAATCTTTTGATATGTCCGAATTTCCAACAGTTCGCGCATTGTGAGACAGGGAAGGTATACGGCTCCACTAACCGACAACCGTATGCTTTTACATACGCGGGGATAATGGTGCCGCTGAAACAGAAGCGAGCTGTCTCGCTGTCCACCCAAGGTCCTTCCTTCGTTTGTCTCCTTAAACGATTCACTGACACAATGTCCGTCTCACAACTAAAAGAATCTTTTATTTCTTCTAATCCTAACTCCATATCTATATTTCTTACTATCCCGTAGCATATATTCATTTCATCAGTCCTCTGAAAGCTGAAGCCTTTTTTCAACAATGTCTCACAGCTTATTAGTTTATCGACGTCCTCCTTTCTGTCAAAAACAATAAACACTTTATAGGCTCCTTTAAACTTGATACTCATAATATTTTGAATCTGTAGATCCCTAAGAAGTTTTGCCAAGGCCATTTGCTTCAGAAGCGGCTCTCTAGACACAATACGAACTTCATGTTTCGATTCTTGCAATATCCCGTCCATGGGCTCAATCACAGTATTATTGTGCTCGGAGTCACTCCGTTGAACGCGCTGCTGCTTACTCAGTCGAACATTTAATTCTTCGTCTCCAACACTTTCTTTCCTCAAACGCTTAAACCGTTGCAGTTGATTGTCAGATAAAAGATCCGAGGTCACGGACCGTCGACTGTCACTGCCCGACTCATCCGCCATTGCGGAGACGCTTATCTGTCTGTCGCGATCGCAGAAGAAAATACGCGGCGAAGTGTGCGTGCGCCTTTCGCACCGTCCGGCGTGTGACTGCCATAAACTATTTTGCATTCTTATCTATATTAATAATTAAAAATGAAGCTTCCGAATCCGACTAGGTTTTCCAATGATTGAGAATCAGAGGACTGGAATCTGCGGAATACTCAACCCCAGCAGCCAACTAACAGCAGAGATGTTGAGTTTGGGCTCATCAATGAACATATTATACAGAGATCAGTTTGGGCCCACAGGTGATTTTAAATGAAACATAGTCTTATACATATTGCTGTATATTTTGTATCTCAATAAGACTAATAAGTCGACCATTGCTAAGTTATTAGCATTCAATATATATGACCCTGTTTTACATATTGTAACAGATCACGAAGACGAGCCCCAATGTAGTGGTGTTACTATGCGGGGTAATTGTAGCGTAGTAGACTTAGTTAGTTTAAACTAATGTCTAAGACAATGGGGAGGCCTGACTCAATCAACATTTTTCATCAGAATATACAAGGTCTCTCCAGCAAAGCCTTAGAGTTAGAATTATTTCTCGATTTTTATAAAGTTGACATAATGTGTATTACTGAACACTGGTTTGTGAAAGGTACATTGTTACCAATATTAAATAAAACTGGCCAAATGCGAGTCAGACTTTTGTCCCGCACACGGAGGGTTCCGAACACCATCTATCGAATTTCTAACGAACTTCTAACACCAACTAAGTAAACGTTAACACAAAGGTAGAGTAGTATTATATAGTAGTAATAGTAATAGTAATTGTAGTAATTAATATTATTAAATATCTGTTGACCGAGCTTTGCTCGGTATTTTTTGCCACTTAAACAGACAAATATGACTCTTCCCGACATCTATTGACGAATAATAATACTATTTTTTTAAATTGAGAGCAACTGCTTTACTGACACAGTACTTCTACTCGCCAATAGATGTCAGGAAGAGTCATATTTTAAGTTGATTATCAATAAAGTTGATTATTGAAAACACGAATAAAACAATATTTTCTGAAAATGACTCCTAGCTAGATCGATTTATCGCCCCCGAAATCCCCTGTAGGTATACTACATTTTATTCAATTGTTGGAGCCGCTTCCGAGATTCAGATTAAGGTAAAGACGATAGCGCCATCTTAGCAACTAGATAGGTGGCGCTGCGCTACCTACAGGGGTAGGTATACTAAATTTTATTTAATCGTTGGAGCCGCTTCCAAGATCCAGATTAAGGTAAAGACGATACGATCTTTGATGCTAGATAGGTGGCGCTGCGCTATCGTAAAAAACTTTTTTTTAATTTTTCTTTTATTTTTAACTTTGTTCTATTCTTAATATTTGTTGTTATAGCGGCAACAGAAATACATCATCTGTGAAAATTTCAACCGCCTAACTATCACGGTTCATGAGATACAGCCTGGTAACAGACGGATAGACAGACAGACAGACAGACGGACGGACAGCGGAGTCTCAGTACGGGAGTTCCATTGGTACCCTTTGGGTTCGGAACCCTAAAAATTATACAATTGCCAGCACATTTATTAGACAGAAGGCAATTCGTGGTGGCTCACTAATATATGTAACTGAAAATTGTAACCTTAAAGAGCGTAAAGACATAGTAGCTTTGTCTGTGGAACGATGTGTTGAATTATCTTGTATAGAGCTGGGGCAACATATAGTCATTTGTGTATACAGACCTCCATCGGCTGATTATAACATTTTTGAGACAATTATGGAAGAAGTAATGAGCAAAGTGTTCAACACCTCTAAATCTTTGATAGTTTGTGGCGAGTTCAATGTTAATTTAACTGAGCAGTATTCGCTCAGCGACAAATTAAAAAAAATATTTCTAAGCTTCAATCTGAAGCATCTTTGTAATCAGCCAACAAGAATCACTAGCTCGTCAGCTGCCGCTGAAAGAGAAGAGAAAAATGAAGAAGAGAAAAAATGGTAAGAAAGAGTGCGAAGGCCCGTTTCGATGACTGGGCAACTCCTGGTATTTATAAAAGTAGAAACAATTTGTATAACTTGTACTCTCAAAAAACCATTAATTTACATAATACTAAATTCATAAATCACTCTAAATTGTATTCAAAAACTTTTAAAGTTGTTTGTCAGACAGCAAAATCATTGCATCTAAGTAGAAAAATTAAGCATGCCGATGACAAAATAAAATCAACATGGAAAGTAATTAATACAGAAACTGGATAAATTAAGCAGAGGGACAGTAAAATTATGTTAAAAGTTAAAAATAAATTAATCATAGATAATAATGATGTCGCTAACACATTTGTTGAGTTCTTCTCACAAGTACCTATTATTACTACTCAGCCTTTAAACTCTTCCCCTAAGGATGCTTTTGTTTTACTATCAAAGTGTGGGAATAACTATGATTCTATATTTGAGTTCAGATACATAACTTCAATATCAATTATCAAAACGTTTAAAATGCTCAATCAAAAGAAAACCGAGGATCTGTGGGGTATGTCAACCAAAGTTAAGTACTTAGTTATATTATTAATGTAATTAGCCCTCACTTAGCGTTTATTTTTAACAGATGCGTCGATGAAGGTGTCTTTCCTGATGAAATGAAAAAAAGTAAATTAATTCCCCTATTCAAATCAGTGAACAGAAATGACCCTTCAAACTATAGACCAATCTCTATATTACCGGCGCTCAGTAAAGTTTTTGAAAAAGTTATATTAGACCAGCTTTTGGCACATTTTAATATTAATCATCTTTTAAATCACAAACAATATGGTTTCACTAAGGGGCGTTCCACTACTGATGGTGGAGTAGATCTTCTTAAACATATATTTGATGCCTGGGAGAAAGCACAAAATGCTATCGGCGTTTTCTGTGACTTATCTAAAGCGTTTGATTGCGTCTGTCACAAAACGCTAATTTGCAAATTAAAACACTACGGCGTTAACGGAAAAGCACTTGATCTGGTCTCATCCTACCTCTGTAATAGAATACAGATGGTTGAGGTCAATGGCGTCAGGTCATCTGGATCCCTCATAAAAATGGGAGTTCCGCAGGGATCGATCTTAGGACCATTTTTATTTCTAGTTTATATTAATGACTTGCCGTCTTTCGTGCAAAACTTATGTGACGTTGTTTTGTTCGTGGATGACACATCCTTAATATTCAAAATAGATAGGATTGCGCCTAAATTTGACGATGTTAACAAATCAATCACACAGACTTTGAATTGGTTTACAACCAATAACTTATTACTAGACGCCAAAAAAACGAAATGTATTAAATTCTCGCTGCCAAATAATAAACGATGTACCACTAGAATTTGTTGAATCCGCTACATTCTTAGGCTTCACCCTGGATTCAAAGCTACAATGGGGTTCTCAAATATCGGCTCTAGCAGGTAGATTGAGCTCCGCTGCATACGCAGTACGTAAAATTAGAAACATGACTGACGAATCCACTGCTAGATTGGTTTACTTTAGCTACTTCCACAGTATAATGTCCTATGGCATTTTATTGTGGGGGAAAGCCGCCGAAATCTAATCTATATTTGTTTTACAAAAAAAGAGCTATTCGATCTATATATACCATGAAGTCGCGAGACTCACTTCGTGAAAAATTTAAGGAGATTAAAATTCTCACAGTGGCATGTCAATATATATAAGAAAATATTATGTATGTACGCAAAAAATTGAATGATTATGATAAGAGGTCCGATGTACATAATTTCAATACAAGACACAAAAATAGATTAATTTTACCTCAATTCAGGTTGTGGAAAGTTAGTGGTTCTTTTTTGGGGAACTGTATACGATTTTATAATAAACTTCCTAAAGATATTGATCAACTGTCTATGAGCCGATTTAAAACCTTTGTAAAATCCAATTGAATGAAGAAATCGTACTATACATTAAATTACTATATGAATGACAAAAATTCTTGGCCTGAATGCCCCAAGCTCCAAGATATATAAATTGTTTAATAACATAATTATTTGTTGTAAATTAAAAAAAATATTTAGTATGAATTTTAAAAAAATGAACTAAAATAAGTGACAAGCCCCATAGAGTTTCTTGGTGTTTCTTCTCTGATGGGAGTACTTCCGAAACACCAGTAGATTCAATAGTCAATCAGTTTTCATCTTTTGTTTGCAGATCTAGAGTTGCCTGTTAAGACGGTATTATGCAGCTGATAGACGGACAATCAGTTCCATTCGGAATATGATTTGTACTGCAATTAGTCTGCGTTTTATTTTATTTATTTATTATGTTTCATTATTTTAAAATTTTTTGGATAAAAATTGTCTGAAGTACTGAAACATGCACTGGGTTGCGGGTGCACGTAATAGTACGGTTGGCAACCCTTGCAAATTTTTAATTTGCCCATATACTGAATAAATGCTTTGACTTTGACTTTGACTTTGTGTTCACTCATACGTTCACGAATTCCATCACGAATACGTCCAAAATAATTGAGATAGTTTAATAACTAAAACAACCGACTTCCATGGCGCACGAGTCAGTTTCAGTAGCAAGTTTGAGACGTTTATCGTCATATCCCTGAAGATACTTATCAGATCTCGATTACAATGAGACCACTTTTGAAATATACTCTACCAATTAAAAAAATATTCATACGAATCGGTTCTCAATTGACGGAGAAATCGCGTAACATACATACAAAAAAAATCATACAGATGAATGTTTTTTTTGTACACTATATATTCTATATATCACTATACATACCCATCTAGCAAAATGGTCTTACGTTTCTCACTTTATAAGAGTTCTGAGCTTATAGTGGTCTCTTATCTGTTTTCGTCATTGCTATCGCTCCTATATTAGTCTCTGACAAGCCGTTACAGGCTCTAATACGCTTGATCTTAATTTATGCATATAAGTTTAAATGTACAGCGCCGTTGTAAGCCACACTCTCCTAAAAAATTTTTAAGACTTATCACACTTGAGATATATTAGCTCTCATATCCACATTTTCTAAGCTCATTTAATTTTATTACATATTTTCTAAATGCTATTGTAAGAATGTTAGACTAATATCAGCATTTAATTAGAGTACTTAAAACATGTAAATATTGATCTTATTCAAAACTATTATAAGATAACAGCAGTGGGTAGGCACAGTATTAGAGTGATATTGAATCATCATACTTACAATAGAGAAAACGAGTCTAATTTAAAAAAGTTTGATCTTAAATCGAATTTATGACTAAAATTGTGAGAGTAACATTTGATGTTGACTATTATATTTCACCAAAAGTATTTTAGTGCGGTCACATAAAATACCATTTCACATCACACACGTTCACTCTTAAATGAAAATAAATGTTTTATGTCAATTCAAGGATCTCTAAGTTATTCCAACATGGAGTCATGTTGGAATGATCTAAATGAGCTTAAATAGTCTTATAGTGATTCTAATAAATGCAATACTAATGGCGTCGCTTTTAATACAAATTAACAAATAAAATAATTAAACAAGAATACTAAATACTATATATTGATGAAGCGCACGAGTTGTGAAGCATAAACTAGGGTCTACTTTACAGTAAATAATATTTTCCAATACTAATACTTATCGAAAAGCATTAAACGAAACACTTGTTAATAATGGTACGGTTATTACAATATAATTATTAAATACCTTTATCCTTACTGTTTTCGATTTCTTTTTTATTAGTTGTAACTTTCAAACAAACACTACACCAAGTTTTTTTACGATTGTGTTTGATCTTATGTAAAATCAAAATAAACTTTCTTACGCTCACAGGACTCTAACGTCAAAACAATGTAAGCCTATGTACGCTTAAATTAGTTTTGGTAAGAATAATTTAAGTGAAAACAACATTCAATAAGACTGATATTAGAAGGATATAAACAAATTACGCTTATAAATGGTGCCCAAATCCAGGCTTATACGACGATATAAGAATGGTATAAGAGCAAGAAAACAGTGGTCTAGAGATTATTTTAAGTGTAGTTTTTGCTGGTTGCGTATGTATATTAATAAGAGTCAGCCCATTCCAGGCCTAGCCTACTTGTACTATTCATCATTCTGTGGCCTAGCCTGTTCATCAGTTTCGATTACACCATCGCTTACCACCAAGCGAGAAAGTGCTCAACGCCTAGCCTATCAAATATAAAATAATATCGTTTAAAATCGTACCACACTTGGGATATCTCCTTTCGAACAAAAAAAGAATAATCAAAATCGGTTCATACACGACGAAGTTATCTCTAATATAAACATATATATATATATATATATATACGGTCGAATTGAGAAACCCCCTCCTTTTTTTGAAGTCGGTTAAAAATATACACAATACTATTTTTACTACATTTAAGATACGGACACACCGTTGCGTCCTGCGTGCGCGATCTAGGCAGCGATCAGATAGCGCAGTAGTATTTGTACCGACTGGTTCACTTCAAACGCGATCAGATAATATCGTTTAAAAACTAAAAAACAACCGACTTCAATGCCGCGCTATTCATTTTCAGTACCAATTTTGAGATGTTTATCTCAATATCTCTGGAGATACTTATCATACCTCGTTAAAATTACCATGGTACCACACTTGGGATATCTCCTTTCGAACAAAAAAAGAATAATCGAAATCGGTTCATAAACGACGAAGTTATCCGCGAACAAACATTAAAAAAAAAAAAAAAAAAAATATATACGTTCGAATTGAGAAACCTCCTCCTTTTTTTGAAGTCGGTTAAAAACAATTGAAAAGTACTGAGATCGCGCCCGCAGTTCGCAGGACGCAGCGGTGTATCCGTACCATTAGACTTCCAGACTATCAAGACTAATATTATAAAAAATTTTGTAACTCTGTCACTCTGTTACTTTGTCACTCTGTTACTTTGTCTGTTACTTTGACACTCTGTCTGTTTGTTACCTAATTACTCCTAAACGGACGATTCGAAAAGTAAGAACTGAAATGTAACAAGGAGATACTTTATAGTATGAGGATGAACACAGGCTACTAAATTCTTGATGTACTTACGTGAACGAAGTCGCGGGTATCAGCTAGTAAACCATATTTATAAATTCAAAATAATTCTTGAAAGTTAGTGAAGTTTGTTTTGTAGAATATGCGATGCTCTTATATTGACGTAAACGGAACCAGGCAGAAAGGTAGCATAATAATTATGATTACAAAGCTTCTATGATGATTGATGATGAATCTAAAATGATCATTAAATTCATCTGACTGTGATATTTTTTGTAGTGGTAGGACTACTGCTCAGACTATCATAAAAAAGGCAGACGGAGACATGCCAAACACCCGAGTGACCGCAAGTTCAGTAATACTAAATTCTTGAGTAATAAGTTTCCGCGCTCAGTCCGGCATAGTCAATACGGCATGATTACTACGTAAGCAACGCTGCGAAGTAATACTGCACCGAAGCGTCCGACCCTGCTGACGCTTGGCAGCAATGGCAGCAAACTGAGCGCGGAAGCGTATTACTCAAGCATTTAGTATTACTGAACTTGCGTTCACTCGGGTGTTTGGCACGACTCCGTCTGCCTTTTTTATGATAGTTTGAGGACTACTGCTAGTCCGCCTGGGGCGGTACTACCACTTTGCTAACTAATTCTGCCGCGAAATGGAAATATTTTTCGGTTTGTATGGCAAAGTGTCCAGTGAAATGACAGGGCATGTGAAACTTAACATTTTTATGTCTCGAGGTAACAGGCGCAGCGCAGTGCAGTGTCATGCAAATTTCTGGATAGCCAGAATTTTGCATGACACTGTATCTGTAATAGGTAGATGTCATCGAAGGCGAGCCGCGAGCGTCGTGCTGGTCATGTTACCCTATATTGTAAAAACAATTATTATTGATTAAAACAGGAAATTTCGATGACATGTTTATGATATTGTTATCTATAAAAAATACAGAGGCACCAAGCTATACAAGTTTGAGTGAAAAAGATCTATATATAGCATTTTTTTCTTTGCTAGGCGCACTAAACGAGTTAATTTTACTGACTTTTGTTATTTATTGGGTACTTTATTCCTATGTTTATTATCACTGCATTACTTCTCATTGTATCGACTTTATCACTATAAAAATAGAGTTAAAAATCCTTTAGTAAAATCTCTTTTACAATGGCTTTGTCAAAGCCGTCTTTTTTTCCTAATTAAAAATACGGTTCGATTTGTTTCAACTTCAATTTTATTGCAGTAAAACACTTTCGTTTTAAATTACGCCTCTTCTGCTATTTCAATATAGATGAATTTAGTACAGAAGTGCCCTCTGAATGTAAATGCATTAAGTTCAATGTTACCTATTATTTTGCAAACTTTTTGCTACTATCCCAGTAGAAGGATTTCGTGTGGAATGACTTTCTCTTAAAGGTGCGGCCACACCGCGGCGTCCTGCGATCTGCGGGCGCGATCTTAGTACTTTTCAATTGTTTTCTGATCGCGTTTAGTGTGAACCAGTCGGTACAAATACTACTGCACTGATCTACTATCTGATCGCCGCCTAGATCGCGCACGCGGGACGCTACGGTGTGTCCGTACCTTAAGATCTCTTATAGTAGTAGGATTTCTACTTAAAAGCCTAGGATTTGACTGGAGGAGGATTCGCCTAATCGATTACTAGATTTTTTTTTGTTTCCTTGAGGCAATAATCGCGCTTGTTTCGTTTAGTATCTTTAGAAAATAGTTTGTCAAAAAATATCTCTTAACTATTTATATATCATTATCATAATATACTTTACAACAGAATTTTTACAATGAGGCCTGACGTCGTACTCAGAAACTTTTAACGAAGCTATAATAAATGCCTAAAAAGTTATTTAGCTGTCTACAAGCTTCTTTAAGCGTTCCAAAGTTTCCTCGTTAGTCAATAATTAAATCTCGTAAATAGATTAACTTGAACTTAGTTTCGCCGAAGTCGAGAACTTTATTTGTTCTACTTTATTATCGGTTGTTAAATAAAACAATACCTATAATATTATTACAGTGATTTTAAAGTCAGTATTGTCCAAAATTATTAAAAGTCTTGTCTTAATGATTTAACATAAGATTATCAGAATATTACTCTGAAGGTAATACGTTCATTTACCTTTTTTTAACATAATGCCAAAACTGTTACCTTTTCTCAATGCTTTTTTTCTGCTGTCACTTCTGTACTATTTATACCTCTTTTATAACTTTTCTTTGCCATTTAATCACGATTCGTCATTTACATTGAGCGTTCTTGAATTACTCAAATTATTCTGTCTAATTATGGTTAAATATCAAAATATTGCATAAGTACTTATAGGAGATCATGTTGCTTGCATTGTAAAATAATATATGTTGATGAGAAAGAAAAACAAAACCGGCAAAGTCGAGTTGGACTCGCCCACCTAGGCTTCCGTACTAATTTCTCGAACTAGGTTAAAGGACAAACTTAACTTTGCATTTCGATCCATAGAAAATGTATTGTACTAACCGCAAATAACAAGTTTGTAATTGTAAATTCCCTTTTTTCTGTTATTAAGCTACATAGTTACGGTTTTCACACAATGTAAATGTTTTCAGTTGTCAACTCTATTTCATCAGCCCGTTTCTGTCCACTGCAGGACATAGACCTCACTATGGTACGCCACTGAGCTCAATCTCCAGCTCCTTGATAACAACCGCTGCCAGCCAGCTAGCGTACCTATATCATTGCTCTATCTAGCTGGAGTGGGTTCCCACACTATGTTTTTTTTTTATGTCTTAGCGGAAAAACCTCAGGTGGGAGATCGTTCCACATCCTGCAGGTCCGTGGAAGAAACGACCGCATAAAACGTACCGTATGCGATGTCCACGTGTATACAATATGTGGATGAGCTCTGTCGCGGTGTCGAGAAGAACGATGATAAAAGCGAGATGGCGGGAACAAGTCTAACGGCTCTTCGCTGTAGGGAGTCAAAAAGTTGCAGCTGGTATTTCGGAGCCCCACTCCAGATATGAGAGCAGTACTCCATATGCGCCCTAATTTGGGCTTTACAGAGTAGAAGCCGTTGGTTTGGCGTAAAATACCGCTTGGCTCTGTTGAGGACACCAAGTTTTGTTAGCAATTATACTTTCTTTGCATTCCAAATGACTCCGAAACTGGACTTTGCTGGAAATGTCCACACCTAAGATTCCTATACTTCCCGATGAGGTTAGGGGAATGTTCTGAAATTGAGGAACAACTAAAAACGAAGTTTTCTTTGCCGACAATCTAGCTGTGCTGGGCATAAAAATAAAGTCTGAAATAAAAGTACAAGTGTTTTATTTGTTAGAGCAATTTCTGTATACAAAAATAATCAGTAATTCCACTATCTGGGGTTCGATGTCACCCACAAAAAGGTAATTGTTGCCTTTCTATGTCTTGGAGCTTAATTTACTCTAGCAACAGCAACAGTGGTAGGCTCCAGTAGTGGCTCGAACCACCCACCAGACAAAGATCATGTCGCCAATCAGTTCGTTGAGTTCCGTCATGATGAACATTCGATACAAACAATAAATACATGACTGCTAAAAACATAACCCTTCCGGCTTTATCATAGCAGCGTAAAAATAAAAACATCAATCTTTATTTTACACATCACGAGCTCTTTTATTCACGGACTCGATCATTCTATCCCTTACCACAGAATAAATACTAGTGCAAGTACCCTTACGAAGGTCGTAAAAAACTCGCTGATTGGAAGACTCCCTCAAACCTTTTTATTTACAGTGTGGTACCTTTACCATTCCGCATATAAAGCAGGCTGTAGCGTGCTCCTGATCGACACCCAGATAAAATGGCTGAAGTTCAGGGCCCTACCATGAGAACCTAAAGATTTTGAACAATTTTGTTTTTATGTCAGTTGTCCCAGAACTCTTGCATGCGTTGACTAATATAAACTTTAATTAAATTGTAATTATTTGGTTGTTTGCTGCAGATCGGTTATCTATATTGGTGCGGTTACTATCTATAGTAATATTTTATACATTAAATATTTATTATTTTATATATACATTAATTATTTTATATATTAAATACCTAACAATTTTATACCATATTATGATTACATAGTCTGTACACACCCTTACAACATAAATATAAGCACATGAGTAAACATATAAGCTTGTAAATAAAAAGGAATCGCGCGGCGTGTGTTGGTTTATTTTGTTTTTGTTTGATTTTTAATATTACTTCGCTCGAAAGCTACGTGGATACTAACCTAAAAATTATATTATTTATATTCTACATTCCTCATACTCACTGCCAAGGGATGGCTTCCATGCCAGAGTCTGTGTTTCCCGATAACTACATACCACCTTCAAGGCCACCATTCTAGGCCCAGCATGCTTACTTCCAACTTATCACTTACCTACAGGTGAGATAGTGGGCAAACGCTAGCCTATAAGATATTAAAAATAAAAACCGGCCAAGTCGAGTTGAAATCGCCCACCGAGACTTCCGTACCAACGTTGGTATGGACTAATTAAGCTAGACCTCTAAATTGTATCAGCGCTCATATAACTCAGAGGTCTACCTTAATTGGCGTAATCTATGTATGTATCGGGACCCTTTAATTTGCAACTTTTTTTATTTTTTGGATTTTTTCCTTAATTTGAGCTGTAAGACCTTGCTTCTTGCCAAATTTCATGATTCTAGGTCAATGGGAAGTACCCTATAGGTTTTCGACCCAAAACCTATAGGGTACTTCCGGTTGACCTAGAATTGTCAATTTTGGTTAAAAGCAAGGTCTTACAGCACAAGTAAAGGAAAAATTCCTAAAAATAAAAAAAGTTGAAAATTAAGGTACATTTTGGTACTAAGAAGTTTTCGTGAAAATCTAAATTTGCCCATATCTTTTTATTGTGTTGACTCAAGACCTTGATTTTTATACACCCTATAGAGACTATAGACTTCCGTATCAGGTATAAATTTCAACTTATACTGTCCTGGGTCTAGCTGTTCCTGAGAAAATCAGTGGTGAAATACGGACAGACAGACGGACAGACAGACGGACAGACAGACGGACAGACAGACGGACAGACAGACGGAAAGACAGACGGACAGACAGACGGACAGACAGACGGACAGACATACAGACAGAAAGACGGACAGACAGACGGACAGACAGATGGACAGACAGACGGACAGACAGACAGACAGACGGACAAGAAAGTGATCTTATAAGGGTTCCTTTTTTTACCTTTTGAGGTACGGAACCCTAAAAAGTCTTCAAGTTGCGAGTGAATAGGTATCTTCTGGGTAAGCGTGCTACATCTTGGACGACATCAGAGATAGTGGTCAATCGCTTGCCTATTGAGCATAAAAAAATTCCAATCAGCAGTATCTCAGTCACTCCGCTGTAAGATTAAAATAAGAATATTTTGGTACTCTTGGTAGGCCCCCAAGATTTTCTAAGAATGTATTTAAACTTTAACTATAAAGGCGGCTGTAGACAAAGGGATCGTCGCGTGTGTAAAATGAGAAGTGTATCTCGATTCAATTGTTTGTAAAGGTATCCGTCCATTAAATATCACACCATATCTGTGATTGACCGTAGTACAACGATAATATTGACTGGTCACAATCATATTTTTTATATATCTTATAGGCTAGCGTTTGGACACTATCTTGTCTGGTAGCAATCGATGTTGTGGTCAAAGATGGTGAACACGCTAGGCCTAGAATACTCTGACTCTCATGGGCTGTGTGCTGCCGGAATACCGTAATATTATGGCGGTAGATTTTCTCCTTGATGGTGGTTAGCTACTTTTTAGTAGTAAATCAGGCGGAACATCGATATAATATGCTCTTACCGCCTGTGGAATATTCAGGAAATCTAGACATTTGTGCTGAGACTGCCCTGTTTTAACACATCATATTGTTTTTTTATTTAAATCTTACGTTCTGTGAAGTGTTCAATATTTCTAATATTAGTTATATACATTATAGTTTCTCATACGTTGTTAGAAGACCAATATATTCACAAAACAACCTGTCCGATTCCATGTACCACCTACTATGTACCACCTATGGACTATGGCTTATGAATTGACCACTAACTATTTCAAATAATAATATCGTTTAAAAACTAAATAAACTGGCCAAGTGCAAGTCGGACTCGCACTCGTAGGGTTCCGTAACACCGTTAAGTATTCCATAACCATGATTTTTCGCAACTACAAAATTAACTTTGTTTTTCATAGTATTTGTATGAAAAACAAAGTATTACTTGCGGTCGCCATATCTCTAAAACTGCTGACTGTATCTCGTTCAAACCAATTTTCGTTGTTAGTTTTTATTGAGATCTACAGCATATATTTTTTGAAGATTTTTCACTCCTATACTTTAAAAGTTAGAGGCGGGGGGACACACATTTTACCACTTTAGACGCGCATATCTTTCAAATGATTTACTTTGAGAAAAAATAATTTTAGGAACCTCAATGTCAATTTTGAAGACCTATCCATAGACCCCACACTTTTAGGTTTGAAGAAAAAAATTTTTTTTTGCTTCATTTCCATGTATGGGATACACCCCCACTTAAACTTTTATATTTACTATTTTTGTAGAAAAATCGGAAAGCGGTTCACAGAATACATACAGAATTGGGACTACGAATTAGGACTACAGAATTGAAACTTGGTAAGTAGTTACCAAGTTTCAATTCTGTAGTCCTAACAGTTTCGGAATAAAATGGCTGTGACATACGGACGGACAGACAGACAGAAAGACAGACATGACGAATCTATAAGGGTTCCGTTTTTTGCCATTCGGCTACGGAACCCTAAAAAGAACCGACTTCAATGCCGCGCTATTCATTTTCAGTATCAATTTTGAGATGTTTATCTCGATATCTCCGGAGATACTTATCAGACCTCGATAAAATTACCATGGTACCACACTTGGGATATCTCCTTTCTAACAAAAAAAGAACAATCAAAATCGGTTCATAAACGACGAAGTTATCCGCGAACAAACATAAAAAAAAAAAAAAAAAATATACGGTCGAATTGAGAAACCTCCTCCTTTTTTTGAAGTCGGTTAAAAAATAATGTGTGACATAAAATTTGAAATATGTATTACAAACATGTTTTATACATCATCGCTTACCACCAGGCGAGATAGTGGTCAAAGTGTAGCCTATCATCAGCAAGCTAAGGCATGGTGTACGTACGGTACGATATATAGTCAATAGTGGATGGAAACCTTAAAATGAAATTACCATTATCCTGTTACAGTAGTCCTCAGCCGGTATAAAATGCGTTGAATGTAAATACGTGATTTGATATTCATTGTTTGGAGAAAGAATGCAAATGTATATATTATGAATATTTTATCTAAGACCGATGTCGTTATAAACATAATAAAATTATATTTTTGATAATAATGTAGCACACTGAAAAGACAATACTACATTATGCGAGCTGAATTGTATGGCTACACAATAATCTCAAGGCCTGGAGGCATTAATTATTTTTAGTACGACGGTAGGGAAAAATCTTACCTTCCGCTTCGGAGTCTAATTAGAAGAAAAGGGGGTTCGATTTTCGAACATGAGTGCTTGCCGCGTTTACTTCCCTTTGGGTAATTTCCGGTCATTGCTCTATTACCTGTTAATTATTGGATAGTATTAGTATTAGATAGGGTTCCGTATTATTAGAAATAACCCTATTGTTAAGGTTTTGATGTTTGTCTGACTGTCTTTTTTATACATGATATTTGACACAAGCGTTTAACCATCGATGTTAAATGACGATGTGATCGACGATATAACATCCTTATCTAGAACATATCCATTCACTGGAGATTTTAAAACAGAAAACGGAAGAAGGAATCCATATCTCCAGAGATATGGATTCCTTCTTCCGGATCTGGGATACGATGAATTTACAATGTGACGAATGGGACGGGACTACCTCAGAAGTATACATGATACAGGCATTCGATTAAAAAAAAATTGAAAATAAATCCATAATAGACAGAGTAAAAATCAAAAACACATACAGACGAACTGAGGATCTCCTCCTTTTGAAGTCGTTAAAAAGGGTAAAATCTAGCCATATGATCCATAAAATTTTTGCAAACAAAATAAAACAAACCAAAAGACTGTAGTATATTTTCAAATGCATCCAAAAATATAATATAACTATAACTTAATTTTAATAACTTTATGTAAACTAAAAATATTTTAATTTTTTATTTAATTGGTAAAAGTAATTCATTATTCGATAGCTCCATCAGACAACGCAAATAAATGGAATGATACGGCGACATAATTAGCTTCCCTGGTGCGATAGTAACTAGTGTACTATCTGTGGTCAGACATACTGTATATTTTTTTTTTTAAGATAAGCATGCGTTTGGCCACTATCTCACCTGATGTTAAGTGAAGATGTGATCGACGATGTAGCACGCTTGCCTAGAAGATACCTGTTCACTCGCGATTTGTATTTGTTATTTATTTGCTGCCGTAGGCACGGAATAAATATTCCACTATTTATATCATATCCCGAGAATTTCGTTTATCTGGTATAATACAAACCCAAGTTATGGGATTCAAAAATATGACGAAGTTCTTCGAAAAAAGGTAGGTATTTCGCTCGTCAGATAGTGCAAGCCTTGGGGCCTGGGGCCATAATAACTAGTGTACTAACTGTGGCCAGGCGTACAATATGTTATTTATTTGGAACGAGATATTATATCAGGCTAAGGGTGCGTGCACACTATGTAACATAACATGTTATAACATTGTTATTTAACATGTTTTAGATAATGTGGACACGAAATGTTATAATAACATGTTATAATATCATGTTTTATAACTTTTCGTGTCCATATTATCAGAAACATGATAAATAACCATTTTATAACATGTTATGTTACAACGTCTGCACGCACCCTAACAGTACTAGGCCTCTTCACAAAGAGAAGTAACAATAAGATCGTTTAAAAAACTAAAAAGAACCGACTTCAATGCCGCGCTATTAATTTTCAATACCAAATTTGAGGTGTTTATCTCTATATCTCTGGAGATACTTATAAGAACTGGATAAAATTACCATGGTACCACACTTGAGAAGTTCACTCCTTTCCAACAAAAAAGAATAATCAGAGTCGGTTCATAAACGACAAAGTTATCCGCGAGCAAACATTAAAAAAAAAAAACATATACGGTCGAATTGAGAAACCTCCTCCTTTTTTTGAAGTCGGTTATAAAGTAAGTAAAAAAGGATTTTTTTTATTTTCGAAGTACTTTACTAAAAACCTCCTCCTTTTTTGAAGTCGGTTAAAAACGCAGGCAATTAAAACTTACTAACGGCTACTTCCTACTACTTCCTATTTATATAACTCGATGTTCTACATTCTTAGGGTGCGTACAGACTATGTAACATAACATGTTTTAAAATGATTGTTTATCATGTTTCTGATAATGTGGACACGAAATGTTAGAAAACATGTTATTATAACATGTTTTATAACATTCCGTGTCCACATTATCTGAAACATGTTAAATAACAATGTTATAACATGGTTTGTTACATAGTCTGTGCGCACCCTTACTGTCTATGTACGAATAACAGCGTATACAGAGTAAATTATGCGTCAATTTTAAATGATTTTGGTACGGTCTATTATATTTGTATAAACAAGTTCCACCTCGCTCTTCTACCAACTATAAGTACAAACCTAATAGGTATGTGATGTTTTCGCAGACTAGGTAGGAAATTGGAACGATTTCCCGAAGTGACGTGAACGTAGCCTTCTAGCCCGCCCCGGATATTGTGCTACAGACCGGATATGGATTGATAAATTGAAGTTTTCACCAACCTGCGCGGAATTGGGGAAAGTGCAGGGGCCCAAACTGTGTAGGTAAGCTACTGTTTGGTAGCATGTCAGGCGGAAAATCAGTGTAATATTCTCGTACCTTTTGTAGAAAACACTCGTGCTAGGATTTGAACCCGTGAACTCTCGCTTAGAAGCCATGGGGCTCTAAAGAATTTTCATAAAGTACACTCCTCGCGGCTTCACCCGCGTTAAAAACTACTTTGATTTATTTAAAACTTTTTTCTTTTTAAAAAAAACTTTCTTTAAAATAACATACAAAGAATTTTCCAAATCGGTCCACCCGTTCTCAAGTTACAGCGAGACCAAGTCAAATAGGGATTCATTTTTTATAAAACCCGGAAACCATGTTGATTTTCAGACTTAGTTACCCACCCCCATCGAATTAGGTTATAATTACCTACCCCATATTTTAACAATTGAGTATTTCACGCACTTAGTTGAATTTTGAAAGTCTGAAATACGTATTTACTTATTTATTTACAGAATACTATTATACTGTATACACTATACTTGTGTGAAGTTTCGAATTAAAAATAATATCTAATCTTGTTTCTCCATACAAACTTTGGACCCCCGTTTCATGCCCCTAAGGGGTGAATTTTGGAAAATCCTTTCTTAGCGGATATGTTGTAATAACTATAATTATCTGCGTGCCGCATTTCAGCGACTTCCGTTCAGTAAGTTGAGCTATGTGTTTATCAGTCAGCCAGTCAGTCAGTAAAGATTGCCTTTATAACCAACTTCACAAAAAAGGAGCAGGTTTCGATAATTTAACGGTTATTTTTTTGTTTTTTTAGGGTTCCGTACCCAAAGGGTAAAACGGGACCCTATTACTATGACTCCGCTGTCCGTCTGTCTGTCTGTCTGTCTGTCTGTCTGTCTGACTGTCACCAGGCTATAGCTCATTAACCGTGATAGTTAGACAGTTGAAATTTTCACAGATGGTGTATTTCTGCTGCCGCTAGAACAACAAATACTAAAAACAAAATAAAGTTGAAAATTAAAGTCCCCATACAAAAACCGTGTTTTTAAACGCCATCTATCTAATTAGTTTCGGCAAAATGACATAGATGGCGCTAGTAAACGAGCCCTGTCTTTCTAGATCGCGATCAAACCAAATATTCTTGGTAATATCAATTAATCAAATATATGAGGTTGAAACTCTGTTATGTTTCGTATTGTACGGAACCCTCCCTAAGTGTGCGATAAGAGACGCGATGCTGACTCGCACTTGGCCATTTTTATTTTCTGTTTGTCACCTCAGAACTCCGTCAAATCTTAACCGATTTGAAATATTTTTTTTTGTTTGAGAGATTATGCCTTCCGTTTGGCCGAACTAGCTATTTTATCGAGCTATGACAATTATCTCCGGAGATATGGAGATAAACAATATAAGCAAATTTGTATACTTAGATGACATGATTATAACTAGCCAGTACTTTGACTATCGCTGCATGTGAAGTCGGTTCTTTCGTTTCGTACGATCATAAATTATATGTATACAGATTTATATAGTGAATTTATTTGCAATAATAAACATAACATATAAGTACCGAAAAGATATTTAAAATTCTATTTGCTGTGTTTGTAAAGCGACTCCAATGCAACGTTCATTTTGCGGAGTTTACTCTCCCGTGTCTTGCGAGTTTTTATTTCATTACGGAGAGCTGTGTTTACTTAAATATTTTACTTTGATAACGTAAGTATTTCCTTTCCTCCAAGCGAAGACTGCATGTTTAAGGCTGCGCCTTGCGACTTCGCCTACATTTCAAGGTGTATAATTATATACTATATACAAAGTTTATAATTATAACCGTGGCTTAATTGGCAGAGCACCTGGACGTGTAATCCGGGGGGTGCGGGTTCGAGTCCCGTCGGTACGATGAAATTTTGCATTGTGTCTAACAATTTACAAAAATATAAAAAGTGTGTGACATTTCAAAGAAACATAATATTTGATTTACGCAGTGCAACATCTCTCGTCGGATTTGAAAACTGTAATGATTTCTTCCGAATGATTAACTTACGTAATAAGTAGTCATAGATGGCGCCACCAATGCATAATTGGGTTAACAAATGCAATCCACTAATTTCATCGTATTGATGGATCGAACCGTGGCTTAATTGGCAGAGCACCTGGACGTGTAATCCGGGGGGTGCGGGTTCGAGTCCCGTCGGTACGATGAAATTTTGGATTGTGTTTAACAATTTACAAAAATTATACACTTTGTATATATAGCAATACAAAGTGTATAATGTTTTATTTACTGAAAATCTTAAGAATCTCAATTTTTCAATTTTTTTTTAAAATAATTTAGTCTTTTAAATATATTTACATTAAATAAAGTGTATAATTATATTCTATACCTATACAAAGTTTATAATTATTACAGTGTGAGCTTTAAAACCACACGACACATATAAGTGAAAACTTTGTTCACATTGTTCTGTAGTTTATTTGAAGTGCAATAAACCGAGTCGAAAAAAAAAGTTAGACTCGCCCACCGAGGCTTCCGTACCAACTTCTTAAACTAGGTTAAAGGACAAACTTGACTTTGTAGTTCGATCCATAGAAAAGGAATTGCACCAACCGCAAATAATAAGATTGTAATAGTAAATTCACTTTTTTTTGTTATTAAACTACATATCTACGATTTTTATATTTATTCCTATATAAGCGGTTCAAGACCTTGCTTCTAGCCAAATTTCATGATTCTAGTTCAACCGGAAGTACCCTATAGGGTACTTCCGGTTGAACTAGATCCTATAGGATTAGATTCCCTTGTGAAATCGCAAAATATGCAAAAATACGCGACATAAACGGTCATATTTTTTTATCACGTTGACTTACTGGTTTGATTTTTTCACAACCAACAGATACCGTAGACCCAATTATTTAGTATAAGTTTCAACTTGATATCTCTACGCATACGGGAGATGACGGACAGACGGACAGACAGACAGACAAACGGACAAAAGTGAACCTATAAGGGTTCCATTGTTCCTTTTAAGGTACGAAACCCTAAAAATAGCATCGTATCGTACTGTTCAACTTTGTGCTAGACCTAATGAAGTCGTTGACCTTTAAAAAAGGTTCATTTGTAGCAGGAAACAGTAATTCAAGGCTGACTTCCCGAGAATCTCGAAATTCATGTATCTAAAAGTCCCGTAGGTTAATTTTGAAAACGGATATTGACTCGAGCATCGTTTATTTGATCCGGTTGTAAATAACATTTACGGACTCAATTCAGTCAATCGAAAAGATACTTATTGATTTTTAGATGGAAAGAGATTTGGTGGAAATCACACGTTTTATTTTCTATGAAACGGTTTTTTAGGGTTCCGTACCCAAACGGGAAAACGGGACCCTATTACTAAGACTCCGCTGTCCGTCTGTCTGTCTGTCTGTCTGTCTGTCCGTCTGTCACCAGGCTGTACCGTGCTCATGAACCGTGATAGTTGGACAGTCGAAATTTTCACAGATGATGTATTTCTGTACAATGTAACAAATACTAAAAACAGAATAAAGTTAAAAATAATGGAGGGTCCCCATACAAGAAACGTTTTTTTTTCGGGATTTCACGCCATCTATAAACGCTTAGTTAGGTAAACGTCCCATAGATAGCGTTATATTGAAATGTCGATCCCTAACACCTTTGTTAGACGTTAGAGGCGCTATCTATACTATAATAAAACAGTAACTAAGCGAAAACTGTACATTGAATATTTTTTTTAATTTAAATTAGGAGAAGCAATAAGAACGCTATAGATCCCGAAAATATATTTTTTTTAATGTTTGTCTGTATGTATGTCCGTTTGAAAAATCTTTCCAATCAGTCACTGATTTTTTCTAATTGATATATCAAAATTAACCGATCGGAGCATTGTGAATTGCAAAGATCCAAGTCGAAGTAAAGGCAGTTTCCGAATTCGAATTTGCTTTCGAATGATTGCGAATAACATTGCTTATAGGCGTTTGACTACTATCTCGCCTGGTGCTAAGCGATGATGTCATCGAAGATAGTGAATCCGCTAGGCCTAAAATGAGCCTGAATACCAAGGGCTTTTTGTTGCTGGACACCGTAAGGATACGCCGGCAGATGTTCTCCTTGATGGTAAAAAGCTATTTTATGTCAACAAGTCAGGCGGAACATCGATATAATGCTCCTACTATGTGTGGCAAAAGGTGGTTTGAGTTGTGACTCGCACGAACCAGCCATCAATCGAATAAAAGCATGTCGCTAATCGATTCGCTCTCAAGAAATAACATTAATAAAGTAATAAATCTTTGAGAAAGATATTCGGATGATGGTGGTATACGCACTCTCTTTTGTTATCTTAAGTTTAAGGAGATCAGCTGAGTTCGGCAAACGTCACTCGATCGTTCTATTGCCGATGATGGATTAAACACAGGCCTCATTATTGGAATATAAGCGAAACGAAGCTAGCGCCCAACTATCTTTGAGTTACTCAAAGCCAACTATGTATGAGAGCTAAGCGAAGCTATGTAAGATAACCGAATTAGGTTTCCATTTGAAACATGAGATGTAGATGACGAATTGCTATGCCAGTCGATGTTTTACTTTACAATACACATTATAACTGCACATATTACAGGATCGTCGGGTTTCCCAGCATCTGAATTGGTATCGCTGGCGTAGTTTTATTAGGTAGAAATGTTGTGCAGTTTCATACCATTTTAGATTCGTCATGTCTGTCCGTATGTCTGTCCGTATGTCTGTCCGTCCGTCTGTCCGTCCGTATTTCACAGCCATTTTATTCCGAAACTTTTAAGACTACACAGTTAAAACTTGGTAGGTAGATGTATTCTATGAACAGCTTTACGAGTTTTATACAAACAGAATAAAAAAAAGATTAAGGAGGGGCTCTCCATACATGGGAACAGAAACTAAATTTTTTTTTTAATTAAACCTTTACTTGCGGTATGTTTTTGGATAGGTCGTTGAAAATGACATTGAGGTTTTTAAAACAATATTTTTTCAAAGTCATTCGTTTGAAAGTTTTGCACTTCTAAAGTGGTAAAATGTGTGTGTAAAAAGTGAAAAATCTAAAAAAAAATATCCTGTAGATCTCAATAAAACTTAAACCGAAAATTGGTTAGAAGTCAGTAGTTTTTGAGATATAGCACATTTCCCGAACCGCAAATATAAATATGTTTTTCATAAAAACGCTTATGTTACGGAACCCTACGAGTGCGAGTCTGACTTGCACTTAGCCAGTTAAGACTTTCTATTGTTTAAGTTCACTCTCTTTAGATAAATACCAGAATAACTTAAAATATGCTTTAGACGAAGCGCAATATATTAATAATAATAGAAGAGCAATACGACCATATAGTTACTGGTATAAAAAAAGCTAGCAAGAAAATTAAAGAAAGAAAAAAGAAGGAACACAAATTCAGTACAAATACATTAAAACTAATAAATGACAGAGTCAATTTAGAAATAGGAACGGAAGAATTCAGGAAAATCGATAAAGAAACCAAGCGCAGCATAAGAAACGACCTCAGAAAACACAATTGCCACTTAGTCAAACTCGCATTAGAAAGACATAGTTCTCTAAGAACAGCTAAACAAGGTTTAAAAAGTGGTAAATACTGGATTAATAGTCTCAAAGACGAAAATGGCATCAAACATAACAACAGAGAAAAAATAATAGAAATAGCCACCAAATTCTACAAAAATCTCTACTCTGACAACTCAAATACACCACCGAACACATCATACACCCGAGATGACACGATCCCCTTCATCAATGGATTCGAAGTTCATAAACCCTTAAAAAGTATGAAATTTGATCGGAGTCCTGGAGAGGATGGTGTCACAACGGAAGCCCTTAAAATTGGTTCTGGCACTCTACTCCCACACCTAACAATTTTTTTTAACTCCATACTGCAGGCCGGTGAACTCCCAAAAGAGATGTGTCACTCTAACATTGTCCTCCTTCACAAGAAAGGGGATAAATGCGACATCGGAAACTATAGACCTATTAGCCTTGTGTCACATCTCTACAAAACTTTCATAAAAGTAATCCAAAATAGAATAGATAGCAAGTTACGAGTAGATAGCCAACAACCACCCGAACAAGCTGGTTTTCGCCCAAGCTTCTCGACTACTGATCACCTACATGCCCTTAATCAAGTCATCGAAAAAGCAATAGAATTCAATAAACCCCTCTACCTAGCTTTTGTTGATTACGCAAAAGCTTTTGATAGTATTAAACACTCCGCCATATTCTCTGCTCTACAAAATCAACACATTGATAAAACATACATAGACCTCATTAAAAACATATATAAAACCAGTACAGCCTCAATAAAATTACATGCCAATCCCGGTCCTCATTTTAATGTTGAAAAAGGCGTGAAACAGGGCGATCCACTTTCCCCAAAGTTGTTCACTAGCACTTTGGAAGAAGTGTTTAAAACACTTGCGGAGTCATGGTCAACAAAGGGCATCGACGTCGGCGGGCCAATGCTTACAAATTTAAGATTTGCTGACGACATCGTCCTTTTTGCCTCAACCGCTACAGAACTGCAACAAATGCTCCAAGATCTGAGCGCGGCAAGCCTCGAGGTTGGACTTGTAATGAATTAGTCAAAAACCCAGGTCATGACTAATAGCACGAAACGCAGGGTCGAGGTAGACGGGCAGTTATTACAGTATGTCGACGAATACATTTACTTGGGCCAGATAGTTTCCTTCCAAAATCGGCAAGATAAAGAGATCGGTCGCCGAATTGAAAATGCCTGGAGGAGCTACTGGTCCATGAAGTCGCTGATGAAGGGCAACCTTCCTCTGTCACTAAAGCGCACCCTAGTCGACATGTGTATACTGCCTGTCCTAACCTACGGAGCTCAAACCTGGTCATTGACAGAGGCACAGAAGTCCAAACTCAAGGTTTGTCAAAGAGCCATGGAACGGAGCATTCTCGGAGTTAAACGAACAGACCGAGTTCGAAACACTACGCTCCGTTCCAAAACCGGCATCACAGACGCAGGTTCAAAAAGTGCAAAGCTCAAATGGGACTGGGCAGGGCATGTGGTCCGTATTCATCCAGCAAGGTGGGCCAAAATCGTTACAGATTGGGTCCCCACAGATGGTCGGTGACGACGTGGTCGGCCAAGAAAGAGGTGGCGTGACGATATAGTGGCCCACCAGCCTGGCTGGAGAGACATTGCGCTGGAGAGAGATTTGTGGAAGGCTATGGGGGAGACCTTTGCCCAGCAGTGGGACAGTACAGGTTAAAAAAAAAAAAAGACGAAACAATAAATGTCGGTTAAAATTGTAAAAACCACGCTGTAGAATGCATTTTCATCGATATTTTAGCTTCCCTGAAACTTTCAGCTGGATAACTAATTGGAAAGTTTTTTAAATTTAAGCCTTCAGATTACACCTGAAATGACCGACAGACGAACAAGAAAGTAACTTACTATTTCGTGCTAAAAATTCATCATAATAATAATTTACAAAAAAAAGAGTGAGAACTTTTATTATGAAGATGGTCAAAAATGTATCTATGAGTACTCTCCGTACTCTAATTTAAATCGGATATATTCAAATTCATTGAAAGTGTCATTTAAAATCATAATTTAAAATCATAAACGTAATTATATTTCCATTTAGAAATCCTGATTTAACTAATTGAAATGCAAGTATCTCCGTTCCGATAATTGTGAATTGCAAAGATCTAAGTCGAAGGGGAGGTAGTTTCTGAATCCGATTTTTTTTCGAATGATTGTGAATAGCCCGGCTGAAATTGAAAGGTGCCTTTTATTAAAGGTTATATATGAACGTTTTTAATAAGCCTATCCCCGGTTGTCAAATCTATTGGAGTCGTCGTTGATGAGTTTTTCGATTCTGCAATCAATAGTTTTAAGCATCTACTTAGCTGGATTTTTTTATAACCGTCAACCATCGCTTTTATATAGATTAAACTGCTGTCCCGGGTGAAATATTGTCTAACTTTAGTCAAAACGCCAAGTGGCTGACTAAACTTTAAATTCAACTAGCGACCCGCCCCAGCTTCGCACATATGCCTGCAGGGCTAGCATGGCCTTATCCCCGGGGTAAAGACAAAATTATTTCCCTATTTTCGCCACTGACACGAGATCAACACAACAATTTAAACGCTTGGTGAAGTTAACCCCGAGTTTTGATTTTGTTTCGTATTAAAAAGTTTTAAAAAAGAATTGATTAAAAGTCAACGGCCGTTTATAATTGTCGAAAAACTTTACTTATAATTTGCCTTCTTCACCAAACAAAACACGGATAGGTGGAAAGACAAAATAGTCCCCTTGCCATGCTAGCCCTGCTGGGTAGAGCACATAAGCCTGTATCTGTTTGCATCACTTTGTGGCGTCGAGTATGAATTAATCTTTACATAAAACCTTAACGAATTATACACATAAACCTTCCTCATGAATCACTCTATCTATTGGTGAAAACCGCAAATTCTGTAGTTTATCGCAAACTGACAGACAGACGCGGCAGGGGACTTTGTTTTATATTATGTAGTGATATAAAAGTAAAATTAAGAGTTGATGCTTAATGAGATGCCGAGAACATCAAGGCGGTTAGTTGTCGTTATAGGTATATCTTTAAATGTAGGAGATCAAACGTTGGACGAGCGCTTCTCTATGAGGCTGGATTTTTGTGCGGCTTGATACATTATAACGACGTTGTATCTACATACCAAAGTACAATATTTAACAACTTTTCGTTAGACAATATATTATGTAATAGTATATGCAATTAAACATTGGTTAAGTATTCCATTTAAATTACATTGTCATTAAAATTGTAACCCTATCTACCAAACTGGGCATTCCAATAGTGCCCATAAATTGATGATTAGTGTGGATTATTTAAATTAAGACATAAATTGTGACATTAAAAAAATTACAGCGTCGCGTATATAACTTCTCTTGGCCTAATCATAATGTAAGGCATTGATTTGAACCTTAATGAGACGAATAAAAAATTAAGTGTAGCCACACTAACGTTAAGGTTTTGTTAAGTTTTTTGTAGGTATCGTGAACGAAGTCGCGGGTACAGCTTGTAAGAAATAAAATGTTTATTAATTATTATTTTTTGCTGACGAAAAAGGATAGTGGTATTTTTAGCTCGATCTTATATAATACTGTAGTGTGGTACGGAACCCTACGAGTGCGAGTCCGACTTGCACTTGGCCAGTTTTTTTTAAATTCTGAGATTAATACTATTAATTACACAGGTATCAATCAAAAACATAAATATTTTAAAATCGTTTATAAAACGAAAAAACTGACTTCAAATACCGCACTAGTTATTTTCAGTACCAAGTTTGAGGTGTTTATCTCCATATCTCTGGAGATACTCATCAGATTTCGATGAATTTATAATATTATAATTACCTCTGGTGTATGCTCTTTTCAATTTAAAAATATACTATTTTAAAAATAATTCCAATAGTGACAAGAAATAGGTGAACATACATATAAATAAAAACTAAAGTACATACAGACAAACTGAGAATCTCCCCCTTTTTGAAGTCGGTAAAAAGGCAAGCTTGTTACAAGTTCCAATGTTTTGTTTATGAAGTAACTACTAAATTATCTGTGGTTTCGTTAGCAAATACTTTTTAAAAGAAAAACTTTACAGAGAGGGATCTGATTCACATAAAACACGTTGTTTGAGAACTTTCTAGAAAACGGGAAATTGAGGTAAAGTTTACACGTGAAATTAAATTAAATTAAAGTTTGTTAGAGTTCGCAAAAATGTTTTTTTTACATTATTCAACAAACATAGTTCAAATTCTTCCTTCGCTGTTGTCGGCGTAGAATGTTTACATTAGTAATTCGAGGTGTGTGATTTCAACAAAGGTTCTGGCACGGTTATAATAATAATCTATATATATATATATATACGAATATATAAGAAAGTCGTCTTAATCTACTACACTTATAACTGAAGAACGGCTAGACCAATTTTTATGACTTTTGTATTTTTGGAATTGTCTTTGTCAGGAATAGGATAATAAACATTAAAAACAATGAATAATTGACCTAAAAAATATATATAAGAAACAATATTTTGCCAAAATGTTCCTGGGCTTCTAAACTGCCAATCATTTGATGTTTAATTGTTTATCTATCATATGTTGATGTATTTAGCCGGTGTCAAGTATAAAAATTCTTCCCATGTATGAATAGCATTACAATCACGGAGAATAGACTCTTCTGTGTTTATCACAGACCTGCTACATATTAAACTCGATCGCGTACTCCGGCCCCCATGAGAACAACCTTGAACGGAGTTTGTCCCTTTCTTTTGTATGGACAACTTATATATATACCATACGTATACCATACAAGACAGACAAGGACACACTCCCACCCTGGTGTATCTCAATTGGGCCGTTTTGTTCTACAAAGCAATTACAACCTTATTGTTAAAGCATACGGATTAAATTGAATTTGTCAAAACATCTGCAGTGCACCATCCTTTTTATTACGTCTACGGTGTTTATCCGTGATTACAATGTTCGCATTATCGCGTTTTTTTTGTATAATTATGGCTCCAAACGATTAGTATATTAAGCCAGTGTCAATTCTACAAGTATTTGTGAATTCAAGTTATGTAGAAAAATGCCAAATACTGTCAGTAATGACAATTGTTTGACATATTTATTGATTGTCAAATATGCGTGCGTTCAGAAATGTATGCTTACAAGCAACTTAAAATAGTTTATATTTCCAAAAACAATTTTTAAGTTCTATCACGAAGGTTAAAAAATGCAGTTTTTTTGTGTGCCAGTATTATTATTAACTAGCTAATTTTACGTTCACAAAAGCCTAAATTAAGTTAATCTAAAAGGTAACACGACATTTGTTGTCTGTTAGGTGGTACGAAGTTCGCCGGGCCAGCTAGTGATATATAAACATGGAGGTAGTACGTTCATATCTATGTGAATAAATGTAATGCTGAAAAATATTTGCGCCTCGAGTGAGACGGTAATGCTGAAAAATATTTGCGCCTCGAGTGAGACGTACGAAAAGCTTTTTTATTAAATTTAAAAGTCATTGTCAAAAATCATTGTCAGCTCATATCCGCCCACTGCAGGGCATAAGCCTCTTCCCTCTCACGCCACTCATCCCTGTTCCGAGCTACTCTTGGCCAGGTGCTATAAGTGTACTTTTCGATGTCGTCGACCCACCTCTGTATTAGTCTGCCGCGGCTTCGTTTTCCTACACGAGGCCACCATTCTGTTAGGGACTTACTCCACCTGCCATCACCACATCTTGTAGCGTGTCCAGCCCACTGCCATTTCAGTTATACGGGATCCGATGTCTACCACCTTGGTTCTCTTTCTTATCTCCGTATTTCGAACTTTATCGCTTAACGTGATGCGTAACATGGCACGCTCCATGGCCCGTAGTGTTACTCGCATCTTGTGCACAGTTTCCTTGGTAAGCGTGAATGATAAAAAGTTTAATTTAAAAAAATATACTTCTGGGAAACAGGAATAAGGCGGAGAAAAAGGAATTATTTACTATACACTTATTATTATACGTATTACCGTGATTTCAGTATAATTTTTGTTAATAAAATTAATTTAAATAAAAAAATTTAAATAAAATTAATAATTAAATAAAAATAAATAATTAAATAAAAAATTAAATAAAATTATGTTTAATAGTTGCGTCTCTTTCTTTGCCTGATATAGCCACTTCCGTCTCGTCCCATGTACCATTACATTATATATATATTTATAGCACAGTGTGTCCAAAACCCGCACTTTACGCACGCTTTTCCGTGACTTAAATAGTCTATTATTTATACAATTATAATATCTAAAATATGTTATAAATACTTTTGCATCACTATCACTACATAGTATAAAATGAAGTCGCTTGCCGCGGTCTGTCCCTATGTATGCTTAGATCTCTAAAACTACGCAACGGATTTTATGCAGTTTTTAGGGTTCCGTACCCAAAGGGTAAAACGGGACCCTATTACTAAGACTCCGCTGTCCGTCTGTCTGTCTGTCTGTCTGTCTGTCTGTCTGTCTGTCTGTCTGTCTGTCTGTCTGTCTGTCTGTCTGTCTGTCTGTCTGTCTGTCTGTCTGTCTGTCTGTCTGTCTGTCTGTCTGTCTGTCTGTCTGTCTGTCTGTCTGTCTGTCTGTCTGTCTGTCTGTCTGTCTGTCTGTCTGTCTGTCTGTCTGTCTGTCTGTCTGTCTGTCTGTCTGTCTGTCTGTCTGTCTGTCTGTCTGTCTGTCTGTCTGTCTGTCTGTCTGTCTGTCTGTCTGTCTGTCTGTCTGTCTGTCTGTCTGTCTGTCTGTCTGTCTGTCTGTCTGTCTGTCTGTCTGTCTGTCTGTCTGTCTGTCTGTCTGTCTGTCTGTCTGTCTGTCTGTCTGTCTGTCTGTCTGTCTGTCTGTCTGTCTGTCTGTCTGTCTGTCTGTCTGTCTGTCTGTCTGTCTGTCTGTCTGTCTGTCTGTCTGTCTGTCTGTCTGTCTGTCTGTCTGTCTGTCTGTCTGTCTGTCTGTCTGTCTGTCTGTCTGTCTGTCTGTCTGTCTGTCTGTCTGTCTGTCTGTCTGTCTGTCTGTCTGTCTGTCTGTCTGTCTGTCTGTCTGTCTGTCTGTCTGTCTGTCTGTCTGTCTGTCTGTCTGTCTGTCTGTCTGTCTGTCTGTCTGTCTGTCTGTCTGTCTGTCTGTCTGTCTGTCTGTCTGTCTGTCTGTCTGTCTGTCTGTCTGTCTGTCTGTCTGTCTGTCTGTCTGTCTGTCTGTCTGTCTGTCTGTCTGTCTGTCTGTCTGTCTGTCTGTCTGTCTGTCTGTCTGTCTGTCTGTCTGTCTGTCTGTCTGTCTGTCTGTCTGTCTGTCTGTCTGTCTGTCTGTCTGTCTGTCTGTCTGTCTGTCTGTCTGTCTGTCTGTCTGTCTGTCTGTCTGTCTGTCTGTCTGTCTGTCTGTCTGTCTGTCTGTCTGTCTGTCTGTCTGTCTGTCTGTCTGTCTGTCTGTCTGTCTGTCTGTCTGTCTGTCTGTCTGTCTGTCTGTCTGTCTGTCTGTCTGTCTGTCTGTCTGTCTGTCTGTCTGTCTGTCTGTCTGTCTGTCTGTCTGTCTGTCTGTCTGTCTGTCTGTCTGTCTGTCTGTCTGTCTGTCTGTCTGTCTGTCTGTCTGTCTGTCTGTCTGTCTGTCTGTCTGTCTGTCTGTCTGTCTGTCTGTCTGTCTGTCTGTCTGTCTGTCTGTCTGTCTGTCTGTCTGTCTGTCTGTCTGTCTGTCTGTCTGTCTGTCTGTCTGTCTGTCTGTCTGTCTGTCTGTCTGTCTGTCTGTCTGTCTGTCTGTCTGTCTGTCTGTCTGTCTGTCTGTCTGTCTGTCTGTCTGTCTGTCTGTCTGTCTGTCTGTCTGTCTGTCTGTCTGTCTGTCTGTCTGTCTGTCTGTCTGTCTGTCTGTCTGTCTGTCTGTCTGTCTGTCTGTCTGTCTGTCTGTCTGTCTGTCTGTCTGTCTGTCTGTCTGTCTGTCTGTCTGTCTGTCTGTCTGTCTGTCTGTCTGTCTGTCTGTCTGTCTGTCTGTCTGTCTGTCTGTCTGTCTGTCTGTCTGTCTGTCTGTCTGTCTGTCTGTCTGTCTGTCTGTCTGTCTGTCTGTCTGTCTGTCTGTCTGTCTGTCTGTCTGTCTGTCTGTCTGTCTGTCTGTCTGTCTGTCTGTCTGTCTGTCTGTCTGTCTGTCTGTCTGTCTGTCTGTCTGTCTGTCTGTCTGTCTGTCTGTCTGTCTGTCTGTCTGTCTGTCTGTCTGTCTGTCTGTCTGTCTGTCTGTCTGTCTGTCTGTCTGTCTGTCTGTCTGTCTGTCTGTCTGTCTGTCTGTCTGTCTGTCTGTCTGTCTGTCTGTCTGTCTGTCTGTCTGTCTGTCTGTCTGTCTGTCTGTCTGTCTGTCTGTCTGTCTGTCTGTCTGTCTGTCTGTCTGTCTGTCTGTCTGTCTGTCTGTCTGTCTGTCTGTCTGTCTGTCTGTCTGTCTGTCTGTCTGTCTGTCTGTCTGTCTGTCTGTCTGTCTGTCTGTCTGTCTGTCTGTCTGTCTGTCTGTCTGTCTGTCTGTCTGTCTGTCTGTCTGTCTGTCTGTCTGTCTGTCTGTCTGTCTGTCTGTCTGTCTGTCTGTCTGTCTGTCTGTCTGTCTGTCTGTCTGTCTGTCTGTCTGTCTGTCTGTCTGTCTGTCTGTCTGTCTGTCTGTCTGTCTGTCTGTCTGTCTGTCTGTCTGTCTGTCTGTCTGTCTGTCTGTCTGTCTGTCTGTCTGTCTGTCTGTCT